>OY728145.1:314989978-317389978 GCA_963277665.1 Viscum album | reverse complement strand
ATCATTAGAAAACTAACCTTCACATACTATTTTTTTCTTGGTAGAAAATTGTACTTATCTATTTTTCAAACTTTTGGGGTTTTTAAAGATATCACATACCTTTATATTATCTTTTATTATCATATACATCACTAATACATAGAAACCCAATATCACACTTACATGGAAACTTCATTTGTAATGTCAACTGCACAAATAATTTTTATTCCTTGCAAAAATTAAAACTTATCCACTTTAATGATTGATCTTTTGAAGATCCTGCATTATTATTGAACTAATACCTAGTTCCTTAGCCTATAAACCCTTAATAACAGAAGTGTTTATACACCATAGGTTAAAGGAGATCGGACATGGAAATTAAAAGTCCCATGCACATCAGATCGAACAAATGTGATATATCCATATATTTTTATGGTGGATGAATAGTATTGTGTTGAATCCTACCCCACATTAAACTTTCTTTTACTTGGTAACTCCTTTATTAATCAATTTGTACCACTGAATGCTCAGTCCAACATCAAGATTCAGAACTCACAACACTACACACACTCAGGCTTCATGGTTCATGCCTCAAGCTGCTAGACAACCAACCCATATGGATCATCTACATGCATGCCCACATGCACATACTAGCAGCCCCATTGTGTAGGGTAATCACTCATGTGTGCCACCCTTTGAGTGCTATGATATCCCAATGTCATACTTCCACTCATGTATGGCCATGTTGATTCTCTCCCACATCGTTAACCCCTGAGTCCAAGATATATGGTTGAGGTACTCCTTGGTTGACCTAACGGTTGGGCAATTTTTTTGATTAAGGTCAATTCATATACTTATAAATATAGGTATGAAATATAATACCAAGAACAACCAAAACTCAAACACCTGATTAAAAATAATGTTTAATATTTTTTATGATATTCTTCACATCATTATTCTTCATCTACTTCATCAATATGTTTTATAAATTGTGAGATCTTCTTAGAACATGTGTTTTTTATTTATGATTAGCTAAAACAATCATCATAATTTATATCTCAATTATTGGTTGAGAACAATTTTTCTCTCATCAATAAATCAAACGGTTCTTCAATTAAAACAACTTCTAGATTCTATAACACCAGATACTACTTCTTTTGGCTTAATAAATTATCAACATATCCATATTTGTTGTTGGAGGATTAGGAGGATACAAAAAACATTTGACATGAAATGACTATGACGATTTTAAATAGAGTTATCATGGATCTTTTAAGTGGAGAATTGTTATTCATCAACACGATGAATGTCTTATCCATGTAATTCAATTATTATATATATTTTAGTTATTTTAATTTATTGAAACTTTTTTATATGTTTTTTGTATTATGTATCTTTAAACACTTTGTATTTAGTATGATACGACATCATTGTTTGAATTTTCGGACACAAAATTTATTTCAACAATAGAAATGACAATGAAAGATACATAAATACCATTTTATATTATTGAAATATTTCAAAACAATGAAATTTGGTGTTAGATTATTCCTTATCTTCAAGTGTATGGAAGAAATATTTCATAAAGTGTGATGTATCTTAACTAAATAACCCATCAAATTACATTTTTTATATATTATTATCCATTGGATTTTGTGTTTTATTTTCAAAATAGAATCCAAATTACTTTTCATGTTCTATAAATGGTGACGGGAAAGAAAATTTATCTAATTATTAAAAATATAATTCTGGTTATCTAAATACTCATATAATGACATAATTTTTTTCAACACATATCATTTTAATACAATGTGTGGGATTAATTTTGATATTTAATAGAAAATATGTGCAAAAATATCAAATATATAAAATAAAAGGTTACTACTAATTTATAAATACTACATTTTGGCTATACACAATTAAAATATTATTTTGAAGTAAAAAATATTTTGAAACAGAATTCCAATCTTCAATAAGTAATGGAATATGGATATTATCTTCTAAGATTAATATTTGAAATAATTTGAATTGGGAAAGTTAAAACAATTCCATGATGATTTATTTTATTATAACCTTTCCTTTAATTTATCTTATAATTATAAATATAATACATGTTAAATTCTTTTTTTTAATTTGTATCCTTTTAATGACCCTCGCCCTTGAACTGAAAAAAGATAAATCACTTACAAAGTGAATGGGTGGATTATTTTATAGGTTTTATTGGGGTTTATTTTATTTGTAATATATATTTTATAAATTAAATTTCAAATTTTAATGTTAAAATGAATTGAATTTGTGAAGTTTTTTTCTAGTTATTATGATGCTTTTTCTTCTTATAGTTCTCATGTTGTACTGATGGGATCTTATATTTAAATTTAATATAAACAATTCATATTTCACATTAGTTATAGTATAAAAAGAATAAAAAAATAAACTATATTTTTTCACACATAAGATATGAAATAACTAACATTATTTTTTAACCATTTTATTTATTATAAACAACCGACCTGATAAACAGTTTTCTTTGTAATTTTTTATATAAATGATGTAAAAAAACCATCAAATTCTTGATTTTTAAAATTTTTTCTATGACAGATTGTTTAAAAATGAAATGAGATATAATTTTTCAAGTCTATAAGCAATAACTGATGTAAAAAACATATTTACAAATTCTCTTTCAATAACATCACAATGTTACCAGTGTTAAAGCCCCAAAAACTGAATATAAAAAAACTTTTTTTAGGCTAGTTTATATTACATTTATAATACTATTGAATAAAAAGTGTTATTATATCTTCTTATTTTTTTTGCTTGAGTGGAAATATTTTATTTGATTAGTAAATAAGAGGAAATTTGACCTTAGAGATGTTCAAGACGGTTAAAAATGAAGTATTCCAAAGATGGGAATTGATCCAGTTCCAAAAAATATTATTAAAGAATAACCAACTCATTTTACAAAAGAACCTCAATGTTATAGCAGTATTTTTGAAGATCTCAAGATATATGAATTTATTTTTGAAAATTTGGATGGGTAAATTTTTATATGTGATGAACTTCTTAACAACTTATAATGCAATGACATTTCTGATTCTAATAAATGGTTAAAAGAAAAATAATATGAAATAAACCCCATTTATAGTATCCTTGATTGGAACTTGGTGGATAAACATGGAGGGAAAATACCTATAGGTTGAAGGTGGTTTTTTCATAAGAATACTGACATGTATGGTAAAATGTCAACTTATAAATATTTCCTAGTGAGAAGGATTTATTAATAGATTTTAATTATTGATAGTAAAGCGACTTTTTCATCTATTGTGATGATAAAGTCGATTCAAATATATCATTATATAGAATCTCACTGTGATTATGATATATATCAAACGGATTCCAAACCCAGTTTACTTAATGGGAATTTATTCAAGGACATGTATATGATACATTTCCAAGTTTTTTAAGATATAAAAGATTCTATTATGATTTTCAAGTTTCAACAGGGCATTTGTGGATTGAAGTAGGATTCTCAGAGTTGGAATATCTTGTTTGATAAAGAAATAAAAGAGATTAGTTTCATAAAAAAATTGGATTATTTTTGTGTATACAAGTGTATAAGTGGGATTGTGGTGGTATTTTATAGATTTTATGAAGATTATATACATATTATTATAAAAAATGTCCCAATTTTACACTCTATAAAGATACAGCTGAGAAAATGAATCTCAATGAAAGAGATTGGTGAAATAGACAAGATTTTTGGTATGAATATCTATATTGATAGATCTTATAGGGTGCGTTAACTGAGTCTAAACAAATATATTAGTAAATTTATAATGAATTTTAGCATGGAGAACTCCAAAATGGGGTATTTACTAGTGTTTTATGGGGTGTCGTAAGAAAATTAAATATCCTTATAAATAGTTAGAAATTATGGATGAGATTAATTATGAATTATATATATGATCTATCATGTATGTTATGTTTTTTACCTCTCCCAATGTCACTTATTATTTGATAATTTCAAGTGGATAACAATCCAATCCTAGTGAGAGTCACTGGATTATTTTATAGAATATAATTAAATACTTATTAAGAAGTATGTAAATGGTCTTAGTCTTTAGATTTGAGTATGAACTAAATATAAGAGGATTCACTTATTCTCGTATCCAATATGAAAAAATTGTTATGAGATCTCTGTCTATTTTCATGTTTTTAGAATAATGGAGTGATCAGTTAGAAGGGTTATAAACAAGCAGCCATAGAAGACTAAATAGGAGTGGAAGATTATATTTCTACATAAAATGAAATAAAGGAATATATTTGGATCACAAATATCATTTTTAAACTTGTGTTGGTTCTTGGAATTGGGGAATAAATCAAGCATTTCTATGAAAATAATGAATCTATTTTATAGACCAAGGAAGATCAATCTCACCCAATGATTAAACACACCCTTCATAAGTAAAACCTCATTTGGTGGATTATTGATAGAGGTCAGGTAAAGTTTTATTAGTTGGATACATATGAGAATGTAATGGATCCATTGAGGAAAACATTTTCAAAAAATTCATAATGTTCATGTTAAATCAACAAGTATATGATATATGAGATATTGAATATAATTGTAAGAACCCAGTTCTTATTCTTGAGGTATGGGTTTCTAATTTTCCTGTTTCCTTAAGTGTTTTTGAGAAAATAAAGAAAATGGGGAAAAATCCCAAATTTTGTGACTACACATCGTGTACTTTTCCACATGTCGTGTACTTTGGCTGTGTGGGATGGGTACACAGGGCGTGTAGGCCTGTCGGAAATGAAACGTGTAAATTACTGACTACACGCCGTGTATAGGGTATTTACACGCCATGTATTAAGTTGGTAGGTGAATAGTAATAAGGTAGAGGCAGCCGCCAGTGGAGCGACAATACACGCCATGTAATCAGGAATACACGTAGTGTACCCATGTCATCAAGTGAACAATTCAGCGGTGAAAAAGTAGCAGCTAGAGGAATAGTAAAATAAGAAAAGTACACGCCATGTACTTGAGAGTACTATGTTTATTTCACTTAAAGTGGGCAGTAGCCTCCTCTCTTCATAGAGGAAGCTTAGAACACTGGAGCAGAGCGGGAGAGACGGCCAGAGCTTGGAGGATCTCCTGACCGCACACTGGGAACCCGATTCCTACGCCGTCAATATCCTTAGAACCGTACGAGTGAGTTCTTCCTTCTCCTTGTGTGTTTCATAACAATTATTTCCCAATGGAAAGTAATTTGAGTTTGAAATAGATTTTTTTCACCTTCGATCTGCGTCATTCTTGTTTGTTTAGGGAGGCGTCGTTCCCATATATGGATCAGATACGATCGAGGTAGGCGGTCTACTATTTAAATTGAAACTGCTATGTGTTTTTGTGTACCATTGTGCTACGAGCCCATGTTTGGGGTGTCGTATGGTTGTGGCCTTTGGTGAAAGTTATCTAGAATTGTATAGATATACCTTTGATAAGTTGAAACTTCTATTTGGGATCACTGCTTGGATCCAAGACAACCCTAGGGGTGAGTTCCCCTGTTTAGCCGTTTGGCTAGGATACCTAAGGGTATGCCTTGATTATAATGTGCATTTCTTTTTTTGAGAGAAATTTTATATAAATTTTTGGTTTATTCTTTGGGATCGACCTAGTTCCTTTAGCCAATGGGCAATGTTTTTCTTAGCATGAGGGCCATGTTTCGTTTAGCCTGAGGGAAGTGGTTCTTCTTGCCTGAGGGAAATATTCGTTATGCCTATGGCCAATAGATTCTGTGCCTATGCGTGACACTTCGTAAGCCTGAGGGTAATATTCATTTTTCCTATGGGCAATCACCTTCAGGTTTTGATTTTGGTTACCTGAGGGTAAGGATTGTATGTATGAGGACAATGTTATCATGAATATTAACTATGGTGATTTTCAGATGTTTTACCTACCAAGTTAAATCACAGACTTAGCATGGCTAACTGAATATTTAAATGGAGAGATAACTGGTAGAGTTAGTTACATTTGATTACTACCTAGTTTATTGCATTTTCCACAGCACATTTCTGCTAATAGTTGGGCACGGTCCTTTGGTGGGTGCCTACTGGGATTTATTTCTCACACCTTGTTTGGGTCATGTCTTCGGCCCAAACAGAATATATTGCTACATGTGTGGATAATTGAAAGGGTCTTTATATAGGTACTTGATTGTAGTAGAGGAGTGAGAGAGTATGGGACCGAGCTTAGGCTTGCGATGATGCGGCGTTCTGTTTACTCTGCTTTGTTTTTGTTTGGTTTTCCTTGTAATTTGAGTTGTATTGCATTGTTTTGTAGTGTATCCTATTCTGGATTCTTTCATAGAATTAGTGACATGTTGTATCCTTATATATATGACTGCTGATTCTCTTTTACTTAAGTTGTCCTTTTAGGTTGTATATTGTTTACTGCTTCTGCTATTGTATGTTATTTATCTTTTCCGCTGTGCTACACTTTGACAAATGAGGTCATAGTTTCTCCACTATCAGACCTGGGCCCTCGCTGCTAGTCGATAGCCTCTTGTGTTTGGGGAAATGTGATTGAGGTCATGTGACCAACCGAGTCTGGGGCACCTGTTGAGTGGCTTTCGGATCTGGGACGTTGCAAAGTAGTATCAGAGGGGTTATTTTCTTTGACTTACTATTTGGAGCCTTAGTCAGGGATAGAACAGAAATTGTAGTTGGTAATAATTTGTGCCCGGGATTAGCTGACCCGTGTGTAGTGAAAATCCATTCTACCACGGTTATTGCAATAATTACTGGTTTTGCAATTTTACAATTGATGTGATTTTCACCATTTGGTGATGTACCTGTGGTGTGCTGTTTATATGTTATACTTGGGTTCTATTTAGTTGCAACCTGATGAGATAAGGGTATTCCATCTCATGCGTCATTTAGGAACATGTTATAAATCACATGTCATGCATTCTTCCATGCCATGTAGGTGCATTAGGAATTGCATGTTGTTGTAATAGTTGTTGTGCTAGAAAAGTATGCTCTTGTCATAGATTCATTGATAAATATCTGTTGTGTGATAGGGTAGTGTGGTGTGAGGTTTTGATAGAATGAATGCCAAACTTTGGTTTTTGGGGAGTATGGGCCATCAATGAATGGAATTTGGTGGATCATCAACGTGTTTACTTGTTATAACATGTGTCAGATGCCAATATTTGATTCGCGGGTAGTATGAGCCCTCAAGGATCAAAATTTGGCACTTAGATGTTTGTTTCAGTGTTTTTTGGTTTCAAGAGTAGTTTTTGAGGCATAATGTCTGGAAACCCCAGGATACATGCCGTGTAGTTCCTTGGACACACGCTATGTGTTCTTCTGTTCGGGAAGAAATGAGAACTTTTTAATTACATGCCGTGTACCCTCAGTACACACCGTGTAGTCTCTTCCCATGTCATAGGTCGTGTGGGTGGGGACACGGGTTAGTGAATGGCTTGGGGAAACACATCGTGTACCAGCTGTACACACCGTGTGGTTTTGACCTGGTGTCTACCCGTGTAACTAACAACACGGATGGAGGAAACCTTAAGACATACATGTCGTGTCTACCTTGAAAACATCGTGTAGTCTGACCCAGGTACACGGTCGTGTCGTGACCAACACGGGTCAGTGTTATCTTTCCTAGTACACACTGTGTCCACCTGGAACATGCCGTGTAGTGTTAGTCATGTAGCCAGCCGTGTAGAAAGCAACGCGGGTCGGTCTGGGGCTTCTTTTAACACGTCGTGTCGTTTTGAAACATGTCGTGAAGTGTGACCTGGGTACAAAGGCCGTGTCACGAACAACAAGGACCGGTGAAATATTTTAGGGTACATGCCGTGTACCTTTGGGACACACTTTTTAGTTCTGTTTTAGGAGGGTTGTGTGGCTTAGCCGTGTAGAAGGACTCGGTCAGGGAAGGAGGATTCAAGTACACGCCGTGTAGTCAGAAGACACGTCATGTGTTTGGGGTGTTACCCTACCAGTTTTAGCTGGGGTACACGCCCATGTAAATGGCTTTTGGGAACACTTCGTGTAGTATTAATACACATCGTTTAGTCAAGTTTTGTAAATATTGAATGATTTATTTCTAATGTTCCCTTATTAGTCTCCTTGTTTCGGTCTTTGATAATCTAAGGTGTGTGTTTGACCATGTAGAGTAATGACACCAAGACAACCACTGGTTGTTCGCCAAGAGAGCGGTGATGATTATACACCAGATATAGTAAGCCATCTGCTACCAATGGATCCTCCAGCAGTGCTAGATGTGGAGTCAGCCGTTATACCGGACACAAGCACAGAGGCGCAGTTCCGTGAAGGCTTTATGTGGTTCATGAAGACCCTCTAGGGAGAACCGCAGGCCACCACATCTATGGAAGAGCTCACTCGTATATTCCAATAGTAGAATCCGCCTAGGTTTTCAGGGGATGGCGGACCATAGGCTGTTATTTTTTAGTTGGGTTCGATGAAGATTATATTCGAGCATCTGGAGATTCCCCAATGGCAGAGGGTCAAGCTCACTACATACATGTTGCGTGATTCCGCCAAGAGGTGGTGGGATGTTACCACCCAGACCGAGCATCACTGTGACATGGAATGGGATGATTTTCAAGTAGCTTTCTATGAATTCTCCTTCCCAGAGATGCTGAGGGAATATAGAGCTTCAGAGTTCATTAATTTGCAGCAGGGCTCCATGTCAGTGATATATTATTCTGCTCGCTTCACCGAGCATCAGCGTTTCCACCCGTTCTGGTAGGTGGTGAGGTGTTGAGGGCTCAACGATTTAAGGATGGCCTTCAGTATAACATCCGAGAACTGGTGAACATTTTCAGGTTTCCTACCATGCATGCTATTGTGAACCAGGCACTGATTACTGAGCGGAACCTACGGGAAGCTAGTGCTGTGGGCCTAGGCGGTTCAACACTACTTTCTCGTAATATTTCTACCAGTAAGAGGAAGAGACAAATGGACTTCTCTCACGGTGTTAGTACTAGCCAGAAGAATTATTCAGGTGGCCAGGTTATTTGCTACCAGTGTGGCAGAGAGGGGCACAAGAGACCGTAGTGTCCACGTGACCCAATGGAGTGCCGACCCTGCAACAATATGGGTCATCTGCAGTGCTTTTGAAGGGTGTTTCCAATAGTGTCTAGTAAGACGGGTTCTGTGCAGACTCCATGTGCGGGAGCAGGACTAGTAGCTTCTTACCAGTCAGGAAATTAGAATACGCCAGGGCGTGTAGGTAGAGATGGTGGTCGTGGCCATGGTAGCCAAACACCAGGATCTCAGAGATAGCAGGGTAGGTCAGCTCAGTGTAGCCAGGCTGTGCCGTAGGGTCGCAGCACTGGATAGGCATATATAGTGCAATAGACCCAACAGGAGCAGGATCCTGGACCTTCCAATATTATAGGTACTATCCTAGTTGCTTCTATTTTGTCTTCAGTACTTTTCCATATGGGTGCTACACATAGATTTTTATTTGTGCCCGTTTTGGAGAGCTTTGGTCTCTGTGTTTCTTCTTATTCTGATGTTGTGATGCTAGACACTCTGTTGAGGACTAGAATGGCTAGTGTGCCTTAGTGCAGGGAGTTCCATCTAGAGGTTGGTGGGTGTCACTTTCTATGTGACCTCTATATCGTAGAGATGACAAGCTATGATGTCATTCTCGGGATGGACTGGTTGGTACCCTTTCAAGCCTTTGTAGATTTCTATTGTCACAGGGTGAGTTTCACGTCACTATAGGGCGGAGAGTTTCTATACAAGGGAGAGTGGTATTCCCAGGAGATCTGAGTGGGACCTGAGCATCATGGGTGAGGTGGAGTGACATCCCAGACTGTGAGTTTATATCTGGATGACCAGGGAGCGTGTCAGAAGAATTTCCCTCCAGTAATTGATTGGTTCAGGGATGTCTTCCTGGATGACTTTTTAGGTCTACCTCCGGAGTGAGAGGTAGATTTTTCTATTGATCTTGTGCAAGGAGCAGCACCAGTGTCTATTCCTCCTTATAGGATGGCTACACCTGAGTTGCAGGAGATCAAGAGGCAGTTAGAGGAGTTATAGGCAAAGGGTTTTATCTGACCCAGTACTTCTCCTTGGGTTTTGTCAGTCCTCTTTTTGAAGAAGGCAGACGGAACCCTCAGACTCTGTGTGGATTATCGGAAGTTGAACCAGCTGACGGTCAAGAACCGATATCCCTTTCCAAGGACCGATGATCTTTTTGATCAACATAGTGAAGCACGAGTGTTCTTGAAGATTGACCTGAGATCCGGATATCATCATTTACACATTAGACCATCGGATATACCTCTCACAACCTTATGGAGAAGGTATGGTCTATATAATTACTTGTTGATGTCGTTTGGACTCACAAATGCACCAACATTTTCCATGGATCTGATGAATCGTGTGTTCCACCCTTATCTGGAATCTATTGTTGTAGTCTTCGTGGATGACATCTTGGTGTGCTATCGCACTCGACACGACCATGCCACCCATCATGAGATCATATTGAGTATGATGAGAGAGAATAAGCTATATGATAAGCTCTCAAAGTGCCACTTTTGGATGGACCAGGTTCACTTCCTGGGTCATATTATCTCAGAGGCAGGAGTGTCAGTAGACCCAGAGAAGGTGATAGCATCAGTTTCCTGGGAGTATCCCAAGAACGTGTTTGAGATACGAAGTTTCATGGGGATTTATGGTTACTACAGGTGATTTATACAAGACTTCTCCCAATTAGCATCATCGTTGATGGGTTTGACTAAGAAGGGTGTGAAGTTCCTTTGGTCAGAAGCTTGCGAGACAGCCTTTCAAGAACTGAAGGGAAGGTTGACATCAGTACCAGTCCTAATAATTCCAGAATAAGAGAAGAGCTATACAGTCTACTATAATGCATAAGGTATTGGGCTGGGATAAGTGTTGATGTAGGGAAATTGAGTTGTTATGTATGGGTCTCGGGAATTGAGGCCACATGAGAGGAATTTCCAGATGCTTGATCTCGAGTTGGTTGCAATTGTTCATGCATTGGGTTGTTGGAGACATTATCACTTGGGAGAGCATTTTGTGGTTTTCACCGACCAAAAAAGTCTAAAATACATCTTTACTAAGAGTGACTTGAACCTGAGATAGCGAAGGTGGGTTGAATGCCTTCAGTCCTTCGACTTTGAGCTTTCCTATACACCTGGTAAAGGTAATGCATTAGCTAATGCACTGAGTAGGAGGACTCAGATACAGGCAGTGCAGGAGGCCAATGGTGAGTGGCGGCTTATGGCCTTGTTCTCTAAGATGCATTTAGAGGTGCATGAGAGTCAGGGGAAAACCTATCTTTCTTCCTTAGTTGTGACTTTTACCCTCTTGGATAGAGTAATGATGAGACAGCTATCGGATTCCAAAGGCCTAGTTCTATGGGAGTCAGTGGCTAGTGAGGACCCTCCTCTTGAATGGACGATATGCGATGATGAGGTATTTCCTTTCCATGGATGAGTGTGGGTTCTAGAGGATATATGTGAGAAGTTGATGGGGGAATTTCATGCATCAGTGTGGGTTGTGCATCCCAGAGATACCAAAATATACTGTGACTTGAGACGCCATTATTGGTGACTGGGTATTAAGAGGGAAGTAGCTGGTTTTGTTACGAGATGTTCCACCTATCAGCAGGTGAAGGCAGAGCATCAGAGGCCAGCTAGACTTTTATAGTAGTTACCCATTCCGTAATGGAAATGGGATGATGTTGCAGTGGATTTCGTGACCGGGTTACTGAGGTCACCTCGAGGCAATGATTCCATGTGGGTTGTTGTGGGAAGACTCAGGAAGGTGGATAACGTTTTCCAATCAAGGAGACCTTCGGTGTTGACGAGCTCAGAAAGTTGTATATCTGAGAGGTATTACAACTTCATGGGGTTCCTAGTTCTATCATTTCATATAGGGACACCTATATTACATATCGTTTCTGGAAGAGTTTTCAGAGGGCACTGGTTACACAGGTGCTTCTGAGCACAGCTTACCACCCTCATACCGATTGCTAGTTAGAGCATACGATACAGGTGCTTGAGGGCATGCTGCGTGCATGCGTCCTAGACTTTGGGAGCTCTTGGTAGAAACATATACCCCTGTTTGAGTTTGCCTATAATAATAGTTTTCAGTCAACTATTGAGATGGAACCTTATGAGGCATTATATGGTAGGACATTCCGATCACCTTTGTGATGGATGGAGGTAGGTGAGGTAGCTTTATTGGGACCACATCTCGTACAGGAGAATTCTGAACAGGTCCAGTTGATTCAAAAATGGATGTCTACTGCACAGTCTCATCATAAATCTTATGTTGATCGCCGCAGATGAACCTTAGAGTTTGTGGTTGGGGATCATATTTTCTTGAGTGTTTCACCGAGGTTGGGACACAGGCGGATCAAGGGGCAGGGTAAACCTTCACCAAGGTATGTGGGGCCATTTGAGATTCTAGAGAGAGTCTGGATGGTTGCCTATCGGTTGTAGTTACCATAGAGGTATCGGGCCATGTACGACGTCTTCCATGTATCTCAATTGAACCATAATCATTCAGAACCATCTCACGTCTTTTATCCCGTGGAGGATGATCTTCAAATCAAATCGTACATTGAAGAGTATCTGATTCGTATCGTTGATAGGAGCACGAAGGTTCTCTAAGGTCGGTCAGTTCCTCTCGTACGAGTGCTATGGCAGCATGGCTGAGTGAAGGACGAAACCTAGGAGCATGAGACCGGCATATGTGCTCAATGGCCAGAGTTGTTCTAAGCTTTATCTTCACCACCCTTGGGAGGACAATTCGTGGATGAATTGCTTTAAGGGGGAAGTTTGTAATAACCTGGTTTTTATTCTTGAGGTATGGGTTTCTTATTTTCGTTTTTCCTTAAGTGTTTTTGAGAAAATAAGGAAAATGGGGGAAAATCCCAAATTTTGTGACTACACGCCATGTACTTTTCCACACGCTGTGTACGTTCGTCGTGTGGGATGTGTACACAGGGAGTGTAGGCCTGTCGGCAATGAAGGGTTTATAAAACTGACTACACGCCGGGTATAGGGTATTTACACTTCGTGTATTCAGTCGGAAGGTGAATAGTAAGGTGGTAGAGGTAGCCTCCATCGGAGTGACAGTACATGCCGTGTAATCGAGAATACACATCGTGTACTCATGTCGATAAGTGAATAGTTTGGTGGTGAAAAAGTATCCGCCAGAGGAATATTTAAATGAGAAACGTACACACCATGTACTTGAGATTACATGTCGTGTAGTTTTTTTTTCACTTAAAATGGGCAGTAGACTCCTCTGTTCATAGAGGAAGCTTAGAACGCCAGAAGAGAGAGGGAGAGACTGTCAGAGCTTGGAGTATCTCCTAACCGCACACCGGGAACCCAATTCCTACGTCGTCGATCTCCTTGGGACCGCACGGGTGATTTATTCCCCCCCCCCCCCCCCTTGTGTGTTTCTTACCAATTATTTCCTGATGGAAAGTTATTTGAGTTTGAACGAGATTATGTTCACCTCAAATCTTTGTCGTTCTCGTTTGTTTCAGGAGGTTTCGTTCACGTATACCGATCATAGATGATCAAGGTAGGTGGTCTACTATTTAAATTCCAACTACTATGTGTTTTTGTATACCATTGTGCTACGAGCCCATGTTTAGGGTGTTGTATGGATAGGTCCTTTTTTGAATGTTATCTAAAATTGTATAGATAAACTTTTGATAACTTAAAGCTGCTGTTTGGGATCACTACTTGGATCCAGGACCACCCTAGGGGTTCGTTCCTCTGTTTAGCCGTTTGGCCAGGATACCCAAGGGTATGCCATGATTATAATGTGGATTGATTTTTCTTGAGAGAAAGTTTATATAAATTAATGGTTTATGATTTTGGATTGGCCCAGTTCCTTTAGCCAGTGGGTAGTGTTTTTCTTAGCCAGAGGCCATTGTTTCGTTTAGCCTGAGGGCAGTGGTTCTTTTAGCCTAACAGAAATATTCGTTATGTATGTGGGAAGTAGATTCTGTGACTGTGTGAGACACTTCATACGCATGAGGGAAATATTCATTTTACCTGTGTGAAATCACCTATGGGTTTTAATTATGGTTACCTGAGGGTAAGGATTGTATGTCTGAGGACACTATTATCATTAATATTCTCCATGGTGATTTTCAGATATTATACCTGCCAAGTTAAAGAACAGGCTTGGCATGGATAAATGAATACTTAAATGGAAAGATAACTAGTAGAGTTAGTTACTTTTGAGTACTGTTTAGTTTATTGCATTTACTACTTCACATTTACACTAATAGTTGGGCACGAGCCTTTGGTGGGTGCCAACTGAGATTTATTTCTCACACCCTGTTTAGTCATGTATTTGGCCCAAACAGACTATATTTCTACAGGTTTGGATAAGGGAAAGGGTCCCTATATAGGTAATTTATTGTAGTAGAGGAGTGGGAGATCGTGGGACAGAGCTTAGGCTTGCGATGCTACGGCGTTCTGTTTACTATGCTTTGTTTTTGGTTTGATGTACCCTGTATTTTGAGTTGTATTTCATTGTTTTTCAGTGTATCCTATTCTGGATGCTTTCATAGAATTAGTGACATGCCACATAATTATATATATGACTGCTAATTCTCTTTTACTTTAGTAGTCCTTTTTGGTTGTATATTTTTTACTTCTTCTTCTGTTGTATATTATTTATCTTTTCTGCTGCTCTACACTTTGACAAATGAGGGCATAGTTTCCCCACTATCAGACCTGGGCCCTCGCTTCTAGTCAGCATCCACTGGCATTTGGGGAAATACGCTTGAGGTTGTGTGACCAATCGGGTCTGGGGCACCCATTGAGTGGCTTCCGGATCCGGGATGTTACAATAATGGTTACAATATGTGTCATTATTTTATAATAAATGAAATATTTTTTAATATTCATTCAAGTGTGATGCATTTATCTTGCATGAATACTGGAAAGCTAATTCCCCATCGAACTGAGAATTTTTGTTTTCCCTTATAAATAATCTTCATGAAGTGTTATTGGTTGTGATGATATGTCAATATTATCATGAGTAGAATCTTATAATCAATATGAATAGTTGCATATGACATACAATGAATAGAATCAAGAGGTAATGGGTTGAGAATTTCTCTCTAGACTAAATTATAAAATTATATCAATTGGAATGTGATTAGGTTATCAATATACTTAGTTATATATTATTATTATTATTCTCTATTACTTGATATTGTTTTGATACATAACATAATAACCTTTAGACTTTTATTCCTTTCTTTCACAATCCTTAAGGCTTAGCTAATATGGGGATGGTTGGGTTTGTTGTTGATCATGCCATTAGTTAGAGCTCAACTGAGATGAGATTTTCCATTCATCTGATAAGTCAAATATATCTAGACCCCTGATTGAATTAGATGGAGGAAATGCATACCCATTCTTATTTGAGTTACATGTGATGTTCCCAATTACATATATAAGATACATGTTATGTGATCATCTATTTGATCAATTCAATGTGATGTATTCATCAATCCAGATAGTATATTTTAGATAATAATTAATTTATGATATTACATAGACTATATTAACATGTTCCATGTGTAACGATCACTCAATGTCATGAATGTAACTCCTCGACCTGAATCACTGACTCCAGGATAAAGTTTCACTTGACCTTGTGCATGCCTCCATGTGAACAAGAGGCTTCCAACTAGAAAAAAGGGTTTAAGAATGTTGTCATGAGACTATAACTTTTGTAATAATTGAAAAAAACCAAAATATAGAAATATAAACATAAGAAACTCAATATCAAAGTAGAAGATAAAATAATCAAGAAGATATAATATATGTCATATCTAGTCAATCTATAAAATTCCAAATAGTCCCCCAGTGTAGAAGGAATGCAAGGATAGTATTATAGATTTAAATAATAATAAAAATTTATGTTTTGGTAACTATTAAATGTCTTTCCCATAACTAAAACCATGTCCCAACTTTGATACCCACAAAAACTTGCCATAGGCCCCTTTCCCTTCTCTTGGTTCCTGAACATTAATTCCATACATGCACCAAAATATCTATGGAGGATGTAAGCGTAAACCTAATCGAACACCACTGGTGCATCCTTAACATAATAATATATGTATATAGATGTTTATTTTATAATTTAAGGTAAATGTGAAAATAGGAAAATGACCAATCATGTATCGAGTGAACGTGCATTAATCAAAATGTCCTAAACCCCAATCATACCTGGTTTGATTTCATGTTGAAAGAATATCATATGCAGTCACCACATGACTCATATAATGATATTTAACCCTATCCACCATTAACCACAATTAATGTACCGCATTTAAAGAACCACTCCATTCCCACCACTCAAGTCATGTCACATTCGTGACTCATGGTTACCTACTCACCTTTATGGGTATGCACACATGTCATGCTTGAGAAAATGGAGCTCTCTCATATGTATTACCATTAGTAGAACATGTTTCCACAATTTCACCCTCTTTCAATGGTGTATGAAATTACTTGTAGTTTATACATGTTCTATATTTAGGAACTCACTATCACTTTCAAATCCATAACAATTGAGTCAACTCATGCATGATCCCCCTCTAAGTGGTTTGTTGAGTCTTTCAAGGCCACCTAACAACCTAAACACTAGAACAAAGATTCCACTAGCTATATAAAAATAAAATTGTAAGTCATAACATATAAAAAACAATATATACCAATAATTATTCCATATTATATGAAATATTACACAATTAATAAATTACATAGAAAGGAATAACATTTCATATCAAACATTCCATTGGATATTAAATATTATAAAAATTATATAATATACATTAAGGAACACAGACTTATGCCAATATAAGGCCTCATAGGATACTCAAGAACACCCAGTACTTATCATTCAAAGGTTTCTAAACTAATAATATATTCAATAAAATCTTTCCAAATAACTTTTAAAAAGACCCAATAGGGTAAGGAATCCCAACCATTAATGTGTTGATTTCAAAATCCAATGTTTGTAGAGAAATGGCACCCAGATCATGTCCACACAACATTTTATTAGAAAAATATCTAATCCATCACCATTGATTTTATAGGATAATAATTTAATAAAATAATATTTATAATAGATGAAATCCATATCAATGTACCAAAAGGGATTAACCCTTAATATTAGATGCAGAATAGATCAAATAGAGGCCACTAAATGTTATGATCTAACATTGATCTATCAATCATTAATGGTTTCTCCTTTAGATATATGTGGTTTTTATTAATCTAGAAAACATTTCGTAGATCTATGGTCAATTCCATAGAAACTAGGAGAATAAGTCTTATTATGGTTTGACCTAGACTTTAACAACCCAGGTGGATAGGAATTGGATGTATAGAGAACCAGAGTAGATCTATCTAGATGTTTTTTGTTCATAAATGGATTAAATTTGGGTGAGATTTAGGTTAATAGTTATATTAGAGGAAAAAATTACAAAAAAAAACTTTATTGATGCCTAATTTTAGGTGCCACTGGGGGGATGGTGGCCCCAATGACTGGTTAGTGCCTAGCCATTGGCAAGCATGTATGACTGGGAAGAATGAAAGTATTAAGCCTTACGATGGGCTAGTAATGTTTTTCAAAATGTAGGTCCCATTATTAGAAACATTGGCTAGCATGTGGCCTAGAATTATCCACCAATTATGCCACTAATATCTCCAGACTCTATATCCCAATTTCAAGGACCTTTTACCCATAAGACATACTTCTATAGAAGAAAATAGAACTTGATATGTTGATAGTTATGACTATATAATGTTATAATTCTCCCCCAATAATGACTTCTCATCCTCATGAAGTGTCTCTAGTGATCTTGAATGAAAAATAAATAGGCCGGAGGTGGTCACGACCCTCAAAATTACATTTAATAACCTACACTACCATAGTGATGTAGGGTCGATCCACAGAGAAGGTCGGTAAGAGAATTATAATGTTTTAAAACTAATAACCTCACCGTTGTCAGCAATGAGGTAGAAATATTTTCACTTTTCAATTTTTTTATTTTTATTTCTTTTTAATAAATCCATATTGAAACAATTTTGGAAACTCCCTATTATCTATAATCGAAAATGATACAGAAAAAATGAAATAGTGTAAACTAAAAATAACTATAGAAGGAAATAAGAGTGCTGAGGGTAGATCAAAAAGTATGCTCGAGAGATTTGAACCTTACTGGATTAAATGAATAATCCTCATTTGATTAAATTCACACCTTGAAAATTAGTTGTTAATTCTTCCTCACCAAGATAAATAACACTCTGTAATATAGTTCTCGAAGTTCACCACATCAAAAACAACATACAATAAATTAATAAAAGTTTATTATCAGAAAACGATCTCACCGAGAGTTCTGATGATTTCGAATTTGAAAGTTTGATGAACTGTCTCAACGATCGATCTCTCCAAAAGATCATAGATTTAGAATTAAGTTCTTAAATGTGTTAATTCAATTTTAAGTTCAAGAACCAGATTCAATCTTTCCAAAAGAATCAAATTCTCATTGAATAAATTAATTGAAAGTGATAAAAGTTTTAACCAATAAAACTCAAAATTATCAAGAATTAGAAATTAAACTAGGATAATTTTCAATATATCAGTAGAGAGTACAACGTAAAACATATAAAAAAAGAGGCAGACAGATCCCTCCTCTGAAATTGAAGATCGTGTATTCCTACTTCGCTCCTGCAACTCCAATCACCTGTACCGCTCTTGGTGTCTCTTGGGAGTTTTGCTCTCCAATTGTGTGGTGTGGAATCAGAATGAGAGTCCCCAAAAATATGATGTTTCTATGCTTTAAATATGAATTTTCACAAGCTTCTTGTCACCTAACATCTTCCACCAACTTTTAAAGCTCTTCACAAATGCACCGCACAACGTGCGTTTTTTTATAACTGGCACATCGCTCTAGTTTTCCTTACGTAACTAACTCTGGATGAGTTATTTGGAAGCATTTGGACATGTTTTTGACTTTTTAAAGAACATGTGTAAGAAAAAAACAATTAAAACGCTAAGGAAATAAAGAATTATAGTTTAATAAATTAGTTTATTAAAAAGTCTTTATAAAAGAATTAATAAACTTTTAAATAATTTTCTTAAGTAAATTAATTTATTACTAATACAAATTATATTTTAATTACTTATAATGAAATTTAATTTATTATTAAATAGTTATTATTTAATTATAAAAGATAGTTTATGATAATTTACGTATTATAGGTTTAATTAATTTGTTAATAAAATAGTTATTATTGTTATCAAAAATAATAAGTTTTATTAATTATTAATTCTGATGCTAAATTGTTTATAAGTTATAATTTTTTTAATTAGTTAACATTATTAAAGTAAATTATAAACATTAAGTTTATTATTATTTTGAATGTTTTACGTTATTATAATTTTAAATTAACAATTTTAGTCTAACTATTACTTAATTTATAACTTATTATCAGTATTTTATTTTATTAACAATTTTTTTCATTAAATAATTATTAATACGTATTGTTAAATTATAATTAATAAGTTTTTTTTTAAATCTATTCTAATTTGATTTTATAAATACCTTTCAATTAATTAAATAAAATTTTATTCATGTTTAGTGATTTTTTTTAATAATATATCTTATGTAATTTATTTATTTATAATTATTAAGGTGTATTATTTTTTTTGTTTATGTTAATGTTTTAATATTGGTTTTAATTAATTAGTTATTTTAACAAAAATTAACTTTTCTATCTCCCCTCCCCCAAATTGGCGCATAGTAGGGGAGGGTTTTGGGTTGCTCCCATTGGCTTCTAGAGGAAGCCTCCTCGGTGGCGCAACACTCCAGCAAAGGTTGGCACAGTGGCTTCAGCTCCTCCCAGCGGTGGTATCATCAACTCTTCGCACCAGCGGATTCCCAATGAAAACCTACAGCGGCCCGACCATCCACGACTCTAGAGAAATGTCTCTCCTTCTCATGTCCTCCCCACCTGGTTGCAGTCCTATAGCAGAGACACTAGACCTACTTCACCAGAACTAAATGGCGGTGACTCTTTTCAAATTATGTCACAAAAAGGACCTGAATCCTCCACCTATGGCACCCATTTTAGAAAATAACAGATTCATCAAATTTAGATTTTTCAATTGTTTTTATTTTGTTCGATCTGTGCACAAGGTTGGGATTGGGTTTCAGATTTGAGTTTGATTTAGTTCGGGTCTTGATTTTGCTTTGGATTGTGGTGTTTAGGATGTTGTGTTGTTGTTATGCTATTTTTGTGCAAAGAAGATGTTGTTGTTGGTCAAGAGTAGATGCAGAGCAGCAGTAGTGTGAGTTCTTGAGCTTTGGTAGAGGTGTGGAAGAAACCGTGAAGTAAGGATGGAGTAATGAGGATTGGAGGCTGATAGTGAGGTGCAGAAGGGGAGGTCTAATAGTGAGTTGCACTGAAGGAAGACTAACGGTGAGGTAGAAAAATCGTGAGAAGTAGTGAATGATGAGAACGTCACAGATAGAAATAAAAGATAAGGGTCACCATTAGAGAAAATTAGAGAGGTCACCATTGAAATAAAAATAAGGGGTCACTGTTAGTTTTAAAATCAAAGGGGAGAACTGGCATAGGGGGCACTATTGAAAATAAAATAAAAGCTTACCATTACGCAATAAAAAAAGGGTCACCGGTACCAATTATTAAAGGTCACTCGTAAGCTAGAATGAAGGTTACCGGTAATAAAATATGAGGTTACCAATAGAGTTAAATGAAATCTACCTTTAAGCTGCATAAGGTAAAAGGGTCACCGATAGAAAACTAAGAGTAACCCTAAAATAAAAAAAATTGAACATAAAAAATAAAACGTGAGTTATTTAAAACAAATATGGAAAAAATTAACTACAAGGAAGCTAATCACCATTAATTAAAACAGGATTTTTGTTAAACATCAAACTTTAAATTATAATAAAAAGTATTAATTGATAACACATAAATTAAGAACTGGAAAATTTATAAATTAAAATAAAAGACTTAAATTAAAATCACTATATAGATTAGTTACAGGGTAGCAGCGAGTAAAATTGAAGTGTATCGGTGACCCAGTAGGTTACCGATAGTTATAGTATGCCTCACCGGTACACTAAAACCAATAGGAAATGAATAAATTATCAAACTACATACATAAAATTATATAATTAATGTTTTAAAACTCTTAATTAATTAATTAAAATACTATTTGAATTCATAAAATTAAAAGTGAACTACATTATTTAATTAAAACTAAAATTATTTACTTAATTGACGAGTAGGACGACTAAACATATTAATAAATAAAGTTAAAATATTTTAATGAATCCATATTAAAGAATAAAATATTATATTAAAGTCTATGTTTATTAAAACACAAAAAAGGATGTTAAAAGATTATTTAATTATTAAAGTAAAATTATTAAATAATGAGCAGATTGGCATTAACACAACTAATAAACAAATAATAAATTTGGATGAAATAAGAAAGATTAAAACTATTATTTTAAAGACTAAAAATACAAAATTAATTATAAAAAATGATTAATTAAAAATATTAATTATAAAAACAAAAAAAAATTAATTATTTAGTATAAAGTGATTAAATAATTAATAAAATCATTAAAAATTAAGTAAAAAGATGTGGCAAAACTATGCAAAAATAGAGCCACATCAAATTCCCCCACACTTAATCATTGTTTTTCCTCATAAAATCCCATGTATTATTATCTTTGAAAAATAGTGAAGTGATTATTATTTTTCCCAAAATGTAACAGGTCTAGAACATTGAAACAAAGGAAAAAAACATGTCAATAGGCTTTTAGAAAATAAATTGCTCATATGAATCTTTCTTAGAACAACTTCTCAATGGTTAATCTTTAAAACTATGAATCATCAAGAAATGAAGATGTCATTCCTCATATGTTATGCTTAGTGACTAACTTTAATCCAGACTTAATTCCAATGCCCAAGGGTGGAAAGGGATAAAATTTATGCAGAATTAAGGCCTTAACTAAGGAACTTTATACTTTGACATTTTCACCTAGGTTCCAAAAATAAATAATTTTTTTATGAATCACCTTAATGATACAACCTAAATGACTCCCATATAAACCAATTGACCCCTTATTCATTTGGCGTACATCATTCCCCTCACCTTAATGAACTCAATTTGGACCCTAGACACTTTATTTATTTTTCCCAAGCCACATTTCATTATGCTAATCATTGTGCAATGAACTTATTCAAGGTGAACAGAGGGTTTAAAGTTAACAGAAACACACTTAGCATATAGGGTCTCAGAGACTCATTGTGGGATCCCAGATGCCCAAATTACTCCAGTTTCAAGAGATTTATATAGAAACCATTTACAATGGCTCATTAAAGTAATTACATTAAATAATTAAAAGATGAATGAGGCCTCTAAAATCATAATCAAACTTCCAGTTCCAAGGGTTATGATCATAATTCAACCAACATGTAACCCAAATCACTTTTAGGAGTAGTTCTTAAACCATATTTCCATAAAACTACTAAGAAAGACCACTCAGCAATCATCCATTATCATTAATTTCATACTCAAAGCAGTTCTTAACTACCAACAAGGTACTTTTCCTACGGAAATACCCAATTGAGTACAGTGTAAAGCCTAAAATTATGCACGAATTTTGAAAACGTTTAACCATTTTTTACTATAAATTCTGATGTGAAGTGGGTATTGATGGGCTTCATTAAAACACACTTTAGCACAATCAATAATTGACCCCCTACCCCACACATAAAACCCAAATTTTTCTCCAACGTTGACTTCAAAATATGGAGAAGAACAATTTGGAAATTATGGTTCGAAACAAATTTTCAATTAAGAAGATTTATGATATGTATAAAGTGTCTCAATGAAGTACAATAATATTGTTTGACACAATGGATAAATAATCAGCGGGTTCATTAGAAAGTAAATGCATTAACATTTTTGTCCAGTGACAAATATTTTCAATATAGGTCAAAAGTAGCATATAATGTGTGGGTGCACAGTTAATTGAGGTGAACGAAAGTTTAGCAGAATTTATTCAGTTAGATATTCAATACATCAAACAACGTTCATGCTAAACATCCCAACATTAATCAGATTTAAAAGACCAGCAGCATGTACCCCCCCCCCCCAAACTTAGTTTCAAGCAGTGAATGATTTTAATAATAATGAAATTCAATTTTTTTATAATGAGGGGCATGCAGATATTTTGTTGACACAGTGACATACAACAAAACTTCATTCCAAAATGAGCAGAATTTTTTAAACTTATGCAGATTTTTTTCAGTAGCAAGGCATGCAATGGAATTTTAATCAGTTCAATCCATGCAATATAAATTTTAGTACACATGTAGCAAAACTCTCTACAAGAAGAATTTTCCAGGAAAGCAAGACATGCATCATAATTTTTTACTAAAGCATTAAGGAGAATAAAAATGAAATAACAATTAACAGAAAGATACTTCCCTGACTAGATTCTCCATTACTCCTTCATCATGGGAATTCTAATTCGTAGATGAAAGCAACAACAACATCTGAAAAATCACAAGCAAAGCAGAAAGAGACACAATTTTCTAGTAGAGACATAATAAACATAAGGCAGCAAAGATGAACTTTATTGAAAGTAAAACAAGAACCAAAACAAGATCAAACACAAAAGAAAGAGCATGGGTTAACTCCCATGAAGAACTAAATTTAAATTCCTTATTTAGACTTTATTTAATTACAAAATATTTTATTGAAAACAAAAGAGAAACCATGTTTGCCTCCCATGCAGCTCTAGGTTTATAGTCCCCAGCCAGACTCACTTAGCAATTAACCGTAGTCACTAGGTGGATGTGGTTTCCTTAATAAGAACCACCACATGATTTTGGCCTAAATATTCTTAACAGAAAGATGATATTTGTGGGCACCAAGACTAAAGTAAACTAAACCCAAACTCTCATAACTTGAAATAATCCCTACGTAGCACCCTTTAATAGTTGCAATCATAATGTTGTCCACTTCCAGAATCGTTTCATAGTTATCAAGAGTTGAGTTCACATGACAGGACAACATAGTACTAGATGCTTCAATGGGTTTGGCATTATTTAGATGGCTATCTCTCTTAACTTCAACACTCAAGGATTCACATTCAAGGGTTCATATGGGTAGATTCTGATTAGTAGGTTCAAGAGGAGATTCAATAGAGTGCTGAACAGAATTACGAACATTGGAAATCATGACTGATTCCCCCTCTAGACTACCTTCAGTATCATGATGATCTTCTGCACCCAAATTAGTTGAGGAAGAAAGTGAAAAACAAGGAAGAGAATTTGTTTTATCACATACATGTTCAGGTCGAACAATGTTATAAATCACTTCCAAAATATCCTCATATTTCAACTTAAATTGAACATATAATGCTTCTATCAAATCAATTCTTCCTAATTCAAGTGTGTCCTCAACCACGTTTTCATGTTCAAATTCAAAGGACTCAATTCCCAAAACAAATTCAGTACTGTGTTCCAAAAAATTCAAGTCAGGGAAGTAATGTTTAATTCAGCTTCAATAAATGCAATTTCCATATTGTTCAAATTTAAACATTTACCCCCATGTATAACATCACTATTTTCAATTTAAGTATACTCAGTTTCAAACAAACAATCTATCTGAGAACATGTAGATGAAAGCTCTTCATTTAATGTTTCTTCAAACATAATTCCCTCATCCTCTAAATCATCCAACATCATTTTAGAAATATATGGGTTTGGAGTTTCAAAACATGGAAGAGAAGTATTCATTTCAGGTTCAAAGATTTCATATTTCATGTTATCTAGTTTAATTTTTCATCTAGATTATACCCAATATTATGTTCAGACTCATTGTTCACAAAATTAGAAAAATTGGGTGGAGAGTTTTTTACTTTCAAGTTTTTAGTTTCAAGTATGACATCAACCCAAGTGACTTCATTCTCAAAACATCTAAAACTGTGATTTTTCTCCAATGTAGGAATTATAAAGAGAACTAGGGATCCCTTTTCAATCTTTTTAAATTCGGTTTCAAAATTGACCAACTCAACTCCATTAAAGTTCATTATTGGATTTTCAATATCGTGTTCTTTTTTTAATGAGTTAGTTATTTCTAGATTTGGTTCAATAGATTCAGATTATTCAAAGTAAATAGTTTCTTGTTTAGTTTCACTATCACTTTCCTCTTCCATTGGATTTTTGAATCTTTTATAAACATTTTCTTTTTCATTCTCTTCAAATTCTTATTGTTCTTTAACCCTTTGTTGCAATTCCCAATGCATGTTTTCCAATCTTTTTATTCTTTGATCTTTATCTTGACAATCTCTAAGTTGAATTTCATGATTTTTATTAAACCATGAATTCCAAAATTTCTCTATAGTATCCAATTTGTTCTCAATAAATTCAGTTTTAGCTAGGAATTCAAGATTAGATTCATATTGTTCATTTTTTCCAATGTAATCATCCTATTATGGCTGGTTATAGACACACTGCCAGGGTGTATGTCCATAACAGCCACAAGAAACACAGTAATGTCCAGTGAAAAAGTTTGAGCCTTCAAAACATTCGATTATTAAACTAAAAACAAGTGAGATTAAACACACAATAGTTCAAAGTGAAGCAGATTTTACAAAAACAACACAAACAGTACATTCCATTTCAAAGTAATTTTTCTTTACAATAGATTTTTTTATTTGATTTTTTTTTAAATTTTTTTAAGTTTTTCTAAAACTTAGAACACTCAGTGCCTGCCTTCCCCGACAATGACACCAAATTTTGAATAGGCCGGAGGTTGTCACGACCCTCAAAATTAAATTTAATAACCTACAATACCACAGTGGTGCAGGGTCGATCCACAGAGAAGCCAGGTGAGTAAATTCTAAGGTTTTAAAAATAATAACCTCACTGTTGTCAGCAATGAGGTAGAAATATTTTCACTTTTCATTTTTTTGATTTCTTTTTAACAAGGAAGTAATGAAACAAGTTTGGAAATTTCCTATTATCTGTACTCAAAAAATGATATAGCAAAAATGAAATGGTGTAAACTAAAAATAAATATAGAAGGATATAGGAGTGCTTAGGGTAGATCAAAACGTATGCTCGAGAGATTTGAACCTTAGTGGATTAAATGAATAATCTTCATTTGATTAAATTCACACCTTGAAAATTAGTTGTTAATTCTACCCCGCAAGAAGAAATAACACTCTATAATATAGTTCTCGAAGTTCACCATATCAAAAACCACATAAAAAAATTAATAAAAGGTTATCATCAAGAAACTATTTTTCCGAGAGTTTTGATGATTTGGAATTTGAAAGTATGATGAACTGTCTCAACGATCAATCTCACCACAAGATCGTCAATTTAGAATTAAGTTCTTAAAGGTGTTAATTCAATTTTACGTTCAAGAACCAGATTCAATCTCATCGAAAGAATAAAATTCTCATTGAAGAAATTAATTGAAAGAGATAAAAGTTTTAACCAATAAAACTCAAAATTCTCGAGCATAAGAAATTAAACTAGAATCATTGTCAATATATCAGTAGCGAGTACATTTTAAAACATATAAAAACATCAGAAGAGAGATCCCACCTCTGAAAATGAATATCGTGTACTGCTACTTCTCTCCTGCAACTCCAATCACTGGTACCGCTCTTGGTGTCTCCCGGGAGTTTTGCTCTCGAATTGTGTGGAATGAAATCAAATTGATAGACCACGAAAATCTGCTACTGCTATGATTTAAATATCAACTGTCACCTTCTGCTTTTCATCGAACATCTTCCACCGATTTTTAAAGCTCTTCACAAATGTAACAAACAATGCGCGTTTTTTTGTAACTAGCATGCTGCGCTGGTTTTCCTAACGTAACTAACTATGGATGAGTTAGTTAGAAGCACTTGAATGTGTTTTTGACTCTTGAATGAACCTGCATAAGAAAAACAAACAAAACAATTAAAATGATAAGGAAATAAAGAATTATAGTTTAAGAAATTGAATTATTAAAAAGTATTTATAAAAGAATTAATAAACTTTTAAATGATGTTCTTAATTAAGTTAATGTATTACTTCTAATAATTATATTTTAATTACTTATAATAAAATTTAATTTATTATTAAATATTTATTTTTTAATTATAAAAGATATTTTATGATAATTTACATATTATAAGTTGAATGAATTTGTTAATAAAAGATTTATTATTATTATTAAAAATAATAATTTTTATTAATTATTAATTTCGATGCTAAATTGTTTATAAGTTATTATTTTTTAATTAGTTAACATTATTAAAGTAAATTAAAAACATTAGGTTTATTATTATTTTGAATGTTTAACATTATTAACATTTTAAATTAACTAGTTTAGTTTAACTATAATTTAATTTATAACTTATTATTAGTATTTTATTTTATTAAAAAAATTCATTAAATAATTATTAATATGTATTGTTAAATTATAATTAATAATTATTTTTAAAAATCTCTTCTAATTTGATTTTAGAAATAACTATCAATTAATTAAATAAAATTTTATTCATGTTCGATAATTTCCTTTAATAAAATATCTTATGTAAGTTATCTATTTATAATTATTAATTTATAATTATTATTTATTTTTAGTTTCAATTTTTGTTTTAATTTTGTTTTTAATTAATTAGTTTTTTTTTAATCTTTTATTTAACTTCTCTATCTCCCCCTCCCCCAAATCGGTGCACAGTAGGGGAGGGTTCAGGGTTGTTTCTGCTTGCATCTAGAGGAAGCCTCCTCAGTGGCGCGAAACTCCAGCAACGGCCGGTGTAGTGGCTTTAGCTCCTTGCAACGACGGCATCAGCAAATCTTCACAGCTGTAGATTCCCAACAAAACCCTATAGTGTCCCGACCTTCCATGACTTTGGAGCAACATCGCTTCTGCTCACGGCCTCCTCACACGGCAGTGGTCCTGTAGAAGAGACGCTGGACCTGCTTTACCTGAACTAAATGGAGGTGACTCCTTTCAAATGATAAAACGGCAAGGACCTGAATCCTCCACCTGTTTTACCCATTTCAGAAAAAAATAGATTCATCAAATTTGGATTTTCAACTGTTTTGATTTTGTTCGATCTATGCATGAGGATTGGATTGGGTTTCATATTTGAATTTGATTTAGTTCGGGTCTTGATTTGGGTTTGGTTTTTGGTGTTTTGGATGATGTGTTGTGGTTATGCTGTTTTTTTTGCAAATAAGATGTTGATGTTGGTCAAGAGTAGATGCAGGGCAGCAGCAGTGTGAGTTCTTGAGCTCTGGTAGCGGTGTGGAGGAAAACGTGAAGTAAGGATGGAGTAATGATGATTGGCGGCTGACGGTGAGGTGCAGAAGGGAAGGGCTAATAGTGTGTTGCAGTGGAGGTAGTCTAATGGTGAGGTAGAAAAATCATGAGAAGCAATGAATGATGAGAATGCCTCAGATAGAAATTATATAAAATGGTCACCGTTAGAGAAAATTAGAGAGGTCACCGTTGAAATAAAAATAAGGGGTCGCTGTTAGTTTTAAAATCAAAGGGGAGATTCGGCATAGGGGTCATCGTTGAAAATAAAATAAAAGCTTACCGTTATGCAATAAAAATAAAAGGGTCACCGTTACCAATTATTAAAGGTCACTGGTAAGATAAAATAAAGGTTACCGGTAAAAACATGAGGTTACCGATATACGTAAATGAAAGTTACCAGTAAGCTGCAAAAGATAAAAGGGTCACCGATAGAAAACTAACAGTGACCTAAAAATAAACACAAATTGAACTTAAAAAATAAAACATAAGTTATTTAAAACAAAGATGGAAAATAATTAATTACAAGAAAGATAAACGGAATTAATTAAAACAGTATTTTTTTTAAACTTAAAACTTTAAAATTATAATAAAAAGTATTAATTGATAACTCTTAAATTAAGAACTGGATAATTTATAAACTAAAATAAAAGACTCAAATTAAAATGACTATATAAATAAATTACAGGGTAGCAACGAGTAAAAGTGAAGGGTATCGGTGACCCAATAGGTTACTGATAGTTATAGTCTACCTCACCGGTAGACTAAAACCAATAGAAAATGAATATATAATCAAACTGCATACATAAAATTATAAAATTAAATTTTTAAAACTCTTAATTAATTAATCAAACAACTATTGGAATAGATAAAATTAAAAGTGAAATAATTTATTTAATTAAAACTAAAATTATTTACTTAATTGACAAGCAGTATGACTAATCATATTAATAAATAAATTTACAATATTTTAATGAATCCATATTAAATAATAAAATATTAGAGTAAAGTATAATTTGATTAAAACACAAAAATGGATGATAAAATATTATTTAATTATTAAAGTCAAAATTATTAAATAGTGAGGAGATTGTCATCAACACAAATAATAAACAAATAATAAATTTAAATGAAATAAGTAAGATTAAAATTATTATTTTAAAGACTAAAAATACAAAATTAGTTATAAAAATTGATTATTTAACAATATTAATAATAAAAATTAAAAAGTATAACTATTTAGTACAAAATGAGTAAATAATTAATTAAATCATTAAAAATTAATTAAAAAGATGTGGCAAAACTATGAAAAAATAGAGCCACATCAAAAAACTCATGTCATTTCACCTTAATGATAGACTTACGATACCAATTCTCCTCTTGAATTTTTCTATACCTCCAAAGGACACAAACAAGGGGAATTATCTACCCTGATAATACTTTCTCACTTTAGTTGATGATATTCACCCGGTTCTCTACAATATTTTTGAATCCAACTCAATGTCCCCTTAGTAGATCCAAAGCATATGATTGGGAATGTACCTATAAAACTAAGACACATAGAACACGTCATTCATACCATTGTATTATGGAGGATGATTTTAAAGACCCAAATCTTGACGCATATAGACATTACATTACTTTTGCGGAATATCTAATACAAAACAAAAACAGGCACCAAAGGACTATAATAGTTTAGTGTCCTTGGAAACTCGGAATATAATCTTCTAATCTTGGTGAAAGATCTTAAAAATCTCACATAAAGATCTTTCTTTTTCTTACCTAAAACCTTTCTTTATAACCTGGGGAAAAGAAAACACATAAACGGTGAGCTAAAATGCTCAGTAAGGGTAAACATAGAGAACATAAAACAATTCGGAAACAATAAAATGTAAACACATGAGCATTAAATCTAAACATCAAAATATTGAGCAATGACATTAAACATTGCAGTATATAAGTCATAGATCATAAAAGAACCTTAATCATGATAAAATAGCAGAGTAATAAAACTTGTAATTGTGGCAAAACATTAAGCACATTATATGATTTTCATAGTAGCCAAGGCATTGCTGCCAAGACTATCTTAGTGGACAAAGTCCCTTACTGAACCGGGTTTACTTGTCATTCCAGCCCTGTATTACTGAACCGGATTTACTTTCCTTTTCATCCATGTATATCTCATGAGATATAAATCTTTACCCAATTCATTGGAGGGAGATATAGGTCACACCCATCTCATAATGAAATCATTCTTACTTGTTCCACAAAATAAACATACATCATTCATAATAACCCAACGAATAAAATGTGTTTCATAAACATCATCCCATCATAACATAATCCATAAAAAAATGGATATCATTTCATCATAATAAAAGTGAAACCATGTAAATCATAGAGACATTATACTTGAAACATACACATATGAAATAACTCCATCTTATAAGGAAAATGGTTTTGATAAAACACTTGAAATAAATTCTTGAGGAAAATATCCTTTCTTCTTCAAAATAATTTTATTTTCACAAAATGACATGAAATTTTAAAAGAAAAGGATATTTTTTGAAAATAGTCATGAAATCTTATAGAGGAATCTTCATGAAAATATGGCTTTATGAAACCGTAAAAATCTGTTCATGCCGTATAAGTTAAAAAAACATTCTTCTCGTACTTTTTTCAGAAAAGTCAAAAAGTACCTTGTATAGTAAACAAAAAAAAGATTCCTTACATACCATGTAGTAGAAGTCAAAAATGGGAAAAATGACTTTAAAAATAATGATTTTTTTTATAAAACTTGAACTTGGATGATAAATATAACCCCAATAAATACTTACGTATAAGCAATCTCGGATAGAAAACAATTGAGATTGCAACATTATCCCTTACCTTAGATCTGATATGCTTCATACGTATCCAATAATCTTGTATAATGATTTAAATAATGTCATTGAATTATTACAGAATCATATTCATTGTTATGATATCATATATGGTTCACATATGACTTTATATAACCTGTTCTTTTGTAAATTCCATGTTAAAGAGTGTTTTGGGTAAAATCATTTCATTTGTCGTCCGTGTTTTAACTTTTAATTATTACTATGATTTCTTAGATCATGATTAATTAATTCCAAAATATAAAACATGATTTATATATAATATATATTCAGAATATACATATATATAATATATCGATAAATGAGAAGAAATACACCGTTCATGGAGACGGTAGGCCATACGTACGCATGAACATTGTTTTCGTTTCCTTATTAAATTGAATGGAATTAAGTAGATAAAATACATATATATGAATAAATCCAGAAGAATTATTTTGTCATATATTTCATGATTACTTATTATATATACTTTATAATAATTCTTGAATTGTTAACATGGAAAATGAATCTCATCGCGTCGTGGAGACTGTAATCCGTACGTACGCAAGGAGCGATGATATCGTTCCCATATTTGTTGAATCGAATTGGAGTGAATGATATAATATCATATAATCAGTTTGATGTTATAATAATCATATGTATTTACTCTTTACACCATTATACCCATCCAAGTAAGGTGCTGGTGGAAAAACATATTACACCACGGCATGGAGACGGTATTCCGTACGTACGCACGCGCGGTGATTTCGTTTTCCTTAGGTTGGATAGAAGGTGAAATAGGTTTGTTTAATAATAAAATACCAGTATATGAGTGATATTGATGTTATTAATTCATAATAAAACAACTAAAGAAGACGAGTATAAGGAGAAATAAATTTGAAAGAATCAGTAACGAATATTACCTCTTCTTCGACACGCCTCTTTGAAACCTCCTATTAGAGCACTAAAATTGGTCTTCGGAGAATACCAGGACCTCTAGAATATTTCAATGGAAGTTGAGAAGGTAAATGGGAAGGGGTTGGCCGAGCTTTAAAGATCAATTTTTTGTAAAGATGAGAGGGAGGAGCTGCCCTTTTATAAGGGAGGAGAGGGGCACCTTTGAAATCCTCAAAAATATTAGTTTAATATATTTTCAAAACCCACATAAAAACCTCCAAAAATGACTAAATTCAAATATTAGATGAGATAGGGTTGTAATATCATCATAAAATAAAATTTAGACATGTTTTTATCTTCTTTTAAACCTTATCATTTTGAATTATCCTTATTTAATGTATTTAATTTTATTTGTGGTAATAAAATTCTAAATTTTAAATGGTTATAAATAATCACTTATATGTTGTCAATTTTACATAATTGGATACTTTATGACATTTTAGACTATATAAAGTTTAATTTATAATTTTTAAAAATTTATTTGATTTTAAAACAATATTATAATATGTAATTTTTATAAAATCAAAATAGTGTTAATTTTGGCACTATTCATTTGTTTGAATTTAAATAAAATATATACAGAAGATATGTTCGAAATAAAAGGTTTAATAGAATAATAACATGTCATATTTATCTATAAAATTAGTGGATCATATTAAATAGTTCATATAATATTTATTTTAATACTTTTAAAATCATTTATTTGATATTTCAATCAATAAAATAATTTCAACGTCACTATTGTGTCATAATTAATGATAATTATTTAATCCCTAAAAATTATAAATAAATTCATATTATGTAGATAATTTTATTATATTTATAGGGACTATTTATATCCGAAGTTGTATGATGTTTATCACTAAATTAAAATTATTACACTTATAATATTTAAGAGAGTGACATGTTGTCACTTTCTTTGGTTTTAATAATAATTATATTATTTCATGGTCCAAAGTCCATGAAATGAATATAGTCCGACCCTTAGATGATATGGTTCGACTTTTATTCATCCAATAGGGTTTTTCCATGTTTTAGGGAAATTTTATAATCTTATTTTTACCCTTAATTACCAGATTTACCTTTAACTGTAGTAAATAAAACTTACCGTGGTTACTATTCATAATATAAAGAAAATAAAAGTAACCTATTAACATAATTTGGACCCACTTAATTCAAATATGAAATCAATTTTTCAAAATTTAAAACACAGAATTTGCAATAATTAATTTAAAATTATTCCCATTGTTAAGAAAACGGGTTTTATAAGTTAAAACACTGCAAAAGATTGAAATGATTTTACCTATGAATTCAATGTAAAATCAATGCTAATGAAATAAATTATATTAAATGGTAAAAATATATTCTATTTATACTTTAAAATTTTTCAATATTATAATTTAACCATATAAAGTATTACGATGAAAAAAGTTGTTTTTAATTAAAATATAGTGTGTTTTTACTATTCATTAAAATATGAAAGTTGTCAGAATAATGTGAAAATTTTATCCAAAGTAAATTTTTATATCCTGATTCCAAAGAAGAATTTTATTTTGTCAAATTGAACTTATAAACATATCAAAAACTATATTTAATGTGGGTGCGCCATCAAAAGGCGGCAAAACTGCATTTTTTAAAAAATACTTATTTTACCCGAAAAATTTATTTTGTTCGCATACCATGTTCTAGAAAATGTGTAAAATAAAATAATAATATTATAAAATTCAAAATTTAGTTAATACTATTCATAACGGCTAGTTCATAATAATATTATAATCATATATCGTTGTTTAGTGAAACACGGTATTGCATACTACACATGCTATCGAGGAAGGTCGTGATTGCGTGTAACACAAGCCAAGTCAGGGTTTCTTGTAGTGAAAGACTCATTTGTTTTTTCGTATAACAGAATCCAACCATATTTCATTTATAAATTGAATATATATATATATTTATATATATACACACACTTAGTGTTACGTAGAATAACTACTATCAAACGAACTTGAAATTGTGTGTAACATAATCCATGAATAGTGTTGCGTATACTGCAAGATAATATGGTGTTGCATATAGCGCAAGATAATCTTGGTGTCGCGTACAACAGAAGATATTAAAGAAATTAAAAGGAGTATATCTCATAAAATCTCGGGGTGTTACATTCTACCCCCCTTAAAATGAATTTCACCCTCGAAATTCGTCGGGGTTATAAATGGTTTATTACATGAGAGTTTCTTTCATAGAAACTCAAATCATAAAAATGAATACTAAAACTACATTATAAAAATGAATGTTAGAATCATAACGATTACCCAAAGTAACTCATCACTGGGTTTCCACATAGGAGAACATAGGTGAAAATGTGGATATGTAGGAGAAATCTAACCATCATGTTCTGATGGAGAGTGGTAGAGAACATGGCTATGAAAAAGCCATTAATCAAAAAGCCATAAATTTGTGATGATTTAAGGTATCATCTGATTCATCGTATATAAGGGCACTAGGAAAACATTTTTGGTTTTCCAGATGATTTCCCTAAAGTTGAAGGATTTGAATTAGAAGAAATACTTAATTTGTTTCGGTATAATCTCATAGTTGTTCGTGCCTTGAACAATTTCCACTTCATCTCTTAAATAAATGAAGTTAAATTTGTCTTTCATGAAGTGTTAGCAGATCATGCGACAGAATGATAGGTCATTCCATCTGTCTCAAACAAAAGGATAGAAAAATATATTAAATATACATAATTCTATCTATGGTGAGGTTAATCGTATCTGATTCCAAAAATGGACTTATACTTCTTCTATCATACCTCTTAATAAAATAAAACACGTTTCTACTAACCTGGGACTTTATGTAGGCTAGTGTTAGGTGATAAAGGTCAGTCTCACTTCAGTTGTGGGTTTGATTCCCACAACCTTGTCCGACGCGACGGGTTGTCGCCCGTACTGCAGGTTGTCCTTTTTCAAAAACTATACTATTATAACATTCCAGAAATAATATCGGAAAAAATTCTATCCTTAAACAATAATATCTTATGTCCAAAATAATCCATTCCAATCTTTAGGCTTATACATATATCCAATCTCATAGTATAAAGAAAACAATTACTAGAAATGTCATCTACTGGTCATGTGAATACCATCATTTATCCCCCATATATCAAAAGATATATCTTATTGGTCACATTCCAAACATGTGAATACCTTAATCTTGTATTCTTTTGAAACATGAATTACCATAAGACCTTAGTGAAAACATGAGTTCTGTCAAAAGTTAAATCTTTCCACATACCAAAATCCCAAAAATTCTATATACTCATACCATGATATCACTTAGTCCATATATCAATCATGAGCTCATGAAGACTATCAAACAATTTATTTTCTCCTTATCCCTTTATTATGCACATATCATCTGCTTTCCAAATTATTTGAATCGCTTTTCATGGTTATCGGTACCCTATAATTATTGAAAACCATAATAAACCAATAAATAGATATTCCAATATTCCATAGTACTGTAAATTAGATTCCACAACATTATTTTGGAATCTCCTTACATAAACACATAATCATTCCACTACATCGTTGTCATACTCAACATTGCCAATAGTGATCGCATGTGACTTCCATTTATCCTTTTCCTTATGTGGTTTCTCACGTTGATCGTCATTAACCCGTAGATTAGGGCATTTATTAGAATAATTCCCCATTTCCTTACACTTGAAGCATTGAAGTGTTGGTGGTGCGTTCTCTGTAGTCGTTTCTTTATTAATATCATTATCAACCCTTTTTCCATTACTTCGACACTCCACTGCTCGATGACCTACTTTTCCACACTTGAAAAATTTTCTAGTACATTTTAGACAATCTCCACCATGATTCTTTCCACACTTGGAGCATAAAGTAACATTCATATTCTTTTCACCATTGTTCTGATATTTTTCCTTGAACTCCATCTTTTGTTTCATGTCAAAACCATGAGATGGATATCTAACACCAACATCCATTTCTACATTGATATCACAATGCACAATTTCTTCATAGCTATTGAAGTCTCTTATAGATAATTCCCTTCGAAGACTTGGTTTTAAGCCACTGAAGAATCGACCAACTTTACTTTCAGGTTGGATGATAAAGCCAGATGCATACCTTGTAAGCCTTGTAAAATTCACTTCGTATATACCAACAGATTCATCATCCTTTTTCATAAGATCAAGGAAATCCTTTTCCATCTTTGTTTAAAGAATACGAGGGAAGTACTTATTGAAAAATAAGTTCTTGAACTCATCCCATTACATGGATTCAATTTCATCTTAGGGCCTCGTATTCTTAATTAGAGTCCACCATTGATCTGCTTCACCTTCTAAATGATAAATAGCCAGAATGAATTTTTCATGTTCTGAATAGCGAAGTATGGAAAATATCTTTTCAATGGTATTGATCCATTGTTCAACAACAAGTGGATCAGAAGACCCACTGAAAGAAGGTGGATGTTGCCTCATGAAGGACTCAATAGAATATTGTTCCCTTCTCTCCTCATTTGGAAGTCCAGAATGATTCATAGCTTGTGTAAGTATAGAAATAATATTTTTCACTCCATCTCCCATAATGTTGGTTTGATCAGGAGGATAATCATTGCATCGTCCATTACATTGATCAACACGGTTCGTTCGGGTTCCAGACATCGTCTGAAACCCAAAAATAGTAGTATGAGAGGCAAAAATCATGCTAAGAAAAACAACATAATAAAGGGGAGTACCTTAAATATCTAACATCTTAGGTTTAATTATAATATCATTACAGTAATTCTAAGACTATAACCTATACTTATACTTAATCTTAGGGACATCCCTAGACATACCTTAGAAATATCGCTAGGGATCTCACTAAAGTTATCGCATCCTAGTTTCCAAAGATTGACTAAACCTTTCCTATGATACCAACTTTAAAGACCCAAATATTGACATACATAGACATTACATTACTTTTTCGGAATATCTAATACATAACAAAAACAGACACCAAATGACTGTAATACTTTAGTGTCTTTGGAAACTCAGAATATAATCTTCTAATCTTGGTGAAAGATCTTCAAAAACTCCCATAAAGATCTTCCTTTTTTATACCTAAAACTATTCTTTATATCCTGGGGAAAAGAAAACATATAAAGGGTGAGCTTAAATGCTCAGTAAGGGTAAACATAGAGAACATAAAACAATCTAGAAACATTTGAATGTAAAAACATGAGCATTAAATCTAAACATCAAAATCTTGAGCAATGACATAAAACATTGCAGTACATAAGGAATAGATCATAAAAGAACCTTAATCTTGATAAAATAGTATAGGAATAAGACTTTTAATTGTGAAAAAACATTAACCACATGACATTATTTCCATAGTATCCAAGGCATTGCGGCCACGACCATCTTAGTGGACAAAGTCCCTTACTGAACCAGGTTTACTTGCCGTTCCAGCCCTGTATTACTGAACCAGATTTACTTGACATTTCAGCCATGTCTATCTAATGAGATATAAATCTTTACCCAATTCATTGGAGGGATATAAAGTTCCCACACATATCATAATGAAATCATTATTTCTTATGCCAAAAAATTAACATACATCATTCATAATAACCCAACGAATAAAATGGGTTTCATAAACATCATCCCATCATACCATAATCCATACAAAAAAATGGATATCATTTCATCATAAGAAAATTTAAACCATGTAAATCATAGAGACATTATAATTGAAACATACATATATGAAATAATTCCATCTTATATGGAAAATGGTTTTGATAAAACACTTGAAATGAATTCTTGAGGAAAATATCCTTTCTTCTTCAAAATCATTTTCTTTTCACTAAATTCCATGAAATTTTAAAAGAAAAGAATTTTTTTGAAAATATTAATGAAATTATATATAGGAAGCTTCATGAAAATAATGCTTTAGGAAACTGTAAAAATCCGTTCATGTCGTATAATTTTAAAAAAACATTCTTATCATACTTTTTCCAGAAACGTCAAAAAGTACCTCGTATGGTAAACAAAAAAAGGTTCCTTACATACCATGTAGTAGAAGTCAAAAATGGGTAAAAAGGACATTAAACAAACATGAAAACATTTTTATAAAACTTGAACGTGGATGATAAATATAACCCCAGTAAATACTTACGTATAAGCAATCTCGGTTAGAAAACAATTGAGATTGCAACATTATCCCTTACCTTAGGTCCAATATGCTTCGTACATATCCAAACCTCCTGTATAATGATTTAAATAATGTCATTGACTTATTAGAGAATCAAATTCATTGTTATGATATCTTATATGGTTCACTTATGACTTTATATTACCCGTTCTTCTGTAAATTCCATGTTAAAGAGCGTTTTGGGTAAAATCGTTTCATTTGTCGTCCGTGTTTTGACTTGTAATTATTCATATGATTACTTAAATCATGATTAATTAATTCCAGAATATAAAACGTGATTTATATATAATATATATTCAGAATATACATATATATAATAGATCGATAAATTGAAAAAAATACACCTTTCATGGAGACGGTAGGTCATACGTACGCATGAACGCTGTTTTCGTTTCCTTATTGAATTGAATGGAATTAAGTAGATGACATACATATATATACATAAATCCAGTAGCATTATTACTTCATATATTTAATTATTACTTATTATATATACCTTATAATCATTCTTTAATTGTTAACATGGAAAATGAATCTTATCGCGTCGTAGAGACGGTAATCCGTATGTATGCACGAGAAATGATATCGTTCCCATATTTATTGAATGGAATTGTAGTCAATGATATAATATCTTATAATCAGTGTTATGTTATAATAATCATATGTAGTTATTCTTTACACCATTATACCCATCCAAGTAAGGTGGTGGTGGAAAACCAGATTACACTACGGTGTGGAGACGGTATTCCGTACGTACGCACGCGCGGAGATTTAGTTTTCCTTAGGATGGATAGAAGGTGAAATAGGGTTGTTTCGTAATAACATACCAGTATATTATTGATACTGATGTTATTAATTCATAATGAAACAACTAAAGAATAAGAAGTAGAAGAATAAATAAATTTGAAAGATTCGGTAAAGGATATTACCTCTTCTTTGACACGCCTCTTTGAAACATCCACTTAGGGCAATAAAATTGTTCTTTTAAGAAGACCAAGACCTCTAGAATATTTATAGGGAAGTTGAGAAGGTAAATAGGCAGGGATTGGACGATATTGAAGGCTCAAAGTTGTGTAAAGATGAGAGGGAGGAGGTGCCCTTTTATAAGGGAGGAGAGGGGCACCTTTGGAGTCCTCAAAAATATTAGTTTAATATAAATTCAAACCCCACATAAAAACCGCCAAAAATGACTCAATTCAAAGTTTAGATAATATAGGGTTGTTATATAATAATAAAATCAAATTTAGACATGTTTTGATCTTATTTTAAACCTTATCATTTTGATTTATCCTTATTTAATCTATTTAATTTTATTTGTTGTAATAAAATTCTAAATTTTAAATGGTTATAAATAATAACTTAAATGTTGTTAATTTTCCATAATTAGATAATTTATGAAATTTTAGACTATATAAATTTTAATTTATAATTTTTAAATATTTCTTTGATTTTTAAACAATTTTATAATATGTAATCTTTATAAAATAACAATAGTGTCAATTTTGAAACTATTCATTTTTTTGAATTTAAATAAAATATATAAAGAAGATATGTTAGAACTAAAAGGTTTAATAGATTAATAACATGTCATATTTATCTAGAAAATTTGTGGATAACATTAAATAATTCATATAATATTTATTTTAAATCATTTAAAATCATTTATTTGATATTTCAATCAATAAAATAATTTCAACATCACTATTGTGTAATAATTAATGATAATTATTTAATCCCAAAAAATTATAAATAAATTCCTATGATGTAGATAATTTTATTATATTTCTAGGGAGAATTTATTTCCGAAGTATTATTATGTTTATCAATAAATTAAAATTATTATACTTATAAAATTTAAGAGAGTGACATGTTGTCACTTTCTTTGGTTTTAATAATAATTATATTGTTTCATGGTCAAAAGTCCATGAAATGAATATATTCCGACCCTTAGGTGATATGGTTCGACTTTTATTCATCCAATAGGATTTTGTAAAGTGTTAGGGTAATTTTATAATCTTATTTGTACCTTTAATTACCAGATTTACCTTTAACTGTAGTAAATAAAAATTACCATAGTTACTATTCATAATATCAAAAAAATAAAAGTAACCTATTAACATAATTTGGACCCACTTAATTCAAATATGAAATCCATTTTTCAAAATTCAAAAAACAGAAGTTGCCGTAATTAATTTAAAATTAATCCCGTTGTTCAGAAAATAGGTTTTAAAAGTTAAAACATTGCAAAAAATTGAAATGAATTTACCTATGCATTCATTGTAAAATCAATGCTAATGACATAAATTATATTAAATAGTAAAAATATAATCTATTTATACTTTAAAATCATTCAATATTATAATTTAACCATATAAATTATTTCGATGAAAAAATTTTTTTTTAATTAAAATATAGCGTGTTTTTACTATTCATTAAAATATGAAAGTTATCCGAATAATATGAACATTGTATCCAAAGTAAATTTTTATATCTTGATTCCAAAGAAAAATTTTATTTTGTAAAATTGACCTTATAATCATTTCAAAAACTATATTTAATGTGGGTGTGCCATCAAAAGGCGGTAAAACTGCATTTTTTGAAAAATACTTATTTTACCCAAAAAAATTATTTTGTTCCCATACCATGTTCTAAAAAATGTGTAAAATGAAATAATAATGTTATAAAATTCAAAATTTAGTTAATACTATTCATAACGGCTTGTTCATAATAATATTATAACCATATATCGTTGTTTAGTGAAACCCGGTATTGCGTACTACACACGCTATAAAGGAAGGTCGTGATTGCGTGCAACGCAAGCCATGTCAGGGTTGCGTGTAGTGAGAGACTCCTTTGTTGTTGCGTATAATAGAATCCAACCATATTTTATTTATAAACTGAATATATATATATATATATATATTTGTATATATATACACACTCAATGTTGCGTAGAATAACTACTATCAAACGAACTTGAAATTGTGTGTAAGACAATCCAAGAATAGTGTTGCGTATACTGCAAGCTAATATGGTGTTGCCTATAGCGCAAGACAATCTTGTTGTAGCGTACAATAGAATATATGAAAGAAATTAAAAATGTGTATATCTCATAAAATCTCTGGGTGTTACAATGATCTAAATGGTTGGACACTATCCTGATATGCTCAGTAATATTGAATTGTATAAAAATCATAGCTCTATCTTTCCTCTATTATAAAATGACTGATACCCTAGTTCAGGAGTCACTCACAATAAAAAAATCAGAAATATTTAACTCCAAAGGACGTCTCCTCTTATCGACATATAATCGATGTCTTCTCTAAGTGGTTATTTTCTTGTTCTAGATTAACAACACTCTCTCAGAGGACTCCAGTACTAACATCATCCCCACAAACTCTTCCTCACCTTCCTCGTGCCAACATAGCAGTGAGTGACATGGCCAATATAAAGTGCTTCATAAGTTTCCATATAAATTGAATCCTAGAATCTATTTTTTTATTCAAACTAAAACAAGTCTATGTGATCATCCAAAGATTCACTAAAGTCTAATATTATTTCTCATAGAATATTCTATAATATCCATGTCGTACTATCTGACGTCCCATAAATCTATGGATGAAACACTATACTCAGTTTCAACTAGGTACCCAGAACAATCTATAATCCCAACCAAAACACTAATGTGAAACATGCATTCTTATCTGATAAGATTTTCAAAAAGCCTCATGTAGGCATAAAACCTCTTATACAAACAGCTTTCCCAACTCATCCATTTAAAGGGTCTCTATAATTGGAAATAAATGAGCTACTTTTTTCATATGATTAACAATCTCCCAAAAATCATCTTGAATCCTTCAGGTCATGGATAACCCCATCATAAATTCTATCGTCATCTTTTCCCACAACCAAAAAGGAACTCAAATTTACTAAAGAAATCCACCATGATTCTGATGGTTAGCCATTACCATTTGGAAGGAAAGGAATTATGAAACAAAACAAGTGGCTTCCCTATTTATATCTGGCCACTAAAAATAACATTAGATATCATGGTACATCTCCATGAAAAAATGATTCATTTCCCACTTTGAAGCATGAGAGTATCTCATTTGGTCCTCTCTCAAAGAATTTGAAAATAATAACCTCCCATGAACATAGATCATGTCTTCATCATCTAACAAACACCCTACAATAGAATAATCCCCTACCAAGTGCTCCTTCATCACTATACACTTGAGGTCCCACCCCTAGATAGAAATTACCCAGTCTAATAAAGAATACATGACAACAAAAGGCACACATTTTATAAATCCATGATCTTAATTTGCATACACTAGCAGTACACCATCATACTCATTAGACACCATTCCCTTTTCAAAGTTTTCTTTCTAGTCACTTGCATCTTTGGGGTTTTTATAATGAGTGAATATACAATAACATTACTCCTCCTTAGATAATAGGTTATCTATAAGTAAAATGCATACATATACTCCACCAAACTCCTCTACCTCATTTTTAGATCCCACAGACAGAAGATGTGTCATAAGCTCTTATGGTTTTTTAAATGATAACATAGTCATAAAAAAGATAATTCCACCAACACATTATATTGTGAACCAAAATTTCTAACTCCAAGTCATGAGTCAAATAATTCTGATCACGGTGTCAAAAATAATGTGACCCATAAATGACTATATAATCCCAATGCATAAATACATCTCCCAAACAAAAACATGAGGAATCAATGTAAAATTTATATCAAATCCCTGGATCTATAAGAATCAAAAAAGTATCTATTGTTAATATCCCCTTCAGATATAGGAAGGCCTCTTAACTCTAATTAGACCACTCAAACATCTCTCCCTTTTTGGTCAGCTCTATCATTGGTACTTCCAAGTGGGAGAATTCCTAGATTAAGTTTTCATAGTACCAAACAAGTCCAAGGAAAATTTTGATCTTAAAAAACCCCTACGATGATCACATGGAAAAATAGAATCAGCCTTATCTAGGTCCACTAAAATTCATACCTCAAAAATTGCATGCATGAGGAACTAAAAATCTTGAATCCAAAAGTCATACATTGACGGATTAAAATAAATTTTTTGTCTTGAAGTGTACTCAATACAATATCATGTTTCTTATCATTCATATCTATGGTCATAAGATATATCAATATATCATTCAAAATTACAGTGAAAAAGGAGTGAAGATACAAATGTAAAAGCCAATTCATGATATCCATGAAAACAATAAGAAATTTTTTTAATCATAAATTCATTACAGGATAATCATATTGTTTATATCTAGTCCTAAACTCTTTAATTGTACTATCCCCCTCTCTGACTTGTGACTGGAGGAAGCCAAAATGATGATCAATCAGGGAAAACCATCAAGCTCGACATAACAGATTAAAAAGGCCATAAATAATTGATAAAGTTTTCCTATTCTTCACTGTTATCTAACTCAGTTTCCTATAGCCTACAAAAAGTCATATACTATCATCCACTTTCCTGGATAATAACACTAGATCATCCCAAGGATATGAGATTGGTTAGATAAATCAGTTCATCCCCAAATCTTAAAACTTATCATTTAACTCTCTCAACTTATTTTGTACCATACAATAGATATAAAAGAATGGAAATCTCGTATATTAAAGAAATAAATAGATAGAATTTCATAATCAATGACATGCCTCTAACTATAAAAGATATCACTCCACTAGATAATGGAACCTCATACATCACATATATACTATGAACATATGGAGACCGAATTTGCTTCTATTATGCATGAATCACATGATTCACCAACGTATGTGGTGGTTAGGTCTACTACTATGGAACCCCACCCACGCCATAACCTGAGATCTTCGAATATGGATGTGGAAAATTATAAAAATGCTACTGGATATGATGCATCATTATACATCAGAGACATTCTTAGGTTATTTCACACATGATGTACTAAAATTTCATTTCCCTCCATAGTTGTATTAACTAATAGATCCTCCTCCCACGTAGAGATTATAATAATACCTAAAATGCTCTTCCAATATATCTCCCTATAAACCCCCTCATCCATCCTCTTCCTTTTAAAATAAGAGGCACTCAATGCAGCACTGAAAATTTAGGTAATTGGTGCACTGTAAGATGGAATAAAAAATGAAATATTTACCTCCTATACCCCTTTCTTTAAAATTAGATCCTTACAAAGAACCTAAAAATACTTCTATTTCTGACGCTTTCGGTCAAGGCGTGCCTGCCTCCATGTGTTACTACAATGTTTGGCATCACATTTTTACCCCAGAGTCTCACTTTCCATAGGAAGACAGAAGTCATCACTTTTTTAGAGAAATCTTATCCTTGATCTAAATGGGTTTAGGGGATCTCAACTTCTCATTCCATGGATTCCTCCTTGGAACTTTTCACCTAGTCCAGGTCTCCTTCCCAGATTAATACATGTTTCTAAAACTCATTCTCTGTTCCATCTTTGTTTGGATGCCGGTTAATTACACTAATTTTTTATAGAAAATCCAAGGGCTTAGATAGGGCTGCAACCTTTAGTTAGGGCATTAGTCATGTTGGGAATTATTAGAATGTCTTTATAATGGAACATTGGTCACCTATATTCTAACTCATAAGAGATATTCTCAAGGGAGTGGAACCTGAGGCATCCCATGTCAGTTACAAGTCATCTTATGCCAGAGGCATGTATTTTGAGGTTTTATTCAACTGTCCCATTTTTAACATGGGTTAGGCCATGAGATTAATCTACTATGGAGACAAAGAGATAGGGTTGATCAAGACACTCAATGGAGGCAGGTCAAGGAGCTACATCTCTAGGAAGGAGAACCTAGAAGGTTTACTGGATGGATGGATCAGAATGCTCCATCAGAGCAGACCTAGGGTGTTTTGTCCCACTAATGTAAGATGTCACACCATGAAGGGGTATGTCCCTAGTAGGGAAGATCCATGGTTTACCAGATCGAGGGTTCATAACACCTAATGAGAGCAGACCTAGGGTGGTGTGTCACATAAAAGGGAATATGTCACACCGTGATTGGGTACATCCCTGGGATGGAGGCACCAAGTTTTAGGATTGGTCAGGATTGAACCTCATGGAGGTATCTTACATACCCTATTTAGAAGACAGTGATGAAAACCCACATAGTTTGGATGGGTACGGTGTAGGGATTACACATTTTTATATTCCCTTCACAAGATGATTACTCTTGGTTTGATGAGGGATGTTCTGGGTCTTACACACGGTTAGCTTCCTGGATGCTACTAAGAGAAACAATGATGTGGATGGGATTACATGTAGAACCAACCAACATTAACGGCATGTTCTCACTGATATGTGACATCCTGGGTAAGAATAAGGATGGAGATGGGTTAAGTGTTGAAGTGGAATGGATGTAATGGATAGAGTGTGAGAGATGTTAGGATTGAACCTCAGGGATATTTCTTATGCATCATAGTTGTTTCGGAATCAAATTACATGTTGTTATGAGACCCCATTTATTTTAATGTTGTGCGGTGATGACGAGAATGAACCAGTGTGAAAAGGATTGAATGTGTGAGATGGATGAAGTATCAGACTTGAACCTCAGGGAGGTTTCATACATATCCCAGATTATTGGTAATGAAAGTTCACATAGTTATGCAAAATGGTTGGGACACCTAAGGAGGAATCCCATATGGTAATGGGGGTATGTATTTGGGGCTTATGAACTATAGCTACCTAGGTGGTTGATGTAATATCACTGAGATAAGGGCAAGGTCATGGAAGATGGATCAAAAAAACCTATAAAAAGTTTTATATGGGGTTTGTTTCCCATAAAGGGATGATGTCACACAATGAGTATACAACCCTATGAGGGAGCACCTATGTTTACCATTGGTTGGGATTCAATCTCATGGAGTCTGCTTATGTACCCTTTTTAGACAAAACTGATCAAAAAAATGTAGTTTGGAGGTGGTATCATGGCTGCTTCCAATCTATAAGTGCATGTGAGTCATGCTTAGTGTGAGAATCAAGAGAACATAGTAGACTTGAATCTCATGTCACGAAAAATGTTTCAATGAGTGATTGTGTAGGAAATACGCTTATGTGATACCTAAGGAGGATGAAATTATATGTTACAAGAATCTTATTCCATGGGAGGAAGAGTTTTTTCTCTGTCATTCATAAAATGGAATCCTATCAAATTAGGTTTTAGGTCTTATGGGGAAACTTCTCGAGGAACACATAGAGACAAATCCCAATGGGATAGGGAAAGAGGTCTGATGATTCCGGAAGTATTAGGATCCTAATGACTATCCCCTCTCTATTCATGTGACGTGGAAGTCATTCCATGTCACTTATACACTATGACATCCAAATATTTCCATGCATGGAGAGATCATAGTTTAACATCAAGTATTGAAGACATTGTTTCTTGGAAGTTTAACATCCTACAACTCAGACATGGGGGACTCACCCCTTACCTATTGGACTTACATAACTGTTTCCCACCAACACTTAGGGAAGGGAAGGAATCATCAATTCCCAATAGGAGTGGTGTAGAGGAGTGGTTGATAGTGGGGACCATGTTAGCAGGGATATACTAAAAATTAAGATCCATTAGCATGCCTATACTAAAAATAAATAGGTTGGGATACATAACATGGGACACCATGTGAGATACCTAGAAGTTAACACATATAAGCTTGGAGGTCCGTATGGAGAAGGGTCTGATAATGAAAGGGGCATCACTGAGACACCGGTGCTTTGATAAGAACACGAGCTTCACAAATGAAAGGGATTCGTGAAGTATCCCTTCCTTAGCATAGATCCTAGATTTAACTTAGGAGTGTTTTATGATGCCTTAATGAACCAAAATCCTTTAGTTCCTTGGAGGGCCTCCTTCCACTATGAAGGTCATGGGCCTTATCATAAGGCATACCCACCTTAGGTGGAGGTACATTAGAGCAAGAGAAAGGGGAAATCATGATGCTCTATTACCTTGGGTGATCCATTTTTCAGCTAGTTTGTGGTGATTCAGAGCAAGGTGATTTTCGAGATCAGAAGTTGAAAGGTCATGTTATCCATTCAATTGAGATTGGGTGAGCTGGATATTTATTAGAAATTGTGCTCATGATGCTCAAAGGTGCTCCATGAAGGAAAGAGAGGCTTTTTGAAAGGTGGTGAGTCTATCAGAATAAAAAATCCTTCCATAAAATGTCTTCATAATGGTCACGATGGATGTCATACTAATGGGAGTTCTGACAGTGCATCACTTTTTTGCAGTGATGAGGGGCTCTATGTGGGAGCTTCACGAGATAGAACTTTTGATGATATTTGTGCACGTTGAGATTGAATTTTATACTAAATCGTTTTTCCCTTCCACAACTTATCCCAGAGTATGAATTTTGGAGCCAAAAAAATCCCTCCTAGAAGGGGATCTAATGGAAAGGAAATTCATATTCTAAGGGTAAATTGTAGAAACATTGAGTTTTACAAAACTGATTTGCATTGAAGGAAGTGTGTTCTGCACGTGGGAAGTGTCACCTTGAAGTTCTATTGGACCTCATGAAGCTCGATAGACCATACACCTATAAATAGTGTATGTAGGGAACCTTATCTATATCGGGTCTCCATGAACTTTAGAAAGTCACTATTTAAAAAAACCTTTACTAACCCATGAACACACCTTCGCGATCCAGGTCTTATGAACTCTGTTCCAGGAACTCTGCTTAGCGAACCACAGAATTACGATTCACCATTGCTTAGTGACTCAAGATATGTACAGTGATTCTCCATGAATTGGTGCTCTGTGAATGTTCTTTGTGAGTAGTCTCCATGAACAAACATTTGAAAATAAACTATGTATCTGGATATGATGGCCTCTCAAGAATCCTCTTAGGAGGCCCTTGAAGATTCTTCCTGGATAGAGGAAATGGATAACAACGCCATGATCAGAGAGTACATCAAAAACCACACTGATCATGAATCATTGTTGGAATTGTTGTCAGAATCCCTGAAGGACTACCCACTATGAAAAAGGTTTTTGTTTTATGGATTTGGTTTTATGGATGATATATTTATCTTGCTATCCAGTAGAGACAAACCATATTATAGGTTCAGAGGTATACTAAGGTAGTACCAATGGAATAGAGCTATCGATGGCTATATCTAGAAGGATCTCTATCTTATCACAGAAGACTATCTCTATAACCATAATAAGGAACGAGAAGGTTTTGGTGGATGAGGTATATCTACCTCAATATAAGTCAATCATGAAGGAGGGGCTATGGAACTATGAGGAAGGGTGGGCCAATGATTGGTATCTGCGCTAGGGTGGAAACTTCACAGATGAATAGTCCTGAACCAACTGATCATGTGGATCCTATGCAAGTTTTGGGGTGGAGTTGAGGTGAGTGGGTTTGTATGAAGTAGCATGGGCTCCCCAGTTATACATATACCAATCATGGGATATCATGCATATGCTACTAAGCATATTTTCATTGGACACCAACACATTCCATTCCCATCATGGAGAAGTTTTTAGTAGCCTATGGGGACTCCACCAATTTTCTATAATCCCAATAAGAGGAACCATGTATAGTGAGTTACTTCCAGCAGAGAACACGTGGGAAGATCATGAGAAGATACCCCGTCTAGAAAAGGAACTGCTGGATCTAGTGTCAGGCATATATACAGACATGAATATGATAATGGATGTCCATTTTAAGTAGGGGTTCAACTATTTCTTACAATTCCTAGTTGAGGAGCTGATGAGGATGAGTAGAGACCCATGAAGATGCTGACAGGGACTTATACCTGTACAAGGGGCCCCCAGTGAGTCAAGGATGACTCATACAAGCAGATTTTGGAAGATAAACACTAGAAGCTGTGAGTTCACAACATCAAGGCTGAGCATCAATCAATAGTCATGCTATAAAGATTCATTCTACAACTCATATGCAGGTGGATTCTTCTAGTTATGGATGTTAATATGGGGGCATGGACAATAAAATTTATAATATTCGTGCTTCTAGAAATGGGGTAGCATATCGATATTGGGGTTTTTGTGCTTGAAAACCTATATAGGGTGATTTGGTATGACAGTAAGTGGAATAATCCATTGTGTATGTGTGGGTCGCTTCCCTTTCATTATAGATGGGTGGAAGTGCGCATAGGAGGATACAAATACTAGAATCATATCTCTGCTCCCGAGATGAACTCTCAGCCAATGATTTTAAACATCACAGGGAGTTTTATGTTCGAGATACATTTGATGTAGTTGTTGACCGGGGTCAATCATGTAGATAGATTCACCATTCACCCATTCCCTTAGCTGACAAAGGCGATAACTGATGATAAAATAGGGTCCCATAATCATCGTTCATTTCTCAAGTTCATCTGAGGTGGAGTGCTATTGGTGCGGGTGGACTATGAACCAGTCCATGAACCATACAACTCACACTATATTGTGAGGAGGTTTAGGTCCCTATAGAGACTAACTCCGAATTCATATTATGTTTTATGAAATTAAAACCATCCATGTGTGATGAGGAAAATATAGATCATGTTCAAAAAGGAAGATAAGGTGAGATAGAATAATCTGCCTCTATCCGCTACTACTTATATGCTAGTTTATGATTATGAAAAGATCTTGGATGTTTTCTACTCAGGAGAGAAGCTATGGAAACAGCCCATTTGATCTAATAAAAAAGTGGTACCTCCTCCTTGAGGCCATTTCCGAAAAATTTCAAGGGATCATCCTAGGGGAAAGGCTGATTCTTATATTGTTGATGGAGTGAAAATTAGGAGGCCGATGATCCATGGATTTGCACCAACCTGAGATGAAGGAAGAAGTGAAGCAGAATCAGGTCTTGTTCTCTAAGATAAATTAACTCAGTATGAAGGGGATACCTCAAGTTGATTCATAAGGGTTCCTTTGAAGCCCATAAAAAGTTAATGAACACTATGGACATCACTTAGGATTCCATTTATCCAGAATCCTAGGAAACCTGAGACACCAACAGACAGTTCCTAGACAATTATAGATTGTGGGATCATCTGAACATGCATGGGATATAACTTTTTAGGATTGGATATTGCAAATGGGGATTCTTCACATCTCAACAAGGGGGGGGTCAATTTGTGATGGAATTAGAGGGCCTAGTGCATTCCCAATGCAATGTGCATCTAATGAACGATTGGTTGCCGGTGCTACAGGACAAGACCACTCCTCCAAATATTTTGGTGGTGGAGCTGGCAGAGCAATATACCTGGTCATTGTATCAAATGGATATTGTGGGATGATTCCAATGAATAAATCCTCCCAGAGTATACAGAGGACATATCTTTGAAGGAACCCTAATTGGAAGAAGGTGAGGTAGCATCCTTTAGGGACACTTCCTTGAATGGATTCATTGAGGTTCTCAAACTAAGTTTTAATTCATTCCTTTATGATATCAAATTTATTATGTATTATCAAGATTATTTGATTGACATATATTACATACAGGATAACCTTTCACAATGTACCCCACTCATGGGGATAGAGGTGTGGAAGCAGGAACATATGACCTAACCCCATGACCTGTTTCCAGGGCCCAACAATGATAATGAGACTAAAGTATCCACCTTCAAACCTCTAAATAACTCAATAATATATAGAGTACCACATCTTGGTATCCCTACAACGACTTCCCAAGAGAATAATAGGTCACCAATTGGATTATGTAGTTTCCTCACATTATAGGGTCACATATGTTGTTACTCGATCAGGATGAATGATATGATTATTATATGAATAATTTATGGAATAGTGGGCACTCTGTCGTGGAACATGGTTAGGGGATCTAAGATCCCTTTCCCAAAGGGGAAACAGTTTCATGTGGATCCAGCTACTTGGGTTGATTGGGCACGACTTCTGGTGGTGGGAATGGTCGGGCATCACTTTGTGATAGGGAAAACCATATCCGAGGTGGGGGGGGGAATTGAGTGTAACACCCTAATATTCCATGGTACATTTCCCTTTGAATAATGTAATAGCTTGCTTTGTATGCAACTTCAAGATTCTAACACACCGCAACTAATCAAAGTAGCTGTTATAAATAGTAATACCAACTTTTTGAAATTTTATAAATTTTATCTTCCAAAATTGACTTCATTTTTGGATTCGGAATATCTAATTTATCTGAGGGTGAATTTTTGGTATTCTTCTGAAAACTTTCAATTTTTGATGAATAGTGAAAAACACTGAGTTCTAGTTTAAAACCAAATTTTTATTTCAATAATTATTTATTTTATTTAAATTAATTTTTGGTAAAAAATAGATACATAATACCAATATAAGTTCAATATAATTCTTTGGAGTCAGTTTATAATAATTTTAGATATATAAATTTTTTATTGAACTTTTAATCGTCTTTTACCCACCTCATAGGAGCATTTGCAAATTTGAATAAAATTTAATTTTCCCACTTCTGTGAATTGAATTTAAAAAATCTGAGAGACAAAGTTTATATCAGTATGTAAAATGTGGTTCAATAAGTTGAAAATAATTTTTGGTGAACAGTTACTTTTTAGATTTATTTACCATGGTTAAAAGTAAATAGGGTAATTAAGGGTAAAAATTATATTATTATTACCCTCACACATGTCTTAATTCTATTGGATAAGTATAATTAGACCAAAAACAACCTTAGGAATAAAATATTAACCTCTTTGGTCTACTTGGATTAGATTAGGACAATTATTATTATTTAATTTAAAGAAGAGTTAAAAGTGTTAAAATCAATGTTTAATAACTGAAACATTTTTAATAGAGTTAAACATAAGCTAAATTTGACTATAAATACTTCTTATAAAGATAAAACTATTTCCTAAATAATGGTATTTTATTTATATTTTTTAGATATGAAGTAATTTAATTTATTTATGACACAATGATGATGTAGTAATTACCTAATTAATAAAATATTAAAATAATTGATATAATAAATATCTAAATAAATGTAATTTGAAACTTTTTATGAATTACACTAATTTTATATGTTAATATGACATGTTATAGTTGGTTATATGAATCCTTTTCAATGTAATAATGCTGTTATTAATTTAGAAAAAACAAAATACCAAATAGTGTCAAAATTGACATAAAAGAGTTTTTAAAATAAATATTATATTATTAATTGATATTCTATTCCTAAAATTATCAGGTTCAGCCAAACGGATTATCTAATGATAGTTGTATCATTAATGAACCACTTGGGGTTCTCTGGGAAGTTTGTAGTATGTTTATTAACCATATAATATAAAAATACAAAGAGACATGGTAAATGTCAAAATATTTAACTAAGAGTTAAATCTAAAATATAAGGTTAATATAGTAACCCAAACCTATCTAAAACCAATTTATTGAGTGTTTTTCGACCCATACCCACCTTATCCTTTAAATAATCCATTTTTGGGCTATTACAAACCGAAATGTATTTTATTATCAAATAATATTTATAGCTTTTCCTAAGGTGCCCCCCACCCCTCTAATAAACGGGCACTCCCCCTTCCCTCAAATTCACACCTTAAAAACATTTTGGCTTGGCCAAAATCTCCCCAAATACCCTATAAACTGTCCTCCCTTTGTCCTATAGTCCTTACTTTAGTCATAAATCCAACCTATGGAGCCCTTTTGATCTAATCAAAAGGAAGAACCCGAAGAAGAGGTAAATATTTCATCCCCTCTTTCAAGTTCCTTTCTTCTTCCACTTCCTCTTTATTTGTTGTTTCTATTCTAAAATAATAACTCCAGTATCTTCTATATACTTTTTTGTTATTATAAATATGGTACAACCATATTCATTATTCTATCTATCCTTTGAAGGACATTTCACCATACGTGCGTACGTACGACTTACCGTCTCCACGCCGTGGTGTAATTGTTATTCAATACATTATTATTTGGATGGGTATAATAATGATGTTTAATTTATTTAAATAATAAATATAACATGATAATTATTATTTATATATGATATACCATCCAATTATATATTATTTTAATATCAAAAGAATGATATTTTCGCTCGTGTGTACGTACGGATTACCGTCTTCAGGAACGCGATGAGATTCATTCCCCATTGTATCCATTCAAGACTAATTTTCATTTGATGATTAAAAATAATGTTTAAATACATGTTATAAATCTATACATGAATAATATACATCCCATTCATAACAAATATAACTCACATAACAACGAATATAAAGGAAAATTAATCTGTTAACACCTGAAATGACGATAATACTAAGATATTATTAACAAAGCAATGTTAAAAGATCATATATGATATCATATTAATGTATATGATTCTTATATAATTTAATAACAATTATTTCACCATTATAAATGAATTTAACATACCCTATACCAAGGAAAATTAAAAGGTAAGGGGTTTCTTATCTCACCTTTAATTCTATGAGATTTCCATTGTTCGCCACTTATTTATTGCATGTGGTGTATTGTGCACTGCCATTTGATATATATTATCATGATTCTATTTGTATTCATGGTATTATATGATTCATCTGGTGGTTATTAACTTTTTTCATATGACTCGATTGATTACAATGAAGTAAGGGTTTTTCATCTCACTTTTTATTCCCATGAGATTCATGCTATATTGGCCACTATTTAATTTTTTGTGGCGTATGTACTGTCCATGATTGTATTCATGGTGTAATATACTTTAATTTATGATTATTTACCTCTCCATTGTATTATCCTTCTTTTATTGTTTGTATGTTTCATAAGTTACCAAATCGGTAAGGGAATTTCATATTTCAATTTCCACTCAGTGGGCTTTACGCATACTTCATTGATTAATTTACTCCAAGATTATGTGTGGAATTACTATTTTTTATTTTTTTAGTAATTTCCAATACCCTTTGTGTGGATATAATTTTGATACACATAATCACTCCATTGTTAATTTCTCAAGTCATTGATATAAACTTGATCTTAACTCAATTTCCATTCATGGAGTTAAACATCCAAGTCCTTGGTGTTGTTTTTACAAGAATATGTGTGAATGTCCTCTGATTGATTTACACTGAATATCCAATAAAATTGAGTGTATTTATATTTTTCACACATAATTATGTCATTGATTTATCCTTTACCTAAGGATACTATCTTTATAATGGATTTCATCTCAATTTACATTCTTCTGAGAATTCTTTGTTGTTATACACCAATTCACTTTTATATGGTGTATATACGTTCATTTGACATAGTATATAATGAAATAATTTATTCTCATGGTATTATAAATTTTTTATTACCTCAATTTTTTGTATTCAAGCATCTCTCATTTTGAAAGTAACTCTAACTAAAATACCATTTTAAAGGTTTGAAAAAATTATTCTTCTAAATCTTTCTCATTAATGTCCATGTTTTAAAAATGGTTTCAATTTTTTATTTATATGAACATTAATGTTTTAAGATTAAAATTACTTTTAAAATTTTCAAAGTGGTATGGGACACTTTGATTAAAAATCCTATTTTTAAACGGCTTCTTGAAAAATAGTGTGACTTTTAAATGTTTTCAAGAAAAAGGGGGATATTTCTCTCAAATAGTTTTGATGATAATTTTCATCTATGTAAATATCCATAATTATTCCAAATTGAGGTTAATATGTTACAATAAAGTCTTCCATATTGTATTCAATGAGTTATGTTTGACTGTGGATGTGCTATTTTTATACCATTCATGGTTTGTTGATAAAGTATTGACATTTTGTATGCTAGTTTTAATACGAATGTTTATGTTATGTTTTAAACTTTTTATATGAGGAATGCATTGGACTTAGTAAGTGATGGGTGGAGCCCTCTATAGATCCTTAATGCATCAGTAGGTCTCATGGGAAAAACTAGTGACTTGGCAGAAGGCCTTGAAAAAATCTTATTTGTAGTATTGGCAGAAGGCCTTGACTATGTTGTTATGAAAGTATGGCATTATGCATTCCATCATTATGAAAGTGGATATTGATATTGCATGTGATTATTCAACTAGTAGAATATCCATGTGTGTCTGTAAATGAAATTATTTTGATTTTATATTTGTCATATTATGTTGAAGTTCAAGTTTAAAATGATTTTGTTTTAGTCTTATACATTACCTTAAATGTTTATGCTTATTTATGAATGTTTCCGCTATATTGATATCCTTACTGAGCATCGGAGCTCACCCTTTTCTATGTTTTATTTTTCTCAGGATGTGAAGAATTATATTATGACTAACCATCAGGGATAGTCTATGGGATCTCAGTTATGTCTATAGAAACAATTTTGTTTTAGTTTTCCATTTTATGATGTAATGTAAACCTTAGGAATGTATTTAGTACTTCCAAGGCTACTAAACTAATCGATCTTTAGAGACTTGATCTTTTTTTATCTTGCCAATGATACGTAATAACACACCGACTCTGGGTAACTGGGGTCGGGGTATTACATTTGGTATCAGAGTAAGTTTAATACAAACCTTGGAAACTAGATTTAGATAAACTCGGATTAGAGCACATAGCCCTAAGATAGACTTTAAAAATTATTATATAACAACTTCCTAAAATTTTGGTATTGTAGAGATTTTGTGAGTTTTCCAAGAAATACATCCTTGTATAGATACGAGTAGGTAGAGGTGGCTCTGGAATAGATGTACCTAGGGGTAAACCCTGAAAACACCGCTTTGAGCTAGACTCGAACGGGAACTGGTACATGACAATGGGCCTTGCTGCACTCTTGTTTATGACACTCCCAGGGGATATGATTAAGATTATTTACATTTTCATTACAAACATATTTGAAATATTTTAATATAATATGATAATAAATGACCTTGGTTAATACTAAGGTGTTTCAAATTGAAAATATAGCGTCATGATATTATCTAAATGATTTTATGACTACTATTACTCACACAATGCTTTCTGTTTTTAGTCAACGACTGGATTCCAAGGAAGTCATAGAAACATTGAGTATGATGTACAAGGTGGGAACAATGGTGGAAATGAGCAAAAAAATGGAATGTTGAGAGGCATAAAATATACCGTGTTCATACTAAATTTGTTTTCCAAAACTATGATCAACAACATATATATTAACCAACTCATGGACTCAACAAAGAAGAGAAAGATGATGAATGATAATATCTCTAGCAGTGGAGACCATGGAGAAAAGAATCCTCAATTTCCATCATGTAGGAAATGTGGAAGGAGACACCCAGGAAAGCGTCTCAATGGAACAATGAAATACTTTACATGTGGGAAAGAAGGATATAAAGTAATGAATTGCTGAGGAAAAATGAAGAGGACTATGGAAGAAACTAAAAATGGTCCCAAAAATCCATTTAGAGTCATTTTTCGTAAATGTAGGGGACCTGTCCATTACCCAAGTGAATTCCTTATTCTATAGGATATTTTCATGGTCAAAGAAGAAGCTATATGGAAATAAATGGTTGTAGAAACGTTTAAAAGTGTTAGTGCTCCTTGTTGATGGGATTACTTTGGAATAATTTTCTCTTGTATTTGTAACCCAGCAGTTTGTCATTTGAAAATGATATTTGAGGAAGAATTATCTTTTCTATTGTGTATATAGTTATAAATAACCATTTGGTTTTATATGATCATTGGGTTTGAGGCAATTACATGTTATTATATTTTGGGATGAAAATTCAAGGTATGATATAACATTTTTGGTTGAATAATGTTATGGTTATTTTGAGTAATTTATCTCATTTTTGTAATGTTATAAAATATAGTTTTTGAAAAAGGACAACACGCAGACCGTGTGAAGACCCGTCATGTCAGAAAAAGATATGGGAATCGAACCCACAACTAGAGTGCAATTGGGATTTATCCCCTACCACTGGACTACGTGAACTCCCTAGTTAGTGTGACTAATTATTTTTAGTTAAATAATTTTATTGATAAATTATAATCTGGTTTGGGATCTTTTGTCTTATCAAATGAATACCCTTAGTATTGGAAAATTATTTGGTGATTAAGTGATAAATGTTATTTTGGAAGACATTCTCTCTATTGGGAACACTATATGCCTAAGTAAAATAGAATACTATGGGATTTAATTTGAGGAGTAATGTCGGATTTTTATCTATATTTTTATTGTGGATTTATAGTGATTTGGGTTATTTATGGAAATGATTAACCTATAATAGAGAATATGTGATTATGTTAATTACTTTAAAGTATGTGACTTTATGATTAGTTGATGTCATTTGGAGATACAATTTAACGTGGAAGACTACATAACCAAATTCTTCTAAGTTTTGGGTTTCAATATTAGTTTGGATTATATTGAATGATTTTAAGGACAATTGTTTATTGAATGGTATTTATATAACTTTGGGGTATTGCTGGTTTAATTTTTGAAATTAATATTAGTGTTTATTTCTCTAAAGGAATATCCTTCTAGGGGATCATCTGTTCTTGTACTAACCATTTTGGTTTTGATTAATCTATAAAGACAAGGTAAATATATAGTTTATACCTTGTGGATCATGTTATTCTCTAGAAGTTGATTCTAGCTCTTCCGGTGTGACTAAGTCATCTTGAATACTCATCATTAGTAAAAAAATGAGTTAGTAGTAGAAATTTATTAAATAATGAAACTCTACATAAAAAGTAAGTATATCTCTTTATGTTCTTGTTCAATCTCATAATTAAATTCTTCATCTTTATGAAATGTAAATAAAAAAAAGTGTGGTCCGTTTACTTTTCCTACTATGAAACTAATGATCGTTTGTCCCATCACAAGTTTGTGGTTTTCTTTTTATTAACATTCTTCTGATCATGTTTTCTATCCCTCTCTATCAGAACATGACAGTTAGTTTATCTTCCATATCCATGTTTTCCTACATGGAATCCTAGTATGGGTTATTTTGGGTGACCTTTGTACTTCTATTTCATTCTTTTAAAGTTATAGTTTTATTGACTCTTTTTTCAATGTGGGACTTTCAATTATGTTCGGAAGCCCAATTTTAAAAATTGTGAGGACACAATTTCCAAAATTGTGAAAGAATGTAACACCCCAAGGTTCCACGGTACGTTTCCCTTTTGAATGATATAATAGCTTGCGTTGTACGCAACTTCGAGATTCTAACACACCGCGACCAATAAAACTAGCCGTTATGAATACTAATACCCACATTTTGAAATTTAATAAATTTTATCATTCAAAATGGACTTTGTTTTTTGATTCAGAATATCGAAATTACCTTAGGGTGAATTTTTGGTATTTTTCTGAAAACTTTCAATTTTTTATGAATAGTGAAAAACACTGAGTTATTGTTTAAAACCAAATTTTTATTTAAATAATTATTTATTTTATTTAAATTTATTTTAGGTCAAAATAGATACATAATACCTCTATAAGTTCAATGTAAATTATTAGAGTCAATTTATAATGATTTTAGATATATAAAAATTTTATTGAACTTTTAACCGTCTTTTACCCACCTCCTAAGAGCATTTGCAAATTGGAATAAAACATAATTTTACCACTTCTGTGAATTGAATTTTAAAAATCCAAGAGACACAGTTTATATCAGTAAGTAAAATTTTGTTCAATAAGATGAAAATAATTTTTGGTGAATAGTAACTTTTTACTTTTATTTACCACGATTAAAAGTAAATAGGGTAATTAAGAGTAAAAATGATATTATTATTACCCTAACACATGTCCTAATTCTATTGGATAAGTATAATTATAACAAAAACAACCTTAGGAATAACATATGAACCTCTTTAGTCCACTTGGATTAGATTAGGACATTTATTATTATTTAATTCAAAGAAGAGTTAAAAGAGTTAAAATAAACATTTAATAACTAAAACATTTTTAATATAGGGTTAAACATAAGATAAATTAGACTATAAATAGTCATTATAATGTTAAATTATTTCCTAGATAATGGTATTGTATTTATAGTTTTTAGACATTAAATAATTTAATTTATTTATGACACAATGATGATGCAATAATTACCTAATAATGAAATATTAAAACAATTGATATTATAAATATCCAAATAAATGTAATTTGAGACTTTTTATGAATTCCAATAATTTTATAGGTTAATATGACATGTTAGGGTTTGTTAGATGAAGTGTTTTCGATGTAATAATGCTGCTATGAATTTAGAAAAAACAAAATACCAAATAGTGTCAAAATTGATATAAAAGAGTTTTTAAAATAAATATTATATTATTAATTGATATTCTATTACTAAAAATTTAAGGTTCAGCCCAAAGACCTATATAATGATAGGTGTATCATTAAGGAACCACTTTGTGTTTTTTTGGAAGTTTATAGTATGTTTATTAACCATATAATATAAAAAACAAGGAGACATGGTAAATGTCAAACTATTAACTAAGAGTTAAATCTAAAATATAAGGTTAATATAGTAACCCAAATCTGTCTAAAACCTGTTGTATGAGTGGGTTTCTTCCCATACCCACCTTAACCTTTAAATAATCCATTTTGGTGCCATTAAAAGCCGAAATATAGTTTATTATAAAATAATATATCTAACATTTCCTAAGGTGCTCATCACCCCTCTTATAAAAGGGCACTCCCCCTTCCCTCAAATTCACACCTTCAAATCCTTTTGGATTGGAAAAACTCTGCAAAAATACCCTTTCAACTGTCATCCCTTCATTCTAGAGGTCATCCATTAGTCATAAAGCCAACCTGAGAAGCCCTTTTGATCAAATCAAAAGGAAGAACCCGAAGAAGAGGTAAATATTCCATCACATCTTTCAAAATCATTTCTTCTTCCACTTCCTATTTCTTTATTGTTTCCATTATAAAATAATAACTCCAATATCTTATATATACTTTGATGTTATTCTAAATATGGTACAACCATATTCATTATTCTATTCATCCTTTTAATTACATGTCACTATACATGTGTCCGTACGGCTTACCGTCTCCACGTCGTGGTGTAATTGTTATTCAATACATTATTATTTGGATTGGTATAATAATGATTTGTAATTGATTTAAACAATAAATATAACATGAAAATTATTCTTTATATATGATATACCATTAAATTATATATTATTCTAATATCAAAAGAATGATATTTTCGCTCGTGTGTACGTACGGATTACCGTCTCCACGAACACGATGAGATCCATTCCCCATCGTATCCATTCAAGATGAATTTTCATTTGATGATTAAAAGTAGTTTTTAAAGACTTGATATCATTCTATATATGAATAATATACATCCCATCCATAACAAATATGACTCACATAACAAATAATATAAAGTAAAATGAATATGTTAACACCCGAAACGATGATAATACTAAGATATTATTAATTGAGAAATGTTAAAAGATCGTGTATGATATCATATTAATGCATATTATTCTTTTATAATTTAATATCAATTATTTCACCATTATTCAAGAGTTTAACCTACCCTCGACCAAGGAAAATTACAATGTAAGGGGTTTCTTCTTTCACATTTAATTTCGTGAGATTTCCATTGTTCGCCACTTATTTATTGCATGTGGTGTATTGTGTACTACCATTTGATATGTATTATCATGATTCTATTTATATTCGTGGTATTTTGTGATTAATTTGGTGGTTATTAATTTTTGGTCATACGAATCGATTTATTACAATGAAGTAAGGGTTTTTCATCTCACTTTTTATTCCTATGAGATTCATGCTATATTGGATAATATTTCAGTTTTTGTGGCATATGTGTTGTCCATGATTGTATTCTTGGTGTAATATACTTTAATTTATGATTATTTACTTATACTTTGTATGATCCTTCTTTCATATTTTGTATTTTTCATAAGTTACCAAATCGGTAAGGGAATTTAAAATTTCAATTTCCACTCAATGGGCTTTATGCATACTTCATTGATTAATTTACTCTAATATTATCTGTGGAATAACTATTTATTATTTATGTAGTAATTTCCAATCCCCTTTGTGTGGATATAATTTTGATACACATAATCACCTCGTTGTTAATTTCTCTATTCATTTATATAAACTTGATCATAACTCAATTTCCATTCATCGAGTTAAACATCCAAGTCATTGGTGTTGTTTTTAGAAGAATATGTGTGAATGTCCTCTGATTGATTTACACTAAATATCCAATCATATTTATTGTATTTATATTTTTCATACATAATTTTGTCATTGATTTATCCTTTACCTAAGGATACTGTCTTTATAAGGGATTTCATCTCAATTTACATTCCATTAAGACTTCTTTGTTGTTATGCTCCAATTCAGTTTTATATGTTGTATATACTATCCTTTCACATAGTATATAATGAAATCCTTTATTCTCATGGTATTATATAGTTTTTATTAACTCAATTGTTTGTATTCAATCATCTCTTATTTGGATAGTAACTCTAACTAAAATACCATTTTAAATGTTTTAAAAATTTATTCTTCTAAATATTTCTCATTAAAGTCCATCTTTTAAAAATGGTTTTAATGTTTTATTTATATGGACATTAATGTTTTAAAATTAAAATTCCTTTTAAAAGTTTCAAATTGGTATGGGACACTTTGATTTAAAAATATATTTTTAAACGGCTTCTTGACGAATAGTGTGGCTTTTAAATGTTTTCAAGAAAAAGGGGGATATTTCTCTTAAATAGTTTTGATGATTATTTTCATCTATGTCAATATCCTTCATTATTCTCGATTGAGGTTAGTCTGTTACAATACAGTCTTCCATATTGTATCTAATGAGTTATTTTTTACTATGGATGTGTTATTTTTATACCATTCATGGTTTGTGGATAATGTTTTGACATTTCGCATGCTAGTTTTAATACAAATGTTTATGTTATGTTTCAAACTTTTCATATAAGAAATGTATTGGACTTAGTAAGTGATGGGTGGAGGCCGCTATAACTCCTCGATGCATTGGTAGGTCTCATGAGACAAACTAGTGTCTTGGCACAAGGCTTTGACAAAATCTTATTTGTAGTCTTGGCACATGGCCTTGAGTATGTGGTTATGAAAGTCTGGCATTATGCATTCTATCATTATGAAAGTCATTATGGATATTGCATGTGATTATTTGACTGGTAGAATATCCATGTGAATAAGTAAATGGAATTATTTTGATTTTATCTTTGCCATATTATGATGAAGTTCATGTTTAAAAGGCTTTTATTTCATTCTTATACATTGCCTTAAATGTTTATGTTTATTTATGAAAGTTTCTGCTATATTGTAATCCTTATAGAGCATCTAAGCTCACTACTTTCTATGTTTTATTTTCCCCAAGATTCGAAAAAGTATATTATAACTAACCTGCAAGGATAGTCTATGGAATCTCAGTGTTGTCTATGGAAACAATTTTGTTGTAGTTTTCCATTTCATGATGTAATGTAAACCTTATGAATTTGTATAGTACTTCCAAGGCTACTAAACTAATCGATCTTTTGAGACATGATTTTTTGTGATCATGCCAATGATACGTAATAATTCACTGACTCAAGGTAACTGGGGTCTGGGTGTTACAGTAATGAAGCTCAACTTCAGGTTATGGATCCCATCCAATCTGACATTATTCCAAAGGAAGATCTCATTGCTTAATTCTAGGCTGCAATTCAAGTGTATGAGGCTGCTGGTCTTGAAGAGCTGGATGAGACTGATTCTGATTTGGTTGAGGATAGTTGGGCCACCCAATACCGGGCATGGAAATTGATCAAGATCTATATAAACAACACTCTATAATCATAATGAATAAGATAATTGGGATCAATTCTCCATCGTTTGTGCAGTTTGTGCACTGATGGAATGAATTCGAAAGACCTACACATGATGGTATGAGACCATATCGCCGAGAAGATGAGTGAAATAATTCACCATCTAGATTTCACTTGACATCAGGAGAAGTTTTTCAAAACTCAGTAGCTTCAGGAGGTAGAACTTGAGATCCATCATCTGTAAGGGGACATGAAAAAACATGTCTCATTTACTACCACCCATTCGGAACTAGTCACAAGATTGAGGGTCTAGCTAATAGAATCCAAAAAATGGATGAGACAAGTATCTCTCTAAGTGGATAATCTCCAAACTGAGTGGGGATGGATACAAAGTAGGTTTGATGAGCTTATTCTGAAAGAAAATGAATAATAAAGGGATATCATGTGGGGACAACATATTCTAGAGGCCACACACCAAAGGGTGGTGAATCTAAAGCACTCCATCTAAGGAGAGGATCTGTAAAGGATGTGTTTTCCCAAACTTATGAAACAAACTTTATTATAATTGTATTATTTTTAATTTTGTGCATGGTCACATTTTTTTTGTTCTAATCATCTCACTTATCAATAATTAAAAAAAACAATGACCAATCCCTTAGCTCACCTGGGTCATGCTCGGTGTGAGAAATAAGGGACAATCACATAATTGTTCACTTTTCATTATATTATTGGATAATCATCGAATAATCATGGTATTCTATTTTTTATTTACCAAATGAAGTGTTTATGATGATAGAAGCTCTAAATATAAGATATATCTCTTGAAATGTTCAATTATATTCTCCCAATGTCCACAAGTGCATGAATGGGATAACACCACGGGTGTTGGAATTGATCCAAACAAAGGGGAATGAAATGTGTAAATCATAATGCCCCAAATTTGGAACATAGGGAATATGGAATGCCCACCCAAGATAAATTCCAACTATATTTGAAACACATTATCAGTACCACTGGCATGAAATGTGAACAAACAAATGACGGTTGACTGGTGACCATATTCGAAACATAATACCCAATTTGACATGTCTTCAGATGTCTTCTGGAATATTAGTCTAGGATCATAGGTGAGACAATGTGGCATAACTGAACTGTTAGGGAGTCCTTTCAACATGAAAGAGGATGAGGATTAAAATCAGGGGAATGAGAAGAATGGGAAGGAGTGCTGGAATGATTAAAATGATTCCAACTCTCTCAAAGTTACAACATAATGGTTTAGAGCATATTGGTGTAGGATCGTTGGTCTGAACAAATATCACTCCCATCTTCCTGGAAGGACCTCTCTAGCGATGACCTATGATGCCTTGAATTTTTATATCATGAAAATGAGGATGATGAACAATAATTTTAATGTCATGTGGTAAGTACGATGCATGATATAGTTCAGAATCATGTGATCCATACATGTCTAGAAGTTTAACATCAAATGATAAGGATGTTGCACACAGTTTAAGTTCATACTATCAGGACCCTATAAAATTATATTCCTAGCATAATTATGTTGCATGGGGGAAAGAATCCCCTTGTGAATGAGCCCAAATCTGATTTCCTGCCACACATGTATTAGTAAAAAGTTGGAAAGAAGGAACATGTGATATGACAAGGGGCGTGATCACAACAAAAACATTCATTTAAAGTAATAGTGTTCTGATAGTAACCGAGACCAAGGGGATGAGGGTTGGATGAATTTATTGGTAGGACCAAGAAAAAAATTATAATTTGTCACTACATTCTCCATGAGTATTGGAATTAAGATGCACATAGTTCTATAAAACATAGTTTAGTGAGATACCAACACTAGTGGGGCCAATCCTCTTTGGAAGTGAATTTGAAGAATCCCAAGATCATCATGAGGAATCTTGAATTTATTAAAAGTAGGGTCGTAATTTAATGTCATGTTCTAGAAATTTGAATATTAGTTTAAGTTCATAGAGCTTGTACAATAACCGAGTAACATTTCAAATAGGATGTGTAGTGAGGTATTGAACCTGAGCTAAATGAGGGATAAAGGATCCCCAGCACTACACTACCCATTACATAAGAAATTTTTCATACAATTTAAGGTCGTGTAGTAAACACTATGTTGAGGACCAAAGATAAAAAATGGGGTATGATTGGTCTACATATGGTTCCAAATTAAAAAATTTGTATGTCACTACATATCCCATGAGGGTATGAATCAAGCCATACATAGTTCTTGAATTCCATATAGTTTTACGTCATGCGGTAAGGATGAAGATCGTCATGCACTTTATCATCGTGCGACTAGGATGAATCTGTGCATTTTAACAACATGAATTAAGGAAGAATATATGTGTCATTTTAGGTCATTCCTAAAGGATCATGTGCAATTTAACATCACGGATCAGTGACGATGAACAAAACGTTTATTGGTATATAGTAAGGAAGACATGGAGGATGTTTCTCAAAGGGGAAATGTATACTTTTTAGTTATAATATGATGTGAATGAGGACCAAGGAGGCCAAATTCCACACAATATATTTATGGGAGAACCCTGAAGAGGCTCCTAGTTTAGGGTCAAAAATTTTGGATACGGTAACCCGCATTTTGTTACATAACTCTTTATTACATTTTACAAATAGAGGATATTTAAAAGTTTAGTTTCTTTTAAATAAGGTACATAATACATGAAAACATAAACCCTTATTATATTCCACTTTAAAGTATTATCAAAGGTTCATCCTAAGTAAATTTATTTCATATCATAACTTGGGACTTATATAAAATTAACAGGTGATCATAAGGCCTAGTAAGGTAAGGCAAGGGAAATATTTTACAAATGATCATGAAAATTATAAAAAAGAAGCTAAAAATATCATAAAGGCATGGGTAATGGAAAAAGAGACATATAATAGTAAAACTATCATGAATAATAACATTTAAATGTGCATACAACATTTAATTAATTCATTCATAAGCATATCACCATGTTTTATCACTGTGGTGTCATAAATTTTACTGAGGTTATTATAGAGAACCGAAGCTTGACGTACATGAACATTACACTACTTTTGCAGAATAATTAATACGTAACAAAAAAACAAACACTCAAGGATCATAATAGTTTAGTGTCTTTGGAAACTTGGAATATAAACTTCTAATCATGTTGAAAGATCTTAAACATCTCCCATAAAGATCTTCCCTTTTTGTTTTCTTACCTAAAACCTTTATTTATATCTTGGGGAAAAGAAAACATATAAAGGGTGAGATCAAATTCTCATTAAGGGTAATCATGGATAAAATAAAACAAATCATATACATTTAAACTTAAGAACATGAACATAATGTTTAAACATCAAAAGCGTGAGCAATGACATAAAACATGGAAGTACGTAAGGCATAGATCATAAAGAAACATTAATCATGATAAAATAGCATGGGAATAAAACATGCAATTTTGGAAACCATTAATCACATGTCATGATTTCCATAGTATCCAAGGCATTGCTGCAAAGACCATCTTAGTGGACAAAGTCCCTTTCTGAATCGAGTTCACTCTTCGTTCCAGTCCTGTATTACTGAATCGGTTTAACTTGTCGTTCCAGCCATGTCTATCTCATGAGATATAAATCTTTACCCAATGTATTGGAGGAAGATATAGGTCCCACCCATCTCATAAGGAAATCAATATTACTTGTGCCACAAAACAAACATACATCATTCATAATAACCCAATAAATAAAATGGGTTTCATAAACATCATCCCATTATCACATAATCCATATAAAAGAAATAGATATCATTTCATAATAAGAAAAGTGAAACCATGTAAATCATAGATATAATATACTTGAAATGTACACATATGAAATAATTTCATCTTAGATGAAAAATGGTTTTGATAAAACACTTGAAATGAATTCTTGAGGAAAATATACTTTCTTCTTCTAAATCATTTTCTTTTCACAAAATGTCATTCAATTTTAAAAGAAACGGATTTTGTTAAAAAAAGTCATGAAATATTTTGGGGGAAGCTTCCTGAAAATAAGGCTTTATAAAACCGTAAAAATCCGTTTGTTCCGTATAAGTTAAAAAACATTCTCCTCGTACTTTTGCCGGAAAAGTCAAAAAGTACCTCGTAGGGTAAACAAAAGAAAGATTCCTTCCATACCATGGGGTAAAAGTCAAAATGGGTAAAAAAAGGAATTTAAACATACATGAAAACACTTTTATAAAACATGTACATGGATGATAATAATAACCCTAGTAAATAATTACGAATAAGCAATCTCAGATAAAAATGAGATTGCAAAAATTATCCCTTACCTTAGGTCCGATATGCTTCGTACATATCCGAACCTCCTGTATAATGATTTAAATAATGTCATTGACTTATTACAAAATAATATTCATTGTTATGATATCATATATGGTTCACTTATGACTTTATATTACCTGTTCTTTTGTAAATTCCATGTTTAATAGCGTTTTAGGTAAAATCGTTTCATTTGTCATCCGTGTTTTGACTTGTAATTTTTCATATGATTACTTAGATAAGGATTACTTAATTCCAGAATATAAAACATGATTTATATATAATATATATTCAGAATATACATATATATAATAGATCGATAAATGGAAAGAAATACACCGTTCATGGAGAAGGTAGGTCGTACGTACGCATGAACGCTGTTTTCGTTTCCTTATTGAATTGAATGGAATTAAGTAGATGACATACATATATACATAAATCCAGTATCATTATTATGTCATATATTTCATTATTATTCAGTATGTATAATTTATAATCATTCCTGAATGGTTAATATGGATAATGAATCTCATCGCGTCGTGGAGACGGTAGTCCGTACGTAGGCACGAGCAATGATATCATTCCCATGATCGTGGAGTTGTATCGAAGTGTATGTATAATATTTTATAATCAATAACACTTTAAAATAATCATATATAGTTATTTATTTACACCATTATACCCATCCAATTAAGGTGGTGGTGGAAAACAGATTACACCACGGCGTGGAGACGGTATTTCGTATGTACACACGCGCGGTGATTTCATTTTCCGTAGGATGGATAGAAGGTGAAATGGGGTTGTTTCATATTTATAATAAAATATCAGTATATTATTGATACTAATGTTATTACTTTATAATGAAACAACTAAAGAAGAATATGTTGAAGAATAAATAATCTTGAAATAATCCGTTGAAGAGATTACCTCTTCTTCGACGCACCTCCTTTAAACTTCTTTTTAGGGCACTAGGGTTGGTCTTTTGAGAAGACCAGTACCTCTATTAGGTTTCTAGGGAAGTGGGGAAGTGAAATTTTCAGAGTTTTTCCAAGCTTCAAGGCTCAAAATTGTGTAAATATGAGAGGAAGGAGGTTCCCTTTTATAAGGGAGGAGAGGGGCGCCTTTGGAAATATAAGAAATATTAGTTTATATTAAATCCAAACCCCACTTAAAAACTTCCAAAATAACTCATATCCTAAGATTAGATGGGATAGGGTTGTAATCTCATCAGACAATAAAATTTAGACATGTTAGGAATTTATTTTAAACATTATCAACTTGATTTATCCTTATTTATCAATTAAATTTTATTTGTGGTAATAATATTCTAAATTTTAAATTATTATAAATAATTACATATGTGTTGTTAATTTTCCATAATTTGACACTTTATGACATTTTCTACCATATAAATTTAAATTTATAATTTCTAAATTTTTTTGTGATTTTTAAACAATTTTATAATATGTTATTCATATAAAATAACTATGGTGTCAATTTTGACACTATTCATTTATTTCAATCTAAATAAAAAATATACAGATGATATGTTCGAACTAAAATATTTAATAGATTTATAACATGTCATATTTATCTATAAAATTAGTGGAGCACATTAAATAGTTCATATAATATTTATTTTAATATTTTTAAAACCATTTATTTGATATTTTAATTAATAAAATAATTTCAACATCACTATTGTGTCATAATTAATGATAATTATTTAATCCCTAAAAATTATAAATAAATTCATATGATGTATATAATTGTATTATATTTCTGGAGACTATTCATGTTCGAAGTTTCATTAAGTTTATCACTAAATTAAAATTATTATACTTATAAGATTTAAGAAAGTGACATGTTGTCACTTTCTTTGGTTTTAATAATAATTAAATTCTTTTCATTGACAAAAGTCCATTAAATGAATCTAATCTGACCCTTAGGTTATATGGGTCGAATTTTAGTCATCCAATAGGATTTTGGCAGGTGTTAGGGTAATTCTATAATCATATATTTACCCTTAATTACCCGATTTACCTTTAACTATAGAAAATGAAATTTACCATAGTTACTATTCATAAAGCCCAAAAATAAAAAGTTGCTTATTAACATAATTTGGACCCACAGATTCCAAATATTGAATCCATTTTTACAAATTCAATACATAGAAGTTGCAGAAATTAAATTAAAATTAATCCCGTTGTCGAAAGAAAACGTGTTTTTGGTTAAAACATTGCAAAAGATTGAATTGATTTAACCTATGAATTCAAGGTAAAATAAATGCTAATAACATAAAATATATTAAATGGTAAAAATATATTATATTTATACATTAAAACCATTAAATATTATAATTTAACCATATAAATTATTACGATGAAAAAAGTTGTTTTTAATTAAAATATAGCATGTTTTTACTATTCATTAAAATATGAAAGTTATCAGAAAAATATCAAAACTTTATCCAATGTAAATTTTTATATCCTGATTCAAAATAAAAAGTTTATTTTTTAAAATTGAACTTATTAACATGTCAAAAACTAGATTTAATGTGGGTGTGCCATCAAAAGGCGGCAAAACTGCATTTTTTGAAAAATACTTATTTTACCCAAAAAAATTATTTTCTTCACATAAAATGTTTTAGAAAATTTATAAGATGAATAATAATGTTATAAAATTAAAAATTTATTTAATACTATGCATAACGGCTAGTCCATAATAATATTATAACAATATATCGTCGTTTAGTGAAACATGGTTTTGCATATAATACACGCTATCGAGGAAGGTCGCGATTGTGTGTAATGCAAGCCAAGTCAGGGTTGAGTGTTATGAAAGACTCCTTTTTTGTTTCTTTATAACATAATTCAACCATTTTTTATTTATACATTGAATATATATATATACACTCAATGTTGCGTAGAATGACTATTATCAAACGAACTTGAAATTGTGTGTAACACAATCTAAGAATAGTGTTACATATACTGCAAGCTAATACAGTGTTGCGTATATCACAATATAATCTTGTTGTAGCATAAAACACATGACATCAAATAAATCAAAAATAATACTTATCATAAAATATCGGGTTGTTACAGTTATCCACCAAGGTAACATTAAACATATCATATCTAGAGTTTTAATTTTCTAACCAATGCATTGGAAAACTATCAGGGTGCACCCTTAAAATGTTATAATTAATTTTAGCCACATATATCATAATAATAAATTTAATAAATAACCCATGTAGAATCAAATAAATGGGTTTCATAACAAAATCATGGAATTTTAAAAAAAGTGATTAAAGATAGGATATTTATGTCACTATTAACCCATGAAAAGGGATGTTGGGTTTAATGTATTTTAATACTAAAATAAAATTTATTATTTCTAAATATATGTAAATAAACCTAAAAAATAAATAGGTTTGGGTATTCACAAAATAAAATAAGAGAATTTCTTGAGAAAAATGAGAGAAATTTTGAGAACAAAATTCTACAACAAAATGGGTGAGATACATTATTTTGAAAACCATTAAAAGGATAAGGGGAAAAGGTTATCCCAATCATTAAATTCTCTTAATATAGTAATGGGATATAATAAAATATATATAAGAACATAGATGGAAATTTGAAATAAATACCACATAAAAATGGATCTTGAAAAGAAAAGAGAAGTTGAGATTTCCATTGCCTTGAAGTGTAACTCCTAAAACTCAATGATTGGTACCTTTGGGGATTGAAGACACCTTGGGAGGTACAAATGTTGGGACCAATTTGGATGGAGAAATAACTTTGAAGAGTTGTCTTTTTTAGAGTCTTGTCTTTTGTTGTCAAAGAGAATAAATCAATTCACTTTGTAAAAGGTTTGTAAAAACAATGATGATTTCTATTTCAAAAATATCATATGTTTTGAGAACATGTGATGCAAGCCTTATGAAGGATAGGAGAAGTAAAGAAGTGTTTTTGGAAAAGGAAAGAAAGGGGCGTGCATGTATAAGTGGTGCGAAAGTGTGGTACGCTTATATAAGTGGAACGAAAATGTATGTTGTGCGAAAGTAATATTTCAAAATCATCACATCAAAATATGAAAAAGTAAAGAAAGTATCACACAAGTGATTAAGTGATGAGTAAGTGATGGATCAGTATGCATGTCATGGAGGGGTGCGCCAGTCATGGATTGGCATGCAAGATGAGCCGCATGCCTCACGTGCAGGGTCACCAAAATGACTCTAAATAGATGACTACCCTCCTCATTTTTGTATTCTCAAAACATAAGAGAAAATTTGAGCTCTGATCGTGAAATTAGTAGAAAGAGATGCACGTGATGAAGTGCAGCACAAGTTGTGTGTTATGTACAAAACCGGTGCGCAAGTAGAAGTGGCATGCAAGTTGTAAGTTATAGGAAATCAGGGAGATGTGTGCCATAAGTGTTTTGTGTATAAATCCCAAAGTGGTGCACAAATTGTGAGTTGTGCACAATTGTGGCATGTAAGTAGTTTGTGGTGCACAAACAGTGTGGCGTGCATATTCATAGGTGCACAAGAAAATTGGTGCGCAAGTAGGGAGGCACGTAATAAGAGTGGTGTGCAAGAAGAGAGGTGTACAATCCTGGAGGCATGAAAGCAGGGAGTGACATGTAAGATGTTTTCTCAAGGAGGTTCTTACCAGCTTCTGGGTAGGGAAGTCAAGATATTTTTGAGAGATTTGATTTGTGAAAGTTCTTTAAGAAGCACAGAAACATTGCATTACCCTATTTCTACTAAGAGGGAGAAAAATCACTATTGGATTGTTTTCAAGGTGCTACACGAGTGTAAGGGAATATCCTACTCATTGTATTCCACATAAAAGGATTTTATTCGAGTGGATTTTGTGATATTGGACTGTTTGTGTACCATTCCAAGGACGTATCTACTCTTGTTGAGAAGCGAACCTTGAAAATCTTGCATTTCTGTGGTTGTGTGTGTTTAGTAGGGAAGGAACTCTTTAATATAAGGCAAACATTTTTAACAAAAGAAGAAAACATAAAAAGAAATAGATATCCCTGATTCATCTCCACCCCCTTTCAGTGATACTTGGATCCTAAATGTGAACTTCAATTGGTATCAAATGGACAGGTTCCCTTCATTTGTTCTTTGTTGAAGTTGTGATGGAGAATATGAATTGTTTGAAAAGTAAGGGGATTCCAATATTTGATGGAAAAAATTATCATATATGGAAAGATTGAATGATAACTTATATTATGTGTCTTGGGTATGAAGTTCTTGAAACAAAAACTGATGGATTTTCTCCCATTGATGACAAGGTTCCTCTTACTCTTGCCGATAAGAAGAATCTTGAGAATGATGGAAGAGATAAAAATGCATTACACTCATCTCTTTTTAGTAGTTAGTTTTTTAGAGTGAAATGTATCTATATAGATAATGGAATCTTTGATAAGTTTAAGAACATATGTGAAGGAAATACAAAAGTGAAGAAGGAAAAGGTTCAAATATAGATTTTGAAGTATAAAGACATGAAAATTGGAGATTTTGAAACTATTGGGGACTTCTTTACCATGGTAAATGACATTTTCAGTACAATTATAAGTCTTGGTGAAACATTGGAGGATTCTATTGTTGTTGATGATCATGAGAATTCTTCCTAACAATTTTTATGCTAACATTTCTTCATTAGAAGATAGAAACCCTGAAACATTATCTCTGGATGATTTTCATTTCACTCTCATTACTTCTGAAATGAGAAGGGATAATAAATTGAAGAGAAAAACAAAATATGATAGAGAAATTTCATTCAAGGTTACAAAGGGAGAGAAGTAAAATAACAATTTTATTGAATATGAAGCTGGTGAATGTAATTCTAAAGATGAGTTATGTAAAACTTTTGTTGAAATTTTAGACTTACTTTCTAAGAATGTGAAAAGAGGAATAGGGAAACACAAGGGGAAAGTTCCCTTGAAATGTTTTTAATGTGGAGCCATTGGTCACTTTATATATAAATGTCCTTAAAAGATGAAAGAAGAAGATAGTGATGATGATAAAATAAGTATAAGAAGGTCATAGAAAAAACAAGCATAAAAAGATAATTATTTTTCAAAGGGTAAAGATAAAAAGTTCTTAAAATCAAAAGGAAGAAACTTTTAATATAAATATGAAGAAGAAGAAGATAGTGAATCTGAATCTGAGAAATTTTTTGTTGATAAATCTAGAGATAAAACCATTATTTTAGCAGTGAATAGTGAAGATTGCGGGTGTTGTAGTTCTAAAAAAGAAGAAATTCAACTAGAATATCATCCAAAAGAAGAGTTGAAATAATATTTGAGGAAGATCCAAAGGCTTGAAAAGGAAAACAAGAATTTTATAAATGAAAAGTCAACTCTAAATAATCAATAAGGTTTTCATGAAGAGAATTTCATGAAGGATAAGGATATTAATGATATGAAAAAATATATTGAGAATTCAAAGAATCGTAATGATCATTTATAATTAAAGCTAAAGGAAAAAAGAAGGAGAGATGAAACCTTTCCAACAGAAACATTCTAAAGATGAATAAAGTAATAATAGTTTCAAACAATCTATCTTATCATTTGGTGAAATTTATAGTAATAATGAACCAAAGTAGGATCAAAAAAAGTTACCTTCAATGGTTAAGAAGAAATATGGAACTTGTTCAAATAATAACAAATCTAGAAAGACTATGTATCTGGAAAAAGTTTACACTATCGAAAAATCATAAGTATATAAAAATTTTGAGTCCAGAAAGATTTTTACTAATTTTGGTTCTGATAAGTCTGAACATAAATAGGAACTAAAGAAGAAATTTATGATTGAAAAAGTAAAGGCTGATGGTCAGAAGAGTTTTGTTAAGAAGAGTGCTGAGAAGCATGCTCACAACTCTAGTTAGTATAGAAGTTTCAGAAGGGAAATATTCATTCTATGGATACTACTAGTATTGTGGTGGATTTGGATACATGTAAAATAGTTTTTGGTTCATACAGCAACATTACTATTATTCCAAAAGTTATGGAAGACCAAGTTTGAGGGGGAGTCAATCCTCTCAAAAGAAGAAGTACGAGAAGGAATTTTAGATGAAATCTGAGAAGGATGATGTGAATGTTGAAAATAGGTTCCAGCCACTGGAAAATTTTTGTGAAATATTTGAACAACCTGTACATTTTTCTAAGGGATGTCTTATTTTATTGCTATGACAAAAAAGGTTCTTAACAAATCTTAGAAGCTAGAGGTGTAGAATGAATTGGAAGAACAAAAATCTCTTATTGTCGAAACTGCATTGAAAGCTACAAAAGGAGAATTTTTATAGAATCTTGATAGTGGGGGTTATTCTCATATTAAAGGATACTTAATGTTTTAGAAGAATGTGAAAGACTTCAAAGAAGGAACAATGACATTTGGAAATCATGAATCTCTGAGGATCAAAGGTATCAGATCAACCATCATCGGGAAATAAAAAATGAAATATAGGAAAACATTATATGTTGATGGGATGAAATATAATCTGCTGAGTGTTTCACAACTCTGTGATGAAGCCAACAAAGTTATATTTAGATAATGTAGGTTTGTTGTGAAAAGTGGAAATGATGGAAATGTTGTTACAAGAGGAAAACATACAAAAGAGAACTTGTTCCAAGTTGGTGAAGTAAATAACTATTGTTACATGTACATGGTGGATGAAAATCAATTATTGAAAAAAAGACTAGGACATATGTGTTTGAGAAACATGTGAATGTTATCAACATGAGACAGTGTCTGAGATATGCCTGATTTATCAAGAAGAAGAGATTGGTGTTACACTATTTGATACAAAGGGAAGATTACAAACTCTATGCATAAGAGATTTTAAATTCATTCAAAAAAACACTTGGAACTTATACATTCTTGATATCTATGTACCAGTGAGAAAGAAATTAAAAAAATGGAGATAAGTACTTCATTACTTTCATTGATGACATTACTTGAATTACTTGTGTTATGTACATGAGACATAAGTCAGATGCTCTAAAAATGTTTAATACTTTTAGGAGGAAGGTAGAGAAGGAATGTGAGTATTCAGTGAAGAAGTTGGGAATAGATAATGGTGGAGAGTTTAAGAATGAAGACTGTGAAAGTTATATTGATAATCATGGAATTCAACATGAGTTTATTTCACCATATACACCTCAATAAAATGGGGTTTCTGAATGAATGAATATAAGTCTAGTGGAAATGGGGAGAACTATGTTACATGAACATAGTCTTTAACTTTATTATTAGAGGAAATCCATGAGAACAACTATATATATTTCAAACCAATGTTTCTACATGAAAAATTGAAATATGAATCCATATGAAATATTCTATGGAAAAACTCCATGTCTAAAACACATAAGAATTTTTGGGATTTCATGCTATTTTAAAAGGAAAGGTGTAAACCTTGGTATGTTTGAGCAAAGAGGAGGTGATGGAATTTTTCTTGGCTATGCTCCAGAAGGAAGAGGATATAGATGTTTCTACAATGAAATAGAGAGAATTATTTATTCTGCTGATGTGAATGTTTTTGAAAATATTGAGAAAGAAAAGAAGGATTATGATGATTTGGAATATGAGCAGGATAAATAAAGGTTTGTTAATAATTATGACAATGATATATATAGTGGAAATTCTACTCAGGAAGAAAAAATAGACTCAGCAATTTCAAGTGATGAGGTAGAAGTTCAAACAGCTCATCCTAGGCTGAGGAAGAAAGTGGAATCTCAGAACATTATTGATGATCAACATTAGAAGGTTCAAACAAGAAGAATGTAAAAATTTGTGACACACACTTTGTTGTATTCACAAGTTGATCCAAATGATGTGAATGAATATTTTGAGCATCCAGAATAGGTTCAGGATATGAATGAAGATCTTGACTGGATAGAAAAAAATGATACTTGGGAACTTGTACCCAAGCCGGAGAAGAAAAACATTATTGGTATAAAGTGAGTTTTTCAGAACAAGATGAATGAAGAAGGTGAAGTGATAAGAAACAAAGAAATACTAGTTTGCAAAGGGTATTAACAAATTAAAGGCTTTGATTCTTATGAAACCTTTTCTCCAATGTAAAGGTTAGAAACTACCAGAATCTGTCTTTCTATTTCTGCACAATGAGGTTACAAAATTTTTCAATGGATGTAAAATCTGAATTCTTGAATGGTGATCTTGATGAGGAAGTTTACATTGATCAACCTTGTGGATTTATTATTGGTAAGGATGAATGTTATGTGTGTAGGTTGAAGAAGGCTTTGTATGGGCTAAAATAGTCTTCAAGGGAATGGTATTCTAAACTGGATACTTGCTTGAGGAAGATGAATTTCAAGAAGGCTAGAGTTGACAAAAATCCTTACATCAAAGAATTTTAGGAGTTTTATCTCATCGTAATCACTTATGTTGATGACATTATCATTGTTCTAAATGATGAAGGATCATGTGAATTTTTTTCTGAGTAGATGAAGAACTCTTTTGAGATTTCCATGCTGAGAGAAATGAAATTCTATCTTTGGATACAAATTTTACAAGAAGATGGACCACATTTTTCCTTCTCAAGAAAAGTATGTTATGGAACTTCTGAAGAAGTTTGGAATAGAAAATTAGAAACTAGTTTTCACATTGATCTCAATGGGAACCAATTTGTTTAAATATGGCTAAGGAAAGGAAGTTGATCAGAGAGAGTTTAAAAAAGTAATTAGAAGTTTATTATATTTGAATTACTCAAGACCTGACATTGCTTATACTGTTACCTTTTGTGCAAGGTTTCAGGGTGATCCTAAAGAATCACATTTAACTATTGGAAAGAGGATTATTAGATATGTCAAAGTCACAATAAATTTTCGAATCAGGTATGATGGTATAGAAAATATTGATTTTTTACGGTATTCAGAAACTGATTGTATAGGAAATGTTGATGATTGAATATCCACATCTGGTGGTGTTTTATTTTTTGGGAAAATTTTCCATTAGTTGGCATACAAAGAAACAAAATTCAATAACTCTTAGCATGGATAAATATGAGTATGTTTCTACCACTCAAGTTGCTACCAAATGTATGTGGATGGAGGCTCAGTTGGAAGGCCTTATTGTTGAATTTATGCTACCCTTACTCTTAAGTTGTGAGAATTATAGTGTAATCAATCTTACAAGGAATCTGGTAAAACATTCTCATTGAAAAGACAATGACATAAATTACCACTTCATCAAAGAACAGGTGGAGAAGAATGAATTAAAGCTGGATTATGTTCCTACATCAAAACAAGTTGCTGTCATATTTTCAAAACCATTACTGAAGGAACGATTTGCTAAATTGAGGTTGAACATGGATGTCCAACTTCCATATCATCAAGTTTGAGGTACATGTGTATGTACCCACTCTCATCTTACCTTTGGATAGTGTTTTCAAGGGGGGGAATTGTTTTATAAATATATCCTTATGGAAGCATGCATAAAGGGGGAGTTGTGAGTAAGGTGTGAATCCAACATGTATGTGTGTGAACTATTCTACCTATTTTTTGGAGTTGTTCTAGGAAACAAATTTTTTTATTCCATGAATGTTTAAGAAGTGAAGAATGATGAGGTATAAGATTAGAAGATGTTCTAATAAAGGATGAGAATATACTATAAAGTTGAATAAGTGAAGAATGATTAGGTAGAAGATTAGAATATGTTATGAAGAAGGATGTGGAGATATGATATAGTGAAATTTCCTAGTCACTACTTTTGGGCAGCATGGTTTTGGATGTAAATAATTCTTATTTCCTGTAATGAGTTATCTCACATGGGATTAGAAATTTAGATAAGTAATCTGTTGATTGAGGTTACAAAGTTCAGTGATATATGAATCCTGGTTAACAAAAAAATATAAAGGGGGAGATTTTTGAGACCATGTTAGATGGAGAAATAAGTTTAAAGTGTTTTCTTTTGCAGAGTGTTGTCTTTTTTGGTCAAAAAGGATAAATAAATTCACTTTTTAAAAGCCTTGGAAAAACTATGATGATGTTTTTTGATTTGTATTTCACAAATATCATTAGTTTAGAGAATTTGTGATGCAATCCTTATGAAGGATAGGGGATGTAAAGAAGTGTTTTTGGAAAAGGAAATAAAGTGGCACACAAGTATAAGTGGCGTGCATGTGTATGTTGCATGCAAGTTATAGTTAAAAATAATCACATCAAATTATGACAAAGTAATGAATGTGTCGCGCAAGTGATGAAGCAGTGTGCTAGTGATGGAGCAGCACGCAAGTATAAGTGGCGCACAAGTGTATGTTGCATGCAGGTCATATTTCAAAATCATCACATCAAAATATGACAATGTAATGATTGTGGTGTGCAAGTGATGAAGTGACATGCAAGTGATGAAGTGATGCGCAAGTCATGGAGGGGTGGGCGAGTCATGGATTGACTAGCTAGATGAGTTGCATGCCTCATGCGCAGGGTCACCAAAATGCCTATAAATATATGACTACCCTCCTAGTTTTTTTATTCTTAACACTTAAGAGAAAATTTGATCTATGGTCATGAAAGTAGTAGAACGTGGTGCAAAAGCTGAAGTGTTATGCAAGTTTTGTGTTATGCACCAAATTTGTGTGCAATTAGAAGTGGCACGCAAGTTGTATGTTGCGTGCATGTAGAGAGTTGTGTGCAATAAGTGTGTTGTGTAAAATGCATGAAGTGGCACACAAATTGTGAGTTTTTCATAGTTGTGGCACACAAGTATTTTGTGGTATGCAAGCAGTGTGGTACGCAAGCAGTAAGGCGTTCAAGCAGTGTGGCGCGCAAGCAGGGAGGCGCGCAAGTAGAGTGGCGCGCAAGCAGAGAGGTGCATAAGTGGGGATGCGTGCAAGAAGGGAGTGACACAAAATATATTTTCTCTAGGAGGATATTACCAACATTTTAGGAAGGAAATTGAGGATTTGTTTTGAGATATTTTATTTGTGAATGTTCATTAAGAAGCATAGAAATATTGTATCACCCTATTTAGGCTAAGAAGGATCACACACACTATTGGATTATATTCCAATTGATACACGAGTGTAAGGGAATATCCTACTCATTATATTCCACATCAAATGATTGTTTTCTAGTGGATTGTGTGGTACTAAATTGTTTTTGTACCATACCAAGGACGTAGCTACTCTTGTTGAGTAGTTAACCTTGTAAATCTTGTGTTCCTATGGTTGTGTGTGTTTAGTATAGAAGGAACCCTTTAACTAGAGGTGAAGGTTGTTTCAACAATAAGGAAACTTAAAAAGAAAAATATATCTATGATTCACCCTCTCCCACTCTCAGTGATACTTGGATCCTAACTGGGACCTTCAAAAACTATCAGAGCTTTGTGGAAGAGGAAACGTTAATGAAATAAAATGAGGAAATGGGTGGGTATTTATAGAAAAATAAGAGTATTTTTTTATTAATTTTTTTAGAAACCTAAGTAGAGGTAAATGAAAAACCATGGGATTATCCATGGAATGTTACCATTGTATTGGAAACATAGGAAAAAAATTATCTTGTTTTAATTCACACGAGTAAACCATTACTTTGTATTACTTATTTTGTCTGGGAATTTAAGTTTTTTTCAAAATAATATTTTTAAAGATAATATTTCCCTTTAAAATTTCAGAATGTAAATTATATATTTGTAAATTGATTAAAATATATTAAAATACTTGATATTAATAAAATAAACTATATTAAGTCGTGGATTGGGGTTAATTATTTATTTCATCATTATGAAATAATTATGATGTCATTAAACACACCAAAAAACTGAAACGGTATTTTTATTATTCATGAAAAATAAAGTATTTTCTAAAATTCTCATAAATTCCCCATTAAATAATTTCGATGTGATTATTTCAAAAATAAAATTTAGTTTATCATAATAATTATCTAATATGAGAATTTTAAAATTTATAATATAAAAATCTTTTTTTATTAAAAATAATAGTGTATAGAAATTGCTATTGAAATTTCATAGTAAACTTTTAGAAACATAAAAAATTAAAATTATTTTATAATTTCTATTTAAATTGGAGAGTTTAAATTGTACCATATGTATTATTGAAAATATATTAGTTTATTATAATATTTAAATTTTGTCTAAAATGTATAATTTATGTCCAAAAATTCAATTTATCAAATTCATCATATTTTTAAGAAAAACTATTCTCAAAACAGAATTGAGGGATTAAAAATATTATTTATACAAAGTGATTTTACATTAATTAACGTAGGCCTCAACACATAACCCTTATAACACCTAAATACGACATAAGGGTGAGTTGTGCGATTGTGATATATTGATGGGGAGACTTTGATAACTTCACTTTTGTGGTAATTTCCACTAACTTGAACTTTGTCATATGAGATTTAGTTTAAGATTAATGTGTTTAATCTCATCTTGGGCTAGGTCTACAGATAAATTGACTGATGTTACCTCCTTCCCAAGCTCTAACAAATGGGTTTTGTATGACACAACTCTACTGGATGAGGCCATCAACTCTTCTTTCAACATTAATTTTCTTTTTCATTTTTAATTATAAATAATAATTATAAGGTTAACATCATAATGCATATTATAAGTTCCAACTTTCATATTTACCAATGATCATAATTTTCTAATGATCATCAAATGGTCAAAAACAATACTCAAATTTCAAAATATACTCAAATAATTATAAGACTGATATAGTTTTGTTATGTATAATATAATATAACACACATTTTTAGGGAATTATTATCATTCAAAAAATTTGGGTCATTACATTCTTTCCCCCTTAAGAAATTTCATCTCATTCCCTCATTTGATAAAAGGTGTGGGAACTTCTGCCTCACTCTTTCCTCTGGTTCCCATGTGTCTTCTTCATGTTTTTAGTTCCTCAACAACACTCTAATGAGGTTAGTAGTCTTGTTGCATATAACCTTCTCCCTATGGTCTAAGATATCACCCAGATTCTCCTTATAAGAGTGGTCATGTTCTAGTTGTACCACTTAAGGATATAGTACATGCGAAGGTTCACGTATCACTAGTACAAAAAAACTTTTTTACGTCGGTTTTTTTTCTTTTTAACGTCGGTTTTGTGGAAACGTTGTGGCGGCGTTATTACAACCGATGTAAAAAATATGTTTTTTAACATCGGTTATTTAATAAAAAACGTTAAAAATGTTTTTTAAATTATTTTTCACGTTGGTTTTTAAAAAACTGACGTGAAAGACCATATTTTATACAAAACAAAACGCGTTGAAAAGCTATTTTTAACGCCGGTTATTTAAAACCTGACATTAAAACCCAACGTTAGAAGTAATTTTTAACGTCGGTTTTGAAATAAATGATGTTAAAAATGTTTCTCATTTTGTATATAATTTCCCGAGCATCGATTTGACAGGTCAAAGTGCTCAAATGGAGCTACGAATCAAAAGTTATGACCATTAGAAGTATGATGTATTTTTTCAGAGGAAAGATCGAATGAGCCAACCAAAGCTTCTTCTGAGAAGGAAATTTAGAATCCAAATGAGGATTTGTAGTTTTACCATGATAAAAAGAAGAAATAGTGAATCTGAATCATTAAATGGTATATAAATTAATAAAACTAATCATAACAAAACATAAATCATGGAAACATAATTACGAATACCTTGACGAGATCGCGGAAAGAAGAAATAGTAGATTCACATTGAAGATCAAACGAGTTGAGTCAGTGGAATGATAATGGTTGAATTAATGGATAATTAGAATACAATTTGTGTATAATAAAACCATATAAATGAAATGAAAAAAAACACGGTATTAAAAATTTAGGCGACAACTGAAAATTTTGAGCCCGCGCTGTGAAAAAATTGAAATCCCGCATCGACAGGATATAAAAATCATTTTTCACGTCATTTTTTATGATAAAAGACGTGAAAAATATTAATATTTTCTCTTATTTTTCATTTCGGTTATATAAAAACCAACGTGAAAAATCAATCTTCGTGACTTTTTTCACGTTGGTTATTTAATAACCGATGTGGAAATTGAAAATTTTAGTAAAAATTTCAATTCCTGCGTAGGCAGTATATTAAAATCATCTTTCACGTCGGTTTTATGATAACCAACATGAAAAATATTGAAATTGTCGCTGATTTTTCAGGTTGGTTATATAAAAACCGACGTGAAAAATCAATTTTCACCGATTTTTTACGTCGGTTATTATTAGAACCGACGTAAAAAATTAATTTTTGTTCCTTTTTATGTCGATTGTTAAATAAACTACATTAAAAATTCTTAAAAAATGTATTTAATTTCTCAAGCTTCTATTTGATAGGTCGTGGAGCTCAAACAGAGTTACGGATCAAAAGTTATGGTCCTCTGAAGTTGGCCTTCTCTAAGACTTCATTTAGAGATGATCATCTTACAATGGTCATAACATTGATATGTAACACAATTTGAGCTCCATGACCTATCAAATCAAAGCTTAGGAAATTTAAAACATTTTTCTAAGCATTTTTAACATCAGTTATTTAAAAAACGACGTAAAAGGGTCATGAAACCCAATTTTTAACGTCAGTTATTATAAGAACCGATGTAAAAAATAGGGTTTCATGAATTTTTGACGTGGTTTTTTAAATAAACGAAGTTGAAAATGATTAAAAACATGTATTTTATTTTATAATTTTCTATTTTATAGGTCACAGAGCTTAATTGGAGTTACGGATCAAAAGTTATGATCCTCTGAAGTAGGCCTTCTCTAAGACTTCATTTAGGGATGATCAACTTCTGATGGCCATAACTTTTGATCCGTAAATCCGTTTGAGATCAACGACCTATAAAATAGAAGCTCGGGAAATGAAAAACATGATGTTAAACTGTTTTTACGTCTATTATTAAATAACCACCGTAAAAAAGTCATTATAATTTATTTTTTAGGTCGGTTATTATAAGAACCGACGTGAAAAATCAGGAAAAATTGATTTTTCACGTCGGTTATCAATTAACCGTGGTAAAAAAGTAAACATAAATGATTTTTCATGTCGGTTATTTAATAACCAATGTTAAAAATCAGAGAAAAAGTATTTTCATGTTGGTTATATAATAACTGATGTGAAAAATCAAATTTCGGTGATTTTCACGTCGGTTCTAAAATACCGACCTGAAATGGGTGACATTAAAAATAATTTTTGTACTAGTGTATATACTTTCTCAAGATAGATACGTGGAATACATCATGAACATGAGCTATATTTGAAGTGAAATATGACAAGCCTCTGTTCCTATGATATCAAGGATTTCATAGGGGCCAATGTACCTGGGGATAAGCTTCCCTTTATTCCCAAACTACATGACTCTCTTCTAAGATGAAATTTAATTGAATACATTATCACCAACATCAAACTCCAAATCCCTTCGATAGTTGTCATCATCTCACTTCTACCAACTTTGAGAATCCTTTATGTGTTTTTGGATTGAAAGAACCTTTTCTGTCATCTCTTGCACAATATCTGACCCAAGATGATTTCTCTCACTAGCTTCATCCCAATAAGTATGAGTTCTACATCACTTACCATATAGTTATTCATAGGGTGCCATTTGAATACTCGAATTTATGTTGTAGTTGTATAAGAACTCAATTAATGGGATATGTTGATCCTATCCACATTTAAATTCCATTGAGCAAGTTCTAAGTATATCATCTAGTGTCAAAATAGTCCTTTCACATTGGCCATCAGTTTGAGGGTGACAGGACATACTGAAATTCAATTCATCATTAAAATAATTTTGATGACTTCTCTATAATTTTGATGTGAACATTAGATCAGGATAAAAAACTATAAAAATTGGAACTCTATTCATCCTTACCACTTCCTTCACATATATCTTGGTGAGTTGGTAAAGAGAGAAATCATCCATAATATAGATAAAATGGGAATTCTTGGTGAGACGGTCCACTATAACCCATATCACATTATTTAAATTGGATGTCTTTATGAGACCATTAAAAATAACCATTGTGATATTGTCCCACTTCCATGATGGTATGGGTATTGGATGTAATACCCCTTTAGTAATTTTCCTCTCTACCTTTACTTGTTGACACACCAGGCACCTTGTAGTGTATTTAGAAATCTACCTTTTCATATTACCCCAATAATAATGATCATGAAGGTCCCTAAAACTATTTGTGCTTCCAAGAGTTATAAAGTAAGTAGAGCTTTGTGCTTCATCCATTAGCTCCTTATTTATTTCTGGAAAAAATGGAACACATAGCCTTGTATGAAATTTCAATACACCTTCTTGATCAATATTGAACTTAGGAAGCTTCCCATTCTTCACAACCTCTAACTTATTCTATAAAAAAGGATATTATTTTTGATATTTCTTTATCTTCTATAGTAATGATGGTTGAGAAATAATTTTGGGTATGGTTGATGATATACCTTCCCTTACGATTCCCATATCCAGTTTTACATGGTCTTTGATTAAATGATATACTTAAATCCTCGTCTTTTCCAGAACAATCGGGTATTTCATACTTAATGCATTAGTGACTTTTTTTGCTCTTCAAGGATTATAATTAATTGAACCATCATATTATTTAAGAAGTTCCATCCATCATCTCTGTCTCATGTTCAATTACTTTTTTGTGAATATATACATCAAATATTTATGGTCTATGTATATATCACATTTCTCCCTATAAAGATAGTACATCTATCACTTAAGATAAAAAAACAACCACATCCATCTCCAGGTCATGTGTAGGATAGTTCTTCTCATGATGCTTCAACTGTCAAGATGCATTAAAAATCACCTTTTCATATTTAACGAGGATGCATGAAATCCTTTTTAGAGATTTATCGCTAAAAATATTGAATCATTATCTAATAGAGGGTAGGGTTAACATGGGTATAGTAACAAATCTCTACTATAACTCTTTGAAACTTTATTCACACACTTTTTTATAGATGAACTTGAACACTTTTTGTGTAAACATGGTTATTGGATTATAAAGTCATGAAACTTCTTTCACAACCCTCCTATAATATACTGCCAAACCAAGGAAACTACTAATATCAATTCTTGTTGTAGGATGAGGCCACTCCTCCGCAACCTTTGTCTTGGAAGGATCAACTGAGATTCCTTCATTTGTTACAATGTTCTCTAAGAAAACAACTTTTTTCAACCAAAATTCACATTTTATAAACATTCCATATAGCCTCTATTTCCTCGTATATTGAAATATAACCCTCAAATGAACCTCGTACTTCTCATAAAATTTGGAATATATCAATATAACATCAGTAAAAACTATGACAAATTTATCAAGGTAGTCCTTAAAGACTCTATTCATAAAATCCATAAAAATATAAAGATCATTAATTAATTTGAATGGCATAACAACAAACTCATAATTCACATATCATGATTCTAAGGTAGTCATTGGAATATATTATTTATTAGCCATTAATTCATGATAACCAGATCAATCTTTGAGAAAAATTGAGCCCCATGAGTCTTGTCAAATAAATCATCAACCCATGGAAGAGGGTACATATTCTTTACCATGATCCCATTAATTTCTCCTTGATAAATTCATAACCACATTGATCTATCATTACTCTTCATAAAGGGAAAAAGTTCACCCCAAGGAGACACACTTGGCCAGATAAACCCCTTCTCTAATAGATCGTGGAATTTTTTCTTTAATTCCTCAAGCTCCAAATTTCCATTCAATATGGGGTCTTTGATATCGGCTCGGATCCATACCCTAGTTCAATGGATAACTCTACCTATATTTCTAGGGGAGGACTAGGTAACTCCTATGAAAATACATCAACGTATTACTAAACTGTGGGGAAATTATCTATTCATATACTTCCATTTCCTTCTTCATCCTTACTAGTAATATCTATAAATAAGGATAAAGGTGGTGCTTCTAGAAAAATCACAGTTCAAGATATCTATAATTCGAAAACAACTATAGGTTTTCCATTCTATACTATTGGGATTTCCTTACTTCTCTAGTTGACCATATCATTATACTTTGAGATCCAATCCATCCCTAGTATAATGTCGAATTACAACATGGGAATGACTAATATATTTAAGATGATATTGTGCTTTCCTAAGTGAATACTAGTGTTTCTAAACAATTTTCATGCTTGGATAATCCCTCTAGAATTATTGACTAATATTTCTACTTAGATTAGTTTAGAGATTGATTCTATATTTTTTTAAAACATGGAAAAAATAATGTAATTCATAAAACTAGAATCAAACAACATACTTTTATAATTGAAAGAACAATGAGAGTACCAACCACCACATAATTTTTAGATTCAACATCATCCATCATGATAAAAAAAGAACGGTCTTACTCTCTTGGCCTATAATGACGTTAATAGTGATTCTCCACTATTAACTTTGGATTCGGAGAGTGATTAGTGTAGTGCCCAAGCTGTCCACACTTAAAGAATTGGACTTCAGGAAGGCCCTTTACCATATTCCATTTTTCATTCTTTTTGATAAGTTAGGGAATCACCTCACTACAATAGTTCCATATAGTATGGACATCTCTCCCACAAATGTAGAATTTACCACTCTCAATAAAATATTTTACCAAATGCTTCTTCCCAAATTTGTTAAATGTGGAATGTTTCAATTCATTTCATTCTCTTTCATGATCAAATCTCCTCACCAATTTTTTCTCCAAAGATATCTTCATTTAATTTGAGCTATGTGACCACTATGTCTCCCCAAACTCCAGATAAACTTTCATAGAACTAATATATATCTCATAATAGTTGTTATAGTCTTAGTTTGATAGATTATTCTGTCAATGGGGTATTATTCCACCAAATAATCTATCAAACTTTACATTAGGATCCCTCAGAAAGATAGTGGTATAGTGATAAATTCTAATAAATTTCCTCTCATGGCTTCACACAAATTCATTTTCATTCATCTTCAATTCTTTTAATTCCTTCTCCATTTTCATTCACATCGAACATGGGGAATAGTTTTTGAAAAAGGTTCCTCTAAAGTATTCCCACTTAATAATTTCAATATCCACTCTTGGTTTCATGTTTTTAACCAGTGTCTACCACTGGTCACCTTCTCCCTCTAAGTGGTACACAGCCAGGGTGACGTTCCTTTATTTTTTACAACAGAGTATATAAAATATTATTCTATAGAGATTATCCATTTTTCAACAATCAATGGGTTCATAGATCCAGTTAAAGAAGGTATTTATTGATGCATAAAGAACTCAAAGAACTTTTTTCCCATTTAGGTGAATCTAGTCTCTTATCTTGACATGTTATTGTTCATAACATGAGTTATTTGATTCATTATTCTCATTAAGTATTCCATTTTTTGCTTCCATCAGAAGACCATCAGCACCGGTTCCATTGTACTCACAATTTACACGATTTCTCCTCTTTCCCATCATTTTATAAAAGAAGAAAACCTTAGTAATAAATATATTTCCATTAATAAATTTATAATTATAAAGGAATTTTATGTCTTAAAACATAATGCTTTAATATTCTATTCTTTAACAAAAATTTCATTTTATATAAATCCTTCATAATGGTTGATAAAAATCATGTTATTAACCAAACATATCCCCCGAGTGTTTTAAAACAGTTGCTTAATAAGGTCTTTTTTCACATACCAAGTTTCACCAAGTCAGGATCGATACACCTTGTAGGAGTTGTTACCCCAAGGTACATCTATACCATAACCACGTCCACTTTTTCATATCAAGATAGGGATTTCTTTTCTCAGAAACCACTTACTTAATACTTCACCAATGTACCTAAATGTTTTCCTTTATTCAAAAATTTCTATACGGTTTTTCCTAATGATTTAAAATAAAAATTTCCAAAAATAACTAAACCTTCATTTGATATAAACTATGGAATCCCACCATTTATTATATAACTTTTCATTACATCTTACAAAAGGGGATCATTTAAAGTTTAGTTTCTTGGAAATAAGTTATACAATACCTGAAAACTTAGAAAATTATTCAATTAAACTGGAAATGATTCTGAAAGTTTCACCTAGGTGCTTTTATCTCATCTCATAGCATGTAAATGTGGCTATAACAATTAATTGAATCATCAATAAGCATATCACAACGGTTTATCACCTAGGTATCATAAAAATTACCCATGTTATTCACCAAGGTATCATAAAACATGTCTTCTATAGAGAATAAATTCTTTACCCAATGAATTGGAGTGATATCATGGAACATCCATAATATGTTTAAATTAATGCGATACAAATATTTCATAATAAAAAATTTCATAAATAACTCGTGTAGAATATAAGAAATGGGTTTCAAATCCAAATCATGGAATTATAAAACAAAGTATTTGAAGACAATACTTTTATGTCATTACTAACACAAGAAAGGTGATTGTGGGTTTAATGTATGTTAATACAAAAATTAAATAGATCATTTTACATGTAGGTGAATACCCTAATAAAATAAATAGGATTAGGTATTTATAACATAAAATAAGATAATTTCTTGAGAAAAAGATAGAACTTTTGAGAAGAAAATTTGACATCATAACGTGTGAGAAACATGGTTTTATTGAGCATTAAAAAGATATAGGAAAATGGTATACCCATCATAAAATACTATTAATATATTAAAGATATATAATAAAATGGATAGAATAATATAGTATTTAAATTTTAAATACATATCACATAAAAAGTGAACTTGAAAGGAAAACAAACATTGATATTTCTCTTACATTGGAGAGTAACTACTAAAACTAAAATATTGGGAACTCGGGGTCTTGAGGACACCTTGGGAGGACTCTTTAGGAGGAAAACCTATTATATATTTGTGGAAAAATGAGGAAATGGGTGGGTATTTGTAGCAAAAGAGGAGGATTCTTTTATTAATATCTTTAGACACCTAGGTAATGGTAAATGATAAACCATGGGATTTTCCATGGAATTGAAAACATGGGACACCTTTTATGTTATTTTAATACAAAAGATGTCACTATAATTTTATATTACTAATTTTGGAAATGGAAATTAAGGTTTTCGCAAAATAACATTTTTAAACATAATGTTTCCATTTTAAAATTTGAAAAGTAAATTATATAGTTGGAAATTGATTAAAATATATTAAAATTCTTAATATTAATAAAATAAAATATATTTAGTCATGTATTTTTTTAATTACTTATGACATAATTATTTCATCATTAAACATAAAGAAAACTGAAACTGTATTTTTACTATTCATAAAAAAATAATGTATTTTAAAAAAATTTCAAAAATTCACACTAACCTAATTTCGATGTGCTGATATAAAAAATGATATTTATTTTAACATTATAATTATATGAATATGATATGTTTAACTTTTATATATAAAAAACTTATTTTTAAAAAATAACTGTGGATAGAAAATGCCTTGTGAAATTTCTAACACTTACAAAATTAATTTATCATTTATATTTAAATTGAATAATTTTAACCGTACCATAAGTATTATTCACAATATATAAATTTATTATAGTATTTATATATTTTTTGAAAGTTACACTTTCTATCCAAAATAATCAATTTACCAAATTTGTTATAATTTTAAAAAACTATTATCAAAACACAATTGATAGAATAACAATTTTTTTAATATAAAGGGAATACAGATTAAGTAACTAAATCCCCAATACAAAACCCCTTATAAGACTCATATATGACCTAAGGGTGAGGTGTGCGATGGTGATAGATTCTTGGGAAGTCTTGGATAACATTGCTCCCATGGTAATTTCCATTAACTTGAACCTCTCCCATAAGCGATTTCATTCAAGCATAACATGTTGAAGCTTATCATGGGTTTGGTCAAGAGATAAAACCAATGATGAAACCTCAATCCCAAGCTCCGAAAAATGTGATTTTTAAGACATGAATCTATTGGATGAGGCCATCGACTCTACATTCTACATTAATTTTCATTTTTCATTTTTTACTTATAAACCATAATCATAATGATAAAATAATTAATAATAGTATAGTTTCCAATGGCCATTTTGACCAGTGGTCATAATTGACCAATGGTCCTATAATGGTCAAGAAATGATGGTCACATTTCAAAATATACTCACATTATTATTATATAGATGTTGTTTTTTATGTATAACATAATATAACACACATTTTTTGGGAACATTTATCATTCAAAAAGATCAGGTCATTGCATTAGACTAGTGAAATTGTGTAACATCTCTATGTGGGTATAAACCCTACCAATACATTTTTCCCATGTGGTCCATTCTAAGTGTTGGAAAAAATTAATGTTATTAGGTTTTATCTATCACATGTATAAGCATAAAAAAAGGTGAGAAAATGCCAGTTTGAGAGTGTCCTAATGACATTGAAATTTTCACTCATTGTGTGTAGATTCATAGAGGGGAAACAAAAAAGTCATTACTGTTCTACTAGAACATAGGAACGTGGAAAGTATGTATGCCAAAACTCCTGAATTCTGAATCATAGAATGGTTGACTGGTGGGAAGGATTAGTATTGACCATGTTATCAAAGTATCATACACAACTCCACCAATCAAGGGTGGGGAGTGAAAATGAAAAATTTAATGTTGACTAAAGTAGAAACACATGACCCTCGATTTGTTGTCAAGAATCCATTTGTTAATTTTTCTAGGATGGGAGGTGATATAAAGTGGCATGAGAACATCAACATTAGGGGGTCTGTTTCGATTGAAAATATGGTGAAAATATGAACCTCGAATGACTCAATGTAGGGATATGGGATGGGGAAATGTATGTGTGGTACTTGACACTTTAGGCCTCACGCCCGAGCCCACCAAAACTTGTTAGTGGTACGACCCAACTAAACCTAGGATAAAAGGCCATGGTATAGCATATAATTTAATTTCATATTACTTGGACCAAAGGGATGGGAATGGAGATTTCTGGTGTGGCTCTATGAAGAAATACAACATAAATGACGGCCAAAGATTCCCTATCATCACACAAAACATTCCATAGAAGAACTCAAGCATAGAAAAAATTCATAATTCTTGGACTAGGGTTCCCATTGTAACGTCATTTTCTTCAGAAATTAGAAATGTACCTTTTATATTCCTGAAAAAGGGACCACCAATGTTGTGTAGTTTAACAACGTGAAGCTAAGATAATGATGCCACAGTTTAAGGTGATGTGACAGGACCGGCCTATGTATTTTCGCATCATACAGTAAGGATGAGGAAGCATAGTTTAACATCATATTTAAAGGATGCATGAAAATAGTTTAAGGATGTGTTTATTGGACCATATTTTTCTTGGTTTATGGTCATAGAATTTTGTCCATGGGGTCATTACACGGTTTAACATCATACAACTAGGATGTTGGGAGAAGAGAGGTATTCCATAAGGGAGGTGTATGGTGTATAAAATAACCCGACGTGAATGAGAAATTAAGGGGTACACATCACCCCACACACTCTAAACGGGGTAATTAGTCCAATGGTCCAAAAGGTTTCTGGTTTCATGGATGGTCAAGAAGAAAGAATGAATCGGCATTGCTAAATATCCCATTAGAATAGAAATAAATCCACATGTAGTTCTTGAAAACGGATTGGTCAGTGTAAGATGTTAGGGGAAATTTCCTCTCAAGAAAAAACATCAATGATATGTAATTTAATTTTATATATCCTAGAAAATAGGGAGAATATATCAACTCAAAAAGATAGGTTATCTCACAAGGAATAACCTAATGCGAATGAGGCCAAGGATTCCCACACCACAATGCATGATCTTGTGGAGATTCACACATATTATAGTGTTTTTATGTTTGTAATTGGGTAACTAGTTTAAATTTAGGTTATTTGTATTTTTTGAACACACCTTTTCAGGTCATGTGAAATATACCATCATTGTAGTAAAGTTTAACATCATGCAACTAATATGATGAACATGTAGTTTAACATCATACGGTAAGGATGGGGGTTGTTATGTAGTTTATTGTATTGATACTAGGATGATTCAATACATTTTAATGCTAGGTTGTATGTATGTATTAAAATATTTTTGGGTCATATTTCTTGGGGAATATGGTTATTAGTTTAAGGTCATAAAATTCAGACTGTGGGGTGTTATTTAGGTGAAATACTATTTGAGGAACATGGAATTGGTTAGGGGAGTGATGCACTACCCATCCATAGTGACCAAATAATATTCACCATTAGAATAGACCTTATGAATGATTTAAGGCCCTTCCCATTTGGGATCCAACTTTGGTGGATTCCTACCAGATATCATAGTTGTACTTAGAGACAGTACCATATTACCTTGAAGTAAAGAGTAATGGAAATATTTCTTGTTGAACACTCTGGATATCATATTTGGGTGCCTCTTTAGATTGTGCAAGGCCTAATGCCTATTCTCATCAAGGGTTTCTAGATCATCTAGCTGGACTTCTGCTATTTCTTATGACTTCTTTTGATCAGAGAAAATTATGTGGGGTGATGGAAACTGAATCTTGATGGGAAAGACTTCCTCAGTTGCATATACCAGAAAATATGGAGTCACTTGGGTGGAATTTTGAGTCATTTTTGAATAATCATGTATGGAATTGAGTAGCTTGTCTGTCCAATTTTTCTTATTCTGAACCTCCATCATTAGAAAAATGTTGTAGAAGGTTTCATTGATTGCCTCGATCTATGTATTTTCTTGTGTTTGGTTGAAAAGACTATGGTTGGACCAGATGTTGTACTTCGCGTAAAATTTCTTCAGCTCACCTACCTAGATATTGGTATAGTTTTTGGTGAGAACATCTTGAGGGACTCCAAATAAATAAATGATATTGGATCTCACAAACACAACAATAAATAGGGCCATAACTTCCTTGAGTGGAATGTATTATGCTTACTTGGAGAATAAATCTATTACAGTCCAAATGAGCAATCACTGAAAAGGATTTGCTAGAGGATATGGTCCCATGACAATAGGTCCTCAAAACACAAAGGTCTAACAGTCCATGGTATTATGGAGTGGCTCTAGTGGTCGATGAATGAATATGGCATTAATATGACATGTGTGGAACCTCTTGGTGAACTCGATACATTTACGGACCATGGTGTCCCAGAAATATTCCAACCTAGAAATATGTTGGGATACCTTCATCCCTGATTGATGAGCACTATTGGAACTGGAATGAACTTCTTGCATAACCTCGAGAATCTGGTCTCTTTTAATGTAGTGAAGGAGAAATCTATCAAACCCAAATTTATAGAGAGTATGTTCAAGTTTGTTCCTATTATGGAGGGTTAAAACACGCGGCTGATTTTTGTCTATTGACTGGTCAAAGTTCTGATGCTCTTCTAATGTGTATAGCATCACTCGGGTCGAATCCTCGATGATGATACTTTTTAATAGTCATTTGTTTTTAGTAGATTGTATTCTGATTGGGGGGGATTTGTTTGCAGAGGTTATGAAATGATTCATTTACTAATATTTATTAAACAAATTTATAAATATTGGGGTGAGTTCATTTTTAGGGATTTAAGCTTATTATATCCTTGATATTTTCTTTTATCACATTAAATTAATACCCACTTCACAAGATTATTTTGATCAGAATTACAAGTGTTAAAGCATTAATCCAAGCTGTAACTTAACATAGGGTTCTAATCATTGCCATTACTTGTTTATGGTAGTGTAGTTTTGGTTCCAATAATCCATGGAATCCACATATCAAACAAAACATTTCATTAATCCATGACATTTAAAGTTCAACATACACAATATTAACTCAAAGAATACTCATCGAGAAAATGCTCTCAATAACTTAATATCCCCAAATTATAACTCATCCCAATGGTATATTTACTCATCCATTTAATTTATTATTAATCTGGTTATAATTATTATGATGATCAATTAAGAAGATAAGAAAAATAAAGGAATAAAAAAAGATTGGTGCATCACGATGATGATAATTAAAAACAAACTCTAGATTCAATGAGAAAGAAAAATAAGGGAAGGGGATTCAACTGTATTTAAACTATTTTAATAAAATTAATATTAAAATATGGAATTTGGATAAGAATAAGATATATTGAAGAATAAACTTTCATTAAAATAGAATTAAAAAACATAAACACTTACATGATTACAAACGAAGAACAACACAAAAGTAAATGAAAGGAAGCAAGAAGGAATGGGTTCTCAAGTAAAAACATGAGTATGGAAAATCCTCCCAATACTTTGTCAGAGACTTGGTCGTGCCAACTAATCCTCCTTTTATCTTAAATTCCAACTCTTTAAAAGGAGAGGCGGGGGATGTATTTATATCCCAATGTTGTGGGCTATTGTTATTCCAAAACTTCCCCTCAAATTGAATCTCCAATTTGATAAATTAGAATGTCGGGTCTCGAGATATGATATACTTACAAGTTGTAGATAAATATCTCTTATATCTACTCTGAAAAGATGATAGCCATTGGACTTAAGGATCCAAAGTTATGATCAGTTGACTAAAAAAATTAATCTGTCCATTTTAATCCAAACTTTTTGAAGTCCAAAATGTGAATTGGTTTTTCAATAGGAAGATTCCTTCAAATCCGAATGATTTCTTCAAAAAATTAGTCTGGATATATCCCTTATTTCACACTAAAAAATCTCAGCTTGATTTGATGATTACTTCTTGAGATATTTCATGAATATTGTCCGGATTTTAATTCCCAGTCAAAATTTTGGGATGGACTTCAAAGCATTAGTTGGGTCCCTTGTTCTTAGAGTTGGGCCCTGAAATTGTTATCCATTAATCCTTGAAATGTTAGCATAATGTAGGAGGATGATTAATGAATTGGAGATTTTTTATTGATCCAAATAATTCTATCTTTATGGATGGTCCAGTTTCCTCACAGATTCTGTGGGCCTTCTTGTGTGGTCCATACGAGCCTTCAAATGGCAGAATTGACCCATGATAACTTCTAATGAAATGTTGGATATGGAATTAGAAATCCTAAAAAACAAGAAACATACAATTTGGATCAGTAAGGGGATATTCATATATAAAATAGTAAAATGACGCAATTGGACTACTTCTAAAAATGCTCAAAAATTATACTTAGTATTAAAATATTAATATTTCACAAAAATTATGGACATTTCATATAAAATAAGTAAAGGGAGTATATAATAAGTCATAAAAATACTAATAACATCAAATCCCCCAAACTTAGTCTTTTTCATGTCCCCATGTGCAACAAATATAAAAACATGACAAAAATAATTTTCACTCACCATCAAATATTAAAATTTTATTTTCTCCAATCAGGGGAGGTTTAGACTATTTCACTCATCAATATTGTATTACATCTAAAATTTTTACTGAAAAAATGTTCCAAAAACAACTCTTTTTTTCATGCTCAAATTTAGAAATGTAAAATGTGGACACTCAAAACTGACACCTCTCAAGATGATAAAATTAATTTGTGGTGGTTCACTCTTTCACCCACCAAAAGTGAAAATCTTAGAGTTTGAAAGAGATCTCAGCTTCCAATCCCTATCCAAAGTGCACAATAATCAAGAGGTCTTTTGAAGGGGTTTCTCTATGGCTATGGTATGGTAGGAATATAATGTCCAAGAGAGATAAGAAGTGGGTTAAAACATCAACATGGAAAAAGCAATGCACATTTTTTTTTGAATTGAGACATGAAAAGAAATGGAAACGCATATTTACGACAAAATGAAAATGTGAAATAAGATGCAAAAGTGGAATGAAATATGAAGGTAATGAGAAGATGGAATATTTACAAAACACAAAACTTCTTCCAATGACATAATAATATAATGCAAGTGTTCATTTTTTTTTCTTTTTTTTCTATTTTTCCAAAGTTGAACTTGAAACAGATCTCACACTCATATCCCAACCCATTATTGATCTCCTCATGACACTAATTGTAATAGTTATAACAAGATCAATGGCCAAGAAATAGTGATTTTTGACCTACCCAAGACAGAACCCAATTTTTTTTTTATTTGTTTCTCATATAAATTTTTTTTATTGAACAATTGTCAATAAAATTTGAACAATATGTCATAAGCATATATACATTCCAAAACCCCCACTGAAGGAAAACCTATCCCACACACTAAAATGGATGCTTTCCCTCAATCATATGATAATATGGTGAAATAAACAATCGGTACCCAAAATGAAATCCATCCCCCTGACACATAAATTTCAAAAAAAGATTCAATGAAAATCCATGTTGATATTGGGTGGGAAATGGTATTGGTTTTGTAATGTTTCTATCAAAGAAAAGGTTTTCATAGGCTCGAAGACGATTTCAAATGGAGGATTAATGTATGGTTCATGGGAGTCTATTTGTCTATTGTGATTCTCATGTGGTTCATAAAATGCCTCTATCATATAAATGCACACTAAAGTAGGAAATTCATCTCAAAGGTCCACAAACTCAAGATTCACAAATGAGAGTGAAAAAAACACTCATTTTGAAAATATTTCCATAGGTTTACTTGGAATGAAATCCAATATTGGTTCTTACGATTGGGAAAAATCATTTTTCAAATCAAAAATTGATCATTCAAATTTTTTTGGTTTTGAAACAATATTCTTTATCCAAATATTTGATGAAAACACATAAGTTTTGATATTAAACCATGTCTTTTAGCTCCCCAAAATCGTTGGACAAAATTTGAAAATTGGAAGGTGAGTAATCATGACTCCTATTTTTTTATATTTTTTATGTGATTTTTTTGGTTAGGTTTTTTTAGCTTTTAATAAAGATACACCCACAAAAAAGAGAAAGAGAAAAAGAAAGGGTTTGATAAAGAAAGTGGTAAAAAATGAAAGATAGAGGAAGAAGAAGAAAGAGGTATAGGGAGGAAGAGAGACAGAGAGAGTTAAAGGGAAAGAGGTGCCCCCTAGTTTGGATTTAGTGGGTTGACATCTCCATCTAGTGGTGGGTCGACGGAAGAAGTTGGGGATCCATTAGAAGTCAATGTTCATCTAGGATTGTGTGTCCTCTCATGGTGATGCTTTAACTGGTGTCCATTAACTGTAAATGTCCTTTTGGAAGAGGGGTCTTGTACTTACACTGCACCAAATGGTTAAAAAATAGTAATAACTAAAGGACCTTCCCAATGAGAACTAAGCATAACTGGGTGAAGCCGAAATCAATAATTAAAGAGAATTACCTTTTCAAATTCATGGAATACCATTCTCATGATGTGTTTTTTATGGAGTGCCTTGGATTTTTCTTTTTAGATATTATAATTCTTGTAATAATCATGTCGAAGCTCCTCCAGTTCATCCAATTGCAACAATCTTTCTCCACCATATTTTTCACAATCAATATTACAGGTTTTCACAGCCAAAAAAGACTTATTTTGGATTTAAACTAGTAGATGACATACTTTACCAAAAACTGGCCTAAAAGGAGACATCACAATGTGTGTATTAGAGGTAGTTTGATAATCCCAAAGTGCTTCACCAAGTCTTTCAGGACAGTCTTTTCTGGTGGGTTTTACAGTTCTCTTAATCACTCTTTTCACTTCTCTATTAGAAAGTTCATCCATGCCATTTGTTTGGGGGTGATATGAAGTTGATGTTTTAGGTACAACCACATTCTTTTTCAAAATAGATTCCATGGTTCTTTTACAAAAATTGGTTCCTAAGTCACTGATCAAATCATGAGGCATGCCAAATCTGTGAAAGATGTGTGTCTTTAGGAACTCACTAACAATATTTGAATCATCCTTTCTAGTGGGTTTGTCCTTGACCCACCTAGAAATATAATAAACCACAATAAGAATGTATGAGAGTCCATTATAAAGTGGGAATGGTCCCATGAAATCGATATCCCAAACATTGAAGATCTCAAAGAAAATTAAAGGCTTTTGAGGCATTTCGTTTTTCTTTGAAATTGTGCCAATATTTTGGAAAGTGGGACATGATTGACAGAACTCATGTGAGTCCTTGAAGAGTGAAGGCCAGAAGAATCTAGAGTCTAGGATCTTTAGATAGGTCCTTTGTGGTCCAAAGTGGCCACCACTAGGCATTGAGTGACAAAATTCTAAGATGGAAGGATGCTCATTTTCGCCGACACATCTATTTATTACCAGGTCGACCCATGTTTTCCAAAATTTATTTTCTTCCCAAAAAGAGTATTTTGAATCACTTTTCAACTTAATTTTTTTTCGTTAGAAACATTTTCATGAAAAACACCAGAAACCAAGTAATTTATAATTGGGGCATATCATGGTATTTTTGGAGTGAGAGATGAAAGGTGCTTAGTGAGGAATTCAGGATCGATGATTTCAGAATGAGAAGAATTAGAAATTCTACTCAAGTGATCAGTCATAGTGTTTTCTTTTCCTAGTCTATCTTTGATTTCAAGGTCAACTCTTAGATAATTAGGATCCACCTTATTAGCCTTGGTTTTGAATCACTTTTCTTGAGTAAGAACTTTATAGCAGAATGGTCTATGAAGATAATGATTTTGGAACCTAAAAGATAGGGCCGAAATTTATCTAAAGCAAAAACAACTGCTAAAAGTTCTTTTTCAGTGACAATTTAGTTAGATTGAGTTCCATCCAATGTTTTTGAGGCATAATAGATGACATGAGGAATGTTTTCTCTTTTTTGACCAAGAACAACCCCAACAGCTCTATCAGAAGCATCACACATCAACTCAAAGGGTAAGGACCAATCTGGCGGTTGGATTATTGGGGCAGATGTAAGAGCAGTTTTGAGTTCAATGAAGGATCTCTTGAAAACCTCATCGAAATAGAAATTGACATAATTTTAGATCAACCGAGTGAGTGGGAGGGAAGTCCTACTAAAGTTATGGATGAATCACCGATAGAAACCAGCATGACTGAGGAATGAACGGATGTCTCGAATAGTTGTGAGTTTAGGAAGTGATTGAATCACTTCAATTTTGGAAGGATCGACTTCAATACCATCTTTTGAAACTATGTTCCCTAGAACAATTCCATTTGAAATCATTAAGTGACATTTTTCAAAATTTAACACAAGGTTACACTTGACGCACTTTTGGAGAACTAGAGAGAGTGAATTCCAGTAAGATTCAAATGACTCACCATAAATGGTAAAGTCATCCATGAATACTTCCATGCACTGTTCAATGAATTCAGAAAAGATACTCATCATACACCTCTGGAATGTTGCAGGAGCATTGCAAAGGCCAAAATGTGTTCTCCTATATGCATATGTTCCAAAGGGGCATGTGAAAGTAGTCTTTTTTTTGTCCTGAGGTGCAATTGGGATTTGGAAGTAGCTAGTGTATCCATCAAGAAAGCAATAGTGTGACTTTCTGGATAATCGTTCAAGCATTTGATCAAGTAATAGAAGAGGGTAGTGATATTTTCTTGTTTCAATATTCAATTTCTTATAGTCAATGCACACATGAAATTTGTTCTTCACTCGAGTTGTGGCTACCTCTCCATGATCATTTGTGACAATAGTTATCCCTCCCTTCTTAGGTACAACTTGAATTAGACTAACCCATTCACTATTAGAAATTGGGTAGATAATACCATCTTGAAGAATCTTGGCGATCTCTTCCCTAACTACCTCAAGGGTGAGTGGATTGAGTCCTCTTTGTGGTTGTCTAATTGGTTTGGATGATTCCTCATTATGGATGTGATGCATGCAAAGGGCATGGTTGATACCTAGTATGTCATCTAGGGTCCACCATAAGCCCTTTTTGTTTTCCTCTAATACTTGAACAAGTTTTGACTCCTCGGTTTTGGTAGGTGAAGAAGAGATAATGATAGGATAAGAGTGATCATGGAAAAGGAATGCATATTTCATGTGTTAAGGAAGAGGTTTCAGATAAGTCTCATCTTTCATTTGTGGGATAGAAAACTCAATAATGGAGGAAGGGAATTCAGTTTCTTCATATTCATTCTCCTAATATTGTCCATGGTGGAGCATTAGTGATCAGAGTTTATGTGGGATTCAAGAGGGTTTTCAATATCCTCTAGATTAATGGAGTCTATGAATGAGAGGTCAACATAAACTTCCCTATTTATAACTTGGTTAATCATGGTATATATTTCACAAGATCCTTTATCATTTTAACATGAAGAACATGATGGATTGGTGTTCAATTGACTGTTAGAAGTTTCCTCGGAAGTATGGATTGATAATGCAGAGTGATCCTCAGATGGGTATCAAAAGGCTTGGAAAATGTTGAACTTGACCAGTTGGTCCCCAAATTCCATGGATAAGATGCCTGAATAGACATCAATTTTAGTTCTAGGAGTCATGAGGAATAGTCTTCCTAAAATTAAGGGAGATCAAGAAGAGTTTTTCTCACCTTCCATGTTAAGGAGATAGAAATCGGCTCGGAAGATAAGATCATTGACACGAACAAGGACATCTTCAATTATTCCCTCAAGACTGGTTGTGCTTCGATTGGCTAACTGAATGAAAACACTCATTGGATATAAGGGACCTAGACCAAGGTTGGAGAAGATGTATTTGGGCATGACATTAATTGAGGCTCCTTGTTCTATGAGTGTATCATCAACGTTGGAACTTCCAATTTGGAATGGAACAGTAAAGGTCCCTAGATCTTTTCACTTTATGGGAATACACTGTTGGGTGGAAACATTTTCGAAGGTCCTATGTTTCCCCTTATGGGTGCACAATTCATTATGAAACCTAGAATTCTTATGTATTTCTTTTATGGCATCTAAGAGGGGAATGTTGTCTTCAACACGTCTAAACATGTCAAGCATTTTAGGATCGGGTTAAAAGGACTCCTTTAGCTTAGAAATGGCTTGAGGAAAATGAATTGGGTTCCTAAGTGGAATAGAAAGAGGTGAGGAATGGTTTCAAATTCCTTTTCAAGTTTCTTTTTCTTTTCATTTTCTTGGTCAACATTTAAAGGGGGTTGGAGGACTTATCTTGAGGCACAGTATTTTTCTTCCCCAATCTAAGTGTAATTGTACTTAAATTACCCTTGGGGTTGGGTAATGGTTGAGCTGGATGTTGGGAAGAATTTGATTGTTATTGTTGGCTTAGGTGGGAGCAAGTTGACCAATTTGGGTTTCAATGTTTTTGAGTCTGGAACGGGTGAATGAGGAAAGATCTTCTACCGCACTTTCCAATGGTTGCTTGGAATAAGAGACTTGTCTAGTATTGGTATTACCTTGATTTTGATTATTGGGAAAGTGATTTTATTGGTTTTGGAATCAGGAAGGCTCACCGGGATAGTGGAATCCAAGAGGAGGATTGTTCCATTGAGGTTGAGGAATAAAAGGATAAGGCTGTTGGATGTTACAAAAACCTTGACCATATTGGAATTGGTTTGGGTTTTGATGAGGGAATTGTGGGGGATGAGATACAGGATTACCCTACCTCAGGCCTTGGTTATAGGAAGAAGAGAAGAGTTCAGAGTGAAGTTGGTTGAAGTTTCTAATGAACTGAATGGATCGTTGAGGGTTGGGGTTCCGCTGAGCATATACTGCATTGAGCTCCATTGGTCCAGATGAATCAGATTGATCCTCTTGAAGTTGTGGACTGGTGTCAGTCAGATGAGATGGAGAGTTGTAGATTCCACAGTTTCTGATAGGTCTAGGAAACATTGATTGTGGAGAAGATGAAGTTGGGGCTTTGGTAGCCATAGCTAGTTGTCGCACAAGACCTGTATGTTCACTCATCCACTTTGTCATATTGTTTGGCTCTATGGATTGATTGTATTGGACTTTTTTTACTTGATCATGTCCTCGAGTATGGAATTATTATTCATTCACATCCATGTTTCTTATGAGATCTCTTGCATCTTTAGGAGTTTTATCAGCAAGAGTACCACCACTTGCGGCATTAATGAGGGTTCCCTCCATAGCCAAAAACCCCTCACATAAGTATTGGATCAAGAGTTGGTCAGGGATTTGGTGGTTTGGAAGGTTTCAACAAACTTTTTTAACCTCTCCCAATACTCATGGAGTGAATCATTTGGGAATTGATGAATGCCACTTATTTCCATTCGGATAGAAGAAGTATGTGAATCAGGTAATAATTTCTCTAAAAATAGTCTCTTCATGTCATTCCATGTGGTTATGGAACTAGGAGGGAGGCAGTAGAGCCATAAATTAGCAGTGTTAGCTTGAGAGAAAGGGAATGCTCAGAGTTTTATTTGTTCCTCAAAAACTCCTTGATGCTTCATGGTAGAGCACACTACTTGGAACTCTTTAAGGTGGAGATGTGGATCCTCACCGGCTAGCCCATGGAAATGAGGAAGAAGATGAATCAAACCCGATTTGAGTTCAATTTCAGCCTCTATGTTTGGATATTTAATACCAATAGGTTGGTAATTCATATCTGGGGAAATAAGTTATTTAAGTGTTTGTTCCCTAGGATTATCCATATCTAATTAAACTGGTTGGACAAGGACTGGTTCTTGAATGAGTTGATTATCTATTATGTTCCTCCTAACTTGGCAAAGCATTTGCTCAATTTTAGGTTCAAACAAATCCGATGGATTTTTTGGGCGGCTATGGGGCATTTAGAGAAATTTAGATGAAATATGAAGATAGTTTTTTTTCTTTGTGTTTTCTGATTATGATTTTTATGATGAAGGCGGGGTTTTCTTTGTGTTTTTTTTTAATTTTTTTAATTTTTTTTTACAATAACTAGAAACTAATGAATACTTAATTACACCATCCCTAGAAATGGTTCCATTTGAAACACGCGGCTGATTGTCACCTATCGACCGGTCAAAGTTCTGATGCTCTACTAATGTGTATAGAAGAACTCGGGTCGAATCCTTAGCGATGATACTTTTTCATAGTCATTTGTTTTTAGATGATTGTATTCTAATTGGGGGGGGTTATTTGCAGAGCTTATGAAATGATTGATTGATTAAGATTGATTTAAAAAATTTATAAATATTGGGGTTAGTTCATTATTGTGTATTTAATCTTATGATATCCTTGAGCTTTTCTTTGTATTTCATTAAATTAATACCCACTTCACAAGATGATATTTATTATAATTACCAAGTGTTAAAGCTTTAATCCATGTTGTAACTTATCTTAGGGTTCTAATCATTACCAATACTTGTTTATGGTAGTGTATTTGTGGTTCCAATAATCCATGCAATCCACATATCGAACAAAACATGTCATTACTCCATGACATTTAATGTTCAACATATACAATATTAACACAAAAAACACTCATCAAGAAAAGGATCTCAATCACTTAATATCCCCAAATTATAACTCTCCCCAATGGTAGATTTAATCATCCATTTAAATTATTATTATTCGGGTTATAATTATTATTATGATAAATTAAGAAGATATGAAAAAGAAAGGGATAATAAAAGAGTGGTGCGTCAAACACACACACAAAGGATGATGATAATTAAAAATGAACTCTACATTGAATGAGAATGAAAAATATGGGAATGGGATTCATCGGTATTTAATCTATTTTAAGAACATTAATATTAATCTACAGAAGTTGGATAAGAATTAGAGATATTGAAGAAGAAACTTTCATTAAAATAGAATTACAAAACATAAACACTTACACGATTACAAACGAAGAGCAATAGAAAAGTAAATGAAAGGAAGCAAGGAGGAATGGTTTCTCAAGGAAAAACATTAGTACGGAAAATCCTACCAAGACATTGGAAGGGCCTTGGTCGTGCCAAACTAACCTCATTTGCTCTGAAATGCCAACTCTTTTCAAGGAGTGGAGGGGGATGTATTTATAGGCCAATGTTGTGGGATGTTTGCATTCCAAAACTGCTCCTCTAGTTGAATCACCAATTTGATAAATTAAATAGTCGAATATCAAGATATGATATTCTTAAATGTTTTAGATATATATATCCTCTTTCTACTCTGAAACTATGGAAACCATTGGATTTAAGGAGCCAATGTTATGGCCGGTTGATTAAACAAAGTAAATCTGTCCATTTCAATCCAAACTTTTTGAAGCCCAAAATGTGAATCGGTTTTTAAATAGGAAGATACCTTCAAATCCAAATTATTTATTGAACATAGTTTTCCACCAATATCTCCTATTTCACACTAAAAAATCGCATCTTTATTTGATGATTACATCACGATATATGTCATGCATGGTGTCAGGATTTTAATTCCCGACCATAATGGTGGGCTGGACTTTAAAGCATTAGTTGGGCACCTTGTTCTTGGATTTGGGACCTGAAAGTTTTATCCATTACTCCTTGAATATTTATCCAAATGTGTGAGGAGAATTAATGAATTTTTACTTCTTTATTGAGCCCAGTAATTCAATATTCATGGATGGTCCAGTTTCCCCACAGATTCTATGGGCCTTCGTGATTGGTCCATATGAGCCTTCAAATGGAATAAGTGGCCCATGATACCTTATAATGAAATGTTGGATATTGAATTTGGAATCCTAAAAAATAATAACCACACAATTTGGATCTGTAGGGTGATAGTTAGAAATAAAATAGTAAATTGGATCAATTGGACTACTTCTAAAAATGATCAAAAATTATTCTTAGTATTAAAAAATTAATATTTCACACAAATTATGCACATTTCATATAAAATAAGTAAAGGTAGTATATAATAAGTCATGAAAATATTAATAACATCAAGGGTGACCTGAATTTCAGATAGATAGATTATCTCATGTTTGTCTTTTTCAGGTGGGAGAGTTTAATGTTAGAGATACTCGATGATAGGAGTCAGCCAATTAGATATTTCCTCATCTATGGGGATATCCGGAGGACCTAATGTGGAACCACCAGTGGTAGGGAGGTTTACTTACTAGATTTCATCATTTTCTAAAATAACAGATGCGATGAATCTTCGATGTGCTGCATAAATGAACAGATCATCCAGGATAGGCTCTGCAAGGCATGTTGCTATACTGGATATGGAATCAGCTCGACCATTCTATGACTAGGGAACATGAGTCACCTCTAATTGAGAAGAGAAACGGGACATCAAATGGTGAGTGTGCTCGAGGAAAGGCATGAGTTCTGGTGTCCTGATGATGTTGTTACCTTTGATCTGCCTAATGAATAACTCAAAGTCTTCCATGATGTGAAAGTGGGGAACATCAATCTAGAGGTCCTGATCTAGGCCAATAATAAGAGTCCAATACTATTAATTTTTTTTTGTATCTTTTGGATAGAAAGGATGAATATGGCATGACATCCTATGTCAGTGTGATGAAGACAATCACAAGGCCTACTCTGTTGAGTCTGGGATCATTGAGCCTCCTTCTGATCAAACTATGGGAGGTTCCATAAAAATGAATCTTCCAACATGGAACATCCTGATCCATTGAGAGGATTTCCTTTCTTGGAAAAACAAGATCAAGGGATAGCACTGTGGGGGATGGATGGGTGGCTAGAAACTCTTCTAGATCTTGACCCTTGAAGACCTTCTATGGAATGAATATGATGTCTAATTGTTGAATAATACCTATTCAATGAGCTAGAAATCCTATAAGAAAGGGACAATTTAAGATATACATTAACGGATTCACACTTGTTACCAGCTGCATCTCATGATACTATATATAGTGTCACAACTTCTGTACTACAAAAAATAGCATGAGGTAGCTCTTATTGATAAGAGAGTATGTTGACTCCATTTTGAGGAGCATGAAACTGAGATAGTATAAACTATTTTATGTAGATTCATGTTTCTTCTAAGTGAAAAGGGTGCTGAGAGATCATTTCTGAGAAGTCACATAGAGTACCAACAGCTTCCCTGGAATGGGTGCCTTCAAAACCAGAGGCTACAAGAGATATTTATTTATTTCATCGAATGTGGGTTGGAACTCTTCATCCCACTATTTAAGGTATGTTTCTTCATGATCCTAGAATAGGGATTACATTTTCTGGATATATTAACAATGAATAGTAGTATGAAGGATAAGTGGCATTGATGGCCTCAGGGATCTGAGAGGTTTCTCAGGGGAGGCAGGTAATTGATGGCTTTGATCTTCTCTATGTCAATATAAATGACATTTTATCTGATAATGAAACTAAGAAACAATATATATAGGTATTCCTGACGATATACTAAAATTTTTTTGTCTGCATATGAATGGAGAATAAGAAACCAAACACTTTCTCAAGATATCAAATATGGTCCCGATGCTGGTGGTATTGACTACCAAATCATCCACATAGCATTCCACAAATGCCTCGTAGGTCGGTTTGAATATGTGGTTCATGACACAATGATAGGTGGATCTAGAATTCTTCAGATCGAAGGGAATCACATGATAGTAGACTTTCGTTTATAGCACTCTATAGGCAGTGTAATACTCTTCTTTGGGAAAGCATCTAGATCTGATTATACACATAATACCCATCCATGAAGGATAGATCCTAGAACCCAATTGTGGCATGAATTAACAACTCATTCACTACAAGGGGAAAATCATCCTTCGAGCAATGAAGGGTGACATCCCATAAGTTAACAAAAACTCAAATCTATCCATTCTTATTATTGATGAGAATGATATTGTCTATCCATATAAGGTACGGAACTTCACTGATGAAGATGTCTTTGATGATATTATCAACTTTAACCTCGACCATGGCACCATCAAAGGGGTCAATCTTTCTAAGAGAATTCTTGAACCGATGGTGGCCAATAGGGATACCAAGATGATGAACGATGGCCTAAGGTTTTTTCCATAGCATCTCATCATATCTACAAGTAAACAATTCATGACACAGCTTTAAGAAATACATGTACTGCTATTGTTCCTTTATAGGCATGGTTGCACTGATCATTGTTGGCCTCAGATCTATCTCATTAACCAGATTCACCCAAACCAGCTCATCTACTGTAGTAGATATTCCTTCTTGAAATGTTGGAGGAGCATCTAACCAATCCTCTTCATCATATGATGAAGGGGAATCAGTGGGAGGAGCTGATTCATCTGATCCAACTGATCTTAAGGGAACACTAGTGCCTTCATGGGAGGATATGTAACCCTCAATCGGAGACTCCTTCACTACTAAAACCATGGAGAATAAATATTTTTTATATGATACCATCAAGCCTTCGACCAAGGGGTCCTCGCTTGATGATGTCAAAGCTACGAGGGTGGTTTTTTCTGTATTGGCTATACCTAGATCAGTGGAACAAGAATGTATGGAATATAATTGTAGCCTTTTGGAGGACATTCAGATACCTAACACGCGTAAGAGTCTCTGGTATCACTCTATCATGTCCTGTGTAGGAGTACAAGGTAATCTTCCAAAATTCCTTATACATGGAAACACGTCTTTACCTCCTATCAAAAACAAAAAAGTAGTGTCCAAATTCTGGCATTGTGGCCCCAAAATGGTGAATCCAGAGGATTAAAGCATCATCCAAATATGTCCACAGGTCATCCACAATGGCAGTGTTATTAACCATATTCATCTAAACCATTTTTACTTGCTCTTATTCTATTTAGCATCCAAATATCAAGCTTCACAAGAGGAAAAGGTAAACGCATCACCACAGAGCATTCCCACTCGACCATTGTGAGAGTACCTGAGGCATTGGTAATACGAGGACGGAATTTATACATGTAGATGGAGATATGGTCTACCCATCAGTGCATTATAGGACATATATTTTGATACAACCATAAAATTAGTGCTTTTAATCGGTCCATCAAACTGGGTCTTTAAGTAGATTCTTCCACATGGCCTTTGCTCGGTCCTATCATAACCCTATATCATCAGGTTAGGGGGACTTGAATCTACTATAGTAAATCCTATCTTGCTCTGTTTCTGGGTCAGGATGAGATTGATACTAAAACTTATGTCATCTATATAGTTTCATACTTCCATATTATTGAACTGTTTAGTGATATACAATGGGAGGATTTTCCCTTGTATAGGATAACCTTTATCTTCTCTTGAGAATAATATGATGTCTTGGAATTCCACTTGCTTGACTTCCTCGGTAGGGAAGGTCTCTATGGTACCTACCACTATCTCAAACTAGAGGGTGATTTTCAAAGCCTCTATGAGGGATTCACATATCTATTTTAATAAATAAAGGTCCTTGAGAATAAAGAGCCTTAAAGAAATGTCGGTGAGGTGCATCATCAAATCATACTTCCCTACTAGGTGAACATTTCTTCCAACATGATATATGAAGGGCATTTTTTATAAAATTGGTGGATTATGGTTGGTGCTAGAAATGTATTATTTCTCATTAACTGCACCATTAAATACCATAACTTGATAAATTTCAGATGACTAGGGATTTCCATAATTAGGAATGGTTGATCACAATATTGTCACCACCTTTCTTCCTCTATGAGTAGCATTATTGGCGGTGGAAATAAGTATAATAGGATCAGATAAGTGGATTGTACATGCTGGGTCCCACAAAATGCCTACTACTTAGTCTCAGTAGCATGCATGGATTGGATTAAAATGATGTCTTGGGAATCTCGATTATTTTCATATCCTCATCTCCTTCGACAATGGTGTGGGACGGAGACATTTAGAGGTCTATCCTGATACTCTTCATCATCAGGAACCATATAAGTATCCACTATCTTGATAGTATTCACACAATCATAGTCTCAATCATCATTAGATGAATATTACAATACTAGGTGGATTCTGGGAGAAATTCACATCTTTATATGCAAAAAATCACCAAGATTTTAATATGGAATTAGTGAAGGTGGAGGATTATTCTTTCCATTGTGTCGTTGGCTCCTACCCTTCTAAGTGGTGGAAGGTTGTCGTGTAGATTCCATAGATGAAGAGGTGATAGTCATAGAAGTCATAGAAATTTCGACAGGCTTGGATTGGCCTGGGTATTAATGAATAATGAAATGGTCATAATACATTTCCATGTGAGCTATCAAAATATCGTACTTCTGAGTCCTGCAAATAGAGACATGAAACCATTTAATGGAATGTTTGTTTTTACTACCAATATCTGTAGATATATGTTTTAGTTATGCTAGGTGTTCACCCAACCTGATCACACCATTGCCTATCTGGTCTTAGTTCTAGTACATGAACACATAACACTACTGGATGGTATGTCCATGGAACATTTGGTAAGGATAGTATTTAAGGTGGTCAGTGAGTTAAACCTCTTAAGGCTTTCTACATTCAAGAAGCTTCTGGACTCCTTTCTCCAGAAAATTGAAGAAGTAACCAGGAACCTTGGCCTTTGGGAAGGAATGGGTCTGGATTGTACTGTCTAGAGGGGTATTCCTAAGAGCTATATTATGATGAGGGGGTAGAAGCTAAAGATGGTTCAGAACCATATTCTCACATCTAGGTGCTAGTACCTTCCGATTCTAAGGTGCTTATCAATTCTGAGGTTGAAGAGGTAGAGTTTGCAGTGGTTTGTGTCCTTGACAAGGCAGTTTCTGGTGAGGCTCTATTAGCAACAACTCTAGAGGATCTAAGGCACCAACTAGCACTATATCATTAGTATCCATCTTTAAATCTCTTCTTATAGGGGCTAGAAGAGGCAAATGATATGCCTATATGTCCTACTACAATGATTCCACTAGGCATTGATCTGTGTCAGAAAAATCATGTCAACCTCTTGGTGAGTTTTGAATGATGAGGGGGGGGGGACAAGTTCAGTATTAAAATTCCCCACACACATCATCAATATCTAATCTTGAGTTAGAAACACATCAAGTGAATGTTTGAGGCCTTTAAACCTAGAAAAAAATTCATTGACACACTCATCTGGTCATTTCATGCACTTGAAGTGGTCGAAAGTACTTGTCTGTAATGTGGTAGACAAGAACTAATATAGAAATTTCATGTGAAGAGATTCCAAACTAGTGAAAGACTCGATGGGTAATTGGTTGTACATTAAAAATAAAAGCGCTTTCAATTTCTAAATGAAACATCAGATCTTGGATTCTTCTTTCAACATTGGTGTTCCCAACATGGGCCCACACCTTGAGATGAAGTGTTTTAGATGATTCAGCGGGTCATCCCTCCTGTTGAAGGGGATAAAGTTTGGATTCCCTAAATCTGGGGTGATCGCATGTCATCCATTCATGCCAGTTATGGTTTTCCGTTAGGTGGTATTTCTACCTATCATGTCTTGAGGGCCTCAAAATGAGCAGGGAGAGAGGATATCACCTCATTCTTGTAGTGATTCATGTTTGGATGAGGATTCTTGACCACTAGGACATTGATGGGGTTTTCTACACAATAATGATGATTAAAAACTCGATGAACATCTTACAAAGTGATCTTCACTTTGGTGAGCTGAGGTGAAAGGGGAACCAGTACATATGTCAAACTGGATATGGGTTGGGCTTTCGCACTGGCCATAAGAAATACATCTAGGAACTCCACTAAGATTTTTTGGTATTCTAGGAGGACCTCTGTATCGATTATCATTGGAGTAGGGAGGACCTCCACTCTAGTTGTGGGCAATGTGAGGAGGACCTTTGCATGTCTATCTATTGGCGTAGTATGAAGGACTTGTGTTGTACTCATCAAGTACATGAGTAGGGCCTCCATCTAAATTGTTAGTGGAGTGGGGAGGACATCCACTCAAGATGGGGATGACACGAGGAGGACCTTCACATCACTGGTTAGAGACACATAGGGGACCTCCATATCTAGATCTATAAGCATGAGAAGGACCTACGTACTAGATGTCGACAAGGTAGGGCGGACTTTCTCTTTGGTTGATGTTGTGAACAAGAGGAGGACCTCCACTCTGGCCATTGATTGTATGGTTAGGAACTTAGTTCTAAGTGACATCACCACAGAATGTCTTGTAACAACTTCTGGGGATGTCGACAGCTAAGATTGTCAACCCAACTCGCCTGAGAGGTAGTTGATGGATTGATCCCAACTAGATGTTGAGGCATCCCTGCTCTGCAGTATGAGGGACTTAGCGGAGTGTATTGGGGGTGTCAAGGGCCATAATTGATTTAGAAGATAATTCCTCTAGTTGGGAATCCTCCTGATCAAGGGCCCAATGCTAATGTTGGGTGAGTCAGATGGGGGCCGACAGAGCAACAGAGTGGTCCACCTGTTCCTTAGACTAAAGAATTGGTTTATAGTGGCACTAACATGGCTTGATGGGATCCCTCCTTGGTAGATCTTCGGTGGTGGTTGTTGCTGGGATGAATCAGGCATCCCCCACCTTCTAGGTGTTGGGGAGTTACTCGAAGGAGTGATCTAGGGACAGTCTCACAAAGTAGTTCATCATGGGTGTGGGGAGTAGCGGATCCCTACATGGCCCTTGGGCGTGGTGGTGATGTTGAGGTGAAAAAGCCTCCTAGTCTTAGATAGCCATGTCCCTTGAGGGAATGACTACCTCCTTCTTGTATCATCGCACAAGGATGTCTATCGTGCTCCTTTGAAAAAAAATTTAGGTCAAGATGGGGCGTGGGTTCTCATTATATTATAAAGTTGTGGTTTTCAACATGGATATGATACAGTCATGGAGTATTTTCACATTATAGTTTCTCATGTGCCTATATATGCGGGTGGGAGGTGATTGATTCTATATAGCATGGGTCTTGAAAAGTATGAAGATTCAGCTGTGAATGTGGATGTTAGTAATGAAATTACAAATTCCCTAGAACCATACAATCTTCCATGGTCAGAGAGGGAGATGCATTCCAATGATGTCATAGACCTGAATTCCCACCAATTAACTACCCTAATGTATGGTCAGTTCCACACCAGGACCACTATTTTCTTGATGGATCTTGGTGCCAAATTTCATTAAACTGTGACATGATTATATATCGAACTAATGTGTAAAACACTATTATTCCCCATATTTAAGAGAATATATTCATGTTAGTTTTACCATTTTTGTTTCTGAAACTTTCCACCAAGGTGTTCCCACATCCTCATGGTACTACCATGATTGGAATCAGGTTTCCCCCCCCCCCCACATTCCCACTTTCTAATGGAAGGTATTATTCATCACTTCATCAAAGTTTTCTTCTCTTTAATTGAAATGGGATCCTATAATTTTAGCTTATCCTTCCATGGATTCATATTTGGAACCTTTCACCTAGTTTGGGTCTCCCTCATAGATTAAGATTTGTTCGTGAAACTCATTCCTGTAGCCATATCTTTTTGGTGTCGATTAATTATTTTGATTCTATCTGGGTATTCTAATGTGTCTAGATAGGGTTACAACATTTGGTTAGGGGAGTAGTCATGTTAGGAATTGTTGGCTTGTAAGGATGATGGAACATTGGTCACTTATATTCTTCCTCACAAGAGGGCTTCTCAAGGGGCGTATCCTAAGGCATCCCATGTCAATCATGGGGAATCATGTGTCAGATGCTTGTATTCTGATGTTCTCCTCAGGCATCTAATTTTTAACACATGTTATGCTGTGAGTTTAGCATCTTGAATAGATAGAGAGAGTGGTTGACCAAGATTCCTGATAGAGGTGGATCAAGGAGCTATATCCCAATGAAGGAGTACCTGGAAGGTTTACCATATGGGTGGATTAGAATACCCAATGAGAACAGACTCATGGTGGTGTGTCCCATAAAGGGATGATGTCACACCATGAAGGGGTACGTCCCTAGGAGGTAGAAACCAAGGTATACAAGATAGAGGGGTAAGAATGCTTAATGATAGTGTACCTAGGGTGGTGTGTCCCATGAAGGGATGGGAACATCCCTAAGAGGGAGGCACTAAGGCTTACCATTGTTCAGGATTGAACCTCATGAAGGCGACCAATATACCCTATTTAGATGACAAGGATTCAAACCCACATAGTTTAGAATGGTATGGTGTGGGGATTACACTTGGTTAGCTACCCTTCGTAAAATTATTTCTCTTGGTTGGATGATGGATGATGTGGGGCTTATGTATGGTTAGATTCATAGATGCTACTAGGAGAAACAATGTTATGGATGGGTCTTATGTATAGAAACAAACCAAATGAATGGCATGATCTCACTGATATGTGGCAGTCTGGGTAAGAATCGGGATGGATATGGGTGAGGTGTTGACGTGGAATGGATGTAATGGATTGAGTGTGAGATATGTCATTATTGATCCTTAGAGAGGTTTCTTATGTATGTCATTTGGTTGGGAATCAAAGTCCATGTATTTCTAAGGCCCCATATAGTTTAACATTATGCAGCGAGGATGAGAGTGAGTCGATGTGAAAAGGATTGAACATGTGCTGTGGATGAAGTATTGGTCTAGAACCTTAGGGTTATTTCCTATGTATCCCAGTTGATTAGGAATCAAATTCCAAGTAATTCTGAAAAATGATTGGGTCACCTAATGAGGTGGCCTAGATGGTAATTAGGGAATGTGTTTCAGGCTTACGTGATGGATCTACCTAGTTGCATTATTTAATCCCACCAGGAGGAGGGTGTGGTGATGGAGGATGGATCAAAACACCCTATAAATAGGTTAATCTAGAAGACGTGTCCCATAAATAGAAGATTTTACATCATGAAGTTACATCCCTATGAGGTAGAACCTAATTTTACCATTGGTTGAGATTGAACCTCATGGAGGCTTTCTACATACCCTATTTAGAAGACATGGATCAAAACCTGTGTAGTTCAGAGGGGGTATCACTCCCACTTCCAATCTCTATATCCATGTGATTTATACTTAGTGTGAGAAAAAAGAGAGGGAAATATACCTAATGCTCATGTTTCGATTTATGAACCAATGAGAGATGGTGTGCAGATTATACATTGGAGATACCTAAGAAGGATAATGTTCTGTCTGGTGAGGATCTCATTACATAGGAAGAAGAGTTAGTGCCATGTCATTCATACAAAGGGAATTCTATAAGAGGAGGTATTGAGGATTACATGGAGACTGCCCAAGACACACGTGGAGACCAAGAACAAATGAAGATGGACAAAGATATGATTATGTGGGAAGTAGTAGGTTCCCAATGACCATCCCCTATCTGTTACCATATAGAGTATGTCATTTTGTAGCACTCGTACATGGTCACATATTGATAATTCCATACATGGAGAGATCAAAGTTTAATTTCATGAATCTCAGACATGGGAGACTCACTCCTTACCCTTTGGGGTTATATAATGGTTTCCCACCAACCCTTGGGGAAGAGAAGGCATTAGCCATTCCTAACGGGAGTGATGTAGAAGAGTGATTAATATTGGGGTCCATGTTAGCATGTTTATTCTGAAACGTATGATTCATTAGCATGTCTATACTTAAAAAAGAAAGTGTTAGTACTATGCAACATGGGACACTACATGAGGGACCAAGAAGTCACTATGTAAAATCTTGGAGGGCTATACAGAGGAGGGTCTAGCGTAGCAAGGTTCTTTTCCAAGTGGTTATTTGTGAAGCTACTTCATGGACAACAGGAGTTTCATGAAGGAAATGAATTTGGGAACTAGGGTGGCCCTTCCTTGGTATGGATCTGATATTCAATTGAAGATTGTTTCGTGAAGGATTAACTCTCCATGAAGCCTTGAGTTCCACATAATACCTCTTTCCTCCATGAAGGTTGTGGTCCTTTGCATAGGGAATCCACCCTTAGGTGGAGGTACTTTGGAACAAGGTAAAGGGGGTATTGTGATGCCTCAGTACATTAGGTGATACATATTTTGGTGCTAGTTTGCGGTGATTGAAAGATTCTAGATTTGAGTGATCAAAAGTCAAAAGGTTGGGGTAACCATCCCTTTATGGTGGGTTGATATAGATATTTATATATAATGAGGATCAAGATGCTCAGAGGCACACCATGATGGGAATTGGGTCTTTTATAAATGTAGTGAATTTTTTGAACTCATGGATCCATCCCTCAAATCCATTCATGGTTAGTGTGAAGGGTGTCAGACTCATGCGAGTTCTTACAGCACTTCATACCTTCGCAGTGATGAGGTTCTCCACATAGGAGATTCATGAGGCATCCCTTTTGATGATATTTGGGCCCATTGAGCTGGAATTTCATCCTAAATAGTTGTTTCCTTCCTCAACATAACCCAGGTCATGAATTTTGGTTCCAAAAACATCATCAGGTCAAATACCCTAACCCGACATATAATATTCTAAATAATTCCAATCTAAAACTTCTTATACCTCTATGCCTCATTCCCAGCCAATAGAGGGCCATAGAATAAGAAATATATAAAACATGATTAGTAGGTAGAAACTAAAATTTCCACTTCTAAACCTATATAAACTCTTATTCTTGTTCTTGATTCAACATGTCAAAAAATAAATCGTAAAAAAACAATTCCATGAAATCCCTCCAAGTAAGACCCTCAGACTTACTTTCCTGTCCCATTACACCCCACTGACTTGAATTTATTCACTAAATCATTATGTTATCTAGGTTCACCAGCCTATCCTCAGGAGTCTTTACCAAGTAAAATATGACTTTCATAATTTTAATCAATTCCCTAACATCTTAAGGACCACTAATTTCCTTGAATATTGGAGGATCCTAGAGATAAAAGTATCAAGCATAGTCAACCATTTTCCTTTTCAACCCTCTTCCCTGAGGAGGAGTAATTTTTATGTTTCTATACTTGGGTGGGTTCATCACCAAAACCACCAATGTTAGTTAAAGAGAACACTCAAGTCCATCCTTCTATATAGCTTATGGTGGAATTGGAATGTCCTCTCCAGGTGTGATTTATACAAGGTATTATTTGGTTCTAAAAAACATAATGAATTATTATAAAGCTTATAAAAACTATCTTACAAGTATAGATTAAGAAATTATTTTTGTATTTGGTTTCCTAGAACCAGTTTTTTGTAGTTTTATTAAATTTATATTCAATGAATTTAATATTAATAAAAACTCTTGCTACATATATTTTTTTCATGACTCTAATGTTATAATTTCAAAGAGTATATGTTTCATTGATAAGTTCATAGAATTTCCCCTATATAATGAGAACCTGGATGAGAGATGATGATATTATTAAATAATTTTTTGTGTTTGGATAACGTACTATGATTGGAAACATAGTACATTGACTATCAAGTATGAGTACTCATAAGTAGATGAATCTTCTTCTCATGAAGTTGACACATGGTAATCTCAAAGATGGTATATTATGAGAACAGAGCCTCCAGTATAAATTTTTCATGTTTTAGTGTATTCAAATATTCCTATTTATGAGCATGTGTGGTGGGTCTAAGAATTTAAGATTACTATTATTGTTAAAACGTGCACACTTAGATGAATTTCCAAAACCATGAAAATAATAGTTCATGGAGAACATGGATATGTTGGGTGTGTCATGAGTGACATGTCATTAATGAATAAGTTGAGGAATTATTTGTCCCTTATATCTTTATTAAAGATGATATCTCAAACCTTTTCATGGAATATGACCATCTCATTAAATCCTATATCCATGGTATAATGATGTGTTTATTTTAGATATTAAAGGAAATCCATATCGAGCATATAGGTTGGTGACAAAAATATGCAACTTGATGAGATATTGTGACAAAGGTATTATATTACATAGTGATATTTTTTATGTGGTTTTAAATGTTGTGGGTTAAAGTTCATTATCTTGGATTCCTTGACCCATTTCTAGAAATTAATCTAGGGATTTAAGCATTCCCACCTAATACTAATGATACAAATCCTTGAGTTTAACACAGTAAGTGTTTCTATTGATCTCAATTAAATTCTATATGAGTTTAATTAATGGAAAAAATATTTTTCTCATATATGAGGAATAATTTTATTCGTGTTATATTGATCACATAAATTAAGTAAATATTTATTCATCGGCTTGTGAATAAAATATATATTTTATTTATTGAATATTTTAATAAATTTTTATTCAGTGGATTATGAACCAAATATTTATTTATGAATAAAATATTTATTTGGTTGTTCAATAAATTCTATAGGATTTTGAATAGGACAAGTCTAAGTCTGGTAAAAAATTCAATTAACCAGACCATTATATAATATTTTTTACTGTTCATGTTGGTGCACCCCCAAATATAATAATTAAAAAATTTTATAATGTGGCATGGAAATTATTAATGATAAGAAATGTTATTTAATGTATACTATGCAATTAAATAAAATTTTTACTAAAATCTAAACTCTATAAATTGGTTACTATGTCTATTTTATAGAGAATTTTAAAAATTCAGAATATAGAGTTCCTATGCACAAAAAATTCTCTCTCAACTCCTCCTTCTCTCCCCATATCAAGAATGAGAAGTGTTAGAGAGATTTATTCAAAATAGAGTAATGAGTGATTAACAATGAATAACATAACACATTTGACTTGTTGTGCTAGAACCAGAGATTGATTGGGGTTTCTTGGAGATCATAGGAGCACGTATGGATCACCGCTATAGGGATTTTAACCTTGGATACCCATAGTACAAATACATTAATCTAAAAGGGTATTTTTAGTCAATAAAAATTTACCAATTAATAAAGTTTATAAGGCCATGTATTTAGTTTATTTAATATGAAAAATATTAATTATAAGTTTTTCATTCAAGATCCTATCTCTTGGTTTCAGGAAATGATTATTAAAAAGAAATTTTAATATATCACTCACCCTCATATGCTTATGTTGTAGTAGGAATGATAAAGAGGTATTAGTGGAGTCATGTTTAAATTTATAAGTATTTATTTGATTTTTGATCTATGAGAAATTTTGGTTATATTTTCATATTAAGTTATTCATTCTTTAATTTTATTTGAATTAACATGTTATTGGCATGTTAATGATGTCCATTCAGTGTTTCAATTTCATAAAAGTTTAAGAAAAAATGAATACTGACCAAAATGCAATTGAGAAGTCCTAAATATTTGGCTAGGAAAACTAGGTTATGCAGTATGCATTTGTAGCACACACTATATACCCATACAAATTGTATCTAGATGCAATGAGTAATTAATTCCTTGTGATGCTTTTATTTCAACTCACATGTTGATCGAACAAACCTGGCAGATGGAAAGTGGATACAACATGTGTTTCTGGCATGTATACACTGCGTATTCTGGCCGAGTTAACACACCAATGCCCCAAGAGTCTGACTTGGGTATACAAAAACTAAGGTACATGGAGTGTAGCTTCATGTACATGGTGTGTAGTCTCCCATTAATGTACAAAATTAAAATTACATTAAATTTAAAAATTATATCATTAAAAAATTATTTTATTGATTGGAACACCATTGTGTGTTTGAAAATTAAATAAATATTTTAAATAATTTTAAATAGTCAATTAATTTATTTTAATTAATATGTCATTATTGTTTCTACCTTTTATTTTCCACGAATTATATTAATGATAAGAATCTTCAAATAACATCAGATGATCATTATAGATGAAAGGGAATTAGATAATTAATTAAGGCAATCATGTTAATATAAAATAATAAAATAACAAATAATTAAATACACACTATCCATTTAATTTTGTGTATTCATTGCATGTATGACCATTCATGAGTTAAACCAAGACCTATATATGTATTTGATGTTTCAATTTTATTTTTTTCATGATTTTGTAAAAATTTAATATTAAATTAAATGATGGTCTATGAGTCATCCCACATTCCATTATTATGTAGGGCCTATGTGCCCAATGATATTTATGTAATACCCTTCATCCAGTCCTTTGGTTACCCTTTCCTACATGTGATTAATAAATATTTATAATTAATGGATCATCCTAAGGTGTGTAGAGATGGTTCAAGATGGAACTGTAATGATGTCAACCTATGTGATCACAGGTGTACAGTTGGAATGCTGCAACTCATGCCAAGACCAGAAATAATAGTTATTTCCCCTTGGTTAAAGGTTTATTTAATTTCCTCTCATCAAATCAGTTATTAGATAAAGCACACAAATGGTACATTTAATTAATTATTTATTTCTATATGGGAAATTATTTATTTTATGGATTCAAGGCCACAATCACATAAATAAATGAATAAATGTGAAAAGATAGTAATTAAATAAATTATGTGTAAACATTTTATCCAACATGGTTAGTTAATTATGTAAAATCCACTTTATATTAAAAAGATATATAAAGGATAAAAAAAGATAAAATTTATGAAAAATAAACTAAAATACCTAAATTAAATATTATGTCAGACTAAGTCTACCATTACGTCATTGGGAATGAAACTATAGAACTTAGTGTAGTACATGGAGAGAGTTTGGACACTTACTTTTATAAGGGAGTTATCATGAGAGTTTAGGGTCATCTTAACTAAAATTGAATTTATTTTAATGATGAATGTTTATTCAATAAAAAAATTGTTGTCAAGTGTTAAAGAAATCCATGTCAGGATTTCATGATAGTGGAATCCACACAACATATCAAAGAGCTGCAAAATTGTAGTTAGAAATACCATCTACCTAATTACTTTATTATGGTCATGGACAAAATCTCGATCATAAATAAAATTAAGGGGGATATTTTCCACTAGAATGTTAAAGAAACTATACATTCCGAATTATATGATGAGGACTATTGAGACATGAAAAAATAGTGGGTTATTTAATAAATAAATAAATAAAACATTTAATTTATTATATCTCACTGATTTTATAATCAATAAAATTACTAATAATTTGCTCTGTTTAATTTTAGAATAAAATGTCAAGTTCAACATCCAAACTATCCCTATGATCAATATTTTGGAATAATAATCTCTTAACTGGATGTAAATTCTAGGAGTGTTTTAGATGACTTTAAGTTGTGCAACTCCATGAACAAAAATCTTAGGTTCTAGAATCCTTAATGTATGATCCACCCACTAAAGAGATGAGTGATGAATATTTCATTTTATGTGAAAATAATTTGAGTGACATGGATGACGTTCAATCTTTGATGCTTTCATAAATGCCTAGTAAAGTAATAAAGTCTCAAAAAAACATAGATGTATATAGAATTCTTGAGAACCTCTATGGTCTTTACCAAGAGAGATATAAACATGAATGGTTTGATATTTCCATTGATCGCTTTCATATAAAGCTTGTAGTGGGTGCCACAGCTGGGCCTCACATAGTCAAGCTCATTGGATACATTGAGAACTTAGAGGTTATAGGTTTTAATCTCCCTGAAGCACTATGAACGAACCTCATTCTGGGATCAATCCCTCATATCTTATTCATCGTTTTTGTGAATTTTAATATGAAAAATATTGATAAGTCTCTGCAATATACTCTTAATTTTATTCACAATGTATATAAGGATACAAAGCTTGAAAAAATAACATTCATTATGGTGAAAAAAAAAGAAAGGAAAGGAAAATAACATTATGCCCAAAGATTCTTCACACCCTTCCTAAAAGAGGAAAATAACGGGGGATGCAATGTAATAGGATGTTTTCCATTTCACATGTGGCAAGAAGGGTTACTGGAAGAAAACATGCATCAAGATAAAGATGCAAGGGGAAGGTTCTAGTGTGTTTGTTATCAGGTGCAACTTATCTGTTTGAAAAAAGTGGGTATCAGATACAAATTTTGGTTCTCACATATGAATTAAAATATAGGAACAACATATATTCATAATGATTAACTAAGGATAGATATATCATTGAACATCCAATAGAGATAAACATGTTTTATAGCTTTTGGGGGTTACCACATTACATTGTCGACATGAATGGTCTTGGATTTAAATGGTTGTTATTATGTGCCTTCAGTTACTAAAAACATTATTTATTTATCCTAACATGAAATGGATGGATTTATAGTCAAATTTGAGAACAAATTTTTCTTCTACTATATATATATATATATCGTTTGTTAGTGTAAGTAAAATTTAAATAATTGTCTTTATGAGTTGGATTACATGAACCAAATAATGCCAATCGATAAGTAAGGTACTTTACAAGACTCACACCACACCCAACATTGGTATCACTAGCTAGGTTATGTAAATGAAAATCACTTGACTAAATTACATAAAGATGGATATTTGGATTCTTTTGAACTAAAACCACTTGGGGTATCTCAAAAATATTTACAAGAAAAAATGAGCATACACCTATTTATTAGGAAAGGTGAAAGGGATATAGAGATTCTTGAATTACTTCTACTGATGTGTGTAGACCATTTACTATTAGATAAAGGGGTGGGTGATCATAGCTCATAACTTTTATGCATGATTTTAGTAGATATGGATATTTCTACTTAATGATGTTTATGTCAAGTTATTTTGAAAAATTCACGAAATATGCCAATAAAGTTGATAAATGGCATGGTAAGAAGATTAAAAATCTTCACTCAGACCATGGTAGATAATATCATAATAAAAACTTCATTGATTATTTATGGGAGTTTTTGATTTTACCTCAACTCACTCCTCCTTATATGCATCAATGGAATTGTGTAAGAGAAAGGAGTAACCACACCTTATCTGACATGGTGAGATCAATGATGAGTCATGCGAGTATTCCACTATCCTTTTGTGGATACACGTTACAAACAGTAGCATATGTACTAAAACAAGATCCATCAAAATAAATAGTGAGTACACAATACCAATTATGGAATGGAAATAAACTTGTGGTTTCTTACTTACATGTGTTTGGTTGTGAAGAATTTTTTAAGGACTCTTTGGGAAAAAAGCAAGCACCCCGAGACACAAAGTGTATCTATATGGGATATCTCAAAGAATATAAGGGATACTACCTATAAATCATTCAGAAAAAAAGTTTTTGGTTGATAGACATCCCACATTTCTGGAATATGATCTTATTTATAAAAGAGATAGTGGGAGTGAGATAGACTTCGATGATGTTTCAGAGAAAGATACACAATATTTGGCACCGGAATAAATTCCACAAAGCCCCATGGAAGAATAAATTGTTCCAAATACACAATTACTACATGGGAGTACTAAAGATGATAGAGAACTAGAACGGCATGGTCTTCTAGTCACTAAGGATGGTGACTCATTATTAGTTGATAATAATGATCCTCTAACATACAAGGAAGCAGTAAGTGAAAAAAATGTTTCCAATTGGCATGGAGACAGGATTTATGAAATGTATTCCATGTTCCAAAACTACGTCAAGATTTTGGTAGACCATCCGGTACATTTAACACTCATTGGTTTCAAATTGGTATTCAAGAAGAAACAAGAAATTGAATGACAAGTTATTACCTATAAAGCGCGACTGGTTGAAAATGGATTAAAAATCATTAAGGAATTGACTATGAAGAAACATTTACACTAGTTTAAATGATAAAAACCATCTGAATTATACTTTCCTGGGTGTATTTCCTTGAATATGCGATTTTTAAAATGTATGTCAAATTATCCTTCCTTAACAGGAACCTACAGGGAGATGTCTATCTAACACAACATGAAGGGTTTGTGACTCCAATGGATTGCAAAAATCTATTAAGGATTCAAAGATCCATTTATGGATTAAAGATAACATCCATATCCTGAAACATTCATTTTTATGAGTCCATAACAGAATTTGGATTCATATTGAATGAATGTGATCCATGTGTCTATAAATGGTTTAGTGGGAGTGAAATTATTTTCTTAATAGTATATGTTGATAAAATAATACTCATTGGAAATGAAAATCATGTTTTACAGTCTATTATTTTGTGGTTTAATAAATGATTCTCTATTAAGGACTTGGTTGAGGTAGTATATATTCTTGGGATCAAGATACACTGTGATAGACCCAAGAGGTTGCTCAGCCTATGTCAAAGTACCTAAATTGAAAAGATAATGAATAGATTAAATATAGAAAAATTAAAGAGGGAATTGTTTCAAACATCATATGGTATTCATATTTATATGAAAATGTTTCCTCAGACACATGAGGAAAGAAATAGAATGACAATGATTCTGTACACATCCATGATTCGGTCAGTCATGTATGTTATGCTATGCACTAGGTGAAATTTTTCCTATGGATTAAGTATGATTTTAGGATATCAATATGATCCAGTTGATCTCCATTAGAAGGAATTCAATACTATACTTATGTATCTTAGGTGTACTAAGGATATGTTCCTAGTTTATAGAGGATATAAGGAACTAATTATCATAATATATGTTGATGCTGGTTTCCAAATTGATCAAGATGACCTGAAGTCATGAATTTGACACATCTTTACTTTTAATGAAGGTGTTGTGATATTAAAGAACTCAAAATAGATTGCGGTTGTAGATTATACAATTATATTTTGAGTATATTACATATGTTCATGTAGCTAAAGACGCAGTATGGATGCACAACTTCATTTAAGAGCATGAGGTGGTATCTAGCATTAAAGATTTCGTCACACTCTATTTTTATAATAATGTAGCAGTGGATCATGAAACAAAACCAAGGTCACATCAGCAGATGAAGTACATACTTCTTAATTATTATATCTTGAGGTATTTTTCTCAGAGAGGTAAAGTTGATGTTAGCATTATTTCCATGGAAAACAACATGGAAGACCCCTTTATTAAATAATTGAATCAAAAAAATCATGAATATCATATTAGGTCTAACTGACTGAAGGTCATAGGAAGTTGGCTCTAGTCCATGTGGGAGTCTATTGGAGTAATTTTCCTAAGACTAAATGTTTGTACTTTAATTACCTGTATATTCAACATATTGAATAATCATAAAACTTATTATTACATATTTTTTGTTGTTTTTCATCACTCTAATGTAATAATTTCCTAGTGTGTATTTCGCATTGATAAGGTCATATTATTTATTCGGTATGATTATAACCTTCATGGGATATGAATATATTCTAAAATAAATTTATGTGGTTGGATAATGTACTATGATGTGACACATAGTACATAGACTCTCAGGTGAAAGTAATCGTAGGTAGATGAGGCTTATTTTCATTAATTTCATACTTGGTAATATCTAAGATGGGAAATTAAGAAAAAATACCTACTAGTAGGAATTCGGCATGTTTTGGTGTCATCAAATATTTTTATATATGATCATGTGTGATGGTCCTTTCAAAACTTTTATTAATGGAGGTTATAATTCTAGAACTTATATGTATTTCATAACCCATGAAGATAAATATTCATGATGTAGTTGAATATATTGGGTGCGTCATGAGTGAAATATCATTATTGAATAGGTCGAGGAAGGATTTATACCTTCTATCTTTATGGAATCTGATATCTCGGACCTTTGATTAGAATCAAATTGTGGCATTAAATTCCATGGCCACTGTGTAATGATGTGTTTATTTCAAATAGTCAAAGAATGATATATCAAGAATATAGGTTGGTGACGCATATGTGAAACCTTCTTGATGATATATTGTGTAAAAAGAATTATATTACATAGTGAGAATTCTTATATGGTTGTTCATGTTGCAATATTAAGTTATTCCTCTTAGGTTCCTTAACCCATTTATAGATAGTAGTCTTGGCTTTACGCAAGACCACCTAATTCCAATGAGAAAGAATACTAGAGTATCACACACTAACTATTTCCATTGATCTAAATGAAATTATATTTGAGTTTAATTAATGGGATAAATAACACATTAAAATCTCAGGATAATTTTATTCAAGTTATATTGATCACATAAATTAAATAAATATTTATTCACTATCTTGTGAATAAAATGTTTATTTTATTTATTTAATATTTTCCTATATATTTATTTACTAGATTCTGAATGAAATATTTATTTATCAATAAAATATTTATTTAGTTGTTCAATAAATGTTATATGAGTTCAAACATACCAAGACTGAGTCCAGCGACAAATATTAATTAAAAATACAGTTATATAATATTTTTTATTTCACAAGTTGGTGCATTCCAAAAAATCCGACTTATATAATTATTATTATGTGGAATGTTATTTATTAAAGGTAATAAATTTTATTTAATAGTAGAGATGAAATTAAATAATATTTTAACTTAAATCACAACACTAAAAATAGTTTTCAATGTCTATTGTGTAAAGCATAAAATAAATTGATAATAGAGAATTATTGCACAGAATGAATTCTATCTCAACCCCTCCTTCTCTTTCCCTCTCAAGAATGAGAAGTACAAGAGATATTTCTTCAAGACCGAATAAAGAGAGATCAATAATGACCAAATAAATACATTCAACATGCCATGTTATCACCTAGAGATTGAGTGGTGTTTCTCGTAGTTCATAGGATCACATGTGGATCACCAGTAGATGGATTCTGTTCTTGGATCCTATGATTTCAACAAAGGTAATTTGAATGGATCTTTTTAGATAATCAATATTCACCAAAGAAGAAAGTTATGAATCCTATGTACTAATTTCATTCATAAATTTAATAAATTAATTATAAATTTGATGTTTAATATACCCACTCTTAGTTTTGGGAAAAGATTCTTAAATGAAATTTTAGTATATCGCCCACCTCTACATGCTTCTTTTTCACTCAGAACCATCAAATATAAGGTTCATAAAAGGGATTTATATAGGAAGGTCTATCCTAGAAGATACCTATATAAAATTTATAACCCACTTAGCTCTTCTTAGAGATCAATCCTAGACTATAATTACATACAAGAACATTATACACAATCATATAAATAAATAACATAATTGCGGGCATATGTTTAACTATCTAATGCTATAATATTTATATCACAACAGTAGAGATCATAGATATATCACTAATTAATTAAAAAACCAAGTAATTTAATTAAATAACTACTATAAAACACAAAATATGTATATATATCACATGTGACACTACGTACCTACCCCTTGTGCATGAACATACCCAAATCTCATAAATTGTAATTGGAATCCCACCAAAGATACTTGAAGGCCCATTAAACATGTGTTTGATAGGAACATGGAAACTGCCCTATCTAAGTTCCACATGAACAATATCTTATCTATAATGTACTGTAATAGATAAAGTGAAAATAATAGAAACTCAAAATCTGATAACATTTTAAAACACACTAACCGGAATCACATGGTATAAGCCAAAGTGACACATGACCTCATGTGTGCATCCCTATATACAAGAGACTGCCAACTAGTGGTGAGGGTTTAAGAAAGTTTTTGGGTTACTATAACCTTGGTGATCATATCCAAATATGAAAATATATCAATATAAAAATAATCCAACTCAATATCATAACATAAGATAACATAAGAAACATACTTATATATATGTCATATCAAATCATAAAATAATAAACCAAATATTCCCCCACTGTGTCAGGTCTATAAGAATAGTAGGTAAAAAAGAAATGATAATAAATAAATGTTTCATGATCTCCATATAGTGTATATCTCAATACCACATCCATATCTCAACTCTATGATCTTCAGCAAATTTCTACAAGGAATTTTCCCTTCTCTAGTTCCCTGATCATAAAGGATACATGTACACTAAAATGTTCATGATGGGTATGAGTATAAACCAAAAAGGGCACCATAATGTGTCCTTAAAAAAATCAATTTTATATTGAAGTGTATTTCAGGATAGAAGTTAAATAATCACACTTGAAAACAACCAATCACGTACAAAGAGACTGTGCACTAACCACATTTCCACGAACCCCAGTAGTACCTACTTTGGTGCTATACCTAAAGAATATCATATGTAATAATTACATGTCTCAGATCATGATATATAACACTATATATCATTAAGGACACTACATTTTCCACCTTTAAGTAATAAATCCATGCCTGCCTCTAGGAGAATTTCACAATTGTGACTCATGGTCACCTACTTTTCTTCAATGGTACAGATTTTTGGCACACATGAGAAAATGGAAATCTCTCATATGAAAGGAACTTATCCATTAGTAAACCATAACAATATATATGGAACCTCTTCTAATATAATATTTAATTCCCTAAGGGATAGTCATACTCTATGTTTAAGTGCTCATTATCCAACATAAATCCACAACCATTGAGTCAAGTCATATGTGCTCCCCCTCTAAGGGGTTGGATAAGCCATCAACGATACCTATAAACCAAAACACTAAAAAATATATTTCATTGGCCATGTATAAATATCCATGTAAGGAATAACATAGAATGTAAAATTATATCATAAATATTAGTCCATATTCTATGATATATTATTCAAGTAATAAACAACGATGAAAAAATAACTTGGCATATCAAATTTTTCATGAGCTATGAAATAGTATACAAATAACACACTAAATAACACAGAACATAAAGTAAATACAAATACAGGTTCTCAAATCCCAAGAACACTGAAAATATATCATGTAAGGTTTTATACACTAGGAATATACATAAACAAATCATTCCAAACAATTCCATTGGAATCCCCAATATGGTAAGGACTTTCTACCTTTAACACAATGATTCTAAAATACATTTTTTTGTGGAGGAATGACACCTAGACCTTACCCACACACTAATTGTCTCTAGAAGAAGACCCTAACCATCAATATATAACCTCTAGGATAGTAATTCAATGAAATAATTATTCCATTAGATTATACCTATATCAACATACCAAAAGGGATTCAACATATGTAGTAGATATAGAATCATTCTAAGAGAGGCCAAAAAATCTCATAATCCCACATCGATCTATCAATAAAGAATTTGTTATCCATTAGGTCTATGTGGGAATATATATATCTAAAAAATATGGATTAGAAAAAAGATTAATTCTGGATAAATATGAAGAATTAGTCTTAGAACGTATAGATCTAACCTCAATTAATACCCCAATTCAATCTGGACTTCAAGAACCTGAGAAGATAGGAAGGGAACTCTGGGATCATCACATGATAACTCTCTTGGTATTTATAGTCCATAGATGGTTCAATTTTGGATGATGGATAGTCTAATTATCATATTATAGAAAAAAGAACCAAAATTCCCTTAATGATTCTTCATTCTTGGAATAGTTGGCCAACCGATGGGATCTAAAAAAATATAGGTCTCACTAAAAGCACCATCGGCGGGCCGGTTCACCACACTAGCTAGATAGTGGACTTGTTTTAGCCACAAAGTATTCCATTATGACCTATAATCTCTATAAACTAATTCTAAGAAACCTTTACCCAAAATCCATACCACTATGGAAGAAAACATAATAAGATTCATCAATATTTATAAAGAATTTACCTTTTAAAATTGATTATATTACAATAGACAAATGGATTACATAGGTATAAATATAATTAATATAACATTTTGTGTGGTTGTAATGTTCGTATGAAAAAATATGTATGTTTTATCAAGATCACATCATACCCATTTTTAGCTTGAGTACCACAAATATTTTTCTAGGGGCCTCACTTTTCTTAAATCTATGAAATTTGGATTTCAAATTTGTTTTCAATACTACAAAGGCTTGTAGGGTCACACAGTTATGCATCAGAATTATGAATAAATTGTATACAAATAGTTAATTCCAAAATTAAGTGAGTTTAATAAAAAAATATCCAAAAGAGTTTGGATGGATTCACAAAGAGTTGTAATGTTATTGGATATATTCATTATGTGATTTCAGTACAATTCAGAGTTTGTAGGAAATGGATTAAAAAGGATATTATATTGTAAAATATACCATGGTTTCTCACTTTATATATGCATTTGATTCATATCACATATTAAAATATCATAATATCATATAAGGTGTAATATTCATCTATCATAACTTATGATATGGTTATTAAGTGCATAGCCACTATCACTTCTACCATACAGTTTCCTTCAGTTATGAATCTATAGGTCGATTCATTTATGTCTACACATAGATGTTACAATTTTTTGAAATGTTCAAATGATTATAAATAACCAATGATTTTTGAATTAGTGTAATACTTATCGATTGCCAGGTGATGGTAGTTGACACTCAACTCACTCCATTTAATAGAGGGAGACAATATAAAGAGATATGGTCCCCCTATTGGAGATACAAAATACTTATAATACATATCTAATATCCTATTTTTCTTAGTTCCCCTTTTGTCACTATATATAAGGTATTAACACATCATAAGAGATCATGGGTTCCTCTTGTTATGAATGAAGATTCTAGTGTGGCATCCCTGTGGAGGTGAGAATCAACCAAACTCTTTAGATATTGATGGTGAAAAATTAGGTTTAATATCATCCAAGTATTATCACATTTATTTTCTTTACTATATTTTTTTGTTAAGGATACATCAGACATATTTATGGGTTTCATTCACTAAAATGATCATTTTATGATTTTTCAAAACCCATCAGATATAACATATTCTTACAAATTAGAATTTATTACAATAGAGTTGTCTCATCCCTACTATAACTCTCAATATTACTTTAGGTATGAAATTTCACCTCTTATAGTAGTGATTTTGGAAAATGTTGTTATTAAATTTTTTTCTTCAGCACTTCCATCAATATTTTTCAAATCCCTATGGGTTGAGCTTTTCTTATCAGATTAAATTGGTATATATTTTTTTGAACATCACATTACCCCCCAACCTATGGATTAGAGGATTTATGTTGATCATGTTATTATAAATTGATGTTATGGATATAATAAATGATGATACATTAATATATAATGTTTAATAATAAACATATTATCTAATAATTATTTTACTCTTTGTGAAAAATTCCTTTTCCCCATAGCACTTTACATCTCTTGTATAACCCCTATTTGATGAGGTAAATCAATACAAATCCTAGATATTTAGGAATGAGGTTGTAAATTCATGACCTATCCATTGAAATAGAGTCTTATATCGGTTCAAGATGTGTATAAATGAGTTTAGGCTATAATCACATCAAACTTTTTTACTTGAAAAATATTTATCTTGGGTTCTGATTGATCCATCCAAACATGCATAACTGACTTATTTTTTCCCAAATAAATATATATTTATAGATATTATATGAGAATAATAAGAAAAATTCCAAAACTACTTAGTTCTTCCATAACCTTGTAAATTGGAGGTAGGGTATTTGATCCTCCCCTAACCTAGGTTTTCCCTAATTTTTATTTATTTTATGCATGGTTATGTGGGTCATATGGGTTAGGTTATATGACTTACATGGGTTAATTGGGTTGGTTTTCAATTTAGTTTGATTAAAAGAGTTTGTCTGGTCAAGTTTTGGTTTGGGTTAAATAGATTGGGGTTAGGTGAGTCAACTTGTTTACTAAAATAGGATAGGTTTAGTTTAATTCCCACCAATCCTATGAACTCAAATTTCCACTAATACTCTGAAATTTTAAAAATTCTGTATTATGGGGAACAAATGTAACAAAAAAATGTATCATCACATGTTAACCCTACCAAAATTATGTCAAGTATTATATTAATCTCTTATAATTAGAGATTTGTTTTTAAAAATGATATAAGTTGGTTATGATAATGTATACTAACCTCATAATAAATCATTGATAGCATAGAAAACAATAAATAAATTCATTGGAATATAATAACTTTTACATATAGATTTTAAAATCGAATTATAATATTTTAATATGAAGTAAAATTCATCTCAATATTTATATTTTTATTATTATATAAAAAATTAAATTTCCTAATTATCTTTATCCTATATTATATTATTATCATGTTATTTTTAAGAATTATAAATTTTTAAAAAACATAAGAAAATACTAAAATATTTAAAAAACTAAATATAGGGGATATAGAAATGTTTTGAATTAAACCACATATTTTTCTTTTTTAAATAAAATGATGTGATTTAAAATAAAAAATTTATATATTTCTTATGAAGGTAAAATTTAAATGAGTTCATTTACTAGTACAATATCAGTAAATATTTTGAGGAAATATTATTTAAACAAAAAAATTATTTTACCATTACATATATAATTTAATAGTATTTTGTATGAAAAATAACTAATTTAATATGTGAACTATTTTTAATAAATAATAATAATTAATATCCTTTTCATTTCCTCAAATATAAGTGTAATATAGAATTTACCATTTTAATTTCTAATATTATATATTTTAAAAATAAAATTTGTATTTTTAAATAATTTAATGTCATTTTTATTGGTTTTTTATTTAATAGTAATATTTCTAAATAATATATAAATTAATAAAATAATTTATTTTGAATTCTTTAAATGATTTCAAAAGACTCTCTGAAGGAATCTGTGGTGTCATTTCCCTTAAAAACCCTTCTAACAACATTGATACATAGTTTTTACACTAATGTCATTTAATAAACTTCATTAAAGAAACCAATTAAAAATTATACTACCATACTAAGGACATTATTGTAAAACTGATCATACACTAATTGAAACTATTTTTGAACTTTGAATTAAAAAAATGAGATCAATCATTAGGGAAAACATTGATAAATCATGGAATCAAATATTTGGGATGGTTGTGGAGAATAGAAATTTGAATATAAAAATTTAGAAACTAAATATAGAGGATACATATAGAGTGTCAAAATTTCACATTCTATTGACATAGTGAAACATATATACTAGGTACATCAGATTATAATCAATGGAAAATATTAAACTAAATCCTAATTCAGTCAACCACAAAGTGTGGCCCAATAAAACATTGAATATTTTATAAAAAAATATGAATCTTTAGATCCCTAAATGTATGAAAAATCAAAATCTTTCAAATAATCAATGTTACTCATTCTATACAGGGATCCAGTGTGATTTCCATCAAACACATGTATCTCTAGAATTTGTTCCACTATTTACATTACATGATAACATACATCCTCATACATTCCCATTTTCAAAGACATCAAGTGACTCTAAGACATGAAGTTTTTTTCTCATATAGTTAGCCCATACGTTCTTAATTTTACATGTATAGACTATCTATATTAATGAATATATCACAAATCATTTATTATTATGGATGATCCCATCACATGTCCCTCACCTGAATAGATAAGCACATCATATGCACTGTCTAGGTGTAGTTATACACTACTTAGTATATCTCAATAGAAATATCAGATGTCATACACATCATATGAGAGAAAAAATCTCATCTTGTTTCATCTCTAACAAAATATATGATCAATAACATACTTTATCACCCCCTTATAAGCCAAGCCTAATGTCTTCTGTAAGAAAATTATGAAATTATAGACGTTCTTAGGCTGGCTATCTCATAAAAAGTAGGTATTGGGGACACCAAATAAGATTAAATTTCCCCTAGTATACAAATTACATCATGTAGGACACTCCATGTGGTATACTTGATGGGCCATCCAATACACAAAAATTCTATTTTTGCATCATGTACTTATTATGTATCCCTGTGAAAGAATTATATTAATGATAACCTTAAAATTCTATCATATCCTATAATAATTCATAATGAACATGAATAGGGATAACTAAAATTCATACTTTGTGAGGTAAAATATCATTATGATTTATGAAATGTATATAAATATATGAATATGTTTATCCAACATGAAATAATGATAAATTAGTGATTTTATTTTACATGATATATTTTATATTCCTAAAACTCTTTTAAGAATACTTCTCAAAAACCTACATAATATCTTGACTATAATATCATATATGATAGAATCTGAGATTAGCCTTATTTTTTCTTCACTTTTGGGGGTTTTTAAAATCATTACATATATATGTAATTCATGAAACATCAATATGTCACCATTTTTTTAATCCCTAAAACTAAATTATTTTTTAGTATATATAACAAAATAAACTTTAAATAATGGTGATATTTAAGAATCATTTCCCTCATGTTACACTCGTTGAACATATTCAAACTCTTTAACTTCAAAATATAAAATTATATGATGTTAATTTATGTTTTCTTCAATTTATATCATCATAATTATTAGAACCCATTCTATAGAACTTTTCCCTTGAAATCTACTGGTAAATAACATAACTATTTATATTATCACTTATGAACACATACTAAAATATTTGAGGATAAAATAAAAATCACTTTATTATGGTAACTAAATGTTACTCTATAAATTTAATTTTACCTTCACATCCTAAAAATTTTTAGAATATTAATTAAAATACACTTTATATTTTTATTGGAATAGTCCATTAAGAACTAGTGATATTTGTGTTTTTGTAATAACTAAATATATATATTTAAATTTATCTTTATCGTTACATAACATAAAATCATTAGGATATTAACTGAAATTTTCTATATATTTTAACTAACATAATCCTCTATTTGTTAAAATTAAACATAACTAAGTTCAATGATACTTCCACTATCCAATTAAATATTATATTCTCTTCAGAATATCATGCTAAGTTTCACAAACTCTATTGTGCTTATAAAATAAATTTTATTTCCTATTTCTAAGAATATTTAATTACTAGACAATTATTTTCATATCATATAATGTTATCTATGTATTTGGGGAATTTCTCATTCAAAATAAGACTTTATTATATAAATTATTCCATTGATGGGTAGTGGGAACATCTTCCCTCATATTTTAATAAACATATGAATAAAAAACTTTTATCCTGGAAAAAATATGTTTACCCTTATCTCTTTTTTTGAAATATTATAGAATCTGATGAATCATAAAACATGTGTATTGTATTTATAATATCATATTGTTCATAATAAATATTTTCTAACAAAAAAAATGTTATCATGTAATAGAAATGAGATAATTATAAACATATAATATTTAGATTCATCTAATCTTGACATATTCCTTGGCATTCAACTCTTTGATGTAACAACTCTTTGGTTCCACAATTCAATGAAAAAAACAGGCTATATCAATTATTCCTTTTGTATTGAACTATTTTATATTTATAATAATTTAAAAGCATAAATTTGGTATTATATTCCATTAAAAACAAATGAATAATTTTTTATAACATTGATATCTAACATTAACATTTTTTATAGTTTTAAATTGACGCATCTCACCCCAGTGGACACTTAGTGGTTCCTTGATATAGTGGAACAAAATACCTCAAGTGAACCTCCTTGTACGCCAAAGGATCTCGACTATTAGTGCAGGCCTAGAGTTTATTTGGATAGACTATTCCCTCATATATCATAGTGTAACAAAGTAGTATATATAAAATAGGAAATAGTGAAAGAAGTAATTGCATACACAATGGACTCCAGACCAGTAACTTATTGAAGCGTAAGCATAAGAAATAGATAAAAATAAAGTTAAATAATAATAAATTATGAAAGAAAAATAATCAATATGAAAAATCTGAAAAAACTAAAATAGATAAAAAATGATGATGATGATATTTCATATACATATAAAACATTTGTACATTGGAACATTGGATATAGGAATATAACACATACTATAAAAAATAAAATAAATTCCAAAAACAAGTTACTGTAAGAATCATGAGCATATGCTCAGTCCCTTTCTCCCATTCTCTAACCTAGAAATTCAATCTAATGTCAGAAGATAGCCACTTCCCTTTATCTATACCTATAATCACGAACTATGCTTGGGTAATAAAGGTGGTCCAATAAGGGAGTGATATATAATCCAAGTATTCCACCACCAGTTGTGTCTAGATCAATCTAGTTCATGCAATATAAAATTAACATTGTTCCAATATAGGTGAATGAAATGCATTAAATAAATAATAATTAAATGACACTCGTTCTGGGAACCTTAATGGGTGCCTGTCTGACTAAACCTTCTTCAGCCTAAGATGGATGTCTGAACTAAGGGATCATGTACAATAAATATGGTGCATACATTGGTCATTATAAATAATGCTACCAAAAGTGTTCCTGCTGCAATATTGTTCTTTTTTATAGTGGTCACACCCCTTTTTCATCATTCAATCATGCTCATAATTTGATGATAATAACAAGGCATTGCTTGTAATACAAAAAAAGTATCTGTCAAATCCAGTATGGCATCCTAAGCCCATCTAAGGCCAGCCATATGGAATCCCAAGGGTCACTACAGGAGCTCATGATATAACCAATATGACAGATTCCAACAAATTCAACCCATAACAACATCCCTTGTATCACCGTTGGTGTGGTAACCTCTGATCCCATCCCATGTATCTCATGAAGGGGATCAAGTGTCACATGAGGCTTGTCATATCCATATTTCCAATGATCCCATCCACAGTTGCTCCCTTAGGGAACTAGTGTTACTCAAGTGTATAAATAATCTTCCTAGATACCCCATCCAATTAAATTCAAGGTTAATTCAATGAATGTTCATTAGATCTATATACAGAGCATGAAGAGTCCACCCACATCATCCTTATGTTGGGACCTAGGTTCTCTCTATCCCATAAGCAAGAGAGACATAGAATTTAAAATCACATGTAATCAACAATAATTTAATTATCACATGATAAACAAGTTATACAATTCAATCAATTCTATCCAATCAACTATGGCATAGGAAATATGTAAATAAACACAATGAATAAGATTAAAGTTAGTCTCAGGGCATAAGGAATATGGTATAAGGAATTATCATAGAGTATAAGAAATAAGGAATAAGACTAAGAGGGATATCCAAAAGGCAAGGGAATAGGGATTGTAGAATAATAATCAAGAAACAAGGGTAAAATCATGGCATACCACTCAACTTAACTCAATTCATTAATTATCACATATATTACAAGTGCCACACACACATGCACATGGTGGATAAAATCTCAAGGCATAGGAAAGTAGGCCATTTAAGGTGGGAACACCCAATGTGTGGCCCTTGACAAAGCAAACACCCCAAATATGGGTTTCTCTATAATATAAGGTCATAATAGACATGAAAACCCATTTAGATTAATTTATTTAACATATTATAGGTGTCACCAGAAGGGTTTAGTGTGAAGAACATCATCTCACATTATAAAAGATAAAAAACTATCAATAAAGAACTAGACCACCTACCTTGGCCTTGTTGGAGACCTGTCATCCATTTTCAAGCCTTGAATCAAGCTAGACTAGGAGTTATGGAAGAAATCATAAAATTATTTGAAATAGGAAAAAATTAGTGACACATAAATAGTGAAAATATGGGAAGAGAAATGAAGAATGGATGGAAGGGGAGTGTAGAGATTACCACAGGATTTATGATGAATTCTATGGTGAATTAAATGGATGAAAAATGATGGATATATAAAAAAACCCTTCCAAAGAGGGAAGGAGGATCTTCGAGCATGGATTCTTGAGAAGAACGAGAGGGAGAAGAGAGGGTTGTGGTATTTAATTCATTATGGAAAAATATGAATTTAAATCACATAGATAGGGTTCCATATTTTGTCTCTAAAGTTGAAAAAAATTATTCCAATCATGCACCATGCAACTGCACAAGGAGGAATATCACATGAGCTAGGCTTACTATTTGGTTAATTGTGCACAACCCATGAAAAATGCCTCTAAAACTTGTTTGAGACAAGTTTCACTGGCATGAAGGCCTCTTATCATGGTTTTATAGAAACCATTATAAGACCTTCTCCCCACTACCTCAACGTTTATGGTTAGAGAAACCATGTGGGATGGGATGTATGGTGTCTTCTAACCATGCGGCCATGGCAGCCTCTTCAAACATTGAGGCTTTGGCTCTGAAATAATATACAGACACCCCCCAAGACCTCCATGGCTCTATTAGGAAATATTTAAAGGGATAGAGTATGGAATTAAATATTAAACTAACGGTCCATTCCTCAGAGAATATTTGGAACATTACAACATCCCTTATTTAAGAAACATTTTCCTTGAGTTTCCCTTATGAGGGTGGTAAAACATCATCAGAGGAGAGTTATAGCCACTATGCATGTACATCGGTCTCTCAATCCCAAGTCTCGTCTTGTACACATATGTGCTTTTATATCACTCGAACCAAAGGAACTGACTTTACATAGATATACTTGTTCCCCCATCAATGATACATTTAATATTCTCCTCGATGATTGCATCCACCTCCAGCTCAATATCATTGAGGTCAAATAAATGAGATGGGTTGTCATGATACCATAAATGTTTTGATATATGGAAGACATTGTTCTTGGAATGGTACCTCTAAGATGGCTGAAACCAATAGTCTACCAAAGCAATTATCTCCACTATCACAAATTTCTTGGCATATCAAGCTGATAGCTTTCCCTATCTCTAAATTCTACTCTGACCCAATCTAGATGACACACATAGAAAGACCATATGTCCTACCTAAAACTCTACAAATCGACTATGACTATCAGTATAAGAATTATTCTAGGAATGGGTTATAGAAATATGGTTTGGAGTCAGAGGGACTTTCTCAAAATTATCTTGAATTATATGAGGAACCAATATTGCTACTTCCCTTACCAAAATATAGTTTAGAGGGGAATGAGATGGCCTAGCATAATGGGACTCTTGGAGGGCTATATGAATCATTGCCTGAAATCTATTACTATGGAAAAATCAAAAAGGTGGATATGATTTTCCCATGAACCTCTAAAAACATGGATACATTCATGAATAATATCCACTAACACTTGTATCATCTGCTCAGACTTCCCATAAGTTTGAGGGTGATATGTTGTACTTAAGAGAACCTGTGTACCTAGTGTGTTCTGCAACCCTTTAATGGATCATGAGGTAAACCAATCATCTTGTTATAATGAGATATAATGGGGAACACCTTGATGTCACACAATCTCCTAGATATAAATATTTCATAGATCATAAATAGATAAGTTCTCTTGGATTGTTAGAAAGTGTGAAACCTTGGTCAAACTATCAAAAATCACTCATAATGCATCACTTCCTTGATAGGATCTTGGAAATCCCATCAAGAAATCCATGGTGACGTCATTCAATTTTCCTCTCAAGAATGTATTTAGGATTTATATGTCTAGTGGGATGCTGGTGCTCTGCCTTCACCTATTGATAGGTAGATCACCGAGTGATAAAACATGAAATTTGGCTCTTCATACCGAACCAATAGTACTGATGATGAATGTCTCATTACATCTTGGTAAAGCCAGGATAAACTTCCCAAACAGAGGCATGAGATTATGGAATCAACTCTTCCCATATATCATAAAGTATCCAAACACACCCATGGAAGAGTAGGGTATCATTCTAGTAATTGACTAAACTAAGAGTTGGGTTCTCATCTGAGACACATTCTCTGAGGATGAGGCCCTCAAGATCTAATAGTTTTCTCATATTCACCCACCCCAGAAGAGATGATTTCATATCCAGATGCTACTATAATAGGTTTCTCATGCTGTAACTAGACCTATAAGTGCATCTTAAAAAATAAATCCATCAACTTCAACTTGTTATTGGCATCCTTTATGGATTTTTTCTGAGTCTTCCAGTATAGGGACTCAACCACAGTTTTACCCTTTTTGAGTGTATAAGCATGTCCAAAGTCAAATGAATGCAAGTATTCAACCAACCTAAACTACCTTAGAGTCAAGTATTTCTATGTGGATATGTATTTGAGACTTTATGATCTGTATAAAAAAATAATTTCCCACCAAATAAGTAGTGCCTCCAATATTGTAGAACATGAACCATTCCCACTAGCTCGAGGTCATGAGTATGGTAATTCTACTCATGAGTTCTCAGCTAGTGAGACTCGTACACCACAACCTAATCACCCTTAATCATAACTAAAACTATAATAATCCCTAATGTATAAAAATAAATAGTACAGGATCATCCCAAATCTATAAGAATCAGGATCGACACTGAATCCAGTCTTCCCTTTAACTCCTAAAAATCTATCTCACATGCTTCAGTCAAGGTGAATTTCACACCCTTCTTAATCTGGATCGTAAGAGGTGCTGATAAATGGTATTATTCCTATATGAATGTCCTATAATATCCAGATAACCCCAAGAAATTTCAAATATCAAACAAATTCTTAGTATGGTACCAGGAAACTATATAAATCACCTTCTCTAGGTTAATAGAAATGCCTACCTCAGATATCATATAATCAATGTGGTGGACCTTGGTGATCTAAAAATTGAATTTTCTAAGCTTTAAATATAGATTATTATCTCTTAGAGTATTTTTAATGAAATCAAGATTATTTTCATGGTCTAATATAGTTCAAGAATACAATAATATGTAATGAATGAAGACCACCACAATGGAATCAAGATACGGGTAGAAAAATTAGTTCATCGGAGCCATGAAAATGACTGGAACATTCATAAGTATGAATATAATAACCAAATACTCTTGCAAGTCATACTTTCTTAAGAATGTTTTATGTGGTATGTTTAATGGAACCACACACACCTGATGGTAGCCCAACCTCAAATTGATCTTTGAGAAAATTGTTGCTCCTAGTCTCTTGTTGAAGAGGTCATTTATACATAGAAGTGGATATCGGTTATTCACTTTCAGATGGTTCTATTTGTGGTAATAATTGAAGAATATAAGGGTATAATACTCTTTATGGGATAAATGGATAAGTGAACAACATAAAGACATGTTGGGTCAAATAATACCATTTTCCTATAGATCTATAAGTTTCTTTTTGAGTACATAGTGCTCGATGGGTGTCATACTATATGGAAAAATGGAAACTAGTGCCACACTCAGAACTAGAATGATAGTGAAATCAACCTCTATCTCAGTAATTAGTGCAGATAAATCATCAAGGATGACATCCCTAAAAGGATTCACAATAGGAAGAAACTCTACCAATGATATTCCTTGATCACCCATAAAGAAACTCAGCATATGGGTTGTCACCCCACCTAGCCCTACATGTTCAGGCCCAAATAGAATAACCAGGATCTCCCATTCTCCATTAATAATATACATGATTCCATTGGGTTATGTAATGGATACCCATCAATTATAGAAATCACATGGGCAAGAAAAGGAAAAATCCCTTCCATACTGAGAATTACATCGAAGGCGGTCATCTTGAGGATGAATAACTTCTACAAGAAGAGGTAAACATGACCTTAAGGGGAATTAAGAAATATTTTTATATTCCATCTAATTTGACCCATATTAGTGTATCAAGTATTATAAATCCACATAAGTACTATATTTATAGGTCCAAAATTTCCAAAATAGTAACTGATATAAAGGATTGTGATGCACCTGAATGAAAAAGGGCCAAAACTAAAGTAGTGGATACCAGGATTGTACCTCTAATGGTATATGTCCCTAGAATCTAATCCTTAGTCATATTCTGTACTTCAAATATATGTCCCGATCTGTATCCCTTAGATGCTTCTTGACTAGCCTGAGCAGGTTTGCTTTGTTGATGTTGAACCTCTGAAGCCTGACTGACTTGGTCGCAATCATAACCACCTTGGATTGATCAGATAATAGAAGACCAAATCCCGTCATGATGTGGAGTCATGAATCCTTTACCTAATAGTAGTGTTGGTATGAATCTTCTCTCACTTGATGCTATAAGAAAAGATCAAAAGAATCATTGAAGGTGACTTAACCTGATGCAAGCTCAACACTTGATTGGGTTCCTCACTCATTAAGGATTATTATGGTCAATCCTATAACACTTGTGACACAAAAAATGACTATCGGTATTTTTCACCTGGCTATAACCACCTCCACATGAACCATCAAAATGGTGCTTCCTAATTCCAGATAAACAGAATCCCTACATCGGAACTGAACCACCTTGGATCACATTTCCATCTTCTCTGGGGATTTCTTCCATAATGAGAGCCTAGTTCACAATATATATAACAATATTCAACCAAAGTATGTTCACATATGATCATATTACATATAAAATACCATACCCAAACCACCTCATAGTCATCAACTCATCACCAGTCAGATTCGGAGAAAAACACTAGAGATCGGTGAAGTAAGTAGAATGCGTGAGCATAGTCATATGTCCCTTCTGAATATGCATAAATTCCCTAGAATTGTCCTATATCAGAGTATATATAAATAAATGATCATATAAGGCTATATGGAAGTCCAACCAGACCACACCCCACTGATGCTCTACCTGATAGATGATGCACCATCAATGCTTGGTGGAATCACATAGCATGTAGGTAGCTAGTTTGACCATCTATTCTAGAATCATATCTAGATGGAAAAACATTTATACTAAGGATTCAATCTAAGATTCAGTAGCCTAAGTTATTTCATCCCATAAAAATTTGTAAGGATTCTACTACTATAAATCTTGAGTCAGATATGACATACTAGGGGTAGACTAGGGAGCACCATGTATGGACTGTATAAACTGGAAGAAACTATCCTGAAACTGAGCAATGACATCAAGTGGACGATTTCTAGGAGATTCCTCAGGTGGAACTACAGGAGGTACTACAGGTGGATTAGGTGCCATCACCTCTAGAGTATGCTCATCTCAACATTCTTGGAATACAAAACAAGGATGTCGTAGTGGAATAACTATATAATTTTCCCAATGCTCTCCTCATATAGGATATATAAGATATGGGAAAAAAGATATAAGAAAAAGGAATGATCAATAATTTTTAATAACATGTCTCACCTCTTTTCCTACTCCTAGATAAAGGTCTAGGTGATAAGGAAACGCATATAGATCACATGATACACAACCTACCGCCCACTATGAAGGTCAGGTTAGGGTCAAGGTCTTGTATTACACCTATAATGTGTCCATTTCATTTTAAAGATCATAATAATTTTATTTCATATTCATTTTTTTATTTGTATCCCTCTAAATGGTTGAATTATATGGATCTCCACTTCAAATTTATAAGGGACAACACACCTTATAAATTGAAACTTTGAATCCACATAATCCTGACCATAACAGGTTTCATCCCATGCAACCAATGGTCCATGGATGAATGTGCCATAACTGAATACTTAAGTAGTTTGATTTAACCTATGTAGGAAAACACAGTTAGGTTATGGAAAGTCCTTGATTTTTTAGTTATTCCTTCTTAGTCCTTTAGGAAATGTCAACACAATTCCATATATGATAGTCACGGTACTACCACAAGCACATGCATCATGGGTAATTCACGCTGAAAAATAAATATGTCATGGAAAAAGGAATGAAATTTATGTCCTATGGTGCCTAGTATGATGCATTCTTTGATATTTATTAATATCCTCATGATATGATTAAAGAAAAAAATTATATTAATAATTTTATAAATAATAATAGCACAATACAAGTGCTTCACCCAATGCTGAAATCCAGGAAACGGTTACAAGCACAATATTGAACTACATTTACCCATCCTATGGAATTTTGTTTTCCCCAGTATGAGGGTTCACTACTCATAAGAACAAGATAATTACAAAATTTCATTATACCTAATATCCTATCTAAACCCAAATAGTAAGAAAAAAAATTCTATGATACCACTTTGTAACACCCCTCCCCTATGGCCATTTAGTGGTGCCAAAAGACGGTGGGACTCAAGACCTCAAGTGTGCATCCCTGTATGCCAGAGACGACCGACTACAAGTAATGGACTAGGTTGTGTATTTGGGAAGACTATTCCACCATATTTTATATTAGATAACAATGATATATAATAAATATGAAATATTGGAAGAAGTAATAACATACACAATAGAAACAAGACCAGTAACCTGCTGTAGTGGAAGCATAAGAAATAGACAGACTACAGAAGAAATAATAATCAATCATGCAAGAGAAATATTCGATAAGAGGAGGCTAAAAATACCCCAATATATAATTTTTTTTGATTATGATAGTTCATGTACCTATACATAATGAGTGCAGGAGAACATGGGATATAGGTATATAATACATGCTATAAAAATGAAAAAAATTCTAAAAAGAATATACTACTAGAATCATGAGTGTAGGCTTGGTCCCTTGCTTCTGTTCTCTAACCTAGAAATTAAATCAAGCATTGGAAGTTAGCCACTTCACTTTATAAATACCTACAATCATAAAGTATTATTAGGTACCAAAGGTGGCCCAAGCAGGCTATGAGACATAATCCAAGTAGGCCACAAAAAATAGTGTCTAAATAAATCCATCTCATTCAGCATAAATTGAGAAATGTTTCAATATAGGTGAATGAAAGAAATTAAATAAATAATAATTAAATAACACTTAGTTTCATACCCTCCATGGGTTCCCCCTCGACTCTACCTACTTTTCCCTAAGCTAGATATTTGAACCAAGGGAACCTATTCAAGAAATAAAGTGCATATAATGGTCATCATAAATAATGTAACCAAAAGTGGGATGACCCAAAACTTGTGCTTTTTCATGGTGCTCACACCCCTAGGACATCATTAAATCATGCACATAATTTAATAATAATAATAATAATAATACAAATTCATTACATGTAATCTAAACAAATAATCTATAAAATCCAGTATGGAATCCATATCCCATCCAAGTCAATCCATATGGAATACCAAGGGTCACCACAAGAACCCTTGATATGAACAATACCACATATTACATTCAAGGAGACATGTAATGGAATCCCTTATATCACTCTTTGCACGGTAAACACTAATATCATCCCAGGTATCTCACATAGAAGACATATCATCACTTGAGGAATGGAGTTTCCATTTTACCAATGAGCTGATCCACTGTATATACACTAGGGAACCGATGTCACTCAAGAGTATAAATAATCCTCTTGTAGAGCTCGTCCAAGTAAATACAACAGTTTCTCTTGGAATATCCAGAAAATCTAGATATATATCATAGAGATTCCATCCATAGCATCTTTATATTTAGACATGTGTTCTCTCATAGTCAATAATAATTTGAGGTGTAGCATTTACAATAAAATTTCTTCAACAATGATTTCATGATCACTTTTTAAGCATGATAAACAAGTCATTGAATTCGATCCAATCAACTATGGAATAAGATATATAGAAATAAGAACATGGCTTATTATATAAGCAATGTTCATGGAACAAGGAACAAGTTATGAGGCATAATCATAAAGTATAATCAACAAGGAATAAGACTAAGAGGCATACCCAGAAGTAAAGGGCATAGAGATTATAACATAATAATAAATTAACAAGGTGAAAATCATGTCCTAACATTTCTATTAATTCAATTTATTAATTATAAAATATATTACAAGGTCTATTCACACCCCCACATGATGGTTAACATCTCATGTCATGGTTAAGTAGGTCATTTGAGGAGGGAACACTGAAGGAGTGGATCCCGACAAGGAGAACACCCCCAAAAATGGGTTTCACCATTATATAGGGTCATAAAAGACATAAGAAACCCTTTAGGTTAATTTATTTAACATCTTATAGGTGTCACTAAAAGGTTCTAGTGCGCAGTACACCAGTGAACATTATAAAAGAGAAAAATCTAGCATGAAAGAACTAGACCACCTACCTCAGCCTTGTGGAAGAAAACTCATCTGTCTTCGACCTAAGAATCGAGCTAGAAAGAGAGTTATAGAAGAAATCATCAAATGACTTACAAATAGTAATAAATAGGTCTCACATAAATAGTGAAACATATTATAAAAGTAAAAAAATAAAATAAGTAATATGAATATAGTTATTATTTCAACATTTCTGATGCTTCCGATATTAAAGGAAACAAATTAAAATTAGGGAGATATCTAAAACCCCTCCAAAGATGGAATGAAGAGGTTAGAGTGTGGATGATGGAGAAGAACATGAGGTAAAATATAGGGGTGAGGTATTTAATTAATTAAGGTAAAAAATATAAATTTCATCCACATATATAAGGGTGTACATTTTGGATGCATGGTTTGACAGACCATGCACCAACTGTGCACTACGCCACTACCCAAGGAGGACCATCACACAGGATAGGTGCAAGGTATGGTTATCCATGCATAGCCTGTGAAAACACTTATGCAACTTTTCTATGATATGTTTCATGGGCGTGTGGGCCTCTTCCCATAGTTTTTGAGAAACCATTCAGAACCCTTATCCCCAATACCTCAAGCTTTGTAGTTGGGAAACTGTGTGGGTTGGTCTCTATGGTTTCTTCAAACTATGTGGTTAAGTTTTATTCTTTAAATTTTGGGGCTCTGGGATCCAACCAAGCCCCAGACACCCCTTAAGACTTCCCTAAATCCATTAGGAATCATTTAAAGGTAAACATTAAGAATTAAATAAGAAACTAATGGTCCATACATTTGAGAAAAATAGGTATATCACAAAACACCCCTTTAAGTGTCTGGAACAATTCCTTCTTTTGGAATCATTACTCTTTCTTGATAACACCCTTAGAATTCAATGACTTTAATTGACTTCTCAAAAAAAATTAGACATTCCTACTAACTTTTAATATTACTATTTGAATATTTACCCACTTGAATTTTTAATATAGAAGCTGAATGAGAATATCATATACTCAATTTATCTATTCTCGACAATTTTAGAATATTTGTAAAACTTTTATTGAACTCATTAAAATTTTCAAAACATTTCTATCAGAGAATGAATTCCTTATATAGAAAAATACTTATAAGAAATATTTAGCCTCTCTAAATCATTATCATACTCAATCATATTGAGTATCATTTACATACCCAGTTTTTATTAAATATATGAGGCCAAAATTACATAGTCCATTCTGTATCTAAATCATTTGAAACTCTAATTGAATCATTTAATGTTTATTTTAATCATATAGATTCGACTATTAAACAACACCAACATATAGAAACTTGGAAATTTATTTCTATAACACATAAAATATTCATTAAGAACTTTTATTAAGTTGTATGTTATAAAATATTCTTACATTAATCATTTTATTCATATAGGATTGATCTTAATGTTAAGTTTGATCATGATTATGGTATTTATCTACAATAAAATATTTTATCAAATGAGTGTCATTTTCTTACTAACATTTAGAAGTAACATTTATTAAATGGGATCCCACTAAATTAAGGGCCCCTTTTAAACTCATCATGTCTATTAGTGGTATAAGATCCAAATTTCACTAAAAAATGAGTCAGATTTGGATTTCGTGTCCCCGCTTAGAAATTTATGTAGGGAGTCATCCAAATCATATCATAGATGACTATTAGATAGTTGAGTGGATAACCCATTTCCTAATCCATAATAAGGATAAACCCAATTTTATTCCTTTCATATCCTAACACTTATGGTTTCCCAATTAATTATAATGCAAATAAAATTGTGGGATTCATCTACCTAACTCTAAGGGATATTTATTTCCACTATTCCTTATACAAGAAAATCTATAGGCACCCGACTTTGGAAGTATCAACCCAATTGAATTATAGGTGTCGTAAATTGTTACACTTTGGAAGGAATTTGAACCTTAGTATTTTGAATGGGTTTTAATCTCATCAACTTATCTCATTTTATTTTATTTAAGTAAGTTTTATTTTTTTGTTTATTTTGAAATCAGATTCATTTTACCAAATCAATATGGTCAAACCATATTGATGTGTAACTCTTTACCCAACTCATAGTTTATGTTACTCTCCCAAAAAATAATACATAAATTTTTACATATATGTAAAATAATCACATGCATAATATATATGAAATTTTCATGTAAAGGTGTGAAAATTCATTCATAGTATTTATGAAATCACTGATAAGTGGGTGAATTTGTAATTCATAATTTCTATTATTTTTAAAACATTTAAACAACCTTTATTACTATTTAATGTAAAATTTATTCACTATAAAACACACCCATAAGAACACATGCATGGTATAGTAGATTTGATAAGGTTCACTACTCATTAATATTATCTAATCTTTGGTATGATATAGAAAAATACACGTTCACAAATTCCACTCAAAACAGTCTTATGGATCACATCAATATGAGGATAACTATGAACATTAAATATATTAGTATCACAATGTTGAAAGTACTTCTTGTAAAGTAATGATAGTTTATAGAGACTTACAATAACAAGAAATTATCAAACATCATTATACATTGAGTATGTTGTTATCATACTAGTTCCTTCTTCTCAACTTACTTTGGTGAAAGACATTTTTTCTCCTCCATAAATCTCTTACATCATAGTGAGAAAGAACAATATATTATTATTTATTCTTATTATTATTTCATATTCAAAACAAACTAAATATTCTATAAATTCTTTTACTATTAATATTACTATTATATTAATTCTCCTAAAATATATATATTCCTTAAATAATATCCAAAATATCATTTTATTAATTATAATGGGAACTCAATTATTGTAGGAACTGATAAATCACCCTCTTTGAACATTTTAAAACATCTTTGAATCAAGTCAAGGCTTTCCTTAAAATTTAATTGAGACATGGACTTTTAATTCACACATTATATTTGAACATCCATATCCATAAATTCTCTATAAATTGTGAAACCTTAAATTATATTCAATATTTATGCTCAAGGCATCATGAATCACTTCCCACGTTGACTCCCCATATGTGGATTGGAACTCATCTGATTACTTCCTTCATCTCTAAATAACAATAAAAATTTCATTAATTCTTGAGGGATTTTATTCATAATATTTACACTTATAAGACTTATAATGAAAAGTCTTAAGATATGGATGAATGGCTTACACATAGAAGTTAAGGCGTATTCTTCTTCTTTTTCCAAATTTTTCCCTCTCTCAAAGACATAATTATAACTCAAATACTTATGTTTAAGTAATATGATAGATCATAGTATATTGATTCCACAAACACTTATAATCCAAATACTTGTTTTCATCAACCTCCTCATCTGAAATACCTTCTATCTCAGAACATTACCCATGGTTTTATGCTTTGATATTCATATGCAAAGATCATGATCATCTTGAGTGATAATGATACTTAATCCATGAAGAACATCATAAAAAATCTCTAATTCATTTCTTCAAAATATAGATATTTTGGAAACACAACACTTCTCTTATCAGGCAAGAGACCGTATAGATAAGATAATGGAACAACCACATTTCTGGTAATGACCCCAACTTTTATCAATAAAATATCCCTTATTATAATTATGTTATACGATATAAAACACATAAATAGCATAAATAACCCAATAAAGACATTATTCTCATAAATTATGATGGAAATAAGAATTATTTATATAATTTAAGGAATCACTACCAATGGAATAGTAACCAGACCATTGGAATAGTAATATGAAAAATAGGAATAGTAATTCATCTAATTGAATACTACCCTATCCAAAAAAATATAAACAAAATTATGGAAACTTATAAATGAAAATATGTTATAATTATGTCACAGTATATTTAAATAAATTTTTTAAAAATGATAAATTAAGTGTGGGTATTGTTTTGAAATTTAAATTTTTATTTGCAATTTTATATTTATTATAATTATTTAAAATAAAATTAATTTTTATATAAAAAATTTATAAATTAATATTTTCTTTTATTGTAATTATACGGTAATTTTATAAATCCTTAATGAATTTCTCAAAGTGTCATAAAATCAATTATAATATTAAAATCTGTATTTTTCGAATAAATGATGATTTTAATTAAATATGAAATTTCTTATATTTTGAAAATGGTTTTCATAGAATGGATTCCATTTTTTAAATATACATGTATAAAAAATTTTAGGGACAATTGTTGGGATTTGTCTAAAATAGTCGAATTCATTTTGAATAATGAAATATGGTGATTTATGGTATTTAAAAATTATAAGTTAAATACAGGATTTTTTGAGTCATAACTGATTTAAGATTCATAATATTAAAATCTCATTCATTGTTAAATGTATTTATTCATACAGATCAATATTATTGATAGTCTAGATCTTAAATAATAAAATAATTAATTTAATGATCAAAAATACCTCCATCCTTCCCATGTGAAAACCGCCTCTCACGACCTCTCACCACCTCTACTCATCACACCCTCCAAGACATTTATATTGTATAAATTATTACCAATTATCTTCCAAATCCCCTTCCTCCCTTCCATGATCTTTTGGAATCAATATTAGATCAAACCAAGTTCTTTAAGTAGGTTCTCAATGTGATGAAATTCAAGAGGTAAAACTTGGTTTTGTTTTCTTTTAATTTATTCTCTTTTATTATTCTTTCCTCACCTCCCCTATCAAAAAATGCATAGTGACTCTTGTATCATGTATATATATTAATTTTATTTTGTTAATGTAATATAAATCATCACACCTATTATCATATCCTTTTATTCTAGAAATGAAAACATTGTTCGTGATGTGTTGATTTATTGCCTTCGTGGATGATGAGTTCTGATTTTCTATTATCCCCTTCCAGGCTAGTCATAAAACCATTATTTTTTTAACCAGATTTTAATTTTTATATTATAAATTTTTTAATGCTATGGAAGTAATTCTTAAACATACAATTTAATAAAAAAAATTATTTCATGATGGATGGAAAACCCACCAAAATAAACTAAAGATTTATCATTAAAATTTTTTATAATAAATAATCCACATATAAAAAATTATATATAAGACCATTTAATCTTTTTAAGTTAATTAATAACATATAATTTCAATTATGGATAATTAGTCTCATTTTACATGAACTTACATGGTTGTATACATGTGAACCGATCATAAAAACCAAGAAACGAACACTCCTGGAATGTTGAAATTGAACTCTATAACTCATGAAAATAGACACAAAAGAACTTAATAAAATTATAATAAATCAAATAAATATAAAATAGGTAATTTATTTATTAATTAATGAATATGGTTTTATTTTATATGATACAAAAGTGAATAAATCATTCGTACATAAGGTAAGGGGATTCTTGAACCCAACAATCCTTTTCTTTGGGTTATTCCTCTTTCATTACACATTTTAGTGTGGATATTCTTTAAATATTACTAAAATATAATTTAATTTTACTTAAATTTAATTTATGTTATCTACAAGTTTTCAATATGATTTTATGATAAATTTAATGATTTTCCAAAACAACCCTTCTTTCCAAAACACAATTTGACTTCTTGTGAATTGTTTATTTTTCACTCAATAATGATTAATCTTATACCAAATTTGATTTACCTTATCATTAAAGAACCCCTATTTTATTAATTATTGATGAAATAAATATGAAACACATTCCTTTGTATAGTTTACTTCTTGAATTATACTACTATATGTTTGATGTGGCATGCAAGATTATTTGAATGTTATCATGTGATAGGTGCACCCAGAATTATATAGTGATCCAATGAATTAGTCAATGTTATATATCTCATTAGATAATGTTTATTATTCCTTAACATTATGTTAAATTAATTCACAACCATGCTTGTTATTTTACCACTAATATACAATGTGTCATTTTTATGCATTGCCACATTCTTCTCCTTTACCTAGTACTTCCTCTCATGATTATAAAGATGATCCTATGATTTCTTTATAATGTTTATGATTATGTTAATCCATTTTATATTGATTCATTTTCTTTATTTATCCTTTTTTTCATTTACATCCCCCCTTTATTTGATGCATATCAGCAGGTGATTACTTTTACTAAGGACATCATGGGCTTTTAAGGATAAAGGTGGATGATTTCAATAAATTTTCATGTATTATTATGTTAAAAATATGTGTGGTCCTAATTTTCCAAAGTTACTAATATTTTTTATCTTTTATTATAACTATTTTTGTTTTATTTTATCTTTAATATGATATACTAGTCATGTAGTAAAAGTAGGGCCACTATAGTTGGTAATAGAGTAAAGGGAGAAATCTGATCCTTGGGAACTCTCACACATGAGTGTTGGATGAAGCACGACTCACCACCCAAGGAATTCTTGAGTAAAGGGATGTCCTTGAGGATGGTGGAGTGTCCCACCTAGGATTTGTATCCACCCATGGAGTTCTTTGATAGATATCAATTATAGACTAGTGGAAATATTCTATACCACTATAGTTGGTATCAGAGCATGGTTTATTTAATCTGGGAATTAGGATAAGATAACATTAGTGAAAGAATTTAGTATGAGAGTAAATATATGTAATCATCCAATAAGATTCTTTTAGAACAATTAGAAACATAGGGATCCCACAAGATATGAATTTATAGTTAATTTCATAATGTAATAAATTATTTATTCATGACTTGTGAACTTATGTTTTGTTTAAACCATTATTATATTATAAAATGGTGGGAACCTAGAGAAACGAGGCTAACAACCCATGTGAGGAAAAGAGTTTTAATTTCTAAAATGATGTTCCCAATTCCTTGGGAGGAAGAGTTAAAAATTTAATGGTGATGCTTACCCAGCTATCTCAAAATATGAACAATAACCTGAATAATGTTGAACGTTTGCCATCACCTAAGAGGAAGAAATAGGCCATTGAATATTTTATGCAGCAACAACCACTATCATTTAGAAGATCTTCTGATCCAATCATTGCAGAATAGTTGGTTAAATAAGTAGATACTATCTTTTCTTTTATTCATTGTTATGATAAGGATAATTTGAATCTAACTATTTATCATTTAGATAGAGAGGTCAATCAATGGTGTTCGTTGATTAAGAACACCAAGATTAAGTATGAAATAGAAGATATGGAGTTGGAAGACTTTAAAACAAATATTTCTTAAAAAAATTATTTCCCTCAAACTCTTCAAACAAATATGGAGAGATAGTTCAAAGATTTGAAGAAAATACAAGGTGAATCTTTCATGTATTATGAAGAAAATTTCACAAGGCTTCTAAGGTACCCCTTGGGATTTTTTATCAACAATGATAGAAAAATAGATAGATTATTAAGTAGTATAAAAACACACCTTAGAAAGTATCTATCTATTCAATACATTGGTAGTTATAAATAAGTTGTTCAATGTGATCTCAAAAAAGAGATTGAGTTTGTAGAATGGTCCCATGGCTATAAAGATAAGAAACAATGGATGGAGTTTCAAGCTAGAGGATCTAAAGAAAACGGTGTAAGTAAATCTCAACCATTCACATGTAAAAAATATGGGAAGAATAATCATGGGAATTTCCTAAAATGGATTGGGAAATACTTCATGTGTGAGAGAGAAGGCCACCAAGCTTGTGAATCTTAGATAGACATGAAGAATCAGACCAATATGACAGAGGGAAGGATGGAACCGCCCATGGTTCAATGTTTGAAATTTAGGGAGAAAGGGAATTATTCAAGATAGTGCACTAAACCACGACTCCTTGATCATAATTAGTATCAACATCCCCCAATGAAAAAGGATAAAGGGAAATATTATGCCATCACTATTGCATAACTGGAACAAGAAAGTGAATTTATATAAGTTAAATATCCTATTCAGTTAGGAGTATAAAAAGCCTAATTTGATTCTGGTTCTTTGAAATCCTTTATATCTTGAATGTTTCCTTGAACTATTGAATAAAAAAAATAATACCTTGAAGTATAGATATCTATAAAAACACCAAGTTGTGAGATCATTTAAAACCAAGTGTTGGAATCATCTCTTATTCGTGTGTCTAGGGGAGACTCTTCCCATGAATCTCATGATACATGCCTTGGTTAAATTTGACTCTATACTAGGAATGGATTGGCTCTTATTATATAGATCACACATCAACATTCAAGAGAAGTAAATATCATTTCATATTCTGAACCATACTATTATCCTCTACAAAATCAAGGAAGACCAAGAATCTTATTTGAAAAATCCATCAATGGTGTGGGTGTTGATAACCTATGAAGAAACATACCTCGCTCAAATGGTTGAGTCAAAGGAAAGTATCAACCTTGAGGAAATTCCTATTGCGAGGGAATACACTGATGTATTTACTGATGAGTTACCTAGACTTCCCCTAAGATGTGAGGTATATTTCCCAATAGAGATCATACCCAGATCCATTCCTATCTCAAAATTTCAATATAGGATAGATCTAATTAAACTAGAGGTTTTAAGGATGTAGGTGAATGATCATTTAGAAAAAGGGTTGTTACACACTAGTGCATCACCTCAGGATGTTCTAGTGTTCATTATAAAGAAAAAGATAGATCAATGTGGTTATTTATAGATTACTGAGAGATCAATAAGATCACTATAAAGAAAAAGTATCCTCTTCTATGGACTAATGAGTTGTTCGATCAACTACGACGATTTCAATACTTCTCAAAGGTGGATATTCCTTTTGGATATCATCAATTAATAGTGAAGATGTAATATATTCATAAGACTATTTACCATACAATGTATGGTAACTATGAGTTTCTATTAATTCCATTAAGACTTAGTAATTCATATTCAATGTTCATTGATTTTATGAATAGGGTCTTTAGACACTACCTCGACATATTTTTGGTAGTGTTTATTGATGATATTCTCCTCTACTCCAATATAAAGGAGGAAGATGAAGAATATATTGGGATTGTGTTGGTGATATTAAGGAAGTATAAATTGTAATACAAGTTCATAAAGATGGAATTTTGGATGTAGAAAGTCACATTCTTCTGACATATCATCACAACTGAGGTAATTTCTATGAGCCCTTCAAAAATAAAGTCAATTAAGTAATGTCCCAAACCCACTAGTTTTTTTTTTTGAAAATATGTAGTTTTCCTAGTTTGGATAAGTACTAAATACATTTTGTGATGAATTTATCTTTATTTCCTAGCCCAAAAAATAGTTTAACATAGAAAGGGTTAAAGAATGTATGGTTGGAAGAATATGAGGAAAGATTCAAGGAGCTAAAGAAGAGGCTGATCACTACACCTTTACTCAAACAACCTCTAAGTAGAGAAATGTTTTTGATATAAAATGATACATAAAATAAATAATAGGGTTGTCTACTCATGAAGAGTTAAAAAGTGATAGCCTAAGCCTCATGATAGTTGAAGATCCAAGATAAAAACAACCCGATGCATGATCTGGAACTAATAGCTGTGATTGTTTTCATGGAAATATAGTGGCACTACCTCTCTGTTGAGAAGTTTGACATATATATTGGTCAAAAGAATATAATGTATATACTCACATAGAATGAACCCAACATGGATCAAGAATATGGTTAGATCTAATCAAGGACTATTATTTCTCTATTCGTTACAATCTGAGAAAGGTGAACAAGGTATTTGATGCTCTTAGAAATATAGAAACATCTACCTTATCCATGATATAGATTGAGAAGGACATTATCATTATGGATATGAAAATGATGGATTTAGAAATCATAACAGTAGAGAATACATCCTACCTTTCCCAAATTATTTCTTGCACATCTATCCAAGGGAATATTAAGGAGGCAGAAAGTGATGATCTGGAGTTCCAAAAGAATTTGAATGTTGTAATGGATTGAAAGCTACATGAGATACCCATCAATGATGATGGTGTGATTCGGTTTGTAATATGGTTGTGTGTGCCTACATCACATGAGATAAAGAAGGATCTATTGGATAATTCACATAATTCACATTTATTTATCCATCTTGGAAGTTCCAATATGTACCATGATCTTCGAGAACACTTCTAGTGGGACAATATAAAGAAGGATATTCGATGGTACATGTCAATGTATTTGGAATCTCAGAAAGTTAAATCATAAAGAAAAAAGTAAAAATGGATGATACAACCATTGAATATACTCACATGGAAATGGAATAATATCACAATGGACTTATTTATTGGTCTTCCTAAGACATTTAAAGTTAACAATGTGATATGGGTTGTGGTGGATCAAATCACTAAGATTTCCCACCTCTTTTCTATTTAGGAGGATTTATCTCTTGGAAAACATTCCAAGATATATGTGAAGGAATTGGTAAGGTTTCATGGGGTTCCACATTTTATCATCTCAAATAATGATCAAAGGTTCACATATAAATTTTGGAGAATTATTAAACATGATTTGAGTTCTAAAATGAATTTTAGTGTGGCCTACCACCCCCAAACTAATGGCCAATTTAAATAATGTTTAAGAAACTCGAAGAAATTTTAAGAGATTACTCAATGGAATTTAAAGGTAGATGGTATTAGAATCTCTTAGTTGATGAGTTCTCATACAACAACAACTACCACTCAAGTATTCAGATGGATCCATATGATGATCTGTATAGAAAGTGATGTTGAACTCTAATCTATTGGGATGAAGTTGGGGAACAAAATCAACTTAGACATGATCTTGTGTAGGAGACGACCAAGAATGTACAAGAAATACAACACCATATAAAATATTCTTGGAGTCGGAAAAATAGCTATACTCAAAAACCATTAAGGTACTTGTTGTTTGATGTTATAGACAAAGTTTCCATTGAATATCACCATGGAAGAGAGTACTGTAGTTTGGAAAGAAAGGGAAGCTCAGCCCAAGGTACATTGTACCCATTGAGATCCTTGATCCCATAAGAGTAGTGGCCTATCGGCTTGAACTTATACAAAGTATGGCTCCAATTCATGATGTTTTCCACATATCACTCTTGAGGAATTACATACCTAACCCCTCACATATACTGAACCTGAAAGTGGTGAAACTGGAAAAATGATCTCTCGTATTTGGAGTAACTAGTAAATATCTTGGACCGAAGAGACAAAGAACTACACAAAAAGGCAACTCACTGTGTCAAAGTGTTATAGAGGAATCATAAGTATGAATAGGTGACATGGAAAATAGAGGCAGAAATTATGGAATAGTACCCTCACCTTTTCTAACCTTAGTATGTGAAACAACATTTTGAGGGTGAAATTTCAAAAGGGGGAATAATTTAATGACCCAAACTTTTATCAATGGAATTTCACTTCTTATAAATATGTTACATGATATAAAACACATACATATAAAAGAGAACCCAATAGAAATATTATTCTCTCAAATGAAGAATGAAATAAGTAGTATTTATAGAAATTAAGAAACCCATATTAATGGAATAGTAACCTGACCGTTGGAATAGTAATATTAACATTAGGAATAGTAATCAAATCAATAGAATAGTAAAAACACCTTTGAAAGTATAAATAAATTTTAATCATCTTATAAATTAAAATATGATATAATTATATCATAGTATAATTAAATAATTTTTTTACAAATGATAAACTAATTGTTAGTATTTTTCTGAAATGTAAATGTTTATTTACAAATTTACTATTAATATATTAAATTAAAATAAAATTTAATTTTCATAAAATAAATTCATAAATTAATGTTTCATTTTGTATTTTAAGTATAAGGTACTTTTATGAGACCTCAATTAATTTTTCAAAGTGTCATAAAATTGGTTATAATATTAATATCAGTATTTGTTGAATAAATGATGATTTTATTTAAAAATTTAATTTATAATATTTATAAAATTATTTTCATAACATTTATACCATTTTTTAATTCTACACATTAAAAAATGATCAGGGTGAATTCTTTGTGATTTTTCAAATATAGTGGGATTTTTTGGTGAATAGTAAAATATGGTAATTTATGTTATTTAACATTATAAGTTACATACATGGATATTGGAGTCATTACTGATGTAAGAACCATAATATATAACTCTCATTGATTATTTATTATATTTAGATATAAGGGTCAACACTATTTATAGTCTTGGTCCAAAATAATAAAATAATGAATATAATAAGCTAAAATACCCATATCTTCACCAACTCTCACCACCTATTCTCCTCACACCTTAAAAGCCTAGTATATTATATAAATTTTACCCAATTAAATTTTTATGCCTCTTCCCCGCATCTAAGAGTTTTGGATCTCAACAAAAGACCAAACCCATGTGCCTTAATGAGGTTCTCAAGGAGAATAAATTCTATAGGTAAAATCCCCTTTCATTATCTTTTAATTTATTTTATTTTCTTATTTACTCCTAAACTCCCCTATACAATGTTTCATGTGACACCTAAAGGTTCCACGATACGTTTACCTTTGAATAATGCAGTAGCTTGCGTTGTACACAACTTGGAGTTTTAACACACCACGACGAATGAAATTAGCTGTTATGAATAGTAATAAAAACTTTTTAAAATTTTATAAATTTTAATTTTCAAAATTTACTTCATTTTTGGATTCAAAATATCAAAATTAGCTTTGGGTAAATTTTTGGTATTTTTCTGAAAACATTCTTTTTTTGATGAAAAGTGAAAAACAATGCGTTATTGTTTAAAACCGACATTTTATTTAAATAATTAGTTATTTTATATTATTTTATTTTAGGTAAAAATAGATAAATAATTCCTATATATGTTCAATGTAATTCATTAGAGTAATTTTATAATAAGTTTAGATATATAAAATATTATTGAACTTTTTACCGTTTTTTACCCACCTTCTAGAAGAATTAATAAATTTACATAAAACTTAATTTTGCCACTTCTGTGAGTTAAATTTCAAAAATAAAAGAGACACAGTTGAAATTAGTAAGTAAAATTTGGTTCAATAAGATGAAAATAATATTTGTGAATAGTAATTTTTGACTTTTATTAACCACGGTTAAAAGTAAATAGGGTAATTAAGGGTACAAATGATATTATAATGACCCTAAAACATGTCCTAAATATATTAGATAATTGTAATTAGACCAAAAACAACCTTAGGAATAAAATATGATCCTTTTGGTCCCCTTGTATTATATTAGAACATTTATTATTATTTTATTTAAAGAAGAGTTAAAAGTGTAAAATTCAAAGTTTAATAAGTAAACCATTTTTAATATAGGGTTACACACAATATAAATTGGACTATAAATATTCATTAGAAATAAAAAAAATATTTCCTAAATAATGGTATCCTATTTATAATTTTTAGACATCAAATAATATATTTATTTATGATAGATTGATGATGTCGTAATTACCTTATTAATGAAATATTAAAATAATTGATATTATAAATATCCAAATAAATTTAAATTGATAATTATGATGAAATAAAAAAATTATAGGATAATATGACATGTTAGGGTTGATTAAATATATTTTATTTGAAGTGATAAAGTTTTTATGGATTTAAAAAAATCAAATACTAAATAGTGTCAAAATTGACATAATTGTGTTTTTAAAACAAATACTATATTATTTATTGATATAAAATTTATAAAAGTATAAGTTTAGGCCAAAGGACTTAGATAAGGTTATCAATCTTAATAATTAACCACTTGGGGTTCTCTTGGTAGTGTATAGAATGTTTATTAACCATATAATATTAAAATACAAAGAGACATGGTAAATGTCACACTATTTAACTATGAGTTAAATCTAAAAGATAAGGTTAATATGGTGACCTAAACCTCTCTAAAACCTATTGGTTGAGAGTTTTTAGACCCATACTCACCTTATCCTAGAAATAAATCATTTTTTATCCATTAGAAACTGAAAATTATTTTATTATAAAATAATATTTCAAGTTTTTCCTAAAGTGACCCTCACCTCTCTTATAAAAGGGTACTTCCCCGTCTCTTAATTTCACACCTCAAAATCCTTTTGGATCAACCTAACCCTACCCAAATATCCTCCCAACTTCCCTCACATAAACCTAGATTAATTAATTTGATCAGAAAGCCAACCTAAGGAGCCCTTTTGATTGACTCCAAAGGAAACACCCAAAGAAGAGGTAATAAATTCACCACCCTCTTTCAAGTTATTTTATTCTTACACTTACTATTTATTTGTTGTTTCAATACCAAAAATAATAAATCCCATAACTTCTACATAATATTATGTTATTATAAATATGTTACAAACATATTCGTTATTCAATCCACCCTATAAATGAAAAATTCACCCAACGTGCGTATGTACAGCTTACAGTCTCCACGTCGTGGTGTAGTTTGTTATTCAAATACTTCATTATATGAATGGGTATAATAAGGAGTATAACTGAGGAAAATAATAAATATAACATGTTAATACTTCTTTATATATGATATACCATCCAATTACATATGATTTCACCATAAATATAATGATATTGTCTCTTGTGCATACGTACGGATTACCGTCTCCACAAACGTGATGAGATTTATTCCCCATCGTAATCATTCAAGAATAATTTTCCTTTTATGATTAAAAAGAATATTTATGAACATAATATCATTCTTTATATTAATCAAATACATCCTTTCCATAACAAGCATGACTTACGTAACCAAGCATATAAAGGAAAACGAATCAGTTTACACCCAAAACGATAATAGTACTGAAATATTGATAATAAAGAAATATTAGAGGATCATATATGATATCATATTTATGTATATAGTTATTTTATAATTTAATAACAATGTTTTAACTATTATACATAAGGTTTACACACCATCTACTGAGTAAAAGTACAAGGTAAGGGTTAATTCCACAATCTCTTCATTATCCGAGGTTGTTTAGACATGAGTATCTACTGGGACCTCTTTATAATACACATCTGTGTTTCTTAAAAATATAACTCAAAACTTTTTTATTATTTCCTAGAATATGTGTTAAAGTCATTTATACCCTTATTTGAAATTTTATAAAAAATTTATAAAGGAATCTTTCTTTTGTTTTCCAAACAAGGTCCTTTACGACCTTTTTGACAAAATTAAGGAATGAATGTTTTTTTAACTTATACGGTGGGTACTGATATTTTACACCGTTATAACACCTTCGAAGCTTCCCTTAAAATATTATAAAAATATTTTGAAAATAAATGTTTTATTTTATAATTACATGACTTCTAAATGATTTCAAAATTGAAAGAGATATTTCTCTCAAAAAGTTTTGATTTCATCTATGTCAACATCCTTTGATGGATTTTAATCTTGTTTGAAGTTAATTTATTATGATAAAAATATTCCATATTTTATTGAAGGTTTTGTGATATAATTTACTGTGGATTTGTTATTTTTATACCATTCATGGTTTATGGATAATGTATTGCCATTTCATATGCTAGTTTTGATACGAATGTTCATCTTATGTTTAAACCTTTTCATATGAGAAATACATTGGACTTAGTAGGTGATTGGTGGAGCCCGTTATAGCTCCTTGATGCATCGGTAGGTCTCATGAGACAAAATAGTGTCTTGGAAAAAGTCCTTTACAAAATCTTATTTGTACTCTTGGACAAGGCCTTGACTATGTGGTTATGAAGTCTAGAATTGTGCATTCCATCATTATGAAATTGGCTATTGATATTGCATGTGATTGTTTGACTAGTAGAATATCCATGTGAATAAGTAAATGTCATTATTTTAGTTATATTGGCCATATTATGAAGAAGTTTTTGTTTAAAAGGCTTATGTTTTATTTTTATACGTTTCCTTAAATGTTTATGCTTATTTATGAAAGATTCTGCTATATTGTAACCCTTCCTGAGCATCTGAGCTCACCCCTTTCTATGTTTAATTTTTTTAGGATGAGAAGAAGTATATTATGATTGACCTATAGGGATAGTCTAAGGGATATTAATTTGGTAAATAGAGACAATGTTGTTGTTGTATTTCATTTTATAATGTAATGTAAATCTTATGAATGTATCTAGTACTTCCAAGTCTACTAAACTGATCGGTCTTTCAGGATTTGATCCCTTGTGACCATGCTAGTGTTATGTAATAATGCACTGACTCTGGGTATCTGGGTTCGAGGCATTACAGTTGGTATCAGAGGAATTTTATTACAAACCTTAAAAGCTAGATTTAGAATAACTATGATTAGAGAACATTACCCTAATATAGACTTTGGGGATTAGTATAGATGAACTTCCTAGAATTTTGGTAATGTAGAGATTTTTTGAGGTTTACAAGAAATACATCTCTGTCTGGATATGAGCAGGTAGAGGTGGATCTATAACATATGTACCAAGGGGTAAAACCAAAAAACACCGCTTTGAGCTAGACATGAATGGGAACTGCTGCACGAAAACGGTCCTTGCTACACTCTTGGTTACGACACTCCTGGGGGATATTCTTAGGATAATTCACATTTTGTTTACAACCTATTATTAAGGATTTATGAGTATATACCTCCTCAAAGAAAACTTTTTTATGATTATGGATTATATCCATAAACTGTTCAATTTATGTTAATTGTTTTACAAGTTTGGAATTATGTATTGTGATTCATAAATTAATCTATTGTATTTCATTATTTAGAAATTGATCCTAGTGGAAGGAATAAAAACTATATCAATGCAAATAATCCATGTAGGTATTAATCTCCTACTCACGATAATTATAGTGGATCTGGTGATGCAACTGGTGCGGATCATCTTATCACTATACTAGGACAACTCACTCAGGTTATGAATAATAACCTTACCTGTATGAAGCACCCTGATCCACAATACGGAGGATCAATGTTAGAGAGATTCATGAGGAAACAACCACCAACATTAAATGGTAGTAAAAATCCATTAGTAGCTAAGCATTGGATAAATTCCTTAGAGAAAATATTTCATGATTTGGGGAGTAGCGAAATAGAAAAAGTTTTCATTGTAGTTTATCACCTCACAGGAGATGCAGATCAATGATGTTCATTAATCCAAAACACAAAGGAAGATGAAGAAGTATAAAACATGGAATGGAGGGAGTTTAACGATATTTTCTTAGAAAAATACTTTCCTCGTGACCATAGAGCGGATATGAAATAACAAATTCTGAGTCTGAGGCAAAAGGAGATTGAGAATGTCGCAAAGCATGAGGCTAACATTACAAGGTTAGCAAGGCATTCAGCAGATTATATATGTATCCCACGGAGTAATATTGATCGATTCTTTGATGGGTTAAAACCATTTCTCCATCGAGCATTAGTTTCACAATCCTTCTCATCATACGAATACACTGTCTCATGCGCTATCAAGAAAGAAAAGGAATTCCCTATGTCTTATGACTTTAAAGTAGAGAAAAATAAAAATAGATCTACTAAACACTCTGCAAATGGAAATAAGGGGAATAAGGGAAAATTTGAATATCCATCCTATAGTAAATGTGTGATAAAACACCCCAGTACTTTTCTAGAGGGAATGAGAGTCTCTTACATGTGTGGTGAAAAAGGCCACCAAGAATGTGATCGTAAGGGGAAGAAAGAGGTTGTCAATGTTGAATGCTATGATTTTAGAGAAAATGGGCATTATGCAAATGAATGACCTAATCAACAAGGTAAATTACCTCATAAAAGTCAAATGGAGCAAGGAAAAGCTTATGTCATCACTACTACTAAGGTTGAATCTCCAAAAGACGTTGTGGTAGGTAATTTAATGGTTTCCTCAAGTTTATCCAATGCTTAATTTTATTCTGGATCATCGCATTGTTTCATATCTTCCTAGTTTTCTAAGAAAATTAGATATTTTTAATTTGACTTAACAAGAGAGTTGCCATTAAAAATGCCTAATGGAAGTATCATCACAAAAATGTTTTGTGAATCAGTTCCCATTAGGGCATATAAATGTTCTTTATCTGCTAATTTCATCATCATACCCATGATTTAATTTGATATAATCCTCATAATGTATTTTATTTCTGACCATGATGCGAAAATTTATTATATGAAGAAGGAGTTTACAATTTTCAATGATGATAAGGAGTACCTTACCTTTAGATCAGAAATGTCACCACCTAATTCTTATCTAGATCCAGCCCCAGTAGATCTACTAAATTCAATTATTAGGGAAGAAGAAAATGAAATAACTATGGGTGAGGAAAAGAATGTTCAAATAGAAGATGTACCTATTGTGCAAGAATGTGTTGATGTGTTTTTAGAGGATTTACCTGGACATCCTCCAGAATGAGAAATTGAGTTTTCCATTGATTTAATTACTAGTTCAAGGCCCACATCAAAGACCCCTTATAGAATGGCCACTGTGGAATTAGTGAACTAAAAAACTACTAGAGGAATTGAGTAATAAGGGATTTATTCACCCTAGTGTTTCTCCATGGGGAGCCCCTATCCTTTTTGTTAATAAGAAAGATGGATCTATGAGGTTTTTCATTGACTACAGGGAGATCAATGTTATAACAATAAATAACAAGTATCCCCTACCTCGCATTAATGATTTATTCAACAAAATTCATGGAGCTCCATATTTTTTAAAGATTGACCTTCGATCTGGATATCATCAGTTGTGTGTGAAGAAGGAAGACATTCTGAAAACAGCATTTCAAACCATGTACAGGCTTTACACGTTTACAGTAATGCCTTTTTGATTAACTAATGCATTCTCTATCTTCATGAATCTAATGGATAGAGTTTTCAAGGAATATTTTGATGACTTTGTAGTGGTATTTATTGATGATATCTTGGTATACTCAAAAATATATGAAGATCGTGAAAATCACTTTCACACTATTCTGAAAACCCTCAGAGGAAATGAATTATATGGGAAGTTTAGAAAGTGTGAATTCTGGATTCAAGAGATTTATCTTCCAAGATATATTGTCTCAAAGGATGGAATCTCTGTTTATCCTTCAAAGGCCAAGTCAGTCAAAGAATGGCCTACACCGATGAGAATAACTGAGGTACACAGTTTTATTGGTTTAGTAGGTAATTATTGACGTTTCGTCCAGAATTTCTCCTGGTTGGCTAAACCATTAACCAAGCTCACATGTATAGGGGTAATTTTTTTGGAAAAAAGAGTGTGAAGAATTTTTTGAAGAACTGAAGAGAAGATTATTCAATGATCTTATCTTGACTCTACCATCAAGGAAGGATGAGTTTGGTATTTATAGTAATGCTTCAAAGAAGGTACTTGATTGTTTCCTTACATAGAATGATAGAGTTATTGCATATGCAACACAATAGCTAAACATTCATGATCAAAACTATCCTACTCATGATATTGAGTTAGCAGTTGTAATCTTTGCTCTGAAAATATAGAGACACTATCTTTATACTGAAAATGTGAGATTTATATTGATCACAAGAGTTTGAAGTATATTTGTTCATAGAAAGAACTCAACATGGGGCAAAGACGATGGCTTGAACTCCTCAAGGATTATGATTGCAATATAAACTACCACCTGGGGAAGGAAAATAAGGTGGAATATGCTTTGAATAAAAAGGATCATGGAGTTTTGAACAAGAAGAGAGTTGAAAGATATTATATTTTCAGGAATCTAGTAATGATGGATATGGGAATAACCATGGAAGGTGAAACATCAATAATTTCTAAAATGGTTTCCAAACTATCTTTACTAGAAAGGATAATGAGTTATCAGACTGATGATGAGGAGTTTCAAAAAAATATTAAAGCTATGAATGATGGTAAATTGAGTGAATTAATATTTGAAGATGGAATTTTGAAATTTGGGAAGATACTTTGTGTTCCTAACATACCTGATCTAAAAAGGGAATTGTTGGATGAAGTTCATAGATCTAATTTCTCTATACACCTTGGGAGCACCAAGATGTATAAATATTTGAAGGAACATTTTTTGTGGGACAACATGAAGAGGGAGATTGCTGATTTTGTGACAAGATGTATGGTTTGTCAACAAGTGAAAGTTGGAAGGCAACAACCTGGAGGATTCATGCAACCTCTTCCCATACCTGAGTGGAAATGGGATAATATTACGATGGACTTTTTTATGGGGATACCAAAGACTCCTAGAAGGAATGATGGAATATAGGTCATTGTTTATCATCTTAATAATTCATCACATTTGTCTTCTATAAGATAAGATTTACCACTTGAACGTCTTGCAAGAATATATATTAATAAAGTTGTAAGACTTCCTGGAGTACCCCTATCTATTGTTTCTGATCATGATCCACATTTTACATCAATATTCTCAAAAAGTATTTAGAAGGCCCTTGATACTAAACTTCGTTTGAGCATTGCCTACCACCCTCAAACCGATGGACAATCAGAACGGACTATTAAAACCTTAGAATACATGTTGAGATCTTTCTCACTTGACTTTCAAGGTATGTGGGATAAATATTTACCTCTGGTAGAATTTTCCTATAATAATATCTTCTATTAAAGTATTCAGATGGCACCATATGAGGCATTATATGGCTAGAGATGTCACACACCAACTTGTTGGGATGATGTTGGTGAAAAAAAAACTCGTAGGCCCAGACCATGTTGAGGAAACAATGGAAAAAGTGAAGATTATCCAAACCCACAACAAAACATCCCAAAGTAGGCAAAATAACTATGTCGATAACCGAAGGAAGGATTTGGAATTTCAAGTAGGAGACCATGATTTCTTGAAGGTATCTCCATGGAAGGGTGTTATACATTTCGGTAAGAAGGGTAAATTGAGTCCCAGGTACATCAGACCTTTCTAAATTCTAGAATAAATTGTAGTTATAGCTTATCATTTGGAAATGCCTCCAAGTCTCTCCAAAGTTTGTGATGTGTTCCACATATAACTATTGAGAAAATACATGCCTGACTCAATGCATGTACTAATCTATGAGGAAATTGAACTGGAACCTGTTCTATCTTATTCTGACAAGCCTTTAAAAATTCCTGATACTAGGGAACAAGTTCTGAGAAACCGGACAACTCATCTGGTAAAAGTTCTATGGAGAAACCATAAGATGGGAGAGGCAATGTGGGAACCCGAGGAACTTATGATAAAGAACCACCCGAATTGTTTTATGCAGTAATATTCTAGAAATTTTGAGGATGAAATTATTTTAAGTATGGGAGAATGTGACACCCCAAATATCCACGGTACATTTCCCTTTGAATAATGTAGTAGCTTGTGTTGTACGTAACTTGGAGTTTTAACACACCACGACCAATGAAACTAGCTGTTTTGAATAGTAATACCAAATTTTTGAGATTTTATAAATTTTAATATTTAAAATGGACTTCATTTTTGGATTCATAATATCAAAATTATCTTAGTGTGAATTTTTGTTATTTTTCTGAAAACATTCAATTTTTGATGAATAATAAAAAACACTGCGTTATTGTTTAAAACTGACTTTTTATTTAAATGATTATTTATTTTATTTTAATTTATTTTAGGTCAAAATAGATACATAATACCTATATATGTTCAATGTAATTCATTGGATTCATTTTATAATAAGTTTAGAGATATAAAATTTTATGAAACTTTTTACCGTCTTTTACCCACCTTTTAAGAGCATTTACAAATTTGCATAAAACAAAATTTTACCGCTTCTGTAAGTTTAATTTTAAAAATATGAGTGACATGGTTGAAATAGGTATGTAAAATGTGGTTCAATAAGATGAAAATATTTTTTTTGAATAGTAACTTTTGACTTTTATTTACCACAGTTAAAAGTAAATAAGGTAATTAAGGGTAAAAATGATATTATATTACCCTAACACATATCCTAATTCTATTTGATAAGTGTAATTAGACAGAAAATAACCTTAGGAAAAAAAATATGATCCTTTTGGTCCACTTGTATTAGATTATGACATTAATTATTATTTTATTTAAAGAAGAGTTAAAAGTGTTAAATTCAATGTTTAATAACTAAACTATTTTTAATATAGGGTTTAACACAATATAAATTCGAGTATAAATATTCATTAGAAATATAAAAATATTTCCTACATAATCGTATTTTATTGATAATTTTTAGACATAAAATATGTTAATTTATTTTTGACACAATGATGATGCATTAATTACCTTATTTGTGAAATATTAAAATAATTGATATTATAAATATCCAAATAAATGAAAATTGAGACTTCTTATGAATTCCACTAATTTTTAGGTTAATATGAAATTTTAATGTTGATTAAATAAATTTTATTTGAATTGATAATGTTTTATGGCTTTCAAAAAAATCAAATACTAAATAGTGTCAAAATTGACATAATTGAGTTTTTAAAAAAAATAATATATTCTTTATTGATATAATATTCCTAAAAATCTATGGTTAGACCAAAAGACATATATAAGGTTATTTATATTAATAATGACCCACTTATGGTTCTCTTGGTATTTTATAGTATGTTTATTAACTATATAATATAAAAATACAAAGAGACATGGTAAATATCAAACTATTTAACTAATAGTTAAATCTAAATGATAATGTTAATATGGTGAACAAAGCCTGTCTAAAACCTATTTGTTGAGAGGTTTTCGACCACTACCCACATTATACACCAAATAACTCATTTTTTATCCATTAGAAACCGAAAAAAATTTTATTATAAAATAGTATTTCAAGATTTACCTAAAGTGACCCTCACCTCTCTTAAAAAAGAATACTTACCCTTCTCATAATTTCATACCTCCAAAGCCATTTGTCTTAGCCAAAAACTACCCAAATATCTGATAGGCCGGAAAAAGAAGGACGTGATGGCAAGAGGGGGGGGTGAATTGCCTTTTAAAAAATGATTAACAAATTAAAATCAAAGTTAAAGTGCAGCGGAAAATAAAAGAGGCAAGACAAAAAAATTGATAACGGAGTTCGGCCAAAACCCGGCCTACGTCTCCGCTCCCAACTCAACCGTTGAGAGATTCCTACCGCTTGCTTTTCAATGGTTTTAGCAAGAAACCCACTAGGCTTTGAGGTAGCACTAGGACCTATTACAGCTTGCTTTTGAATTGGTTTAGCAAGAACCCACTTGCTTTTAATGGTTTAGCAAGAACCCACTATCCTTCTTACAGGTGAAGGATAGCTCACCTATGTCTCAAGCTATTTAAAGGAAAGCTTGACAACCTCTTCACACCTTAGTGGTGATGTGAAACCCAAAAGAAAGAGGGAATGAGAAAAGTTTGGGGTTTGTAGGCACAAACCCAATTTTAAGCTCAAAATAAATAAAACACTAAAAACCGTAATTGGGAGAAGCCTTGGGCGCCTTTGATTGATTGGAGATGCTGAAGGCCGCTTCCAAGCTTCTTTGAAGGAGCTCCTTGGATGTGGAAGTTGTTGGAGCAAGGTGGGTTCCTTGAAGGAAGTCCGCCGGAGGTTGGCCAATTGATACAAAATATGTCCGTTGGCTTCGTATATGATCTGGTTAGGTGTCCGGGGCTTCCTTGGCCTTTATTTATAGGCATGGAACCCATTGGGGGCCTTCGGAGCCGTTGGAAAAGGCTTCGGAGCCGTTGGAGGCCAAAAGAGGGTTGACTGGTCAAAGCCAACGACTAGTTTGACTGGGCTACCGGCTGGCCGGTACAGCTCCACCGGCTGGCCGGTGCCTTGGCAGAGGAGAAGAAAAATGGTCCAGGCTCCACCGGCTGACCGGTGGAGGAGCCACCGGTCGGCCGGTGGCAAGACAGTAGCAAACACTGTTCTGCTGGGTGCCACCGGCTGGCCGGTGACAGAGCCACCGGCTGACCGGTGGAACCTGGCAGTGGGCAATGCCTCTGCCAGGTCCACCGGCTGGCCGGTGCTATCACACCGGTTGGCCGGTGGACTGAATTTCAGTCCACTTGATGTGCTTCATGGCCCATTTCCTTGGCAATCTTTTGCCTATAAAACAAAAACACTTAAAACAATGTTAGATAAAAAAGAAAGTGATTGTGATCATGAAAATTAAACCACGAGGGGATACGAGAGGTACAACAATCTCCCCCTATTTTGATGATCACAATCACCGAAACAATCAAAGTAAAAACATAAATTAAAGGCATAATTTTAATAGATTGAAAATAAATGAGAAGCATGATCAAAAGGTTTCTCCCCCAATCAATCAAGAAATTTCTCCCCCTTTGTGATTATCAAAATAGCACGGGGCATAAAACTTGATTGAGGGAATGGGTTTGAAAAACTAGATATGAGAAATAAAAAATCAATTAATATTTTTTAAATTGAAATGAAAAATTGAATAACAGTTTGAATTGAAAGTTTTGAATCAAAAACCAATTGAAATTTGAAATTTGAAACCAAATGAAATTTTTGAATCAAAAATTGAATAACAGTTTGAATTGAATGTTTTGAATTAAAAAAAATTTGATACCAACTGTTGGAAATTTAAAAATGAAAATTTAATAGAAAATTTTGAATTGAAAGAATTGAAATGACAATTGAATTGAAAATTTGAAATTGAAAAATTTGAAACTAGGAGTTGAAAATGAAAAAATGAATTGAGAGTTTTGATACCAAGTGTTGAGTTTGAAATGAAAAATTTTGAAAACACAAAAAGGCTTAAAAGATCCTAACTCCCCCAAAATAAAAACAATAAATCACCGGGGAAAGGAAATAAATTTTGGCCCAGAGAGACTCGCAAGAAGGGATTTTTCAATCCATACTTGTCTAGTGGCGGGTCTTCTCCTATAAAATTCGTCCGAATAAAAAATAGATTTGGGTTGACCGTACCAGGCATTTTTGCAATCACACTCGTAAATGAGGTTCCCGGGTTTCTTACAATAGTTGCAAAATTTAAAACTAGAGCTCCCCCTTACAAAAACAGTGGGTGCATGGGAGGAGAAGGCTTTATCGGTGTAGCCAAGTCCATTGGTGGTTCCAGATACTCGTTGAGAACCTAAGAGTTTGGACAAATTTTGTTCACCTTGGGTGAACTTGGCTAGGGATTCCCTAAGGTCCTTAATGGTTGATTCCAAAGAATCAACATCGGGAAAATTCTGGATTTTGAGGGACATCTCCTCCTTCTCTTTGAGAAGTTGTTCTTTTTCGGAGGAGAGTTTTTTGAAAGACTTTTTCAAAGCAACGAATTTTGAAGAAAGCTCATGAAAACCATTTTCAAGTTGGTCTCTAGCATGTTGGAGTTCTTCATATGATAAATGATTAAATGAATTAGAAGAACTAGAGGAGGAAGAAGAGGAAGAGGATGATGATACCTCATGTTTTGCCATTAGGCATTTTGTAACTTGGTCGCTTGAGGAGGAGGAGGAGGAGGATGATGAGGTGTCACTCCATGTCGCCTTGAGGACCTGTTTCTTTCCTTTTTCGTTTTGCGTGGCCCGTTTTTTGTTGAGTGGGCAATCGGGCTTGTAATGTCCCTTTTCGCCGCACCCGTAGCATTTTACCTTGGGCTCCGATCTTTTGTCGGGTTCTTGCTTTCGATGCTTGCGGGATTTCTTCTTCTTGTGCTTCTTCATAAATTTGTGCATTTGGCGGGCGAGATTCTCCATTTCCGAGTCGCCGCTTGAAGATGAAGAAGATGAAGATGATGATGATGAGGAGGAGCTTACTTCTTTTTGTACCTTGAGGGTGATGGTCTTTGGAGTCTTGATTGGTGTGCCCTCCTTTTGAGCTTGCCTCCTCATCGTGATCTCGTACGTCATTAGGGATCCAATGAGCTCCTCTACCGGCATATTTTTGACGTCCTTAGCTTCTTGGATCGCCGTCACCTTTGGTGCCCATGAGCTCGGAAGGACCCATAAGATCTTCTTGACCATCGTCTCGGCTGAAACATCATCACCAAGAGATTTTCTACCATTGCAAACGTCAGTGAAGCGTGTAAACATTTCAGAAATAGACTCATTTGGATGCATTGAAAAAGATTCAAAGTCTTGTCTATACATGTCTAACCGAGTATCCTTAACTTTATTAGTGCCCTCATGGGTCACTTCCAATAGTTTCCAAATTTCATGAGATGAGGTGCAAGTGGAAACTCGGTTGAACTCATTTCGGTCAAGGCCGCAATGTAGAGCGTTCATGGCTTTGCCATCAAGCTCAAAGTTTCTAATATCGGCGGGGGTCCATTTGGATTCGTCGGGGTTAGACAAAGTATAACCTTGCATGACAATTTTGTAAATAGGATATCCTATGCTTCTTAAAAAAGTGGTCATGCGGGTTTTCCAATAATTATAGTCGGACCCATCAAAAAATGGAGCCCGACCCAAAGAGTAGCCTTCGGGGGCGAAAGAGGTGGATGCCATCACAATGGATCTTTGAATTTGAAACCGTTTAAGGTATTACTCAAACCTCGCTCTGATACCAATTGATAGGCCGGAAAAAGAAGGACGTGATGGAAAGAGGGGGGGTGAATTGCCTTTTTAAAAAATGAATAACAAATTAAAATCAAAGTTAAAGTGCAGCGGAAAATAAAAGAGGCAAGACACAAAAATTGATAACGGAGTTCGGCCAAAACCCGGCCTACGTCTCCACTCCCAACTCAACCGTTGAGAGATTCCTACCGCTTTCTTTTCAATGGTTTTAGCAAGAAACCCACTAGGCTTTGAGGTAGCACTAGGACCTATTACAGCTTGCTTTTGAATTGGTTTAGCAAGAACCCACTTGCTTTTAATGGTTTAGCAAGAACCCAATATCCTTCTTACAGGTGAAGGATAGCTCACCTATGTCTCAAGCTATTTAAAGGAAAGCTTGACAACCTCTTCACACCTTAGTGGTGATGTGAAACCCAAAAGAAGGAGGGAATGAGAAAAGTTTGGGGTTTGTAGGCACAAACCCAATTTTAAGCTCAAAATAAATAAAACACTAAAAACCGTAATTGGGAGAAGCCTTGGGGGCCTTTGATTGATTGGAGATGCTGAAGGTCGCTTCCAAGCTTCTTTGAAGGAGCTCCTTGGATGTGGAAGTTGTTGGAGCAAGGTGGGTTCCTTGAAGGAAGTCCGCCGGAGGTTGGCCAATTGATACAAAATATGTTTGTTGGCTTCGTATATGATCCGGTTAGGTGTCCGGGGCTTCCTCGGCCTTTATTTATAGGCATGGAACCCATTGGGGGCCTTCGGAGCCGTTGGAAAAGGCTTCGGAGCCATTGGAGGCCAAAAGAGGGTTGACTGGTCAAAGCCAACGGCTAGTTTGACTGGGCTACCGGCTGGCCGGTACAGCTCCACCGGCTGGTCGGTGCCTTGGCAGAGGAGAAGAAAAATGGTCCAGGCTCCACCGGCTGACCGGTGGAGGAGCCATCGGTTGGCCGGTGGCAAGACAGTAGCAAACACTGTTCTGCTGGGTGACACCGGCTGGCCGGTGACAGAGCCACCGGCTGACCGGTGGAACCTGGCAATGGGCAATGCCTTTGCCAGGTCCACCGGCTGGCCGGTGCTATCACACCGGTTGGCCGGTGGACTGAATTTCAGTCCACTTGATGTGCTTCATGGCCCATTTCCTTGGCAATCTTTTGCCTATAAAACAAAAACACTTAAAACAATGTTAGATAAAAAAGAAAGTGATTGTGATCATGAAAATTAAACCACGAGGGGATACGAGAGGTACAACAATATCCTCCCAAATTCCCTCAAATCAATCTAGAGTCCTTACTTTGATCAGAAATCCAACCTATGGATCGCTTTTGATCAACTCAAAAGGGATACCCAAAGAAGAAGTAATAATTTCACCACTCTCTTTCAAGTTCTTTTACTCTTCCACTTCCTCTTTCTTTGTTGTTTCCATACCAAAATAATTACTCCAGTACCTTATACATACTTTTATGTTATTATAAATATGGTACAACCATATTATTTATTCAATCCATCATATAATTAACAAAGTCAACATACGTGCGTATGTACGGCTTACCGTCTCCACATCGTGGTGTAGTTTGTTATTCAAACACTTCATTATTTGGATGGGTCTAATAATGAGTATAAATGATGTAAATAATAAATATAACATGATAATTATTATTTATATATGATATAAAATTTAATTACATATGATTTCACCATCAATATAATGATATTTTCACTTGTGCGTACGTATGGATTACAGTCCCCACGAATGCGATGAGATTCATTCCCCATCGTAATCATTCAAGAATAATTTTCATTTTATGATTAAAAATAATTTTTTTGAACATAAAATCAGTCTTTATATGAATAAAATACATCCTATCCATAAAAACATGTCTTACATAACCAAGCATATAAAGGAAAACGAATTAGTTAACACCCGAAATGATGATACTACTGAAATATTATTAACAAAGCAATATTAGAGGATCATATATGATATCATATTTATGTATATAGTTATTTTATAATTTTTTTTAAAAAAAATAAACTATTATACAGGATGTTAACATACCATCTACTAAGGAAAAGTACAAGGTAAGGGTTAATTCCACAATCTCTTCATTATCCAAGGTTGTTTATACGTGAGAATCTACTGGGACCTCTTTATCAACCACATCTGTGTTTCTTAAAAATATATTTCTAAAAAATTTTACTATTTACTAGATAATGGGTTAATGTAATTTATACCTTTGTTTGAATTTTTATAAAATTTCTATATGGTAATCTTTTCATCATTTTCCAAACAATTGTTTTACGACCTTTTCAACAAAATGAAGGAAAGAATGTTTTTTAAACTTATACGGTGGGTGCAGATATTTTCTGCCATTATAACACCTTCTAAACATCCCATACAAGATTATAAGAATATTTTCAAAACAAATGTTTTCTTTTATAAGTACATGACTTCTAAATGACTTCAAAATAGAAAGATATATTTCTCTCAAATTTTTTTGATTTCATCTATGTCAACATCCTTTGATGGATTTTAAACTTTTTTGAAGTTCATTTATTATGAAACCAATATTCAATATTGAATTGAAGGTTTTATAATATATTTGACTGCGGATGTTTTATTTTTATACCATTCATGGTTTATGGATAAATTATTGACATTTCATATGCTAGTTTTAATACAAATGTTTATATTATGTTTAAACCTTTTCATGCGAGGAATGCATTGGACTTAGTAAGTGACGGGTGGAACCTGCTATAGCTCCTCGATGCATCGGTAGGTCTCATGAGACAAACTAGTGTCTTAGAACAAGGCCTTGACAAAATCTTATTTTTAGTCTTGGCACAGGGCCTTGACTATATGGTTATGAAGTCTAGCATTATTCATTCCATCATTATGAAATTGGCTACTAATATTGCATGTGATTATTCGACTAGTAGAATATCCATGTGAATAAGTAAATGGAATTACTTGATTTATATTGGCCATATTATATAGAAGTTTCTATTTAAAAGGTTTATGTTTTAGTCTTATACATTTACTTAGATTTCTATGCTTATTTATAAATGTTTCCGCTCTATTTTTATCTTTACTTAGCATTTGAGCTCACCCCTTTCTATATTTTATTTTTCCCAAGATGTGAAGAAGTATATTATGACTGACCTGTAGGGATAGTCAATGGGATATGAATATGGTAAATTGAGACAATGTAGTTGTTTTTCATTATTTTATAATGTAATTTAAAACTTATTAATGTATGTAGTACTTCCAAGGATACTAAAATGATTGGTCTTTTGGGATTTGATCCCTTATAAGCATGCCAATGTTATGTAATAATGCACCGACTCTGGGTATTTGGGGTCCGGGTATTACAAGTCATGATTACTCCAGTATCATTAATATAATATAATTTAGTTTTTAAATATAAAATTCATTATCAAACCTCTTCTCCTAACTTTTTATTATAAAAATGAAGTCATCATCAGTGGTGGGTTGATTTATCACCTTCATGGATTACGAGTTTTCATTTTCCATTACTACCTTCAAGGATTATAACAAAACCTTAATTTTTTTAAAAAAGATTGAAATTTTTATATTATAACTTTTTTAATGTTTTGTAACTGATTTATAAAAAAATTATTTAATAAAATGAAATTATTTTGTGATGGACTGAAAAACCGCCAGAATTAACTAAAGATTTATCATTAATGTTTTACCTCAGGAATCATACTCATAAAAAATGATATATAAAAATATTTCGAATTCTATAGGTCCATTAATAACATATAATTTCAATTATTAATAGTATTCCCATTTTACATGAACTTTCGTACTTGTATACAAATGCACCAGCCATGAAAAACAAGAAAAAAACACTCTGAGAACGATGAAATTGAACTCCATAACTCGTCAAAATGTCCATAAAAAAATTAATAAAATTATAATAAATAAAATACATTGATATGAGGTTTTGGATTTATTAATTAATGAATCAAATTTTATTATCTAGGATATTGATGTCAAGAAATCATTTGGACATAAGGTAGGGGTAGTATCAAACCCAAATCCTTTTGTTTGGTTTATTCCTAGTGCATGCAAAATTTCCATGTGGTTATTCTTTTAATATTCCTAAATTATAATTTAATTTTCTTTCACATTTATTTTTTGGAATATACATGTTTCAAATCTTTTTTATGACAACTAAAAATTTTTTATGAAAGAACTCTTCTTTCAAAAACACATTTTCACTTCTCTTGAATATTTTCTTATTTTCTCGATAATGGTGAATCTTATACCAAATATGTTTTCCCTTTTTAATCAAGAACCCCAATTTTATTCATGATTGATGGAATCATTATGAAACCCATTCATTTATATGGGTTAAATCATTAATTTGATTTATATATGATCTATGTGGCATGCATGATTATGTTAATGTTATGATGTGATGAACACGCCTGGAATTATATAGTGCTCCAATTAATTGCGTAACGTGCTATATCTCATGAGATAATGTGTATTATACATGATCACGATGCTATATATTTTCACACTTATGTGTGATATTTAAACACTAATACATTATTTTTCATTTTTATGAATTTCCTACATTTCATGCATTTACCTAGTGCTTCCTCTTCAGATTATGAAGTTGATCCTATGCGTTTTTTATGATGATGATGATTATTCTCACCCATGAGAAATTGATTCATGTTCCTTATTTATCCTCTTACTAGGTTTTTAGCTCACCCCTTTCTTTTATGTATATCATCATGTGATAACTTGTACAAAAGAGAACGTGATATTTTAATGATAAATTTAGAGGATTTAAATAAATGTTTATGGTTTATTATGTTCACAATATGTATGGTCCTAATTTTCCCAAGATACTAAAGTGTTGGATCTTTGATTGTAACGCTTTTAGATTTTTTATATTTAAAATGACATAATAATAATGTAAAAAAAACATGGTCTCTATATTTCTCAACCTAGATCAACTACATGAATAACTCAATAAACTGTATGATTTGGATCACAAAAATAACTCAATGATCAATAATATGAACAACCAATTGACCATTTTTGACTTACCCTATGATACGATGGTTATTGGATCAACTGTAAGAATAAATTAATATATATAGTTAGTGGATAAACTGTATGAATCTATAATAAATGGATTGAATGAGTTTTTTAATTACTATATGACCTTTCCATTTCCATTTAAAATCACTTTATATTGACGTAGTGCCTCATTATCTTTATGTAGTTTTTGAACTCAGTACTATTACAAAGGTAAGGGAATACATTTACGTAACTCTCTCCCATTCAAGCTTAAATTTATGTATCTAGTTTATTTCGTAGTTAACATTTACATACCCAACTGATCCTTAGTGTTATCTTTACATTGGTAGAAAATTTAACTCAAAATCATTATAGACCTCTCATAATCAATCCCGAGGAGTTCATTTTTATTCAAATTTTTGTATGCAATATTCCTACTTCTACAAACACTTTTACTTGATTTTTATGAGGAACAAATCATAAATGATCACATTTATAATTTGATATTATTTATATATTGACAATAAAAACCAAAATAATATACTATATCCACTTTATCCTTCTTAATTTCAAACTATCTTCAAAAAAGGGATCATCAATCTCCGCCATGGAATTTCTTGGAAGCTAAGGAATATACATCACTTTTGAAAATAAGTATCTTATAAATAAATCAATATCCAATAGATCTAAGACTAACTGAGAAAACTCATTGTAAAAACCTGAATTTTGAATAATAATATCATGATATCCATAAATCATTATCTACATTAAACCTATCCAATCTCTATCTATCTTCATCCAGCCTTTGCAAACCCTATAAAACCATATTCATATACTTACTTTAATAAAACTATTAAAATGGTTCATAGATGAAAAGGATGAATTTATATTTACCCCTTTTACTTCTCATAAATATATGATCTTACTAAATATGAAAGACACATATATTTAAAATTACCGAAATGTTTTTTCCCACCCTTAGTAAATACAATCGATAAATTCATTAGGAAATAAATATAAAAAGGTTTGTTTTATCATTTTTCTCCCTTTGGAAAAAAATTTAAATGAATAAGGTGAGTGTGCAGAAAGAACACCATACCATAGCCTTATAAGAGGAGATATTGAACTCCCATTTCAAACCTAAATCTATAAAAATCATCTTTCAATGATCGATTGGTTAACACATCAACTATTATCTCTGCAGTAGGAAAAAATTATAACTTTAACACATTTATCTCCACATGATCCTTGATGAAGTAATATTTGATATCAATGTACATATTTAATGCTGAAAAGGGTTCTTTTATATGTTTATACAAATTTTATTTTCAAAACTCAAGATAAGTGAAATTGTACATTCACCTAGAGGACTTCCAACTGAGTCTCCATCCATAAAAATTATGTAGTGTCTAGAGTAGAAGCTATATACTCTACCTCGACAGTTCTCAGGGTTAATAAATTTTAATTTTTTGGGTCCTAAAAACACACCTATCCCCAAGAAATAAGACTCCAATGGATGTGGAAGCATCACACAACAATTTAAATAACCACTTAGGCCATGTGGCCCTTATAAGAGCTCTTCATATTGGGGAATCACTACATGACTATGTAAAATCACCATATATTACCTGCATGAGGTGAGTTCATCATACGAATTATATGATTTTCCATGTGAGAAGTGTGTTTCTCATGGGATTCATTTGATTATAAATATTTAAGAATCATTTCGGTGTATTTTTCAAGATACCTTTGTTAATAATTTAATTTTTTTTGCGGGTCATCCATGAAAAAGTGGTCACTTAAATCCCCCCCCCCTCACAACCATGTAAATCTAGTTTGTTTGGAAATTAATGACACATTAGCAAGGTGTATTAAGATCACATGAAGTTTTAAAAGTCCAATGGTGGGCAACCCTTATAAATACTCCAACATGGGGTCCCTCATTACCACATATAAATTTGAACTCTAGAATAAGAACCCAATGTATTATAAATGTTTTCTTGAGATTTCATCGCTTTAACATTCTCCATGAGAGTGCCACGTGATTGAACATCACAAGAACCTAGGTAAAGTGTTGAATTCATGTGTTTTGTATTTATGATGGGTGATATGCATAATAATTCATCTACATGATGGAATATTTATGCTACATGTTGTGTTATAAAGACTACATGATATATCATGTGGGATATGTGACTATTATTTGGTTATGATTACTTATCCATTTTTGGAATTTTCTTTCAACTATTTCTCTGAATCAAATTATTACCTATATAGATGACTTCAAAATGTGAGGCCAGAGAAAAGGAGTTGAAGAATATGTAAATGGTCTATAGTGTGAACTCTGGGAAACACCAACATATTACACTATCTCATTCCATTCTTTACTATCTTATGAGAAAGGGACTTTGGTATTATCCATTGTCATATTATCTCCACTTCTACAGGTTCAAGCTTCTGAATGAAGCCCTGATTCAAGAGCCTCAAAAATGAAATCTTCCACCACTCTGGATTACTAAGCATCAGGTAGTGATTCACACTAACATATCATCATCTAGTCATTTCAACAAGGAATGTGATCACACTAAAGGATACATATTATAGTATGATCCTTTTTACCTTGAAATAGATATATGTGTACCCAAAACCAAGACACATGTATATAAGTCTATCATGAAGGAAACATTGAATAATTGTAAATTCAGTTGGGTAATAAGTTGGGACTTAAAATTAGATGATTATTATGGTTTGGATTGGGTATGGCCTTTCTGGTTCCAACAAAAATTTGAGTAATTCATGAAAAATATGTAGTAAATTTCTTTAACTAAATCTTCCTAGATCTCAAAAACCCTTACCTATCACAATAATCTTATTCTAGACCTTACCAGTAGATGTGGACTAAATTTTAATACCTTTAATTTAATGCATAGATAGGTTAAAGTGAGCCTCTAGGACATGTAAATGATTAGTGTACCTCCAATATTGGGAACCATGAATGATTAATTCCACCCCTCCCACTAATTTCTGATTTTGAAAATTATGAGGAAACCCCAATGATTTCCAATGATATACTTAAGCTAGTGAAGGACATCATAGAATATTAATTCCACCCAAAAATTTATATTCCCTTTGGTAAATGGGTAGACTAATTTTTCATGATGATCAGGAATGAACTATATGTGAAATGTTTAAGAGTTTTTCGAACTTGAAAAACATGTAGAGCATAAGTTAATTATTTTCCTACCATAGATGAGGTCAAATTCAATAGTTGGGGATGGGAGATTTCTTCTAATTCTAGTCGTTCCGTCCACTTGGTATTTGTTTCTGACGCTTTCTCCAAGGTGCGCACATCCGTATGATTTTGGGATGACAGTGTTGTTTGATTCCCCACATTCCCACTTTCCAAAGGCAGGCATCATCCATTCCTTGTTCAGGGATGTTTTCTCCTTGATCGAAATGGGATGATGGGATGTTGGTTCTTCCTTCCGGGGATTCCTCCTCGGAACTCATCACCTAGTCTGGGTATCCTTTATAGATTTAAGATGTTGTTCATGAAACTCTTCCCAGTGCCATATATTCCTGGATACCAATTAATTACACTACTTCTGTCGGGACATTTCAAAGGGTCTGGCCAGGGCAGTAACCTTCGGTCAGGGGAGTAGTCACGTTGGACATCATTGGCGTGTATGGATGATGGGACACTGGCGCATATGGGTTTCTTCTCCTTATTATAGTGCTTATCGAGGGCGCGTAATCCCAAGGCATCCCACGTTGAATGCAGGAATTGTATTCCCTGGGCATGTCTCTGAGGTTTTCCTCAGCTTCTCGTGTTTAACATAGGGTATGCCGCAAGTTTTATCATCCAGTGGAGATGGATCAGACTGATCAGAACACTGATTATAGTGGATCAGATGGGTGCAACCCCTGAAGGGAACACTGATATAGGGGGGTGAGATTTCATGACCTCATCGGGATGTGGCAGCCCGGGTAAGAATCAAGATGGATGATGGAGTGTTTGAATGAAGTGGATAGTGAATGTGATGGAACCACCGTAAGGACGACGGTAATGTTGGGCTTGAGTCTTGAGGAGACTTCCTACATATCGCCGTGGTCGGGAATCAAAGTCTGCATAGTTCGGTAGGGTGAAGGGATACCAAAGGAGGTGGCCCATGAGAATGGACGCATGTATTGGACCCGGAGGAAGTAGAACCTCTGGGTTGGGGAAAGACTTTCCCGAAACACATATGCTTGAAGGAAAGACCATACAATGGACTTGAATTGGGGCGTACACATAGGTTGAAAACTTGATGATGTGTATGGGGCTTACACAAGGTTAGCATCCCAAGTTGGTCTGACACCACTAGGACTGACCAAAGATGAGGATCTTAACAAATGGGATTACAACGGCTTACCACTGAATAGGGGATACCATGTCTTACCACTGGATAGGGTCACAAGGGATTACCGCTGGATAGGGTCACAACAGCTTACCACTAGTTGGAGTCACAATGGCTTACTAGTGATTGAGGTCACAATGGCTTATCGCAGATTGAGGTCACAACGGCTTACCGCCGGATGGGGTTGATCACCATGGAAGATTCCTACGTAACCTGCCTAGGAAACAGAGATCAAACCCTTGTAGTTCATATGGGATGGGGGTTGGTGGACCGACGTGAATGGGGACCTCGGGTCCAAATGGATGGTGGGATTTAACCTCATGGAGGCTTCCTACATACCTTTCATTTACAAGGATCAAAGTCCACGTAGTTCAGGTGGAGTGGGAGAACTGACATGAAGGAGGTCAGAGTGACCGAGAGTTGAGATTGAACCTCAGAGAGGCTTCCTACGTACCTCACCTTAGCAAGGATCAAATTCCACGTAGTTCGGGTGGGTGTAATGGCTTACCACTGACTGGGGGAAAAATGGATTACTGTTGATTAAGGTCCACAGTTTAACGTCGTGCAGGAAAAGGACGAACCGATGTGAAGGAGGACCTGGGGCCCAGATAGATGGTCTTCTTTAACCTCATAGAGGCTTCCTATGTACCCTACCTTGGTAAGGAACAAAGACCTCGTTGTTCATGGGGTGTTTGGTGAACTAACGTGAAGGAGTTTTGAATGAATTGGTGTTTCGATTAAACCTCAAGGAGGCTTCCTACGTACCTTTTCATGGAAAGGATCAAAGTCCACATAGTTCAATTTGGGGGGTTATGGGGCTTACACTCTAGGATTCTCAGATAGGATGTCATGGTCGATGCTTGCTCTAAGCCCACGTGAGTCATTCTCGATGTGAGAAACAAGACACATCAAATACCTGGCGATCAGGCCACGAAAGGTGTGTCTGTGGGAAGTAGAGTGGGGCTGATGCGCAGGTAGCAGCCCAAAAAGGAAACAACAACTTACGTGTGATCCGCAGCCCAAAGAGGAAACAGGGGCTTATGCACGGTTATCAGTCCAAAGAGCTGGAGATTGGTAAATACTCTAGGGTGGAGGCCCAGGTGGAAACAAAGCCCAAAGGGAGAGGGATTTAGCACTAAATAAAAGGGGGATTCGGTGCCCATCCCCCCATCTCTGGTATTTAGTGAGGAAGAAGATATGAGGATCAGGGATGCGGCCTCCCACAAGAAAGGCTAGGGGATTACACCAAGCTGGTTTCCCTTTCCCCACAAACAAATGCTGCTCTGATAAAGAGGATGTCATTCCATGTTAGGAATGATTTCACTTCCGTGGAGACTAGTGGACGTAGAGAATGTCTGAGATGGGGAAACCTGCGTGTAAGGCATGGGCTGAGGCCACAGTTTAACATCATGTGCTGAGGATGATGGTGCATGGCAGTTTAACGTCCTGCTGCTCCGACGAGGCAGGTTCACTCCACACCCCTAGGACTTATATAACCGACACCCTTTACACCTTGGTGAAGAGAAGGGATAGGCAACGATGGGACTAGGGATTGTCGTGAGGTGATCCCATTGGGGGTCCACATTAGGATGGATATGAAAAAAAGAAATAGACGTTAGCATCCATATCATAAGGAGCATGAGGCGAAGCGACACAATGGGAAGTATCGTCCAAGGGACTTTAACGTTACTTCATATGAGCCTAGATGGACGTACGAGAAAACGGTGTGTGCCTTAGATGTTTTGGGTGTGGGAGGCGCCCGAAAATGATGTCTGGAAGAGATATATCGAACATGTGCATACAAGGAGGGAGGCTTGTGTGCAAAATAGAAACGTTTCACGGAAAATGTTTGGTCGGCGCGCAATTGAGAAACTTGCGCGGAAAAGACTGGGTCGGCGCGCAAAGGGGGGCGGTTTTGCACGCAATTGGAAGAGATTTCACACAAGGAATAAGGGTTGTGTGAAATTTGAAGGTATTGGGTGCAAGTAATAAGGGTTTCACACAATTAGAAGGGATTTCATGCAAGGAATAAGGTTTTCTTGTAATTGGAAGGTATCGCATGCAAGGAATAAGTATTGTGCCCAATTGGAAGGGATTTCACACAAGGAATGAGGTTTGCATGCAATTGGAAGGGATTTCATGAAAGGAATGAGGTTTGTGTGCAATTGGAATGGATTGCATGCAATTGTAAATGATTGCGTGCAATTATAAGGGATTTCATGCAGAGGACCGGACTCAAAGTGATTCGGACGAGGGTTAAGCCTGAGTGGTCTCGCGTGAAGGCGGACCTCTGGGTGACCTGTCGTGAAAAATCTAGTACCTGAAAACTATCTTTTTCATGTGGAATAGGTGGATTTCACACAGAGAAGACAGTTTAGATTCTTTAGCTGCCATAAGATGAAGTTGTGCCCTTCTATTTATAGGCACTCGTGGTTGTCTAATCCACACTGAAATTGGTCCGCACAAAAGATTGTGCACCGGTGTCAGTGGCGTGAAAGTTCACCCACATGGGGGCGGTCATGTGCAAATTTTTGTGCTCGCGTTCGGTGGTGCGAAATTTTCCACGCCTACATGGAGAAAATTCTAGGATCCTGCGGTTTTCTAAGTGGGATAGCTTTTTTCATGCACCTCTGAAATTTTTACGTGCATCCCTCCCCCCCCCCTCCCGGAATGGAACACCGGGTCAAAATATGTCTTCACTTTGTCACGACAAAACGTCCTTCATCCCTTGAGCATTTTTTCAGCATCTAAAAATTCCCCCCATTAGAATCAGATCGAAAAGGGGAAAAAATGTTCAGATTCCAAGGGAAATGTCGAGACTCATAACTTCTAGGAGTCGGCGTGTGCCAAAACCCGCAGATGCGCGTTAAACTGAGAAGTGGCGCACAAATAACTTTTCACAAGCATGTGAAAACCTTGCTTCGTGCCTATAAGAACCCTCTTGGGTCCCTCAATCCAAATAGATTTTTCACGCATGATAAGTCTTGAGATCTTGCGCATGAAAAACTTCACTTGTCTTGTTCAAAAAACCACTTCGGTTGCACGCAATTCCTCGAGTTCAGATGTCGTTTTACATGCCGACCCAGGGTTTTTCACCCCACTGCCTCTATTTTTCTTGCCAACTCCTCTTTTTTTGCACTTCCTCTCAATTTTTCACGTGGCCTCCTATAATTTAGTGTTGTAGCAGTATTTTCGTGCTGACTCCTTGAGACCTCACCAGAGGAAGATAGTTGCTAATCGGGCTGACGCTGACAGAGAAGTTGTGTTCGCCACTCGAAGGGCTGAGATGGTTTCCAAACGTAAGTTTTATGGTACCCAAAAAGATTGTATCTAGAAACCATACTCTCTACAACATTTTGACCCCATCCTAGAAGGAGTATTCATTATCTGACAACTTACCAATATGAGACTTCGGTATTTTGGAGGAGGTACACGTGCTCTGGTTTGAAGTGGACATACAGTGGTCATGGGTGACCTGTGGGGATGATCTACCTCGATATAACATCACTAAAAATGGCCATCCTGTCAGAGAAACAAGTAATATGGATGCTTACATCCTGAATACCAGGACTAGGACTATATTGGGAAGCGACCCAGTCACATAGGATTCTTCGGCCCATTACACAAGTACTTTCCCACAGAGTGTTACCGATGAAACTAAAGGCTGGCTGCAGGATTGGTATCTGTGGTCTAGAGGAAATTTCACCAGTGAATGGGCCTGGGCATATTGGGTATGCCTGACGTGTGACCAGTTTGGGGCAGAAATGTGGCACATCGGTTTGTTCGAGGTAGTGTGAACGTCGCAGTTTCATTTCTACCGTCAGCATTAGCACGGGCCAAAGTTGTTTACCTGATGGGCCCCCTATACCAATACCTTCCATATTCACCATGGGGAAGTTGGTATCAGCCTTTGGGACATTCATTTTATAGGGGGTATCCCTTTGGATGGGCATCAGTATGATGATTTCCTTTGGATGAGGAACATCTAGGGAGAAAGATCACAAATTCCTATCCTAACATGGCATATGTTGGAGCTCACTAAGGAGAGGTTGGGGTCAAGTAATTTTTGAAGGAAATCACCTACGAAAAATGGTTTAGCTTGTTTATGTAATGATATCTAGAAGTCAAGATTCCAGGGTGAGGAAGGAGGCGTCCGACCGTGGAATAGAGGAGAAAAAGCGGATCGTACTGGAGGATCCTGGAGGCGGGGAATATCAATCATGGGGATTCATCATAAATGAGAGTCGGGACCCAAACGTATAGTATGCCAGATTTCATACAACCTTCCTGAGTGGGTGCCTCCTACTAGTGAGGGACATGAGGACGGGAGTTCGTTTACAGACCTTGGTGATGGCTGGCATCATGGCCGCTAATCAGAGGTTCAATCTGGGAGTCCCCGTGTTAGCCTTTTTTTACGCCATTCTGGGGTGAATTTTAAGAGGGGGTCACTGAGGAGGATCTGTGGTCCCTTCCATATCCTTCATGGTTGGGTCGCGGATCATTGTGGCGGGTATACCTTTCTGAATACCATTCATCTTCCAGGTATCGGCCTGCAACCTTCCTTGCTGAACATTGATGGGGTCATGCCGATGATGCTTAACGAGGAGGGGGTAAGGATCAGAATCTCCAATCATGCCAACTTCACTTTTAGCCCATTCGCCACCCTGACTGGCCAGATTATAGACAATGGGAAAGGCTCAACGGAGAAAAGGGAATACTTCCAGGGTATCATAGGTGGGGTGTTTGTGGCCCGGATTGATGGAAAGATCCTTTGGGAGCCCTATGTCACATCAAGATTCCCCATGCAGTTTGGATTCCTCCAGCGGATGCCAAAGAAAGTGTATACAGATGTCCAAGAGGAGAGGCAACCATGCATTCTTTTCCAAATGTGGCTGATGTTCACAACCCATGGATTTTGTGACGTCATTACCTTTCCCTCTACCAGAGTAGATGCTAGCCTATCGACAGAATATGACAAACATTGGGATGTAGCATACCCTGAGGGACTTTTGCATAAGTGAGTTAAATAGCTCAAGGTAGCCAGTGTAGAACCTGGGCGGTGAGAGAGAAGAAAGGGAATTTTTTGGAAGCAAAGTTCCCAAGAAAGTCAGGTAGCTAGGCCAGCCCAAGCTAGGACTACAGTAGCGGGAACGTTACACGACATGTTTGTTCCTTCGTCGCCCAGGGGAGAGGGGCTCACGGAGCGGTCAGAGAACTTCCCAAGAAGCAAATAAGATATCTGCTTCAACCTTCTAATGATGCAATCTTCCTGGCTCTATGGTTGGCCTGGTTGACCCTACAGAAGTCGATGGATGTCGAAGCCCTGTGAAATAAGATAATACGAGATAGAATACAACTTCTAGAGGTCAGACTCATCCGGGTTGATGATAGGGTAAAATTCCATCATCGACACGCGTACCTGACATCCATGGATGCGTATGCACGCCAGCGAGGTCTGCGTGAGGAACCACCACTCATGGTGAAGGTAATTCTTGGCCAAGAGCATGATCCAGACAAGATGCCACCCGAGGATGACGACAATGATGAGGAGCGGGCGGGCAGTGAGACAGAAGAGGAGGAGGTGGAAGGAGAAGGTGAAGGAGAAGAGGAAGGATGAGGTGAAGGAGAAGAGGAGCTCTATAGTGGAGGGTCTCAAGGGATGTTCCACCAAGGGAGTCTTCAGGAGAGTGGTGAGATCATTGGCTCTGATGTAGACATAACTGAGATACTTGAGGTATGTATCAGCCCTTATCTATCCTTCCCCCCCCCCCTTCATTTGTTTTTCTTTGTAAACCCTAAATCAGATCTCCTTATTCTGATCAGGTGCATATTGGCACTGACCAAGAGGCTCCATCCGAAGTGGGGAGGAGGCGCCATTAGAACAAGGTGGGGAGTCGACGCCCATTATTCATCTAATAAGTGCTGAAGGATCCCCTACAATGATAACTCATGTAGTAGCTGGAACACACTACTACAAAAACAGTCAAGGGAAATGCTACCCCTTTATCAACACTAAAAAAAGTGCTGATAAAGGGGGTATTTATCAGTGCTCAAAACAAGCGCTGATAAAGGGGACCCCTTTATTAGAGCTTCTTTTAGTAGCAGTGATAAGGGTGGGATTTATCAACGCTGAGAAAATTTATATTTTAAAAAAATCATGAAAAATAAATTATTGTTATAAAAGTATATTTATTCGTATATAAATATAATATATGTATTTTAAATATGTTTTATATATGTATAAATAGACTATTACATTTAATATATAAGAAATTTAGTGAAAATGCCTTTAAAATATTTTTAAAAATTATTATTAATTAATAATTTTCTAATTATTATCGATTAAAAATAATTTTATAACAATTTGAAGACACAAAAAACAAAACAACTAATAAAATATCTAAAATAAGTTGAAAATGTAACTCAAACTGAAAACGGATATAACGTTTTATCCGGGTGTCTGTTTGAGCTCTACCACATATCAAATAGAATTCTACAACGAGATCTACATCTTTATGACCGGGGGGACCCCGGTCAAGGTTTTTTTGCGGCCAAAATAAGCCCAAAAGGCCTCCAAAACTGAGTTTTTAGTCGAGTTACCCCGATTTGTTAACATTCAAATAAGTATAACATCTAATCCAAATGTCCGTTAAGATTGTAGCACATATCATATCGAATATTGTTTCATTTTCTTCGATTTGACTGGTTGTGGAGTTGAAATGGGCTTCTCTATTATAGGTTATGGTCGTTTTAACATTCAATGGCTTTTCAAAGACACATATATATGTATTTATTCGTATATGTATGTGTCTGTGTGTGTGTGTGTGTTGTATATATGTATATATGTATTTATTTATTTAATTATAAACACACATAAAAACATATTTCATAACTGTATTTAAAACTAATCTTATATGTATATATTAATATGCAAATAAATATGCGAATAAAAAATTATAACTATATATATATATATTAATATATTAATTAATATATATATATACTAATATATGAATAAATATATTTATATTAATATGAATATATATCAATATATGAATAAATATAACTATATATATATATAAAGAGATATATCATTAAATAGTGAAAAAATGAAATAGCATAGTGGTAAATGTGCAACCATGAAAGGGGGAGGTTGTAGGTTCGAGTTTGGGTGGAGCCAGAGGTGGTGCACACGTTTGAAGATGCGGGGGAAGGGCAGCGTGCGGGGAGACCTCCTAGCGCTGATGAAGGGGTGTTCAAGCGCTAATAAAATCTCTCCCCGCGCATTATTTAATTTTTTTTATTTTTTATAATTTTTTTTGACTTTTATCAGCACTTTTTAAAAAGCGCTGATAAAGGCCCCTTTTATCAGCGCTTAAAAAAAGCGCTCATAAAGGGGTCTTTTATCAGTGCTTTTTTTAGAACTAATAAAAGTGGCATTTATCTGTTCTTTTCAGAGCACTGCAAAAAGGGTCCCCCTATATCCATGCTGAGCTTTACTGTGCTTTCTTAGAGCTGATAAAAGCCCGTTTTGAGTGCTGATATAGGTCATTTTTGTAGTTGTGACACTAGAGGCTGATGCTTTGGGCTCTTGTATGTTCATTACTTAGACACTGGTATTTAACATTGGAGGACTCATTTGATCAGGGTGTTCATTGTTTGTGCAGTAATTACAGCTTTAGAGACTCGTCAGGCTACTGAATCTAGTTCATTCACAAGTTATTTAATGGAAAATGTGTTGGCCACTTCGGGGAGCACTTCCCAAACCGAGTCGACCCCAGCACTAAGGGAGAAAAGAGTTGTGGATATCAGCGATATAAATGTCGGGGTAGGGTCGGAAGTTGGCATAAGAGCTACCAAGACCGAGATGAGAGAGGAAGGTCACCCAAGTGTTGAAGATCCAACCCCCTTGGGAGGAATATTTGAAGAAGACCCTGCTTTTGGTCTCTTGGATACATTCCATGACTATCGGCCTGCAGATCCCAAGGAGATAAATGATTCTGATTCGAATGCGGCTGAAGAGAGATGTATGACGCAGTGCAAAGGGTGGAAGTGTATCAAGCGCTTTCTCGGTCAACCTCAGACAGAATGGCTAAAACGGATGGGATCGCTCCACACTTGGCTGTGCTTTCTCTGTGCTGGGGGGTGGATTCTCACCGTCTTCATTCGACAATCCATGACTACATTGATGAGAAGCTGCGTGAGAGCAGCTAACATTGCCCAGTGTTAAAATGAGTCAGGGAGTACCCAAGAATTCCTGAAGGTGGAACAAGATGTCTGACACCTTGATGAAAAAATGAAAGAAAAAGAGGTATTCATTGCCAACAGTACTGATCTTGTGGAGCAATTGAGGGCCCAGCTGGTGGATTCCCAAGAGAAGCTAGTGGAAGCGGGTCACTAAATGACTGGATTTCAAACTGAATAGGCACAAGCACAGGCTAGGGAAAGTGTATTGTGCACTATGGCTACTGATAATGAAAGGGTTCTCAGGGGGGAAGCAATCCTGGGGGCCACAATCCAAAAGATAGAGGCACTGGAACGATCTATCCAAGATGTTGATCCTTAAAGGACCTTCTTTGGTCGAACTCAAAAACTCATGTCTCCTTACTACCACTTATTCTAAACTGCGTGTATGGATAGATTTATTTACTTGTTCATTTGTTTTAATTCATTCAAACAGAATCCTGAAATAAATAGAAATCCATTCCTAAGCTCATGTGGGCCATACCCAGTGTGAGAAATAAGGGATGATTGCACTATTACATTGTTTGAATGTAGGAGTGCCAACCAATATTTGGGCACCCGAGGTTCAAACAACCAATCCGGATTCCCAGGAAGAGAAGGGAGAGGCGTGATTAGGGGGTGAGGACCTCAGAACAATCGATGTTTCATCTTCCCAATGTGCTCTAGTGAATGAGCGGGGTAACGCCAGGGGTGTTTGAAATCAACCCGAACATAAGGGAGTGGAAAGTGTGAATCACAGTACCCCAGATTTGGAACATTATGGGGGTGGCATTACAATATAGGATAACTATTGACTGTGTTCGAAACACAGTATCCATATTATATTAGCCTGAAATGGAGATGAGAAACGAGGGCCGACTACTGACCATGTTCGAAACCTGGGGCCTGACTCATAATTTCATCCATTAGTCTTCTGGAACATTTTCCCATTATAGTAGGCAAGCCATAGGTCGGGCATCCATACGGTTAGGGGGTTCTTTTAGACATGAAATAGGACTAGGGTCCAAATAAAGGGCACACAAAATGTGGAATGTGGAGTGGTGGTTTGCTCGAATAGAATCCAACACTATTGGCGTTACGCCACTATGATGAGAACACATTAGGTGGGTGCACCAGTCTGATCATGGATCATTCCTTCATCTAAATAGGGCCTCTCTGGCAAGGAAACTTTCACCTCCCAACGTTATCATGGGACCTCTGGAACTTGTTCAGAGTATAACTGTGGTTATAGGATTCCCTGAAAGAGTTCGGGCCAAGGGGCTGAAAAAGAGGAGGAAACAGGATTTCTGGTTCCTGGGGCATGACCCAGAGACGAGGTGTCTAGGCGTTCCTACGTATCCCATGGGAATGGGAATCAATCCGTACGTAGTTCTTGAGATGCATTTTAATGTCATAAAGGAAAAAAGAAAATGAAATGATTAAATAGAAGGAAAAGATACCGGGGTTGGACCCGGAGATGAGGTGTCTGGGCATTACTACATATCTCTTGAAGATGGGAATCAAGACACACGTAGTTCTTGAAGGTGGCATGGTAAGATATCGGTGGTAGAGATATGTTCATGCGGGTTTGGCCCTTATACCAAGAGAAGCGGCATTTGATAGATCTTGTTTGTTTTTTAGGATGAATTGTTGTTTTGTTGTGAAGTAAGGGACCTAGGATGGAAGTTCTAGGTATCTCCACACGAATCAAGCCATATGATGGTGTCTAAAAATGGTATGGTGTGTAACCGATACCAAACATGACATCCCCTCAGGCGAGGACATCACAATAGAGTGTCGTTTTTCGTCGTGCGGCTAGGATGATAATGTCATAGTTTAGGGTCATGTGATGGGACCAACCATGCATTTTTAACATCATTAAGGATAGACACAATAGTTTTAAGTCATGTGGGACTAAGAATCATATTTTAATGTCATATGGATCAGAAATATACAAGAGGGGATGAACACGGCGTGATAAAGCATACCCGACGTGAACGACGACAAGGTCCACACCATACCATGCATAATTCTGAGGAGGAAACCTCAGGCTGAGGGACCTGGAAAGATTAAAAGTTAAGGGGAAGGATAAACTAGCTCCCAATTGAGCTATACCCGAAGATGAGATGTATAGGTGTTCCTATGTATCTCATTAGAATAGGAATCAAGCCACACGTAGTTCTCAAAGGTGCCTTTTAACGTCATGTGGGACAAAATATAGTTTAATGTCATGTGGGATACGAAGTAGGGGGGATAACTCCTTGGAAAGGGCATATGTGGTTTAGATGATGAAAACCTAACTTTAATGAGGACATAAGCACATTCCACACCACTCAAACCCATAATATTTAAATCCTCGAAGACAGAACAGAAGAGATAAATTAGTGGAACTCGAGTTGGAACGAAATACAAGATGTTTAGGAGTTCATACATATCCCATGGAAATGGGAATCAAGATGTACGTAGTTCTAAAATAGATCTTAGTTTATGGTCTTAGAGCTTAGACCATAGAGGAGAGGAATACTTCCAAGTAAGTGCGGACCTCAACCAAATCCCTAAGCCCATGTGAGTCAAACTTGATGTGGGAAACAAGGGTGGAAGAGGTTTTTTTTGCAATACCTGGAACACAAGACAAAGGGAAACTGGTATGGAGCCCCGAATGATGCCTTTACTATGGATTTTGTCCTCTTAACGTGAAAATGTGCACTGAGGGATAGTGTTAGGAGTGTCAAAATTCCACTTAGACATGATGAGGTGTAAAATTATGTGAATCATACGACCGATTTTTTGGGCTTAAGGGGGCTGGAATGACGGTGGAGGATAACTGTTGACCGCATTCGAAACAGAGCATCCATATCACGTTATCCTGAAATGGGGAAAAACAAATGAGCATCGACTGCTGGCCATATTCGCAATGCAGGACTTGTATCAACTTTTTATCTAAAACCCTCAAGGAAATTGTCCCGTAATGGTTGGAGAGCCCTTAGTCCAAGCATCCATTCCATTTGGGGGTCCCTTTCGATGTAAAAGGTGGTGAAAGTCCTAATAAAGGGGAACATGAAGCCTAGAAGGTGGGTGGGAACATGTACAGGTAAAATTTGACACTCCAAGTTCTAGAACAGAGTACTCATGGGCCAATTGGTGAATCTCCGTAGGGGGTCGAGGGGCTCAACTTGAAAGCGGACGATTTGAAAGGACGAGTATAGAACAAGGGGATAGAGAACTCTCCAGTGAAAGAGGTACATGGTGTGGTTGTTAAAACCCAATGTGAATTAGAACATAAGCCCATACCACACCATGTGTCCCTCTAATGGAATAATGTATACCAAGGGGCCTAGATAACAAGGATATCTCTAAGAGATGGTGCTGGATCCAAATTCTAGACATTTGGCCAGTCCTACTTATCCCATTAGAATGGGAATCAATCCACCCGTAGTTCGATGAAAGGGATGATGCAAATAAGGGCTAGATACCCCAATGAAGGGCATGTACGGAATAGTGAATAACCTAAAGTGAAAAAGAATGTGAGTCTATATTGTACCACCCTAAGTGAGAACTTAGTTCGGGACCCGAAAATGCTAAGGGGCCTAAGGCTAGGCCTCGGATGGAAAGTCTCAGCCAGTTTGCTGTTTAACGTCTTACAGTGAGGATGAAGGTGGGGGTAAGGTATCTCATCTAGGGATTTGTACGGAATGATGAGCAACTTGAAACAAATGAGTACATAATCCCACACTACATTGTACAACCCTAAGTGAGAACTTGAGCCATGGGCCCGAAAAGGCCAAGGGGCCGAGGCTATGCCTCATATGGAAAGCCCCAGCCAGCTTGCAGTTTAACATCTTGTAGTGAGGATGAAGGTGATCTTGGTTTAGGGTCATAGATCTCAGACCGCATATTCTTAGTTTAATGTCATATGCGTTGGATAAAAAGGGAGAATCATTGTGCTTATGGAGGACCCCAAATCGGCAATGATGATTGAGGACAACTGTTGTCCAGGTTTACAACACAGTATCCACCCTTGTGTGATCAGAATTCGGGGAAAATAATTTAGTGTCAACCAATGGCCATATTCTCAACACGGGACTTGTATCAACTTCTCACTCGCAATCCTCAATGGTGTTAGCTCTTAACGTTAGGAGAACCCTTGGGCCGAGAATCCATGCCATTTGGGGGCCCTTCTGGATATAGAGGGTGATGGAAACCCAAATGATGGGTCATGCCGAGCATGGAAGGTTCTATGATCACAGAATGGATGATAAATGAAGGAAGGGATATTTTAAGGTGATATGTGTGGCATTGTAAAATAGCCTGACGTGAATGAGGACATGAGCCCGCACCGCACCACACAGTCCTAAATGAGAACTTGGGCGAGGGGCCCGAAGGGGTTGAAGGACCTGAGGTTGGGAGTCCTAGACAATAGTATCCATATCACATCTTGTGTGGTTACTGCCTCATCACATCCCCTAAGCCCACATGAGTAGTACTCGGTGTGGGAAACAAGGAGATGGATTCGGCTTTTCGTATCATATAAGGGTCTCATAGCTGGCATCGCCCAAAAGGAATCACAACTTGAAGATATAGCAGGAAGGATTAACCACCACACTCAATATTTGGGATCTACAAGGGTGCTGACAATAACAAAGGATAGCCACTAACCATGTTAGAAAAACAGTGTCCTTGTAGTGTGACCTGAAATGGAAACAACAAATGAGCATTGACCCTGACCATATTCACAACATGGGACTTGTATCAATTTTTTTCTCAACATCCTCGAGGGTGTTGGCCCAAAGTGGTAGGAAAGACCTTGGGCTGAACATCCATTCCAGTCGGGGGTCCTTTTGGATTTGAAAGATGATAGAGTCCTAACCAATGTAGTGGGTGAAGCATAGTTATGCCAATACATTTTAACGTCCAGCAGGGCAGTGAAAGTGATGGACATCTCTGGGGAGTGGGATGTATGGCGGGATCAATATGATCTCGAAGTGAATTGGAGAAAAATAATGTACCATACCATGTGTCCCGACCCGAGGGAGAGTTCTGATGTTTGGGCTGGGCTAACAGACAAAATGTCTGGGTGTTCCTACATATCCCATGAGGATGAGAATCAAGCCGTACGTAGTTCTTAAAGGCCATGCAGTTTAACATCGTGTGGTGAGGATGTGGGAGACTAGAAGAACGAGGATGGAACACTGGGTTCAATCATCATAATCCTGACATGAGTGGGGCCAAAGAAGTATTCACTACGCTGTGTAAGGATCCTCCAAGAGGTCTACCCCCAGGGGGGGATAGTCAAAGAAGAGAGTTTGGGGGCTGGACTCAAGACGAAATGTTTGATTCTTCCTACGTATCCCATGGGAATGGGAATAAAGTCGTAATTAGTTCTTGAGATTCAGTTTAACATCATGCAGGACAATATAGAGTTTGAGGTCATGTAGGAACGTGCAGTTCAAGGTCATACAGGACCGTAATGCAGTTTAGGGTCATGCAGGACCAACCAGTTTAAGGTCATGTAGGACTATATAGATTATGGTCATGTGAGACCCAGTAGTTTAGGTTCATGCAGGAACTATGGGATCATGCAATGTATTGCTTAAGGAACATATAATTGGTGGGAGGAGTTATGTGCTCACCATCCATGGTTACCAGTGAGTACGCACCATTGGGGTAAACCTTGTGAACAACGAAAGGTCCTTCCCATTTGGGCTCCAACTTGGGTAGTTTCCTGCTAGGTATCATTGGTGTCCTAAGGGCCAGTACCAAGTCTCCCTGCAAGGAGTGGAGGTGAACTTTATTGTTGAAATCATCGGCTATCTTGTTTTGATGCCTTCCCAGATTTTGTAGGGCACAAAACCTATTCTCGCAAAGTGATTCCAATTCATCCAGACGAATTTCAGCTACCTTATCTAGTGCCTTATGGTCATAGACCACTGTGCGTAATGAAGTCAACTAAATATCAATGAGAAGGACAGCCTCAATTCCGTACATCAGGGAATATGGGGTCACCTGGGTGGAATTACGAGTCATTGTCCGATAAGCCCAGAGGGTGTTGGGGAGCTTTCCCGGCCAACTCTTCTTATTCTGACCAACCACTTTCTGCAAAATGTTAGAGAGGGTCTTGTTGAACACCTTGATCTACCCATTTTCTTGTGTGTGGTAGTAGGAGGTAGGGTTAGAATGGATGTTGTACTTGGAGTACAATATCTCCAACTCGGCTGCATGGAAGTTAGTGTCATTATAAGTGAGGATGACGTGAGGGACTCCAAACCGGTAGATGATATTGGAGCTCATGAGGTCAACAATAGAATGGGACTTGACCTCCTTGAGTGGAACTGCCTCTGTCCACTTGGAAAATAAATCTATAGCGGTCAGGATGAACCGACATTAGTGAGCCATTATCGGCAGATATGGTCCCATGACACCCAGTCCTCAGACTGCGAAGAGCCAAGAGTACTTGGTAGTTTGGAGAGGCTCCAGTGACCGATGCATGAAGTTATCATGAACCTGGCACGCATGGAATATTTTGGAGAACTTGATGCAGTCATGGATCAGGGAGGGCCAAAAGTACCACAGTCTTCAGATCTGATGGGACAACTTTAGGCTAGTCTGGTGGGCACCACCGGAACCGGTATGAACCTCCTATATGACATGAGAAATCTCAACTTCTTGGATGCAACAGAGGAGAACACCATGAAACCCATTATTATATATTATCTTCTCAAAACTAGGACCACTGTTAAGGGTAAAGTTTAGTGCGCGACATCGGATTCGCTCATGCTCGGCCCGATCTTCCAGGAGATTACCGTGTTGGAGGTATTCAACCAAAGGTATCCTCTAATAGGGAGCTACTTCAACCACTAAATCCGGGTTACCTGGGGGACCTGGGGGTCCTGACATGGAGGCGTCGATGGTAATATGGCTTACCTGCGGTCCATCATTGTCATCTAGAATGACAGCAGCAATGAATCTCCGATGAGCCACGTGGATAATAAAGTCATCCTGCTCGGGCTCTGCAAGTGGTGTAGCTAGGTAGTCCAAGGCATCAGCTTGAACATTCGGTGACCGAGGGACATGCGTAACCTCCGGCCAAGAAGGGAACTCATACATTAGCTGGAGAGTGCATTACAACAATGGTAGAAGCTCTGTCTTCCTGAAAACATAATCACCATTGATCTGTTTAATGACTGGTTCAGAATCCCCTTTCACATGCAGATGGGGCATGTCAATCTCAAGGGCCAGTTCGAGGCTAGTGATGAGAGCCTGATACAATGCCCCATTTTTGGTGTATCCCTCTAATAATAGGAATAAATACAGAAGAATGGCTTGTTCCAGGGTAATGAAGATGACACCCAGGCCCACTCTGTTGAGTCTGGGGTCATTGAGTCTTCTGTCGGTGGGACTCCAGGAAGAACCATCGAAATGAATCTGCCAACGCGGGATGGTCTGATATACTAAGAGGATTGCCTCATCATAAAAATAAAGGTCCAGAGACTAGTATATGGTGGTTGGATGGGTAGAAATGAAATCTTCCAATTCTTTCCCCTTAATATACTTCTAAGGGACAAACGTGATGTCGAACTGCTGGAGGATTACTGCCCACCACGCCAGGTGTCATGTGAGCATGGGATGGCTCAGGATGTACTTCAGCGGGTCTACTTGTGACACCAGCTATACCTCGGGGTTCTGTAGTTAATGTTGTATTTTTTTTACTCTGAATACCAGCGCGAGGTATCTCTTTTTGATGGGGGAGTATTTGGTCTCTTTATCGAGGAGCATTTGGCTGAGGTAGTAGAGGTTGTTTTCAGTTCTCCCATTATTCTTTTGGATGAGAAGGGCACCGAGGGATAATTCCAGGGCAATTACATAAAGGACCAGTATATTTCAGAAGATGAGTGGCATCAAGACCAGAGGAAGGAGCAGATACTGCTTGATTTCCTTGAGCACGGTTTGGCACTCCTCGTCCCATTCGTAAGCGGTGCCTTTCTTCATGAGTCGAGAAAAGGGCTTACACTTACTGGAAAATTTTTAATGAATCGGCGTGTGTAGGATAAGTGGCCTTGAACACCTAAAGACTCCCAAATATTACTTGGAAAAGGCATCTGGATGATAGCCTTGATCTTCTATGGGTTGATCTCGATGCCCCTATATCTGACAAAAAAGCCAAGAAATTTTTCTGAGGTGACCCTAAAGGCACATTTCAATGGGTTTATCTTCAGATGGCAATAATGGAGGAAGCCTAACAATTTTTCATGGTCCTTGAGATAGTCTTGGAACTGGAGAGATTTGACCACCAGATCGTCCACATAGAATTCCACCAATGTTCCAAGGATTGGCTTAAATATGCGATGCATAGCCTGATGGTAGGTGGAACCTGCATTCTTTAAGCTGAAGGGCATGACTTGGTAATAAAACTTACCTTGTGGTGCCCTGAAGGCTATAGAATCCTCACCCTCAGGGGCCATCTGGATCTAATTATATATGGAATACCCGTCAATGAATGAATGGGCTTAGAACCCAGCCGTAGAGTCGATCAGCAACTCCATCACTGGAAGGGGAAAATCATTCTTTAGGCACTAACGGTTGAGATCTTGGAAGTTGATACAGACCCTTATTTGTCCATTATTCTTCCTGACTAGCATAATGTTGGCTATCCATTTAGGGTACTGGACCTCCTTAATGAAATTGGATCTGATGATCTTATCAACTTCTGCCTCTACCATGGCACCATGAGAAGGGTGAATCTTTTTGGGAGGCTCCTCGAACCTGCGATGATTTGTAGGGATATTGAGTGGTGGATGGATACCTAAGGATCTAGTCTAGGCATCTCGTCATAACTCTAGTTGAACACATTAGGGTGTTGTTTTAGGAAGTCTATGTACTGTTTCTACTCCTAGAAGGACATGGTGGCACAGATCAATGTGGGTCTCAGGTCTGCCTCGCTACCGAGGTTCACTTGTACCAACTCGTCGATTGTGGAAGAGACGCCCTCTTCAAAGGAAGGGGGAATCCTCTAAATATTCTTCTTCACTTGTGGAGGGGGAATCCTCTATGGGAGGAGTCACTTCTGAGTCTCAAGATCTTTACGGGAAGCCAGTACCCTCCTGAACGGCAATGGACATCGTATCAGAAGATTCATGTGCTTCTGTAACCATAACGATCAAGGCTGTTGATCTGATCTCATATGGCCTTTGGTACAAGGGGCATGCTTAACAATATAAAATAAATAGTGGCATGTTGTCTTGATCCAGTTAATTCCATCCGGGCGAAACAGGCATGTATGCTGTATTGTTGTTGCCATGGGGCGAACACCTCGATACCTTATGGGGGTAGGAGGCTCCGGGATCACTTGATCCTGATTTGTATAGGAGTACGAGGTGATTTTTCGCCATCGCTTAGACCTGGGAATGTGTTCCCCCCTCATCCCAGAAACAATAAAGCATTTTCCCATGTTCACGGTTGTATCCTCTAATCAGTGGATTGGAAAGGCATAGGCATCGTCTAGATCTATCAACAGGTCAGTCGAAGTCGTGGCATGCTTGACCTCATTGGTCTGAATCTTTTTTTCCTTACTCTTGTAGTAGTTGGCATCTAGATAGTGGGACTCACAAGAAGAAAAGGTAGATGTGTCACCTTGAAGCATACCCAGTCAACCATTAAGGGAGTAATTGAGGCACCGGTGATTAGATGAGGGAACCGCTGCATGTAGGTGGAACCAGGGCCTTCCCATCAATTCATTGTAGGCGGTGTCTGGGGAGACAACCATAAATTCGGTGCTAGAAACTAGGCCACCAAACTGGGTCTCCAAGAGAATATTTCCGACCAGGGTCTATTCCGTCCTATCATAACCATGGATTCTTAGGTCAGAGGGACTCATATCATCTTTAGATAACCCATACATCCACCGTGTCCGTGCCGAGATAAGGTTAATCCTGGAGCTAGTGTTAACAAGGAAGGGGTGAACCTCCACGCCATTAAATTGCCCGGTGGTGTGCAGTGGGTGAATGTGCCCCTATATGAGAGATCCTTCATCTTCTATAGAGAATGAGATAATGTCTTGGAATTCATCATTCTCAACCACTTCAGCATGAAATGCTTCTATGGCTGATACATCCGTCTCAAACTGGAGAGGGATTCTTAAAGCCTTAGCGAGGGCCCCACGCATATCTGACAATAGGAAAAGGGACTCAAGGATGGAGAGCCTTTCTGGGATACTAGAAAGATGCTTAAGAACATTTTACTTCCACGCCAGGCATGAAATTCTATGTGCAGAAGGCTGCTCTGTGATAGGAGGCATGGCGGGCCCTGCTGGCTAGACTGGTGCTGGGCATATCTTGCTGCTCACTAGTCGAAGCCGACAGGGTGGATACTAGGTGAGGGCCAGATGACCGAGACCGGCCTATATCAGGGTGTGGCTGGTCACATCATGGTCGAGGTTTCTCTACCTGATCCAGTAGCACAAGCGGCGGTAGAGGCGGGCCTGATGACACTAGATGAAGAGGTTGTGTGTGGTGGGCCCTGTGCCGGGCCTGCTGCCTGGTCTCAGTGGTGTGCACAGCCTAGCTGGAAGTTCTAAGTGATGTTCTTCGATGACCCATATCATTGCATCTCCACCGACATTGGTGTCGGCTGGGGACTTTGGGAAGATCCACATGGCACTCCCTGTCATTGGGATTCAAGTAGGGGTTTACCAACTCCACGATATTAACTGAAGCATACCCTTGACTATCACTCGAAGAGTCATCAACTATTAAGAAGATTCTTGGAGGAATCTCTATCTCCAGGGGCATGAAGTCACCAATAGTATGGGATGACGATGGCATTAGTGGGGGGCTTTTATTTCCCTTGTGCCACCGATGCTTTCTATTCTGGGAAGAGGCGGACTAAGAAGACGATTTAGAAGTAGTAACTATGGCTTTTGAAGGCTCTGGATGATTCAGGCATGCACAAATGATACCATGGGCACAAGCGATTGTTTTTTGAGCCATCCAGTCATCATACTTCTAGGAACCGAAGTTAGAAACCTGCTTCCACTCACCTTCATTGTTTTTGTTGCTATCTAGCCTTACTAAGACACATTCCACTTGTGCCAGGGCTGGGCCCAATCTGACTATATTGTTGTCAACCTAGTATTGGAGCCAGTCTTTGAACACATATCACTTATGGAGAGTGTGCCATAGGATTTGGTGATAGGGGTAGTAATTAGGGTAATCCGTAAGGTTTTCCTCTTCTAATCTTCCACACTCATGCAAACACACAATCCCATGTTCCAAGGCACTGTGGAAGTAACTGGGGACCTGTGTCTCGTTGAATGGGTAGATTTGGTTTCTCCGACTCGAAAAGGGGGACCTTGGATCCTGACCCTGAAGGGGGATGGAGGAGACTCTCGAGGAGGTGTAACTCAGTTATATTGTCTCGCTGGTGGCGGCGCATTGCATGGGGGCACCTACTGATTTTGAGGTGGACACTACTGGGCTGGAGGCTGCGCCTGTGGTGTTGGGCCTATGCGAGGCTGTGGAGGCGGCTCCACTAGTAAAAATTCCAATTTTTTGGGAGCCTCAATTTGGGCTAACACGGTGATCTCGGCTCCGACAGGCCTCCTTGTGGGAATTGTAGGGGGAAATGGACATGCCTGGCTGGCCTATTGCAGGGCTTCTTCCAGGCTCTAGGCCTTTTCAGAGAAGTCTCAGAATCCTCCAGGGTAGTTATGGGTTATTAAAGATGAAACAATTTCTATTTTAACATTCCCTATACACATCATCAGTAATTACTCCTGATTCAGTGGAATGTCAAGGGAGTATGTAATCCCTTTCTACTGGGTGATAAAGTCTATGACACGCTCCTCAAGCCTCTGTTTTCACTTGAAGACGTTTGTGATACTCCTCTTCTAAGTGGTGGATCTGAACTGGTACAGAAACTACCTATGAAGATCCCCCCATCCCGCTATTGACCATATGGGGAGTTGGCTATACCAGACGAATGCAGACACTTGTAATGTATGTACAAAACACCAGAGCTTGGTGGCCTCTTGCAGCACTGGGGTTCCCAACATGATCTCGCACCTTGAAATAAAGTGGGACAGATGTTGTGGGGGGTCACCCGTCCTATTAAAGGGGGAGAAGGTGGGATTTCCAAAACCCAAAGGTTCTGGCATATCATCCACCCACACTGGATATGGCTTGCCATTGGGTGGGAGTGACACCTTCCATGTTTCCAACACCTTGAGGTGGGCGATGAGTTCCGCCATTGGATCATCTTGGCAAGGATCCCTATCTTGAAGGGGATCCCTAACCAAAAGTGCATTGACAGGTTCTTCAACCAGGTAATCAGGCCCATCGGCTTGTTGAGCTGCTAGTGGCATGACCCTTGGGGTAGATGTGGGAACCCAAGCTAGGTCCCTTGGATTTTAGCGATGTTCCAGAGGGTTTGACGAGACATATCATGCCATATTGTCGTAAGTTCCGGCTTCAACCCTATCCATGGGGGCAGGATGGTCAGGGACTCCTGAAGGCAGCTCCCTGAGGGGAAGTTGTTCCTGCCCCTGCTGCCCTGGTCTAAGATTTTCATAGTCTGGCCATCGCTCTGCATCCCATTCAGCCAATAGGTCATTGAACAACTTCTTTGATTCGACAATTTGCTAACACAATGCGGCTTTTTCAAGGTCTTCCTCGGTCTTCTGCATGAAGCTGAATGGGTCAGAGGGTTTCGTGGCTCCGAGATTCTCTTTACCCTTATTATGATTTTGGATAAGCACTAATGCCTCGGTGGGTGAATGGAGACCCATCAGGCTCCTTTGTTGATGAGTAACCCTCCCCGAGGGGTCCAGTAGCTATGGAACGCCTTCAGGGGGAGGTCCCCATCCAGGAGCTCTATCTCGTTTTCCTCTTCTGATAGGGTGGCCATGTTGACCGTGACTCTACCTGGTGGAATATCATCAATGTTTCCTAGAAAGTCAGGTTGCCATTTAATAGGACTGAAGAGAAGGGAAGCATATTTCCCCCATCCATGGATCTTTAGGTGGGTGGAAGCCTCCTCAATAATCTTTCATAGTACCTTGAAACTCTGAACGCATTGTTTTCGGAGGGCCCTATGAAGACCCGGTGGCTCAAGGTGCTCGGCCATAGGGAGTGCAGCCAAATCAACTAGACGGAATTTCTTTCTAATATCTTGAAAATGTGCTTCGTTATTGGGATAAACCACTCACTAATGGCGAAGAAGAAAGTGATTCACCCATAGAGTTTGATGGAAACACTCAACTTCCTCTGGGGTGAGGGATTCCGGTGCGTGGAAATTCAGGGTTTCCATGGGCCAAAACATATCAGGGAAGTGGTTCACTGAGAGGATATTCTATAAGCTCCTTGGATCAGATTTAGGGTCTGGCCCTTGATTACCCCACTCATGAACTAGAGGAGGATGAGGAACCGGTAGCGGTATCAAAGCAGACTGCTGGGATGGTAGGCTGGCCGGTGGAGGGTACAGCGAGCGAGCTGACAAACCGCCACATCTTGGGCTATCCTCTGAAGAGTGTAGCGACATAGCCACCACATCGTGGTAGGATGGGCTGAAGGTCATAGTTCCTCGTGTGGGGGATGGGGCTACTAGGGATGGTTTGTGATGCTACTCTCCCTCCATTGGTCCCTATAATAGCTCTTCGTGATCTCTAGTCGAGGTAGAGAGTGGTTCGGGTGACGACGACGGTGATTGCATGACTGTAACCTACGAGGTTTCCAAATTTTCTTCCTCCTAGATATACTTGCGGAGGGAAGCGGGAATCGGATATACCTAGCATTCTGGGAGTACTAGGCTAATGTGCCTCGTTCCTTCCCCATCCCTTCACTGGGAGTGGAAAGAGGAGGGTTCCCATGCTGAGTCGTACTCTACTTTAGAGTCTAAGAAGCGGGCTGGTTTGATCTCTATATGGACCTTCCTAGAATTCTTCTTATGGCGGCGATGAACCACTTCTTGCCCCTAAATGGCTCTTTAGGAAGGGGTAAATTTCTGACACAAGGAGGTCCTTCGGTCGTATTGGTTCTGGGGCGGAGAGGGTTTCCACCTGAGTAAGTCAGGGTGCGAGGAGCACCAGGAAAAATATCAAAGGGTACATGGGGAGGACCTCCGTGGGTAGGGCTAGAGTGGGTAAGACCTCTGTTGGAACTAGTAGGAGCATGGGGGGAGGGGACCTCCATGCTTGTTTCCCCTGGTGACATCAGTATGAGGAGGGACCTCGTAGTGGTCGAGCTGAACACGAGTAGGACCTCTGTGTGGGGCACTGTTGAAGTCAAGCTGAACCTCACTCCTCTGATTGTGGGGGCGAGGAGAACCTTCACCAGCTACTACGAGGACACAGGGATGGTCCCCATGTTGTAGAGCGACCTTATGTGCAATGTCCCCATACCAATGGTCGGTGGCGGGAGGAATGACTCAATATCTAGTGTAGTGGTCATGGGAGAGACTTACGTACTGAGCATCACCACCAAAAGTAGGACCCTCATTTGGATTGAAGGTGGCATGGGGCGGACCTCTATGTCGAGCCTGGTTGCAGGGAAGGTTCGTGTTCTCCATGGTAGCGATACGGGGAGGACCTCTTTATTTGGTGGCATCACTGCAGGTTAGTTCGCGGCGGCACTGCCTATGCTGGTGACCAAGAGAGTCGACCCAGCCTACTCGTGGGGTGGTTGGGGCCTCAATCCAGGTTGGGCGTATGAATTTCCTTGCTCATCATATACTGGGAGTTGGTGATATGCGTCATTGGTGGCTCGAGCCATAGTAGCCACTAACATTGACGCCCCTTGGTAGAAGTCCTCTTCGGCTTGCGCCTGACACTGGCATCAGGTTAGACGGACCGGAGCCAGTGGTGCAGGTACATGGATTACCTGCTCCTTGTCTAGTAAGACTGGGTGGCGGCGTTGACACGGCCTGGTGGTAGCCCTTGCTGGGAGCCCCTGGAATGGGATCCTGACTGGGCTAACCCGGATATCCCCTACCTCTTCGGCGTAAGGTAGGGAGTCTTCTAATCATTCATGGGGCATGCTCCCGAAATAGTTATATATTGGAGTGGGGAGTATTGGCTCCCTACACGGCCCTCAGGGGTGGCGTTGACAACGAGCCGTAGACACCTCTAAATACAGGAAGCCCATATCCCTCATGGGGATGATCCCCTCCTTGGACCGGCGTACAAGGTCATTGATCGCCCTCCACTGAACAACCTCAAATAGGTAGATGGGGCATGGGTGCCCCATGGTTATGGACATTGAGACCGTTTCATGAGAGGGGTAACTGCGCGAGACTACCTCACTGGTAATGCCCCTGCCCCTATGTCGGTGGGTGGGCGGTGATCGAGTTCTGGGTGTAGCAACTTGGTTCCTGAAAGAAGGGATATTAACTCATTAGTGCTGAAAGAAAAAAATGAATCACGAACTAGTTCTGCAAAACCATTTCGTCTTCCATGAATGGTAAGAGGGGTCCATGCTGACAACGTCGAAAATTAGGATATCCAGCGCTCTACTTCCCCAACTTCTGGTGAGTTTGAAACTTGGCCCGCTATTTTCTTGGCGGGACCCGGCACCGGATAACTGGATCTGATGACATGCTAATCCATTTATTCCTCAAACACTACTAGTCTCCATGTTCAGGACAAGACCTTCACACCAGGTTCACCATTTCTCTTTCTGAAACTTTCGTCGGGGCGCGCGCGTTTGTCTGATTTGGGGATGACGGTGCTATTTGTTGCCCTACATTCCTGCTTTCCAAAAGCAAACGACATCCATTCCTTGTTCAGGGACGTTTTCTCCTTGATCGAAATGGGATGATGGTATGTTGGTTCTTCCTTCCGAGGATTCCTCCTCAGAACTCGTCACCTAGTTCGGGTCTCCCATATAGATTTAAGACGTTGTTCGTGAAACTCTTCCTGGTGTCATATCTTCATGGACACCAGTTAATTACACAGCTTCTGTCGGTACATTCCAAAGGGTCTGGTCAGGGAAGCAACCTTCATTCATGGTATTAGTCATGTTGGACATCATTGGCATGTCTGGATGCTAGGACACTAACATGTATGTGTTTATTCTCCTTATTATAGGGCTTATCGAGGGCGCAGAAGCCTGAGGTATCCTGCGTCGAATGTGAGGAATCGTATTCGCTAGGCATGTCTCTATGGTTTTCAACATCTTCCCATGTTTAAAAAAGGGTATGCTGCAAGTTTTAATGTCCAATGGAGATGGATCAAACAGATCAGAACACTGATTAGAGTTGATCATATGGGTGCAAACCCTTGAGGGAACACTAATATAGGGGGTGATCTGTCATGACCTCAATAGGATATGGCTTCCCGGGTAAGAATCAAGATGTATGATGGAGTGTTTGAAGGAATTGGATGGTGAATGGGATGTAACCACTGGGAGGATGATGGTAATTTTGGGCTTGAGTCTTGAGGAGACTTCCTACGTAACCTCGTGGTAGGGAATCAAAGTCTGCGTAGTTCGGTAGGGTGAAGGGATGCCTAAAGAGGTGGCCTGTGAGAATGGACACATGTATTGGACCCAAACGAAGTGGAACCTCTGGATTGGGGAATGAATTTCCTGAAACACATAGGCTCGAAGGTAAGACCATGAAATGGACTTGAATTGGGGCGTTCACATAGGACGACAACCTGATGATGTGTATGGGGATCATGCATGGTTAGCAGCCCAGGCTGGTCTGATGCCACTAGGATGAACCAAAGATGAGGGTCCTAGAAAAGGGGATTACAATAGCTTTCCTCTGAATAGTAGACATAATGGCTTACCGCTAGATAGGGTCACAACAGCTTACCACTGGATAGGGTCACAACAGCTTACCATTGGTTGGGGTCCCAATGACTTACCGTTGATTGCAGTCACAACGGCTTACCACTGATTGAGGTCACAATGGCTTACTGCTGGATGGGGTTGATTCTCATAGAAGATTCCTACGTACCCTGCCTAGGAGACAGAGATCAAACCCACATAGTTCATATGGGTTGGGGGTTGGTGGACCGACGCGAATGGGGACCTTGGGTCCATATGGATGGTGGGATTGAACCTTGTGAAGGTTTCTTACGTACCTTGCCTTGACAAGGATCAAGTTCCACGTAGTTCAGGTGAAGTGAGAGAACCGACATGAAGGAGGCCGGAGAGACCGAGAGTTGGGGTTGAACCTCAGGGAGGATTCTTACGTACCTCGCCTTTCAAGGATCAAAGTCCACATAGTTTAGGTGGGTGCAATGTATTACCGTTGACTGGGGGAACAACGACTTACCATTGATTGAGGTCCACAATTTAACGTTATGCAGGACAGGGGTGAACTGACTTGAATGAGGACTTGGGGTCTAGATAGATGGTGGGATTGAACCTCATGGAGGCTTCCGACCTACCCTACCTTGGTTAGGATCAAAGTCCTCATAGTTCATGGGGTGGTTAGTGAACCGACGTGAAGGAGGTTGGAATGAATGGGTGTTGATCTTGAACCTTTGGGAGGAGTCATATGTACCTGTCCTTAGTAAAGATCAAAGTACATGTAGTTCAGGTTAGTTGGTTGTAGGGCTTACACTCTGGGCTGCCCGGATAGGATGTCATGGACGATGCTTACTCTAAGCCCATGTGATTCATGATCGGTGTGAGAAACAAGAGGCAGCAAAGGCCTAACGATCACATAGTGAAAGGTGCATCCATGGGAGGTAGAGTGAGGCTGATGCATAGGTAGTGGGACAAAAAGGAAACAGGGGCTTACATATGATCAGCATACCAAAGAGAAAATAGGGGCTTACACGCAGTTAGCTTCCCAAAGAGATGGATATTGGGACTTACTCAAGGGTGGAGGCGTGGGTGGAAACAAATCCCAAAGGAAGAGGGGTTTGGCACTAAATAAAATAGGGCTTCAGTGCCCATCCCCCCCCCCTCTCTGGTCTTCGGCAAGGTAGAAGATAGGAGGATCAGGGATACTTCCTCCTACAAGAAAGGCTAGGGGATTACACCAAGGTGGTTTCCCTTTCCCCCGGGATATACATCACTCTGATAAAGAGGATTTCATTCCATGTGAGGAATGATTTCACTCCCGTGGAGACTAGTGGGCATAGAGAATGTCCGAGACAGGGCACACCACGTGCAAGGCATGGGGAGAGTTCACCTTTTAACGGCATGTGCTCAGGACGAAGGCGCTAGGCAGTTTAATGTCCTGCAGCTCGAATAAGGTGGGTTAACACCGCACCCCTAAGACATACATAACCGACACCCTTTACACCTTGATGAAGAGAATGGACAGGTAACAACGTGACTAGGGATTGTCGTGAGGTGATCTCGTTGGGGGTTCACGTTAGTGTGGCTATGTGAAGAGGAAATAGCTATTAGCGTTCCTACGCGAAGGAGTATGAGGAGAAGCAATGCAATGGGAATTATCATCCAAGGGACTTTAAAGATACTTCCTACGAGTCTAGAAGGTCATATGGGAAAATAGTGTGTGCCGTAGATGTTTTGGGAATGGGAGGCGCCTGAAAATGATGTCTGGTAGAGAGACATCGAACACATTCGTACAAGAAGGGAGGCTTTCACGCAAAACAAAATAGTTGCGTGGAAAATGCCAGGTCGTCGTGCAATTGAGACACTTGCGTGTAAAATACCAGGTCGGTGCACAAAGGGGGGGCGGTGCAGTTTTTTCCCACAATTGGAAGAGATTGCGCGCAAGGAATAAGGGTTACATGCAATTGGAAGGGATTGCGCACAAGAAATAATGGTTGAGCATAATTGGAAGGGATTATGCGCAATGAATAAGGTTTGTGTGAAATTGGAAGGGATTGCGCACAAGGAATAAGTTTTTCACACAATTGGAAGGTATTCCATGCAAGGAATGAGGTTTGCACGTAATTGGAAGGGATTGTGTGCAAGGAATGAGGTTTATGCACAATTGGAAGAGATTTCATGCAATTTTAAGTGATTGCGCATAGAGGACTAGACTCAAAGGGATTTGGACAAGGGTTATGCTCGAGTGGTCTCATGCAAAGCAGACCCCTGGGTGACCTATCACGAAAAATACCATACTTGAAAGCCATCTTTTGCGTGTAGAAGAGGTGGATTTCACATAGAGGAGACGGTTTGGATTCTTCAGCTACAGGAAGATGAAGGGGTTCCCTTCTATTTATAGGTGCTCAGGGTTGTTCGATCCACATGAAAACTGGTTTGTGCGAAAGATTGCATTCCAATGTCAGTAGCATGAAAGTTCACCCGCACGGGGGTGGCCGCATGGAAATTTTCATGCTCACGGTTGGTGGCACGAAATTTTCCTCTTCTGCGCAGAAAACTTCCTCAGATCCCTCAGTTTTCTGCGCGAGAGAAATTTTTTTCGCGCACCCCTAAAAGTTTTTCACGCGGCCCTTCCGAGCCCCCAGGAATGGATCACTGGGTCAAAATATTTCTTCGCTTTGTTGTGCCAAAACCTCCTTCATCCCTTCAGCATTTTTCAGCATCTACATTAGTGTTTTGGTGATTTTTCTCAGTGGATACCTACTTACATATTAGGATTAAAAATCTAAATAAGATTTAGAAACATTTTGATGGTGGTTCCACTTACTAGTGGAAAGTATATCATCCTTGTAGTCCTAGTATAGTGTTATTTTATAACTAACATAGTCATGTCTACAAGGGAAAGGCCCCATCCATACTCATCATCCCTTTTCAAGTTTTATGGGGATGTATGGCGGCACATTAGGTGGATATGAGTCCATAAATATCCAATAGATTGTGGGTTCTAAATTCAAACCATATCTCCATATTATCGGTGGATTAAGCCAAGTTTTATTTAGGATCAAAACATAATGAAAAATCTAAACCATCATGAAAATTTGTCTATACACCGTATAAATTCCCTACCAATACCATGTTTGAAAATTATACCTATATTCTTGAAGAACATGCATATCTCATATCCATTAAGGTGGTAATATTTTATATCAAAATAGATGATAAAATTATCTATTAAAGATACACAACTTTCTGGATCGGGAGGTAATTCAGATGAATCTAGAATATATTCTTTCTGCCTCATTTGAGTGTTTGTATCAAATGAAACAAAATAGTAGTGAGTTTGTTTTGGTTAATGCTTGTGGGGGAAGAGAAAGGTATCCATGTGATCTTTCCACCATCAAATGTTCTCTATGAGCTCAAATCATATTATGATAATACTTGGATTAATTTTTACCCTGGAAAGAAAATGGATAAATAGTATCTAAGGTTAAGGGTTGTTCAATTTTAAAGGTGGAGAGGAGTAAAGGGGTTTCATTAGACAGATTGAGGCCCCAAAAATTACTTCATCCATGTAAATCAATATTGGAAGGGATGATAAGTAAGAAAATAAGGTGTTTGGATCCCACCCCTTCCAAAATGGGGCGCCTTTTTTATTATCTATGCCTTTGAGGGAGAATTTTCTAGATTTTTGGAAGCAATGAGATGCTTTGAGAGGGTATTGTTCTGATGAATAAATTTTCACATTGCTCCAATCAGATGATATCAATCTACTAGGTTTCAATTCTATAACTGCTCTAAAGTATATCACTTTTCAAGAGAAACTAAAAAAATCTATGTTTATCATCTAAAGATTAAAACCTTAATCAAAACTTACAAGGGTACGATGTACTCCTCTAATTGGGAAATAGAGATGTTGATATCAAGAGCATAGGAAACTAATTTTGAGGAAGAGATAAAACATTATTTTCATTCAAATTTAATTTTTCATCATTAAGGTAATTCATTTCCTTTTCAAAATCATGGAAATGGCTGAGGTTATAAATTGCATGTTCCTTCACTACTATATAGTGAATGGGGAACATTTCTTGGGGTGGATTAACATTTATATGCAAGGGTTATCGAAGAAAGTTCCCCTAGGGTAGAATATCACATGCAAGAGGTAATTTCCAATCCTATGATCAAATTTACACGTCAATCACCACCAGCTCCTCCTCCCAATAGATTATATTTATAGGAGACTACCAAGTGGATAAAGGTGAAAATATTTACCATCCACCTTTATTCAGGGATGAAAAGTGATTATTATACCTCTTAATCCAATTATATGGTCATTATTTTGACTCTATGTTGATGAAATAAATTTGGTGTAGATGTTACGCCTAGTTTTTCATGATTAAGGTACTAGTTACCTAGTAGCATATATCTATCAGACTCCTAGAAAGGAAACCCATCGATGTTGTAATAGAGGTAATTCCTAGGAGCTCAAGGTTGACTGTGGAATTGAGGCCAATGAGTGACATCACAAAGTTAGTGTATTATCAGGAATTAACTCCCCAAGAACCCATATCATCTAGCTTTATGGAGGGAAATCTTGTGGGAATGAATATAGGTGAACATCAAGAATTGTCAGACTTAGGTATTCCATACATTATTAAAATAAATTTAATTCTAGTGAATAAACCCATAGGATCTTTAGATATTAGATTATTGGATTTTTTTGGAGAAAATGGTTACTATACTTCATAAAGGGAACTCTGTAGTGGTGGAGATAGGTGAAGCATATGAGAAGTTGGATCAAATTGTGACAACCCTCACTTTTGTGAAACTGTTACTAGAAGATGAACCTACCAGGGTTTTGTATTCAATAATACCCACTACCTAAGACAAAATAATTCATTTCCTTGTAGAGTGGATTCCCATGGAGATGGTGGAAACCAAAGAAGTAGAAATGGTTTATGCCTAGAGAGGATCAAAATCAGACTCTAATATACATGAATTGGTCATTTCTCCTAACTATCAAGAGCTGGTAGATGATATTATATCAATTGAATACATGTTTAACTAATCATGCATTGATCTTGATTTAGTCATGAGATCCATGAAATAATTTTAGTAACACCTAAAAATTGTGGATTCCTCTTCCCCATGGTTTTCTTTTTTAACATGTTGACATTGGTTAAAGTTCATGTATAGATCTTGATGGTGATGAATCAAAATATTTGGTACTTGAGTGCCTCTTAGGTACATTTTTTTAAAAGAGTTTTTGGTTCCCTCAATGATGGAAGTAGATATAGTTCTCACAACAATGGAGGTAGATTGTCCAGGATTAGTTTATGAGTTACTATGCTAGGATATACATGGTTCACCCATTGAAGGGTAACATCAGTTGAGAGGAATAAGGTTCTAGATTTTAAAGATTAATATCCGTATCTGTTATCACATATTCATATATCTTTAATACATAAGTAATTTAATTCATTTTAGGTATGAATTCTAACAAACCTAAAATTGACCATTGAAACTCAATCTGTTATTATTTCAAAACCTAGATAATCAGTAACCACTGGGATGTAGATTAGTCTGATGCTTGCACATTTGAGTAGTGTTGATATTAGGCCCTCTTTTAATGATGTGGTTTTGAATTATATAGTATTCCTTGCAAAAATATTTTATACAGACCCTTAGGAGGTTGCATTCTAGTAGCAGGTGTGGTGAATGGTATGAAATAGGATCTATTAATAGATCTTAGAGACACCCCTTAGTAAACTTTCGAGTAAGGAACATCACCTTCAATAGATGTTAATCAATGTAATGTTCGAAGGCATCGTAAATTCTTCTATACGTGGGTCAAATAATAAATTTACACTATCCTGAACCATACAAACTACAAAGGTGTAGTATAATAGATGTTTGGGGTCAAACCCATAGAGAGTGGGGAACACAATGATGAAGACTCTTAAATAAAGGTCAGTTCGTCCAATTTCAGTACGATTTAATTAAACTAATTATGTAATTTAAAATAAATGATTTCAAATAGAGAATCATAAGAGAGGGGAATCTATTTCCATGGGAGGTTTTTCTAAAAATAATTCCCGATTGTACTTCCAAAATAATGATACTTAATGTTTGAGAAATAAATCATATCTAATCGATAGAGAGATGGTCCAAATCAATCCATTTACCCTAGAATCTCAATTCATAGTGGTATGGTGAATGAAAATAAATATAGTGAATTTAGATCAGATTCCAATTGCAGAAGAATAATCATATTCAATGGCCATGAATTAATTATCTTAATCATGTTGGTTTTCATCCGCTATTGAACACACATAGTCCTTGATTCAATAACATATATGATAATAATGAGGCATAACACACCACCAATGGAATAGTATTATTATAAAAGAAAATAAATAAATAAAATACTTTGATACACAACCATTTGGACTAATTCCACTCGCCCCTATGGATTTATCCAATCATTTTTGGGTGATCGCCAATAATGAATAAACCATATTCCATCAGGAAGAGAATAGAAAGGAGAGAATAATAAATAAAATGAATAAAAGAGAGATTGGAATTAAACAAGACAAAATCCAATGATTACATCAAATAAATAGAATAAAAACATAATGAAAACCTATCTATGAAGAAATCTGGGTTGAAACCCCAATGGAAGCCTCCTAGTGATCATGCCTCAAGTGTGGAATGATCTGAAATTTTTTGTCGAGGTGATGAATATATTGGTGAAATTGGTCATGATGTGTACAAGAGTTATGTATCTAATACCGTTAATCCATGTATATTTCTGAGGATTTTTATCTCCTACGTTCCTCATGAGTATCTAGCCTATTTATGAAGTTTGACTGACTACACATTGTAACCTGAGTATTCACGACGTGTACTGGCCTCCAGCTATTCCTTTATGTGGATTTCTCATGGATTTCTCACTCAACTATTTTTTCTATAATCACATCATGTAATAAGGACTCACGATGTGTTGTGGTTGTTTCCTCTACTAGCTTTGCGGCTTGGTCACGGCTTGGCTCACAGCTTGGGCATACTGTGAACTATTAGTACACGATATGTATAGACATTTCATAATGTCTATTGGATTAAATCTACATTTTTCTATATTTCTTTCATGAATCCTTTGAATCATCATTCTTCAAAATCCAGTTTCACACCACTTCGCTTCACTCGCAGCGTGATCTATTATTTTGTTCCTCAATTTCCGTGTTTTCCTTTATTTTTCTCCAAATGAAAATCATGTATAATAATTTTTAAAACATTAATATCAAGAAAAAATATTATATTAAATCAATTAATATTAAATGAATTCATATCTAAAAAACCATCAAAATATGTATTCAAAATAGAGATATCAAATACCCCGACACTCAAATTTATACTCGTATTCAAGAAAACCCTCAACATAAAATTACCAAGGTTCCATACATCATCAAGGGAAAATTCAAATTATTTTGATTCATAAGAAACAAGTTATAACTATAGATTCTTAAAGCACAAATCCTACCCAATAAATAATCCCCAAAATCATATTTCATTTAGAATTTGAAATTCAATACATTTCTACCTTTTCACACACAGTTTTCAACCTTTCATCAACACTCATGCCATTTATGATTTACCTCACCTTAAATTTTTTTCACTCATCACTCAAGGTAATGATTTAATGGAGTTATTCTCATACCTCAAGTACATATTTATATATATAGGTTTGCATTGAATCTAATTTCTCCGCCCTGTAAAGACAAATATCACAATTAATCATGAGGGATTTGATATAAGGATCAAAAGAATCTATGGTTGAGGGTAGGTAGGTGAAATGTTGAAAATCATGTAAGGATTGTGGAGGAGGCTAAAATCTAATGTAAAATTCATTATATTCGAAATACAAGACCAATGAAATTTCTCCTCATCAAAATGTAATGTCATCTCACATATCCTCCCAATTATTAGCATAAATTATCACAAGTAAAGTAATTATAATGAATAATTACACTATATTGTTTTTTTTAATTCATGATTGGAAGAAACCTCACATCCACCACCTAACCACATAGGATAAAAATACTTAGTCTGTAAAATGGTGATTTTTTATTCTCCCAATTAACAACCCATTTGTTCAATATTTTTTATTCATTTTTTAACAAAAAGTATGATATACAATGGAATATAATGAATGAACCTTCCCTAAAATCCCATGAAAACACACAATAGTGTCCCCTAAAGATATAAAATCCCATATTCACCTAAAACAACCCCCTCCCCCACACTTCCTTCAATTTAATATCATGAAAAATAAAAAGAGATGGGCATGAAAAGAAATAATGGATTCTATCTTGGCTTAATCCTAACAAGTTCATCCATAGATTCTATATGCTAAAGGAGGATCAATGTGAAGGTGGGTCTCAAGATAAAAGGGATCATTAATAAAATTCCTCAATCATTTAAAAATTTGAATTTTTATTGTCAAAGCTTTGACAACATATCAATACAAGTTCTAGTCGATTTACATGCCCCAAGTTTCACTCAAGAAATATGATCAGAAAAATTTGAAATATTTGGTAAAAAATATTCTCAATAATGGGAATATAATATGAGTCAATTAGGTTATGTCATGAAAAAAAATAATCAGTTTACTCAATACATGCTTCTAAGAATCAAAATCATGAAAAGTAATCATATCAGCAATCATTTTCAAGAAATTCAAAATTAAATTAAGTAATTGATTTTTAAAATTTCCATTTATATCTTTTTCATTTATGGGCATCATATTTCAGATTTTACAACATGTCAAAATTTTTATCCTCAGTTTTGATGTCTCCTTGATCAATGAGTACAAGAAAAATAGTTCAATAATTTTTTTGTATGAATATAATTATGTTCAAACCACAATTCATTTCATTTTTTCAAATCATGTGGTATAAAAACTAAAGGTGAAAATTATAAATAATTAATAATAGTACTACCCTTCCATTTGAGGCTTCTGAATGAGACTGTTAGGTTATTTCTGACCAGGTACATGACGTGAAATGTTTATGTTTTAATCTTCTTTAATCTCTTTATGCTTCTTCTTTTTAGGTACTGGAAATATAAAAAATAAACAGTGAAAGTCCATGCCTTTTAGAATTTAAAATTTTGGTATCTAGTAGGTACAGAGGCCAACCACGGGTAGATTAATTTAAACTAATAAAATTAAATAAATCAAATTCTTAGAATGAAAATTTTAACACCCAAGTTTCCTCCCGGTATCTACCATTTTTTATAGTAATTTTGCTCAACCTTAAACCATTGGTAGCTAATTAGAACATGGTACAAAGCTAATTGTCTTGGATTTTCCCAAATATGGCATTGTTGTGCATCGGGGGTAGTCTTTTTATTCATCCTCCATTAGTTTATCATGACTAGTGGTGGGTTCTAGTTTGAGGACAAGTGTAATGAAAATTATAGGAAATCCAAATCTGACCATATTTTGTAGTTTTCCTTCTCCACTATAGATTATTCCTTTTCTTCCTCTGGTTTAAATTTTAAAATGTCTTCTTCAGTCAGATCCTTTTTATTCTCCTCTTAATCTTGAAACTGTAGGATGGAGTCCCACTATTCTTCAGTCTTAAGAATTTAAGTGAGGTCATCATATGATTTCTTAATGTCCTCTTCCATTAAAATTTCTTATTCCTATAATTATATAGATTTTATTACTTTGATCACCTCCTCTTCTTCCTCTTCTTAGATAAGTTTCAAAAGGAGTTCTTATTGTTCATCATGGTCATTTTTTATGCATATAAGGGATGACTAGGGTTCTAATACTTAATATAACTCTAGAAGTTCATCTTTTTTAAAAGATATCATCATTATCCAGGAATTATTCCTTGATAGCCACCTCTTTATTTTGTTTGTTTTTTGTTTCTTCAACAGTGTGGACATTCTCAACCGACTCTTCCTCATCATCATCTTCATAATACTCAATCCCATCATTAGAATTTAAGGGTAGATTATTCACAATGGAATTTAAATTTGAATTAACTTTAGAACAGTGAATAATTAATTCTCCCTATTCACTAAGTTGGGTTTCATGATCATCCATTTACTTATCCAATACTATAATGAACTATGTGAGAAATGTGTCTAGTCTAGCTTCTGAGTTTTTCTCTAGATGTTGAAGGAAGGAATGGTCTTTTTGAATGTAATTATTACACCCTAATATTCTATGAGATAGATTAATTTTCATTTCTTTTATGTCTTTTGTTGTATGAAACACCAAGATTAGGTTTCACTATATGCAACACTGTATTAGCTTGCATTATACACAACACTATGATTGGCTTGTGTTACACACAATTTCAAATTTGTTTGATAGAATTCATTTCACGCAACACAGAGCATAGATTTTATTCAATGTATAAAATAACTATTTTTGGATTATGTTATATGCAACACCAAAGTAAGATTTCACTAAACTCAACACTGACTTGGCTTTCATTACATACAAGGTCAACCTTCCTTGTTAGCTTGCATTGTACGTTATACCGAGTTTCACTAAAAAGTTATATATTATTAAAATATTTTATAAACTAGCCATTATGAATAGTATTAACCACATTTTGAATTTTATATAACAATGAAATTCATCTTATGTATTTTATAGAACATTATAAAAGAACAAATTCAATTTTTTAGATAAAAAAAGTATTTTTCAAAAAATATAGTTTTGTCGCATTTTGATGGCGCACCAATTTTAAATCTAGTTTTTAACACTTTTATATATTATATTTGAAAAAATTAATGTATTATTTGTAAGAGGGACATAAAAATTTATCTTGGTTGAAAATTTGGTATTTTTCAGATGAAATTCATATTTGGATGAATAGTGAGAAATACTCAACTTTAATTCAAAAATGTATTTTCATCTAACTTATTTATATAGTTAGATTATATTTTTAATTAGTTTAAAGTGTAATTGTACTATTTTTTATGATTTAATCAAATTTTGATCATTTAAAGTAATTTCACATTTAAATTGGACATAAACACATGACAGTCTTTTGATAAGTTTTTTACTTCTTAAAGACCTGCTTTTTGGTTTTAACAATGAGAATTAATTTTAAATTAATTTCTGAAAATTATGTGTTTTGTAATATGAAAAATGGATTCCATATTTGAAATCAGTGGATCTAAATTATGTAAATAGGTTACTTTTATTTTTTGGATATTATGAATAGTGACTATGGTAATTTTTATTTACTATAATTAAAGGTAAATCATGTAAATTAGTATAACAAAAAAATATTATAAAGATAATAAAATTACTATAACACCTTAAAAAATTCTATTGGATGAATTAAAGTTGACCAATATTACCTAAGAGTCATAATTCATTCATTTAATGTACTTTGTTCTATGAATGTGATGTAATTATAATTAAAATAAAAGAAAGTGACAACATATCACTCTCTTATATCTTATAAGTATAATAATTTAAATACAGTGATAATCGTCATAAAATGTTGAACATAAATAATCTCCATAAATCAATTGAAATTATATATATCATATGAATTTATTTATAATTTTTAGAAACTAAATAATTAACATTAATGATGACATAATAGTGATATAGAAATTATTTTATTGATAGAAATATTAAATAAATGGTTTTAAAAATATTAAAATAAATATCATATGAACTAATTAATGTTATCCACAAAACTACTAGGTACATAATTCATGTTATTAGTGTATTAAATATTTTTTTTTGAATTTATCTTCTATGTGGATTTTATTTAAAGTCAAATAATTGAATAGTGTAAAAATTGACACTATTGATATTTTATAAAAATAACATATTATTAAATTATTTGGAAATCTGAAAAATATTTAAAAATCAAAAAGTTAAAATTATATGGTATAAAATTTCATGAATTATCCAATTATGGAAAATTTTCAACACATAAGTAATTATTTATTACCATTTAGTATTTAGAATATTATTACCAAAAATAAAATAAAATAGATTAAATAAGTATAAATCAAAATGATAAGGTTTAAAAAAATCAAAACATATATAAATTCTACTGGTTGAGAGTATTTAGACCCATAATCATCTTAACTTTTAAATAAATGAGTTTTGAAACATTATAAATGGAAAAGGAATTTATAATAAATTAACATTTCAAGACTTACCAAAGGCTCCCCTCCCCTCTCTTATAAAAGGGAACCTCTCCTTCTCTTTTAATCACTCCTCCAAAGCCCTTTGGATCAACCGACCCATGCCCAAATATCATCCTAAGTTCCCTAACTTCATATTAGAGGCCACCCTTTGGGAATAAATCCATATTAAGAAGTTATTTTATTCATACTAAAAGGATATACTCGTAAAGGTGGTAATTGTTTTATCACCTCTTACCAAATTCTTTTCTTCTTCTGCTTCCTCTTCTTATGTTTTTACCATAATACAGTAATTAATCAAGTATATTATGATTTCTAAGATGTTTTTTCAATTATGGTAAAACATTATACCTTCTTTTATCCATTTTGTGAATAACAATATCATTATGTGTGCGTACGTACAGCTTACAGTCTCCACGACGTGGTGTAATTTTGCATTCAATAATACATAATTTGGATGGATATATTGTTGAGTATAATGGATTTAAATAATTAATATAAAATGATATTATTTATTTAATATTCATATACCATCCACTTTCATATCATTTAACCATCAAGGGAATGATATTGTCTCCTGTGCGTACGTACGGCTTACTGTCTCCACGACACGATGAGATTCATTGTCCATGTTAACCATTCAAAATGATTATAAAGTATATATAATAAATAATCATGAAATATATGAAATAATAATTCTACTAAATTTAGGTATATATATATATGTCATTTATTTTCTTCTAGTCAATTCAATAAGAAAACGGAAACATTGTTCATGCGTACGTACGGTCAACCCTCTCCATGAATAGTGTATTCCATTTCATTTTTCTATCTACTATATATATATTTCTATACTAAATATGTAAGATATATAAATAATTTTTTACATTCTGGAACTAATTAAATCACAATATAAATAAAAATATTAAGAATAACAATTCCAAACACATATCATAAATATAACGATTATTACCCAAAACGTTACATTAACATGGAATTGATAAATAAATGGGTAATATAAAGTCATAAGTGAATCATATATGATGTCAAAAATATGATTTTGGTTTTGTTAAAAGTTAATAATATGTTTAACCCCACTATAAAGGATTTTTGGACACATATAGAAGAAATTATACCTATAGTAAGGGACAATTTTGAAATCTCATTTTTATCCGAGATTTTTTATGCATAAATATTTACTAAGGATATATTTATCATCCATGTACATATTTTATAAAAATGTTTTCATAAAAATTTTAATATCCATCTATGTATTTTTAAATTCATTTTACCAATTTTTGATATTTATTACATGGTTTGGAAGCATTCTCTTTTTTGTTTACCATATGTGGTACTTTTTTTATTTTTTTGGAAAAAGTACGAGGGAATGTTTTTTTAACTTATACGGAATGAATGGATTTTTATGGTTTCATGCTTCCTTATTTCCATTAAGATTCTTTTATAATATTTGAAGAGTGTTTTAAATTAAATTCTTTTCTTCAAAAATTGTGTGGCATTTTGAGAAAACAAAACGTTTTTTATGATAAAATGATATTTTCTTCAAGAACAAATTTCAACTGTTTTATCATAATTATTTTCTAACTAATATGATGCTCTTTAAAAAGGGTTATATTTATATCCCTATTATTTCTATGATTTTATTTTGTTAATTATGTAATGATATTTTATAAGTATTATGTAATGATGGAATGATGTTTAAGAAATCCATTTTATTTCTTAGGTTATGCTATACTGAGTGACTTATGTTTTTGTGGAACATGTAAGAATGATTTAATTATGATATGGGTGGGACCTATATCTCCCTCAAATTAATTGGGTAAATATATTTATCTCATGAGATAGACATGACTAGAACTACAAGTAAATCTGGTTCAGTAATATATGGCTGGAACGGCAAGTAAATCTGATTCAGTAATACATGGCTAGAATGAAAAGTAACCCAGTTTAGTAAAGGAGTTTTTCCACTATAATGGTTTTGGAAGAAATGCCTTGGCTACTATAGAAATCATATTATGTGTTTATTTATTTTCCACAATACCATGTTGTATGCCAATGCTATTTCATCATGGTTAATATTCTTTTATGATCTATGCTTTACGTACTGCCAAGCATTATTTCATGATATAATATTTTGATATTTAAACTTTATGTTCTTGTTTTCACATTCTTATGTTTATGGTTTGTTCTATTTTCTCAATGTTATCCCTTACAGAGAACTGACCTCATAATTTTTATGTTTTCTTTTCTTTAGGATATAAAGAAATTTTTTAGGTAGGAAGACAAAAGGGGAAGATTTTTATGGGAGATATAAAAGATATTTCACCAAGTTATAAGATTATATTTCAAGTTTCGAAAGACACTAAACTAATATGGTCTTTGGGACTATATTTGTGTAATGTATTCAATATTCCACAAATGAAATGTGATGTCCATATACCTCAAGCTTGGGTTGTCATAGTAATGCTCTTGAATTTTTTTTCAACAGCTTGGACTTCATCCACTTCTTGATTTCAATTATCTTCAAAGCCACATTTATCTAAATTAGAAATATTTGGTAAGAAATAATTAAAATTATTAATGATTTGGGAAAGGAGATTATTCCACTCAACTTGCTTGACGAGTTCAGCATCATTATTATTGATCCTCTTGTCCATCACTTCAATACCCTAGGAGAGAAATCTGATAAGTCTTTACTCTTGATTTTGTCTAATGGAAGAATTTTAATGAATGTACTATTCAGCACAGTAATTTACTTGGTAGCCTTGATAGTTATGAGCTCTTTTGTTTGTCTAATTGTAGGTATCATCCCACTATGGGGGTTGGAATTCATCATACTCATTAGAACATGAATCTTTCTGACCATCCTTCTAATGTTACCACCCTTCTGAATTTAGTGCTTCCCATGCAGTTGAATACTCCATATATTCATTTTGTTCTACTGTTTTAGTTTCATAAGTGTGATATGACTTTCAATCCATCCTGCACAACACCAACAACTACCTAGGGTGTAATATTGAAAAATAAAAATGAATAGTAAAAAAATAAGGAAAAAATTAAAAAACCAGAGTAAAATCAATAAAAATAAATGGGATAAGAAAAGTATTTGACCTAAACAATTAGTCATGATTTGTGCACAACACTCCTCTACTCCCCAAAAATGGAAAAAATTGACGCAACCCAAATGCATCATTAATTCCTCTAGAAATGTGTCTAATTAGAAATTTACTCTCTGAAACCATATAAACTACAAAGGTGTAATATAGCAGAAGTGTGGGGTCAAACCCAATGAGAGTGGGGAATGTAATAATGAAAACTCTTAAATTATAGTTTGGTCATCCAATTTCAATTTGATTTAGTTAAACTAATGATGAAATTTAAAATAAATGAATCTAAATAGAGAAACAGAATATAGGGTAATTAGTTTCCATGGTTGGTTAAAAATAGATCATAACTGTACTTCCAAAACAATCATACTCAATGGTTTCACAATGAATCTTATTTAATTGATATAGAGATGGTCAAAACCTATCAATCTACCCTAGCATCTCAATTCATGGTGGTCTGATGAATGAAAATAACTAAAGTGAATTAATATTGGATTTCAATTGCAGATGAATAATGTAATACCCTATGTTTTTATGTACAATATTTTTTTAATATATTAAAATTTTTATTTATATTTGTAATACACTATGTCAAACATTCCTTTAACACTAAACTGACTTGTCCTATGTTACATGAAACACCAAGTTGGCGTATGATACATGCAATAATAAGGTTAGATGTTGTTAAATGTATAAAATAACTCTGTCTGTATTATGTTATACACAATTCCAAAGGAATCTTTCACTACACTCAACACTGACTTGACTTGTATTACACGCAATAGAAAACTTCCACAATAGCTTGCATCGTATGAAATACTGACTTTCACTAAAAAACAATATTTTATTAAAATGTTTTTATTTAATAGAATATAAACTAGATTTTATGAATATTATTAATGAAATTTTTATTTCTATATAACGTTAACATTAATATTATTTATTTTATAGACATTATATAAGAAAAAATTCAAATTTTCAGATAAAATAAGTATTTTTAAAAAATACAAATTTTCCACCTTTTGTTGGTGCACCCATTTCAAATATTGTTTTTAACTCTTATATATTATATTTGAAAAAATAAACATATTATTTGGAATAGGGATATTAAAATTTACCTTGTTTGAAATTTTAGTATTTTTCTCATGAAAATCATATTTTAAGGAATAGTGAAAAATACTACATTTTCGTCTAATTTGTTTATGTAGATATATTATATTTTTAATTGGTTTTAATGTGTAATTGGATTATTTTTTTATCATTTACTTCAATTTTGGTTATTCGATGTAATCTTATAATTAAATTGGACCAAATCAAATGTAAATATTTTGATAGTTTTTACTTCTTAAAACCCTCTTTTTGGTTTTGACAACAAGAGTTAAGGTTAAATTGATTTCTACCAATTCCATGTTTTAAATTTAGAAAAATGGATTTCATATTTTTAATCACAAGTTACAAATTTTTTAAATAGGTACCTTTTATTTTTTGACATTATGAATAGTAATTTCAGTAATTATTTTAATTTACTATGGTTAAAGGGTAAATCAGGAAAATAAGGGTAACAAATAATAATATAATAATATAAAATTGTCCTAACACCTTTCCTAATACAATTTTATGAGATATGGACGACAATGATCATCCTTGGGTCTATTTTAGGACCCCATGGAGCGACTTGGGTGTGATAAGAACCTTTTAAATTTTTTAATTTAAAGTAAAGAGAAATATAACAAAACATGTATCTTTTATTAAACATTTTTAATATAGGGTTATATAATTAATATATTTTAATATGAATAGTAATTATTAATATAAAAAGATTTCATACATAATTTTATTTTATTTATAATTTTTAGACATTAAATAAATAAATTTTTTTATGACACAATGATGATGTAGTGTTTGCCTTATTAATGAAATGTTCAAATAAATGATTTTATAAATATTAAAATAAATTTTATGTGAACATTTTGATTCCATCCACGGATTAATGGATGAAATTTACATGTGAGGGACGAGTGAATTCATTTTTTCAAAGTAATCAATTTTTTATTTCTCTAACAAAAATGAATTACAAAATAGTGTCAAAATTGACATAAATGAGTTTTTAAAACAAATACCATTTTATTAAAAGATATAACAGTACTAAAAAACTAATATTTCATCCAAAAACTTATATAATGTTAAAAATTTCATTAATTATCCACTTTAGGTTCTCTTATAATTTTATAGTAACTATAGTAACCATATATTTTGAAAATACAAGAATACATTGTAAGAGTTATTGTTTTTAACTAAGGGTTAAAGCTAAAATATAAGGTTACTTTTCTGACCTAAATTTATCTAAAACCTATTTTTTGAGAGTTATTCAACCCATAATCATCTTATATTTTAAATAAATGAGTTTGGGACTATTATAAACTGATAATCCCTTTATAATAAATTAATATTTCAAGATATTTCTAAAGTGACCCTCCTCCCTCTTATAAAAGGACACTAACTCTACCCACTTACTCACACCATTAAATCCCTTTGGATCTTAAAAACTCTACCCAAATAAGCTTACAATATCTCTAAATTCCTCTTATATTCCACACTTTGGGCATAAATCCATTCTAAGGAGACCTTTTGTGGAAATCAAAAATAGATACTCAAACATAGAGGTAATTGTGCATCACCTCTTTCAAAATTCATTTCTTCTTCTACTTCCTCTTATTATGTTGTTTCCATTCTAAAGTAATAAATCCAGTATCTTATATATTCTTATATTTTATTATAATTATGGGAAAACCTTATACTTATCTTTATCTATCATATGAATAACAATATCACGCCTTACCGCCTCCACGATGTGGTATAATTTTTTATTCAATAATACTTAATTTGGATGTGTATAATGATGAGTAAAATGGATTTAAATATTTAATATAACAAGATTATTTTTATGTATAATTAATATATCATCCAATTATAATCTATTTAACCATTAAGTGAATGATATCTTCACTCGTGCATACGTACGACCTGTCGTCTCCATGATGTGATGTGATTCATTCTACATGATATTCATTAAACCATGGTAATATAATTTAACGGAATGAATAAATATGATATATATTGTAATAATATAATTATAATAATTATATAACTATAATCTAAGAAGTGTAATGTGAACTTATCTGATAAAACATGCATAAGAACATATAGTAGTTAGTATCCGAATAATTGGTGACAATGATATGATACTAACAAACGAATGATAATATAAAAATATATGATATCATAAAAATGACCATGATTCTAGAATAATTCAATAACATTATTTAAATAATTATAAAAGAGGATCAGATACATACAAATCATATCGGACCTAAGGTAATGGATAATTTTGGAATCTCAAATTTATCTAAGATTGTTTATACATAAGTATTTACTGGGGTATATTTATCATTCGCGTCTGTGTTTCATAAAAATATAATATTATTTTTACTCATATAATAAACTTTAAATTCGATTTACCCATTGGGGAAGTTTTATTAAATATTATGTAAGGAATATTTATTTCATTTACCATATTATGTCCTTTTTGACTTTCCTGCAAAAGTATGAGGAGAATAATTTTTTAACTTATAAAACTTAAATGGATTATTACGCTTTCATAATGACTTATTTACATGAATATTAATTTAAAATATTTCAATTTTATTTTCTGTTAAATTATTTTATTTTAAATTTTCATGTCATTTTGAGAAAAAGAAAACATTTTTTAAGAAAAAATGATATTTTCCCCAAGAATTAAGTTCGAGTGTTTTATCAAAATTATTTTCCATCTAAAATGATGTTATTTAAATATGGTTATGTTTATATCCATATTATTAATATGATATTATTTTTTTAATGATTTAATGATGGTCTATATGGATTATATTATGATGGAATGTTGTTTAAGAAACCCATTTTATTTCTTGGATTATGCTATGATGAATGATTTATATTTTTGTGGCATGTGTAAGAATTATTTCATTATGAGATGGTGGGACATATATCTCCCTCCAATTCATTGAGTAAAAATTTATATCTCATTATATAGACATTAATGTAACTAAAATTAAGTCCAGTTCAGTAATACAGGGCTGGAACAACAAGTAAATCTGGTTCAGTAATACATGGATAGAATGACAATTAAACCCAGTTCAGTAGTGAACTTTGTCCCAATTGATAGTCTTGGAAGCAATGACTTGGATACAATGGAACTCAAATTATGTTCTTATTTATTTTCCATAATTCCAAGTTTTATTCTAATTCTATTTTTCAAGGTTCATGATTCCATTATGATTTATTCCTTATGAACTACAAAAAAAAATTTATGACTCAAGATTTTGGTATATGTTAAATGTGGCATGCTTTCTTTCAAAAGTTATGTTCATGATTTTACATTCCTATGTTTATGTTTTGTAAGATATTTTCCATGCTTACCCTTACTGATCATTTGATCTCACCCCTTTTCAAATTTCTTTTCTCCCTAGATTTGAAGAAGGGTATTAAGTAAGATGTTTCAAAAGGGGGTTCTAGTTATGAAAGATAAAACATGAGACGACGTAGATGTTTTATGAACTTGTTTTTTATGTTTTATAGTTTCTAAAGGCACTAAACTAATACGGTCCTTAGGAATCTATTTGTGTCATGTATTAAGTATTTTGTGAAAGTAAATTAATGTCCATGTGTGTCAATCTTGGGTCATTATAGTTGGTATCAGAGCGAAGGTTTAGTCAACCTTTGGAAATTACGATGAGCAAACTTTAGTGAGATCCCTATAGATATTTATTAGGATATTCCTAGGTATTTTATAAGGATATGTCAAGTATAGGTTACAATACTAGTGTTTTTGTGACAATCATGAGTAACATAGTGTTAAACCACTGATATCATAGATTTAAATATTATAATTAATTTAACTAAATTATGTGTTTCTAATCGCTTATATGTATTTCTCACACATTGATTTCTGGTCTTAGTCAATAGTCAGAACTACATAGAACATATTTATCCATGGAATGTTTCATATGTAGAAATTATAGGAATTATAAAGATTTATTTCCTAAGTGGAAATATTATGAATAGAATCATGATGATGGTATGAGTATTGGTCATACTATTGAGGACAAAGATATTGTAAACAACATGTGAAAGGAATTTAATGTTATTTCACTATTGTGTAAATTAAACATAAGAATCATGAGTTTGAGAAACCTTAAGACATGATTTATATTTTATGAAAGATAATGATGATGGATCTTGAGTAATGTTTTAAGAATAATGTTAGATTATTGAGGTGTATATGTTACAAAATTCAAAGATTATGTTATATGAATCATGAAATATATATGTTTTTTTAGTCTAAGTATTTAATTAAGGATTGGAAAGGATATGTTGAATAGTTATAAGGATACAAAAATATGATTTAAGGGTAAGGTGATATACTTGGAGAGCACATGATTAAGGGAAAGATAACCCTTAATATGTCTCTTATGTTCAGATAATGATGTTTGGATAAAGATATGTTGTATTTGAATAAGTAAATTGGATGATTCTATTATCTTGGGAACTAATTATGGAGTTATTAACTAGTGGGTTATGTTATCATGGATGAAGTATACAGATTTTTGGGACTTAAGGAATGTATCCAATAAATTTTGGAATAAGGAAACATGCCTATTTTAAATAAGGATGTATGGTAATTTAGGTTATTACCATGACTCAAGAGAATTCATGATGAAGTAATTCAAATTTTTAGAATATGACCAACAAAGATATATTTTATGATATGTGGGGGATAAAATAAAGGTATTCAAAGGCATGTTATATGAAATTTCATGGAATTTGTTTTATACTGTGAGTTTGGAAATTATTATATTATATAATCCCAAAGGTTGGAATGGATTAAGTTGGAAATATGATAGTATTTTTTAAGGATAAAACTTTTTTTAATATTATTTCTAGAATTTTATAATAGCATAGTTTTAGAAAAAGGATAACCTGTAGGACGGGCGACAACCCATCGTGTCAAACAAGGATGTGGGAATCTAACCCATAAACGAAGTGTGATGTGACTTTATCACCTATTATAGGTATAAAGGAAGTCCCTAGTTAGTATAAAATAGTTTAGTTTATTTAAATAGTATTATAGATGAAGTATATGTCCATTTTTTGAACCATATACGATTAATCTCACCATTGATGGACTTATGTATATTTGATAACTTATGATAACCGTTTTTTGTGATAAAGACTTATGGAATGACCTATCATTCTATTTTTGGATTTCATGATCTGCTAACAATACAGGAATGAAAAATTCAACTTCATTTAGTTGAATAAGATATGAAGGGTAAATTTTTCAAGGCATGACCAACAATGACATTGTACTGAAATCAAGTAGGTATTTATTTCCATGTTCATCAACTTTAGGAAAAGGATCATGAAAACCAAAAATGTTTTCCTAGTACCTTCTTATCTGAGGAATCAGATTTTCCCTTAAATCATCACAGACTTATTGATTTTTGGTTGTAAACTTTCTCCAATCTTTTTTCTCTATCACTATCCATCATAACTTTATGGTTAGATTTTTCATTCATATCCATGTTCTCACTTCCCACTTATGTTCTCCTATATAGAAACCTAGTGATGAGTTACTTTGGGTAACCGTTAAGTTTCTAACATTCCTTTTTAAAATGAGGTTTTTGTATTCTTTTTTACGATGTGGGTTTCCATGAGAGAAACCTCCAAGTAGTAAACCTTTTATAACCCAGGTGAATTTCAAGGAAGAAATTCATTTTAAGTGGGTTATAATGTAACACCACATGTTTTTATGGAAACATTTTTGGAATAAATTAAAAATTTTATTTATATATTCCAATGAACTAAGTCAAACATTTCTTTCACACTAAAACAACTTTTCTATGTTACACACAACACCAGGTTGGCGTATAATACATGAAACACTAAGTATAGATGTTTTTAAATGTATAGAAGAACTATGTCTAGATTATGTTGTACAAAAAACTAAAGTAATCTTGAAATAAATGAAACATTGACTTGGCTTGTGTTACACGCATGAGTAACCTTCCTTGATAGCTTGCGTTGTATGCAATATTGTGCTTCACTAAACAACGATATATTATTAAAATAATATTATTTAATAGGTTATAAACTAGCTATTATGAATATTATTAACCAAATTTTTAATTTTATATAACACTAACATTCATCTTATGTATTTTCTAGTCATGATGTAAGAAGAAATTCAATTTTTTGGATAAAGTATTTTTCAAAAAATGTAGTTTTGTTGCCTTTTGATGGTGCACCCATTTCAAATATAGTTTTTAACACTATTATATATTATATTTGACAAAATAAACATATTATTTGTAACTGGGACGTCAAAATTTATCTTGTTTGAAAGTTTGGTATATTTTAGATGAAATTCATATTTTAGTGAATAGTGAAAAATACTGCATTTTAATTCAAAACTGCCTTTTCACCTAATTTATTTATAAAGATAGATTATATTTTTAATTGGTTTTAAAGTGTAACTAGATTATGTATTTATCATTTTCTCCAATATTTTTCATTTAATTTAATTTCATATTTAAATTGGACATAAACACATGTCAATCTTTTGATAGTTTTTACTTCTTAAATACCCGCTTTCAGGTTTCGACAATGAGAATTAATTTTAAATTAATTTCTTCCAATTCTTTGTTATAAATTTAGAAAAGTGGATTACCTATATGGAATCATAAGGTATATTTTTTTAAATAGGTACTTTTTATTTTTGGACATTATGAATAGTAATTTCAAAAATTATTTTTATTTGCCATGGTTAAAGGGTAAATCAAGTAAATAAGGGTAAAAAATAATATTATAATATTATAAAACTACCCTAAAAATTTTACTAATCCTATTTTATGAGATATGGATGACCATTATAATCCTTGGGTTTATTTTAGGACCCCATGGAGCCAATTAAGGGTGATAAGGACCTTTTATAATTTTTATTTTAAAGTAAAGAGGAATATAACATAAACATGTATCTTTTAATAAAACATTTTTAATATAGTGTTATATAACTAATATCTTTGACTATAAATAGTAATTATAAATATAACAATATTATATACATCATGATATTTTATTTAAAATTTTTATACATTAAATAAATATATTTATTTTTGACACAATGGTGATGCAGTGATTACTTTATTAATGAAATATTCAAATAAATTATATTATAAATATTAATGTAAATGTACTTTGAACATTTTGATTCCATCCAAGAATTTTTTGGATGATATTTACTTGTGATAGATGATTTAATTCCTTTTTTAAGTAATCATGTTGTTATGACTAACAAAAAAAAATTACTAAATAGTGTCAAAATAAACACAAATGAGTTTTTAAAACAAATACGATTTTATTAAATGACATAACAGTACTAAAAATATAATATTTGACCAAAAGAGTTACATAATGTTAAATTTTTCATTTATTATCAACTTTAGGTTCTCTTGTAATTTTATAGTAACTATAGTAACCATATATTATGAAAATACAAGAAGAGCTAGTGAGAGTTAATGTTTCTAACTAAGGGTTAAAGGTAAAAGATAAGGTTAATTTTGGGACCTAAATTTGTCTAAAACCTATTGGTTGACAGTATTTCAACCCATACTCATCAAATATTGGAAATAAATTAGTTTGTGACAATTTTAAACCAAAAATCAATTTATAATAAATTAATATTTCAAGACATTCCTAAAGTACCCCTCTTCCCTCTTATAAAAGGCCACAAACTCTACCCACTTAGTGAAACCTTTAAAGCCATTTGTCTCATCCATAAACTGATAAAATAATCTACCAACATCCATGCCTTCATCTCAGAGGTCACACTTTTGGAATAAATTCATCCTATGGAGACCTTTCATGAAAATCAAAAGAAGATACTCGAAAAAGAGGTAATTGCTTTATCACCTCTTTCAAAATTATTTTCTTCTTCTATTTCCTATTCTTATTTTGTTTCCATAATAAAGCAATAAATAAATTATATTATGTATTCTTAGATGTTATTATAATTATTTTACATACTTATTCTTCCTTTTATCCATCCTATGAATAAGAATATAACCATGCATGCATACATACGGCTTACCGTCTCCACACGGTGGTGTAATTTTTTATTCAAAAATACATAATTTGGATGGGTATAATGGTGAATAAAATGGATTTAAATAATAAATATAACATGATGATTATTCTTTATAATTAATATACCTTCTAATTTCATACAATTTAACCATTAAGTGAATTATACTGTCGCTTGTGTGTGCGTACGACCTACCATCTCAATGATGCGATGTGATTCATTATACCTGATCCTCATTCAAAAATTATTATATACATGAATGTAAGGAATAAATACGATATATTTTATACTAATATAATTATTTTATTTATATAAAACTTACCAATGAAGTGTAACATGAACTCATCTGAGAAAACATGCATAAGAACGTAAAGTAGTGAATATCTGAATAACAGGTGACAATGAAATGTTACTACCAAACAAATGATAATATGATCATATATGATATCATAAAAGTGAATATTATTTTATAATAAGTCAATAAAATTATTTTAATAATTATAAAGCAGTTTCAGATATATACGAAGAATATCAGACTGAAGGTAGGGGATAATTTTGCAATCTTATTTCTATCCAATATTGTTTATATGTACGTATTTACTAGGGTATATTTATCATTAACATCCTTGTTTAATAAACATATAATATTATTTTTTTTCTTATACTATTTTTTAAATTCAATTTACCCATTGGTGAAGTTTTATTAAATGGTATGGAAGGACTCTTTCTTTCATTTACCATATGAGGTACTTTTTTACTTCTCCAGTAAAAGTATGAGGAGAATGTTTTCTTAACTTATATAGAACAAATGGATTATTACACTTTCATAACACCTTATTTACATGAATATTACATTATAATATTTTAAGTTTATTTTAAATTAAATTATATTCTTTTAAAATTTTAGGTCATTTTGAGAAAATAAATTCTTTTTTTAAGAAGAAAGGATATTTTCCTCAAGAATTAAGTTCGAGTGTTTTATCAAAAAACATTTCCATCTAATATGATGCTATTTAAATATGGTTATGTTTATATCCCTATTATTACTATGATTTTACTATGTTAATGATGGAATGATATTTAATATTAATTATGTTATGATGGACTGATGTTTAAGAAACCCATTTTATTTCTTTGGTTAAGATATGATGAATGATTTATGTTTTTGTGACACATGTAAGAATGATTTCATTATGAGATGGGTGGAAACTAAATTTCACTCCAATACATTGGTTAAAGATTTATATATCATGAGATAGGAATTTCATGATGTGTACTAGCTAAAATCTACCATTTTTTCATTGGTTAAAGATTTATGATTTCAACACTATTTTCTCAAGGTTCATGATTCCATTATAATTTATGCCTTAAGAACTACCAATATTTATTTTATCACTCAAGATCGTGGTATATGTTAAATGTGGTATGTTTTTTTTCAAAAGTCAGGTTCATGTTTTTTACATTATTATGTTTATGTTTTGTAGGATGTTTTCCATTCTTACCCTTACTAAGCAATTGAGATCACCTCTTTTAATGTTTTCCCCCTAGATTTTAAGAGGGGTATTAAGTAAGAAGTGTAAAAAAGGGGTTCTAGTTATGAAGTAAAAAGGATGAGATGATGTAGATGTTTTAAGAACCAATTGTCTATGTTTTCCTATTTCCAAAGGCACTAAAATAATATGGTCTTTGGAATATTTTTGTTTCATGTATTAATTATTCCTCAAATGTAATGTAATGTCTATGTATGTCAAAACTGGTTCTTTACAAATAATCACATTCAATGTCCATGAATTAATTATCATAATCATGTTGGTTTTCATCCTCTATTAAACACACTTGGTAGATGATTCAATAACAGATATGATAACAGTGATCCACAACATAACACCAATTGAATATAATTATTGTTCAAGAGAATAAATAAATAAAACACATTGATACACACCCATTGGGACTAATTCTGCTATCCCCTATGGATTTATCTAATCATTATTGGGTGATCACCAACAATGAATAAACTACATTCCATCAGGAAGAGAATATAAACAGAGATACTGAGAAGGAAAAATAATAAAAGTGATATTAGAATTAGACAAGAAAAAATTCAACGATTACATAAAATAAATAAAATTAAAACATAAATAAACCTTATCTATGAAGAAATTTGGGTCAAAACCCCTATGGAAGCCTCCTGGTGGTCGCACATCAAGTGTGGAATGCTTTGAAATGTGTTTCCAAAGTGTTGTATGTATCGGTAAAATTGTAAATGATGTGTAATATAATTATACGCCATGTATCGTGGATCCACATATATCTCTTTAGATTTTAGAACTCATGTGTGCATCATTCGTATCTGGCCTATTTATGAAGTTTTACTGACTACACATCGCATACTGAGTGTTCACAATGTGTACCAGCCTCCAGCTATTCATTTGTGTAGATTTCTCATGGATTTCTCACTCAACTATTTTTTACTGGCATCATGTCGTGTACTGAGGAATCACGATGTGTGCTAGTTGTTTCCTCTATTGGGTTTGCATCTTGGTCACGACTTGACTCATGACTTAGACACACTGTTATCTATTAGTACACAACGTGTATGGAAAAGTCACAATGTGTACTAGCTAAAATCTACCATTTTTTTCATTTCTTACATGAATCTTGTGAATCCTCATTCCTCAAAATTTAGTGTCTCACCGCTTCGCTTCACTCGTAGTGCAAACTATCATTTTTTTCCTCAATTACCATGTTTTCTATTGTTTTTATCTAAATGAAAATCCGGTATAGGAATTTTAAAAACATTAATATCAAGATTTTTTTATATTTAATCAATTGATATTGAATTAATTCATATCTAAAAACACATCAAAATATGTTTTCAAAATAGAGATATCAATCACCCTATGATTTGGTGGGTATGATTATTGAGATGTTCATTACAATGTGAATGGGGTGATTGTGGTTCATGAACAAATAATAATATTCTATTAAAAAATTAGTGTTGAAGAATCTATGAACAATTTTATTACATCTAGGAATTTTATGCTAGATAAATTCTATAAACATATTGGGGTAGAAGTAGAGTCCTATGTTCAGGTGACATAGAAGAGATCCCTAGTGGAACATCATCCCAAAGAATCAAATCAAATTTTCTAGGATTTTGTTAGCTCCATAAAGCACTAATAGATGCTGAAAGATAGACTATTGATGAGTAGTGACCAGTTGAGGAAGCAAAGAAGGTGGGTATCTATTCCATTTCAAGAGTATATACATTACTTCTTAATGATGAGGTAAAGGTGGGAACATTATTTGAACTACTCTGAGTTGTGAATAAATGTGAGAAAATAATGATTCAACTTTAATAGCCTATTGAGAATACTTTGTAATGACAATACATTATTTTACATGGGAGAAACTACAAATTATAGATGATACACTAATTTTCCTTCAACCATGAATAAATATTCTTTTTGTTCTTAATTTTAATTCATTCATTCAATTTTATTTTAGCTTAATAATCATTTAATAATAACTTGTGAAACTATAGAAAGAAACATCATAAATATAACATAAATCCATTTAGCATTGAATTAAGAATTTGTAAGGTCAAACATGGTTCCAAAAATTATTGTGTTGGAAATATTTACTCTTTGGAGTGGCTCAAGAATGGGTATAGTCATATGTACAATCATTATAACACTACAGTTAGTCTATTTAGAGGAATTATGTCCTCCTTGGAATGGATCATGGATGAATATAGGCATAAATATCATCACTGTAACACTAGAGTTGATCTATTTGGATGAATGATTTCCACCTAGTCATGGATCATAGATAGGTATATTAATAATTATTATCACCATGAAACTAGATTAAGTCTATTTAGATGAATGATTTCCTCATGGATGTGATTCATAGATGAGTGTAGGCATAAATACAATCACTGTAACATTATATCTAGTATATTTTGATAAATTATATAACTCATTATAAAGAGGATCATCAAAGAGGATTTTGGAATGATGATTCCAATGTTTAATAGGTCTTAGGTATCCTAAAATTATGTCTTTACACAATTTGTGTGTATCCAATAGACTAATATAGTATGGGTGATGGAACAAATGAATGATATAAATTTTTCCTCGGTCAAGAGGCATAGTAAAATGAACTTGAATTCTTCTTGGATCATATAACAGGTCCCAAAATCCTTGTGCATATTGATTTTTCATCATAAATTTTACATAAGTATCATATCGAGGAGACGTAGCTGAAAAATAATTAGCTTTTACTACGGTCTCCCTTTATATTTTTTCAACCTAATATGTTTTTTCAATACTTTTTAATTTAAATGCTCACTTTTTCCTAGACCATGTGAATGGAACATCCAAAGAGTGAAGACTCAATTTTTACCCAGGTATCCTTTTATATGTTTTCAACCTCGTGAGTTCTGTTTCACATTCGATTAGAAGTTTTGAGGTCAGGAAATTTAGACCAAAGTATATGATTTTATGTTTGAAAATATTTGACCACATTTTTTAATATATTTAGGTTATATAGATTTTACCATATTTTTCTATAATTTAAGGAAGTAAAAATTTTACTATAGAAAAGTTAATGAAATTTTTGTAGTAATGTGGGTAATGGAAACCTAACATGAATTTAGTCCCAATAATGGCATATATTTGGTTAGGTGATTATAGTTTATGGTCTTTGTACTCAAACAAAGAATAACTTGTGTTTTTTGTCAAATATATTTGATTGATTGTTAGTGTAGATTATGATAAAACAAATTAACCAGAGAAGTGAGTTGACATATTCAATGACACATGTAGGGTAGTGTAGAGACCCCAAACTTGAAGTACATGGAAATTACATTACTTTTGTGGAATACTTAATACATAACAAAAATAAACACACAAGGACCATAATAGTTTAGTGTCTTTGGAAACTCGGAACAAAATATTCTAATCGTGGTGAAAGATCTTCAATATCTCCCATAAAGATCTTCCACCTTTTTTTCTTACCTAAAAACTTTCTTTATATACTCATGAAAGGAAATAATAAAAAGGGTGATCTCAAATACTTATTAAGGGTAAACATAGAGAATATAAAACAATCCATAAACATTTGAATGCAAAAACTTGAACATAAAATCTAAACATCAAAATCTTGAGCAAAAACATAAATTTTGGAAGTACGTAAGGCATGTATCATAATGGAACATCAATCATGACAAAATAGCATGGGAAGAAAACATGTAATTGTGGAAAACCATTAATCACATGATATTATTTCCATAGTAGCCAAGGCATTGCTGCCAAGACCATCTTAGTGAACAAAGTCCCTTTCTGAATCGAGTTTACTCTTCGTTCCAGTCCTGTATCACAGAACCGGATTAACTTACCATTCCAGCCATGTCTATATCATGAGATATAAATCTTTACACAATGCATTGTATGGAGATATAGGTCACAGCCATCTCATAATTAAATCATTCTTATGTGTGCCACAACATAAACATAAATCATTCATCATAACCCAAAGAATAAAATGGGTTTCATAAACATCATCCCATCATAACATAATCCATATAAACAAATGGATATCATTTCATCATAAGAAAATTAAAACCATTTAAATAATAGACATATTATACTTGAAACATACACATATGAAATAATGTCATCTTATATGGAAAATGGTTTTGATAAAACACTTGAAATGAATTCTTGAGGAAAATATCCTTTTTCTTCAAAATAATTTTCTTTTCACAAAATTTCATGAAATTTTAAAAGAAATGGATTTTTTTGAAAATAGTCATGAAATATTGTAGAGTAAGATTCCATAAAATAAGGCATTATGAAATTGTAAAAATCCGTTCATGCCGTATAAGTTTAAAAACACATTGTTCTCGTACCTTTTCCGGAAAAGTCAAAAATTACCTAGTATGGTAAACAAAAGAAATATTCCTTACATACCATGTAGTAAAAGTAAAAAATGGATAAAAATGACTTTAAACATACATTAAACCATTTTTAGAAAATTGGTACATGGATGATAAATATAACCCCAGTAAATACTTACGAATAAACAATCTCGGAAAAAAATGAGATTGGAAAAGTTATCCCTTATCTTAGGTCTGATATGCTTCGTACGTATCTGAACCTTCTGTATAATGATTTAAATAATTTCATTGACTTATTACATAATCATATTTATTGTTATTATATCATTTATGGTTCACTTATGACTTTATATTATCTCTTCTTTTGTAAATTCCATGTTAAAGTAGTGTTTTGGGTAAAATCGTTTTATTTATCGTTCGTGTTTGGACTTGTTGTTATTGATATTATTATTACTTATATCATGATTTAATTACTTCCAGAATATAAATCATGAATTATATATCATATATATTTATTATATATATACACATAATAGATAGATAAATGAAATTAAATACACCATTCATGGAGACGGTAGGCCGTACGTACGCACGAACACTGTTTTCCTTTCCTTATTGACTTGAATGAAAGTAAGTAGGTGACATATATATATATATATGTATACATAAATACAGTAGCTTAATTATGTCATATATTTCATTATTATTCATTATGTATACTTTATAATCATTCTTGAATAGTTATCATGGAGAATGAATCTCATTGCGTCGTGGAGACGGTAATTCGTACGTACGCACGAGCGATGATATCGTTCCCATAATTATTTAATGGAATTGGAGTGAATGATATAATATTTTAGAATAATTATGATGTTATAATAACCATATATAGTTATTCTTTACACCATTATACCCATCCAAGTAAGGTGGTGGTGGAAAAACAAATTACACCATGGCGTGGAGACGGTATTCCATACGTATGCATGCGCGGTGATTTAGTTTTCCATAGGATGGATAGAAGGTGAAATGGGGTTTTTTAATATTTATAATAACATATCAGTATATTAGTGATACTGATGTTATTACTTTATAATGAAACAACTAAATAAGAGGAGGTAGAAGAAGAAATAAATTTGAAAGAATCGGTAACGGATATTACCTCTTCTTCGACATGCCTCTTTGAAAACTCCTCTTAGGGCACTAATGTTGGTCTTTGAAGAAGACCAACACCTCTAGAATATTACTAGGTGAGTTTAAAAGAGTAATGGGCAGGTTTTTTCCGAGCTTGAAGGCTCTAAGTTGTGTAAAGAGGAGAGGGAGGAGGTTCCCTTTTATAAGGGAGGAGAGGGACACCTTTGGAAATTGTGAAAATATTATTTTATTATAAACTTATCAGCATTTTAAAAAGGTCCAAAAATCATTAAAGATGAAGATAATATGACTCCTGGTATAAATAAAATCATCCAATCAGAATTTGACATGTTTTGGATAATAATTTAATCATTATAATCTTATTTATGTAAATCATTTATTAATGAGGTAAATACTTCATCATTATTGTGTCATAAATAATTTAATTTATTTGATGTCTAAAAATTATAAAACAATACCCACCATGTAGGAAATCGTTATATCTTTCCAATTAATATTTATAGTAGAAAAGATAATTTATATAACCCCTCATAAAAATTAATTACAAAAGGATTTTTTGTTAATGTCAATTTTGTCTTTACATTAAATTAATTAATCCAAATTGTCATTATCACTACCAAGTGGCTCAGTGGGGTCCCAAAATCGACCTAAGGATTCCAATGGTTGCCCACTACTCATCCAATTAGGTTAGGAAAAGTTTTAAGATAATTTTGAATTATTGTGATATTCTTTTAACCTTGAATTACCTTATTTACCTTTAACCGCAGTAATTAAAAGTCAAAAGTTACTATTCACCAAAAATTATATTAATCATATTGAACCACATTTTACTTCTTTATAATAACCATGTATGTCGTATTTTTGAAATTAAACTCATATAAGTGGTAAAATTTCATTTAAATGAAAGAGTCAGTTTTTTTTAACTACCACTAAGTGGTTTCACTATTCACCAAAATTTGATGTTTTTTTCAGAAAAATACCAAAAAATAAGCCTAAGCTATATTTGATATTCCAAATTCAAAAATGATGTCTATTTTTCCAAATTTAAAACATAGAAGTGGTATTAATTAATTTTAAAAGTAATTCCCGTTATCACAACAAATAGCGTGTTTTTAAGAAACAATAACTTTTAAAAGATCGACACTTGTTTATGTCGAATTTCAAAGGGAATTTAATTACAATGAACAACATTTGATTAGATGGTAAACATATATTCTAATTACAATTTAAACCCAATTAAAAAGATAATTTAATGATATGCGATGAAAAAAGTTGTTTTTAATTAAAATATAGCGTGTTTTACTATTCATTAAAATATGAAAGTTATCATAATAATATGAAAATTTTATCCAAATTAAATTTTTATATCTGGATTCCAAGGAAGAATTTTATTTTGTCAAATTTAACTTTTAAAGATGTCAAAAACTAGGTTTAAAGTGGGTGTTCCATCGAAAGGCGGCAAAATTGCATTTTTTTAAAAATACTTATTTTACCCAAAAAAATATTTTGTTTTCATAACTTGTTCAAGAAAATATTTAATATGAATAATAATGTTATAAAATTAAAAATGTTTTTAATACTATTCATAAAGGCTATTTTATAAAAAAATTATAACCATATATCATTGTTTAGTGAAACCCGGTATTGCGTACTACACATGCTATCGAGGAAGGTCGCAATTGCGTGTAATGAAAGCCAAGCCAAGGATGCATGTAGTGCAATCTCTCTTTGGTGTTGCGTATAACATAATTCCAAACTTATTTCATTTATACAATAAACAAAATCTATACTTAATGTTCCGTAGAATAATTTCTACAAAACGAACTTGAAATTGTGTGTAACACGAGCCAAGAATAGTGTTGTGTATACTACAAGCTAATACGGTGTTGTGTATAGCACAATATAATTTTGGTGTAGTGTATGACACAAGACATAAATGAAATTAAAAAGAATAATTCTCATAAAATCTCGGTTTGTTACATTCTACTCCCCAAAATGAACCTCTCCCTTGAAATTCGTTGGGGTTATAAATGGTTTACTACTTGAAATTTTCTTTCATAGAAACCCACATCATAAAAAGGAATATTAAAACTTAATTTTAAAAAGTGAAGTATGAAATATATCAGTTACCCAAATTAACTCATCCCTGGGTTTCCACATAGCAGAACATTGGTTGCAATATGGATATGGAAGAGAAACCTAACCATAAAATTCTCATGGATAGTGGTAGAGAACATAGCTATGAAAAATCCAACAATCACAAAGCCATAAATTTGTGATGATCTAAGGTACCATCTGATTCATTAGATATTAGGACACTAGGTCAACATTTTTGGTTTTCAATATCATTTCCCTAAAGTTGAAGAATTTGAATTAGAATAAATACTTACTTTATTTCGGTACAATCTCACAATTTCTACTTCATATCTTAAATAAATGAAGTTGAATTTTTCATTCTTGAAGTGTTAGCAGATCATGTGATAGAATGATGGGTCATTCCATCTGTCTCAAAAAAAGGTTAGAAAAAGTTATCAAATACACATAAGTCCATCTATGGTGAGGTTAATCGTATATGATTCCAAAAATGGACTTATACTTCATCTATCATACCGCTTAATAAAATAAAACTAGTTTCTACTAACCAAGGACTTCCTGTAGGCCGGTGTTAGGTGATAAAGTTCTGTCGCACATTGGTTGTGGGTTTGATTCCCACACCCTTGTCTGACACAACGGGTTGTCACCCATCTTATGGGTTGTCCTTTTTCTAAAACTATACTATTACAACATTCCAGAAATAATATTAGAAATTTCTAGCCTTAAACAATACTATCTGATGTCCAATATAATTCATTCCAACCTTTAGGCTGATCGGAAATACTTTTGTCCAATCTCATAGTATACAGAAAACAACTACTAGAAATTTCATCTAACAAGAATGTGAATACCATCATTTATCCCCCATATATCATAAGATATATATTGTTGGTCACATTCCAAAAATTTGAATTCCTTAATCATGTATTATATTGAAAAATGAATACCCATTGAACCTTAGTGAAAACATGAATGCAGTCAAAAGTTAACACTTTCTACATACCAAAATCCCAAAAATATTATACACTCAAACCATGATATAACTTTGTCCTTATATCAGTCATCAGCTCATTAATACTATCAAACATTTAATTATATCTTTATCCCTTCTTTATGATCATATTAGGTGCTTTCCAAAAATATCTGAATAACCTTTCAGGGTTACTGGTACCATTCAACATATAATTTCAAAAAAAATAAGGAAAAACAATAGTGTAACAATCCTTATATGTCTCTTTATTCCATAGTACCATGAGATTATTTATACAACATTACTCTTGATAAACATGTAATCATTCCACTACCTTCTTAAACCATTGAACGATCCTGAAAATTTCTTTCATCTCACATATCATTTTTCGTCTCTTCATCATCAAGAACATAAATACTACCCATACGACCATGTTGATTCTCTTCATGAGACTTTCCCTTAGGGAATTGATTTTCATAATGATTATACATTCCACATTTAAAACATTTATCCTTTGTTTATGTCTTAGAAACACCATTATCCTTGTCCATGGTGTTAACTAGACCTTTTCCTTTTTAATTACTGGCTTTGTGTACTTTTCCACACCCAAATCATCTTCCAGTTCCTTTGAAACATTCTCCTTGATGCCTCTTCCCACATGATCTACATGGGGGAAAGTGAACCTTCTTTCCTCTATGATCATCATGAAACTCCATCTTTCTCTTATTAGCTGAGTCGTGAAACTTACCAAAGTTGAGATTATTGATCATATTATGAGATTGATGATTAGGCATAATAACGATATGTGGACTTCCAAATCCAATTTCATTTGGATTCTCATGAAGAATATCGTTCCATTGTCCATCATATCCTCCATTATCGTGAATCTTCATGTTTACAGCCATTTTCTAAAACCCAAAACGAATAGTGTGAGAGGAAAAATCATACAAGGAAAACAACATAATAAAAGGGGGTACCTTCAATATCTAAAATATTAGGTTTAATTCTAATATCGTTGATGTAATTCTATGACTATAACCTATACTTATACTTAACCTTAGGGACATCCCTAGACATACCTTAGAAATATCTCTAGGGATTTCACTAAAGTTTTTGCAAATTATTTTCCAAAGGTTAACTAAACCTTTCCTCTGATAAAAACTATAGAGACTCCAAACCTGACGTACATGTAAATTACATTACTTTTTCAGAATACTTAATACATAACAAAAACAAACACACACGGACCGTAATAGTTTAGTGTCTTTGGAAACTCGGTGCAAAATCTTCTAATCGTGGTGAAAGATCTTCAATATCTCCCATAAAGATATTCCCCCATTTTTTCTTACCTAAAACCTTTCTTTATATCCTAGGGAAAAGAAATTACAAAAAGGGTGAGCTCAAATGCTCAGTAAGGGTAAACATAGAGAACATAAAACAATCCATAAACATTTGAATGCAAAAACTTGAACATAAAATATAAACATCAAAACCTTGATCAAAGACTTAAATCTTGGAAGTACGTAAGGAATGTATCATAATGGAACACCAATCATGATAAAATAGAATGGGAATAAAATATGTAATTGTGTCAAACCATTAAGAACATGATATGATTTCCACAGTAGCTAAGGCATTGCTTCCAAGACCATCTTAGTGGACAAAGTCCCTTTCTGAATCGAGTTCACTCCTCGTTCCAGTCCTGTATCACTGAACTGGATTAACTTACCGTTCCAGCCATGTCTATCTCATGAGATATAAATATTTACCCAATTAATTTTAGGGAGATATAGTTCCCACCCATCTCATAATGAAATCATTCTTACGTGTGCCACAACATAAACATAAATCATTCATCATAACCCAAAGAATAAAACATGTTTCATAAACATCATCTCATCATAACATAATCTATATAAAACAAATGGATATCATTTCATCATAAGAAAATTGAAACAATTTAAATCATAGACACATTATACTTGAAAGATACACATATGAAATTATTTCATCTTAGATGTAAAATGGTTTTGATAAAACACTTGAAATGGATTCTTTAGGAAAATATCCTTTCTTCTTCAAAATAATTTTCTTTTCACAAAATTTCAGGAAATTATAAAAGAAAGGGATTTTGTTGAAAATAGTAATGAAATATTGCAGATTAAGATTCATGAAAATAAGGCATTATGAAACTGTAAAAATCTGTTCATGCCGTATAAGTTAAAAAACATTGTTCTCGTACCTTTGGCGGAAAAGTCAAAAATTACCTCATATGATAAAAAAAAGAAAGATTCATTACATACCATGTAGTAAAAGTTAAAAATTGATAAAAAAGGAATTTAAACATACATGAAACCATTTTTAGAAAATAGGTACATGGATGATAAATATAACCCCAGTAAATACTTACAAATAAACAATCTCGAATAAAAACGAGATTGGAAAAGTTATCCCTTACCTTAGGTCCGATATGCTTCGTACGTATCTGTACCTCCTGTATAATGATTTAAATAATTCCATTTACTAATTAAAGAATCATATTTATTGTTATGATATCATTTATGGTTCACGTATGACTTTATAATACCCATTCTTTTGTAAATTCAATGTTAAAACAGCGTTTTGGGTAAAATCGTTTTATTTATCGTACGTGTTTGGAATTATTGTTCTTGACATTATTATTACTTATATCATGATTTACTTACTTCCAGAATTTAAATAATGAATTATATATTATATATATTTATTATATATATATACATAATAGATAGATAAATCAAATTAAATACACCGTTCATGGAGACGGTAGGCCGTACGTACGCAGGAACACTGTTTTCCTTTCCTTATTGACTTGAATGGAAGTAAGCAGATGAAATATATATATATATACATAAATACAGTAGCTTAATTATGTCATATATTTAATTATTATACATTATATATACTTTATAATCATTCTTGAATGGTTATCATGGAGAATGAATCTCATCGCATCGTGGAGACGGAAATCCGTACGTATGCACGAGCGATGATATCATTCCCATAATTATTTAATGGAATTGGAGTGAATGATATAATATTTCAGAATCATTATGATGTTATAATAACCATATATAGTTATTCTTTACACCATTATACCCATCCAAGTAAGGTGGTGGTGGAAAAACAAATTACACCATGGCGTGGAGATGGTATTTCGTACGTACGCACGCGCGGTGATTTTGTTTTTCATAGGATGGATAGAAGGTGAAATGGGGTTTTTTCATATTTATAATAACATATCAGTATATTAGTGATACTTATTTTAATACTTTATAATGAAAAAACTAAAAAAGAGGAAGTAGAAGAAGAAATAAATTTGAAAGAATCGGTAACGGATATTACCTCTTCTTCGACATGCCTCTTTGAAAACTCCTCTTAGGGAACTAATGTTTGTCTTTGAAGAAGACCAAGACCTCTAGAATATTACTAGGGGAGTTTAAAAGAGTAATGGTCAGGTTTTGGCCAAGCTTTAGGGCTCAAAGTTGTGTAAAGAGGAGAGGGAGTAGGTTCCCTTTTATAAGGGAGGAGAGGGGTACCTTTGGAAAGTGTGAAAATATTATTTTATTATAAACTTATCAGTAGTTTTAAAAGGTCCAAAAATCATTAAAGATGAAGATAATATGACTCATGGTCTAAATAAAATCATCTAATCAGAATTGGACATGTTTTGGATAATAATTTAATCGTTATAATCTTATTTATTTAAATCATTTATTAATGCGGTAAATACTTCATCATTATTGTGTCATTAACAATTTAATTTATTTGATGTCTAAAAATTATAAAGAAATACCCACCATGTAGTAAATAGTTTTATATTTCCAATGAATATTTATAGTCAAAAATATAATTTATATAACCCCTTATAAAAATTAATTACTAAATTTTTTTTTGTTAATGTCAATTTTGTCTTTAAATTAAATTAATTATTCCAAATTGTCATTATCACTACCAAGTGGCTCAATGGGGTCCCAAAATCGACCCAAGGATTCGCATGTCGGCCACTACTCATCCAATTAGGTTAGGAAAAGTGTTAAGATAATTTTGAATTATTATGATATTCTTTTATCCTTGAATTACCTTATTTACCTTTAACCGCAATAATTTAAAGTCAAAAGTTACTATTCACCCAAAATTATTTCCATCTTATTGAACCAAATTTTACTTCTTGATAACAACCATGTATGTTGGATTTTTGAAATTCAATTCATAGAAGTGGTAAAATTTCATTTAAATGAAAGAGTCAGGTTTTTTTAACTACCACTAAGTGGTTTCACTATTCACCAAAATTTGAAGTTTTTTCAGAAAAATACCAAAAAATTAGCCTAAGATATATTTGATATACCAAATTCAAAAATGATGTCTATTTTTTCAAATTTAAAACATATAAGTGGCATTAATTAATTTTAAAAGTAATTCCCGTTATCAAAACAAATAGCGTGTTTTTAAGAAACAATAACTATTAAAAGATCGACAATTGTTTATGTCGAATTTCAAAGTGAAATTAATTCCAATGACCAAAATTTGATTAGATGGTAAAAATATATTCTAATTAAACTTTAAACCCAATTAAAAAGATAATTTAACCATATGCGATGAAAAAAGTTGTTTTTAATTAAAATATAGCGTGTTTTACTATTCATTAAAATATGAAAGTTATCAAAATAATATGAAAATTTTATCCAAATTAAATTTTTATATCCTGATTCCAAGGAAGAATTTTAGTTTATCATATTGAACTTATAAAGATATCAAAAACTAGGTTTAAAGTGGGTGTGCCATCGAAAGGCGGTAAAACTGCATTTTCTTAAAAATACTTATTTTACCCAAAAAAAATTATTTTGTTTTCATACCTTGTTCTAGAAAATATTTAATATGGATAATAATGTTATAAAATTAAAAATGTAGTTAATACTATTCATAACAGCTAGTTTATAAAAATATTATAACCATATATCGTTGTTTAGTGAAACCCGGTATTGCGTACTACACAAGCTATCGAGGAAGGTCGCAATTGTGTGTAATGAAAGCCAAGCCAAGGATTCATGTAGTGCAATCTCCCTTTGGTGTTGCGTATAACATAATTCCAAACTTATTTCATTTATACAATAAAAAAATCTATACTAAATGTTCTGTAGAATAATTTCTACAAAACGAACATGAAATTGTGTGTAACACGAGCCAAGAATAGTGTTGTGTATACTACAAGCTAATACGGTGTTGTGTATAGCACAATATAATTTTGGTGTAGTGTATGAAACAAGACATAAATGAAATTAAAAAGAATAATTCTCATAAAATCTCGGTTTGTTACATTCTACCCCCCAAAATGAACTTCGCCCTCAAAATTTGTTGGGGTTATAAATGGTTTACTACTTGAAAGTTTCTTTCATAGAAACCCACATCGTAAAAAGGAATATTAAAACTTAATTTTAAAAAGTGAAGTATGAAATATATTGGTTACCCAAATTAACTCATCACTGGGTTTCCACATAAGAGAACATAGGTGGAAATATGGACATGTAAGAGAAACCTAACCATAAAGTTCTTTTGGATAGTGGTAGAGAACATAACTATGAAAAAGACAACAATCACAAAGCCATAAATTTGTGATGATATAAGGTACCATATGATTCATTAGATATGAGGAAACTAGGACAACATTTTTGGTTTTCAATATCATTTCCCTAAAGTTGAAGAATTTGAATTATAAGAAATACTTACTTTATTTCGGTACAATCTCACAATTTCTACTTCATCTCTTAAATAAATGAAGTTGAATATTTCATTCTTGAAGTGTTAGCAGATCATGTGATAGAGTTATGGGTCATTCCATCTATCTCAAACAAAAGTTTAGAAAAAGTTATCAAATATACATAAGTCCATCTATGGTGAGGTTAATCGTATATGATTCCAAAAATGGACTTATACTTCATCTATCATACCCCTTAATAAAATAAAACTAGTTTCTACTAACCAAGGACTTCCTATAGGCGAGTGTTAGGCGACAAAGGTCTCTCGCACATCAGTTTTGGGTTCGATCCTCGCATCCTTGTCCGACGCAACGGGTTGTCACCCATCTTACGGGTTGTACTTTTTCTAAAACTATACTATTACAACATTCCAGAAATAATATCATAAATTTCTAGCCTTAAACAATACTATCTGATGTCCAACAAAATGTATTCCAACCTTTAGGCTGATCGGAAATACTTCTGTCCAATCTCATAGTATACAGAAAACAATTACTAGAAATTTCATCTAACAAGAATGTGAATACAATCATTTATACCCCATATATCATAAGATATATCTTTTTGGTCACATTCCAAACATTTGAATTCCTTAATCATGTATTCTCTTGAAAAATGAATACCTATTGAACCGTAGTGAAAACATGAATGCAGTCAAAAGTTAACTCTTTCTACATACCAAAATCCCAAAATTTTTATATACTCAAACCATGATATAACTTTGTCCTTATATCAGTCATGAGCTCATTAATACTATCAAACATTTCATTATCTCTTTATACCTTCTTTATGATCATATTAGGTGCTTTCCAAAAATATCTGAATAACCTTTCAGGGTTACTGGTACCATTAAACATATAATTTCAAAAAAATAAGGAAAAACAATAGTGTAAAAACCCTTAGATGTCTCTTTATTCCATAGTACCATGATATTACTTATACAACATTACTCTTGATAAACATGTAATCATTCCACTACCTTCTTAAACCATTGAACGATCCTGAAAAGTTATTTCATCTCATATATCATTTTTAGTCTCTTCATCATCAAGAACATAAATACTACCCATATGACCATGTTTATTCTCTTCATGAGACTTTCCCTTAGGGAATTGGTTTTCATAATGCTCGTACATTCCACATTTAAAACATTTAACCCTTATTTATATATTAGCAATACCATTATCCTTGTCCATGGTGTTAAAGGACCTTTTCCTTTTCAATTGCTAGCTTTGTGTCCTTTTCCACACCTAAATCATCTTCGTGTTCCTTTGAAACATTCTCCTTGATGCCTCTTCCCACATGATTTACATGGGGGAAAGTGAACCTTCTTTCCTCTATGATCATCATGAAACTCCATCTTTCTCTTATTAGCTGAGTCGTTAAACTTACCAAAGTTGAGATTATTGATCATATTATGAGATTTATGATTAGGCATAATAACAATATGTGGACTTCCAAATCCAATTTCATTTGGATGCTCATGAATAATATCATTCCATTGTCCATCATATCCTCCATTATCATGAATCATCATGTTTACATCCATTTTCTAAAACCCAAAACAAATAGTGTGAGTGGAAAAATCATACAAGGAAAACAACATAATAAAGGGGGGTACCTTCAATATCTAACATATTAGGTTTAATTCTAATATCGTTTATATAATTCTAGGACTATAACCTATACTTATACTTAACCTTAGGGATATCCTGAGACATACCTTAGAAATATCTCTAGGGATTTCACTAAAGTTTTCGCAAACTATTTTCCAAAGGTTAACTAAACCTTTCCTCTAATACCAACTGTAGAGACCCCAAACCTGACGTACATGGAAATTACATTAATTTTGTGGAATACTTAATACATAACAAAAACAAACACACACGGACCGTAATAGATTAGTTTCTTTGGAAACTCGGTGCAAAATCTTCTAATCGTGGTGAAAGATCTTCAATATCTACCATAAAGATATTCCCCCTTTTTTTTCTTACCTAAAACCTTTCTTTATATCCTGGGGAAAAGAAATCATGAAAAGGGTGAGCTCAAATGCTTAGTCAGGGTAAACATAGAGAACATAAAACAATCCATAAATATTTGAATGCAAAAACATGAACATAGAATATAAACATCAAAACCTTGATCAAAGACATAAATCTTGGAAGTACGTAAGTAATGTGTCATAATGGAACATCAATCATGATAAAATAGCATGGGAAGAAAATATTTAATTGTGCCAAACCATTAAGCACATGATATGATTTCCATAGTAGCTAAGGCATTGCTTCCAATACCATCTTAGTGGACAAAGTCCCTTTCTGAATCGAGTTCACTCCTCGCTCCAGTCCTGTATCACTGAACTGGATTAACTTATCATTCCAGCCATGTCTATCTCATGAGATATAAATCTTTACCCAATGCATTGTAGGGAGATATAGGTACCACCCATCTCATAATGAAATCATTCTTACGTGTGACACAACATAAACATAAATCGTTCATCATAACCCAAGGAATAAAACATGTTTCATAAACATCATCTCATCAGAACATAATCCATATAAAACAAATGGATATCATTTCATCATAAGAAAATTGAAACAATGTAATTCATAGAGACATTATACTTGAAAGATACACATATGAAATAATGTCATCTTAGATGTAAAATGGTTTTGATAAAACACTTGAAATGAATTCTTGAGGAAAATATCCTTTTTCTTCAAAATAATTTTCTTTTCACAAAATTTCATGCAATTTTAAAAGAAATGGATTTTGTTGAAAATAGTCATGAAATATTGTAGAGTAAGATTCCAGAAAATAAGGCGTTATGAAACTGTAAAAATCTGTTCATGCTGTATAAGTTAAAAAAACATTGTTCTCCTACCTTTGCCGGAAAAGTCAAAAATTACCTCGTATGGTAAACAAAAGAAATATTCCTTACATACCATGTAGTAAAAGTCAAAAATGGATAAAAAGGACTTTAAACATACATGAAACCATTTTTAGAAAATAGGTACATGGATGATAAATATAACCCCAGTAAATACTTACGAATAAACAATCTCGGATAAAAATGAGATTGGAAAAGTTATCCCTTACCATAGGTCCGATATGCTTCGTACGTATCCTAACCTTCTGTATAATGGTTTAAATAATTTCATTGACTTATTACATAATCATATTTATTGTTATTATATCATTTATGGTTCACTTATGACTTTATATTATCTGTTCTTTTGTAAATTCCATGTTAAAGCAGTGTTTTGGGTAAAATCGTTTTATTTATCGTTCGTGTTTGGACTTGTTGTTCTTGATATTATTATTACTTATATCATGACTTACTTAATTTAAAAATTTAAATCATGATTTATATATCATATATATTCAGTATATATATACATAATAGATAGATAAATGAAATGAAATACACTGTTCATGGAGATGGTAGGCTGTACGTACGCATTAATGATGTTTTCCTTTCCTTATTGACTTGAATGAAAGTAAGTAGATGACATATATATATATATATACATAAATCCATTAGCTTCATTTTTTCATATATTTCATTATTATTCATTATATATACTTTATACTCATTCTTGAATGGTTATCATGGAGAACGAATCTCATCACGTCGTGGAGACGGTAATCCGTACGTACGCACGAGTGATGATATCATTCCCATAATTATTGAATGGAATTGGAGTGGATGATATAATATTTCAGAATCCGTATGATGTTATAATAACCATATATAGTTATTCTTTACACCATTATACCCATCCAAGTAAGGTGGTGGTGGAAAAAACAGATTACACCATGGTGTGGAGACGGTATTCCGTACGTACGCATGCACGGTGATTTCATTTTCCATAGGATGGATAGAATGTGAAATGGGGTTGTCTAATATTTATAATATCATATAATAATATTAGTGATACTTATGTTATTACTTTATAATGAAACAACTAAATGAGAAGAAGTAGAAGAAGAAATAAATTTGAAAGAATCGGTAACGGATATTACCTCTTCTTCGACACGCCTCTTTGAAACCTCCTATTAGGGCACTAATGTTGGTCTTTGAAGAAGACCAGGACCTCTATAATGTTACTAGAGGAGTTTAGAAGAGTAATGGGCATGGTTTGTCCGAGCATGAAGGCTCAAAGTTGTGTAAAGAGGAGAGGGAGGAGGTTCCCTTTTATTAGGGAGGAGAGGGGCACCTTTGGAAAATGTGAAAATATTATTTTATTATAAACTTATAATCGGTTTAAAAAGGTCCCAAAATCATTGAAGATGAAGATAATATGACTCATGGTCGAAATAAAATCATCCAATCAGAATTATACATGTTTGGATAATATTTTAATCATTATAATCTTATTTATTTAACTCATTTATTAATGAGGTAAATACTGCATCATTATTGTGTCATGAATAATTTAATTTATATGATGTCTAAAAAATATAAAAAAATAACCACCAAGTAGGAAATAATTTTATATTTCTAATGAATATTTATAGTCGAAAAGATAATTTATAAAACCCCTTATAAAAATAAATTACTAAAATATTGTTTTGTTAATGTCAATTTTGTCTTTACATTAAATTAATTAATCCAAATTGTAATTATCACTACCAAGTGGCTCAATGGGGTTCTATAATAGACCCAAGGATGCCCATGGTCGGCCACTAATCATCCAATAAGGTTAGGACAAGTGTTAAGATAATTTTGAATTATTTTGATATTCTTTTAACCTTGAATTACCCTATTTACCTTTAACCGCAGTAAATAAAAGTCAAAAGTTACTATTCACCAAAAATTATTTTCATCTTATTTAACCACATTTTACTTCTTGATAACAACCATGTATGTCATATTTTTAAAATTAAATTCACAGAATGGGTAAAATTTCATTTAAATGAAAGAGTGTTTTTTTAACTACCACTAAGTAGTTTCACTATTCATCAAAAATTGAAGTTTTTCAAAAAAATACCAAAAATTCAGCCTAAGATATATGTTATATTCTAAATTCAAAAATGATGTCTATTTTTCCAAATTCAAAACAAAGAAGTGGAAATAATTAATTTTAAAAGTAATTCCCGTTATCAAAACAAATAGCGTGTTTTTAAGAAACAATAACTATTAAAAGATCGACACTTGTTTATGTCCAATTTTAGAGTGAAATTAATTCCAATGACTAAAATTGGATTAAAAAGTAAAATTATATTCTAATTAAGCTTTAAAACCAATTAAAAATATAATTTATCTAGATAAATTATTGTGATGAAAAAAGTTGTTTTTAATTAAAATATAGCGTGTTTTTACTATTTATTAAAATATGAAAGTTATCAGAATAATATGAAAATTTTATCCAAATTAAATTGTTATATCTTGATTCCAAGTAAGAATTTTATTTTGTCAAATTGAACTTATAATGATGTCAAAAACTAGATTTAAAGTTGGTGCGCCATCGAAAGGTGGCAAAACTTCCTTTTTTGAAAAATACTTATTTTACCCAAAAAAATTATTTTGTTCTCATACCATGTTCTATAAAATATGTAATATTAATAATAATGTTATAAAATTCAAAATTTAGTTAATAATATTCATAACGGCTAGTTTATAAATAATATTATAACCATATATCGTTGTTTAGTGAAACTCGGTATTGCGTACAACACACGCTATCGAGGAAGGTCGCAATTGCATGTAATGAAAGCCAAGTCATGGATGCATGTAGTGCAAGATCCCTTTGGTGTTTCTTATAACATAATTCAATACTTATTTCATTTATACAATAAAAAAATCTATACTTAATGTTACGTAGAATAATTTCTACAAAACGAACTTGAAATTGTGTGTAACACGAGCCAAGAATAGTGTTGCGTATACTACAAGATAATACGGTGTTGTGTATAGAACAAGATAATTTTGGTGTAGTGTATGACACAATACATCAATGAAATTAAAAAGAATAATTCTCATAAAATCTCGGGTTGTTACAGGTAGAACCCATGTGAATTGGTGAAATTTGGTGTTACTATTATGAGAAACCTTGAGGAAAGGTGTATATAGTTCATGGTCATCTAACCCAATCAGAGTGACTATCATTATTTGAAAATACAAGCTAGAATTTATAGATATAATTCTAAATCTTTCTTTTGTAATCTTTAGAGGTAAAAATGTGAACTCTTTTTCCATCAATGGAAGTGTTGATAGAAGGAAGTTCTCACTTTTACTACATGGGTCAGAGGTTTTAGTGACCAACCTAGAATGGGGGTTCATTCATCTTATGTTCATGAAGCTCAGACCATCAAGGTGTGAGATGACTAATATATGTGGAAAATGAATATAGAATATGTTCAAAATATGGGTTCCATGTTAATTATGTCAGGTCATATAGAAATTAGTAGATTATACTCTTTAAGATGAGGATTTCTCTGGTTGATAGGCTATATCTAGGGTTCTTACACATATCTATATTGGGGTTATAATATTCATACTTAGTAAAAAGTTTTATTTGAAGTAAAATGTGTTCATTACAATATCCATGGTGGGTTTTGGGTATTCAAAAAACTTTAAAATCAATTAGAATCATGAAAGGATTAAATATTAAATAAGGTCTTTGAAACCTAAAAACTACACCATCGTGTACAGATAACATAATTAGGGTGAAGAGGATATGATGTTTCACCACTCAAACATTTTTATGAATAGTGGATCATGTAAGAATTACTTGGATTTTTCTACAGCCATTTAATGGGCCCTAAAGCATTGTTAATTTTATAAATTTTTTCTCAAATTATTCATAATCTGTAAAAATTGGAAGGCTTAGAGAGTAGAGACTTGATTAAATCTCAGTCTTACCATGATGGATTTTTAGCCTAATAATTTTTTTTCTTTTCACCTACAGTTTAAGGTATTATATTTTACACCAATAAGGGGGTACATTTTATGGACATAAAGCTTTGAAAAAAAATTTAATGAGTTTTTGGTCATGCATATTTGACCATATGTGATGTGGGATAACCTAAATGGAAATGGTGAGGTAAAAAATACAACATGAATAGAGATATGATTGAAAGTATAGACTATCTCACAAGGGAGGTGCACATAGTTTAAATTCAAAGTTATTTACCCAAAAGGGGATGAGAAAATTCATTTAATGGAAAAGATAAAGGTTGACTTGATATTAATGGAGATCCAAAATTAAACTATAGAATTCTCAAAGAGAGATTGTATATAGTTTATGGTCATGATATGTGGACCTAAAAAATGATAATAAGAACCCAAATGGGGAATAAAGGAAAATAATTCCCCCAAAACTTTTGAATAAGATGTGATGATGAAATAATTTAAAACTTATAGTTGTTGGATATAGAGTAGTGAGGGAGAGTATGTACATAGAGGATGACCGTGGATCATATTCAGAAAATGGTTTCTTTGAGTTATTGTGAAGGACTAGAGAAATTATATAAACTTCCCCTCATGATGCATATGGCTCTAGTTGACAAGTTATATTGGGGGTACATATAAAGATCCATATTGGGGTAAATGTACCCATTATCACAATTTAGGTTCCCTTTAGAGTTTAATACACTCATTACCCATAGCTAATAAAGGATTTCCTAAATCGATGTTTCCTAAATCAAGAAGTGTGGTTCATTAAAAGGAAGCATTCAAAATTCATGTTGAGGGTATTTGGGATTGATATTTCCATGAATAGATTATTACAATTCCCTTGAAAAGGGGTGGAAATTAATGAGTAATTGTGTCTAGGTCCTAAATATCTGGTTCTAACATGTACCCTAAGATACCATGAGTCAATCAATTTAGCCCTTATAATATAGAGGGATCTCTAAATGCTACGATATAATACTGAGAAATGGGGATTTTATCCTAATATTTTTTTAGGGAACTACCTTATCTCTAGAACCATTTCATGGATCTAACTCTTATGTAGGAAGATTGGTCCACTTATAAGAGGTTATTCAGAGTTGTTTTAAGTTATGTAGGGTTGACTAAGTATTGTGTAGTTTAATATCATGTGGTAAGGACTCAAATAAAATTATCTAAAAATAAGGATATTTTATCATATAAAATGTATATGAATATATCATTAACAATAGTATGGGTGAATTTTAGTGTTATATCCTATTTCAGTATAGGTTCACAAATGAATCTTCATTAGAAAATTTTATGGTTATGATAGGAGGTCACTATGGATGATAGAATTTATGGTTGGACCTAGGATCAGACATACTGGTGTCAGAATGTATCCTGTTAGATAAGTAATTAAGATATATGTAGTTCTAATGGTCTATACCTTCATTGATATATCATTAAAACAAGATAAAATCAGAGGGTGGTTTTGTTAGTGGTGTATGTGAATTGACTAAGGATCAGAGATTGTTGAGTCACTATATATCTGGTCGAAGTAAGAATCAAGCCACACATAGTTCTAATGAAAGAAATTTCCCACACTAATCAGTCTCATATATTGTGAAGACTAGTTTTTTTAAATTCATGGTTGTTCCTAAGATATGGGATATTAGGGTCTTTATGTATCTGAAAAGAAATGGGAATCAAGAAACATTTAGTTTTAATGAAATATACCTTATAAAAATCACAATTTTACATAAGGGATAAGAAATTTTTATTCCTAGGTATAGGTTGATCGAAAAACAAAAATCATTACATAGATCTAGATCATATATAAGGGAATTAGTCCATATAATTTTAGGCACTCTAAGCAGTTTTGCGTCATGTAGGATGAACCAAATTACTTTATCTCTTTCAACATGATGTTGTTCGGTCATGAAAATCAGAACATTCAACCAGGATCTTTGATCTCACATGAGTAACACTCAATTTGAAAAATAAGGGAATACTTGGAAGGTTACTTAAACCATGTAAAATAACTTTTCATAGATGCATAACATGTTATTTAAAATCCTATGGCAGTACCATTATCGTGAATTTTACATCATGTGACTAGGATGATAGGTAGGAACTTTTTCCCTAATTCCAATTAGAAGGTGGGGATAAAACATGCATCAATATTCCTACATGTATCTAGATCTCATTTAAAGGAGGGAGTCACTTTTCTCTAGTTCAATCCAACATAAGGAGGACATGCATCAATAGCTTGATATAATTTAAGTTCTTGTATGATGGACTTATAGGGGAATGAATTTTAATATCATGATTCTTGGAATAAAATGTCATGCAGTTTAACATCATGTGACTGGGTTATTGACATGATGTTTTATAAAATACAACAAGTACGTTTTCAAGCAGTATTTATTTCATGAAACTATTAAATGAGTGTTATGAAGTTTTAAGTTTTATTATAAGGACGTTGACCATGTAGTTTAATGTCATACAGAAACCATGTTATGTTATAGAGTTTATGTACATATATTTATAACTTATTATAAACATTTTACTATCATGTGATAGGGTTAACATGATATATTGTTTAAATTCATACATCTAGGACTTGTGTCATGTAATTTAACATCATGAAGTGTAGACAATATTCTCTATAGCTTAAAGGAATGTAGCAAGGACTTTTAATGTGTAGTATAACATCATGAGGCATGCATGATATGTTATGTAGTTTACAATCATATAGAAAGTTCATATGACACATAGTTTAACATCACATGGAAGGGATAACATGTCAATTGAATTGAAAATTATGAAAATTATTTCTTGAGAAACCATGCATTGGTGGCTAGTGTGATGCATTCTCAATCCGTTATAGGAGTAAGCTTTATTATAGTAGACCTTTTTTATGATGTAAGGTCCCCCACTCCATGTTGATTCCAGATTTAGAGGATTATTTCTTGGTATCATTAGGGTTATGAGAACTAAGAGCATCTCTTCATGGAATGATCAAAGGTGAAATTTCTTATTGAATGCTAAAGAAACTCAATTTTGATGAACTTCCAAGCTATGAAAACTGTGTAACTTCTTCTCATCAAGACATTCCAAATCATCCATTTACATAAAATATTATTCATCATTATAAATATGGTTATAAATGGAAATGTTATGAAAGGGAAGCTATACCATGACAGTTAGGACTACTTTTATCCTACATAGAAGTGAATATGGGGTCACTTTCTTTATCATGAGGGTTGTGGTGTGATAGGCCCACAAAGAATGCAGGAGTTTATCAGAACAAGAATTCAATTCTTTATCGACTATTTTCTGGATTGTGTTAGATAAGGTCTTGTTGAAAGCCTCCATTTTTTGATTCTCTACAACATAGTAGTGAGAAGTGTGATTGGATTGAATGTATTATTAGTGATATAACTTTTTTAACATGGAAGAGAAAAAAATGGATCCATTATCCATCAATATTTTATGAGGGACTCCAAATATGGTAATTATGTTTGTCTCCAAAGAAAATACAATAACCTTTTTCCCAAGTTCTTTGATGGATATATCTTTGACCCACTTGGAGAAGAATTGGGTGTTAGTAGGGATATACTTAAACTACCTGGTTGTTGGTGTGGGATAAATATAGATAAAATATTTTCCCTATGAGGAAAATCGATAATAATAGTTGGTGTTATGTAGAAATTATAGTGGTTGGTGGATAAATATGGAATGTATCTAGAAGGCATAAAATTTATTGGTGATCACCATGCAATATTGAGTCATTAAAGGAAAAAATAACTAAGCCTATTAATCTGATGATAGAGCATTGTTCCTGACTATATAGAACTACATGAACCTATAAGAACTTCTTTCATAATAGTGATAGTCTCTCATCATTCAATAAATTTGATAAAGACTCCATTCAATCATTATTTAAGAGGAATTTCTTAGAATTTGGCTCACCATAAAGTGTAAAATTGACTACCCGATTTTGGATTAGTTATTTCTTTACTCGGTCCAATGGAAGAATTCTTATTTAGAGGTAGTTGAGTATATAAGACATCCACCTTCTTGTGGTTTCAATTGTCTAGGTTACTAGTTTACATTTAAACATAATTTCGATCTCATTGGTTTCTTCTTTGTTTTTTACAATTAATGGAGATACCATCCTATAGTGTGTGATACTGATAATAGTTTCATATAGGTCTAGATCCACCAACATTGTGGTCACATTAACTAGTTCATCTTCATGGGAATTATGTGAACATAGGATGTGAGAAATCATTAGTTCCAAGGGGAATTATTTAATCAACCCGCTTTTATAATCATGGAGGGGAATCAATTCCTATTTCTTAATGTCATATTCATCGAGAATTTATTTAATTATCAATTCTAGATTACCTTTGATGTTTAGGAAGATCTTCATTATTTGTAGTGCTTATTCTAAGCTCATAATAAGTTCATGGTATACAACCAAATTATTAGTGAAACCTTCTGATATTAGGAAATAATAAATAAAAAAATCATTGTTGAGGAAATGTGGATGATTCCTAGACTCGCCCTATTATATTTTAGGGTTCTCCATTCTATTTAAATTAGGTATTGTAGAGAAACCATCAATATACATCATCTATATATGAGGGTTTTCATGAATAGATAAAAATTATTCAACTGGAAACTCAACATCAACTGGAATGTTTTTCATGGAAGGATATTCTGAAATAAGTTATATTAGTTATTTTCTATTTACTTAATTTTTTAGTATAAATAAAATTAAACTATAACTAGATGATAGACCATCATTCTAGATTTCAATTTAACATTAGATTATTGAGAATATTGTTGATTGGGTTGATGTGAGAGACCAAATAGAGCACACGATCTTGTAAGTAGTGCCTCGATTTATAAATAGAAAATATCTATGAAAGGAAATTATTTTCAATATTATAATATTAGTTTGTAGTGTCTAGAATGGTGTTTAATATTGTAGATACCATTTTCTTTACCTGCATCACTCTTTTGTGTGAGAAGTGTACCGAGCTACCAACTGATAGCTACCATGTATAAGATGAATGAATTCCCTTATACTATGGGCTTCATCACTAGTGGGATCGAGAGGTATTTCTTGAGAATTTAGAATTCCTCCTAGAAATCATAATCTCACTGGTAAGTGACTCCCTTCTTCATATGTATGGTAAAAGGTAGGAACATTCCAGAAAGGTTTTTTATGAAATGCCTGATTTAATAATGGCATCTTGAATCCCTCTAGAAACATCGGGTTTTTGAGGAGACAGAATGTTAAATATCATCTTATTATTCTCAAGTTCAAAATCAATGTCATGATAGTGGACCATGAAGCTGAGTAAATTTTTTAATTTAACCCTAAAATTGCATTTCAAGGGGTTAATTTTCAAGCTTTTCTACCATAAAATGTTAAAAAATATTTCATGATAATAAATATGGTTGCAATGTTATTGGAAGTTAACCCAAAAATTATCTACATAACATTACAAGGTATTACCTAGTAAGGGTATAAAAATAAGTGCATAGAACATTGATATGTGGTACTATCATTCATTAAGATGAAGGGAAACCCTCAATAATAAAACACTCATTAGGGTGCCTAGAAAGAAGTTTCCTCTTCATATTTAGAATCCATTTAGATTTAGTAATATCCTGAATATCCATCCATAAAAGATAATTCTTGATATCTAGTATTTAGATCAATCATAAATTCTTTAATTGGGACTAGAAATTCATTATTTGGGAAATACTGGTTGAGATCCCTGAAATAAAAATAAAGACTAGTTTGTCCATACTTTTTCTTGACTAGGACAATATTGGTGAGATATATTGGCCACAAGACATCCCAAATCAATTTGGATTTAATAATATTATCAAATTCAGCTTCAATATTGTCCGCATGAGTTAGATTCATACTCTTTATTATCTTCCTGCACCTATAATGATCCTTAAGTAAACCCAAATTATGAGTGGCCACATTGGGATCAAGTTCGGGAATTTATATATAATTCCAATAAAATACATCAAGATGTTGTTTCAATAAAAAAAAATTATGTACCTTCTTCTTTAACAGACATGGATACACTAATTAATATAGGTCACAAGTCTTACCCTATACCTAGATTTATCTATAGGAGTTCATAAATTGTTTTAGGGACACCTTCCTCAAATGTGAGATGGGAATCTTTAAGATATTCATCTTTTTCTTCTTCCACTACCTCCGTCTCATCAGAAGTGGGAAATTGATGGTAATTTTCAAAGTTAAAAGATATTTTTAGTTCATTTATGTCTTCTATTGTTGTTGAAGATGCATCTTGGGTAAGTTATTATTCCTATTTTTTGTTATTGAAGGAAAAAATATGTGTCAATAACCTTATATTTAAGAGATTATAAAGAATAAATTTTATATTCTATAACCAATAAGTAGGAATTTTCAAATTCTAATGATACTAATATATGAGAATATTTTTCATGTATATTTTAAACATTCTCTCATTATTATCCATTATCATCAAGGGTGGAAGAAGTGTTGATATCATAAGACTCATGAGATGTGAGGGAATTATCCTTCTTTACTAGAAATGTGGAGGTATCTTTTGATACACATGATGATTCAAGGAACATGTTAGGTCTTAAGGATAAATAGGGTAATTTTCATTTGAGCCTTGTTTCCATTATCAAAATTACCTCCTTCTTTGGTGAAACTAGATTTAAATTATGTGACAGATATCATGAACATGGGGGTTGGAATATATGCCTAAATCTAAATTTATTGCCTCAATGGGACTTATTTATTCATCATTGAGATTATTGATTGGGTAGACTGGGTACATCTCCATACCATTTTGAGTAATGAATCAAGAGACATTATTAGTTATGGGTTGTTTTCCTTCTCCCAGGTAGAATCTTGGATCAATATACTAAAACTATTTGGGTTCTAAAGTAGTTTTATCACCATACAATGTCTCAATTTAAACATAAAACATAGTATTTGGGATGTCGATGATATGATGAGTAAACTTTTACATGATGATGCAACTAAGGTCTACATTAGATGAAATTTAAATCTATGTCTCATTAGACAATCATGAATTCATAATCAGAGATGAGATCCATGAATTAAGAACTATGATTAATTCATCCAAGAGGCTTTTATTAGCTATTTTTATTCCCATGGATTTGGAAAGTAAAGTGAGTTAAATTTGATTCATTATGGAACAATCATTGATTGTCAAAACTGGTATGAGATTGATTCTAAATCTATTTTCAATCAAAACTCAATATATGTCAACATCATCTCATTCTATAGATACATACAAGTTCCTGATATTTCATTGTATAAAAATTTCCTTATTTGGTTCCATGAAGGATATTATTTTATGAAATTCAATGGTATTTTACCCTACGTGATATAGTTCAGAAGTAGTGACCTTAACTTGAAACTCGTGAGGGATTAAAAGGGCCTTTACAAGTGTTTACCATATCTCTTTTGATAAATTAATGTCATTCAAGATCAATATCATTGTTTTAATAAAAACTACATATTTCAAGATGCCATATTTTTGCGCCTGAGGTCTATTCTTCCCACATTGAAGCTACACCTTGGTTATGGACTTATGATGTGGATTTACTTATCCTCAAAACTATTCCTTATGATCAAAATTTAGAGGAAATTTTTTCACTTTTTTGTTTATTAATCATTCCTTCTCATATTTTTGGCATTTTCCAGGTGAAATTTTGTTGTCCAATTATTAATATAATTTAATTGGATTATATGAATATTTGGACAACTTAGAGGAATAATGGTTCTCCTACTTAACCCATTTGAGTTCATGTTGTCGGGTTTCAAAAGCATAAAAGGTTTCATCATTGATATGGCTATAATATTGATATCCATGCCAACCACATATTCTTCTATCCCATTTTCCTTAATGACCTCTCCCATCTTCTGCTAGATTTTGAGCTGGAAATCAAATTTATATAACTATTCTTCCTCATCAAAGACAATATTTTTTAGGTGAATCATAATAAAAATTATATAAAGAGACACTTCACTATATAGGGGTTCTATTTTTTGGGATGGTTCTCATTCTCCTAGTAATAAATTCCTAAAATATGAGAGTTTTTATACAGTATTGGGTATCAGTGTGAATTCACTTTTATATAATTTATTCTCGTTAGTCTAGTTAGAACAGATCTTAGAAGACCAACTCTTAGAAGATTAATGTTTTGATCAAACTATTCATATCATTATAGAGGAAGCTTGGGATAGGGCTATTTGGTTTAACTATTTCTTAAGTATGGTGCATTCTTAGTTGATTGTATTCCTTGTCATCTAATCATCAATCTTCTGATTAACCTTATTTGGGACTTCCTTCTATCCCATGTTTTCTTCTGGTGATATTGAAGAATCACATGACACTTGCACTTGTGTCTTGATTAACATAACTAGTACAGATTCCACCAATTTCTAAATTATTTATTTAAGGAAAAACATTCTTTTATGGTTTTTCATAGAATTAAGTGGTAAAGATAGTAATTTGGGTAGTCTTTGAGGCTAACCCAATCTATATTCCTAGGTTCTAGTAACTTTAACAAATTGTTTTCCATGGGTGGGATGAAATATCCAAGGAATTATTCATTTTAGAAATAATAAAATTTATTCCCTTATTCTTCATATGGTGTGGACCTCATATCCTTTCTCCCTTAATAGTAATGTTTTTTTATTGTTGTTTTTTTCATTAATGAGGGGGACCATGTGATATTTTATGGGTTTAGGAGCAGGATATAGTGTCATAGTTAGATTAAGTATAAGATTTATTATTTGTACTTTTCTTGTCCTATTTCAAAAATGATTGGTGTTAGATTAGGATTGGTATTGATCCTTCTAAACAAATAATATAACCTATGTGATAATGAATCAAGCTCACTGAACCCATATGGTTAATTTATTAGAGTGAGTTCTTTTTTGTAACTCAACACAGATATTTTTAATGCAAATACCTAGAAACTATACTTGAGGGTGATATATGTTCATGTAATAATTAAAATCCTTTCATGTAGAAATAAAAGTCCAAGGATATAATATTTTCAATTTTTTATCATTTTATAGTTCAATTACTATCTTCTTCCTCATTATGGAACTGAATTGGTAGATAAATGTTTGATGGGGATCTTCTCATACTATTATCGATCTGGATTAGAGATTGTTATAAAAAAACAATTTCTATCCAAGTAATACATGAAACAGCTAAGCATAGTGGCCAATTTATGTTTTAGGGTTCCCATCATGGGACCAAATCGAGGTACAAAATTCATCAAATATTGATTTGTGTTCCCAATGCTATTAAAATTTGGGAATGTTGGGTTTCCAATGATTGGTGGTGGAGGATTTACATCCAACAATTTGGGGTATGTTTTTCTATCCAATTTCACCATTGTGTGTTTCATATCCATGGATTCTATTTGTGTAAATACTGAATCAATAGTTTCAATATTCTCTTATAGAATAACTACTTGGGAAGATATTTGGGTAGTGGAGACAATGGGTAGATCCTAACATGGTGGGTTTATCTACCTTAGTTGTTGATAACCAGTGTGTATTGGCCCATGTTAGCATACATTAAATTGATCTAGATATCATTTTAAAATAGTAAATTCATGATATTCTTAATCCATCAGATTTCGATAACTTGTTTTTTTAGATACTACATTAACCAAATGACTTGGTTATACTCTTTCTAGTTTGGAATACTATTATTGTTGAATGAGATTTTTTGAATGAGGTATATGAGTCTTTAATTAGAGTGTATAACTAATGGGGAAATTTATTATGAGTAACTATGTGTTCAGTCTCTTTAACTCCATTAACTTTTCCTTATAATGAGTGAACCATTCTTAAATTAAAGGTGGTTCAACTTCTTTGAGAAATGAGTGGGACATAGCCACAACCTTACCCTTTTCTTTTTTTAAATCATCTTGTAGATGTGGTAGATAGGTATTCAAGCTGATTCCCAATTTTTTTTTAATTTACTATCACGTACACACAAATGTTTTAACTATTTTAGTGTGTGCATTATTCCAAATAGAAACTTCCTCCTCCTATTCTCTCATATTCTCTTCATGATCAACCACACCTATAGGTACATTTCTAATGAAATTTATTGATGTATGATGCATTTTTAGTATCACGATGTCATTAGTATGACAAGGGGACTCATTTCTCTTAGAGTATCAATCTAGTAGTTTGTCATAATTCTATTTAGTAGTCATTATCTTTAGAAGTAACTTTTGTTTGTAGATCCTACAAGGCTTTACATTCTCCTTCAATAACTACCCTTTGATTTCTTTATGGGAGACAATATAGAGATAAATTCTCCAAAAACCTTGGTTATACATATCCCAATGGAGAAATATGGGTCATTTAAAGGGAGAAACTATAGTGGAATTTCTTTTAATTTTTCTCCTAGTATGAAAAATACTAAATTTCATGGTGGAATAGGTGGTTGAGGTAAAAAATACCCCATCCCTATGGGATGGGATTGATCAGGTTCCATAAATAAAATATTATATACCCATTGGAGATTTTATGGTAGTTGGGTGGAATTAAAACCCCATGGGCTTGGGTTTATCTTTAATCGTTGAGGTGATTCCCACCTCTACTAACCTCTTGATTTTTTGAGATTTTTTCCAAGAATGAGAAAGATGTTTTCCCTATTCTGAGTGTGAGCTGGTCACTATTGGTGGCAAAATTATAGCCTATTTTTTGGGCTTTCTCAAGTGAGATGTCTATTGAAACTTTTTATAAGAATTATATAATATTATTTTAACATATCACTCTCAAAGGGTTTTATTTTTCTAAGATTTGGATATAACATAACCCTGTTTAGTTTACCAAATTCTATGTGGATAGACTTTCCCTAAAATAACTTCATTATAATAAATTTTTTTATGGGATCTATTTATTAGGGGATGGAGTGAAATTTAATGCTCCATATTCACCCCATCCTCTAATATTCACTTAAAATGGAATATTATAAATCAGTTGACAAGGATACTTAAAATCATTATGTCCTACACGATGGAGAATTCTGCTCAGGATTTCTAACTTTTTGTTTCATTCTACTAAAATGGAGGTAAAATCAATCTCTTTGAAATTATTCTATTTTGTTTAAATGGTTTTTGTATTATATATATGTCGAAAATATCACCTTAAAATGACGAAGGGTCAACTATAGGTTCAATGTAAAATGGTGTATACATTATTCTTTCAATGTTTTCATATTTTTATACTGAGAGGTGGTTATGGTCTAGAACATGACTCATATGTTATAATTGGATAGTTTTTTTTTATAACTAAGTTGTTCTCTTCATCTTCTATGTAAGATCCCTCTACTTATTCGGACCAGAGTTGTCTCTTCCCATATGTCTTATTTTGGAGAGTAGGGTAAATTTTAATCATCTCAATTGTGGAATAAACTAAGAGATCTGAGGGTAGTTTAGAGAAATATTATTTTTTAAAACTATATTATGGTTGAGAAGGGATAACACCAATCAAAGATAAGTAATATGGTGTATCTAGCTTCATTATTTTGATTACATCACAATATGAGGGCTTTCTTAATGTTTGTTCAGTAAGTGGAGACCCTTACCTCCAAAATGAAATGTCCTTATATGGAAGACCTTCACAAATAACTCCATTATGGGGAGTACTACATCATGGATTTATGTAATGTTGTAGAGGAGATTATTATAATATATTCTCTGGAGAGAACCTTTAGGGTGGATAGTGGAAAGGGGTTAAGCCTTTTGTCATTTTATCTTCTAACCATGATCGAGATTTTTGTAGTGATCATCCTAAAAAAAGTATCTACAATTGATCTTCATAACTTGATAGGGAGGAACTTTATAGAGGGTTATTTGTGGAGGCCCTCAAAAGATACTATAAGAAATACTATAGGTAGGATAATCATAACTTATACAACCTCATTGATCTGATAATGAATCAATAGGATCTTATTCCACTATTAATAAATGTTTACAGGCATCAAGGATGCCAACATTATAAAGATTTGGGATAAGAACCTTGTTCTGATATTTGGGGTTTCCCTTGCTGATAATTCTTCTTATGTTCTCTCTATTGGGTGCTTAGTGTTGGGTATTATGCACGGTGGCTTTTATATGTGGAATCCTCCTTTGGTGAGCCCTTTTTTGACATTAAACTTGGCCAATGGTATTTTTTAGAATAGTCAAAAATATTTTTATACCTCTTGTATTCCATTAGGATATGATGGTGAATCTCAACACACTAAATGGGTACATTAATATATATATATACGCTTGAATAACCATCAAATTATTATAGAAATTCATTGAAAATTTGGAAGTGATATGTTCCTACACCAAATTTTCCATTGCCATGGGTCATTGGTCTCTATTTAGAATGAAAATATATGCCCAGTACAACTATTTTTTCTCATTGGGATATTCTAGAAATCCTACTGAATGGGATTAAGAATGTGTTCCTTATTGTAAATGTGGGTTCCCAAGACCCAACCTGAACATTACTTTTCAATTATCATATCATGTATACAGTGAGTTATGTATGATGTACACTTACCATTAGAGTCTTGATATTATTGCATCTACTATTTACATAGTAATTTCCATGGAATATGTTTCATATCAAATGGTTATAACAGTTCCTAGACTATAATTAAAACCTATAGATATCAAGATAGTACTATTATACGTATTTTATTGTTTCAAAAAAAATAAGGTGTGAAATGAACCAACATGGATAAAATCATTTTCTTTTGTTATTTCATTATTCACATTAGGTTTTCCATCTATGTTTCCTTATAAAAAGTATGTTTGTAATGCATTATACTTGATCATAGGTGATTGAGTGTGGTTGAACCATTTTTTTTCTTTAGTTTTATCATGTTTTGTATCACATGGAAACACCCAATGGGTCACACGTCTATAATGATTCACAGACCATTCGAAAGGAAACTGGTCATTTGAGGTTTTAAACCTAATGATGCTTAGGATATCACATTGGTCATGATGATTGGAGGTTGAGATCATCACACCCTTTTAGTGGTAGTTATTTCCAACTCTGGGACACTCTTAAATATTTAATATGTGTTTTTTGAATCTTCCCCAAATTTTGATACGATACTAGTTACTCTAATAAAACAATCAGCAATTGAATCCCTATACATATAGGAGGGTGTTCTATTAATGATCCCCTATGAATGTATCATAGGTTCTCCATATGGTTAAAATTATTACTTACAAATTTGAGATCTATAATGATTTAAATATGTATATCTAGAAACTCTAGTGTTTACTACCCTTCTAGAATGCTATTAGTGTTTTAGAGTTGGGATATAACCTCTAAGAGGTATCCTACATATCATGTGAGATTTGGAATCAAATCATGAATAGTTCATTTAGTTCTAAGACATGCATTTTAATATCCAGTTGAAAGAATGCTTATGAGGGATTTTAAGAATTGGGTATGGATCTAGGGCCTTAGGAAGGCATCCAACATATCCTGCTTATTGCAAGAATCGGGGTCCTCTTAGTTCAAATTTTCCCCTACCCACTGATAGGTGGGGTCATATAATTAATAATCGTGAGGGTTATATCCATAGAGTTTAACAATATGTGAGTACCTTATGTAATTACACTAAGTTGGATTCCCATGTATGGAGGCTTTTTTATCATGTTGTTGAATAGTGATTAAAAACTAAGGTTTCTATATATTTGAGAAGGGATTACACATTGAGGTTTCCCTACTTTGGGTGGGGGGGATTTATGATGCTAGTGACATGATCATTTCAAATATCTAAGATCGTGTGATTCATTCTTAGATTGGGAAACAAGACATAATAAGTGACTAGACACATTACATATAGATTTGGGACATACACATTGAAGCAACCCTGATTGAATGTTCGATATAGAGCTTAGGTCTTAGAAATGTGTATTGTGTATCTTGATTATAATAAGAACCCAATTATTTGTAATTTAGTTTTTCTTCAACTAGTTGATGGGTGAGGGAATACGGTAGAACTATATAATGTGAATCTTATAATCTATAGTAAATTGAATGTCAAGGGATGTTCAACAAGGCAGATTCCCATAAGAGATATAAATCTATTATCTTATAACATCTAAAGAGTAGGGACTATGACAAGTCTCTTTAATATGATTAGAATACATAGAGAGTCCCATGAAACGAATCATATTGCATAGGATCATATCCCTGAGCCCATCATGTTTAAATTGTTCATGGTTACATGTCTAATCATCCCTGCTAGGAAAGTTTGACAAGTATGCGGATGTATTTGTGACATGTATAACTTGTTTGAGAAGGTATTTCTAATAAGGATAAAATCTCTAATGATGTATTCCAAATATGTATAAGGATGTTTATCTAAACTGCTGACACATCCAGGGGTCATCGTGTGAACTAGGAGAAATTCCCAAAGGTTTTTGTGTGAATTAGGTGATATGTATGAGTGCTTTCATGTGATCCATCTCACACTACTAGGTTTTCTTTCATAAACTAAGAGACATGTACAAAGGTTTTCATGTGAATCGGGTGACATGTATAAGGGTTGTCACATGATTCAACTAAAACATCCAGTGGTGGTTGTGTGAACTGGGTGATATGTCCAATGTTCGTCATATAAATTGGTCAACATGTTTGAGGATTTTTACATAATCTAGATGACATGTTCATGGGTCATCGTGTGAACTAGGAAACATGTCCAAAGGTCATCATTTGAATCATGTGACATGACCAAGGGCTTATCATGATCTAGGATATAAATCCATAGGTCATTGTGTGATCTTCCTAACATGTCCAAAGTGTGTTTCATGATCCTTGATAACTTGTACAAGGGATTCATATGAAGAATAGTGTATCTTAATTTACCTAAATAATCCATAATTTTTAGCATTCATCACATAAACACATTAATATTTGTGAGTAGGTTTCCTATTGAGGTATCATAGGATCAAGACGGAACAATAAAGTCCATTCTTGTGATTCAGTTGACATGCCAATGATCCTTCACGTGATCAATGAAATGATCATGTGAAGCACCTAACCAACTACAAAATCCCTTTAGTCACTCACTAGGCATACCAAGTGGAATAATCTATTAATTAAGTGGTTACCTACTCTAGAAAATTTTCTCTCACATCCTAGTATTTTTTCTTGGTGTTTCAATGGGGGTTTTTATAAGAATATATTCCTTCTATCCAAACATCTTTTTATAATGATTAAATCTACTCTCATGTCTTTATTTGGTTGAGGGATCATTCGTATAATTCATCATGCACTTCACATGATCCCTAAACATGTAATTAATTACTTCATCCTTCTTTCATGTGATAAATAGAAACCACATGATTACTCCTTCAGTTCCATATTTCTTAACCCCATGTATTTTTGAAGGGATTCCTTAGTATCATGTCAACATATCCAAGAGACTTTATGGGATCAGGAGAACATGTTTGAGGCCCTTCACGAGGTCATTACATATGTCAAAGAGGCCTTTGCGTGAGTGAGCCAACACATTGAACATCATTCTCATGACCTAGTAGGCAGTTCTTGGGGCCTTTGTGAGATCTTTTTGACATTTACAAGTTCCTTCACATAATCAACAAACTGATCATGTGTAGCGTGTAAGACCATCATGTGAAAAAATAGTGTAACGTCCATCGTATAAGGAACCCATCATTTTAATATTTATATCGCATGATTACTTTGAGTTATTTTCAAGTGGATATTAAAGAAACATTTCATGATTAGAAGGACTCATTTGAGGGGCTTCACATGACCATCAAGTTTCTTATAAAAATGTTCATGATATTATGAGGGCTCATTCGAAAGACTTCGTTAGATTGTGATGGTTTTCTAAAATCCTTCATGGGATATGGAGAGATTGTATGAAATCCTTTTAGAGATCAGGAGGTTTTATTAGACATCTTTTTCATGATTAGTGAGTATATCATGTGAATCACATTAAACCTTCTTGTGAAGTTCATAAGGACATGTGATATCGAGTCCTATTAAAGGTTACATGAATTTCATAATCCAAAATATTAATCACCATGTCCATAATTATTCCTTTCTTTCTTTATAAGGAAAATAATATTATGCTTATGGTGTTTCTTCAACCCAAAATGTTTAGATGGTCATTTGGTGTGTGTTAATAAATTCCCCCTAATAAGTGAAGTCTATAAAAACAAGGACTATGTTATGAGGAAGTAAATTCCCACCAGAGTCCCTTGTTTTTCTAATAGTTGGTATTCTAGGAACATTTTGGTATTCTAAGAGACCTTTGGCATTCTGTGAGATTTCCTATAAATAGGGTCCAAGGGGAATCTATTTGAATTGGAACTCAAACATCCAAGTCTCTTTGATTTCTTCTCTTCGACATGATTTATTCACAAGACTTCTTATTATGACCCCATAACAAGAAACTTTCATGTGATTTGATTTTTTGACCTATTTATATGATCCCTTCATGTAAATGAATTGTATTGACATCATATGTGACCAACTTTTGAACTAATCAACAGTAATTCTATTTAACTATGATTCATGTCCTCGGACATAGGGAAACTTTGTATGATGTTCTTGTATATCTCATGGTAGCATGATGATTTTTAAAATTTGAATGACCATCCCATGGTCATGAGATCACAAATATTGGAAAAAATCATGTTTTCATGAGAATTTATGTAGATCATGAACTAATGAGACTCAAAATGGATCATGTGATCATGATACCCTGAATGGATCATGTCCTCTACATGAAGTTTTCCAAGACATGTATTTTGGATATTTTTCATTCCATCCTTTATTAATAGGCCAACTTTACTCTAATACATAGTTTTTATGTCTTGTACCTAATGGATTTGCTCATGGAATTTATCTAATATAGACACTTGGAAGTATATGATTACTGGGAGTCATAATTTTGATCCCCAATATCATGTCCTATCTGAAAATAAGGTTCTAAAGGTTCTTCTTTTGATCTAACATCTAAACATTCTTCCATCTCATTGGTTTCCTTTATATAACTTTGGTCTTATGGAAAATGTCATAATTTCATTTCCTAACCAAAACCATCTATCATGATGGTTTTCATCTTCTTTTAACTACATTTTGGCAATCATCTCCAAGCAGATCCAACTAATATTTACACTGTTTTAGGGGTTTTCTTACACAATGAATCAATCCTAGTTGGGCCTAGATGGATGCAATCTCACTCACCAACCAATTTATCTGAGTTACTCAAATATAATCATGTCCTCTTTAGATAATAAAAAATGCATCTAGAGTTAAAAATTGGACATGTGACTAAGAATAATTTCTTTGATGAATGGGAAATTCCATTTTGGGTCAGAAAGAGATACAGACAATTTTTTTAACAACTACATTATAAAGACCCAAACTCTAGTAGCCCGAATATAGTGCCTTACTCTATTACATTGGATTAAATATTAGGCATATAATCACAAAGGATTGAATATTTTAGTAGTTTTGGAAAAAAATATGGATACTCAAATATTAAATTAAAATTTAAAACATAACATACAACATAGAAATTCCATAGAGAACACCATTATTCCCATAGCTTATCTGTGCATATAAATCTTAATAAACTTATTGAAATCCTGATGAAAAATAAAACATAATAAATGGGTGATATAAAATTCAAAATAAGGGTTAAATACAGTAGAATCTATCATAAATCAATAATCATAAATATCATAGCAAGGTAAATGACTAAACACACATGTCATTTAAATAATAACTGAGAATAAAATGTATCCATATATAATATAATAGTGAAAATATCATGCATAATAATAGCTAAAAACTTTATGAATGAAATGATTAATTATGATATTTCATGTATATAGAACATGATACTACTACCATAAATACCTTTAACAATATAGATTAAGATTTTACAGGTAGAAACCCATTTAATTTGGCAAACTATTTTGTCTCGTGAGACTTATCGATGCATCGAGGGGCTACGTGATACTGTTCCCCACCCGTCACTACAGGTACAAATCATTACTTATATATATAATAATCTATTAAATTAACGAATCTATATTCTTTATCAAAAAATATAAATATTTAGTATAAAATATGGATTTAACATTATTTCCCTAGTTAATCAAGCAACATTCAAAGTAAACACCGTATATAAAAATGGTATGTGGTTTAGATTATAATAATATACATGATACAAGAAATATGGATATTTAATAGAAATTAAATTTTTAATGAGTGATGATCATAATTAAATCAAATGGGTAGTATATAAACCAAATAAAATAAACTGGGGGCATAATATTAAAATATGCCTCAATAAAGTGAAACTGAGATGAGGTCCCACAAAAAGATCCAATTGTTAAACAAATGAATAAATTATGTGTATCCATTGTAGATACACATAAAATAGGTATAAATACATCATAATACAATAAAAATTAATTCCAAACAAAATATTAACATGACATAATCATTGATTTAGAAGTTTAACCCAATAATTGGAAATTGAGTTAATAAATCCCTTACCACTATGTAACCAATTGAATCGTATGACCAATGAAAGTAATAATTTATCAAAGAAAAAATTGAATAAAATAAATATTATTATATTAATGAAATTATATATAAAATTTCAGTATAAATTACCACACATAATAAATAAGTTGTGAATAAGGCATATATCTCACAGAAGTAATGGTGACACGTGGAATCCTTAACTCACACTTCCCATTAGTAGTGCATACTTTAACCTCCTATATAATGGTTTAAAGATTTTTATTAACTAATTAAATAACTATATTAATATTTATAATACCTTATGTTATGATTTTATAACATCTTATGACCCATTCATTAATAATATTTCTTTATTTTCATGGTTTTGGGTGTGTTTGTTTCTTAGTTTCATGATCGTTTTATTAGTGTATAATTATGGATCTTCTTGTAAAATAGGATAAAAACTCCATAAGTGGTATTAATGAGTGTTAATTAACTTCTATAAGTACTAATATTGTAACACCCCAAGATTTCATAGTACATATTTCTTCAAAATAATTCAATAACTTGCACTACACGCAACACCGAGTTCTAGTGCACCATGACTCACCAAACAAGTCGTTCAAACGCGGTTATGAATAGTATTAACTGAATTTTGAACTTTATATAATCCTTATAATTTTATAATCCATATTATGAGTTTCTTAGACAAAATTTAAGAACAAGTACATTTTTTTCAGATAAAAGAAGTATTTTTCAAAAAATGCAATTTTACCGCCTTTTAATGGTAGGGCTTTTTAAATCCAATATTTGAAACTTTTACATATTCAATTTGACAAAATAAAATTCTTATTTAGAATCGGTACATAAGAATTTAGTTTCAATAAAGTTTTGGTGTTTTTCTGATAACATTCATATTTGGGTGAATAGTGAAAAATACTATATTTTAACTAAAAACAAATTTTTAAATCAAAATAATTTATATTGTTAAATTATAAATTTTAATGATTTTTAAGTATAAATAGATTATATTTTTACCATTTAATCCAATTATGTTCATTTTAAGTAATTTCACTTTGAATTTGACATAAACAAGTGTCAAACTTTTGATAGTTATTATTTCTTAAAAATACGCCTTTTGGTTTTGACAGCAGTAATTAATTTTAAATTAATAAATGAAAATTTTATTTTTTTAATTTGGTAAAACAGACTTAATTTTTGGATTCTTAATATTGAAATTAGATTAAGGTGAAATTTTGGTACTTTTCTGATAACTTTCATATTTTGATGAATAGTGAAAATTACTAAATTTTAATTAAAAACAACTTTTTTAATCGAAATAATTAATAATAATAAATTATTAATTTGAGTGATTTTAAAGTATAATTAGATTATAATTTTAAATTTTAATCCAATTTTGGTCATTGGACATAATTTCATATTTAAACTGGACAAAAGAAAGTGTCAATCTTTTGATAGTTATTATTTGTTAAAAACACGTTTTTTATTTCGACAACGGGAATTAATTTTAAATTAATTTCTTCCACTTTTGTGTTTTGAATTAGAAAAATGGATTCCATATTTAGAATCAGAAGGTCCAAATTATTTAAATAGGTAACTTTTATTTTTATACATTTTGAATAATTACTTCGGTAAATATTTTATTTACCATGGTTAAAGGGTAAATCTGGTAAATCAGGGTAATAATTAATATTATAATAATAATAAAGTACCCTAAAATGTGTCCTAACCCTATTGGTTGATACATTTCAGACCATGTGGATCTTTGGGTCGATTTTTTGACCCCATGGATCCACTTTTAAGTGATAATGACACTTTATATTAATTAAGTTAAGTAAATACAAAAATGACATAAGCATATATCTTTTAGAAACACTATTTTTACATAGGTTTATATATGTTATATTTTCGAATATAAATATTCCATAGAAAAATAAATCAATTTCCTACATCATGGTATTTTATTTATAATTTTTAGACATTTAATAAGTAAATTTATTTATGACACAATAATGATGCAGTAGTTTCCTTATTAATGAAAGAATCAAATAATTAGTATTATAAATGTTAAAATAAATATAATTTGAACGTTTTGATGCCATACACGAATTTAATTGATTAATATGACATGTTAGGATTTCTTAAATGAATTTGTTTCTTATTAATAAAGTTATTAATACTTTAACAAAAATCAATTATTAAATAGTGTAAAAATTGACATAAAAGAGTTTTTAAAACAAATATTATATTATTAATTCATATTATATTCCTAAAAATCTACGGTTAGGTAAAAATACTTATATAATTATATATCTATCATTAATGGACCACTTGGGTGTCTCTTGGAAGTATATAGTAAGTTTATTAACCATATAATATAAAAATACAAAGTGACAAACTATTTAACTAAGAGTTAAATATAAATGATAAGGTTAATATAGTGACCCAAACCTGTCTAAAATATATTGGATGAAAGTATTTAGACCCATACCCACCTTATAATTTTAATAATCTATTTTCGAGCCATTATAAAATGAATATGAATTTATTATAAGTTAATACTTTAAGTTTTTCCTAAAGAGCCCCTCCTCCCCCTTATAAAAGGACACCACTTATAACAAATTCTTCATACCTTCAAAGCATTTTGGTTCAGCCAACCTCTGCCCAAATACCATCAAAAATATAATAACTTAATCCTAGATGCCTTCCTTTAGTCATAAATCCAACCTATGGAGCTCTTTTGATCAAATCAAAAAGAAGAACCCGAAGAAGAGGTAATGTTTTCACCACCCTCTTTCAAGTTCCTATCTTTTTCAACTTCTTCTTTATTTGTTATTTATATTCTAAAATAATAACTCCAGTATCTTCTATATACTGTGATTTTATTATAAATATGGTACAATCATATTCAATATTTTATCCATCCTTTGAATGACATGTCACCATACGTGCGTACGTACGGCCTACCGTCTCCACGTCGTGGTGTAATTGTTATTCAATACATTATTATTTGGATGGGTATAATAATGATGTGTAATTAATGTAAATAATAAATATAACATGATAATTATTCTGTATATATGATATACCATCCAATTATATTTTATTTTAATATCAAAATAATGATATTGTCGCTCGTGCGTACGTACGGACTACCGTCTCCACGAACGCGATGAGATTCATTTCCCATCGTATCCATTCAAGACTAATTTTCATTTGATGATTAAAAATAATCTTTAAGGAATTGATATCATTCTGTATATGAATAATACCCAACCTATCCATAATAAACACGTCTTATGTAACAAAACACATAAAAGAAAATGAGTAAGATAACACCTGAAACGACGATAATACTAAGATATTATTAACAAAGAAATAATAAAAGATCATCTATGATATCATATTAATGTACATGATTATTGTATAATTTAATAACAATTATTTCCCATTATACAGAAGGTTAACCTACCCTCAACCAAGGAAAATTACAAGGTAAGGGTTTACTTCGCAATCTCTTCATTATCCGAGGTTGTTTATACGTAATTAGCTATCGGGGCCTCTTTATCATCCACATACATGTTTCTTAAAAATATATTTCAAAACATTCTTACTATTTTACATAATATGGGTTAAAGTCATTTATACCCTTGTTTGAATTTTTATAATATGTTTATAAAGTAATATTTCCGTCATTTTCCAAACAAGGTCATTTTTAACCTTTTCGACAAAATTAAGGTAAGAATGTCTTTTTTAACTTATACGGCTGGTGTGGCTATTTTCTACCATTATAAACACGTCGAAACTTCCCTTAAAATATTATAAGAATATTTTAAAAGTAAATGTTTTACTTTATAATTATGTGACTCTTAAATGATTTAAAAATAGAAAGAGATATTTCTCTAAAAAGAGTTTTGATTTCATCTATGTCAACATCCTTTGATGGATTTTAAGTTTATTTGTAGTGGATTTATTATGATACAAAACTTCCATATTGTATTGAAGGTTTTGTGATTTTTTTTACTGTGGATGTGCTATTTTTATACCATTCATGATTTATGGTTAAAGTATTGACATTTCGTATGCTAGTTTTAATACGAATGTTTATGATATGTTTAAACTTTTTCATATGAGGAATGTATTGGACTTAGTAAGTGAAGGGTGGAGCCCGCTATAGCTCATCGATGCATTGGTAGGTCTCATGAGACAACTAGACGTGGAATTGGCTGAGGCCCTTTCCCAATTTGATTTATGGTTTTGGCCGAGGCCTTTATCATTTTTAGACATCCTGGCCGAGGCCTTGAAAAAATGTTTCAGAATGTCTGGCATTATACATTCCCACATTATAGAAATAATATTGATGGTTCATGTGGTCATTCGACTAGTAGAATATCCATGATTATGTTTCATTATGTCATTATTTACTCAGCTCATATTCTTTCCATAAAAGTATTCATGTTTATTATTGGTAAAGGCATGTGGTTTCAATTATTTACCATGCTTAATATTTATGTCATTTTCCGCTGTATTACTTACCCTTACTGAGCATTTGAGCTCACCCCTTTTCTTATGTTTCATTTTCGCAGGATATGAATAAGTTAGTTATGAGTGACCTGCAGGCATAATCTAGGAGTCTTGGATGTTTCTAATGAAATATATTTGTGTTGTATTTCTCTTCAAGCGGTAAAGTTGAACTTATGTATGAATCTTGTTTCCAAGGCTACTAAACTAATCGGTCTTTCGAGACTTGATCTTTTGTGATCATGCCTATGATACGTAATAATGCACCAACTCTAGGTAAATGGGGTCAGGGTGTTATAGTTGGTATCAGAGGGAAGTTTAGTATAAGCCTTGGAAGCTAGATTTAGATAAACTCTGATTAGAGAACATAGACCTAATATGGACTTTAAGGATTAGTATAGAAGAACTTCCTAGAATTTTGGTATTGTAGAGATTTTGTGAGTTTTCCGAGAAATACATCCATGTCTGGATATGAGCAGATAGAGGCGTCTCTGGAATAGATGTACCTAGGGGTAAAACCCAAAAACACCACTTTGAACTAGACTCGAATGGGAACGTGTGCACGACAACGGGCCTTGTTGCACTCTTGGTTACAACACTCCTGGGGGATATGCTTAGGATATTTCTAATTTTATTTACAAACCATTTTGAAGGGTTTATGAGTATATACTTCCTCAAAGAAATCATTCTTTATGTTTATGGATTATATCCATAAACTGTTCAATATACATTAGGTATTTTACAAGTTTGGAATTATTCATTTCAATTCATAAACAGGCCTAGTTTATGCTATTATATAAAAATGGCGACCAGTAGAAGGAATGTTAACTCCAGAAATACGTATGATCCAAAGAGTAATAAGGATCATATCATTCACGGTATTAAGCCAATATTTAGAAGGGAAATATTCTCCCATGTATTCTCAACATATGAAGAAATAGTATCATGTGTTAATAAGATAAGTAAAGAATTCTCCGAGTCTTATGGCTTTGAAGGGAAGCAAGAGAAGAAAAGGATGGAAGAGAGAAAGATGGATAAAGGGAAGAGGGAAAAGAATAATTTTCCCATATGTGATAACTATGGGAAAAAACACCCTGGAACTTTCCTGAAGGGAATGGGAGTTTGTTATAAGTGTGGAGAAAAAGGACACCATGTACATGAATGCAAGGGTAAGAAAAAGGTTTCAAATGTACAATGATTCATCTGCAAAGAGTTGGGACACTATGTAAACCAATGTTCAAATCATCAGAGTATGCCCCAAATGATGTTATTGGATAATAATCAAGTTATGATACTACCACATATGAGGAGGAATGATTAGATTTCTTATGTTGTTTGAGTGTTGTATCAATGCTGTACAGGTTATAATAATTATGGAGTATATAATGATTGTACTACAGTACTATTTCATTAAGGACTTGAGATTGTGTGGAACCAAGAAAAGTGATAACAGGTTAAATTTTTGGAAAATATATGGTTGAGAGAAAGATATACCACAATATGGTTCTGATACCGAGGTAGTGATTTTGGAATAATACATGATTGATTTGGATAAATTATATTGGATATTCTTGAATACCTTGAAACTGATTAATGATTTGTATATTCCATCATTGTTGGAGTTTACAACATTTTTGGATAGAAGGAGTATATCCAGTATTCTATAAGTAATAAGGGATAATTATTGTAATCAATAAGGTTTTATGGTAATTCAAGATGTTGAAGTGTTTTAAAAGAATACATGATGAAGGTGTTCACATGTTATTACGCAACAAAAATGATCTTCATTGTGTTTACCTTCCTTAAAAATTTTGGACTGTGAGTTTGGATAGAAGTATTTTGGATACTTCTAGTTTGATATTATTTTTGGATTGCCATAAAAGGACAACCCAGAGGTCGGGCAGCAACCCGTTGCATTCGGCAAGGCCGCGAGACTTGAACCCACAACCGAAGGGTGACAAGGTTGTATCACCTACCACTGGCCCATGTGATGTCCTGGATTAAATAATGTATTCTTTTTTAAAAACATTCTGATAGATGAATTATAAATTAATTTTTTTAACCCTATACGAATAGGATAAATAGAGTATTATTTTTATGTTCTATTATCTTTTAGAGTGAAAGATGAGTTTGTGGTAGAAATTAGTTAAAGGATGGGACTCTACTTGTCAAGTATATATTTTTCTTCTTCTCTTATTCTTTGAAGAAATTAATTATTATACTTCAGTGAATGGATCTTAAAACAAAAAATGTGTTATCCTAATATCATATGTTTTGTTGAACCGATGGTATTTTAAATCATCATAGATTGATGAATTTAAGGCCCTCAATTTTACACATGTTTGTGATTGATGACCTCAATCACTACCTATAAATATTTACATTTTTCCTTCAATTATATGTCTATAATTTCCACCAATGTTCTCCAAATCGACATCATAATTTGGTGGTGACCCTTTCATTTTCCATTTCCTCTTATTAAGATTAAATTTTATTAACCTAATTTTCGATGTGGGTTTTCACAAAGGTATTTTCTATTTTCAACCTTTTATTTTTGAAAAATAATTTCAAATTGAGAGAACACAATTTATTGAAGGAGGGAAGAATGTAACACCCCAAGATTTCATAGTATATATTTTTTTAAAGTAATTCAATAACTTGCACTACACACAACACCGAGTTCTAGCGCACCATGACTTACCAAACAAGTCGTTCAAAAGCGGTTATGAATAGTATTGACTGAATTTTGAACTTTATATAATCCTTATAATTTTAGAATCTGTATTATGAGTTTCTTAGACAAAATGTAATAACAAAAACATTTTTTTCAGATAAAAGAAGTATTTTTCAAAAAATGCAATTTTACCACCTTTTAATGGAAAGGCATTTTTAAATCCAATATTTGAAACTTTTATATATTCAATTTGACAAAATAAACTTCTTATTTAGAATCGAGACATAAGAATTTAGTTTCAATAAAGTTTTGGTGTTTTTCTGATAACTTTCATTTTTGGGTGAATCGTGAAAAATACTATATTTTAACTAAAAACAAATTTTTAAATCAGAATAATTTATATTGTTAAATTATATATTTTAATGGTTTGGAAGTATAAATAGATTATATTTTCACCATTTAATCCAATTACGGTCATCGTAAGTAATTTCACTTTGAAATTGGACATACACAAGTGTCAAACTTTTGATAGTTATTCCTCCAATGGCCCAATGGCCTTCATTTTTTAATTTATTTTGATAATCCACCTTTCAAGGGGTGAGTTTGAACCCTTAAAAGTCTTGTAGGCGTAATTATTACATGTCCTGTTGGTCTTAGAATAATTCATTTCCCGTAGGCTTCAAACATTACATACAACCCAGACTAACTACTTGGAATTGCTCCTCCCCAGCATCTTCATCGTGAAATCAGCACTCCACCTTCGCATGGAAGTTCATCTAGGAATTCTCATGCATGAATAGGCTTGTCCCAATAACAGGTTCCATACCCTCTAATTCTTTCAATTCATTTAGCTTCTACTATGCTGAAATCTCCTTGCTCATCCTCCATAAAGAGCTTGTTCCTTATAGGTTGTCTGGTTCGCATCTGCACTTAAGGTGGCCTGAAGGCCCTGAGGTAGCCCTAAGGCCTTACTAACCCAAAGGCCTGGGTGGCCCGAAGGGCTGAAAGGACTCAGGGACCAAATCGGTGGCCCAAAGGCCCAAACGGGTGCATATTCCCGGCTGCAACAGTGCCAAACAGTGCCTGCTACAGTGCCAAACAGTTCTTGCTACAGCATTGCTACAGTACCTACTACAGTACCCCGGGATTTCTGCCTCCTCCTGGTTTTGATCCCTGGTCTCTTGGATTCACTTACAGAGTCCTTACCAATCGGGATAAGGCTCATGTGCAAACTTTTGATAGTTATTATTTCTTAAAAATACGCCTTTTGGTTTTGACAGCGGGAATTAATTTTAAATTCATAAATGCAACTTTTATATTTCTAATTTGGTAAAATAGACTTCATTTTTGGATTTTAAATATCAAAATTATCTTAAGGTGAAATTTTGGTACTTTTCTGATAACTTTCATATTTTGACGAATAGTGAAAATTACTAAATTTTAATTTAAAACAACTTTTTTAATCAAAATAATTAATAGTGATAAATTATGCATTTGAGTGATTTTAAAGTATAATTAGATTGTAATTTTACCTTTTAATCCAATGTTGGTCATTGGTCATAATTTCATATTTAAACTGGACATAAGAAAGTGTCAATCTTTTGATAGTTATTATTTGTTAAAACCCGCTTTTTGTTTCGACAACGAGAATTAATTTTAAATTAATTTCTTCCACTTCTGTGTTTTGAATTTAGAAAAATGGATTCCATATTTATAATCACGAGGTCCAAATTTTTTAAATATCTAACTTTTATTTTTAGACATTTTGAATAATTACTTCGGTAAATATTTTTTTTACCATAGTTAAAGGGTAAATCTGGTAAATAAGGGTTAAAATTAATATTATAATAATTATAAATTACCCTAAAATGTTCCCTAACCCAATTGGTTGATACATGAACGACCAGGAGCATCTTTGGGTCGATTTTTGGACCTCATGGATCTACTTGTAAGTGATAATGACAATTTATATTAATTAAGTTAAAGTAAATACAAAAATGACTTAAGCATATATCTTTTAGAAACATAATTTTTATATAGAGTTATATATGTTATATTTTAGACTATAAATATTCATTAGAAAGCTAAAAATATTTTATACATCATGGTATTTTATTTATAATTTTTAGACATTTAATAATTAAATTTATTTATGAAACATTAATGATGCAGTATTTTCCTTATTAATTAAAGAATCAAATAATTAGTATTTTAAATGTTAAAATAAATATAATTTGAAAGTTTTGATGCCATCGAAGAATTTAATTGATTAATATTACATGTTAGGATTTCTTAAATGAATTTTTTTTGAATTAATAAAGTTGTTAAGACTTTAAAAAAATCAATTGTTAAATAGTGTCAAAATTGACATAAAACAGTTTTTAAAACAAATATTATATTATTAATTCATATTCTATTCCTAAAAATCTAATGTTCTGAAAAGGGACTTATATAATGATAGGTGTATCATTAATGGAGCACTTGAGGGTCTCTTGGAAGTATATAGTAATTTTATTAACCATATAATATAAAAATACAAAGTGACAAACTATTTAACTAAGAGTTAAATATAAATGATAGGGTTAATATAATGACCCAAACCCGTCAAAAATCTATTGGATGAATAGATTTCAACCCATACCAACCTGATACATTTAATAATACATTTTTTATCCATTAGAAACCGAATATGAATTTATTATAAATTAATACTTTAAGTTTTTCCTAAAGAGCCTCTCCTCCCCCTTATAAAAGGACACCACTTCTAACCAATTCTTCATACCTTCAAAGCCTTTTGGTTCGGCCAAACTCTGACCACATACCCTCTCAAATATCCCCCCTTAATTCTGTAGGCCTTCTTTTTGTCAGAAAGACAACCTATGGAGCCCTTTTGATCAAATCAAAAGGAAGAACCCGAAAAAGAGATAATATTTTCACCACCCTCTTTCAAGTTCCTTTATTCTTAAACTTCTTATTTATTTGTTATTTCCTTTCTAAAATAATAAATCCAGTATAATCTATATACTGTGATGTTATTATAAATATGGTATAACCATATTCAGTATTCTATCCATCCTTTGAATGAAATGTCACCATACGTTCGTGCGTACGGCCTACCGTCTCTATGTCATGGTGTAATTGTTATTCAATACATTATTATTTGTATGGGTATAATAATGATGTGTAATTCATGTAAATAATAAATATAGCATGATAATGATTCTGTATATATTATATACCATCCAATTATATTTTATTTTAATATCAAAATAAAGATGTTGTCGCTCGTGCGTACGTATGGACAACCGTCTCCACAAATGTGATGAGATTCATTCTCATCGTATCCATTCAAGACTAATTTTCATTTGATGTTTAAAAATAATTTTTAAGGACTTGATATCATTCTGTATATGAATAAGATACAACCTATCCATACAAACACGGATTTTGTAACCAAACACATAAAATACAATGAGTAAGTTAACACCCGGAACGACGATAATACTAAGATATTATTAACAAAGCAATGATAAAAGATCATATATGATATCATATTAATTTAAATGATTCTTTTATAATTTAATAAAAATTATTTCACCATTTTACAGGATTTTAACCTACCCTCGACCAAGGAAAATTACAAGGTAAGGGTTTATTTCACAATCTCTTCATTATCCGAGGTTGTTTATACGTAATTATCTACTGGGACCTCTTTATCATCCACATCCATGTTTCTGAAAAATGTATTTCAAAACAGTTTTACTATTTTACATAATATGGGTTAAAGTCATTTAAACCCTTGTTTTACTTTTTATAAGATTTTTATAAAGGAATCTTTCCGTCATTTTCCAAACAAGGTCCTTTTTAATCTTTTCGACAAAATTAAGGTAAGAATGTATTTTTTAACTTATACGGCAGGTGTGGCTATTTTATTCAGTTATAAACTCGTCAAAGATTCCCTTACAAGCTTATAAGAATATTTTCAAATTAAATGTTTTATTTTATAATTATTTGACTCTTAAATGATTTCAAAATAGAAAGAGATATTTCTCTAAAAAGATTTTTTATTTCCTCTATGTCAACATCCTTTGATGTATTTTAAGTTTATTTGGAGTTGATTTATTATGATACAAAGCATCCATATTGTATTGAAGGTTTTGTGATATGTTTGATTGTGGATGTTCTATTTTTATACCATTCATGATTTATGGTTAAATTATTGACATTTCGTATGATAATTTTAATACGAATGTTTATGATGTGTTTAAACCTTTTCATATGAGGAATGTATTGGACTTAGTAAGTGATGGGTGGAGCCCGCTATAGCTCCTCGATGAATCGGTAGGTCTCATGAGACAACTAGACGTGGAATTGGCTGAGGCCCTTTCCCAATTTGATTTATGGTTTTGGCTGAGGCCTTAATAATTTTTATACGTCTTGGACGAGGCCTTGACAAAATGTTTCAGAATGTACGATATTATACATTCCCTCATTATAGAAATAATATTGATGGTTCATTCGGTCATTCGACTAGTAGAATACCCATGATTATGTTTTATTATGGCATTATTTACTCAGATCATATTCTTTCCATAAACGTATTCATGTTTATTATTGGTAAAGGCATGTGATTTCAATTATTTACCATGATTAATATTTATGTCATTTTCCGCTGTATTACTTACCCGTACTGAGCATTTGAGCTCACCCCTTTTCTTATGTTTCATTTTCCTAAGATATGAAGAAGTTAATTATGAGTGACCTTCAGGCATAATATAGTAGGCTTGGATGTTTCTAATGAAATATATTTGTGTTGTATTTCTCTTCAAGCTATAAAGTTGAACTTTTGTATGAATCGTGTTTCTAAGGATACTAAACTAATCGGTCTTTCGAGACTTGATCTTTTGTGATAATGCCAATGATACGTAATAATGCACCAACTCTGGGTAACTAGGGTCGGGGCATTACAAATAGTACCATATATAATTTTTATTTCTTTCATTATTATGTTTCATTTGATAAAATGTTAATGTTAAATGTTTAGTTTATTTTGGTGGTTTTTCTGAACATCTTGAACTAGTTTCATTTTATTTAATATTTTGAGTATATATTAGCACCATAAAATGAAATTGGTTATAATAAACCGATTAAAATATTATTTAATGATAATTATTCTATTATGGCCATCCATGAAATTGAAATGGAAAATGAAAAAAATCATATTCACATAAGTGATTAAATGACATAATTTAGATAATAATTTCTTTTCTTAGAATAACAGGATGTAATAAAAGGGATGGATATAAAATATTCCATTAAAAAAATAAAATTCATGTATTTAAATGATTTTGGAGTTATTATTCCATGATTTTTTAAAGGAGTTGAGGAGAAAGTAAAAGAAGAAAAGAAATTGAGAGGGGTTATTTGAGAAAATTACCTCTTGAATATTACCTCCTTGAAGGATCCATTAAAGACCATGGAAATGATATTTGGGTGATATAATCAGTATATGGACATAGGGATAGTTGGTAGGATAGGGTTTGGTAGATATTTTATGATTTTAAAGTTTTTTTAGGATAAATGGGGTGGTGAGGGGTGGTATTTATAGTTGAGGAGGGATGGTTTTAATTTATTAAATAAGGATTGTTTTATATTTAAAGACAAACACATTTGGGTGGAATTAATTAAAATGGATTATGTTGAGGATTAATGTTTTAAAGTCTTTTTAATTTTTATAAACACATAAAAACCCATTAAATTTTGTATTTTTTTAGGTATTTTAGGCCTTTATAATTTAACTTTAACTAGTTTCAATAATTTATCATACTGCGGTAAATCATTCTTTGTTACCATGCTAGCTCTTTTATGCCTAAAAGGAAAATGGAATTACTAACTAATTTTTACCTTTGGATTCCAAATATGGAATTTATTTACCAAATTATATTCAAATAATAGAAATTATTATATTTAAAATTAATCCCATAGATGCAATGTGAAAGCATATTTTTAGAATGAAAAAGTTAAAATGTTTACAAAGTTTTTATATCCAATTACAATGTGAAATTGATTAAAAGAACCAAAATTGGATTTATTTATTTATAATTGAACTAATTACACTTTAAACAAAATTAAAATATAATTTAAATATATAAATAAATTAGACGAAAATGCAGTTTTCAATTAAAATTCAGTATTTTACACTATTTATCACAAATAAAAATTCTCAAAAAATACCAAAAATTCACCATACGATAATTTTTATATTTTTCTTTCAAAAATTTAGTTTAATTTTTTAAAATAAAATTTATTAAAGTTTATAAACATATTTTTAAAATAGGTGCACCATTAAAAGGAGGAAAATTTTCTTTTTAGAAAATTATATATTTTATGCTTAAAATTAGATTTTTTTTATATTAATTATTTCAAAATTATTAGAGGAATTTAAAAAAAATTAATATGTAAAATATAAATTTCATTAATATCTTTTAATAATATTGATTAATTTAATTTATTAAGATAAAACTCCTTTGTGGGAATAAAATTTGTTTTTTATAAAAACACATCCTTACTGATCAATTAGTTTTATTTTAATTTATAATTTATTAGTAACTAATGAATTTATTTTATTAACATGTGTAAAATATATTTACATAATTTAGTAAATCTCATTCATTCCCATGATTCCAAATGGCTTGGTTATAATGGTCGTGTAAAAATAATAGTATATCACAGTTTGTTTAACCTTGGTGTTTCATGTAACATATGATATCAAAGAGATTAAATTTTAAGAAAAATGTGACATGCCATAAAATATTAGGGTGTTACATTCTATCATAATTCAGTAAGTTGTGTCCCAACAATTTTAAATTGCACTTCAAAAATCACAGGTTTGTACTTGAAAAAATCTTTTATGGGAAACCCAGATCATAAATAGGGTTAATAAAACATGCCCTTAATAAAGGAAAGGTAAATACAAAGGTCACTAAAAATTTATCTTTTAGAATAGGATAAAATTAGTGTGAAGTTAAAACATGGAAATGGAAAAGAAATATAACTATCAAGTTCTGATGGAGACTGGCAGAGAACATAGTGGTCATAATGTTTACCATCACAGAACCTTAAATCTATGATGAGTTAAAATTCCATTGATATATTGATAAGAAAATTAAACAAATAACATTTTTATTCCAAAAAAAATTACTAAATTTGAGGAATAATTTTACTCCTTATAGTAATAAAAAATGTAATATACTTAATTTAAAGGTAGAGAATTATCCTTTAAATAATTTCCTACACAGACTCGTATTTTTTATCCAAAAGACAATTCAACTTTTATTCCTAAAATAATATTATGTTTACCTTAATCATATAGGGTCCCCAAAATTGTGAACATCCTCCAAAATAACATAAATCACATTTCACATAATCAATTTCTCACCGCATGTTTATCTATAAAATATCATTTCAATAAAGAAAAATGATTTCATACTAATTAGGATAGCACGTAGGCCAGTGTTAGGTCATGCACCCTTTTCACTATTTGGTTATGGGTTCAAGTCCTTTAGCCTTATCGAATGTTATGAGGGGTCACTCGCCCTATGTATTTTCCTTATATAATACTATATTAATAAAATACATATAATATTACAAAAAATAACCTTAATTTATACAATATTAAATAAATCTTTTAACCTTAGAGGTTATATCATTCATTTCAATTTTTATTCCCAAAACTAAAATACCTTATAATTACCTTAAAATCAAATATCATATAAACCCTAAATGTTATACAAGTATTTTAACTTATTTCCACAAAAATTGAAGTCATTATTTCTCAAATAAACCCTTTTCACATGTCCAACATAAGGGTTACATGTACCTCAAACACTTATCAATACCTAATGACTGACTCCCAAGAATTATCACCTTTTTACTAAACCAATTTTCAATGGTATTGATTCCATCTAACATATGTTTCCAATTTTTTAAATAAAAATCTACTATATAATATCCTTTAGTTGTTTCATGATTCTTTTGATATTTAGGTCATATCAGAATATCAGTGATAAAAATCCTTCACTCAACATCCCACTTTAAACTTTTCTTTGTTGTTTTATCCCTATATATATATATCATCATGATTCATTTATATAAACCAAAAAGAGTTTCATACTTATAAGAAAATAATTAATACCTTAAATCTAGAAATCATTGTCTTCCATTATGCTATTGATATATTCTTTATATTCCAGCATGATGTCCATATCTCCCTAAAAGAAATGTTCATGAACTTGGTGTTATTTCCCTTATTGAATGAGATGTATAAATTTATATTTTTAAATCAGATAAAATATACTCCATGATCCTTTTAAATTTGTGAGATATTAAAATATATTAGGTAGATCAAATAGTTTTTTCAAGTGATTTGGATGTTCAAAAGACTTTCAAATTCATTTGAACAAGATTTTTCTATGATATTCATGATTAAATCATCTGGTTGGGATAAGAAGGTTGTGTGAGATCATTTCCCTTTAATATTGAAGAATGATATTTAATATATAGAAACTAACATAATTAAAACATTAAATAAATTATTACATGTTTGAATGAAAATTTTTTGTTACCCTAAGTAAGTACATAATACTTTAACCATCAAATACATTATACATTAATTGATTGCCCTTATAAATACATTCTCGCCAACGAGCCCGTACCCGAGTGGTAAGGGATCCTGCTTGGCATCCAAGAGACCCGGGTTCAAAACTGGGTGGAGGTGAATTTTCAGGGTACTGTAGCAGTACTGTAGCAGAACTGTAGGAGGCACTGTAGTAGGTAATCTAGTAGGCACTATTTGGTACTGTAGCAGTCGGACTATTCACCTGATTTGGGCTTTCAGGCCACTGGTTTGGGCCTATGGGTATCAGGGACTTCGGACCATCAAAGGCCTTCGGGCCACAGGGCCTTTGGGCCATTGAGGACCATGAAGTAGCCCAGTTCACACATAGAAGGCCCCAGATGAGAATCAGAGCACCAGTAGCAATCACCAGAAGTAGAGCTAACCGGATTGGAAGAATGAGAGGGTATGGCAACTGCCATCGGGACCAAGCACCTTGTAGCTTTGTACGGGGCAATGTTAGCCGATCAGCAATGCAGGTGGGGAGTTAAAGGCAATCAATGATGCAGAAGCTGGTGAGGGGCAGATCTAGTAGGTTGTGCCTATGGGTCATGTATTGGGAATGGTATGCCTCTAGTCCTTCGGGTCATGTATTATGGGTCATGTCGGGCCTTGTGCATTGGGCCTACGGGTCATGTACGGGTTCCCCTTCAACCCTTAAAAGAGGGATTATCTATAATAAAATAACAAAATAAGGCCTTCGGTCCATTCGGGCAAAATAAATTCTCTAAAAATTTCATTAATCATTTCAAAATCCATCACTTAAACCACAAAAGGTACTTTAAGAATTAAAACTATGATAAAAATTAAACTCATAAACCCATGATGGTGTTTATAAATCTTATATTAATGAAAAAAATTCCATATAAATTTCAAGACACTTCTAACCATAATACTATCTGTGAAAAACTTATTCAACACATTTTCTATCACATCCAATTTTAAACCAATTCCTTTTGGTTCCTACCATTGACTATAACCAAAATTTAATTTGTAAACATACAACTAAAATAATCATAGTAATCTATCAAATAATCCTGAAATATTATTCAAATAATGTCTAAATCATAACACATTCTTCTCAAACGGTGATTCCTTAGGTTTAACCAAGTTTATCCATGGTTATTATCAAAATTAATAGGGTGTTTTCATATACTTAAACTTATACTCAATCCATTCATATGGTTATGTTACCAAATTTTTGTTTTCATAAATCTAGTTCCCATGGTTTCTATTAAACTTTCTCTGATATCAACTATAAAGACCCAGACTCCAATATTCTGAGTTCGGTGTCTTACTTAATTACAATAGAATTGGATATAAGGAATCATATCCCAATGAACACAATAGTTTAGTAGTTTTTTAAAACTAGATATATACTTGAATCTTACATTAAAATTTAAAATATAAAATAAAACCTAGAAATTCCATTGAGAACACCATTATTCCCCTAGATTATCCATACATATAAATCATAATTTACTTCCTGGTATCCTAGGGAAAAATAAAACATAATAAAGGGTTATGATCAAATTATTATTAAGGTTTAATTATAGTAGAATCTATCAAAATTCAATAAGCATAAAAAATATTGAAAGTTAAATGACATAACATGCATGCCAATAAAATAATAACTAAGAATCAAATGTATGTAGGCATAATATTATAGTGAAATATCATGATTAATAATAAAAGAAAACTTTATAAATGAAATAATTAATTATGTAACATGATGTATCTATAACATGATACCACTACCATCAAGGTCTTTCATAGGACGGATTAAAATTTTAAAAATCGAAACCTATTTAATTTGGCCAATTGGTTTATCTCGTGAGACCTATCAATGCATCGAGGATCTATAAAATATTAAGCCCCACCCATTATTGAAAGTATAAATCATTCCACTTATATATAATATTATATTAAATTAATTAATCAGTATTCCTTATCAAAAAATATATGTATTGAATAAAATATATATATTTAACCATATTTCACTAGTTAATCAAACAAATTTCAATGTAAACACTGTATGTAAAAACGGAATACGAATTAGATAATAATCATATACAGGATAAAATAAATGTGTATATTTCAAAGAAAATAAATTTTTAATGAATGATAATAATAAATAAATCAAAGGGAATTATATACACGAAAGAAAATAAATTAGGTGCATAATATTAAAATATTCCTCAATGAAGTGAAATTGAGACGAAGTCCCATACAATGATCATATCGTTAATCAAATGAATAGATTATCTGTATCTTATGAAAATAAACATAAAGAAGTGTAAATGAAATATAAGACAACAAAAATTCATTCCAAACATAATATTAACATGAAAAAAATCAATTATGTAGAAGTTTAACCCATTGATTGGAAATTGAGTTAAGAAACCCCTTACCACTTTGTTATCAGTCGAATCGTATACACCATAAAAGTAATAATTTATCAAATGAAACATTGAATAAAATGACTATAACTAAAATCATGATATTATAAATCAAATTTCAGTATTTATGTACCATATACAATAAATAAGTGGTGAATAAGGCATATATCTCACAGAAGTCAAAGTGAGATGAGGAATCCATACCTAATGATTCCCTTTAGTGGTATGTACTTTAAACTATAGTATAATTATTTAAATAATGTTATTAACTATTTAAATAACTGTATTCATAATTATGATACCTTATTTTATTATTTTATAACATATTATGACCCATTAATTAATAATATTTCATTATTTTCATGGTTTCAGGTGATTTCATTTCATGGTTTCATGACCGGTTCATTTGTGTGTAATTATGGATGTTCTTGGAAAATAGGACTAAAAATTTAGAAGTTTAAATAAATGGTATTAATAAACGTAAATAAGTATTTATGGTCCCATATATAATTTTTATTTCTTACATGATGATGATTCGTTTGATAAAATGTTAATGATAAATGTTTAATTTGTTTTGGCGGTTTTTCCAGACATCACGAACTAGTATTGTTTTATTAAATATTATATGTATATGTTAGTTATAGAACATTAAATAGGTCATAATATACCTATTAAAATGTTATTTAACAAGAATTATAATTTTATGGCTCGCCATGATGGAAGTAATACTTGATCTTTCTTCAGAGAGGCATTTAATAGACATAATTTGGACCATAGTTTTGTTTCTTTGAATAAGAGGAGGAAATAATAGGGATGGATATAAGATACTAAATTATAAAAATAAAATTAAATTATGTAAATTATTCTAGAGTTATTATTCCTTTATATATTAAGGATGTTATGAGAAAGTATAAGAATAAAAAAATTAAGAGTGGTGATTTAAGAAAATTACCTCTTGAATATCACCTCCTTAAAAGATTCCTTAAAGACCTTGGAAATGGTATATGGGTGAGAAAATAAGAAATTATATGTGGGTAGAGTTGTTAGGATATGTTTTGGGAAATATTTTAGGATATTCAATGATTTTTTGGAGAAATGGGGGGTGGGGTGGTATTTATACTTTAGGATGGGTGGTTTTAATTTATTAAATAATGATTAATTTATATTTGAATCCAACCACATTTGGGTGGCATTAATTCCTAAAAATTATTTTGAATATTTATGTTTATAAGGCTGTATGACTTCTATAAACACAAAAAACATCCATTAAAGTTTTTATTCTTTAAATATTTTAATCCTTTACCTTTTAACTTCAACTTGTTTAATTATTTTATCTATGCTGCGGTAAATCTTTCATTTTACCATGGTAACTTTTTATGCCTAAAAATAAAATTACATTAATATAAAAACCCTGTTTTATTTATTAGATTCATACATGATCTAATTATATAAAATTAAACTTAATACAAACTGAAATATCGAGAAGTCTATTGTCTTTGGGAATTAGGTACATTGCATTACAACTTTAGACATGAAAAGAATAATCTTTATTGAAAACTTCCTTAACATACTCGATCTTTAAAATCCATGGGATATCCTGGGAAAAAATACATAATAAATGGGTGAGATATAAAGTCTATTAAGGTAGTATACATGTAATAACATGCAGATTAGAATACATGTTATCCAAGGCATATCAATGAGGAAGAAAGGAACATGAATCATAAAGCATGATATAACATGATATTCAAAACATGGAAATGTGTGAAAAAAAATAAAACACTGCATCACAAGTCAAAGTAAATTATGAAGACATCATAGTGGAAAAAATTACCATAATGTACTCAGGTAAAACCCTATCCCAACATAACGTATCATGATACTAAACATTACTCAATGCATTAGAGTTCTCTCAAGGCACACCCTTTATAATCATTTGAATCTCATGCTTAAGTGTTCCACATAGATCATAAAACAAGGATTCATTCATCATAATAATTTATTCAAAGATCAAGGAGTGTGGAATAAATTCATTTAATTCCCCAATAAACAATTAAATGTGCATAAAATTGATAACCCTTGATAAGTAATGGTTACGGTATTCACTATACATTTTTTTGGAATGGAAATTCACAATGCAATTTCGGCAGCATAATGTCGTCACATAAAAATTCATAAAAAGGGTTTATTAGAGAAAAATGGGTATCTAATAATATATATATTATATAGACAGTAATAGGTTCATATAAAAACATGTCCCAACATAAGGAATTTGTAAATTGAAGGTGTAATGTAATAAAGAATTTGAAGAAAGAGCAGAAATGGAATAACTCTTATGAAATTTCTATATGATAAAGGGTTTACATGGGAGGAATTAATGAGAGATAAAGTGGTATATAATAATTAAAACATAATAAGGGAAGTGTGTTGATGTTTTATTATAGACCACATCATTTTTAATTGAAAATAAATGGGTGTAATAATATAAGTAAACCTAGATAAAAATGATAAAGGAATGAACCCTCGTGAAATTTTTGTATGGTAATGAGTGTATATAAAGGATAATGGATGTATTAATGGGAGTTTAAAGGAAGATATAATAATTTTTAAATCTCATTTATAGTAAAGGTAGTATTTATGAACATATCACAACATATTCAAATTTAAATTAAAGGACATGTCATAAAAAAGTGCTTGATAAAAGGGGAGAGTGGAAGATCCCTTAATTGGATGTGTGACACCAAAGGAATGGGAGAGGATTATTGAGAGATTGTGGATACTTAGGAAGAATACAAGTAGTATATATCAGAGTACGGATAATATTAAATAATTTTGAGTAATGATAAATGAGATCATGTGTGTGTTTATATAGAAAATGAAGGGGTTTCTTTATTATTTTGGTTTTCGACACTACATAATAAAATATTCAAAACCACAAACCATACCATGGTTTTTCATCATGGTTTCTAGAAAATGGGAGTAGTATACATCATTTTATAATTCTAAGGGATGAATATATTAAAATGTTTTTCATGCTTATGCGGAGGTGAGTCACACTTTCAAGGATATGATTTTTAAAATCTTAAAATATATTATACGTCTTGGAGGATTCACTAAGGCTTTATAAAATAAATAAAATAAATCAAAAATAACATTATATTAAAGTTAAAACATATATTTTTTCCAAATATACATTTTATAATATTTATTACATCACTATTGGGCCATTATGATGTCATAAAACACACTATATATTTATACGGTATTTAATTTTTACCCAAAAATTTGACTATGTTATAAAATTATGATAAATTCACCGATGGATAATTTTGATGTCCTAATTTGAAAAATAATATTCATTTTATCTGAATAATTTTCTAAATATGTGAATTTTCACTTTTAAAATAAAAACTGACATTTATTGAAAATTGAGAGGTTTTGACAAAACTAGTTTTCCAACCTTAATAAAAATTACTTTTGAATTAATAAAAATTGTATGAGAATTTGTAATTAATAAAAGCAATTTATTAATAATATTTTATTGAAATATTATTTATTTAAAAATCCAATAATTCATCAAAATATATATTGTAATTGAATTTGAATATTAACCAAAAATACTATGTTTACTTTAAAAATCGTTTACAAAGTAACAATAATAGAATGAAAGTATAATAATAATTTTATACCAAAATAATGTACATAATAAAAATGATAGGGTCTTGATACATATCCTTTTATTACACTATCATACACCCTAAGAGTAAGGTATGCGATGGTGGGATTTCATAGGGTCGTTCAGTGAACATGGTTTGGGTTGTGATCTCAATGAGCTAGAACATCTCTTGTAAATAGTTTTGCTCATTCTTAAGTTATTGGATCTCATCATGGGATTAGTCAAAGGAAAATAAAAGAGATGATATCTGTAACAGCCCAAGATTTTATGAAAAATATTCTTTTTAATTTCACTAATGTCTTGTGTTATACGCAACACAAAAAGGAGCTTGTACAACACGCATCTTTGACTTGCCTTGCATTACACACAATCGCAACCTTCCTCGATAGCGTGTGTAGTACGCAATACTGAGTTTCACTAAACAACAATATGTTATTAAAATATTATTAAAACTAGCCGTTATGAATAGTAATAACCACTTTTTAAATTTTAGAAATTTTAGCTCTCAAAATGGACTTCATTTTTGGATTCAGAGTATCGAATTTAGCCTAAGGTGAAATTTTCGTACATTTCGGATAACTTCCATATTCTGATGAATAGTGAAAATTACTAAATTATAATTAAAAACAACTTTTTTTAATCGAAATAATTAATAGTGATAAATTATTAATTTGAGTGGTTTTAAAGTATATTTAGAATATATTTTTACAATTTAATACAATGTTGGTCATTGGATGTAATTTCACATTTAAACCAGACATAATCAAGTGTCAATCTTTTGATAGATATTGTTTCTTAAAAACACGCTATTTGTTTTAACAGCGGGATTTAATTATAAAATTAATTAATACAAATTTTATGTTATGAATTTGGTAAAATAGACTTTATTTTTGAATTCGGAAAATAAAATATAGCTTAGGATGAAATTTTGGCATTGTTCTGAAAAACATCAATTTTTGATGAATAGTGAAACTACTAAGTGGTAGGTTAAAAACTGAATTTTTCATGAAACTTAATTTTACCACTTCTGTGAATGGAATTTAGAAAATCCGAGAGACACGGTTAATATCAAGGACTAAAATGTGGTTCAATGAGATGAAAATAATTTTTTGGTGAATAGTAACTTTTTACTGTTTTTACCGCGGTTAATAGTAAATAGGGTAACTAAGGGTAAATATGATATTAATATTACCCTAACACATGTCCTAATTCTATTGGACAAGTGTAATTCGACCAAAAACAAACTTAGGAATAAAATATGACCATTTAGGCCCACTTGGATTAGATTAGGACATTTATTATTAATTTATTTAAAGAAGGGTTAAAATAGTTAAAATCAAAGTTTAATAAGTAAATCATTTTTAATATGGGGTTATAAATAAGATAAATTCGATTGTAAATATTCATTAGAAAGATAAAAAGATTTCCTACATGATGGTATTTTATTTGTAATTTTTAGAAATCAAATAATTTAATTTATTTATGACACAAAGATGATGCAGTAATTATCTTATTTATGAAATATTGACATAATTGATGTTATAAACACCAAAATAAATGTAATTTGAGACTTTTTATGAATTACACTAATTTTCTAGGTTACTATGATATATTATTGTTTATTTAATCAACTTGTTTCGAACATATAATTCTGTTATGACTTTCACAAAAATCATATATCAAATAGTGTCAAAATTGACACAAAATAGTTTTTAAATCAAATATTATATTATTAATTGTTATTTTATTCCTAAAAATCTAAGGTTCGGCCAAATGACTTAGATAAGGATATATATATTAATAATAAACAATTTGGGGTTCGTTTGGCATGTTATAGTAAATTTATTAACCATATAGTGAAAGAAAACAAAAAGACACGGTAAAAGTTAAATTAATTAACTTAGAGTTAAATCTAATTGATAAGGTTAAACTAATACCCTAAACTTGTCTAAATCCTATTGGTTGATAGGATTTCGACCCATCCCCACTTTAGCTTCGAAGTAAGACCCTTTGGATCCATTATAAACCGATTTTGACTTTAATATAAAATAATATTTTGAGATATTCCTAAGGTGCCCCTCTCCTCCCTTATAAAAGGACACCTCCTCCCCCTTCCTCCTCACACCAATTTGAGCACTCATGCTCGGCCAACCTCTGCCAAAATCCCTTCTCCACTTCCCTAGAATAATCCTAGAGGTCCTGGTCTTCTTCAAAGACCAATCATAGTTCCCTAAGTGGAGGATTCAAAGAAGCGTTCCAAAGAAGAGGTAATATCCATTACCGATCTTTTCAATTTCTTTCTTCTTCAAATTCTTCTTATTTAGTTGTTTCATAACAAAGTAATAACATCAGTATCACTCATATACTGATATGTTATTTTAAGTATGAAACAACCCTATTTCACCATCTATCCATCCTACGGAAAAAGAAATCACCACGCGTGCGTACGTACGGAATACCGTCTCCACGCCGTGGTGTAATCTATTTTCCACCACCACCTTACATGGATGGGTATAATGGTGTAAAGAATAAATATACATAGTTATTACAACATCATATTCATTCTGATATATTGTATAAACCACTCCAATTCAATTCAATATTTATGGAAATGATATCATCGCTCGTGCGTACGTACGGACTACCGTCTCCACGACGCGATGTGATTCATTCTCCATGTTAACCATTTAAGAATGATTATAAAGTATATATAAGAAATAATAATGAAATATATGACATTATAAAGCTACTGGATTTATGTATATATATATATGTATGTCATCTACTTACTTCCATTTCAAGACAATAAGGAAAGTAAAACAGCGTTCATGCGTACGTACGGACCACCATCTCCATGAACGGTGTTTTTCATTTTATTTATCTATCTATTATATATATATATATATATACTGAATATATATGATATATAAATCATATTTTATATTCTGGAAGTAAGTAAATATGATATAAGTAATAATTATGTCAAGAACAACAAGTCAAAACACCTAAGATAAATGAAACAATTTTACCCAAAACGCTTCTTTAACATGGAATTTACAAAAGAACGGGTAATATAATGTCATAAGTGAACCATATATGATATCATGACAATGAATATGATTCTGGAATAAGTCAATAACATGATTTAAATCATTATACAGGAGGTTTGGACACTTACAAAGCAAGTCGGACATAAGGTAAGGGAAATATCACAATCTCATTTTTATCCGAGATTGTTTATTCGTAAGTATTTACTGGGGTGTATTTTATCATCCACATACATGTTACCTCAATATGTAATATTGTTTCCATCCACTTGCAATAGTTTAAATCCAATTTTACCCTTAGGTGAGTTTTTAGTAAAGAATATGAAAGGAATCTTTTGTCGTTTTTCCGTACGAGGTACTTTTTGACTTTTCCGACAAAAGTACGAAGAATGTTTTTTTACTTATACGGCATGAATGGATTTTTAAAAAAATTATTTCCAAGAAGCATCCTTTACATGTTTTCATGTTTATTTTTAATCAACTTCTTTTATTTTAAAGTCGTATGACATGTTATGAAAGAAAAAGTATTTTTGAGGTAGAAAGGATATTTTCCTCAAGAATGGAGTTCAAGTGTTTTATCAAAATTATTTTCCATCTAAGATAATAAAGGGTCCTGTTTTAATCCCTATTATTACATTGGTTTGATTATGTTGTGATGGAAATATTTTTATGAATTCCTTTATCTTATATGAATTGATTTATGATGTCATGATGTTTCAAGAATCCCATTTTTGTTACATGTGTTATGCGATGATGTATGACTATGTGGCACACATAAGAAAGGATTCATTATAAGATGGGTGGGACCTATATCTACCTCCAATGCATTGGGTAATGATTTTATATCTCATGAGATAGACAGGGCTGGAACGGTAGGTTATACCGGTTCAGTGAAACAGGACTGAAACGAGGGTTACTCGATTCAGAAAGGGACTTTGTCCATTAAGATAGTCTTGGCAATGAGTCTTGACTAACAAGAAATGATTCTCTATGATTATGTGTGAATTCCACAAAGTTTCATGTTTTAAGTTATGATTATTGTGATTACATTTCACTACTATGATTTATCCCATGTTATGAAATTATGCTCTCTTTTGCGGGTTAAGATTTCCAAAAGTTATGTTCTTATGAATATGATGTGATTGATTTTTATTTTGTATACCCTTACTGAGCATTTGAGCTCACCCTTTTATGTTTTCTTTTCCCCAGGATATAAAGAAAGGTTTTAGGTAAAAAAAAGGGAAGATCTTTATGGGAGATATTGAAGATCTTTCACCACGATTAGAAGATTACATTCCGAGTTTCCAAAGACACTAAACTATTACGATCCTTGTGTGTGTGTGTTTTTGTTATGTACTAAGTATTCCACAAAAGTAATGTGAAGTCTATGTACGTCAGGCTTCGGGTCTCTACAGTTGGTATCAGAGGAAAGGTTTAGTCAACCTTTGGAAACTAGGATGCGAGAACTTTAGTGAGATCCCTAGAGATATTTATAAGGTATGTCTAGGGATGTCCCTAAGGATAAGTATACGTATAGGATACAGTCCTAGAACTACGGTAACGATCATAGAATTTAACCTAAGGTGTTAGATATTGAGGATACTCCACCTTTATTATGTTGTTTTCCCTAGCATGATTTTTGCCTCTCACACTATTCTTTTCTGGGTTTTAGAAAATGGCTGGAAACAAGATGATTCACGATAATGGAGGATATGATGGACAATGGAATGATATTATTCATAATGAAATGGGATTTGGAAGTGTTTGCATCATTATTATGCCGAATCAGCAATCTCATAATATGATCAATAAAGTAAAATTTGGTAAGTTTCCTGACTCGGCTAATAAGAGAAAGATGGAGTTTCATGATGATCATAGAGGAAAGAAAGTTCAATTTTCCCTATGTAAATCATGTGGGAAGAGGCATCAAGAAGAATGTTTCAAAGGAACTGGAAGATGCTTTGGGTGTGGAAAAGAAGGACACAAAGCAAGTAAGTTCAAAGGAAAAGGTTCAGTTAACACTATGGATGAGGATAATGGTATTGCTATAACATCAACAATGGTTAAATATTTTAAATGTGGAATGTATGGGCATTATGCAAACAAATGCCCTAAGGGAAAGACTCATGAAGAGAATCAGTATGGTCATATGGGTAGTATTTATGTGGATGATAATGAAGAGACTACAAATGATATGTGAGATGAAAGAATTTTTGAAGCTCGGTCAATGGTTTGAGAATGTAGTGGAATGATTACATGTTTATCATGTGTAATTTTGGAATAAAGAGACATCTATGGATTGTTACACTGTTGTCTTTCCTTGTGTTTTGAAAGTGTATGATTAATGTTACCAGTATCCATGAAAGGTTATTCAGATATTTTTGGAATGTAGATGATATGCGCATAATGAAGGGATAAGGAGAAAATTAAATGTTTGATAGTATTCATGAGCTCATGATTGATATAAGGACTAAGTGATATCATGGTTTGAGTATATAGAATTTTGAGGATTTCGGTATGTGAAAAGTGTTAACTTTTAACTGAATTCAAGTTTTCACTAAGGTTCAATGGGTATTCAAGAGAGTACAAGATTAAGGCCTTTGAATGTTTGGAATGTGACCAACAAGATATATCTTATGATATATGGGGATCAACGATGGTATTAAATCTCTGGTAATCGTTTTCACTATGTTATGAGAATGGACTGCAGTATTATGGATAAGCCTAAATATTGGAATGGATTATGTTGGACATAAGTTAGTATTGTTTAAGGATAGAAGTTTTTTCGATATTATTGATGGGATGTTATAGTATTATAGTTTTAGAAAAAGGACAACCTGGAGGACGGGCGACAGCCCATCGCTTCGGACAAGGCTGTGGCAATCGAACCCACAACCGAAGTGCGACTGGCCTTTATCGCCTACCACTGACCTACAGGAAGTCCTTGTTTAGTAGAAACTAGTTTTATTATATTAAGCAGTATGATATATGAAGTATAAGTCCATTTTAGGAACCATATATGATTAATCTCACTATAGATCGACTTATGTATATAATTTTTGCTAACCTTTTGTTTGAGACAGATGGAATGACCCGTCATTCTATCACATTATCTGCTAACACTTCACGAATAACAAATTCAACTTCATTTATTTAAGAGATGAAGTGGAAATTGTTCAACGCACGAACAACAGTGAGATTGTACCAAAATAAAGTAAGTATTTATTCTAATTCAAATTTTCAACTTTAGGGAAATGATCTTGAAAACCAAAAATGTTGTCCTAGTGATCTTATACCTGATGAATCAGATGGTACCTTAGATCGTCACAAATTTATGGATTTGTGATTGTTGGCTTTTCCATAGCCATGTTCTCTACCACTCTCTATCAGAACATGATGGTTAGATTTTTCTTCCATATCCATATTTTCACCTATGTGGAAACCCAGTGATTAGTTTATTTGGGTAATTGTTACATTTCATACTTTAGTTTTTAAAGACAAGTTTTGGTATTCCTTTTTACGATGTGGGTTTCTATTAAAGAAACTTTCGAATAGTAAACTATTTATAACCCCGACGAATTTCGAGGGCGAAATTCATTTTAAGGGGGGTAGAATGTAACAGCCCAAGATTTTATGAAAAATATTCTTTTTAATTTCACTAATGTCTTGTGTTGTACGCAACACAAAAAGGAGCTTGTACAACACGCATCTTTGACTTGCCTTGCATTACACACAATCGCAACCTTCCTCGATAGCGTGTGTAGTACGCAATACTGAGTTTCACTAAACAACAATATGTTATTAAAATATTATTAAAACTAGCCGTTATGAATAGTAATAACCACTTTTTAAATTTTAGAAATTTTATCTCTCAAAATGGACTTCATTTTTGGATTCAGAGTATCGAATTTAGCCTAAGGTGAAATTTTCGTACATTTCGGATAACTTCCATATTCTGATGAATAGTGAAAATTACTAAATTATAATTAAAAACAACTTTTTTTAATCGAAATAATTAATAGTGATAAATTATTAATTTGAGTGGTTTTAAAGTATATTTAGAATATATTTTTACAATTTAATACAATGTTGGTCATTGGATGTAATTTCACATTTAAACCAGACATAATCAAGTGTCAATCTTTTGATAGATATTGTTTCTTAAAAACACGCTATTTGTTTTAACAGCGGGATTTAATTATAAAATTAATTAATGCAAATTTTATGTTATGAATTTGGTAAAATAGACTTTATTTTTGAATTCGGAATATAAAATATAGCTTAGGATGAAATTTTGGCATTGTTCTGAAAAACATCAATTTTTGATGAATAGTGAAACTACTAAGTGGTAGGTTAAAAACTGAATTTTGCATGAACCTTAATTTTACCACTTCTGTGAATGGAATTTAGAAAATCCGAGAGACACGGTTAATATCAAGGACTAAAATGTGGTTCAATGAGATGAAAATAATTTTTTGGTGAATAGTAACTTTTTACTATTTTTACCGCGGTTAATAGTAAATAGGGTAACTAAGGGTAAATATGATATTAATATTACCCTAACACATGTCCTAATTCTATTGGACAAGTTTAATTCGACCAAAAACAAACTTAGGAATAAAATATGACCATTTAGGCCCACTTGGATTAGATTAGGACATTTATTATTAATTTATTTAAAAAAGGGTTAAAATAGTTAAAATCAAAGTTTAATAAGTAAACCATTTTTAATATGGGGTTATAAATAAGATAAATTCAATTGTAAATATTCATTAGAAAGATAAAAAGATTTATTACATGATGGTATTTTATTTGTAATTTTTAGACATCAAATAATTTAATTTATTTATGACACAAAGATGATGCAGTAATTATCTTATTTATGAAATATTGACATAATTGATGTTATAAACACCAAAATAAATGTAATTTGAGGCTTTTTATGAATTCCACTAATTTTCTAGGTTACTATGATATATTAGTGTTGATTTAATCAACTTGGTTCGAACATATAATTCTGTTATGACTTTCACAAAAATCATATATCAAATAGTGTCAAAATTGACACAAAATAGTTTTTAAATCAAATATTATATTATTAATTGTTATTTTATTCCTAAAAATCTAAGGTTCGGCCAAATGACTTAGATACGGATATATATATTAATAATAAACAATTTGGGGTTAGTTTGGCATGTTATAGTAAGTTTATTAACCATATAGTGAAAGAAAACAAAAAGACACGGTAAAAGTTAAATTAATTAACTTAGAGTTAAATCTAATTGATAAGGTTAAAATAATACCATAAACTTGTCTAAATCCTATTGGTTGATAGGATTTCGACCCATCCCCACTTTAGCTTCGAAATAAGACCCTTTGGATCCATTATAAACCGATTTTGACTTTAATATAAAATAATATTTTGAGATATTCCTAAGGTGCCCCTCTCCTCCCTTATAAAAGGACACCTCCTCCCCCTTCCTCCTCACACCAATTTGAGCACTCATGCTCGGCCAACCTCTGCCAAAATCCCTTCTCCACTTCCCTAGAATAATCCTAGAGGTCCTGGTCTTCTTCAAAGACCAATCATAGTTCCCTAAGTGGAGGATTCAAAGAAGCGTTCCAAAGAAGAGGTAATATCCATTACTGATCTTTTCAATTTCTTTCTTCTTCAACTTCTTCTTATTTAGTTGTTTCATAACAAAGTAATAACATCAGTATCACTAATATACTGATATGTTATTTTAAGTATGAAACAACCCTATTTCACCATCTATCCATCCTACGGAAAAAGAAATCACCACGCGTGCGTACGTACGGAATACCGTCTCCACGCCGTGGTGTAATCTATTTTCCACCACCACCTTACATGGATGGGTATAATGGTGTAAAGAATAAATATACATAGTTATTACAACATCATATTGATTCTGATATATTGTATAAACCACTCCAATTCAATTCAATATTTATGGAAATGATATCATCGCTCGTGCGTACGTACGGACTACCGTCTCCACGACGCGATGAGATTCATTCTCCATGTTAACCATTTAAGAATGATTATAAAGTATATATAAGAAATAATAATGAAATATATGACATTATAAAGCTACTAGATTTATGTATATATATATATATGTATTTCATCTACTTACTTCCATTTCAAGACAATAAGGAAAGTAAAACAGCGTTCATGCGTACGTACGGACCACCATCTCCATGAACGGTGTTTTTCGTTTTATTTATCTATCTATTATATATATATATATACTGAGTATATATGATATATAAATCATATTTTATATTCTGGAAGTAAGTAAATATGATATAAGTAATAATTATGTCAAGAACAACAAGTCAAAACACCTAAGATAAATGAAACGATTTTACCCAAAACGCTTCTTTAACATGGAATTTACAAAAGAACGGGTAATATAATGTCATAAGTGAACCATATATGATATCATGAAAATGAATATGATTCTGGAATAAGTCAATAACATGATTTAAATCATTATACAGGAGGTTTGGACACTTACAAAGCAAGTCGGACATAAGGTAAGGGAAATATCACAATCTCATTTTTATCCGAGATTGTTTATTCGTAAGTATTTACTGGGGTGTATTTTATCATCCACATCCATGTTCCCTCAATATGTAATATTGTTTCCATCCACTTGAAATAGTTTAAATCCAATTTTACCCTTAGGTGAGTTTTTAGTAAAGAATATGAAAGAAATCTTTTGTCGTTTTTCCGTACGAGGTACTTTTTGACTTTTCCGACAAAAGTACGAAGAATGTTTTTTTTACTTATACGGCATGAATGGATTTTTAAAAAGATTATTTTCAAGAAGCTTCCTTTACATGTTTTCATGTTTATTTTTAATCAACTTCTTTTATTTTAAAGTCGTATGACATGTTATGAAAGGAAAAGTATTTTCGAAGTAGAAAGGATATTTTCCTCAAGAATGGAGTTCAAGTGTTTTATCAAAATTATTTTACATCTAAGATAATAAAGGGTCCTGTTTTAATCCCTATTATTACATTGGTTTGATTATGTTGTGATGGAAATATTTTTATGAATTCCTTTATCTTATATGAATTGATTTATGATGTCATGATGTTTCAAGAATCCCATTTTTGTTACATGTGTTATGCGATGATGTATGATTATGTGGCACACATAAGAAATGATTCATTATAAGATGGGTGGGACCTATATCTCCCTCCAATGTATTGGGTAAAGATTTTATATCTCATGAGATAGACAGGGCTGGAACGGTAGGTTATACCGGTTCAGTGAAACAGGACTGAAACGAGGGTTACTCGATTCAGAAAGGGACTTTGTCCATTAAGATAGTCTTGGCAATGAGTCTTGACTAACAAGAAATGATTCTCTATGATTATGTGTGAATGCCACAAAGTTTCATGTTTTAAGTTATGATTATTGTGATTACATTTCATTACTATGATTTATCCCATGTTATGAAATTATGCTCTCTTTTGCAGGTTAAGATTTCCAAAAGTTATGTTCTTATGAATATGATGTGATTGATTTTTATTTTGTATACCCTTACTGAGCATTTGAGCTCACCCTTTTATGTTTTCTTTTCCCCAGGATATAAAGAAAGGTTTTAGGTAAAAAAAAAGGAAGATCTTTATGGGAGATATTGAAGATCTTTCACCACGATTAGAAGATTACATTCCGAGTTTCCAAAGACACTAAACTATTACGATCCTTTTGTGTGTGTGTTTTTGTTATGTACTAAGTATTCCGCAAAAGTAATGTAAAGTCTATGTACATTAGGCTTCGGGTCTCTACAATATCTCCCTTAGAAGCTCTAAACAATGGAATTCATACGGAACGATTTACTTGTTGAGGCCAACACTTCCTTCCTCCAAATCATTGTTTCTTGATATTTTCTAAGATCCACTTTAAGGAAAAGTGGTAACCGTACATCACAAAATTCAAAAACTGCACCACATTACAAAAAAAACATCCCACCTTCTTCATATCCAATGTGCCATGCCACCGCCAGAGTTTTCAAATACAAAATTCACAAACATAAACTTTTTTCAGTCCACATTCCATCCATCATCATTGCGAGTTGATCCAAGATCCACCTCAAGTCACGTAGACACTGAATCTCTCACCCACCTCAATTTGAGTCGACATCGTAATCATCATCCATTCACCTCCAAAAACATTTCTTCTTAGAACCACTACTGTCATCATCGTCGGAGCTTACATCACCGACATTGCTGGAGCTTCTATCACCATATTTGTATTCCTTGTCGCTTGATACAAACATCTACTTCTTCGATGTCTCCAAACAATACATCGTCAGCATTGCCAAAACACCTAAAAAACAATGAACCAGTCACGGCTCCATGGACACCCACTCGCACGAAAACCTCTCAATGCCTCCTCAGAAACTACCATCCCCAAAAGACCTAGGAGGGTGCGAAGAACATGGAAACCAGAGTAGATCACAAACGTCGAGGTCTCCACAACAATCCTAAGCCACCCCACCGTCGCTTCATCTTCGTTGTCACCATCGAGACCGATGTCCGGCACTGCACAGAAGAAAATATCACTAAAACCAGAAACCAAATCTGACTTCAACAATGATCGATCATCAAATAGAAATATCACATAAAGATAATCACATCAATTATTCACTGATTTCATTGAGGAATAAATACAAATAAAAACTAACCAGCAATAAACTGACTTCACAAGAAAATAGCACCTCAGGACACATCTGGTGCGCCAGCAACCGCCGAACCACAAATCTCAGAACCTCAAAGATTTTACTACTCTAGGTTTGACCCAGAGAGGATCTGATGAACTCAAGTTCAGAGAAGAGTAGAGCAACATAGGTCTTTGATAGATTCCATCTCCAAAGAAAACACGTAGCAGGCATGATAGAAGCAAGTCTATTTCCAAAGTGCTTGGGAACTCGTCAACCATTGGACCACATAACCCAAAATCTCTTTGAACATATTCTCTAGGTCTGACCTGGATAGGTGCATGGGAACAAGAAATCAGATCAGGGTGAGACCGACCAAGGACTTCCACAGCAAATGACCGATGACGAATAGATCGAGATAAGAGAGGAGGAAACCCCATGGCTTCGAGCACTAGAGTGAAGAAGATAAATCTGTAGGAAAGGAGGAAACAAGAAAGAAGAAGATGAACGGATATAAGGAAAGGTAGAGAATAGTAGGAGGCGATATACATCAACACTGAAGGGCTGCAGAAACCCTAGGAGGAAGAGAAGGGAGCCAAAGATCCCAGTGAATGGGGCACCATTCGACTATGATAACCATCACTTCCTTTATCTAAGTCAATTGGATTATTTAAAGGCCTATATTTTTATTAATCATGTGATAATTATTCAATGGATAAATTATCAAGAGTCAAAATTCTTAATTTCCTTTAAATCCAAAAACATAAAACCAAGGAAGTGTTTGTGTTTTATATAACCCTTTTAAAAAATAAGATATTTAATTAAATCAAAAGGGAAATTTCATTTATAACAGTTCAGGCCATTACACTTAATACCTAATTTGTAAATTATTATTCCAAATATGAAATAAATTTTACCAAAATCAATTCACCTAATTGTAAAATTTATAATTAAATTTAATCCCACAAATGCAATGAGACAGTGTATTTTTAAAATGAAAAAGTTTAAATATTTAAAAAGTTTTTATATCCAATTTAAATGTGAAATTGATTCCAATGACCTAAAATTGGATTTATTGATGTATAATTAAACTAATTATAATTTAAAACCAAATTAAAATATAATTTCACTATATAAATAAATTTTATGAAAATGCAGTTTTCAATTAAAATTTAGTATTTTTCAGTAATCATTAAAAAATGAAACTTCTCAAAAAAATATCAAAAATTCACACTAATCTGGTTTTGATATTCCTATTTCAAAATTGAAATTTATTTTTTCAAATAAATTTTATAAATTTTCAAAATTTAGTTTTTAAATGTGTTGCCATTAAAAGGTGGAAAACTTACATTTTTAGGAAAATATGGCTTTTATTCTTAAAATTGGATTTATTCATATCTTAAGCCTACCAAATTATTGGATGAAGTTAAAAAATTATTTAATTTATAATATATAAATTTTATTAATTTATTTCATAAATGGTGATTAATTTAATTTATTAAGATTAAATTCTATTGTGGGCATAAAAATAGTTTTTTATGAAAACACATATTTTATTTTAAATTGGTTTTTATTTCAATTAATATCAAATTGGTAAAAAATTAATTAATTGAATATAATTTTGTAAAATTTATATTCATAATTTAGTTAATTTCATTCATTACCTATATTCCAATGACTAGGTGATAATGGTTGTGTTAAAATAATAGTATATCACAGTTCTTTTATGTCTGGTGTTGCACGTAAAATATTTTATCGAAGAGAAAAGATTTTTAAAAATAGATTTAGCATAATATATTGTGGTGTTACTTTCATTTCATCCATATCTATGAATAAAAATGGATTTCTCAATTCATCAGGTATAGTTAATCAAAACTCTTTAGAGAGAGGATCAGTCCTTGGTGCCCTGACACCAACAATTTTCATCTAACCTATAGAAATATAGGCATCATAATATGGGATATTTATCATTCTATGGAAATACTTCCTCTCAAAGTGATATATGATGACTTACTCCATTCCAAGGATGTTTGGGATGACCCGTAATAGACTCCAACCATAGAACTATATATTGTCACCATTGTGAAGGAGAGGATAAATAAGGAGTTAAAATACACTCAATAATTTCTTTCAAGGATTAGATTAGTTTATTTCTTTGTTAAAGAAGAACTCAACTAACTACCATATTTCCTCATAAATTTCCTTCTTGAAAAGTTTTAGATATCTTGGACACTTATTGGTCCATTATAGTGAATGGAGAGTACACTTCATGGCGCTATAATGTGAGATTTGAGGTATCTCCAAGACTTCAATTGGTGGATATTTAGGTCAAGTTCCTAAACGGGTAGATTTTTCCATCCAGTGAAACATGTTTTCCATCCATGTTAGCAAATTGGTGATAGAAGCACATAATTTATAATGTAATCCTCTAAAACATGTTATTCTAATCCTTTCCCATCTTTATCAGATTTTTAGTCATATTGAAAATCCAACTCCCCTTACCAGATTAGTGGCACCTTCCAATTTCTATTTAGCATGATAAGTGAGTTATTTTAGTGTTGCAGGTACTAAAATACCACTAAAATTCATCATTCCTAATTTCATTGTATACTAATGAATTTCTCCAAGGTGTAGGCAATACCATTAGATATCCATGAGGTATTCATCTTGATAATAAAACATAATTGTTTTACATTAACACCATACCCTACACCCTATGGGCTGATTATTGATTATATAAGTTATTACCTTGATGATAGGGCATATAAAATTTCATTCCAAGATGGGATTATTACATCTCATTTAGATGAGATAATTATTTATAGACATACTCCCCTTAAAATGTTCTTATCAATTATATTGTACTCAGTAGGTGTCTTCTCTTACTTTCACTGGTGTTTGAGTGTAACGACATCCCTGGTTTATCTATAAATTTTGGCTAATGTTGGAACATGGGGATATTAACACCATTATTTCCTTTCCACTAGCTAATAATTACACTTATTTTTCCAAGATAATGCTCGATCTTGGATATAATCTTATCCAGCTGATTTTCTGAGTTGACTAGTCTAAAGGTTTTATACACCCTATACCTCCCCAAACCCCCTTTTTGGCCTCAATGGAACTGGTTAACGACTCTAGAATCCACAAAAAAAATTACATGAACATGATATAAATACTTCGATTGAAAATTTAGTGTTTATTGGGGAATTTGATCCCCCAGTACAGATAGCGGATGACGTTCCATCCAGAGGAGGGTCGGAGCATGTAATTGGACAAGGGAGGGAAGTATAGGACCCTATTTTTACTTCATTTTTAGTTTATTCAAGCCTTATTTAAATTTATTTTGTAGTTGAGTATGTATCAATCAATTTACAACATGCATATACCCCCAAATAAATGGTTTCCAAGAGAAGAATGACACAAAGACTGATTTGGAACCAGATTCATGCCTTACTTATCAAGACTCCCTTAGAAGAAATTATCTATTGAGGGGAGAGCCTCTCTCACATTTTTGGAAACCTTATATTAGGAATCTTAAATTATTGTAGTCTATATAAAATCTCATAGTATATCACCTTACCATGGTAGTTATTATTTTATTGTGAGAAAGACCTATATGAATTTGACAATAATAATTTCCTACTTCAATCGATGAGGGATGCTTCTAAGGTGTTGGATCAAAACTTTCAATCAGTTACTCTATAGTGTGACTAGATGAGTGATTTTCCATGCATATAGCATAATACTAAGTGTCCATAACTCATATGAAGTCTAAATTATCAATATTATCCACATTTCTATATGCATTAAGAAATAGTAGTGGGAGTTATACTCTTTGATTGGGGCTTTGTGTATACTAGAAAATGTAATGGAGAGGTAATCACTTCAGTATTGTATTGAAACATCTAATTAAACTCTATATAACCATTATAATTTATCAGACTGATTTTTTCAATGATTTTTTATGTCATCTGGAGCCCTAGGAGAGCCTCCAGACTATGGAGATTTCTCCCTTCTTTGTAAACAGTCAATACAAAACCTTCAAAATTTATATATTGATATCATGTTTCATTTCATCCATCTTGAGCATGAGATTTCTTTGACTTGGTATCATATAGGTCTTCAATGATATCAGTCATGTTTTTGGCACCAAACAAACCTAAGGTTGAACTCAAATGATCGAATCTTAACAAAACATTTTTTACAATTAACCCTGAATGATTAATAGAATAAGCATACTAACTGATGAATTTACTCTAGTAACTCTAGGATCACCTGTTTTGAAAGGATAAATTAGTTAAATATGTCCCATAGGGGTATGTCTCTTACTTTTTTCTATGAAAATAGACATGCTGATCAAAGATTGATCTTTTTATGGCTAGATAATGGTCCTCACAAGATTTGTATCTCTTGTTATTTTTATTCCTAGATTTTTATAAACCATTAAATATAATAATTATTGTGCCTGGAGTTTGATTTTTCTCAAGATTCCTTTTATGGGTTTTCATCTTGACAATTTTTATGTTGTTTCCATTTTATAAGTGCCCTTTGTTGCCCAAATCGCATGGTGTGTGTGTGTGTGTGTCCAAAAGGTAGAGACTTGAATTATTTCATGTGTTCCCTTTTTTTATTTTTAACCTATAAATCATTAAGGCCATTTAAGTTAGATTTATGAGGGTCTATAATTTTAGGTTGAATATTATAGACCTTCTTTTTCAATAGTTTAAGGTCTTCTATCTCAAACATTCTATTGGTTTAGTTTAGGGTATTTTAGCGAATAAATTCTATTTTTTGTAGTTTAGGGTCTTCTTGTGACACCCCGAACATAATTTGTGGGGTAATAATGGTTTTAATTATTAAACTAGGATTATTTATCTTTTTATCTAAATGATGCCTACAAAATAAACACAAGGATTTTTATTTATTTAAAACACTGGAAACAGATACATGATAATAAGGCCTAAGAACTATGAATAACCAAAATATCCTACAAACAGGCCAATCACGACCACCGGAAGACCCCAAAGCACCACGAACATTCCAAGAAAAAAATGGATTTCATTCGGATCTTCCACGACTAAGAACAATATAACCAGAACTATAGCAATCATACAGAGCATTAGAGGGATGAAGAGAACCATCTTCTATGTCTCGGTGTTTGAAGTTGGAATAATCTAACCATGTTTTTATAAGTCAATAACCATACTATTGCCTTGGGTGACTGTTGAATTCCAACAGCTCTAATTATAGTCATTTTCCTTGTGACTAATTAACTAAAAACATTTATGTGCAACTTAGTTTTCCAAAATTTACAAATTTGAAATTATAAGATAACTTCTGATTGTGGTGAAACATTTTGAATTACACTTAATTGATTTTTAAATGTATTAATGAATTTAAAACACTTTACAAATATTTCAAATACATTGTAAAGATTTTATTTTCTTAAACAGTTTTTAAACTATGTTTAATTTCTTTTAATTAAACTATGTTTTTTATTAAACTAGGTTTTTACTTCTATAAAACTAGTATAAGAATTTCTAGTTTTCAATTTACAAATTTATATGTTAAAGGTTTAGTGTTTATAAATAATTTTATAAATACTTTTAACTAAGACAAAGTATAATTTGTATTCATTAACCTTCTAATGTTTAAAATAATTCATTTTTAAAAAAGATTATTTCTATATAGTGATTATTTTTCTTTAAGACTTTATAACTTTGAAAGATGGACTTTTATAAAAAAATAAACCCACTAGGTCTATCCCTTTATAACTGGGATGAGAGAGGAAGCTCACTCTTCATGGCTAAGCCTAACTCTCAGCCCAAGCCAAGGTCAGCCCGAGCGTTGGCATAGGTTCCCCAAAGGGAACACGGAACAAGGAGTGCATGGGCGCTCCACCGTGGGCGCTAGGTCACAGCAGGGTAGAGGTAGTTCGAGGCCTATGGGGGTAGGAGCCTGTATATAAGTCTCCCTAGCTGTGTGTTGTGAGTTTTTTCTAAGCCTTCGTTTGGAGCCTCAGGTTTATAAAGAGCTGCAAAACCCCTCACCATTTCGATGTGGGATGGATAAAAATTTCTTGGGGTTAAATCTGGGCCATTGGATCATGTCGCGCACAATCTGGGTCGTCGATCCCAATCTCGTGTTCGACCCTCAGCAACCGCGGAGCACCGTCGTGTTTTTATAAACTGTTCAATCAACATTAGATCTAATATCAACCATCAGAGAGTTTTAAAATGTTTTGTCAACCCTAGACCATCTGATCAAAGCTCGATCGATATGGACCGTTCATTTCATCTCCGGATTTCTTCTTTGCATCATCTTCTTCTACCTCACTCCAACCAATGGGTCACCCACTATTTCTCCTCCTCCTCCTCCTCCTCCTTCTTCTTTTCTTCTTCCTCGAGATCCCCCACATTTATCCTTGGATTGACCTTGAATTATACCTATATCCTTTCTCTTTTTATTTTATTTTTTTACAAACCCGAGTTATTCCATTCATGTTTTCCACAACTTTATATATATATATATATAAGTATTTTAATCACCGATTGTTTTCGAGTTCTCGCTTTAATCAACATGTTGGGTTGTTTTATCTCGTTAAAATGTTAAGTATTTGTTTATATTTTTTATTTGTGAAACACTATATATATATATATAATATGTGTATATCGCCTATATAAACCCTGTATTTTGTACTTGTAAATAGTTGTTTTCTCCCCCTCAATGTGCAAACATCCACTGCCCTGCCTTGTTGCACTCTTTGAGTCAAGTATGGGATAAAGTTTTACTATGTTTTCATTTTGTAAAACTATTATATTATTACTTATATATGGATCTATATATATATATATATATGAATATCTTCAGTTTATTTTAAACCTTAATTCACTTGGATTATCAAAACATATTTTGAGTATTATTGACACTCCTTTTCATCACAAAGTTTAAATGACTGAAAAAAGGGAATACCTTAGTCCAAAGTGATTCATCCTTTTAAGAAACATCAAAAAACGACAAAGGCATGAAGAAGGATTTCTTCCCACTTGGGTCGCGCAAGTTTTATCATGGTCGTGCAAGTATAATTGTGCGCTGAATAGTAGTCACACAGGTGACTTGCACGCCCTATTTGATTTTCGCCCAAGGCCTTCAGCAGCCTATAAATACCCCTTGTGGGCCCCCCATTTGAGGGACGTAAAAATTACAAAAGTTAGATTTAATCTTTGGTCGCCCTAGTCTCTTCTGGAAGACTTCCGAACACTTCTAAGGTAATTTATTACCTAGAATGGAAGCTTTAAATAGTGGAAACAAGGCCTAAGTGTTGAAACTCATCAACACTTTTGCGGCTAAGTGGCCATCCCTTAAGGGAAATGGCAACACTTGCACACCACCTTATCCCTTCAAAAAACTTGTGCGCCACTCTTTTGGAAGCCTTTAGGGATAATTCTAAGGGCTTGAGCCAAGTCTCACCCAAGTATTACCGTAAGGGTTGACTATCGTGCAAGTACCCATTTGTCGCTTAAGTATACTTTCGCAACTAGGACTTGCGTGCCCACTCAGGACTTGCGCGTCTTTCTCTTTTTGGGTGCCCCTCCTTCCTATTCACCTCTCTTATTCCAATACACCTCTCATCTTCAAGATTAAACCTTCAGAACCCTCTTCAAAGCCATTCATGGCATGATTTCTTGGTTGGATTCCTTATCTGAAAGGAATTCTGTGGAACATCTCTCAAAACTTAGTGATTTACATATCTTTATGTCACTAAGATTAGAGATTTTATTCATTCAACCTCATCCTTTAAGATGAGAGGATCTTTAACCTAGGTCTCCTTTTCAGGAGTAAGCCCCAATCCATGTTTTCCAAATGGGCATCCTCCTTAAGAGTAAGCCCCGAAATTCCCTATTCAATGGGCCTCCTTTTCAAAAATAAGCCTCAGTCTTCAAGTCCCCTAACCTGGCAATCCTTTTCAGGAATAAGCTCCAGTCTTCAAGTTCCCAAATACGGGCATCCTCTTTAGGAGTAAGCCCCAAATTCCAATTTCCTTAAACCTGGGCCTCCTTTTCATGAGTAATCCCCAGTCATAATTCCCCTAACCTGGGCCTCCTTCTTAAGAATAACCCCTAGTTCTCAAGTCCCTTTAACTTGGGCCTCCTTCTCGGGAATAAGCCCCAGTCATAATTTCTCTTAACAAGTCTTAATTTCTTTTGATTTGGGCATCCTCCTTAGGAGTAAGCCCTAAGTCCCATCCTAATTTGGGCATCTTCCTCAGGAGTAAGCCCCAAGTTAGAGTATCCAAATCTCCATAAAAGCACATATAACTTTATAGACCATGTTCCCAGGTTTCTTCCCTGAAGTAAATCACAATCTTCATCTATTTGGGAAGTCATACATACATAAGCCCCACATTATTGCATCTTTCGTGGAACAATTGTCTGGTTTTACCAATACCTCTTATTTCTCACACCGAGCTTGACTCACGTGAGCTTAGAGTGTAAAAGTAATTATGATATCTCTCTTTGAGCCATCAATCATGCATAAACCTCATTCTTCTTTTCTCGGACTATGTGGGTTCTGATTCCTTTTCTAAAACAAAGGATACATAGGTAGCCCATCTGCAGGTACGATCCCAACTCTGAAATAATCCATGTCCTTCTGAATGACAATAAACTTCAAGTTCCCCACTGATTGGTTTTAAAACCATTATGGTATCATAATAACCAAGAGATCTTTATACAATGTATCAAAGGATACCATTGACTAAGAATCTCTAACAAATACAGATGATTCTCTATTGATGAAGAACCTCGAATAAATATAAAATATTCTCTAAATTTCATACATACTAATCATTGATTGTCAAGATCTAAAGGAAAGATCATTTTCATACTTGGTAATGTAATAAAGGTTCACGAACATAACTTAAATCTATAAGAAGAGTCTCGGAGTAGACAATAATTCCCCCCAAAAAGGTGTGATGAGTCCGACCTCCCATCCACTCGACCAATGAAAATTATTAATCCTCATGGGTTCACAACTAATGAGCACCTACCTTTGGAAAGTAGGTCCAAATGGATATAGAATCATTGGATGTTTATGGTTCTACGAACAAAACTGTTAGAAACTTCTTGGAATGTTTGAACCTTAAATCAAACAAGGTCATCCCCAAATCCAGAGAAATCAAAAAAGGGTGAACCCGGCGTGAACTTCAGTGCCAAGTTAAAATGATGTTTTACTTATTTGTTAGGCCCCTATTTAAACTCAATGAGTGGGCCAACAAAACAATCAATAAACATATGTGCTCATCCAAAAGATGTAGTGGCCGAACTTATCTTGATTATGTCTGTTATATCAAATAGACACTCTTTTCCAAGATCTTCTACATTACAGAAATGGCTTCCCTAAAGTCCACGCCTGTGAATACCTCTGCTATGAATGCCTCTACTGTTACTCCTGTTGGATCGTCGTCCACTCTGAGGATGACATCACCTACTCAGTGTATTCAACGTTGGGTATCAAATGCAATAGTTATGTAATACCATCAAAATGGTACTATTTCGACTCTGGAGGCCTCTATACAAGCCCTCCAAGTCAATAATTCACCCTGGTCATCCGGATAGTGACGACTAGAAATCAAGAAGCAGGTGGTTCCAACCACTGTTTCAAAACATTTCGGGTTGTTATCCCGGGAACGCAATCACCAGTACCTCCCATATTCTGGGGAGGTGAATGAGAAGTCCACCGAAGGCCTTAATTCAAAGATATATGAGTCCTTCCCGAGGGCTCCCATCAAAAATCGCCACCAGACTCGTGCGGCAGTGCGCCCTCAACATGATGAGGGTATTGTCTTCAGGCGTTTGGCTCAGGTTCCTCGAAACCGAGCAAGAAAGATGAACCACCAGAGGTGAAATCCTGTCAACAGTGAGCAGGTCCTTATCTCTTCTATCTCCGAAGAAGTCCACCAACCTAACTTTGTGGAAAGCAATGAGCGGGCACACACACCCGTCCGTTTTAATTCCGCTGTCCAACAGACTCGCCTGGCAGCAGCACGCCAATCCCGCCAGGCAATTCTGAAGGAGTACTATAGACAGGAACATACACCTATTTATAAATCATCATCTAGTCAAAAGGCTCGTCTGACTACATGCGATGAGGCCCGCCAACCCAATGTGTTGACAACTAGTAAACATGCACATACACCTGCTTACACTCATCAATCCTGCCGTCAGACTCGTCTGTCAGTATTGAAGGAAGCCCGTCAACCATGTTCGACGGAGTGCAATCAGCAAGCACATACACCTGCTAGTATTGATCAATCCTACCAATAGTCTCATTTGTTAGCACCTAGAGAAGTCGATTAGAAATCCCCAATGACAAACAAAAGGTAGACTCAACTCTCTGCCCCCACACATGAGTACTGTCAGAATTAACTGGCACGAAAAGGAGGACAGGAGCAGGAACACACACATACTCCAAGCATGGAATGGACATATATACCTATTCTGGCAGCTGAAGTCACCAAGCATATTCTGTCAATGGTGAAAGAGCAGAAGAAAATCCCTGCTCATATTCTAGATGCCTGCCGGGATATTATAATAGCTTCAGCAGCATCACAGGGAATGAAATGAAAATCTATCCCCACCAGTGGAGTGATACATCAAAAGTTCACTCCGGAACAGACACACACCTCTGTTCCATTCCAAGAGGGTTGTGCGGCATACTCCCCCATATCATACGGACAACCAAGTCAGGCACATACACCTGATTTAAGTGGAGATAATCAGCCTAACCTGATCATTTCTCCTGATCAGGCACATACACCTTCCCATAATAACCAATTTCGTCAACAAGTGGTTCCTAAAGTGAGTAAGAAGGCGTCTAAGAAGAAGACTCACCCATCATGGTCAAGAAATAAAGGGCCAATTTGTAACAAGGCCTTACTCGATGCTGGAGTTCTTGATGCACTCAGACAATTATCTGTTGGAATTCAAGATTTCACTCCCTCATTTCCCAATAGTGGGAACATTAATTCTGAAGGTCTTCATCAGACACTTCCTCATGAAGGCTTTCTTTATGAAAATTCAGTCGATCTCAAAGTTTCATCTTCAGATGAGAGCCATAGGAACCCTTTGTGTGGCCAGAAGACCAAGGAGAAAAATGTTTCATCTTTTGTTGTAACCCACCATGGTGGTCCTCCCCATGATGATGAATTTAGCTGTGAAAGTCCTCTCTGTGGTAGTAATTCACATTTCTTGGAAAATTCTCCAATGGACAATGTAGTGATGAGAAATCCCTCTTACCTTGAGGCACTTGCAAATGTGAATCTAGTCATGTCTGATGCTTTTCCAATAGTAGATGAAATACTTTCTCTACTAGAAGATAGCCCGGGGTATAGGTCATTCTCCAAACCACCCCTGAGTCTTGCATCTTCTAAATTGATAAGTGAATTCTCTACCAATCTTGTTGAATCTGATGAAGCAACAAGGAAGCACCAGCTTTGGTCTAAATAGGTAGAAGAATCTTTATCAAATGATAAGGAGGAATTACTGAATATGAGAAAACAACTAGCGAAAGTTGAAGTTCCATTCATGTTTTGGCCTTTGGCTGACTCTCAGTATGACATTCCAGAGATGCTGATGGAAGATTGTATTCAAGATATTTGTCTCAACATGTGGAAAACTATTTGTCAATTGAAAAAGAAAATATTATCTTATAATGAATATGAAAATCATGTCAATATAATAGAAGGGTTACAATGCCAAATTGACTTGGCATCTCTCTCAGTTTCTCGATATCCGAAGGCTAAAAAGCAACAGAGAGACCTTCAACGTTCATGCCTTGGCGCACTAAGAAGATTGCACCAGTTAATTTCTAATGCCCCTTCTGGTATTCATATCAAGGGATGGGGTGTTCATGGAGAACTACATTTCATTGTACTCTCCAGTCAACAAATCCCACCGAAAATGGTCTCATGCAATGTTATTGCCCATGGCCAGCCACATCCAATTGGATTTTTTTGTAATCAAAGGCTTTCTCAAGAAAATGCCTCAACTAATTATTCTCAAATTCAAGCATACCGAGAACAAGTTGTTGAATTACTCTTGTATCAAGAAAACGAGAATATTGAACAGACCTCTCATTTAGATCAAACACATCATCAAGTGACAGAAGTGTCAGAAATAATCCAATGGTCTTTGGAGCTGGGTGATAAGAGTGGATGTAGGGTGATGCATCCAGCTAATTTCTGGACTATAGTCCGAAAGATCAGGAGAGCTTTCAAGAAAGTTACAGATGTAGCAGCTCAAGAACCACCCCACCTTGCAAGACTGGGGACTCTTTTAACCCAACCCTCAGAATCAACAAATAGGATTTGAGGAGTTGAGAAGAAACATCAGGAACGGCCCCAGTCCACGGGACTGGGGACTTTTTCAAATACTCAATCTCTCCCCCAGAGAAAGTCAGTCTTCTCTAGATTAGGGAAGAAGCCACAAGAGGAAAAAAGATCTGAGTTATCAGGATATTCCCTCCAAATAACAGTTCATCAAGAAGTACCTGAGGGATCAAATAAAAAAAGGCAGTGTCTCATCAAACACATGGAAGAAGACAATATTGCAGAAATACCGATAGAAAGGATGCAATGTGTTATGAATCAATTAATGTCATCAATGCCGTTGTTGCTGATCCTCCAAAACATGAGGCTCACTCAGAGGTATTAGATGAAGAGGTTCATTCTCAATAATTTGTATGCACAGACAGAAATGAAGAAGGTGTGCGTACATGAAATCAAAGGATTACCCAGAATCTAGGTAATTCTTCAAGTAACCCACTTACCCCTCTTTAAAAGGTGTCCAATAAGGGGAAAGGAAAGAATCAGGTTACATACCCTTCCACTGGAGAAGGCCAATCGCTCTCATTAGAGAAAATATTCGCACAACAAGAGGAATAAATGAAAGGAGTTGAGGAGGTTGAACGCAGAACTACTTCAAGGTAGTCTTCCGCCTAAGCGTATGGGAGTCAGTCAGCCAAGGGAATTTGTTGCAGCTACTGAGATGGATCAAGAATATCCTCCTTTATCAGTACACCCTCATAGGTCTAATCCTATGTTTCATGTACAACAACAACTGGTGGTGTTATCATCAGTTGCAGTACCATCCACCACATCTATCCAAGCTCCAGTTATTGCACCTGCTCAGGTCCAAGCTCAACTGGAAGTTTCTCAAAAGTTAATAACTACTATTGAGTCATTAACAGCTCGGTTGGAATCTATAGAGGGAAAATGAGCTCAAATTCAACCAGAAAAGAGTGCTTACCCTGAATGGGTTGATGCAATTCCTACCTCATCAAATTTTGCAAGTACCACATTCCCAATCTTTAATGGTTTGGGAGACCCAGAGCAACACTTAACACATTTTGTTTCTCGTTGTGATCATATGATGGAAACCCCTAAGTAACAAGAGACAGTTAAGATCAGATGTTTTGTACAGTCATTACAAGGACCTGCCTTTGTCTGTTATACAAGCTTTCAATCCCAGTCAATTACCGGGTGGGAAGATCTCTGCCAACGATTCCTTCTTCAATTCAGCTCAACTTTTCCAAAGACAATAGTTTTTGATCTTACAAATTGTAAGAAAAGGGAGAATGAAAGGGTTTCAGATTTCATTTCTCGCTGGAAGGGATTAACATATTCTCTAAGCTTAGCAAACCCTAAAGAAGAATTGTTTCCAATCTGTGTGGAAAATTTGCACGATGAGTTGCGCACACCGTTGATCCCTGTGAAATACACAGCAGGGTTTCGAGACCTTACTTAGATCACTCAACAGATTGAAGATTCTCTTACAAAGACTAAGGATAAATCTCGTGTAATTCCATCAGCTCTAGGAAGAAGAATGGGTAAAGTAGAGACTGCTACAGTTACGCTTAAACAAGCACTTGTACCTGCTTCTACTTCAAGTTCTTCATCTTCTCGAAGGGCTCTACGTCGTGAGCATCAATAACAGCGGCCGTTTCATCAAGATGATCAAAGAGATCAAATACGAAAACAATTTGAGGATTTGAAGAGTAAAATTTACTCTTTCCAAAATGAACAAGTTCCCGGTTACTTCATTTTGGCTCTGGAAAATAATTTGGTTCAATTGCCAAGGCCTAAAAGTCCTAACAAGGAAGGAGATGAATATCGTCCCAATTTTTTCCCATTTCATCATATGTTAGGGCATCCCATTCAGGAGTGTTTTGTCTTCAAAGACCTCCTGTAAAAAATGGTGGACTCGGGACAATTCAAACTGAAAGGTTCTTCAGCTCAGGTAGCATGTGTTACTGCTACAGATCCAGAGTAAGAAGGTTAGTGGCAAGAAGTTAAGAATAATAATGCACAAAAATATGATGATTGGATGGTCAGAAAAATGATCAACTGAACTCATGCCATTTTTTGAATGCAATTGAAGAAACCAATTGTGTTTTCTACCATGAATGCCATAGCAAAACCCTCTTCATCAAAGGGAAAATCCTCAAAGGAATGGCATAATTCAAAGAAATAAGAGCAATCAGAAGAAGATGAGATCATGTCAAAGCCCAAATTGTCTTTGACTCTGGAAGATTTTATGCCATCTACTTCGAATCCATGGACACTTCCCCACAAAACGGCACAGCCTAAATTGGCTAATTAGGAAGAGTCTTCATCAGATGAAGAGTTGATCTTTGGTTCTGTTAATATGATTCATTTAACAGATCCTTATGCCAGTCACAGTTTCGATTTTGATGCGCCTGAATTCCCTGTATCAAACAGAGGAATTAGAGGGAGTTCCAGAGGTTTGGGATACATAAGAAGACGTGGATATCCCAGAAGCCAATATTCCAATTATACCCCTTCCAGAATTGTGTATGCAGCAGAAACTCATGGAAGAGACCTTTAACAAGCTCAACAAGAACAAGAAAATTCTTCCACCAATAGCAGACTCAATCCTGGCACAATTATTTTGGAAGATCGGTTGGAGGTTCCATATTCTTCCTCTCAGAAAGTAAATAGACCTATTCAGTATAATCTTCCAAAGCCATTAGTATTTTCAACTCATACCCCGATACAAGATGCATCTACTTCCAAAGCATCAACCTTTAAAGTGCCTGCAAAACCACATGTTCCTGTTGGGAAACTCAGCCCTTTGGATCAAAATTATGATGTATTGAAACATTTGGCCCAAGTACCGGCCAAGTTATCAATTTTGGATGCATTAAATTTATCCAAGGATCTTCGGGAGCCACTCATTGAGGCTTTGTTAAGTCCTCAGGAGTTTGAAACTGAAATTGCTACGGCTGAATTCTACCATGTAGAGAATGGTCCTACAGAATTCCATGTATTGATATCTTTTACAGATGAAGATGAAGATGATATCATGCATGGACATATTATACCTCTGTATTTATCTAGAAAGGTCAATGGTGTAGACATCCGAAGAGCTTTCATTGATAACGGTTCAGGAGTCAACCTCATCCCCATTCTTACACTTCGTCGATTGGGCCTCATAGAATCTAATTTATCTCCTTCTACATTGATGTTATAAGGATATGATAAAAATGAACAAGAACCACTGGGTGAGATTACACTCAGAACTCAGTTTGGAGACCTTGTATCCAAATCAGATTTCATGGTTGTTGATCACGATACAGCCTTCAATGTTTTTCTTGGAAGACCTTGGCTACATCAACATGTGGCTATCCCTTCAGCATACCATCAATGCCTCGAAAATTGTTTCAATGGTCAAATTGGGACATTATATGGTGATAAATCCCCATTCAAAAAATGTGAATCTCAATACATTGAGTCAAAATTCTATCACATCAAGGGTAAGGAGAAATCCACAGCAAGGGAGGTTACCAAGGTTAATGCTCCATTTGGTTTGGAAAAGATTCCAGTAAACCCATTCACACATGTGAGTACAGATTATGTGTTTCCTATCAGTAAAATTGATAGGATAGACCCGAATCCAAATACTCTTATGGAAACTTCCATAATGTCAATTATGGAAATCAATCCAGACAGCATAGGAGAAATTGATGATTCACCAAGAAATGATGAAAGCCCAAATAGGGATGTCTTCATTTCATCCACTGAAATCCAGCAAGTCTATACTTCGCCAACTAGGCCAGAAAAAGTTATAGCAATGTCAGAGGTGAACGATGATGTCGATTCTCAATCCATCATCTCCTCTTCATTACCCAAGGAAGACCCTTCATAATCAATAGGGTCATAAATGAAAGCCTCTTCTTCGAGATGTTCAAATTTTGACATCACTCCTGATCATAAAAATTCTGATTCATCATCTACTATGTAAGTAGGAGAAGAAGAGATAACGCATGTTAAAGAAGAAGAGAAAGATCTCAGATATTCTCCTCCATCATTTGAAGAGGGTATCTCTACCAACGTGGATGAACTCAGAGAAATAAATCTGAGTACAAAAGAAGATCCACGCCCCACTTTAATTAGTGTGTCCATGACTCTTGAAGAGAAAGAAATGTATATTTCATTTTTAAAGCAAAATCGAGATATATTTGCTTGGAACTATATAGAGATGTCAGGGCTTGATCCTGATGTTTCTACTCATTTTTTGGGTTTTCCAGAAGAACATCGTGTATTTAAGAAATCCGCAAGAAGAACACACCCAGCCTATGCTTCCAAAATTGAAGTTGAAGTGGATAAGCTTATCAAAGATAACTTTGTCAGAGAAGTTCAATATCCCAAATGGTTGGATAATATTGTCCCTATAAAAAATAAGAATGGACAAATTATAGTTTGCATTGATTTCAGAGATCTTAATCGGCATTGTCCTAAAGATGATTTTCTAGTTCCAATCACAGAACTCTTGATTGATGCAACAGCTGGCTATGAAACACTTTCCTTTATGGATGGATATTCTGGATATAATAAAATATGAATGGCTCCAGAAGATGAGGAATCTACAGCCTTTAGAGCCCCTCAGGGTGTGTTATGATATCGGGTAATGCCCTTTGGCTTGAAGAATGCAGGCGCAACATATCAGTGTGCCATGAATCGTATCTTCAAACCCTTTTTAGGGAAGTTTTTTGAATGTTATGTGGATGATTTGGTGGTTAAATCCAGGCAATGTTCTCATCACTTGGCTGATTTGGAAGTCATATTCCACAAAATTCGACAGCCCAATTTAAAGATGAACCCCTTAAAATGTGCTTTTGGGGTGACCTCAGGAATATTTCTCAGATTTTTTGTACGCCATCGTGGTATCGAAGTCGATCTTGAGAAGACAAAGTCAATCCTTGGTATGTCACCTCCTCGAAATTTGAAATAATTGAGAGGGATTCAAGGACACTTATCCTATATTCGGCGTTTCATCGCCAATTTGGCAGGAAAAAGTTTACCCTTCACCAAGTTGATGAAGAAGGGAGTCACTTACCAGTGGATTGAAGAATGTCAAGAATCATTCGATATTATCAATAAATATCTCTTGAGTCCACCGGTATTAATGCCACCTATTGAAGGAAGACCCCTTATCCTCTATTTGACATCCTTATAGCGATCATTGGGTGCCTTTCTTGCTCAGAAGAATGATACTGGGAATGAAAATAGCCTATATTATCTCAGTCGGACTATGCATGAAGCAGAAAACCAATATTCAAGTATTGAGAAGTGCTGCCTAGAATTAATCTTTGTAGTTCAGAAGTTGAGACACTACCTGCAACATCACAAGGTCCAATTTGTATCTCGCAATAACCCGCTAAAATTCATCCTTAGTCGTCCAATGCTTACAGGACGTCTGGAAAGGTGGGCAGTTATTTTATAGAAATTTGATATTCAGTATGTGTCCCAAAAGGCAATAAAGGGCCAAGCTCTTGCTGATTTCCTTACTGAACATCCTTCAGTAGAAGATGCATCTTCAAAAATTGAACTTCCTGATGAATTCTTTTCTATTCAAGATAATCTTCAAACATGAGAAATGTACTTTGATGGTGCTTCTAGAAGTCCAACAGGGAAGAAAATGGAAGATCCTAAATTCAACAAAGTTGGGTTAGGAATTGTGCTCATTTCTCCATAAAAGGTAGTGTTACCCTATTCCTTCTCATTGTTGGGAGGCGGTACAAATAATGAAGAAGAATACCAAGATCTTATCGCAGGATTGGAGTTGGTGTTTCAAGTACAAGTGAATCACTTAAAGGTGAAAGGTGATTCAGACCAGGTAATCAAACAAGTCAATGGGGATTATGTGATCAGAAAGGAAGAACTAATCCCTTTGTATGATTACGTCAAAGGGTTAATGGAGGAATTCCCTTCGGAACCGACATTTTCTTATGTCCCGCAATCACAAAATGTCCAAGCTGATGCACTGGCTAATATAGCCACAGCTCTAGCAGATCCAAATCAGGACGAGACAACCATCAGAATTTCCCACTGTCATACAATTTCACCTTATGTTCAAGACAGAACAGAGGAAATCAATGAAATTAGTCCCATTCTTGAACCATATGGTCATACTACATGATGGATGACACCTATCAGGGAATACCTTCAAAAAGGAACACTTCCACCTGATAGAGCTAGTAAAGAACAAATCCGGCGATGAGTGGTAAATTTTACTCTTTATGACAGCCCAGATCACCTAGAGAAAATTCTCTACAAAAGTGGTTTTGATGGAATTTTCTTCAGATGCATTAATGGTGAAGAGACAATGGCTGTCATGATAGAAGTACATGCCGGAGTCTGTGGTTCCCATCAGTCTGGACATAGACTATCTGATCAAATTCGAAGGCTTGGATACTTTTGTCCTTCAATGATACAAGATTGTGTTTATTTCACAAAGAAGTGTCATTATTTCCATGTACATTCCAACTTCATTCATCAACCCCTAGAGTTTCTTCATATAGCTAAATACTCGTGGCCATTTTCCACATGGGGAATGGATGTAGTAGGACCTTATCCTTCAGCTACAGCCAAGCAGTTTAAGTATATTCTTACTGCTACTGGCTTCTTTTCCAAATGGGCAGAGGCAGTACCTCTCAAAGAAGTTAGTTCTAAATGAATTGTTAGCTTCATCAAGTCTAACATCATTACCAGATTTGGTGTCCCTCATACCATATTGATGGACAATGGCACCAACTTCTGTTCATCTGAGGTAAGGAAGTTGTATCAAGAATAAAACATCAAATCCAACCATTACTCTCAGTATCATGCAATGTCCAATGGCCAGATTGAAGCCTTCAACAAGACTCTTTCAAATATACTACAAAAGATGGTGGATAAAGATAAGAAATCATGGTATGATAAACTCTTTCATGCTTTATGGGCTTATCGGACCACCACCCGCACTGCAACGCAGTCAACTCCATATTCATTGGTATATATAACAGAAGTAGTCTTGCCCATTGAGGTTCAACTACCCTCGCTCAGAGTATCCATTTGTGATCAGTCATCTACAGATGAACAATCCCAAAAGCGATTGGATGAATTGTAACGGTTTGATGAGAAAAGATTGTGCACCCTACACCACTTGGAAGTCTATCAGAATCGAATACCATGAGCTTTCAACAAAAAAGTTCATCTTCATTCATTCGTTCAGGGAGAATTGGTATTGGTTCTTAGAACTACAATGATACCAGGAAAGAAACCTCCCAATCTGGAGCCAAAATGGGAAGGACCTTATTCAATACATAAGGTCTACTCTAATGGAGCTTATTATTTAATCTCAATGGATGGAGAACTCATCACTACTCCAACCAATGCCAGATTTCTGAAGAAGTATTTTGTATAAACACAAAATACATCAGTATGGTCCATGCATATGACCATAAACTATTTCATTTCTCTTGTCAAACATGATGTTAAACTGTGGTGTCCTTGCAGCAAGACTTTAAACTGCATAGTCCATTATGTCCATCAAGATGTTAAACTGCAACATTGATGGTCCATTCATATGACCTTAAACTATTTTCATTTCTCTTGTCCAACATGACATTAAACTGTGTTGTCCTTTCTGCAAGACTTTAAACTGCACAGTCCCTTATGTCCAGCAAGACGTTAAACTACACCATTGACGGTCCATGCATATGACCTTAAACTATTTGCATTTCTCTTGTCTAGCATGATATTAAATTGTGTTGTCCTTGCAGCAAGACTTTAAACTGCATAGTCCCTTATGTCCAGCAAGACGTTAAACTGCATCATTGACAGTCCATGCATATGACATTAAACTATTTGCATTTCTCTTGTCCAACATGACGTTAAACTGTGTTTTCCTTGCTGCAAGACTTTAAACTGCATAATCCCTTGTGTCTAGAAAGACGTTAAACTACACCATTGAAGGTCCATGCATATGACCTTAAACTATTTTCATTTACGTCCAACATGATGTTAAACTATGACATTCTAGTTACATGATGCTAAACTGTACAGAAATCCCTTACGTCCAGCAAGATGTTAAACTGCATAATCGTCGGTCCATGCATATGACCTTAAACTACTCGCACCATCATCCAACATGATGTTAAACTATGAGAAAGTCCCTTGATACCTCCAACATGATGTTAAAATGTGTCCTCTTTTTTCCTTACTACATGACATTAAACTGCAGAGTCCCCCTTTCACCCAACATGACGTTAAACTATATTATCCCCATCATCTTAGCTATAGGACGCTAAACTATACAACACCCTTGTTGTCCAACATGACGTTAAACTGTGTCCCTATATTATTCCTACATGACGTTAAATTGTACTTCTCATTCATCATACATGACGTAAAACCGAACAAAGTCCATTAATACATCCTACATGACGTTAAACTATATTTTTTCCTTACTACATGACACTAAACTGTGCAGCACCAATAGACCTTACTGTAAGACTTTAAACGGCATAGTCCCTTCATATGTCTTACATGACATTAATCTGTGCATCGTTAAGGTTGTTACTATCTTTTGTTTCTCACACCGAGTATGACTCACGTGACCTTAGAGTAAACTTCAACCATAACACCTTCTCTGGGCCGCTAACCATGCGTAAGTCCCAACACTTTCTTTTTTAGATCGTTGTCCTCAAAAACAACTTGATCACCAATTCATTATTTAATTTAAGTACGCGGACTTTGATCCTTGCCTTCTAGGTTGGGTACGTAGGCAACCTCCCAAGGTTCAAGCCCAAAATCAATATCTTCACATCGGTTCACCTCCATCTCATACGATGTTGATTCATGAATCCACCCCAGAATCAATATCTTTACATTGGTTCACCTTTGTCCTTGTTGTATACTTTAAGTCGTACAACACTTTTGTCCTGTACGACAATAAACTACAACATTATTTGACACCCTCACCTGAGAAGGAAGAATTATTTACATTGATCTCTAATCATGTTATATTCTAAAGACTACGTGCATACATGGGGAGCCCGAACCTTTTATTTTGGGTCCAACCATCATTGTACTAAAGTCCCCTTTCACCCTTCACTTGTACAAACCAAATCTGTACAAACTGTATTTCAAGAACTATGTGCGGCTTAATTCCCATCCTTATGGGATACGTAGGAATGTTCGAGTGTCCCTCGAATCTAGCCCCAAGTCTTTTGGGCCTAACACCAAATTCCACTTTCAGTCCCCTGGCTGAAAAGTCCCTGTGAAAACACACGCTGTGAATTCATTATTATGGTCTGAACTCTATGACCCCAAACTAAGATATCCTACACTTTCATCCCATGTGATGTTAAACTTTATTTCAAGAACTACATATTGTATTGATTCCCATCCTTATGGGATACATAGTGAAGTCCAACATTTCAATTCAGGACCCAGCCACAACATGATTATGGTTAGCATTGATCTATGTATCTCTTTCATACATTGGACAATACCCATTTCCATGTGTCATACACCTAACCTTAAATACTTCCAGATCTCCATAACCCTTTTCTTGACTTCTGGTCACAAAATGTCCAATTTCTGAGAGTTCTTTTTCCTGACTATGCAGCATGTGCCCTTAGGTAGCCTTGCATAAGTAGTCTACATAACAGACCTATCATCCAAAAGATGCTATTATTTGATTATGCAGTAAATTCCCTTAGGCGGACCTGCATGATTCAACCCCCTAACGGGTTTGTTAAATAATTTTAACTTCATTCTTGGGAATAAAACCTCTTTTGTCCTTAGTTGTCTTAACGAAAATATGTAAGGATCTGCAGAAAATAGCCATCCTTAACATATTTTTCCCATGTTCCTTTTCATGATCTGAAAGTATTCAAGTCTATGGTTTATATTTCCCTTCCCTACGTTTGGGTCAGACCTTCATAGGAGTGACATTCATCCAATTCTTGGACAATCTTTTTTGGAAATATCTGCTCCATATTCAAGTACCTCTCTCCATACAAAAAACTCTATGCTTTGGAAAATTTGAATCTCCATAAACTTTCACTAGATTTTGAGCAGTAGAAAAGTAAATTTCTGAGAGTTCTTTTTCATGACTATGCAGCATGTGCCCTTAGGCAGCCTTGTATAAGTAGTCTATATAATAGACATGTCATCCAAAATATGCTATTATTTGACTATGCAGCCAATGCCCTTAAGCGGCCCTGCATAATTCAACCCCCTAACCGGTTTTTTAAATAGTTGTAACTTCATTCTTGGGAACTACATCTTCTAATTCCTTTTATCCCTTTTTCATATCATTGCTCATATTCAAAATTTCTTAAGTCATAGTTTACATATTTTCCCTCATACTTGAGTGTAGTAATATGTTTTCATATAAATTCTCAAGGAATTGAGTCAATTTTAATCCATTCAGTCGAAGCTATTTCGACCTTAAACATTAGACTTTTTATGTCCAACGTGCATGACTTTAAACTACCCACAAAAGACAAGGTAACTCTGAATAAAAGTCAATTCCCATCTCACTAAACATACATTTTGTATGATTTTAGGTAATATTGATCAATTAAAAGATTCATTGTTTGTAGGGTTATTTATAATAAACCTAGAAAAAATAAAACTATGCTTACTAGGCCCATTGGCTTAGATAAAAATTTAAAGCAGCTAGGAAAAGAAGGCATGCACAAATGATTGAAGATGAATGTGTTTTTCATTGATGCACAAGAGTTAGAAGGACATCCACAGACTGGAGTCTCTTATCTTTTTTAGGAATTACAAGAGGCTTTCAACATAACTCTTCATTTGATTTACGGCATCCTGAGCTTCATCAGTAACCACCTGGAATTCATTCCTTCAACTGGATATAATGAGAGATGTAGTGATACCAGATCTTCTTGGAACAATTGTAAAAGAATGTTCTTGAGTGCGGTTTGAGAAAATTTTCTGCTGATCAAACAATGACTCTGTTTATGTACAAGAGACTTGAAATATGGATACATGGATTTCATAATGAATCATTGGAAGTAAAGATCCATTTGGAGAGATTACTCTTTTCAGATATTGTTCTAATGTCGTGATTGTCTTCTCTCCACCAACCAGAAGCAGAAAACATATCAGCCCATGGGTTTTCCATTTTCATATCTACAAGGAAATAACATGGAGGGAAAAATTGAAAGTTCACACCATTTTTGTTTCTCTTAATGCACATCATAACTGAAATAGAGGATTAGTAGTGCAGCTGCATCTCAGGCATATAGTTATTTGGCTCTAGAATGTTGACTCCTTGCAGATGACCATTTCCATACAGAGGCAAGTAGATGCTTTGTGGGAAATTAACATGATATTTCTTCAAGTACTTGGCCAAATATGGGAGAGTTATGTTGTAGACAGTATAGTAATCATGGCCAACAATGTTCATCATGTCATCAATCTCCTTGTTAGCTAGTTCATCATCCATTCCAATTCTTCTAGGAGCCATTGAATCTACACGAAGGTTGAATAATTAACTCTTAAGTGAGTTTATTTTTCATAAAATTTGTGAAGAAATTTGAAAAAAAATGGTTAAGGCATTAAGGCGCGCAAGTCCTAAATTGGCGCGCAAGTGTAGATGTGTCGCGCAAGTGTTGGGTGCACAGTTATCACCGCACAGTTTAAAATACCTCTACCGCAGTGTGACACAAAAGGAAGTAGCGGAAAACTAAGTAACTTGTGCGGCGAAGGAAACTTGTGCGATGAGAGCTCGAAAGCATTTAGATTCAGTGATTTGTGAAAAGAATGACTGCATATATATAGGCAAGGCCGCACCCCTGCATGCTGAAGCCTGCACGGCTCACCCTTTCATGCCACCATTTGCGCACTCAACACTTGCGTGCTGCATGTTCCTTGGTTTTTCTTCTTTACCTCAGAGTCACATCCTCATTTCTTTTGGATCCAACTCTGAGGGGGGGAGTTTTGTTGATGCTTCTTTAAATGACTGAAAAAAGGGAATACCTTAGTCCAAAGTGATTCATCCTTTAAAGAAACATCAAAAATCTAAAAAGGCATGAAGAAAGATTTCCTCCCACTTGGGTCGCACAAGTTTCATCATGGTCGTGCCAGTATACTTGCACACCGCATAGTGGTCGCGCAGGTGACTTGAGCGCCCTATTTGATTTTCTCCCAAGGCCTTCAGCAGCCTATAAATACCCCTTGTGGGCCCCCCATTTGAGGAATGGAAAAATTCCAAAAGTCAGATTTAATATCTGGCCACCCTAGTCTCTTCTGGAAGTCTTTCAAACACTTCTAATGTAATTTCTTACCTATAATAGAAACTCTAAATAGGGGAAACAAGGCCTAAGTGTTGAAACTCATCAACACTTGCGCGGCTAAGTGGCAAGCCCTTAAGGGAAATGGCCACACTTGTGCGCTGCCTTGTCCCTTTAACAAAACTTGCACGTCACTCTTTTGGAAGCCTTTAGGGATAATTCTAAGGGCTTGAGCCATGTCTCGCCCAAGTATTACCCTAAGGGTAGACTATCGCGTAAGTACCCATGTGTTGCGCAAGTATACTTGTGTGACTAAGACCTGCGCGCCCAATCAGGACTTGCGCTCCTTTCTCTTTTTGGGTGCCCCTCCTACCTATTCACCTCTCTTATTCCAATCCACCTCTCCTCTTCAATATTAAGCCTTCCGAACCCTCTTGAAATCCATTCATGGAATGATTTCTTGGTTTGCTTCCTTATCTGAAAAGAATTCTGTAGAACATCTCTCAAAACTTAGTGATTTACATATCTTTATATCACTATGATTAGAGATTTCATTCATTCAACCTCACCCTTTAAGATGAGAGGATCTTTAACCTGGGTCTCCTTTTCAGGAGTAAGCCCCAGTCCAAGTTTTCCAAATGGGCATCCTCCTTAGGAGTAAGCCCCAAAATTCCTTATTCAATGGGCCTCCTTTTCAGAAACAAGCCCCATACTTCAAGTCCCCTAACTTGGGCCTCCTTTTCTGGAATAAGTCTCAGTATTCAAGTTCCCAAATATGGTCATCCTCCTTAGGAGTAATCCCCAAATTCCAATTTCCTTTAACCTGGGCCTCCTTTTCAGCAGTAAGCCCCATTCATAATTCCCCTAACCTGGGCATCCTTCTTAGGAATAAGCCCCAGTTCTCAAGTCCCTTTAACTTGGGTATCCTTCTCGGGAATAATCCCCAATCATAATTTCTCTTAACCTATCTTAATTTCTTTTGATTTGTGCATCCTCCTTAGGAGTAAGCCCTAAGTCCCCTACTAATTTGGAAATCTTCCTCAGGAGTAAGCCCCAATTTAGAGTATCTAAATCTCCATAAAAGCACATATACCTGTATGGACCTTGTTCCCAGGTTTCTTCCCTAAAGGAAATACCAATCTTTATCTATCTGGGAAGTCATACATATATAAGCCCCACATTATTGCATCTTTCATGGCACAATTGTCTGGTTTTACCAATACCTCTTGTTTCTCACACCGAGCATGACTCACGTGAGCTTAGAGTGTTAAAGTAGTTATGACATCTTTCTTTGAGCCATCAATCATTCATAAACCTCATTCTTCTTTTCTCGAACTACGTGGGTTATGATTCCTTTTCTAAAACAAAGGATACGTAGGTAGCCCATCTGCAGGTACGATCCCAACTCTGAAATAATCAATGTCCTTCTGAACGACAATAAACTTCAAGTTCCCCGCTGAGTGGCTTTAAAACTAGTATGGTTATCATAATAACAAGATATATTTATACAATGTATCGAAGGATACCATTGACTAAGAATCTCTAACAAATAAAAATGATTCTCCATCGATGAAGAACCTCTAATACATATAAAAGATTCTCTAAATTTCATACATACTAATCATTTATTGTCAATATCTAAAGGAAATCTCATTTTCATACTTGGTAATGTAATAAGGATTCATGAACATAACATAAATCTATAAAGAGAGTCCCAGAGTAGAAAATAATTCCCCCAAAAAAGGTGTGATGAATCCGACCTCCCATCCTCTCGACCAATGCAAATTCTTAAGCCTCATGGGTTCACAACTAATGAGCCCCTACCTTTGGAATGTAGGTCAAAATGGATATATAATCATTAGATGTTTTTGATTCTACGAACAAACCTGTTAGAAACCGCTTGGAATGTTTGAACCTTAAATCAAACGAGGTTATCCCCAAATCCAGAGGAGACAAATATATTACACATGAAAGGAGTTTATGCTTCAAACATCAAAAATAATTCTTGTCCATTTCACTGTTCCATGGATTATATAAGTTTTTTCTAACCTATTTTGAAATTTTGAAATCTTATATGGTTTCTTCATACCAACTATTTTGGGTTTAAGATCTTTGATGAGTGATCTTTTGTTTTCAATAATTTTTATCTTTTCAATACATGAAACAACACGCAATGGTTCTAATATATCATGTTTTTTGTGTAACCTTAAATATAATTCATGTATATGTAGTTTTTTAACATCTGAGTTTCCATAAAACCAATCCTTATTTGTTTAAAACATGATTATGAGGAATATAACGGTTCCAAGAATCTATTTAGTCTTGTTTGGGGTTATGAAGGATTTCAAGCAGACACATTGTGTACGTATATAAGTATATATACAAGATTTTTCCATGATTTTCAAATCCACATAAATACATACATGTATTTCAAACATTATTTCTCAAGAAATTGGTATGATAGTTTTCATGTTCAAGTATAAATATACATTCATGCATGAGTAAATATATTTAATTATTTCTTTTATGCATGGACATTTCTCTAAGAAATAACCCACACTTGGTATTTTTCCAATTTTCAGAAGAAATGCTTTGGATCATTTATAGATTACGATTTAATCTTTTCACTTTTCTTTGATTAAATGAGTATCCCAATGTCAAAGAATGTAAACATGGTTTTAGAGAAAGGGTCATGTTCTTAAGAGTTTAATGAAAGTGTTGTTATTTCATGTGATAACCCGTCATTTTATGTGAACTAATTCTTACTACATGTGTAAGGGTATGTTTTTTTAGTTCCTGCACATCATTATTAAATTTTGAACTAACAAATCTTGTTCTTTTTCACTCAATACATAATTCAATTAAAGTAAGTGAATGTATTCAATTGATGATGGATTAAGAATGTAAGTTTTCTATATAGTATGAACACTTAGAAGATGAGACCATGCTAAGACATATGAGGAGTGTATCAGACTTAAAATGATGTGACGGGTGTGCTTGAAGTTATACAGTGCTCCAATGCATTGGGAAAAGTGATGAAGTATCATGAGTTAAGTGAAATTATGTGTGAATATGATGATATCTTTGTTCACAACTATGTGTGGTAGTTAACCACAATTATGTTGGGTTTCTACTCATATGGTCTTAACGCAAGGTCTTGACAAAGTCTGGAATTATATATTTCCTCATTATGTAATGGTAAATGATCAACCAAGGGATTTTTGGTCCTTAGCTAAGAATTTTCTATGATTACAGAAGTGAAATCATAAGGCATAACCAAGTATGAAAATGTAAAGTTATACAAGGAAGAAGTATCTAATGTAAAATCCATATGAATTTTTTTTATGTTCAAATGGATCATGATATGAATGCTTATAATCACAGCTATACTTTTGGAGTTGTATTGACAAATTTATGAATTAGTCACATCTTATTCCTTACATACACATACACACTCGGATTCATGTTTTTAAGTAAAGAGAAATTATCCTGTAAGAAAATGGACTTTTGTAAAAATGTCTGCAAGTAACCTCTGAAAATATTAATGATGCACCTATAAAGGTAATGTTTTCCTTTTAAGAAAAATTTTTATGATTATTTTCAAGGTGGTTGTTAAAAAAGGGGGGATTTTGTTCAAATGTTTTAAAACCCCTTACTAGGAATTTTTATGCTCACCCTATGTTTTAATTTATGTTTTACAGGATTTAGCATTTTTTCCCAAGCTTTGCGTACTCTTTGTGACGACATCAATTTGAAGCTTAACACTATCATGTTTTCGGAAGAAGTGCTTCAACAGCATCTGATTTTCCTATAACGACCAATACTTTACATACATTGTTAATACTTCAAAATTGAAGCACACTTATTACAACATATGACAAAACCACAAAGGACCGTATAGGTATAGTGTCTTTAGAAACTGGGAAACATAAAAAACTGGTTCATAAATATTCTATAGTGTCTCCCATTTATTTCATCATATCTAGGGTCCCTTTTAGCATATTCTACTTAATATCCATCTTCCTGACCTGGGGAAAAGAAAACATAAAAGGGTGAGCTCAAATGCTCAACAAGGGCAAATAAAGGAAATAAAAATCATATCATATCTTTTTGAAAATCATAACCTGCAAAAGAGATCATAAAATCTTAACATGGAATAAATCATAGAAGTGAAAATGAGATCCCCATAATCATAACTTGAATCTTGAAACTTTGTGGCATGCACACATAATCATGGAAAATCATTTCTTGTTATTCATGACTCATTGGCAAGACTATCTTAGGGGACAAAGTCCCTTTCTGAACCGAGTCACCCTCGTTCCAGTCCTGTTTCACTGAACCGGTATAACCTACCGTTCCAGCCATGTCTATCTCATGAGATATAAAATCTTTACCCAATGCATTGGAGGGAGATATAGGTCCCACCCATCTTATAATGAATCCTTTCTTATGTGTGCCACATAATCATAAATCATACATCATCGCATAACACATGTAACAAAAATGAGATTCTTGAAACATCATGACATCATAAAACAAACCATATAAGGTAAATGACTTCATAAAAATAATTCCCTCACAACATAATCAAATAAATGTAATAATAGGGATAAAAACAGAACTCTATATTATCTTAGATGGAAAATAATTTTGATAAAACATTTGAACTCCATTCTTGAGGAAAATATCCTTTCTACTTCAAAAACACTTTTCCTTTCTTAAAATGTCATAAAATTCTAAACTAAAAGAAGTTGATTAAAAATAAACTTGAAAACTTGTAAAGGAAGCTTCTTGGAAATAATGTTTTAAAAATCCATTCATGCCGTATAAGTTAAAAAAAACATTCTTCGTACTTTTGTCGGAAAAGTCAAAAAGTACCTCGTACGACAAAAGATTCCTTTCATTTCTTTTACTAAAAACTCACCGAAGGGTAAAAATGGATTTAAAAAGTTGTAGGTGGATGGAAATAATATTACATATTGAGGAAACAGGTATGTGGATGATAAAATACACCCCAGTAAATGCCAAAGAAAAAACAATCTCGGATAAAAATGAGATTGTGATATTTTCCCTTACCTTAGGTCCGACTTGCTTTGTAAGTGTCCGAACCTCCTGTATAATGATTTAAATCATGTTATTGACTTATTACAAAATCATATTCATTGTTATTATATCATATATGGTCCACTTATGACTTTATATTACCCGTTCTTTTGTAAATTCATGTTAAAGTAGCGTTTTGGGTAGAATCGTCTCATTTGTCGTTCGTGTTTTTAACTTGTAATTATTCATATGATTACTTAGATCATGATTAATTAATTCCAGAATATAAAACATGATTTATATATAATATATATTCAGAATATACATGTATAATAAATCAGTAAATGGAAAGAAATACACCATTCATGGAGACGGTAGTCCGTACGTACGCATGAACGCTGTTTTCGTTTCCTTATTGAATTGAATGGAATTAAGTGGATGACATACATATAAATATAAATAATTCCAGTATAATTATTATGTCATATATTTCATTAGTACTTATTATATATACTTTATAATCATTCATGAATGGTTAATCATTGAGAATGAATCTCATCGCGTCGTGGAGACGGTAGTCCGTACGTACGCACGAGCGATGATATCGTTCCCATGGTCATGGAATTGAGTTGAAGTGTATGTATACTATTTCAGTATCAATATCAATTTATAATTATCATATATAGTTACTCATTAAACCATTATACCCATCCAATTAAGGTGGTGGCGGAAAATAGATTACACCACGGCGTGGAGACGGTATTCCGTACGTACGCACGCGCGATGATTTCCTTTTTCCGTAGGATGGATAGAAGGTTAATTATATTTGTTTCATATTTATAATAAAATATCATTATGTAAGTAATACTTATGTTATTACTTTATCATGAAACAACTAAATAAGAAGAAGTTGAAGAAGAAAGAAATTGAAATGATCGGTAATGGATATTACCTCTTCTTTGAAACGCCTCTTTCAATCCTTCACTTAGGGAACTAAGATTGGTATTTGAAGAAGACCAGAACCTCAAGGATTATTCTAGGGAAGTGGAGAAGGGATTTTGGAAGGGTTTGGCCGAGCTTGAGTGCTCAAATAGGTGTGAGGAGGAGGGGGAGGAGGTGCCCTTTTATAAGGGAGGAGAGGGGCACCTTAGGAATATCTCAAAATATTATTTTATATTAAAGTCAAAATCGGTTTATAATGGTTCCAAAGGGTCTTATTTCGAAGATAAAGTGGGGATGGGTAGAAATACTATCAACCAATAGGATTTAGACAAGTTTAGGGTATTATTTTAACCTTATCAATTAGATTTAACTCTATGTTAAATAATTTAACTTTTACCGTGTCTTTTTTTTTTCTTTCACTATATGATTAATACACTTACTATAACATGCCAAAAGAACCCCAAATTGTTTATTATTAATATATATATCTTTATCTAAGTAATGTGGCCGAACATTAGATTTTTAGGAATAAAATAACAATTAATAATATAATATTTGATTTAAAAACTATTTTGTGTCAATTTTGACACTATTTGATATATGATTTTTGTGAAAGTCATAACAGAATTATATGTTCGAACCAAGTTGATTAAATCAACATTAATATATCATAGTAACCTAGAAAATTAGTGGAATTCATAAAAAGTCTCAAATTACATTTATTTTGGTGTTTATAACATCAATTATGTCAATATTTCATTAATAAGATAATTACTGCATCACCATTGTGTCATAAATAAATTAAATTATTTAATGTCTAAAAATTAAAAATAAAATACCATTATGTAGGAAATATTTTTATCTTTCTAATTAATATTTATAGTCGAATTTATCTTATGTATAACCCCATATTAAAAATTATTTACTTATTAAACTTTGATTTTAACTATTTTAACCCTTCTTTAAATAAATTAATAATAAATGTCCTAATCTAATCCAAGTGGGCCTAAATGGTCATATTTTTATTCCTAAGTTTGTTTTTGGTCGAATTACACTTGTCCAATAGAATTAGGACATGTGTTAGTGTAATATTAATATCATATTTACCCTTAGTTACCCTATTTACTATTAACCGCGGTAAAAAAAGTAAAAAGTTACTATTCACCAAAAAATTATTTTTATCTCATTGAACCACATTTTACTTACTGATATCAACCGTGTCTGTCGGATTTTTGAAATTCCATTCACAGAAGCGGTAAAATTAAGTTTTATGCAAAATTCAGTTTTTAACCTACCACTTAGTGGTTTCACTATTCATCAAAAATTGAAAGTTTTCAGAAAAATACCAAAATTTCACCCTAGGCTAATTTCGATATTCTGAGTCTAAAAATGAAGTCCATTTTGAAAAATAAAATTTATAAAATTTCAAAAAGTGGTTATTACTATTCATAACGGCTAGTTTTAATAGCATATTGTTGTTTAGTGAAACTCGGTATTGCGTACGACGCAAGCTATCGAGGAAGATCGTGATTGCGTGTAAAGCAAGCCAAGAAAGTGTTGTGTAGAAAAAGATTCCTTTGATGATTCATATAACATAAAAGTCTCGGGTGTTACATTCTACCCCCCTTAAAAAGAATTTTGCCCTCGAAATTCGTCACTTTGTAACAAACAGATGAGGATACTTCTCCCACATCATATCCTCAAGCTCCCATGTAGCTTCTTCAAGTTGGTGGTTCCTCCATAAAACTTTCACCAATCGAGTGGTCTTGTTTCGTAGGACTTTTTCACTACGATCCAGAATCTCTATCGGCTGTTCTTCATAAGAAAGATCTTGCTCCAGCGGTACAACTTCTGAGCTGAGTACATGTGAAGGATCTGGTATGTACTTTATCAAGAGAGATACATGGAACACATCGTGAACTTGAGAGAGATTCGGTGGAAGCGCCAATCGGTAAGATACCTTCCCAACACGATCCAGTATTTCAAAAGGACCGATATATCTAGGGCTCAACTTCCCCTTATTTCCAAATCTCATAACCCTCTTCTAGGGAGATATTCGTAAGAACACTTTATCACCCACTTCAAACTCTAGGTCTTTTCTTCAGTTGTCGGCATAACTTTTCTGTTGACTCTGAGCTGCTCTTATGTGTTGTTGAATAGATCTGACCTTTTCTTCTATTTCATCAACGAGATCAGGTCCTAATAGCTTTTTTTCCCCAACTTCATCCCAGCAAGTTGGAGTCCTGCATTTCTTTCCATAGAGAGCTTCATAAGGAGTCATCTGAATACTGGAGTGAAAGATATTATTATAAGAAAATTCCACCAAAGGTAGGTGTTGATCCCAAGCTCCTTTGGAATCCATAGAGCAAGCTCTAAACATATATTCTAGGGTTTGAATTGTTCTTTCAGACTGACCGTCTGTCTGGGGATGATAAGCAGTGCTGAAACTCAACTCTGTATCCAGAGTATGCTGAAGACTTCGCTAGAACTTCGAGGTAAATCTCGGATCCCGATCAGATATAAGAGAAAGTGGTACTCCATGTAATCTTACCACTTCCTTTACATATATCCTGGAAAGCTGATCTAGAGAGAAATCCTCTCTAATAGCAATGAAGTGTGCAGACTTTGTAAGACGATCAACTATGACCCAGATAGCATTATTGCCTTTGGATGTTTTAGGAAGTCCTGTGACAAAGTCCATAGTGATGTTTTCCCATTTCCATTCGGGTATGGGTAATGGTTGTAACATCCCCTTAGACTTTTGTCTCTCAGCTTTAACTTGTTGACAAACCAAGCATCGAGAGACATATTCAGCAACATCTCTTTTCATGCCATCCCACCAGAAGTACTCTTTCAGGTCTCTATACATCTTCGTGCTTCCAGGATGAATAGAGAATGATGAACTATGAGCCTCATCCAGCAGCTCCTTCTTTAATTCGGGGATGGGAGGAACACAAACCTGATTCATGTACTTTATTATCCCATCACAATCAAGGTTGAATTCAGGAACATTTCTCACCTTCTTTTGTAACTCGTCATCTTATTTCTGTGCCTCTTTAATCTTCACATGTATAGATGGTTGAACATTCATTTGAGAAAGATAAGATTTTTCCCCTTCCATTATAATTCCAAGATCCATCCTTTGTAAATCCATAAATATTGGATCTTTTGTGATCCTCATCATGGATAAACTAGCATGGTCTTGTCGACTTAATGCATCTGCCCCCTTGTTTTCTTTCCCAGGGTGGTAATGGATTGAGCAGTCATAATCCTTAATCAGCTCCAACTATCTTCTTTGGCGCATATTTAGCTCCTTTTGTGTGAAAATATACTTTAAACTTTTATGATCAGTATAAATATCACACCTTTCACCATAAAGGTAATGCCTCCAAATCTTTAATGCAAAGATTACCGCAACCAACTCCAAATCATGTGTTGGGTGATTTTGCTCATGGATTTTCAACTGTCGTGAGGCATTAGCTATCACCATATCATTTTGCATAAGAACACACCCCAATCCCTTCTTGGATGCATCACTGTAGATCTCAAACCTTTCTCCACTACAAGGCAGTGTGAGCACAGGTGCACTGGATAACCTTCTTTTCAACTCCTTGAAATTCTCTTCACATTCCTCTGTCCAGACAAACTTAACTCCTTTCCGAGTCAACTTGGTGAGTGGATTAGATAATCGTGAAAAATCTTTTACAAAACGTCGATAATATCCAGCCAAACCAAGAAAACTTCGAATCTCAGTTACTATTGTTGGTCTCGACCATCTTTCGACAACCTCTGTTTTTGCTAGATCCACAGATATCCCCTCTTTTGAGATTATGTGACCCAAAAATGCATCTTTTTGAAGCCAAAATTCACACTTGGTAAATTTGGCATAAAGCTTCTCCTTTCTCAGGGTCTTCAATATAATTCTGAAGTGTTCTTCATGCTCTTCCTTTCTCTTTGAATAGACAAGAATATCATCTATAAAGACTACCACAAATTGATCAAGATAGTCTCTAAAGACTCTATTCATTAGATCCATGAAGATAGCAGGGGCATTAGTAAGACCAAATGGCATCACTATAAATTCATAGTGTCCATACCTTGTACGGAAAGCCATCTTTGGTATATCCTCCCTTTTGACCCTTAATTGATGATACCCTGAACGAAGATCAATCTTGGAAAAGTATTGAGCTCCACGTAGTTGGTCAAATAAGTCATCAATGCGTGGGAGAGGATATTTGTTCTTGATAGTGATCTTGTTAAGTTGTCGATAATCAATGCAGAGTCTCATTGATCCATCTTTCTTCTTAACAAATAGAATAGGTGCTCCCCAAGGTGACGCACTAGGGCGTATGAATCCCTTATCAAGATTCTCTTGGAGTTGCTTCTTCAATTCCTGCAACTCAATTGGGGCCATTCTATAAGGTGTCTTTGAAATAGGCAAAGCACCCGGTATGAGTTCTATTGAAAACTCAACTTCACGATATGGTGGATGACCCGGTAATTCCTCCGGAAAGACATCATCAAACTCCCGTACAATGGGCATATTCTTAATCGTGAGTTTCTCACCAACCATTTGAGATAAATAACCTTAATTTAGTGGAATCAAGACCCATAAGATGGAAGGAATTTCCACTGGAAGGTTATGTTCATCCATGCATTGATAGATGATCGTAGATTGATCTGGAATATGAAATGTGACTTCCCTTATTTGGAAATTGATATGAGCTCCATGTAGAGAAAGCCAATCCATGCCAAGAATCACATCAAATTCCACTAAAGGAAGGATCACAAGATTTGTAGGAAGCACTTTCCCACAAACTTCGATCGGAGAAGAATTATAAACTTTTGATGCGACTGTTGTGCCATTAGGTGTTGTCACAGCTAACTCAACATCTAATTGTTGAGGTAATACGGTGATACCCTTAGAAAATTCTTTAGAAATAAAAGAGTGGGTGGATCCAGAATCAAATAAAACATTTGCTACTTCAGAGTGGATGGTAAGTGTACCTTTCACCACTTCGTTATCGTACTCCACATCGCTGATAGAAATTGAATGTGACTTTCCTTTGTCTTTAGCCTTAAGATTTTGTTGACGTCGACCATCATCATCAACCCTTGGATTTGGGCATTGATTGGCATAATGCCCCATCTCCTTGCACTTGAAACATTGAAGTGTAGTAGGTTCATTCTGTGTATCCCTTCCTTTGTTTGCGTCATTAGACATCTTCTTCCCATTATCACGACATTCAAATGCCTGATGACCTTTCTTTCCACATTTAAAACATTTACTTGTCCCTTTAAGACAATCTCCACCATGCTTCTTTCCACACTTTGTGCATAAGGAAACATTCATCTTCTTTTCACCATTATTCTGAGATTTCTCCTTGAACTCCATCTTTCATTTCTTGTCAAAACCATGAGATGGATATGTAACACCAACTTCCATTTCTACCTTGATAGCACAACGCACAATTTCTTCATATCTACTTAAGTCTCTTATAGCTAATGCCCTTCGAAGACTTGGTTTTAAGCCACTGAAAAATCGATCAACTTTACTTTCAGGTTGGATGATAATGCCAGATGCATACCTTGCAAGTCTTGTAAAATTCTATTCGTATATACCAACAGATTCATCATCCTTTTGCTTTAGTTCAAGAAACTCCTTCTCCATCTTTGTTCGAAGAATACGAGGGAAGTACTTATTGAAAAATAAGTTCCTGAACTCGTCCCATTCCATGGACTCAATTTCATCTCTTTGCCTTGTATTCTTGATAAGATCCCACCATTGATCAGCTTCACCTTCCAAACGATATACTGCTAAGATGACTTTATCATGTTCATAACATTGAAGAACTGAAAATATCTTTTCAGTGGTACTGATCCATTGTTCAGCAACAAGTGGATCAGAAGACCCACTAAAAGAAGGTGGACGTTGCCTCATGAAGGACTCAATAGAATATTGTTCCCTTCTCTGCTCATTTGGAAGTCCAGAATGATTCATAGCTTGTGTAAGTATAGCAATAAGATTTTTCACTCCATCTCCCATAACATTTGTTTGTTCAGGAGGACAATCATTGCATTTTCCATTGCATTGATCAACATGGTTCCTTTGGGTTCTAGCCATCGTCTAAAACCCAAAAAGAATAGTGTGAGAGGCAAAAATCATGCTAGGGAAAACAACATAATAAAGGGGGAGTACCTTCAATATCTAACATCTTAGGTTTAATTCTAAGATCGTTAGCGCAATTCTAGGACTATAACCTATACGTATACATAACCTTAGAGACATCCCTAGACATATCGTAGAAATATCTCTAGGGATCTCACTAACGTTTTCGCATCCTAGTTTCCAAAGGTTGACTAAACCTTTCCTCTGATACCAATTATAACGACCCATACTTTACATACATTGTTAATACTTCAAAATTGAAGCACACTTATTACAACATATGACAAAACCACAAAGGACCGTATAGGTATAGTGTCTTTAGAAACTGGGAAACATAAACAACTGGTTCATAAATCTTATATAGTGTCTCCCATTTATTTCATCATATCTAGGGTCCCTTTTAGCATATTCTACTTAATATCCATCTTCCTGGCCAGGGGAAAAGAAAACATAAAAGGGTGAGCTCAAATGCTCAGCAAGGGAAAATAAAGGAAATAAAAATCATATCATATCTTTTTGAAAATCATAACCTGCAAAAGAGATCATAAAATCTTAACATGGAATAAATCATAGAAGTGAAAATGAGATCCCCATAATCATAACATGAAACTTGAAACTTTGTGGCATGCACACATAATCATGGAAAATCATTTCTTTTTAGTCATGACTCATTGCCAAGACTATCTTAGTGGACAAAGTCCCTTTCTGAACCGAGTCACCCTCGTTCCAGTCCTGTTTCACTGAACCGGTATAACCTACCATTCCAGCCATGTCTATCTGATGAGATATAAAATCTTTACCCAATGCATTGGAGGAAGATATAGGTCCCACCCATCTTATAATGAATCCTTTCTTATGTGGGCCACATAATCATAAATCATACATCATCGCATAACACATGTAACAAAAATGGGATTCTTGAAACATCATGACATCATAAAACAAACCATATAAGGTAAATGACTTCATAAAAATAATTCCCTCACAACATAATCAAATCAATGTAATAATAGGGATAAAAACAGAACTCTATATTATCTTAGATGGAAAATAATTTTGATAAAACATTTGAACTCCATTCTTGAGGAAAATATCCTTTCAACTTCAAAAACACTTTTCCTTTCTTAAAATGTCATAAAATTCTGAACTAAAAGAAGTTGATTAAAAATAAACTTGAAAACTTGTAAAGGAAGCTTCTTGGAAATAATGTTTTAAAAATCCATTCATGCCGTATAAGTTAAAAAAAACATTCTTCGTACTTTTGTCGGAAAAGTCAAAAAGTACCTCGTACGACAAAAGATTCCTTTCATTTCTTTTACTAAAAACTCACCGAAGGGTAAAAATGGATTTAAACAGTTGTAGGTGGATGGAAATAATATTACATATTGAGGAAACATGGATGTGGATGATAAAATACACCCTAGTAAATTCCAAAGTAAAAAGAATCTCGGATAAAAATGAGATTGTGATATTTTCCCTTACCTAAGGTCCGACTTGCTTTGTAAGTATCCGAACCTCCTGTATAATGATTTAAATCATGGTATTGACTTATTCCAGAATCATATTCATTGTTATTATATCATATATGGTCCACTTATGACTTTATATTACCCGTTCTTTTGTAAATTCATGTTAAAGTAGCGTTTTGGGTAGAATCGTCTCATTTGTCATTCGTGTTTTTAACTTGTAATTATTCATATGATTACTTAGATCATGATTACTTAATTCTAGAATATAAAACATGATTTATATATAATATATATTCAGAATATACATATATAATAAATCAGTAAATGGAAAGAAATACACCATTCATGGAGACGGTAGTCCGTACGTACGCATGAACGCTGTTTTCGTTTCCTTATCGAATTGAATGGAATTAAGTAGATGACATACATATAAATATAAATAATTCCAGTATAATTATTATGTCATATATTTCATTAGTACTTATTATATATACTTTATAATCATTCATGAATGGTTAATCATTGAGAATGAATCTCATCGCGTCGTGGAGACGGTAGTCCGTACGTACGCACGAGCGATGATATCGTTCCCATGGTCATGGAATTGAGTTGAAGTGTATGTATACTATTTCAGTATCAATATCACATTATAATTATCATATATAGTTACTCATTAAACCATTATACCCATCCAATTAAGGTGGTGGCGGAAAATAAATTACACCACGGCGTGGAGACGGTATTCCGTACGTACGCACGCGCGATGATTTCCTTTTTCCGTAGGATGGATAGAAGGTTAATTAGATTTATTTCATATTTATAATAACATATCAGTATGTAAGTAATACTGATGTTATTACTTTATCATGAAACAACTAAATAAGAAGAATTTGAAGAAGAAAGAAATTGAAAAGATCGGTAATGGATATTACCTCTTCTTTGAAACGCCTCTTTGAATCCTTCACTTAGGGAACTAAGATTGGTCTTTGAAGAAGACCAGGACCTATAGGATTATTCTAGGGAAGTGTAGAAGGGATTTTGGAAGGGTTTGGCCGAGCTTGAGTGCTCAAATTGGTGTGAGGAGGAGGGGGAGGAGGTGCCCTTTTATAAGGGAGGAGAGGGGCACCTTAGGAATATCTCAAAATATTATTTTATATTAAAGTCAAAATCGGTTTATAATGGTTCCAAAGGGTCTTATTTCGAAGCTAAAGTGGGGATGGGTCTAAATACTATCAACCAATATTATTTAGACAAGTTTAGGGTATTATGTTAACCTTATCAATTAGATTTAACTCTAAGTTAAATAATTTAACTTTTACCGTGTCTTTTTGTTTTCTTTCACTATATGGTTAATACACTTACTATAACATTCCAAACGAACCCCAAATTTTTTATTATTAATATATATATCCTTATCTAATTCATTTGGCCAAACCTTAGATTTTTAGGAATAAAATAACAATTAATAATATAATATTTGATTTAAAAACTATTTTGTGTCAATTTTGACACTATTTGATATATGATTTTTGTGAAAGTCATAACAGAATTATATGTTCGAACCAAGTTGATTAAATCAACATTAATATATCATAGTAACCTATAAAATTAGTGGAATTCATGAAAAGTCTCAAAGTACATTTATTTTGGTGTTTATAACATCAATTATGTCAATATTTCATTAATAAGATAATTACTGCATCATCATTGTGTCATAAATAAATTAACTTATTTAATGTCTAAAAATTACAAATAAAATACCATTATGTAGGAAATCGTTTTAGATTTCTAATGAATATTTATAATCTAATTTATCTTATGTATAACCCCATATTAAAAATGATTTACTTATTAAACATTGATTTTAACTATTTTAACCCTTCTTTAAATAAATTTATAATAAATGTCCTAATCTAATCCACGTGGGCCTAAATGGTCATATTTTTATTCCTAAGTTTGTTTTTGGTCGAATTAAACTTTTCCAATAGAATTAGGACATGTGTTAGGGTAATATTAATATCATATTTACCCTTAGTTACCCTATTTACTATTAACCGCGGTAAAAAAAAGTAAAAAGTTACTATTCACCAAAAAAATATTTTTATCTCATTGAACCACATTTTACTTACTGATATCAACCGTGTCTGTCCGATTTTTTAAATTCCATTCACAGAAGCGGTAAAATTAAGGTTTATGCAAAATTCAGTTTTTAACCTACCACTTAGTGGTTTCACTATTCATCAAAAATTGAAAGTTTTCAGAAAAATACCAAAATTTCACCCTAGGCTAATTTCGATATTCTGAGTCCAAAAATGAAGTCCATTTTGAAAAATAAAATTTATAAAATTTCAAAAAGTGGTTATTACTATTCATAACGGCTAGTTTTAATAGCATATTGTTGTTTAGTGAAACTCGGTATTGCGTACGACGCAAGCTATCGAGGAAGGTCACGATTGCGTGTAAAGCAAGCCAAGAAAGTGTTGTGTAGAAAAAGATTCCTTTGATGATTCCTATAACATAAAAGTCTCGGGTGTTACATTTCCAGAACCTAAATTGAAGTGATCTACTGTATTGGGGAAAGATGTGCAATTTTTGTATGCTTGTTTTTATGAAGAACATTGCACACCATGTTTTAGGCACTGATTCCAGACTTCTGGGGTCGGGGTCATGACACTTCTAGCTCAAACCATCTATTTCATAAGTTTAGGTTCCTTTAGCTCAGACCATATATTTCTATAGTTTAGGGTCTGTTAGCTTGGACCATCTACTAGATTTAGATGTTGAATACATGGAGGATGTATATTACTGAAGTTTTATGAAACCCATAAACCTATCCAATATTATAAAGAATGAATTTTTATGAAGGATTATAACACCTTGAATTCTAGTTGAGATTATAAATAATTCATATCCTATAAGGGTTTTAATACCATATTTTCTTATCAAATTTATAAATGGTGAATGTTTAAGAAGGGTTCTAACACCCAGTATCCTTGATTCCAAGGTTATTGGTAGATAATGAAATAATGATAGTGATTTCGATTCTACTTGGATAGTTAGAATATGGGTTGTGTAAATCATGTCCCAATTAGTTTTAATTGTAGAAGATGATATAGGGGAAAATGTTGAGGATGATAACAAAATTCTCTGAGGTTCTAAGTTCAATTACAGAGTTTTGAGGGATTGAAAGTTTTTAGGTCCTTTCTTATCAGGAGGAGATACCTCTAGTTAATGGATATTGGTCCCTTATTCATGATCATATAGTGATTACATGCATGGTTGAGTAGTAGGGTCCTCACACCTTTCTATAAGTTGTTGAAGATTCAGTAAGATTTAAACATTTATATGATGATGTTGGATATAGAGAAAATATTATTCAAGAAGGGTTTTGGTGACCTATGGGTAGTTTGGTTTTATGGTCATAGAGCCTTGGCCCCACATCATGTGGTTGCAGGTTACATGGTGAGGTACAGAAAACGGTTCAATAATGGAGTACCATTTACTTACTTTTATAATGGGTATAATACAAGGTGTCATAAAGTCATGGATGTTGAATCCACTTGAATTTTCTGATCATGGGGATTCTGAATCATGGTCTTGGAAGAACTATCCCAAATTAAAATAGGGGCTTGTGGGTCCAAGTCAACTATTAGTAACGGTGGAAACCAACAATACATGTAGTTAGATAAATAGATTATGAATTTAAGGGGGTCCTTTTCTCTTGGATAAAAATATCCACTAAGAGAAATCTATGTGGTGTCTTATTATTAACCAATCAATCCTTGCAGGGTCCATTTAGAGAATTCAGTCCTTATTAACAATACAATATAGGGAAGAACCAATAGAAATGACTCAAGTCTATGGGGATTGAAGAGAATTATAAGAACTCAAAGAATTGGTGGGTATCAACTCAAACCTCAAATACATGAAGGTGGTTTGTGGAAAATGTAATATTAAAGAAGGATTAAAGTACCCTAAAAGTAGTGTCACCACAAAGTGAACACATTATCATGGAAAGGGGATATAAAAATTCATTACTCTAACTTTTTCCTATACCTAAGGGGCCAGTGAGCATGGATGAACTTTTACTGTGGCCACAATATAGGCCTTGTGTGCTTTAAAAATATTGTAATTATGATTTTTTTTGAACCTCTAGAGATGGAGTGATTAGTGAACATAGAATTGAATTTTTTTCAGACCAAACTTTGAGGATTTTCATCCTAACAAATTTTATTTCTTTCTCACTAATAGTTTAGTATCTTGCAACTTGTACCATCATAGGTTAAATTATATGGTCATATAGATTTGAACAAAGTGCTTATAGTTTAAGTTATTGATGTACATAGACCTGGTAGCATGATAGTGTTACAAAATAGCCTAAATTGTATTCTCATGGTCATGAATACTCCAACACCCTCTCAAGTGGGAGATTAAAATATTTTAATTCATGTCTAAAGGTTCTCGAATCATGAGTGAGGATATGAGACATTCATGGAGAGGTTGATCGTGAATCACACTATGATGATGAGTTCCACTGTGATGACATCTGGGATCACAAGTATTGGAATGACTCTACTACAAGGCCTAAATAAATTTAGTTGATGGGTCTAATGACCTTATGTATATTTGACTTATACATGGTCAAAGAGAGTGATATTTTATCCTCATCAAGGGTTGTGGAATGTTTTTGGTAACCTGAGATACTCAAGACATGAAGTTTTATTTTTGATTTTGAGGTGATCAAACAGATAATGGGAGTACCATGAACTTTTTTTGACTAGGTTAAGTCTCTTATGACCCTTTAATAAGGAGTAATTATGGATGATGGTCTGCATGGTTTAAGGTCATGCTGTGGGGATGCTCCTACCATGCAGTTCAACATCATGCAACAAGGACATAATGGTTGTATAGTTTAATGTCATGTGACTAGGATGCCTTACATATAGTTTATTTCTATGTTATAGGGATAGGTTCCATGTAGTTTAACATCATGTTATAAGGAAATGTTCTGTGAAGTTTAACATCATTAGGTAAGGATGCATTCCATGCAGTTTAACATCATTTTTTAAGGATGTGTTCTAACATGAAATTATGAAATGCATCCTTAAAAACGCCCTACACTAGTCAATAGAATTTAGATGCAAGAGGAATATTTTATCCTTGCTTATGATTACTAGTGGGTAGTCATATGCTGAATCCCATCTTGCGTAGATCTATTTCATGAGGAATTAATTCATACATAGATCTGACTCATACATGGGTGGTGTGAGTTTTTATTACTTGAAAATCCTTAAATAGCATAATGTCTTGCAGTGTTGGATAGATATTATGTGAATATACAATTTTTGTGGCTATTCTTTATTATGTCTCCCAATGCATTTTTGATGTGAAAGAATCATTACATATTCTTCTTTCTCATATGGATCCCCATAGGGATCAAACACATATGTGGGGAGGTGGAATTTATATGAGGCAAAATAAAATATTTATGACGGTTTCTCTATATGGATCTAGATCACACCAGGAAATGAGTATTAATCATTACCTTAATGTAGATCCATTTAGGAAGTGAAATATCTCTCTAAAGGTTCACACACTTAGGTATGATGGGACATTCTCCTTTTTTGAATTTATGAATAGGCCCAGTGATGGGTAACTTGAGTATCACTATGTATCCTATAGAGGTAGGAATCAAACAATGTGTTTTTTTATGAGAGAAGGTTCCTTATAGATTTGGCTCATGTACAATGAAAGAGGAATTTATTATTTTAAATTTTGTAGTTAGGCCTAGGATATGGTATCTGAGCATCACTATATATCTAAAGGGAATGAGAATCAATGAACTTTCAGTTCTTATGAATACTCCCAACAATTATCTTTCTCATATAAAGAGGGGGTAATTTCTATCTTCCCTTAGTGAGACTTATCATAAATTTTGGACAAGGTGTGTTCTACATAGATCAAATTTGTACATAGGTAAAGGTAATTTCCATATAATTTATAGGGAAGAAGATGATACATTTATCTCTAACATAGATTTCTAGAAAATATGGTTTGGTCTACGTGTTTTTAGGTCTTCATAGGATGGACCATGTTCCGAATAGTTTAACATTGTTTAACTAGAATTATTGATGAGAGGAATGAAAAAATCAGGGAATTTTTTCTTCATAGGAGATTTATACCTCATAATGGAGGGGTAGAAGAATGTGATGTCATAATATTTATTTTCAATGAGTATGATGCATGAATGAGTAGAATTGATGGTATTTGAATCCACTAAAATAGCTAGGTTATAAGAGGTTTAAATCATTTCCCATGAATATATGATTTAATGGGGGATGAATATCAATGTGTACCGGCTAACCATTAGTAATGGAAGAAACCCATTTCATTGAATTTAGTAAAATATATCCAAGGACTTATGCTAATACCTTTTACATAAAGGGTAAGGATACTCTTATTACCTTGTCTTAGTTGTCTCATTAGACCTACCACTACATTGAGGGGCTATATAATTTTGATCCCCACCCATCATTACATTTAAAATTAATTCCATCACATTACAAAAGATCATAAGGAATAATGTTCATGGAATGAAAAACATAAATATTTTTCATACTTTCTCAATAAGGAATGTCTTATAAGATTTCCCCTATAAAAGAATTAATTATATGGTACAAAATTATTTTTCCCCAAAAAAATAATTTCTAAAGGCCTCTAGGTTGTTGAAATACATTTATTTTCGAATGTAGGAGTCAAAAATAATTATAAATAAATCCTTTAAAATGTTTTTGTAAAGAGTACATAAATTTACCAAATCATATCCTCTAGGATTGTCAAATCAACTGCACAGTAAGGGTCTACTCACAATGCACTAGAATGATGGTTGGGATATACCTAACCAACTATTTTCATGGTTTCATTCCCTAGATTCATCTAAGAAAAAACCACATCCACTCATATTATTTAGACATGGATTTCAATACTTAGAAAAAAGACACAACCATTTCTTTACCAAATTTTAGGATTTTTTTTATAGTTACGGGATTGTCTGAGTATTGTAATGACATTAAAAAGGATATAATGAGATAGAATAAATAAAATATCATTTATAAAATATCAAATGTATTATAATACCATGGAATAATATATAAAAAAGTATATTAAAATGGAATTTATAAATATAATATAACAAAAGTAATGTACTTGAAAATGGAAGAGGAGGATTTGGGACCCTTAGTTCGGTATAGTACTGACTTGGTAAAATTATATATTGAGAGGGAATAAATAATATATCATTTAAAACATATCAAATGTAATAAAATACAATGGATTAATGATCATGTAGGTATAGTAAAATTAATTTAAAAAGACAATATAACAAAAGTAATGTACTTTAAAAGGAAAGAGGATAATTGAGGGAGCCCTTAGAACCTTTGAACCACCTTAAAGAGACTCTAGAGAGGTTAACTTAGAGATAAATATTTCTCAAAGTATTTTTTGTAGAAATTGAAGAGGGAAATGGGTATTTATACTTGAGGAGCAGTGGTTTTAAGGGTTAAAACATCAATAAGCCAACCACTTGTGGGTTCAATCAATTCCAACAACTTTTTTGGATAATTAATAACATTTATAAGGTGGGTGGAAATATAAGACATGAAAAAACCGAAACATACCTCCCAACCAACCCAATAAATGCACACACAAAAAATAACTTTTATTTCAAAAAACCAATGTTTTGTTCAATGAATGTAAAATATAAATTTCAATTTTAAAATTAATTTTTTAAAATTAATTATATACTTATATAATGTTATTTTTGTTGAATAAAAAGTTTCATAAATTTTTATTCATGTTGACATAATAATGATTTCATAAACCAGAGTTCTTTATAAAGAATCAATTTTCACTTTTACACCAAAAAATCAATTTTTTAAAAAAACTCCAAGAAAATCCTAATCTAATTTTTATGTAATGAGTCTAAAAATAATATCTATTTTATCAAGATAATTCTCTAAATATGATAATTTTACATTTTAAATAAATATTATAATTTATTTTAATTTAGAAATTTCGGATAAATACAAACATTCTGACAATTATAAAAATTAATTAGGACTTCATTAAGATATATTATAATTTAAAAAGTGTTTTTTAAGATTATTTCATGAAAATAAATTTTCTCTTAATCTTATAAATTTATCATAAAACATATTATTATTGGAATTAATTTATATTCCTTTATAATACTTTTTTAGTTATATCAGTGATGTAATCTTTTGTTCACTTAATTGCATCTACATAACAAATAATAATAATGATGAACTACCTTATTGACTAATGTTCAAAATGCTAATAAACCATATTAGAAAATAAATCATAAATGAAAAATTATTATATTTTATTATAAATACACCTTCATTCCCACATCATCCTTCAATTCATCACTTACAAAGGTTCTTATACATCCTTTGATAATGTTCATTGTTTTCCTAATGCTTCTCTTTATTTTCATGATCTTTATGGTAGGCACGATCTTATTAGGGGATTTAAATCTTATGAAATTTGTTTTCGTGAATGTACTATTATTTAATATGTATATCCCTATAATATTCCTAGTTGTGATGGTCTATATTCATGATTGATGTATAAATTTATTATGAAAAGTACGAGTATTTTTGTGCATCTACTTGTTGTAAAAGTGGTATTTTATTGTATATTATCATTTAGTAAATTTATTGTTCTCAATTAATATAAATTTGTTTATTAAATTTTTATTATGTATCATGTTTCTTAACATTTTAAAGGGGAAATTTTAAATTAATAAAACATATACATAGAATAATACAAAATAAAAACATTTAAATGAACTATAATGTCAATAAAATATGCATCATAATTTATTATTTATATTTAACCATACATAAAATTCAATATGACTATACAACAAATTTTATGATAATGATAACATTAATCATGCTTTGTTAACCATTAAATTACAATGAGTTAATTATCGAGATAATTTTCTAGTAAAATTATTAGTACAAGGAATGTAATTATCAAAGAAATCTAAGTATTTAATTGGAATCATGTATATAATAAAAGAGATGTTTTTATATATATAGGATATAATACAAAATTAGGTAATAACATAGGATTATGGAAGACGATGCGCCATTATCACCCTTTGGTGGTGGGTTCGAGCCCCATGTCCATGCCAAATGTGGCGGGTTATTACTCAACATATGATCTTCTCATTTGTAAATACTTTTTTAATAAATAAATTTCTAATTTCTAGAAAAATATGTAAATATATAAATTAGGTGATAAAAATTTGGTTTATTCAATTATAAAAAATTATTTATCACTTATATTTAAATTTCTGTAAAATGCATTCATTGGACAAATCTGGGATGTTATATTCTACCCACTTAAGGAAATTATGTCCTCACAAATTCACTTATTTTTAAACATTTAAAAACCCCAAATAGTCACACCCCGACCCGAATTTCAAGATTATTTTACTTATTCTTGTATTTCAATTAAATTTTATTCATTTTTGAGTTTTTTATTAAATCAATTGAATTAAAATTAAAATAGAATTAATTGAAAAAAAAATGAAACCATAAACTAAAACTTCCCACCTTACTTTGTGGATAACCCCCCTCCTTTCCCCCTAACTCGCGACATTGAGCCTCCTCCTCCCCTTCCTCGAGTCGCGTGACGACCCCCTCCCTGCAGGACTGTCGACCTCGCTCCATCCTCTCAGCGATCCTCCTTCTCTGCAGACTTCTCCCTCTGGTGGCCTCCTCTCTAGGTGTGACTCGTTGACCACTCCTTCAGTAGGTATTATTTTCCTTCCATTTTTGTCTCAGTCAAACCCTAGGTCATGGGTTGACCGAGTTTTGATTATTTCTTCACTTTTTAGGGTGCACAGCATGTCTTCCGGGTCTTCCTTGTGTAGGTTTCATCGTCCACCACTGAAGCCTAATTGCTTCGGTCTATTCTCGTTCATCCTCCATTGTTTTAGGTTGATTTAATTTACCAACTTAATTGTTTTGTTAATTTTAATGTGTTATAATGTGATTTGGGTAGTGCGAAATTTGAATTGGTAGTGTTTTAACATGTTTATGGGTTGGAAATGAGTTTTCGAAAAATAAATGATATGTGTTGTGATATTGTATTGTAATGTTTCTTGAAAACTATTTTATGCCTTATTTGAAATTTGCAAGTTATATTTTCAATGGCACTTGAGGTGCGTTTTGGTTAAAAATGAGTTTTTATTGAAAAAGGAATAGTTTTGGCATGTACGCCTTGTCGTGTATTTTTTTACATATGAATTTTAGATTTTTTTAATTATTAAAATGGATTTTCTGAGGAATTGGTTTAGAAAGTGTGTGTGATTTAGGTGTAAAATATTGTTTCACCTCTTGAAAGGGTTTTTATAAATTTTGTAAATGGTTTATTATATTGTTTGAGTGATGTGAAATATGTTTTTGAAGGGTTCGACATGCTCGTGTTTTGGGTTCGTCTTTTGTATCGAAAATTTGTTATGTTTTGTGTGATTGTCTTGGTGTGGAGTTTCATGAGGATGTTTTGAGGGTTATTTGGTGGGAACGAACCTTATTTTAAGGGAACTTAAGGTATGGATGATTTTGGAAATATTTTTTGAAGGAAAATGAAATATTCGACATGTGAAATAAATTTGTTTTTTTCAATATCAATTGTAGATGGTTTTGAATAGTGAGATTCATGTTTTCAAATGGTGTTGGTTTCTGTAAAGTTTTACAAGGGGGATTGGCCCATTTGTTTGGTTGATTTCTACCACCCTTTTTTTATATTGTTTCAATTTTATTTAGAGTTTTTGGTAATCTTCAATTCTCTTTTAGGTTACTTAGATTGTTCGGGGTCTTCTCGAAGGATTGTACACACATACATAAGTATGTATACCTATATATATATATATATATCCTCATTCAACATATTCCCTCATTCCACGGGGAATATGTCTATTGGATTAAGGGTTATATATATATAGGGGTGTATGTGTGCACAATTGTGGGGCGGTCTTCATCCAAGGCGTCATGTGCCGAGTTGTTTGTCTAGGTATGCTCCCTTTTGAGGTAGGTCTCCCTATGCATTTTCCCTTAAATTTAAGAATAATTTATTTAATGATTTTTTATCCTAGTTTTAATATTAATTATTGATATAGAACTATTGGTAAATTTTCTATCTTGAATTGGAGTGGTTTATTTCTTGTAATGGGTTGCAATAAATGGTTTGATCATGTTTTCGCATTAATTGCCTGATGAAATGACCCTTTGACCTTTTTGAACATGTTGTAGTGTAAAAATTCTTGTTTGGGTTTCATAAATGGGTTTCAAAGTGTATTTATGGTTTTCAAAGTGATGTGCATGTGATTCTTAAGAAATGGTTTGGCATGCAAAAATCATGCGAGGCCTGGTTGACACTGTTGTAAAACTAGTTATCTTAAGAAAACTCCCCTCAAATGTGGTCCTTTTGCTTTGGTTGAGTTATATGTTATGGGGTTCCACTGTGTAGGACTTCCCTGTGATCAATTATAGAAAGGCGAGGGACATATTCCTTGGGGTGACTCGGGGTGAGACCTGTCGTGCAATATTATTATATATATTCATGATTGGATGCTCAGCTGGCATCGATTGTGTCATGAACCAGCCCGAGTCGACCCTAAACCGGTCACCCAGGCCAGCCCGCGACAAGTCCCGAGAGGCGTTCTTGATCCTCCCGGGATGGTGACAAGCACCAAGGGCATCAATAGAGTACACAAGGGAATGATTTCGCCCATATATAAACAATCAAACAGCGGAAATAAACGGACAACCCAAAATGAATTTATATAAAAAATTGAACTAAATATTATTTGTACAAGAAACTAAAATTAGAACAAAACCAACAACTCAACTGAACAATCCCGATGAAAAAAAATAACTCCATGTGACACTTCTGGTCACTCTCCAACACAATGATAAAAAGTCTCCCAAGGTAATCGAACTAAAGATGAAACCTGCACAAGGGCTAAAAAAAGAAGACTACAGGCGTGAGTATTAAAACTCAGTAGGTTAGCCCAGTATTCTATTCCCAATGCACATTAATTTAAAATAAAAGAAACATCAATTTATAGTTTTAAATTCAAGATTTGAAAGTATGTTTTTCAAATGAGGTTTCATGCTATAATAATTATCAGACAAAAGCATGCATGTTTAATAAACAAAAATGCAACTAACAATTATTTTCAAAGAGGTGAAACTTCAAAATGAAAATAGTTTTCAAGAGGGCTGCTTTAAAGAATTTTAACATTCAAATAAATAACACATACTACTTAATTTACCAACCAAACACACTGTATGCCGACGGTGAGTACAAAATAGCCAATTAGCACTAGTCACAGGAATACCCCTAGGCACTAGTTAGTTGTGAGCCCCAGGTACCTCGTATCTCGGTGAAAGTAACCATAATAAATATCCGTTCTCATGCACGAGCCACTAGTAGGGAACATACCCATAACCTAGTGATCCCCAATCATCATCATCATCATAGTTTAGTTAGTGTTGTCATCGTCAAACTTGCTACGGGAAACAGGGGCCAACCCCTACAGAATCACTAGCATACTAGTACACGTCCGCCCACCTAGATACCCGGGATTCCCTTTAGTTCTCAATCAAGTTACACATATTATCAAATAAACATTTCACATCCCCATTCCATTCCAAAACCATAAAAACACAAACAGCCCATAATCATTCTTCACATTTCTTACACTAATCAACGAACCGCTAAATACTTCGGTAAAACAATTTCATGAAGTGTATTGAGGCTTTGCACATAAAACTCTTTCAAAAACACTCTTTAAATTATAAACACACATCATAAACAAACCAAATAATATTTTTCAGCCCAATAAACATTTAATAAAATCATTTAATGGACCATAAAACAATCCCAATTGCACAAATTGTTATATACAAGTAAAACACTCCTTCATTTCTAGGAAATGCCAAACGGGCCTTTAATTATTTTCTCAAAACTATCCTTTGATGAAGGTATGAATTTTAATTATATTAAGGGTCTGTATAAACACAATTTACATCAGAAAACCACATTCATAAATCTCTTATAAGACTCAGGTTACATATTCAAAACACAACCATTTTCATAAAGATGTGAAACAGTCCATTTTTGGGAAACTCGGGCCAAAATATGTTGTAAATCAAAATGCACTTGATTGTAAAAACAAATACAAATAGGAAATCCATATAAGTACCCAAAAATAACATTTATAATTTTTCCAATTCCTTTATAAATCCAAACAAATGAATTTTAAATCAGACATCACGCATAAAAGCCAACCTGGCAATTTACCAAACACATGACATGCCCTTTTTAAACAAAACAATTTATTTTAAGTACCTGAAAAGGAATAAAACACCAATTGAAAGACATATTTTCATTCAAGATACTGTAACATGTTAAAAATACCATAGACCAGATTATAAACCTCACAAAATATTTTCAAAAGATAACGGAACATTTAAACAAACACTTGTTGAGAACTTTCATGACAAAACAACACTACCGTTCACAAACCAATGATTAAACAACCACTTTGAACACCAATAAAATTATCCAAAGGATGAAAAACAATAATAAACATATATATCTGGTTTTAAATATAATAAAATGATGAAACTTAAATAATAAAGTCATGTGCAAGAGGTATCCTACCTCAAATCTTTGGGGTAATTGAAACGCACACCCGAAATCACCCGCCGCGGGTTTATAAACAATAAAACTATAAATATAAGACCTAAAAAAACAGAAAACCCATCAAAAAACATGGTATAACAAAAACCTAGGTTGATCAAGACTAGGGTACAATATAAAACCAAGAAATAATGAAAGGAGGGGGAAGAGGAATAAGAAAGGAGAAGGAATCTCACCTTTCATCCTAGAAAACTCTTCATATTCCATTAGATATGAAGCCCTAGAGAAAAGGTAATGTCTTGAAAATTCTTGGAGAGCCTCCTAAGGTCTGGAAGAACCAGGGAAAGAAGATTTGTGGCTAAAGGAGTACGAATTGATTGATTTATGAATGCTAAAGTTTACCTTGGAAATTCTGGGCGATTTGAGGTTTCCTGAAACTTTCTCCTTAATTCGCTACCCACATGAGCTCCAAAGAGGTACAATCTATTATGAGGGTTCGGCTAGGGTTATTGTCTTCTAGGGGGAGGTGGAATCACCGAAAAAGAGTAAAAAATGAAAAATATATAAACGAAACAAATTAGTTTTTTTTAACAGGAAATGGGCCCATGGGCTGGCCCAATACCTAAATGAGTAACCAAAATTCACCCGGACTATGAATTTATAATGGGTCCAAAAGGATAAATAAGTTTTACTATATCAGTATAGGACAATTGGGAAGTTGAATGGGTGAAAAAGGATTAAAAACAAAAGATTTATAAAAGAAACAAATTCGGTTTTTAAAATTGGGAATGGGCTCACAGTTGGCCCAAATCATGAAATAACCACCCTTTCTTCAAAAACTACTAAACAAACAATGGGGATCCCAAATTAGGGTGGTTATACATATATGAAACTTCAAAACTCGAGATTTATCTCATAAAATACCCATGAAAAGGATCGGTATTTCTAATGGGCCGGATCAATACAATGATAGAAAAGAAAAAAACCGTGTGGGACAATTCTCCCCACCATTAAAGCTTTCCGCCCCCGAAAATCCATAACACTTTCCGGCTGAAAAAAAACAACACCTAAGGATTCCGGAATGTACTCCCCACCATTAAGAATCAACTATAACTAGAAATTTTCTTTGGATGAAAATCCAGGAGACCCATGGTGGGTCTCCCCACCATTAGAAACCAACTAGCAATGAATAGACAAGAATTGAACATGAGCTAGAGTTGGGACTCACTCACACAAGCCCAAAAAAACCCTCCTACAAAAAACTACTATACCAAGTTAATAGAGTTACAAAATGAACATATAAACCACCAACTCCCGAATGGAGGGGACAATAACTTGGTCGACACATTCAGCACAATTCTGGACCCCCGTCACTTGGGGATGGGAGGGAAGGGGACCCAATAATTTGGCCACTTAAACAACAAAAGAAACAAAGAAACTACACAAAAATCTCCCCCTATGAATAGGTAACACCAAGAATGCACCTGAGTTTTACAGGCGGTCCACACAGGGACATTGATTGAAACCCCACATCCATGAAGGAATAACTATAGACACTGTGTGAGGGGTTAAGTCCACAACGCTTGTTGCGACAAAGGGAAATTCAAAGAAATGAGGAACCAAAACATTGACATAGTAACTAACTTACTAAAACAGAGAAGTAAGGATCTTAATCTAGAACTCCACACCTATGTTGATTTCCTGACTACGTGAAAAGCTTCACTCTGAGGGCTATGGCTGGAGCCCTGATTCTTGAAGCATTTATTGTACCACAGTCAGGTGATAAGTATCACACCACTCAAAAAAACCACACTTGATCACCAAACAAAAACCTTCATCTAAATAGGAACTCATAGATATATATCAAAATTCTATCTCACTCCAAACGAGGGGAAGAATGGAAAAGGAGTACAATGAAACACATCAACATCACCGAACACAACTGCTCTATCCAAAAGAATTATCATGGCCTAGAAGCACTTTTAATAGATCCCAAACAGCTCTCTATTCCAACAAACAAGTTGAGAAATCATCAAAAGAGGTGGATTTAAAATTTTAAAGGAATCCTTAGGTTGATCGGCAGGAAAGATTTCCAACGCATAACTATCCATGGCCACATCACAACATCAAACACATTTTTAGAAACCCAATGAAAATTACTCCAAAACCGAGCCACCAACAAGATCTCATCACTAGATAGAATAAGAGTATGAATTCTAAATCACATGGAAGCTAACCAAATAAACAACTCTTCTAAGACATTAAAAAATCAAGCCACATAACCATTGGTTTTACAAAAAGGTCACAATTTTCAGCTCAAAACAATTTTGAAAAATCAAACTAACTTGGTGGGTTTCCACATTCACCAATGGTGTTTCATCAAGTCTCACCCACATGCACATTTCCATGCCACCCCTGGCACCCAACCACCATACCATATAGGCCATACTTCCATATATAAATAAAACCATGCATGTGAGCACCCATGAAAACACCAAAGGCTAAAATTAAGCATCATAATTCAAAAAAACAATTTACCTTCAATAGGAACACCAACCACCAAGTCAAAAAACATTTTCATATTTCACAAAAAAAACCACAATTATTTAAGAACAATTTTCTTGAAAACCTACCCCTTTTCATTTTTAAAAACTTTTTAAATAACCAGGCCACTCCAAACAACCCCTTCACATTATTTTTTAAAAAAATCTGCAATATATATTTTCATAATCTGAGGTCCATTGAGACCAATAACGTTTCTAGTAAAACACCAACCGATCATAACAAATTTCCAAAACTAATTTATCCGATTCAAAAACTTTTTAACATACTAAAATACCCCATTTAAAAAAAAGATCCAGAATCACTTTAAAATGATTCACAATTTCAAAACATTTTATTTAAACAAACCACAAGTTTAGATTATGGATAATCCAATCCCTTTAAATCATTTCTGCTTCCCTCCATTTTTTTCACAAAAACACAAGCTTCCAAAACCATTATTATATTTAATTATTGAAAACCCCATTTTTTCACTTTTCAAATTCTAATCCTTACATTAAAACCCATTTCCACAATTCTCACACAAGGATTTTAAAAACAAAAATTCAGAATTTAAGAAAGGTTCAAGAGACCCAAGAAAAAGGGAACTAGTGTCGGTGGGTGACTTGACCATATGGTTGGCGGCCATATGCCAAACACAACACCAACACAGAGAGACTTATTAGGACCATTCCCCACCTCCACATGGCTTGCCAGGCTCTGTGAGCTCATGAAGGCCATTGGTCAGACTCCCCTTGTCATATCCCGATACCAAACAATCAACTAGAACAAAGGACACTAATAAAACCGGACTTCCATGGAAACCTGAGGATTAGAACAAGAAAGAGTTCACGACGCTCTTCTTGTACTTACCCCTCAAGTCCCAATAATCCTACTCCATATACCTTGACATCCCCAAAATAACAAGGGCACTCTAAAAAGAAAGGTCCGCTAATAGCCGACCTCCTCTGATACCATTTTGTCACGAACCAGCCCGAGTCGACCCTGAACCGGTCACCCAGGCCAGCACGCGACAAGTCCCGAGAGGCATTCCCGATCCTCCCGGGATGGTGACAAGCACCAAGGGCATCAATAGAGTACACAAGGGAACGATTTCGCCCATATATAAACAATCAAACAAACAGTGGAAATAAACGGACAGCCCAAAATGAATTTATATAAAAAATTGAACTAAATATTATTTGTACAAGAAACTAAAATTAGAACAAAACCAACAACTCAACTGAACAATCCCGATGAAAAAAAATAACTCCATGTGACACTTCTGGTCACTCTCCAACACAATGATAAAAAGTCCCCCAAGGTGATCGAACTAAAGATGAAACCTGCACAAGGGCTAAAAAAAGAAGACTATAGGCGTGAGTATTAAAACTCAGTAGGTTAGCCTGGTATTCTATTCCCAATGCACATTACTTTAAAATAAAAGAAACATCAATTTATAGTTTTAAATTCAAGATTTGAAAGTATGGTTTTCAAATGAGGTTCCATGCTATAATAATTATCAGACAAAAACATGCATGTTTAATAAACAAAAATGCAAGTAACAATTATTTTCAAAGAGGTGAAACTTCAAAATGAAAATAGTTTTCAAGAGGGGTGCTTTAAAGAATTTTAACATTCAAATAAATAACACATACTACTGAATTTACCAACCAAACACACCGTATGCCGACAGTGAGTACAAAATAGCCAATGAGCACTAGTCACAGGAATACCCCTAGGCACTAGTTAGTTGTGAGCCCCAGGTACCTCGTATCTCGGTGAAAGCAACCATAATAAATATCTGTTCTCGTGAACGATCCACTAGTAGGGAACATACCCATAACCTAGTGGTCCCCAATCATCATCATCATCATAGTTTAGTTAGTGTTGTCATCATCAAAATTACTACGTGAAACAGGGGCCAACCCCCACAGAATCACTAGCATACTAGTACACGTCCGCCCACCTAGATACCCGGGATTCCCTTTAGTGCTCAATAAAGTTACACATATTATCAAATACACATTTCACATCCCCATTCCATTCCAAAACCATAAAAAAACAAACAGCCCATAATCATTCTTCACATTTCTTACACTAATCAACGAACCGATAAATACTTCAGTAAAACAATTTCATGAAGTGTATTGAGGCTTTGCACTAAAACTCTTTCAAAAACACTCTTTAAATTATAAACACACATCATAACAAAACCAAATAATATTTGTAAGCCCAATAAACATTTAAAAAAATCATTTAATGGACCATAAAACAATCCCAATTTCACAAATTGTTATATACAAGTAAAACACTCCTTCATTTCTAGGAAATGCCAAAAGGGCCTTTAATTATTTTCTCAAAACTATCCTTTGACGAAGGTATGAATTTTAATTCTATTAAGGATATGTATAAACACAATTTACAGCAGAAAACCACATTCATAAATCTCTTATAATACTCAGGTTACATATTCAAAACACAACCATCTTCATAAAGATGTGAAACAGTCCATTTTTGGGCAACTCGGGCCAAAATATGTTGTAAATCAAAACTCACTTGATTGTAAAAACAAATACAAATAGGAAATCCATATAAGTACCCAAAAATACCATTTATCATTATTCCAATTCCTTTATAAATCCAAACAAATAACTTTTAAATCACACATCACGCATAAAAGCCAACCGGGCAATTTACCGAACACATGACATGCCCTTTTTAAACAAAACAATTTATTTTAAGTACATGAAAAGGAATAAAACACCAATTGAAAGCCATATTTTCATTAAAGATACTGTAACTTGTTAAAAATACCATATACCAGATTATAAACCTCACAAAATATTTGCAAAAGATAACGGAACATTTAAACAAACACTTGTTGAGAACTTTCATGACAAAACAACACTACCGTTCACAAACCAATGATTAAACAACCACTTTGAACACAAATAAAATTATCCAAAGGATGAAAAACAATAATAAACATATATATTTGGTGTTAAATATAATAAAATGATGAAAGTTAAATAATAAAGTCACGTGTAAGGGGTATCCTACCTCAAATCTTTGGCGTAATTGAAACGCACACCCGAAATCACCCGCCGTGGGTTTATAAACCATAAAACTATAAATATCAGACCTAAACAAACAGAAACCCCATCAAAAAACAAGGTATAACAAAACCCTAGGTCGATGAAGACTAGGTTACAATATAAAACCAAGAAATAATGAAAGGAGGGGGAAGAGGAAGAAGAAAGGAGAAGGAATCTCACCTTTCATCCTAGAAAACTCTTCATATTCCATTAGATATGAAGCCCTAGAGAAAAGGGAATGGAATTAAAATTCTTTGAGAGACTACTAAGGTCTGGAAGAACCAGGGAAAGAATATTGGTGGCTAAAGGAGTACGAATGGATTGATTTATGAATGATAAAAGTTACCTTGGAAATTCTGGGCGATTTGAGGTCTCCTGAGAATTTCGCCCTAATTCGCGACCCACATGAGCTCCAAAGAGGTAAAATCTATTATTAGGGTTAGGATAGGTTTATTGGCTTCTAGGGGGAGGTGGAAGCACCAAAAAATAGTAAAAAATGAAAAATATATAAATGAAACAAATTATTTTTTTTAAACAGGAAATGGGCCCATGGGCTGGCCCAATACCTAAATGAGTAACCCAAATCCACCCGGCCTATGAATTTATAATGGGTCCAAAAGGATAAATAAGTTTTAATATATCAGTATAGGACAAGTGGGAAGTTTAATGGGTGAAAAAGGATGAAAAACAAAAGAGTTATAAAAGAAACAAATTCGGTTTTTAAAACTGGGAATGGGCTCACAGTTGGCCCAAATCATGAAATAACCACCCTTTCTTCAAAAACTACTAAACAAACAATGGGGATCCCAAATTAGGGTGGTTAGACATATATGAAACTTCAAAACTCAAGATTTATCTCATAAAATACCCATGAAAAGGATCGGTATTTCTAATGGTCCGGATCAATACAATGATAGAAAAGAAAAAAAACCGTGTGTGACAGATTGGATCACCCCCTTTTTAAATAATTGAGACATGGGAACTTGTCATATTGAGAGAATACTCTAAGAATTATTTTTGTACTGGTAGCTTATGGTACTGACCAGTGGCCCATAGTAGGTGGATATATTGGGTTTATTTCTATGGGTTTTCCCTCAACCTGCCTAAGAAAGGATGGATGAGCCTTTTGATAATTTTGATTTCATCGTGTGTGACATGTCAATGAGGATGATGTCTCATGTATTGGTGTCTTCTATATTATTCTTGATCTTCTGGGTTCATCTATGTCTACTTGGATTTTTATTCTTGCAGTAGTGATTATGATTCTTATATGTATACCTATATTTTCCTTGCTGTGTGATTTCTTTTGTGCATTTTTTTATATTGTTTTCCTTGGAAAGTGGTAAACTGGTTTTTATTAGGTTTCTAAAAATGGTTTTCAAATGAAAGTTTTTAATCCTCTTTGTAAAAATATGAAAATATAAACAACACTTTCCCTTTGAAAATGTTAATGTCTCACTAAAATATTGATTTGGGTTTTGAGAAATGAATAAGGGAAATGACTCGTACTTTTATTTTGAGAAACATGTAGAAAGCCTTACTTTTATATGTTGTAGTTCAAACCTAAAATTGATGATTATTCTAAAGGAAATGAATTTGGGAGTGGATTACTTGGGCACACCTACTGAGTTTAAATACTCATGCTTATACTTCATTATTTTGTTTAGTCATAGGTGCAGGTTTCAGCTTGATCTCAATCACCTTGGGTGATGTTGTGTCTTGTGATTGTATAGTGACCTGCAGGGTCACGTGGAGTTTATTGGTCATCAGGTCTGGTTATTTGTTTCAGTTCTTACTTAGTTGATTTGTTTAGTTTATTTATTTTTGGGCTGATTTATTTTTTTCTGCCGATTTTATTTATTTATATTGGGTGAAACCATTCACATCATTACTATATTAATGCCCTTGGTGTTTTTCGCCATCCAGGGAGGATCGATAATGCCTCTTGGGCCTTATCGCGGGCCGACTCGGGTGACCGATTCAGAGTTGACTTGGGTTGGTTTGTGACAAAATGGTATCATAGGCATAGGTTCTTTAGAGAACCTATATTTTAGAGTGCCCTTTGTTATTTGGGTTGTCAAGGTAGATGGAGTAGGACTGTTGTATCTTGGCGTGTAGGTTCTGGGGAGTGTCTGGCCAACACTTTATGGGTCGAACCTTGAGTTTACATAGGAATTCAGGTTTTTCTTGGTTTATTTGGTTCTTGTGGGTTGCTTGGTATTTGGGAAAATGAAATGATAGTCAGGCCAGTTGTCTCAGTGAGCTCACAGGTCCTAGAAAGCCATGTAAGTCCAAGGACATGGTCCCAAAATACTCTCTGTGATGGTGGTTTGATTGGAATATAGCCTCCAACCATATGGACAAGCCACCCATCGACACTAGTTTCCCCTGGTATTTTTTTCTGGATCCTTTTGTGATTTTGAGATTTTTGACCTATTGAATGGTAGGTTTATTTCCATTGTACTTAATGTGGGCTGGGATGGTTTTGGAGAGTCTTGTTTAGATTTTAAAATGATGTTTGGTTTGAAAAAATGATGATTGGATGGTCAAAATAGGTTTTCCAAAACCAAAACATTGAATATTTTAAGAGTGAAATGGGTTTTTTGAAAATGGGGGTTATTTTGTAAAATGTTTTGGAGGTTTTTGAAAGGTTTTGTGAAATGTGAAATTGGAGAATGAATATAGGATTTGAAAAAAAAATTCTTTGATGATGATGTGTGGTATTAAAATTGGTTAAGGTATTTTCAAAGTAGTTTTGAAAGTGATAATGTTTCTTATCCGACTTTTGGTATTCCTATGAGTGCTCACATATATGTATACGGATGTATGTATGAGATGAGTGTATGGTTATTGGTATGTATGGGTGAGTGCTTGACCTAACCCAATAGTGTATGTATGTGAGGTTAAATAGAATACTAATAGTGGGTGATTGGTTCGTAAGGCTTGCTATGTTTTCTGGAAATGTTCTTCAAGAAGGGGGATTTCATTGTTTTAAAATGTGTGATTGTGTGATGTTGCCCTTTTGTTTTTGGTGTTTTCCTTTTTGTACTTTGTCTTTAGTGTGTTGGAGGAGTGATTGAAATTATGTTTTGAGTTTGGGTTGTTGATTTAATAATGAGATATGGAATTTTTATTTATGATATGTTTTGATTTGGTTTCATTCTTACTATTTTTAGGTTTCTTTACCACTAAGTTTTAAGGGATTTTGAGAAATATCTGCAATTAGTTCTTTCACCGCATTCCTTTCAATTGATCGAGCCGTGCTTTAGGCATTTGGGTTGTCCTTTTTGGATATGGGGCCTGGTGGTTCTCAATATCAGGAGTTATTCTAGAGGTTCTTAGAGTCGAAACCTCCTCATTTTCTTGGGTAGTCGGAACAAGGGAATGATGAGGAATGGCTATAAAATATGGAGGAGATATTTTCCCAGATGGAATCTCCTGAACCTCTCAAGTTGGATCTTTGAACCTTCACGTTGGAAGTCCTAATTCGGGAATGGTGGGAATCTGTTCTTCAGGCCCAACTAGAGAAGAGTTTTTCGTGGGAATGATTTAAAGTCTTGTTCATCCAACAATACTTTCCCGATGATGTGAAGACACTGATGGGTTCAAGGTTGTACGGTCTTGATCAGGGTGATTCAATGGTGTTGGAGTATGCTAAGAGCTTCGTTGATCTGGTGTCGTATATCCCAAACATCGTTGGGGATGAATTTTTGAAAGCCCAATTCTTTGAGAGGGGTCTCCGATCATAATTCCCCCCAGTTGTGCCTTCATTCCATGATTATTATGAAGAAGTTGTGAGGTGGGTTGTTCAAGTCAATGTCGATTTAGCAGCGTCTGGCCAGTTGAGAAGAGGCACAAAAAGGCTGTTTTTCTGCCTCACCAGATTCATCTGAGAGGAAGTACAGGTTGTGTTTTCAGTGTGGTAAGTTAGGGCATAAGATGTTTTAATGTCACGAAGCACCTAAGATCTGTAATACCTGTGGTCGTTTAGGTCATTTGAAACGGTTTTGCAGGGCGGTGCCAGGAAGTGACATGGGGACAGATCCACTCCCTTTTAGAACCTTTTTTCTCAGTTGGATGAATGTAGTACCTACTCAATATCAATCGGAAGCTTCTTTTGTTGTGAAAGATTTTGTTGCTCTAATTAATGTAATATGTGATGTTTTCTTCTTTGGGGTGTAAATAATAGTGTTTCATGTCCTTTTGGAACCTTATTTTAATGGGAATGTCTTTATAGTATTTTTTAATGTTACTGATGTAGAATGGTGGTGCTTGTTGTCCTATGTTTCGTTTCATACGTGTTTTCTTGGTTTTCGATAGGATTCGGGAATTATTTTTGGCTTGTAAAATCAATGGCTTTCTGAAATCCTAATATGGTGAGGAGACCACCATGGGATAAACTTGTAAGGAAAACATATTCCATGTGTTCTTGGCTAAGAATTTCCTTGTTTTTTCTCTGCTCAACCTTGACTGTAGTAGTTGGTTGGTTGGGATAGTGGGTTGTGTAATGGATGCTCGGAGAGATCCCGAACAGGTCACGACTGGTTTCTTCATTGGTTTCTTTATGTTAGGGGTTGGGTTGTTCCTTGTTGGATTGTGTTTAGAAGAGAATGGGAATTGATCGTCATCTCTTCATTGTTGTTTGAACTTTGTGGTCTTATGTGATGTCTTTCTTGGATGTGTGGATTCTTTTGAGGGTGGTCTCGTAGTTTCTTTATTGGAATATGTGGTTCCAATATCTAAATAAAAGTGAGTATTGGTTCTTTGGTCTTTGAGTTTTTAGGGTTTTCCATGGTTTTAAATCATCCTTGCTTTGGTTTTGATCAACTGAATCTCTTGAGACTTTCTGTGGGTAGAAAGTGTCATGGTGGGGATAATTGTCACACCCCGACCCGACTTTCGTAGTTAGTTTATTTATTCTTGTGTTTCATTTGAGTTTTCTTATTTTATTAAATCAATTGAATTAAAATTAAAATATAATTAATTGAAAAAAAATGAAACCCTAAACTAACCCTTCCCCCCTTACCTCGTGGCAAACCCCCCTCCTTTCCCCCTACCTCGCGATGCCGAGCCTCCTCCTCCCCTTCCTCCAGTCGCACGACCACCCCCTCCCTCATGGACCGCTAACCTCACTCCCTCCTCCCGGAGAACCTCCCTCTCTGTGGCCTTATCCCTTCTACAACCTCCTCTCTTTGCACGATTCATCAACACCTCCTTCGGTAGGTATTATTTTCCTTATATTTTTGTCTCTGCCGAACCCTAGGTCATGGGTTGACCAGGTTTTGATGATTTCTTTCCTTTTTAGGGTGCGCAACGGGTATTATGGGTCTTGCTCATGTGGGTTTCATTGTCCGCTACCGAAGGCGAAGCGCTTCGGTCCATTATAGTTCATCTTCCATTTTTTTAGGTTGATTTCTTTTACCATCTTAATTGTTTAGTTAATTTTAATGTGTTCTAATGTGATTTGGGTAGTGCGAAGTGTGAATTGGTAGTGTTTTAACATGTTTATGGGTTGGAAATGAGTTTTTCCCAAATAAATGATATGTGTTGTGATATTGTATTGTAATGTTTCTTACAAAGTGTTTTATGCCTTATTTTCAATGTTCAAGTTATATTTTCAATGGAACATGAGGTGCATTTTGGTTCAAAATGAGTTTTTATTGAATAAGGGAGTGGTTTTGGCATATACACCTTATCGTGTGTTTTTTTTACATATGAATTTTAGATTTTTTTAATTATTAAAACGGATTTTATAGTGAATCGGTTGGGAAAGTGTGTGTACTTTAGGTGTAAAATATTTTTTTGCATCTTGAAATAGTTTTTATAAATTCTATAAATCGTTTATTATATTGTTTGAGTGAAGTGAAATACGTTTTTGAAGGGTTTGCCATGATCATGTTTTGGGTTCGGGTTTTGTATCAAAAATTGGTTATGTTTTGTGTGAGTGTCTTGGTGTAGAGTTTCATGAGGATGTTTTTTGGGTTATTTGGTGGGTGCGAAACTTTTTTTAAGGGAATATAAGGTTCTAATGATTTTGGAAAGAGTTTTTAAAGGAAAATAAAATATTTGACATGTGAAATTAATTTGTATTTTTCAATATCAAATGTAGATGGTTCTAAATGGTGAGATTCATGTTTTTAAATGGTCTTGGTTTATGTAAAGTTTTACAAGGGGGCTTGGCTCATAACTTTGGTTGATTACTTCCACCCTTTTTTTATATATTGTTTCAATTTTATTTAGACTTTTTTGTAATCTTCGATTCTATTTCAGGTTAATTAGAATGTTCAGAGTCTTCTCAAAGGATTGTACACACATACATAGGTACGTATACATATATATATATATAAATCCTCCTTGCACATATTCCATCATGGCGCAGAGAATATGTGTATCGGATTTAGGGGTGTATATATATAGGGGTGTATGTGTGCACAATTGTGGGGTGGTCTTCATCAAAGGCGTCGGGTGTCGAGTTGTTTGTCTAGGCCTGCTTCCTTTTGAGGTAGGTCTCCCGATGCATTTTCCTTTAAATTTAAGAATAATTTATTTATTTCTTTTTTCACCTAGTTCTAATATTAATTATTGATATAGAACTGTTGGTAAATTGTCTGCCTTGAATTGGAGTGGTTTATTTCTTGTAATGGGTTTTAATAAATGCTCTGATCATGTTTTCACATTAATTTCCTGATGAAATGACCCTTTGTCCTTTGTGAACATTTTTAAGATTTAAAATTATAGTTTGGGTTTCTTAAATGGGTTTCGAAGTTTATTTATGGTTTTCAAAGTGGTGTGCGTGTGATTCTTAGAAAATGGTTTGGCATGCAAAAATCATGTGGGGCCTGGTAGACACTTTTGTAAAACCACTTATCTCAAGAAAACTCTCCTAGTATGTAGTCACTTTGCTTTTGTTGAGTTATATGTTATGGGGGTCTGTTGTGTAGGACATCCCTGTGATCAATGGTAGAAAGGTGAGGGACATATTCCTTGGGGTGACTCAGGGTGAGACCTGTCATCCAATATTATTATATATATTCGTGATTGGATGCTCGGCTGGCATCAGTTGGATCACCCCCTTTTTAAATACTTGAGACATGGGAACCTGGCATATTGAGAGAATACTCTAAGAATGATTATTGCACTGGTAGGTTATGGTACTGACCAGTGGACCATAGTAGGTGTATATATTGGGTTTATTTCTATGGGATTTTTCCTCAGCCTTCCTGAGAAAGGATGGCCGAGCATTTTGAGCATTTTTATTTCATCATGTGTGACATGTCAATGAGGATGAGGTCTCATGTATTGGTGTCTTCTAGATTATTCTCGATCTCCTGGGTTCACCTATGTCTACTCGGATTTTGTTTCTTGTAGTAGTTATTATGGTGCTTATATATATACCTACATTGCCCTTGCTATGTGATTTCTTTTGTGCATTTTTGTATATTATTTTCCTTGGAAAGTGGTAAACTAGTTTTGATTTGGTTTCTAAAAATGGTTTTCAAATGAAAGTGTTTAATTCTATTAGTACAAATTTGAAAATATAAACATTTTACCTTTGAAAATGCTAATGCCTCGCTAAAATAATGATTTGGGTTTTGAGAAATGAATAAGGGAAATGAATCATAATTTTCTTTTGAGTAACATGTAGAAAGCCTTACTTGTATATGTTGTAGTTCAAACCTAAAATTGATGATTCTTTTGTTTAAAGGAAATTAATTTGGGATTGGATTACTTGGGCACACCTACTGAGTTTAAATACTCACGGCTATACTTTATTCTTGTTTTTAGTCACAGGTGTAGGTTTCATCTTGATCTCCATCGTCGTGGGCAATGTTGTGTCTTTTGATCGGAGAGTGGCCTGCAAGGTCACGTGGAGTTTAATGGTCATCAGGTCCAGCTAGTTGTTTTCTTTTCAGTTTTGGATTAGTTGATTTGTTCAGTTTATTTATTTTTAGGCTGATTTTTGTTTATGCTTCTGTTTATTTATATTGGGAGAAATCATTCCCATCATCACTATGTTGATTCCCTTGGCGCTTGTCACCGGCCTAGGAGGATTGGGAACGCCTCTCGGGCCTTGTTGAGGGCTGACTCGGGTGACCAGTTCAGGGTCGACCTGGGTTGGTTCATGACACAAATTTTATCTTAATTATTAAATATAGAAATTAATCATTATAAATATTGGGGTATTTTAATCCTATGAGGTCATGCTAGTTATATTTAACTTAGTTCTTTTAAAAAATACATGTTGGAATTGAGGGGTTTTATAGATGGAAATGGATTTTTTTGTGTTTTTTGTCAATCTATACTAGGTTGACCAATACATTTGAAAGTTATGCGACCTTATAGTGTAGGTGTATATATTTGGGTAGGTGCAATCATTTCCTAGTTTTTTCCAAATTTTTAGGGTCTCAAATTTGGAGGAAGGGCCAAGTTTCACAAAATTTGGACTTCTAGGGATGCCTCTTGAAAATATGGAATATCCATGGAATTATCAAAAAAAAAATAGGTTCAAAAAATGTTGGTGTCACAAAGGTTTTTCTATTCTTGAAGTAATATTTCACTAAAGATGGATGAGGAACAAAGGAAAAATAGCCAGTTACATGATTATGAGAAGTTTCATGAATATGGAATTTCCCAAAAAATATTCGTGAATAAGAGGAGCTTACTGATCATGAATGAAGAGTTTCATGAAATGATGATGGTAATATTGAAATTTTTACAATGGGGATTAAATTTCCATAAATAGGTTTTTTTCTATCATATGAGTATCAGAAATATTTTTATAAGGGATGATAACTTTGATTTTTTGAAGATTTTACATGAATGTAATTATTAGATGAATCAATAACATTACATGAACACAAGCTTCGTGAAAGGAATGGTTTATAACTAATTGATGATAATTATTTTCTATAAATTAGTTTCATTAAAGTTAAGAGTTTTATTATAATTATTAGTTTTGTGAAAGTTAGTAGTTTCTTTAATGTTTGAAGTTTCACAAAAGTTTTTGAATTCTTGAAATATGACTATTTTTTTTAAACCAATTGGGGGTTTCATGAAAAAGGGTTTTTTTAAAAAGATAGTTATGATAATATAATTAAAATGAGAAATGCATTGTAGAATTTACTGAATCATTATAAGTGCTCCCACATGATGAAGAAAATTAGCTTCATGTGCTATGATATATAGAAGTGACCTTCAAGTTAATAAACTGAGAATGGATTCACTCAAAGCAATGAGAAAGGGGGTCAATAGAAGTGATTTCAGGGAGTCAATGTATTATCCTTAAAATTCATGTAAATGTATTGTACTTATAATAGAGTGAATGTGTCTTATAAATTTCAATCCACAACATCAAGTGAATCTTAGTGGATTCAGGTATGACTAACAAAGTATTATCATATGCTCCTTGGACAAGACCTTAGTGGTGAACCAAGTAAATTTGGTGTGCTTTGTTTCTATTTCTTCATATGGGTGTTAAATAATAGTATGATTCTATAAGATAGGTTTATAGATTTCCTAGAAATGCAGGGAAAATATTGGTCGAATTTGAAAAAAAAAATTACACACTCATTCACCCCCCCCCCCCCCTCTCAGGGTGTTCTAGGGTATTACAGGTGGTACCAGATCATATGGTCAAAGGAGGCCAAATAGATAAGAAAATGCACGATTCAGATTCCAAATTTAAAAATTCTCTTATTGTATCAGTATATGGTCAAATATATTTGATGTTGATGTGTTACACTACATCCAAGTCCATGTGGGTGAATCTAGAAAATATATATGAAGGTGATAAAACGGTAAAGGAGGCCAAATGTCAAGTTTAGTACAATCAATTTGATGATCTGAAAATGCATCTCAATGAAAATTCAGATAAGTTATTTAATATCATTATTGATGTTTTTGAATAAATTCAAGGACTTGTGGAAGAAATTAAGTATATTTAAATTATGAATAAAATATCGAGAAGGCTTCTACCTATGTACAATCTAAAAGTGTCAAACCTTAAGGAAAGGGGTATGTCTAAGCTTACTCTTGATGATCTAATAAGTAGTCTGGTGGCTTATGAAATGAGAATCAAACCATAAGATACAATAATTTATGTAATTAAGGATATTCCATTCAAATCCATGGAAAAACTTTACATTTCCAAAGTTATTGATGATGGAGATGATGTGGATGATGAACTCCTTTATATTTTTTCTAGAAATTTCAAGAGAGGAAAAGGGAAATTTTAAGGAAAGATTCCTTTGGATTTCTTTTGGTGTGGTAAAGTAGGGCACATTACTACTCAGTGGTCAAGGAAATTCAAAGATAAATAAAGTGAAGTAGAAATAATACAGGGCCTTATACGAGGTTCCTTCAAATTAGGAAATAAATTATAGATGATAATATTCATTTTTAAAAAGGAACAAGATGATAAAGACTTTTTGTAGGATATAAAATCATATTTTATTTCTAATATTGAAGATTCCATGATGGATATAGTTGAAATTTTAGAACCTATGAAATATAAAGATAATCAGTTGGATGTAGTTGTTGATCTCAAGGTGGAACTTGGGGGTTCTCTTGATAATCATTACATTCAAAGAAATAAAAATAATAATATTGTAGCTTTGTTGAAAGAGTCATCAGAGTATGTGGATCATCTTGAAGTGGATATTGATTGATAATTGGGAGAGGTAGAAGAACATTTGACAACTCATGAAAGATAAGAAGTTGTTTTTGAGTTTAAACTAAGGATTAAAGAGATGGAAAAGGCTCTATATGACCTTATATAGAGATTGGAGGAAAAGGTAAATATAGTTGAGGAACATGAAAAATTAGTCATCTCTTTAAGGAGAAAACTAGAAACTGAATCAAAATCAAGGTAAACTAAGAATAAATTATAGTTTGTACAGTTTTTTATTGTAGAACTTTTGTGAAGAGTTAAAAGTGGTTCTGAAGGAGTATATAAAGTCTTTAATGGTAAAAGATATACATTTATTGAATGAAATTGAATTGGTTTTGATACAGAAACATCAAAGTCTTGTGACATGTGTAGGAATTTTAGTGACAGGATATTTCTTCTTGTGAAATATAAATTTTGTATCTTTTTAGGTCATACCATGTCTTTCTATGAAGGGGTGAGTATCTATCTAAATGGGGAAGTAGTAGTAGTAAAAAAAGGAGACTGAGACCATATCCTTCATCATATAGAAGATATTATTTCAAAGTATATTGTTTTCACTATTCTAACGTTTTTCAAAAATATACTCATTATAGGTATAGGAATAGTGTAAAACATAACTATAGAACTCTAAGATAAGTCAACACTAGTCAAACAAGGCGAATTTCCCTTAAAAATAAGTATTCTACTTTGGAAGGAGAATATGAATATGATTCAACCATTCATGTGGAAAAAATATTGGAGAGTCCATCTTATGCCTCCACTCAATCAGGTATCTCATGGAAGGAAAAGAAAGAGATTTAGAAATACAACTTGGAAGAGATCTCTCTCAAAACAACAAAGAACAGTAGCACATAAATTCTTGATAGTGGATTCTCATCCTAGATGATAGGAAATGAAAATTTGTGTTAAAATATTAATGAAATGGTTGATGTAAAGACCCAGAAATTCCATGCAATTTTTTTAATCATAATGGAATTTTACGAGTCCATGAAAATTGACGATGCATGATTCTGAGGCCCGAAGTGCCTGGAATGAATTTATGAACTTTTTTTAAGTACGTTCAGTAAACGTGTGAGTGGGTTTTTATAACTTTTGAACTGGTTCTTGGAATTGAAATCTGAGGACACCGTTGAACTTGCAGTGCTGATATTTTCTTAAAGAGACATTCACCTCGACTGCAGTAGGTCGAGGGTGAAAGTTAGTTTTCATGTTTTTTTTGTGGAAATAAAAATAAAATAAAGAACAAATTTTTTTATTTTTATAACCTCTCTTTTAAATTATGGAGGTGGGGACCACCCAAGCTAGAAAACTCCCAATTTAAATTCATGGTGGTGGGGACCACCTGAACCCCACTTAATAGGCGAGAACCTCTCAACTCTCCAGTTAATTAATTGTTCCATTTATTTGTGCCAACTTTAATTGGGCTAACATAAATTAATTTGATAAACCAATTTTAATTGGTTGGATCCTCATTTCCTTGGGGGAAATCATTGGAAAAGGGGAGAACTTTGGAGAAACTCTTCCTCCAATAAAGAACGACCTCTCCAATGAAGAATGAAGAACCGGCCTCGAGCCTGGATCGGAAGCGCTTTACGGAAGTAACAAACGCTGACGTTCTTCAATGACTTCAAATTATACCTCTTGACTCCTACAACAAACGAAAGGTAGGAGTGTGATTTAATTGATCTTCATTAATTTCTTTTAAGTTGAATCTCTCCCAATGAGCCACTTGCTACTGCTCTAACACAGAGAGTGGGGGTCAAACGAACATGGCCTGACCACTCCACGACCTTTGTGGTTTTTGATGCATTCTTCATGATGGAGGAGGACAGAGACTGGTACTGGTGATCAGTTCCAGTAGGACTCGAGAGCAGTAGTCGGCACATCAGTCGGTCGCGAAGACGGCGGTGGTGCAACCGCGCCACTAGTGAAGGGTCACGAGTCGTCGGCCGCAGCGGAGTGAGGGTGGCGGTCGGTGCATAGCAAGACATGTTATGGTGATGGTGGCGTGCATCCATGATTCCTGGCGTGCAGGTGTTGTGGCGTAAGGTTGCGGCAGCGGTGGAAGGGTGGTTGGCTCGCTAACGGCCGCCAGTGGGGGTGCAGCGCGCGACCGCGCTGCGGAGGAGGGCTGGCCATCCGGCCAAACGTGGGCCGCCCAGTGGTTCGGGCCACACCGGCGGGCTGGTCCAGACCCAATGGGCCGGTTCGGACCTATGGATGGACCTGGGTCGGGCCAGGTCAACCTGAACTGGGTCGGGCCAGGCCGGGTCGGCCCGACCGAGTCGGACCGGACCCGGATCAGCTTCCACCCTTTTCGCTCTTTCAACCTAACTTGAGCTACGAGCGTCTGTTTGATGAACTGTTTATGGTATTAGAAAACTTGGATCTATGTGGTCCTTTTCGTATACCCCACTTTATTTTTGGATAAATTTGGGGTAGGTCCGGGTTGCATCGAACATGAATCCAACTGGGCCCTCAGAACTAAAAGGCCAATAACTTACCGACCAGGCGTCTGATTGACGCACCGTATGTTGTGTTGAGACCCCTATCATGTGGCAGTCATTTTGGATAAATCTTCATGTTACTTCATGGTAGTTGGAGTATCAACATGTGTCTTGAGGATCAAACCCTCCTGTAATCAAGCGAGCTTAGTTCGGGTACCCTAGGGCTGGCTGTAACATGAGAAAGGGATCCTATGTGTGGCTATGCCTTAGGATCCTACGTGGGTCTGTGTTCAAGGATCCCACTTGGATCCACTCTAGGAATCCAAGTGGGACTACTCTAGGATCTTACGTGGGTCTTCTGTACTAGGATCCTACGTGGGTGTGATGATTTAGGATCCTACATGGTTTTAATGATTTAGGATCCTGCGTGGGTCTAATGATTTAGGATCCTACATGGGTCTGATGATTTAGGATCCTACGTGGGTCTATGCCTTGGGATTCTACATGGGTTTATGTTCAAGGATCCCAATTGGATCCACTCTAGGAATCCATGTGGGACTACTCTAGGATCCTACGTGGGTCTGTTGTACTAGGATCCTACGTTGGTCTTTTGTACTAAGATCCTACATGGTTCTGATGATTTAGGATCCTATGTGGGTCTGATGATTTAGGATCCTACATGGGTCTGATGATTTAGGATCCTACATGGGTCTGATGATTTAGGATCCTACATGGGTCCGCCTTTCCACAGGGTAATATGATTTGGTAGTTACATCTAATCATCTCTACTACTGTACCTAAGTTATACCTGGTGTGAGTTGAGTCTTTACCTTTGTGGTAATCTTCTGTGTGGAGTACCTTTGTGGTACTTACCTTCGTGGTGATACCCTTTTGGTATTCTTCTTTGTGGCATTACCTATGTGGCACTTACCTTTGTGGTGTTACCTTTGTGGTAATTACCTTCATGGTGATACCTTTGTGGTATTCTTATGTGTGGTGTTACCTTTGTGGTGTTACCATCATGGTTTTCATTCCTTCTTGGAACGGTTGTACTTTGGATAAGGATTTGGGCCTTGAGTTTCCTCATGAATGAGATGGTTATACTTGATAACTTAGGTATATGTATGGGAATATACCTAAGTAGTTTTTTCAGTTATTTTCATGCTTTGTGGATTATCCTTTGTGGATTTTGTGAGACCTCTGAGGGTCTTGGGATCCCTACTGAGTATCATTATACTCACCCCTGCACGGGTTACGCCTGCACCTTGTTGTGTTTGATGGAGATGACAGACAGTGCTGATTGAGGACGAGGGTACCAAGACTGGAGGTAGCTCAGAGGTGGGCCTTAGATGAGGCATATTATAGAGACGACTGTTCGAGAGTTGTACCTACCCTTTAGGTATGATCCTTGGCAGGTGTACACAGGAGCTGTTCAGTTTACTTGTAATTTTTTGTTTTCTTGTACATTCCATTTGGGCTTCTATTCTGGACCCTTTTACTTACTATACACACTCTTTTTACTATATAGTTTACTTGTGTTCTTATCTTATTGTGTGCTTGGTTGATTGTGTTTACAGGATATAAAGGAAATTCCTTCCCGGTTTTAGGGAATACGCCTTTCGGTTCTAGTCTCCAGCCCCTGGCCTATGGAAGGCAGACTTGGGGTAGTCATGGCATGGGCCCCAGGGTACAGGTCATGAAAAATTGGTATCAGAGGAGTCGTTTCTACCATAGAACATTGGAATCTGATCTTTTTAACGGTAATAGTGTTAATTTTAGTGAGTGTGGTTATCAGTTTAGGGAATCTAGTGTTGGTGTGGTGGCCGACGTATCCATACACCAGGACCCTGACATCTTATTTCTGACTTAGTGCACGAAAACACTGATTACCAATGTGTGTTTTGAAAAGTTTTCTTTCTGATATTTTTGAGTCATCTCACTAGGTATAACTTATTGACCATGTAGCACCTATTTCTTTTCAGGATGCCTCTACACAGACAGCTAGATAGGGTTCTAGGTATAGTATGCGATGATATCCAACTGAGCGACGAGGCCTCATTAGAGGTCCCTTTATTGGTAGGGGCACCAGTGGTTCCATTACCTGTTGGGCCATCAATGCCACCATCCCCAACAGCGGATAGTTCACGCCACTTAAGCATGTTTCATGAGTTCCAGTGCCAGAGGCCGCCAAGGTTTAGGGGTGAGACAGACCCACAAGCGGCTAAGGATTGGCTGGAGGCCGTGGTGAGAGTCTTCCAGCTGGTAAGGAAACCAACTGATCTCATGGTGATCCTTACCACCAGTCTTCTATAGGAAACAGTAGGAAGATGGTGGAGTTTTATGCTCCAGGTTCAACATGAGGTGACACTTCTCTGGGCAGACTTTGAGAACCTTTTTCAGGTAGATTTTGTCCCAACAACCCTTCGCACAGTGTGCATATATGAGCTTCTTCATCTGCAGCAGGGCAGCATGACTATGTCTTAGTACTTTGTGAGGTTCACCGACCTCTAGCGCTACTCCATGGATATGGTACGGGACCCATTCTTTAGGACCCATATCTTCGAGCAGGGACACAGGCAAGAGATCAAGGCTTTAATGATTTCTCTCAGCATCACGACACAGGCGAGGGTGTTAGAGAGATCCCTCATAGTGGAGAGTTTTCTTGATGAGTAGTCACCAGTAGTGAGACCCACTAACAGGAGTCGCGTGGTGGAGTCTTCTATAGCTGACAACAGACAGATGTCACAGAGGTCCAAGTGGACCAGACCTACAGGTGGATGACCGGAGGATTCAGGGTCAGTCGTGCGGGGCACTGGAGACAGAGCCAGTCATGCGAGGAGCAGGCTGTGTTATGCATGTGGTGGGAAGGGTCACATGGCTCAAGACTGCCCAACCCGCTACACATATTATCAGTAGATAGTCGAAGGACCGCCCAGGCAGAGATAGAGGTTCGACTGAGGAGGACTGTAGGAAGAAGGAAGACGTGGCAGAGGAGCTGGTCATGCAGCTGGTGGTGGGCGACAATTCAAGATGTTACCTCCATCACCACCAAGTGGTCCACCCTGACCACAGGGAGCAGGTGGACAGGGGAGAGCTCAGCTCCAGGAAGCTGAGGCCTATGATCACGGTGCTCCGTAGATGATATGAGGTATGATCTGTGTCTACTCCACCTTAGTTTCAGTACTTATAAACATAGGTTAGATTCATTATTTTATTGCCACTACCCTCATTTTGGGATCATAGATTTCAACGGAGCCATTGGCTCGATCCTTACGGCTAGAGACTCATAAAAAAGAGGATTCGACGATTACACATTGGTTCTGGCAGTGTGAGATTACTCTAGGAGGTGAGGGATTCAGCTGGGATCTCCAAGTAGCGGCATTGAGGCCTTAAAAAGTCATCTTGGGTATGGACTAGTTATTTATAATCTATGCTCAGATTGAATGTATTAGGAAACAATTGTGGTGTATTCATGAGGATGGGACTAGGTTTACCTTCGCCGGTGAGAAGGGAGACTTTGCAGCATAAGATGGACTTACCCGGAGGAGAGTGCTGTTGATCACTCATCATTTGCCTAGCCTTACCCTCAGAGCAGTTGATGTGGAGAGTTCGAGTTATCCTGTTATGGTGGACCAGTACACGGATGTCTTCCCCGATGATGTTTTTGGTCTACCTCCATGATGAGAGGTGGACTTTTACATTGACTTGTACCCCAAGATGGCACCGATATCTACACCAGCGTATCAGATGGCTCCCACTGAGCTTTGTGAGCTGCGGGTATAGCAGGAGAACTTACAGGGGAAGGGCTTCATCTGGCCCAGTGTTTCTCCTTGGTCAGCCCCAATTTTTTCACCAAGAAGGTGGATGGGAGCTTGAGACATTTTGTTGAATATCGACGCCTGAACCGGGTGACCTTGAAGAACAAGTACCCACTCCCAAGTATTTAAAACCTCTTTGATCAGCTTAAGGGAGAACGGTGGTTCTCAAAGATAGACCTCAAATCAGGTTATCACCAACTCAGGGTACGGGATGAGGATGTGCAGAATAAATCTTTCAGATGTTGGTATGACCATTATGAGTTTTTGGTTATGTCGTTTGGTGTAAAAAATGCTCCAACAGTGTTCATGGGACTCATGAACAGGATCCTCCATCCATACCTTGATCGCTTTGTAGTAGACTTCATTGACGACATTCTGATATACTCAGCTACCGAGGAGGAGCATGCCTATCATTTACAGATAGTTCTGGACACACTCTGAGAGCATCATCTTTATGGTTAGCTCTCGAAGTGCCAGTTCTGGATCCGAGAGATTCACTTTCTGGGACATTTCATCTTGGAGTCTGGAGTTCTGGTGGATCTAGCAAAGATTGAGGTGGTAATTACTTGGGAGCCTATGGCATCCCGCCATTTTATAACATAAACTTTCATTATATTACACAAAACTGAGGATCTTTAAGGTCTAGTGTCTTGGAAACCAGGAACATAATACATGAAAACAACATAAAGCATTCTTCTTAAACACTTGAAAGGCTTCTCTTTAAGTTCATCCTTGGTTCATTACTGCATCTCATAACCTGGGGACATACATCAAAAGAAAGGGTGAGCAGAAGGCCCAGTAAGGGAAACAAGAGGAACATTTTTACATGTGAACTTGATATACTTCAATAAGGACATGAAAAGAACTTTAAGGCATGAGAAAGAAAATCATGAGGCATTTCATAATAAAAATAACATTTTCCATAACTTGAAGATGTGGCTACATCATTTAACATAGACAACCATGAACATATCACCAAGGTCCATCCCCAAGGTGTCATTTGAAAATTACCAAGGTTATTCACCAAGGTATCATGAAAATTGTAATCTCTAGTGGTTACATCATTACCCAATGCATTGGAGCGCTATCAGGGTGCACCCTTAAATTTGTCTTTATTATCATGTGAGCCACATATATCATCATCAAACATTTCATAAATAACCCACATAGCTTAAAATAAAAGGGTTTCATTTCATAATCATAACGTTTTAAAAACTGCTTTAAAGACATGATCTTTACGTCACTTTAAACCCACGGAAAGGGAAAGCGGGTCTCATGTATGTAAATCCCAGAATTTAAAATGGACCATTTTGATATATATGTGAATACCCTTGTAGAAATAAGAGCTTTGAGTATTCACTTTATAACATAAAATAATTTTTGAGAAAAGAGAGAGGCATTTTGAGGGAAAAATTCTGCAGCATAACGGCTAAGTTTCGGGGTTTTAGAAAACATTGAAATGAGAGAGGACATGGGTCACCCACTCATAAATGATCCATAAAACAGTATGGTGAAAGAATAAGAAGGACATATGGACATGGTAATGAAATTTTAGGGACATACCATTTGAAATGAAAAACATGGAAGGAAAAAAGATTAGATTTCTCTTATGAAAATTCGGCAGCCTTACGGCGTCACTTAACTTCAAAAGAAAATGATTTGACAAGATAAAATAGGGTCCCTCATCATATTATAATAAGAGATCAGTATTATAGATATAGAGATCATACCCCAACATAATAAAAAGGAACTTGAAAGACTTGACATGAAAATCGAACTTGAAACATGAGAAGGGTGAAAGAATCCCTTAAAAATTCGGCAGCCTAACGGCGTCACTTAAACTTTCATAAAACGAAATGATGAGAGTAAGAGGGGATCTCTCATCATATAAACATGAAAGGGCAGTAAGAGGAATATAAAAGAACATCCTCTCACATAAAAACATGGAGCAGAAAAGGAATGACATAAAAGAGATTACATGAAAAGAAAGAGAGGGGTTGGATCCCTTACCTTAAAACGTGACTCTTGAAACTCAAAGGATTGGACCTTGAGGGCTTGGGGGCACCTTGGGAGGACTCCTTGGAAGGTAAGAAGACCAGAACTTCGTTGGGGGAGAGTTGGGAGTGAAAACTAAAGGAGGAAAGGGTGGGTATTTATAGGGAAAGTGAGGGGACAAAGCATTAATGGCCAAGGGACACCTCACTAGTGGTTTTGGAAAAACCATGGGCTTGCCCATGGTATTTTCCCATGGTATTGGCCACTTGGGACACCTCACACCTTATCTTACTATTCATAATTTGACCATATTGAATATATACTTAATACATCATTTAATGATGTCATTAAACACCCGTAACTTAAAAACTATACTTTCACTATTCACCGAAAATTCAACTTTCTCAGAATAATCCCAAAATTTCACCTTAACCAAATATCAATGCTATGATTTCAGAAATGAAATCCATTTTATAAAAATAATTTTCTAAATATTTTTAATTTTATTTTTAAATAAATACACTATTCCTCGAAAATTCATTTTTTCAGAAAAATCCCCAAAAATTACCATAACATAATATCGATGCTCTGAGTTCAAAAATAAAGTCATTTTTATAAAAATAATTTTCTAATTATTTTTAATTAAATTTTTAATTAAAAAACACTATTCATCTGAAAAAACTAATACTTGAATAATAATTTATGAAACTGTTATTTACCCATTTTATTGAATCACATTACTTAATCGAGGTGCCTAGATTATTTTAAAACTTTCTTTAAGTGAGATTAATAATCCATTTGGTCACATTACTAATCCTAAGCATAAAATCACTATTCACTATTTACTATTCATTAAAAATTAAGTTGATCTTATTAGACTCCAAATTCTTTAATGAACACTTTTGTAGAAGACCATTTTTTGAAAATCATTACACATCATTAGTTATTTAGGGTTTACATAAATATTTCAAAATATCCCTTTTTCAAAATTCATCAATAAAATACATTCTAAAATTATCCGGACATTTGAAATTTCACAAACATCACTAAAGGAAGAAATCTCAATTTATTCACCCGAAAGGACTACACAAGGAAGCTAGGGTCTCGTCACATAGCCCCTTATAACACCGGCATAAGACCTGAGTGTAAGGTGTGCTATGGTGAGAGAATCTGAGGGAGGATCAGATAACATTGCCGTAGTAGTAATCTCTACTAACTTGAACTTCTCCCGTAGGCGTTTCCGTTCAAGCTTGACATGCTGGAGCTCGGCTTGGGCTTGGTCCAAAGCGAAGCCCACAGATGCTACCTCCTTCCCAAGCTCTGATAAGTGGGCTTCATAAGGGTCGAGTCTACTGGATGAAGCCATCGACTCCTCTTTCTGCATTAACCATTAACATCTTATTAAATCAATAAGAGTAAGTTAATATACTACTCAAAAAGATTGGGTCGTTACATTCTTCCCCCCTTAAGAAATTTCATCCCCGAAATTTATACTTGAGGCCTAGTCGAAAAGGTGACGGTACTTTTGCTTCATCGTTTCCTCAGGCTCCCAAGTCGCTTCTTCATATTTATGATTCCTCCACAACACTTTCACAAGGTGGGTAGTCTTGTTTCGTAGGACCTTGTCTCTACGGTCCAAGATCTCCACTGGCTGCTCCTCATAAGAGAGGTCATGTTCCAGTTGTACCACCTCTGGGTTCAGTACATGCGAAGGGTCGGGTATGTACTTCCTCAAGAGAGATACATGGAAGACATTGTGAACTTGAGCTAGGTTCGGTGGAAGTGCTAGACGATAGGCCACTGCTCCTATGCGATCAAGGATTTCATAGGGGCCAATGTACCTAGGGCTGAGCTTCCCTTTCTTCCCAAACCGCGTGACTCTCTTCCATGGAGAAATTCGAAGGAAGACTTTGTCCCCAACACCAAACTCCAAGTCCCTTCGACGATTGTCATCATAGCTCTTCTGCCGACTTTGAGCAGCCATTATGTGTTGTTGGATGGCATGAACCTGTTCCGTCATCTCTTGCACGAGATCAGGCCCAAGAAGCTTCCTCTCACCAGTTTCATCCCAACAAGTAGGAGTTCTACACCGCTTTCCATACAGATCTTTATAGGGTGCCATCTGAATACTCGAATGGAAGCTATTGTTATAGGAGAACTCCACTAATGGGAGGTGTTGATCCCATCCACCCTTAAATTCCATTGAGCATAATCTCAACATGTCTTCGAGTGTCTGAATAGTCCTTTCAGATTGGCCATCAGTTTGAGGATGATAGGCCGTACTAAAATTCAATTCAGTATTCAGAGCATGTTGAAGACTTCTCCAGAATTTTGATGTGAATCTTGGGTCACGATCAGATACGATGGATAGTGGTACCCCATGCAGCCTTACCACTTCCTTCACGTATATCTTGGCAAGCTGATCCAGAGATAAATCTTCCCGAATAGAGATAAAATGGGCTGTCTTGGTGAGACGGTCCACAATAACCCATATCGCATTGTTTCCTTTGGATGTTTTTGGGAGACCAGTTACAAAGTCCATGGTGATATTATCCCACTTCCATACTGGTATGGGTAGCGGTTGTAATACCCCCTTAGGAAGTTGTCGTTCTGCCTTTACTTGCTGACACACCAGGCACCTTGTAGTGTAATCGGCAATCTCCCTCTTCATATTATCCCACCAATAATGATCATGAAGGTCTCTATACATCTTAGTGCTTCCCGGATGTATAGAGAAAGTAGAGCCATGAGCTTCATCCATCAGTTCGTTCTTTATCTTCAGAATAGATGGAACACATAGTCTTGTATGAAATTTCAATACACCTTCTTGATCAATATTGAAATCAGGGAACTTCCCATCCTTTACAGCCTCGAACTTCTCCTGCAGTAAAGGATCTTATTTTTGAGCCTTCTTGATCTTCTATAGTAATGAAGGTTGAGAAATCATTTGTGATAGGGTTGATGATGTCCCTTTCCTTATAATTCCCATGTCCAGTTTTACTAGATCTTTAATCAAGGTATCTCCCAGGATCCTCATTGTTTCCAGAACAACAGGATCTTTCCTGCTTAATGCATCTGCAACTTTGTTTGCTCTTCTAGGGTGATAATGTATTGAACAATCATAGTCTTTAATAAGCTCCAACCATCTCCTTTGTCTCATGTTCAATTCTTTCTGTGTGAAAATATACTTTAGACTTTGGTGGTCAGTGTATATATCACATTTCTCCCCATAAAGATAGTGCCTCCATATCTTTAGAGCAAAAACAACTGCCGCCAGCTCTAGATCATGCGTAGGATAATTCTACTCATGAATCTTCAACTGTCGAGATGCATAAGCAATTACTTTGTCATTTTGCATGAGGACGCACCCAATCCCTTTCAGAGATGCATCGCTAAAAATAACGAATCCTTCTCCGATAGAGGGTAGTGTTAACACAGGTGCAGTAACCAATCTCTTCTTCAGCTCTTGGAAACTTTCCTCGCATTCCTTTGTCCAGATGAACTTAACCCCTTTTCGAGTCAACTTGGTTAGTGGATTAGAAAGTCGTGAAAAGTTTTTCACAAACTTCCTATAATATCCCGCTAAACCAAGGAAACTACAAATCTCAGTTACTGTTGTGGGTTGAGGCCACTCCTCCACAACCATTGTCTTTGCAGGGTCAACCGAGATTCCTTCATTGGTTACGATGTGCCCCAAGAAAGCCACTTGTTGTAACCAAAACTCACACTTGCTGAACTTCCCAAAGAGCCTCTCCTTCCGTAGAGTTTTCAAAATAACCCTCAGATGATCTTCATGCTCCTCGTTACTTTTTGAATATATCAAAATATCATCAATAAAAACTACCACAAAGTTATCAAGGTAGTCCTTAAAGACTATATTCATCAAATCCATGAAACTAGCAGGAGCATTAGTCAAGCCGAAGGGCATAACAGTAAACTCATAATGCCCATATCTTGATCGGAAGGCAGTCTTTGGAATATCTTCCTTCTTCACCCTCAGTTGATGATAACCAGATCGAAGGTCAATCTTAGAGAAGAATTGAGCCCCACGAAGTTGGTCAAATAAATCATCAATTCTTGGAAGAGGGTATCTGTTCTTCACTGTGATCCCGTTCAGTTCTCTATAATCAATGCATAGCCACATTGATCCATCCTTCTTCTTCACAAAGAGAACTGGTGCTCCCCAAGGAGACACACTCGGTCGGATAAACCCCTTCTCCAACAAGTCTTGGAGTTGTTTCTTTAGCTCCTCTAGCTCCACATTTTCCATTCTATACGGAGTCTTTGATATCAGTTGAGACCCAGGTACGAGTTCAATGGAGAACTCTACCTCTCTTTCTGGGGGAGGTCCAGGTAACTCCTTAGGAAATACATCCATGTATTCCTGAACAATCGGAACATCTTCAATTTGTATGCTCCCTTTCCCTTCTTCCTCATCACCGATTAACTCCATAAAGAAAGCTATAGGAGGTGCTTCTAGATAGGGATCAGTTCGGGATATCTCTCCTTGGAAGATAATTGTAGGTTGTTCATTCAAGACTACTGAGATTTCCTTACTTCTGCATTTGATCTTAGCATTATACTTTGAGAGCCAGTCCATCCCTAGTATAATGTCGAATTCCATCATGGGAATGACTACTAGATTTGTGATAAGATTGAGCTCACCAAAGTAAACACTAGAGTCTCTAAATACTTTTGATGCAAGGATAATCCCACTTGGAGTCTTGACTGACAACTCTACCTCTAGCAGTTCGGGGATTGATTCTATATTCCTTGCAAACTTGGAGGAAATAAAGGAATGCGTAGAACCAGAATCAAATAAAGCACTTGCTAGTTTTGAGAGGACAACAAGAGTACATGCTACCACATTGTTCGGAACTTCAACTTCAGTTGTTGTGATAGCGAAAGCACGACCTTGCTACCTTGGCCTCTGCTGAGGTTGATGGTGATTCCCCTCCACCGCCCTCGGATTTGGACATTGATTAGCAAAGTTCCCAAGCTGTCCACACTTGAAGCATGTGACTTCGGGTAGGGCCAGAACCATCTTTCCTCTGTCGTTAGTGTTGGGAAGTTGAGGCTTCACATCACCACGACAATTCCGAGAAATATGGCCTTCTTTTCCACACCTATAGCACTTTCCACTTCCGATCAAGCAGTTCCCCGGATGCTTCTTCCCACATTTATTGCATGTGGCATGTTTCATATGCTTTCCACCTCTTTCCTGATCAAAACTTCTTCCCAGGCTTGGTTCTAGAGTTCTCTTCTTCTCATTAGATTTGTGAGACCATTGTGTCTCCCCAAACTCTAGTTCAACTTTCATAGCACTTCGAACTATTTCTTCATAGCTATCGTAGTCCCTGTTGGCTAGATTCTTCCGCAGATGTGGTCGTAGTCCGCCAAAGAATCTATCAACCTTCCCATTAGGGTCCATGACAAAGCTTGAGGTATAACGGGAAAGCCTTGTGAAGTTCATCTCATAGATTCCGACAGATTCGTTCTCCTTCTGCTTCAGCTCGAGAAACTCTTTCTCCATTTTCGTTCTCATGGAACGAGGGAAATACTTGTTAAAGAAAATCCCCCGAAATTCTTCCCACTCCATAGCTTCCATCTCTCCTCGTGGCTTCGTGTTTTTGATCAGTGACCACCACTGATCAGCTTCTCCCTCTAGGTGGTAAACAGCAAGGGTGACTTTTTCTTGTTCCGAACAATGAAGTACAGAAAAGATCTTTTCAATGGAGCTTATCCATTGTTCCGCAACCAATGGGTCAGTAGATCCACTGAATGTTGGCGGTCGTTGACGCATGAAGGACTCAACAGAAAGTTGTTCCCTTCGTGGTGAGGTCGGCCTCTCAGCTTGATTCAAGTTATTACTCATAACTTGAGTCAGTTGGTTCATCATTCGCATGAATGTTTCCATTCTGGCTTCCATCGGAGGTCCATCAGCACATGGTGCATTGCGGTCACCATCGGCACGGTTCCTCCTATTGCCCGCCATATTCTAAAAGAATAAAACCTTAGTGAGAAACTTATTTCATTTATGAATCTTTTAACTAAGACTTCATGCTTAAACAATTATACTTCTCTATAATTCCTTCATAATGATTCATAAAAAGCTTGTGATTAACCAAACATATCCCCCGGGAGTGTCGTAACCAAGAGTGCAGCAAGGCCAGTTATCGTGCACCAGTTCCCGTTCGAGTCTAGCTCAAAGTGGTGTTTTCGGGTTTTACCCCTATGTACATCTGTGCCAGAGCCGCCTCTACCTGCTCGTATCCAGACAGGGATGTATTTGTTTGATAAAACACTTACTCAATACTTACCAAAATACCAGGAGGTTTTCCTATATTTAAACTTTTCTATAGGGTTCTTCCTAAAGTTTTTATATCCTAATTTTCACAAATAACTAAACCATCCTTTGATAACAACTATGGCATCCCGCCATTTTATAACATAAACTTTCATTATATTACACAAAACTGAGGATCTTTAAGGTCTAGTGTCTTAGAAACCAGGAACATAATACATGAAAACAACATAAAGCATTCTTCTTAAACACTTGAAAGGCTTCTACTTAAGTTCATCCTAGGTTCATTGCTGCATCTCATAACCTGGGGACATACATCAAAAGAAAGGGTGAGAAGAAGGCCCAGTAAGGGAAACAAGAGGAACATTTTTACATGTGAACTTGATATACTTCAATAAGGACATGAAAAGAACATTAAGGCATGAGAAATAAAATCATGAGGCATTTCATAATAAAAATAACATTTTCCATAACTTGAAGATGTGGCTACATCATTTAACATAGAAAATCATGAACATATCACCAAGGTCCATCCCCAAGGTGTCATTTGAAAATTACCAAGGTTATTCACCAAGGTATCATGAAAATTGTAATCTCTAGTGGTTACATCATTACCCAATGCATTGGAGCGCTATCAGGGCGCACCCTTAAATTTTCATTTATTATCATGTGAGCCACATATATCATCATCAAACATTTCATAAATAACCCACATAGCATAAAATAAATGGGTTTCATTTCATAATCATAACGTTTTAAAAACTGCTTTAAAGACATGATCTTTACGTCACTTTAAACCCACGAAAAGGGAAAGCGGGTCTCATATATGTAAATCCCAGAATTTAAAATGGAACATTTTGATATATATGTGAATACCCTTGTAGAAATAAGAGCTTTAAGTATTCACTTTATAACATAAAATAATTTTTGAGAAAAGAGAGAGGCATTTTGAGGGAATAATTATGCAGCATAACGGCTAAGTTTCGGGGTTTTAGAAAACATTGAAATGAGAGGGGACATGGGTCACCCACTCATAAATGATCCATAAAACAGTAGGGTGAAAGAATAAGAAGGACATATGGACATGGTAATGAAATTTTAGGGACATACCATTTGAAATGAAAAACATGGAAGGAAAAAAGATTAGATTTCTCTTATGAAAATTCGGCCGCCTTACGGCGTCACTTAACTTCAAAAGAAAATGATTTGACAAGATAAAATAGGGTCCCTCATCATATGATAATAAGAGATCAGTATGATAGATATAGAGATCACACCCCAACATAATAAAAAGGAACTTGAAAGACTTGACATGAAAATCGAACTTGAAAAATGAGAAGGGTGAAAGAATCCCTTAAAAATTCGGCAGCCTAACGGCGTCACTTAAACTTTCATAAAATGAAATGATGAGAGTAAGAGGGGATCTCTCATCATATAAACATGAAAGGGTAGTAAGAGGAATATAAAAGAACATCCTCTCACATAAAAACATGGAGCAGAAAAGGAATGACATAAAAGAGATTACATGAAAAGAAAGAGAGGGGTCGGATCCCTTACCTTAAAACGTGACTCTTGAAACTCAAAGGATTGGACCTTGAGGGCTTGGGGGCACCTTGGGAGGACTCCTCAGAAGGTAAGAAGACCAGAACTTTGTTGGGGGAGAGTTGGGAGTGAAAACTAAAGGAGGAAAGGGTGGGTATTTATAGGGAAAGTGAGGGGACAAAGCATTAATGGCCAAGGGACACCTCACTAGTGGTTTTGGCAAAACCATGGGCTTGCCCATGGTATTTTCCCATGGTATTGGCCACTTGGGACACCTCACACCTTATCTTACTATTCATAATTCGACCATATTGAATATATACTTAATACATCATTTAATGATGTCATTAAACACCCGTAACTTAAAAACTATACTTTCACTATTCACCGAAAATTCAACTTTCTCATAATAATCCCAAAATTTCACCTTAACCAAATATCAATGCTATGATTTCAAAAATGAACTCCATTTTATAAAAATAATTTTCTAAATATTTTTAATTTTATTTTTAAATAAATACACTATTCATCGAAAATTCAATTTTTCAGAAAAATCCCCAAAAATTACCATAACATAATATCGATGCTCTGAGTTCAAAAATAAAGTCATTTTTATAAAAATAATTTTCTAATTATTTTTAATTAAATTTTTAATTAAAAAACACTATTTATCTGAAAAAACTAATACTTGAATAATAATTTATGAAACTGTTATTTACCCATTTTATTGAATCACATTACTTAATCGAGGTGCCTAGATTATTTTAAAACTTTCTTTAAGTGAGATTAATAATCCATTTGTTCACATTACTAATCCTAAGCATAAAATCACTATTCACTATTTACTATTCATCAAAAATTAAGTTGATCTTATTAGACTCAAAATTCCTTAATGAACACTTTTGTAGAAGACCATTTTTTGAAAATCGTTACACATCATTAGTTATTTAGGGTTTACATAAATATTTCAAAATATCCCTTTTTCAAAATTCATCAATAAAATACATTCTAAAATTATCCGTACATTTGAAATTTCACAAACATTACTAAAGGAAGAAATCTCAATTTATTCACCCGAAAGGACTACACAAGGAAGCTAGGGTCTCGTCACATAGCCCCTTATAACACCGGCATAAGACCTGAGTGTAAGGTGTGATATGGTGAGAGAATCTGAGGGAGGATCAGATAACATTTCCCTAGTAGTAATCTCTACTAACTTGAACTTCTCCCGTAGGCGTTTCCGTTCAAGCTTGACATGCTGGAGCTCGGCTTGGGCTTGGTCCAAAGCGAAGCCCACAGATGCTACCTCCTTCCCAAGCTCTGATAAGTGGGCTTCATAAGGGTCGAGTCTACTGGATGAAGCCATCGACTCCTCTTTCTGCATTAACCATTAACATCTTATTAAATCAATAAGAGTAAGTTAATATACTACTCAAAAAGATTGGGTCGTTACAGAGCCACCCAGGAGTGTGATGGAGGTACGAAGTTTCCTGGGTTTTGCTAGATAATATTGAAGGTATGTGCTAGATTTCACCAGAGTTGTAGCACCTTTATCAGCATTGATGAAGAAGGGGAAACCTTGCGTGTGGTTGGAGAGATTCCAGCGGAGTTTTCAGGAGCTGAGGCAGAGGCAGACTAGTGCCCCCATCTTGAGACTTCTCGAGGATGGCATTGGGTATGTAGTCTACTATGACACATTAGGGACTAGTCTCAGATGTGTCCTGATACAGGAGTAAGAAGTTATCACATATGGTTCTTGAAAGCTGAGACAGCATGATCAGAACTACGCTACCCATGACTTGGAGTTAGCAGCAGTGGTCTTTGCCTTGAAGATGTGGTGACATTACTTGATGGGAGAACGTTTTACAGTCTACTCGGACCACAAGAGTATCTGGTATATCTTATCTCAGACGGACCTGAACCTGATACAATGGCATTGGAACGAGTTTTTTTAGGACTATGACTTTGAGATAGTCTATACTTCTGGGAAGGGGAAAATTGTAGCAGATGCACTCAATAGTAGATATGGTATACAGCTTCTAGGTGAGGTGACGGAGCAGCTGACCGCTTTACAGATATCCTTTGTGGAAGGAGATGGAGTAGCTTTTCTTCAGTCTCTTACAGTCACTCCCCCACTTCTTCAGCAAGTCGGGGAGGCACAGCGTGGGGACACTGACTCTGAGGCTCGACATGTTCATATATCCTTAGGGTAGGCACCTGATGGATTTTTTGAAGGTGGGAGCATGTCATCCTTTTTAGAGGACGTAACATGGTACCAGTGTATCTTCAGGAGGAAGTGTTGCAGGATTTCCATGCATCCTCTGTAGCGGTACATATAAGAGTGGGGAAGATGTATCAGGATCTCTGATGACAACACTGGTGGCCTGGAATGAAGAAATTGGAAGCAGAGTTTGTCTCTCAGTGCCTCACTTATCAGCAATTGAAGGCGGAGCATCAGGTACAATCAAGCTTATTTCAACCTTTAGAGGTCCCAGAGTGGAAGTGGGATCCGATATCCATGGACTTCATGACATGACTTCCACATAAATCCAGGGGTTATTATTCTATTTGGTTGATCGTCGACCGACTCACCAAGTTGGCGCACTTTCTACCGATCAGAGAGCAGGGTTCAGTAGAGAGCTTGGGACACCTCTATGTGCAGGAGATTGTGCGGATACATGGAGTACCCTTTACTATTTTCTGCGATCATGATGCATGTTTCACTTCCCGTCTATGGAAGGTGTTGTAGGAGGATTTCGGGACGCAGCTTCGTTTGAGCACCGCCTTCCATCCTCATATGGATTTCCAGACTGAGCGGACCATTCAGAACCTCAAGGACATGATGCGTACGTGCTTCCTCGACTTCGGTCTCAGCTGGAAGGATCACTTTCCCTTGGTGTATTTTTTATACAACAACAACTATCACTCCACCATTGGGATGGTACCATTTAAGGCTCTATACGGCCGACCTTACAGATCGCCTTTGTGCTGAACTGACCCAGGGAAATCAGCACTCATGGGACCAGAGATGATATGGGCTACCACAGAGAAGGTGCAGATCATACAAGAGTAGATGAAGACTGCACAGAGAAGGTAGAAGTCTTATGACGATAGGAGACGGAGACCTCTGGAGTTCGAGGATGGTGACCACATCTTTCTACGGGTCTCACCTCGATGGGGATTGTGGATATTTAGTCGGGGCAGAAAGTTATCTATGAGGTTCATCAGACCCTTTTAGGCCCTCAGAAGAGTTGGCGAGGTGCCTTACCACTTATCCCTTCTACCTTAGTTTCACAGAGTGCATGAATTATTCCGTGTATCCCTGCTGTGGAGATACGTGCATGACCCTTCACACATTATTGACTAGGGAGAGTTGGACATCGACGATGGGGTAAAGTTTACGAAGGTTCCAGTGGATATTGAGGATCGACGGAAGATAGTCCTTCATGGGCGATCGATACCTTTGGTGCGTGTAAGTTGGTAGCATGGGAACCTCCAGGAGAGCACATGTGAACCGGAGGCTCGGATTCGTGCTCAGTACCCCCACTTGTTTTCCTAGTTTTTTTAATGTGGATTTTGGGGATGCAAAGAACTGAGGTGGGGAGAATGTAAATACACAGAAATTCCATGTATTTTTTTAAATTATATGGGAATTATACGAGTCCGCAAAAATTGACAGCGCATGATTCCAAGGCCCGGAGTGCCTGGAATGAATTTCTGAACTTTTTTTAAGTACGTTCAATAAACGTGCGAGCGTGTTTTTATAACTTTTTAACTGGTTCTCAGAATTGAAATCTGAGGACACTGTTGAACTCGTGGCGTTGATATTCGCTTAAAGAGACCTTCAACTCGACCGCAATAGGTCGAGGGTGAAAGTTAGTTTTTGTGTTTTTTTGTGGAAATAAAAATAAAATAAAGAATGATTTTTATTTTATTTTTATAACCTCTCTTTTGAAATTATGGAGGTGGGGATCACTCCAGATATAAAACTCACAATTTAAATTCTTGTTGGTGGGGACCACCCGAACCCCTCTTAATGGAAGAAAACCTCTCAACTCTCCAATTAATAAATTGTTCCATTTATTTGTCCCAAAATTAATTATGCCAACGTAAATTAATTTGATAAACCTATTTTAATTTGTTGTCTCCTCATTTCCTTGGTGGAAATTGTTGGAAAAGTGGATAACTTTGGATAACTCTTTCTCCAATGAAGAACGCCCTCCCCAATGAAGAATGAGGAACTGACCCCGAGCCCAGACCGGAAGCGCTTTACGGAAGCAAGAAATGCCAATGTTCTTCAATGAGTTCATCTTCTACCTCTTGACTCCATCAATGAATGACCAGGTAGAGGTGTGATTTGACTGATCTTCATTAATTTCTTTTACATTGAATATCTCCCCATGATCCACTTGTTACCGCTCTAACGCGAAGGGAACGGGCCAGATGTACATGGCCCGACCACTCTCCGACCTTTGTAGTTTGTGGTTCATTCTTCGCGATGGAGGAGGATGACGACTGGTAACAGCGACTGGTGTCGGTAGGACTCGGGAGCGGCGCCTGACACACCGGCCAACTACGAAGACAGCGGTGGCGCAACTGCGCCACCGGTGGAGGGCCGCAGCCCATCGGCCGCGGCGAAGTGAGGGTGGTGGCCGGCGCACAGTCGGCCGCATGACGGTGATGGAGGCATGTGTCTGCACCACCCGACATGCAGGTGTCGTGGCACATGGTCATGGCGGTAGTGGAGGGGCGGACGTCTCACTGTTGGCCGCCGGTGGGGGCGCGACGCGCAACCGCGCCGCGGAGGAGGGCTGGCCATCTGGCCAGCCGTGGGCTACCTAATGGGCCGGGCTAGACTCGGTGGGCCATTTCATACCCAGGGACAAACCTGAGTCAGTTCGGGTCAGCCCAAACCGGTTCGGGTCGGCCCAGGCCGGGTTGGACCGGACCCAGACCAGCTTCGACCCTTTTCGCTCTTTCGGCCATAACTTGAGCTACGAGCATCCATTTAACGAACTGTATACGGTGCCAGAAACCTTGGATCGCAACGGTCCTTTTGGTATACATCACATGAGTTTTAGATAATGTTGGGGTATGTCTAGGTTGGACTGAACACGAATCCAATTGGGCCCTCGGAACTAAAAGGCCAATAACTTACAAACCGGGTATCCGATTGACGCACCGTCTATTGCATTTAGACCCCTATCATGTGCCGGTCATTTGGGATACATCTTCGTGGGACTTTGTGGTAGTTGGTGTAATGACCTGTGTCTTGAGAAGAAGACCCTCCTAGAATCAAGCGAGCACAGTGCGGGAACCCTGTGGTTGGCCGTAACATGAGAAAGGGGTCATATGTGGGTATGTGCCTTGGGATCCTATGTGGGTCTGTGTTCAAGGATCCCACTTGGATCCACTATAGTAATCCATGTGGGACCACTCTAGGATCCTACGTGGGTCTACTGTACTAGGATCCTATGTGGGTCTGATGATTTAGATCCTACGTGGGTCTGATGATTTGGGATCCTACGTGGGTCTGATGATTTGGGATCCTACGTGGGTCTGATGATTTAGGATCCTATGTGGGTCTGATGATTTAGGATCCTACGTGGGTCTACCTCTCAATAGAGTAAGATGATTCAATAGTTACATCTAATCATCTCTACTACCATACCTAAGTTATTCCTGGTGTGAGATGAGTCTTTACCTTTGTGGTAATCTTCTGTTTGGCGTACCTTTGTGGTACTTACCTTCATGGTGATAGCTTTGTGGTATTCTTCTGTGTGGTGTTACCTATGTGGTACTACCTTTGTGGTCTTATCTTTGTGGTACTTACCTTCGTGGTGATACCTTTGTAGTATTCTTCTATGTGGTGTTGCCTTTGTGGTACTTAACTTTGTGATGTTACCATCACAGTATTCTTTACTTCATGGAACAGTTGTACTTTGGCTAAGGATTTGGGCCTTGAGTTTCCTCAGGAATGAGATGGGTATACTTGATAAATTAGGTATATGTATGGGAATACATCTAAGTAGGGTTGTCAGTTGTTTTCATTCTTTGTGGATTATCCTTTGCGGATTTTTTGTGACCTTTGAGGGTCTCGGGGTCCCTACTGAGTATCATTATACTCACCCCTGCATGGGTTATGCCCACACCTTGTTGTGTTTGGTGCAGATGATAGACAGTACTAACTGAGGACGAGGGTATCAGGACTGGAGGTATCTCGGAGGTTTTCCTTCGATGAGGCATACCGTAGAGACGTCCATTCGAGATTTGTACCTACCCTTCAGGTAGGATCCTTGGTGGGTGTTCACAGGAGTTGTTCCGTTTACTTGTACTTTTCAGTTTTCTTGTAGTTTCTAGTTGGGCTTTTATTTTGGCCCCTTTTACTTACTATATACACTCTTTTTACTATACAGTTTTCTTGTGTTCGTGTCTTGTTGTGTTCTTGGTTGAGTGTGTTTATATGATATAAAGTCAATGCCTTCCTGGTTTTAGGGAATACGTCTTTCAGTGCTAGTCGATATCCCCTGGCCTATGGGAGGCGGGCTTGGAGTAGTCACGGCACAGGCCCCGGGGGACGGGTCATGACAGTTGATGGAATAGATATATTCAGCAATGATGGTGAATTAAATATCAAAGTTAGTGGAAAATATTAAATTATAAAATGATGAGTAAAGAAAATAGATGTGCTCAACATGGATGGATTACACCACAATATCATGAATCTAAGTAAACTATGTGACTTAGGACTGTTAGTGACATTTAATTGGGAAGTTTTCACCATCAAATTCAATTTAGGTAATTCTATCATGAATAGATGGAGTAAAGTACTATCTTATACTAGGTAGACAGCAAATAAAACACACATTTCATAATAATTGAAGAGGAAAACAACTTATGGCATCATAGGTTGGGTAAAATTAATAAACAAAGAATGAAAAAATTATCCAAGATAAAGGTTATTCTTAAAATTACCAATATGAATCATGATCAAGAAAAGAGATGTGACTATTTCATGTGAGGAAAGATATCCCAGAATTCTAATCAGTCAAGGAACAAAATAGAATTGAATCAACTTGAGCTAGTTCACACAAATGTGTGTGGTCCAATAAATTTGGGGGACACATGTGGAGATAGGTAGTTTATTATTTTTATTAATGATTTTATTATAATGAAATGAGTAATGTTTATACAGAAAAAATAAGAAGTTATTGACTACATGGAGAGATATCTTGGAATTTTTGAGAATGAAACTTGTCGCACAATCAAGATATTATGATCCGGTAATGGAATAGAATACACATACATTGAATTTAAAAATTACCTTAAAAAACATGTGATCAAGTTTGAGGTGTCTTCAGTCACAACACCTCAACAAAATAGGTTTTTTGAATGTATAAATTGATAGGTGAATAAAATTTCCATAACTATTCTAATTGAGAGTTGTGTTTCTCATCATTACTAGAAAGATCTTGTGTAAGTTTAGCATAAATTCAAAATCAAATAGGGATAATTCCAAGAGAGTAAAGGAAAAAATATGAGATATGACATGAAAGGAATCTCTTACAAAAGTATTTTTGTGTTTTTGTAAGTAAATCATTCATCCAAAACGAAGAAGTAAATCAAGGAAAGTATGTTGATGTTGCATATGAGGGATTATTTCTTGGATAATCAATGAAGAGTAAAGCCTATAAATTCTACAATAATCTCTTAGAATGATTTTTTAGATTAATGATAACAAAATAGTTAAATATAAAAATAATAATAACTTGAGGATCTCATACATTGATATGATTGATGATGAAGTGGAAAATAGAAAAGGGACATATTTAAAAACAGAAATTGTGGAAGGCTTACACAACATTCAAGGATCTCAAAATGATAATGATTTAGAAGTACAATCGTAAGATGAAACCATTACTAAAGAAACTCTACTAGAACCCCATTGGATAAATATAAGTGTTGAAGTTGATCAATCCATATCATTGGGGATTGAACCGAACCTACATAGGCATAAAGAATTAGGAATGAAGAACAATATTATCTCCTATCAATTTTGGTATGAACCTCATTTGAAGAAGTATCAATGGGTGAATCTTGGGTAAAGTATATGAATAAAAAACTCAATCAGATTGAAAAAAAATCTGGACTTGGGATCTTTTTAAGGGACCAAAAATTCAAAATGTGATTGGTACAAAGTGGATCCTCAAAAACAAATTCAATGATAAATAAAATTTTATCATAAAAATCACATTTTGTGTGTAAATGCTATACATAAATTAAAGTTATTCATGTGGAAGAAAGGTTTTCTCCAATATCTCAACTAGAGTACGTTAGGCTCTTCTTAGCCATAAAAATTCAAAAAGGGTACAATGTTTATCAGATGGATATGAAAATAGAATTCTTAAATGGTTTTCTTGAAGAATGAGTCTATCTTGAACAAAAAGTGGGATCTATAATTGTAAATGATGAAACAAAGGTATATAGATTAAATAATGATCTTTATGGTCTAAAGGAGGCACCACTAGAAGGGTTCTATTTACTGGATACTTATCTAAAAAAGATGAAATTTAAAAGGGGAGGTGTCCACCATTATCTCTATGTGATGAATTCTCAAGCAGATCATTTTATGGTGCTTGTGTATGTGGATGATATTATATTTAGTGGAAGTAGGAATGGATTATTATAGGAATTTACTAATCACGTGAAATCATAATTTTAAATTTCAACGATTTGTGAAATCACATAATTTTTGGTGTTTTAGATGATTCAAAACAAGGAATACACCTTCATTTATCAGGAAAAGTCCGCAAGAGAGATTTTGAATAAATTCTATATGTGTGACTCCAAACCAATGTCGACTTCGATTTCAGTTAGGAAAAAATATGAAAAGTATGAGGATGGGAAATCTTTGGATCCCACCAAGTATAGAAGGATCATTCAAATATTAATATATTTTACTGAAAAGTATCCAAATATCATCTTTCTAACATTTTTAGTAGATCACTTCCCAAAGTAATCTGAAGTAAGTGAATTTTTTATCAGTTAAACGAAGGTATATTCAAAGCACTCTTAATATTGCGTTATACTTGAAAGTAGGAAATGATAACAAATTACAGGAATTTTTTTATACTGAATGGGCTGAAGATGTGGTGGGTATAAAGTCCACTAGTGGGGGTGCATTCTTTATTATCAAAAAATATGTGGGATGGTTGAACAAGGAACATGAAAGTGATTCTATTAGTATGGATAAAATAGAGTATGTATATATGATACACTACTGGAAAATGGGTTTATACCCATGGTTTTGTGTAGAACCGTGGGTATAGGCCCCCCCTGTACCCACGGTTTTGGAAAACATGGGTATAGGGATAGTATCGGGACTTATACCCACGGTTTTGGAGAACCGTGGGTATAGGTCCCCTTTAACCACGTTTCTTGGAAAAACCGTGGGTATAGGTTTTTTTTTGAAGACCTATACCCACGGTTTTGCCAAAATCGTGGGTATAGGTGTTTTTCTGCAGACCTATACACACGGTTTTTGAAAACCGTGGGTATAGGTGGTATATTTTTCAAAGACCTATACCCACGGTTTTTCAAAACCATGGGTATATCGTTTCCGTGTTATGGCGGGAACAAAAAATTCCGCAGGACAGAAATTTTTTTTGGTGAAAAGATGATCTGATATAATATAAATTTATGGCTATAAAATACTAAACTATATAATATGTCTAGGTCAGTTGGTCAGTACCTCACATCACTCCACATAGGTCGCGGGTTCAAAACCCTGCATATTTTATTTTTCGATTATAGCATATATAATAATATAAGAAAATAAAATTATAATTATATATCAATTGTGGCGGTACCTCGGTTGGTCGATGTGACTGTGCAGTGAATGGGAAGCACGGGTTCGAATCCCGGTGCAATTTTCTTTTCGATTATAACTGTTATATTAATATATTAAAATAAAAGTATCCATATATATTAATAGCAGCGTTAGATCAGTTGGTCTCGTGGTGGGGCGCTGGTTTGAGGCACAGCGGGGTTGCGGGTTCGATTCCCCCCGTGCACGATTTTTTAAATTCAAGTACCCCATGGTTTGAAAACTGTGGGGTATGTTGTGTGCCACGCTGGAACAACGGTGTGGAAAACTTTGACCCCCCCTATACCCACGGTTCTCCAAAATCGTGGGTATAGGCTGAGACCCCTATACCGACGTCGTTCCAGCCCACGGTTCTCAAAACCGTGGGTATAGCCTATACCCACGGTTTTGGGGGCTATACCCACAGTTTTGAACCGTGGGTATAGGTCATTTTTTCAGTAGTGATAAACCATTTACTCAGCTATTATGGATGAAGTAGAAAATTACTGGTATTGGTGATGAGGTGAAACCACCAATTATGATACACTAGGATAATAAGAGTTCGATTGAGCTCAAGAAAAATATGGTTCATAATTATTGTACCAAACAAATTGAAATTATATATCACATTATCAAATAAAAATCTGAACAAGGTGTGAATAAATGGAGTATGTTAAAGAAAATTTTCAATTAGTTGACATCCTGACTAAGACTTTGGTAGCACTAATATTTGAGAAACATTTGTCGAACCTCAGTGTTCATCCACCTCCCTTTGTAAGAGGAGGATACAATTTATCCGATCTCCCCATTATTGTTAACCATTTTAATCTATTTGTGGATGTGAAACAGTTCTATGGGAGAGATATGATACAGGGGGTTTTTTATCACTAAAGTAAAAAATATAGTTTTATTGGGTTTATTTATGACGGTGGATATGTGAATAGGTGAAATTCAATGGTTTAGTTTGTAGTTGGGAAAATGAAATGAAATTATCTCTTGAAACTCTTGTTTTATACACCAAGATTTTATCACACATACTTAGAGTGATAGATGAATTATTTCTAGTATATGAGGATTTTTTTCACGAATAGTGATTTATTTAATTTCTCTACAGATTCCAAACAAACCCAAAGGAGGCTATTGTTGGAACTAAGGGTTTTTACAACTAGAAATGGATTTTTTTGTACTTGTTATCAATCCACACAGGGTTGATCAAGGAGTTTTCAATACAAGTGATCTTATGGTGCATGTGGCTTCAATAGTGATGGGGGTGTCATTTTCTAGTGTTTCCAATTGTTTGTGGTCTAAATTTTGGAGGAAGTACTAAGTTTCATGATATTTTTATTTCTAGGGATGCCTCATGAAAATATATAAAAGGCATGAAATAAGTGAAAAAATTTCATTTCATGAAATTTTAGTGTCATTAGGGTTTGTATATTTATAAAAAAATGTTTTATGAAAGATAGTTGAGGAATGAAGGAAAGACTTTAAGTTACACAATTACAAGAAGTTTCATGAATGGTAAATTTCCCTAAAATTTTCTTAAAGAAATGGTGTTTGGTGAACATGAATGAAGAGTTTCATGAAAAGAGGTTGGTGATATTTAAAGTTTTAAGAAGCGGATGAAATGTTTATAAATTGGTGTTTGATCATCATATGAGTAATTGAAAAGTTTTGGAGAATGGTTGATCACTCTTATTCCATGAAGGTTTTATATGAATTTAATTATTATGTGAATCAGGAGCTTTATGTTAGTACAAGTTTTGAGAAAGGAATCGTTGTGAAATGATTGATGCAATGGAATTTTAGTGAAGGAGTGTTATGAATGTTAGGAGTTTCATGATAGTTAGGAGTTTCATGAAGTTTGGTAGTTTTATAAATGTTGGGAGTTTCAAGAAAGTGTATGTCTTCACAAAATCTAAGATTTCTTTGAAACAAATAGGGGGTTTCAAAAAAAAGGGTGTTTCATGAACGATACATACATGAACATACTTGATCCTGGGAAATTATTTTGGAATGTATTGAGGCATCATAACTGGACCTACCTGATGTAAAACATCACCTTCATGTGATCTGATATAGAAATGAACTTTAACTTGATAAACAGAGAAAGACTTCACCCAAAGAGCTAAGTAGGGGGTATAAAGAAGTGATATGAGGGAGGTTGTGTGATATCCCAAAAATTCTTATAATGATAGTGTGTCTAGCATAGTGTGACCATGTCTTATCAATTGTAACCCACAACATCTTATTAATCTTAGTGGATTTACCTTTTACTAACACACTATTGGTATATGATCCTTGGACTTGACGTTAGTAGTGAACCAATTAAAACTATTGTGTTGTGTTTTTATTTCTTCTTTTAGGTGTTTAATAATTACATGATTCCATTAGATAGGTGTAACAAGTTCTTACCAACATGGGGAGAAGATCTATCACATTTGAAGAAACATTTTACACCCTAATACACCCCTCCCCTCTCTAGGTTTTACAGGGTATTACACTACCTAAGGTTTTAGGTATAAATATTCTAAAAAATAATTCTTAAAAATAACCAAACTTTACTTTGATACTAACTCCAGTCTCATTTTCATGATCAATAGTGGAATCCCTGTATTAATATTTGGGTGTTGAAATGGTTGTTCCTTCCATCTTAATAAAATAAATTTAATATATTTAAATATAATAATTAGTACATGAATTGAACTACCTACCACATAATTATAATCTAATTACCTACCACTTATTCTCAGTATTATAATAAAAACAAAATAGTTAATAGTGATTGATCCACAATATCTAAAGTTATATATATTATGAATGATATTTCTTATGAATTTAAATGGTACCCAAAATTTATACTAGTGTATTTATTTTCAACCTATAACACATTTGGATCAGTATAGGTTTCTTTAAGTTGGGTTTTCTCGTACTCTTATTTCGTTAAATAACTATCCCAAAATTATCATGAACTTCCCAAAAGGTAATCATTAAACAATATTCACTTATAATTTAGTATATCCTTTATCCATAAACTCACATATCAATTAATATTTTCCTTAAATTAGGAATATCTATGTTTAAATCAAATTTTTCCATGGTCATTTTATTTTTAGTTACTAACTTTGTTCTTCTAAATATAGTTCCTTCGGTTTCTACTAAATTTCCCTTTGATACCAACTATAATAACCCCAGATCTAGAACTCTAGATATAGTGAATATTTTATTAAAATGGTACATAGATCACAAAATAGAGGCCCAAATATCTTAATATCCTTTGAAAAATATAAAAATAAATTATTTTTAGATTACATTGAAACTAAAAATACATCATCCGAAAAACATGAAAAACATTATTATTCTCATTGAAATTAATTTTTCAAATGTATTAGACATCTTGATTTCATGTTGAAAAGGAAAATAATAGAAAGTTTTTATCTCAGAATCTTAGTAAGAAAATAGAGTATAGTGGAAGTTGTTATAGCAAGAATAAATAAACTAACATGTTCCATAACTAAAGAGACTATTAGAATAAATAAATGAATCGACAACTTAATAATGATAGATATCAAGATATAAATAACTGAAAATTTAGTGAATGTTAGACATAGAAAATAAAATATGTTATGCCATATCAAATGAAATAGAGAGCATAGTTAAATTTATATCCAACATAATAATGAATAAATGTCTGGATAACAATAACTGATCATTTTTAATGGATGTAATAAATGAATAAACTGAGTTATTCCATATCATAATAAATAATTTAATTTAAAACTTGATAATGAAACAATTACATGATAACAATAATTGATCATGGTGTTATGGGAATTCATAATGATGGATTCCTTCTACTAATACATATTACATAATGTGTAAGGATGCTCCCATTACCCAATCTTAGTAGTCTCATGAGGCATCCAACTTCACTAGGGTTTCTCAAAGATCCTCAGTGGGGGGAGGTCATTGTGCTGACTTCAACTTTATCTCCCCCCTCTTACTCTATCCTTCTTTCTCCCAAAACTTTTTGTCCCTTCCTCTGATTCTCCTCACTCACTTTTGTATTCCCCTATTCTTTACTCTCTCTCATCTTTGTAGGATTTCCCTTGATTGAAGCCCTCGATGTTCTTACCATGCTCTTTCCTCCTTGTAGCTACATTTTTTACCCTACACTGTTCTCGTGTTCTAGCTTTATTGAGGAGATTTGGGATGTGTGGGTTGATTTACATTGGCTTCCCATGTTCTCAGCTTTCCCTCTATTGGTGATTTCACCCTGGCGATGTTGTTCCTTGGGTTATGTTTTAGTTTTGATTTTTGTAAGGCCATGGATTCAATTCTCGGGGTTAGTGGCCTATCTAGGATGAGATTCTATGGTGATTCCATTGATTGATTCAATCATTGATCTAGCTTCCAGTTCCTCCTTCATTTTCTTAATCGGACTTCTACAGTGGCTTCCTAGAGGTATTGTTATGTGTTTTTTTTTTCAGTCGTCAGTATTTTTGGAGGTGTTTCCAAAGATGGTTTTCTTCTAATCTACAGTGGTCCTCTCTTGAGGCTTGTTGTGTGTACGAATCATGGGTTTTGAGTTTCTTCTAGTTTGTTGGATATTTGATATTCATTTTAATCATTGCAATGGTGTTTTCAGTTATGGTAGTGTTGTCTCACGATGTATCAGTGGTGTTATAACAATGGTGAGGTTGAGTACCGACTATCAGCCCCAATGGCGATCGAGTGTCGATGAAGAGGTTTCCTAGCAGTGGTGTGGGTTATGATCATCGATTATTGATGATGTTATTGTGATGATGATGATTATGGGGGTTGTTAATGGGGATGAATACATGATTGGTGATATATTTCATACCTTGTTTCAGGAGGCATTTTTTGAAATCATGGTTTTAGTTTAAGCGTGTTTTCATTTTTAATTTAGAATTTAGATGTCTACTGATGTGTTTTTGTTTTTGGGAATGTTTTCTTCCCACTAAGACTCAAATTGGATTCCTAGAAAATACAAAAAAAATGGTTTAATGAAGTTGTCTCGTGAGACCTACTAGTACACTGACGGGCTATATTATATTTTTTTCCCACCCATCATTATAATTCCAATGCATTCTAGCACATTACAAAATATCACATGGAATAATTTTCAAGTAAAGAACAACATAAATTCTTAGTACAATTTTACAATGAGGAATATCTTACAAGATTTTCACATATATAATAAAGAGTTAAATGATAAAAATTTATTTTTCTCTAATCAAATAATTAATAATAATATCTAGGTAGTTGGAATACATTTATTCAAAAAGGAAGGAGACTAAAGTAATGATAATTAAATCCTTCAAAATGGTTTTCTAAAGAATTTGTAAACTAACTAAATCGTAACCCTTGGGGTGTCAAACTAGATGTATAGTAAAGACCCACTCAATATTTACTAGACTGATGGTTGGGATATAACGAAACAAATATTTCAAGGGTTTAAATCCTGAGATTCATATAAAAAAAAATCCATGTCCACTTGTAGAATCCAAATAAGGATGGAATTTCTTAAGAAACCATAAAACACTTTTATTTACCAAATTTTATGATACCTTTATGACTACAGGATAGTCCAAGTATTATAATGATAAGAAAATGGATATAATGAGAGTGAATAAATAAACTCTCATTTAAAAAATATCAAATGTAATATAAAATCATGGAATAATAAACATGTTATTATACGAAAAATGAAATTATAAATACAATATAACAAAATTAATATACTTGAAAATCGAAGATGAGGAATAAGGTCCCTTACTTTGTCATAATAACATATAAGGAAAAGGCTATAATGAGATTTAATAAAAAAAAATCTCATTTAAAAAATATCAAAAATAATATAATACCATAAAAAATCATGGGAGTATATGAAAATAAATTTAAAAATACATGATAAAAAATCAATGTACTTGAAATGGAAGAGGAGAATTGAGGGAACTCTTACATTTAAAGGATGCTTATTAAATATAGATAGGGAATTATTATTTTTATATAACCAAATTTAAGAGAATACTGAGAGGGTAAATTAGAGATAAATCATTCTTAAAGTCTTTGGGGTGGAATGTGGTGAGGGAAATTGGGTATTTATACTTGAGGAGGGATGATTTTAAGGGTTAAAATATCAGTTATTTTATTATATAATCCAATAACTTGTGGGTTTAATAAATTAAAACCAATTTTATAAATTTTTAATGAGTGTGTAAAAGTGGTTGGACTAAAAAGTCAGGCCTAAACTAAATCATACCTCCCAACCAACCCAATTAATGCACACTAAATAAAAATAACTTCTATTTCAGAAAATCAATTTTTTCGTTCAGAAAAGTAAAGTATATATTTATATTTTAAAATTAATACATTTTTTTAATTTATTTTTATTATTATTTAATATTTTTTTATAAAATGTTTTATAAATTTTTAGTCATGCTGACATGATAATGATGTCATAAAATCTTAGTGCTTTGTAAAACAACAATTTTGACTTTTTACCCAAAAATCAACTATGTCAGAAAATTCCAAAAAAATATCCCTAATATAATTTTGATGTGATGAGTACAAAATGAAGTTTATTTTATCAAAATAAATCTCAAAATATGATAATTTTAACTTTTAAATAAATATCCTTATTTATTATAATTTATCAATTTCATAAAAAAAATAACCCATTATAAAAATTACATAGGTATTCATTAAAATATATTATCATTTAAAATTGTTTTGTAATATTATTTCATGAAAATATATTTTATATTGTATCTAAAACTTTTACATTTATCATAAAACATATTATTATCGTAATATATTTAAATTCTAAAATAAAATAATTTTAGTTATATCATTAAAATAATCATGTTGGTCAGTTAATTTTGTCTACATAATTAATAATAATAACCAACTATCTTATTGAATAATGGTACTAATCTCAATAAAACATATTTTCTAAAAATCATAAAGTAAAAATGATTTTATTTCCATATAAATACACTTTCATTCTCACTTTATCACCCAATGATTCACTAAAAAGGTTTTATACATCCTTTCATAATTTTTGTTATTTTCCTAATGATTCTCTCCCTTTTTATGATATTTATGGTATGGGAGTTCTTATTAGGTGATTTAAAGCAATTAGAGTTTGTTTTAGTGAATGTATTATTCTATAATGTGTATATCCTTTTACCATTCCTAGTTGTATTGGTCCATCTTTATGATTGACATGTAAAGTTATTATGAAATGTAAAACTATTTCTATGTGTCTACGTGTTGTAAAAGTTGGTATTTTATTGGATATGATCATTCGGTAAATGTCTTTTTCTCAATTAAATAAATAAATATTTTTTGAATTTTTATTATGAATCATGTTTCTTAACATTTTAAAATGGAAATTTTAAATTAATAAAACATATACAGAGAATAAGATAAAATAAAAACATTTTAATAAAGTATAATGTAAATAAAAATGAATCATAATTTGTTATTTATATTTAACCATACATAAACGTTCATATTACAATATAACCAATTTTATTAGAATGAAAACATGCATAATGGTTTGTTAACCATTAAACTAAAATTAATTAATTATCAATATGATTTGCAAATAAATATTTTATTAAAAGGAATGTAGTTATCAAATAAAACTATATATTTAAAAGGAATCATTCATATAATAAAATAGATATATATGTATAAAAATGATAGAATATAAATGAAGGGAATCATGTGGGTTGATGAAAGGTGATGAAATGCTACTACCTTTCAGTTGTGGGTTAGATCGACATGGCCATGCCAGACATGACGGGTTGTTTCTTGGCCTATGAATCTCTCTTTTTATTAAACCATTTTAATAAATAAATTAATAATTTCAATGAAAAATATGTAAGTGAAAATTTTAGGTTATAAATAGTTGTATAAATATTTGGTTTAATCAATGAAAAAAAATCATTTAGGATTTATAATTACATTTCTTAAAAAACATTCATTGGAAAAATATATGATGTTACACAAATCATGCCCAAAGCATTTCTATCAAAATCCATTAACCCTCAACTCACATATGGTCTTCACCGAATCCAGATCAAACAACACCATTTATAACCAAAACATCCACTACCTTGATCACACCAGAACAAGAATGAATACACATTCTAATACCACCAAACCATAGAAAACTTAACTCACACTTCCATGAAAAATTGGGCTAATGCACTAAAATTACTAACTATTATTCATTGAATGTTGGTTTTAAAATAAAACTAAATTCTTATCCTTCATTCAACACTATTTTAAGGCATGATCATTGACCCACACTATTATCATGCTTAGAATCACATCCAAGGTCAACAAAATATGGAACATGAATGATATTTCCCTTTAAAACCAGTCTTGAAACCCAACCACTCAGGGTTATTCTCATAAAATTAAGGCATTATCATGCCTATGTTGTAAACCCTCAAGCACTTCTCATTAATCGATATCAAATAAGTATACCTACCCATTATTATACTTCTTAAGGACTTGAAATCTTAGGCTAACTCCTCACAAGTTTCCATTACACACAACACCATACACCGACTCACTAAGATGATGAATTGTATCCCAAAGATCATTGGGGTCTCCCACATATTCTATAAACTTGTTCTTATATATAGGTCATATCTCATGGTACATTAATCACTGGACATATATCAAACACCACATGGTTTAAATATTCAATACAACCCACTCTAAGGTCTTATATAGAGATTAAACCCCAATACAAAATGCCTACTACAGAATTGATCTCACCAAACATCCACCAAAGAGACTACTCCCTTGATAATCATGAACACATTTATCATTATTTCAATAACCAAAAGCATTATCCAAGATGATATGTATGAGGGAAACACATCCACTAGATAAATTAAATATAATTTTATTCAATGTTATATGAGAAAAAAAAATATAGGTTGTTAATTCCACATTAAATGACCAAACCATGATGAACAATGTACAAGGTGTTTCCTACTAAGGCATAAAATTCCTATATTAACCAACTATTCCCACACCATATCATGCACTCTAAGGGACTCTATCATCATCATCAAAACTGTATCATAAAAAATCTATACGACCTTCCATAAAAAGAAAATATGTATACATGACAACCCAGCTGATACTCGTGTTTCATTATTGTTACCCAATTAAATAATTCCACTTTAAAAATACAGCATGGTGGTGACCATCAGGTAGTCTAATGAGGAGGTTTTAGGATTTTTTTTTTCAAAATGTCACTTCGTTAATTTTTTTAATTTAGTGTTAAAATTTAGATTTCAAATGAGATAAATAAATTTAAAAGTCACAAAATCATATTAAAACTAGAAATTATAGTTATATATTATAAATCAAAAGAAAATTGGACTAAGAAATATGTAGTAAATGGAATAGTAGTAGATGTGATTCAATCCTCAGACACTCCCTTCACCATTGACTAAAAATTTCTTCCAAATAGATTATCTAATGTATACCTCAATACCTCAAGTTGTACACAAAAATTTATTATAATCCATATCATTACCTCAAATTTAGTTGCTTTTTCTCTTATGAAATTGATTCAATTATCTAAAGACCTCTCAGAATCTAAAACTAATTGATCTTGTTGTACTTAATAGGGAGACCTAACCCAAATAAAATTAAAGAACAAGAAAAATATTTTATAGTTATAAGTTGATAAATGATTCATAAAAAATATATAATAAAGTAAAAAAATAATGAAATAAACCTCCTTCAATCAAGAAAACAATTCCCAGAATAATTCAAATAAAAAGAGCTCATAGCTTAAAGCAAAAACTCATAAGAGAAACACCTTTAGATCTTTATTCCCACTACAACATCGATTTTAGCCTTTATAGATTTGTTACTTCATGAAATAATCTTAATCTCTAGAAAATAATATCTATTACATCCAACACCCTTAATATAACCATAATTTGAAAATGATTGGAGAAGGAAATATGTAGAAAAAGGGGTGGACATTATTTTCTCAAGTTTTTATCCCCTAAATGTTGTATAGATTTTTTGCGTCCACCAATATAAATTTTTGAAAATTTCCTTCACAAATATTTTTTAAATTTAGTGTTGTTTATACATACAAAAATTCATGCTATTTAGAAATGTGAAGAAAATTTTATACTCTAATTAATGAAGACAAATGTTTCTATTTGAGGTGTCTCTCTAACTTCCTCCACTTTAACCCACCTATAGACCATTTTATAAAATAATTAAATCTTGGTATTCAATATGGAGACTATCCTTATATTCCTATATATTTTCAAACTATATTCACTTAAATTGGTCATTTTTAGGCTTATATATGTATCATTTAATGAACGTGTATCAATTATGTCCAAAAGAATATTTTACAAATTGATTCATTTTTAGGCCTCTAAATGGTAGATTCACCACTAGGTCAAGTTTGAAAAAAATAAATAAAATGAGCCAAGGTTTCTAAAATAATAATAATTTTAAAATTTTAATCCATATTGATGAAGTTATACCAAAAATAAAGTGATAAAACTATTAAAATTCCAGAAATATAATATTTTCATAAATTAGATCAAAACACACTAAAATTCTGAAAATGGTGAAATTTAATATAAAATGAAATTTGTTTGGGGATTTAATCATTGAAATATAAATTAAATTTATTAAAATACCATCTCTATAATCCCATACATAACACTTGGAATCGTCGAAAACTCAACACTCAAAATAAATTTCCATTTTTAATAAAAAACACATGTCAATGAAATTCACAACGTTAAAATCCAGGTATCCAACATATCATGACTCTTAAACAAATTAAATTCAAAAAATTTCATTATTTTCATTAATTCTATTCCCATTTCATTAATTCTTCCTTACACATGGATTCATACATCTCTTTTTTTCCATTACATGATTTTTATTTTAAATCTATTTTTATCATCAAAATAAATGAAAGTGTCACTATAAGTTTGAAAAATTTATAAATCTCCACCCAATTGATATAAATAATTATATAAACCATGAGTAATTAAAAAGGATTTTTTTAGGATTTAATGCCGATGGGTTTCAAATTTCAAAAATTATGAGGAAGAAAGAGATGGTATGGCCCTTTGTTGAAGCAACATTGCATGATTCAAATTTACACTCAAGCATGGACATCTCCTCTTTCTTATTGGTATAAAATCATATCCCAAAAAACATAAAAATTTCTTTCATAGATATCCCAAAACATATCCAATTCATTATTAATGGTTCTATAATTTCTTCCAAAAAGTTTATATTTAATTTTTTAAAATCACAAGAAAGGCGCATATTTATTTTTTCTTTGGAAGCTCCAGAACGGAATAGATTGTTTTTTGGAATCTCTAAAAAGGAACATCTTACCTTTCCTTGAAAGCTATATAAAGTCATATATTTTAATATAATAACATTTTCATCAACAAATTCATCTCTTTAGAATTTATTTTTCACCCAAATTAGCTAAAAATGATGTATCACAATACAAGATAGCTTTCCCTTTATTTACATTGAACTATATCATAAATTTTCACTTCTAGAGTAGGTTTGATATGGAAAATTGTCTTATAATGTGGCTAAACTAATAGGTTGTTCATGAATACTATGGTATACAAGTATTAAATGTATAAGGTATTCCAAAATAATAAAATACTCTTTAAAAGGGGAATTTTAAATCTAAAAAATGTATCAATCATTTAAATCACTAGTACCTCAACCCTCAATTTTTAATTGAAATAAATAAAATTCTAGTTAAAGAAATCATGGATTGGTTCTCTCAATAAATTAGATAAATGTTAATAACATGACAAAAAGGGTTCATAAACCTCATGATAAATGTAATTTAAAGATAAAGAAAGCGATATGTGGAATTATATTAAAAAACCATAGCTCGTTTTGAGAATATCTAAACAAATTAACTACAAAAAAATCAATTTTGACATTTATTTATGTTCAGTTTCAAGTGATAAATTGGTTCAATCATTTTCATGGGTTTCAAAAATGAAAAATATAATCATATGTGATAAAAAGTTTCAAAAACACACAAAAATTGAATTTGAAACACCCAAAAATTGATAAAAAATACTAAAATAAAAGAAAAGAAACACACAAAAAATTGAAAGAAAAAATGAAAAAAATGAATTTGAAAAACAAGTCATAAAACATCCTAATATATCTAGAATATCACCCCCCCCCCCACATAGTTATTTTTTGAAATGATCCCATTTTGAAGTAGTTTTATTTGAGAAAATTAAATTTTGGGAATTAATGACATAATATAAATATAAGTGGGAGGAAAATACACAACCTAACTTCTATTTTACAACAACAAACTTGAGCTATACTCTTAAAATATGGAACTTTCAAACCTAGAGGAGAAAAAAAAAAGAAAATTTCAAGAAAATTTTTATTTAAAGAAAGTAAATAAAATGAAAAAAACAACAAGTAAAATATTGTTGGTTTAAAACCCAAAGTAGGTGCTAGGATTTCACTACCCCTTGTCAGGAAGTTCCAACATATCATCCCCAATCCGAGGGTGGGTAAATTTTATTAATCATAAACCACCAAAAATAAATTTCTCTAATATTTTAAAGCTCACACAACTTATATAAGATCAAAAATTAAGATTTATTCTGGTCCCCTTTCATGAATTTATTATTCCGATGATATGGTGAAAGTGGGAAAAAAATATGGAAGTAACTTACCAACAATTTATCCTCACAAAAAACCTCAAGTGGTTATCAAAATTTAATTCCAGGATATTTTTCATATTTAGGTTTCTCTTAAAAAATGATTTATTCTTTAGAAAATAACTCAGTACCACCATCCCTATATGTAATAATGTACTATTCAATTACGCACATCATTCTTTCTTCAATTTCATCCTTCACATCCTATTAATCTAAAAACTAATCCCACTCAAAGTATTAGGCACTAAATATAAATAGAGATAAGCAGTTAACAATTTATTTTCAAAAAAATTTGTCAATAACTGATCAAATTTTGATACTTCTCACAGTGTATTCTTAGGTTCTAGAATTTTCTGGTAGCGGAAAATAGTTATATTGAATATGGATAGTAGCTCAAGTTCCTCAAAATTATCTTTAAAGATAAATAGATCAAGTTTATCTTTCTATTTTTACAATGTTTTATACAAAGGCTCTGAGTTTTAAATTTTATTAAGTGGGGTTTGACATGGAATTTAATTTTCAACAAATTTGACCCAATAATTTTCCCAAAACATTTCATTTTATAAAGACGCAACAATTAGTAAATTGGTGATAATTTCTCCCTATAAATTGATCAAATTTTACTTCAATTAAAATTTAAACTCACTCAAAAATGTTTATTCAATGTAAAATGTGTGTGGCACAATATTTTTCATTTCATGGGCCTATTTTTGAGCTTTTAATTCTTTAAATTCTTTTGAAGCAGTGAAAACATTTTCAATGTTTTTTGCTTACTTATTAAATCATAACCAAATTTTGTTAAAGAACAAAATAATTTTCTTTGATCATGAAATTAGTTTCTCGAAGCATGAAAGAATTTTCTTGGAATTGATTTGTTAAAAATCCATCAAGACTGAACTTCTCATATTTTCTATAGTCAGGCCAAGCATAGGATTTATCACTATGAAAAAAAAATTATTCTGAATTTGTTATTAAAATACTATAAATTTTAAAAAACTAAAAAACACAAACAACCTCCTCGAAATTGGTCCCAAATTGATATATAATGGTCATTTATGTTACCCCAGTCTATAATTTTCGTTTAAAAATGAAGCACACTAGTGACTATGGGGTAGTCTCCCAGGGACATTGTAGGCTAAGTTTTCAAACTGTCACATTGTTAAAAAAAATTAAATTATTGTTAAAAGTATTCATTTTAATGACTTAAAAAGGTTTAAATTACCCAAATCGGATTAAAACTAGAAATTTTAGTTATATATTTGAAATCAAAATCAAGGTGTGCGAAAACATTATTAGTCAAAGGCTGCATCATTGGACAAGCTTTGATCCTCAAACACTCCATTCATCATTTCCTACAAATCTCTTCCAATTAAATTATCCAATATATTCCTCAGTACCTAAATATATATGCCTAAATTTCTTATAAACCATATAAATACCTGAAATATGGGTTTTTATGCACTTATTAAAGTGATTTTATTACACAATGACCTTTTAGAATCTAAAACTAATTGACCTTTTTGTGATCAAGAGGGAGACCATTTCCAAAGAAATTTAAACAGCAAGACAAATATTTTATAGTCATAAGTTGATAAATGATCCCAAAAAAAGAAAAAAGTGAAAACAAGAAAGAAGGAAACCTCCCTCAATTAAGAATACACTTTCAAAAATAATTAAAAAGAAAAGAGTTTATAGTTAAAATAAAAAACTTAAAATGTAAATGCCTTTAGATATTCAAAATCCACCACCACAAAGAGTTCATCCCTTTATATATTTGTTACATAATTAAATACTCCTCTTCTCTATAATATCCTCTCTATCATATCCCACTCCCTTAATCTAAACATACTTTGAAAATGAGTGGATAAGGAAATATATATAAGATGGTTGCGGAAATTATTTTGTCTACTTTATTTCCCTTGAATATTGGCTAGCTTTCAGACCTCCTCCAATATGAATTTTGGAAAGTTTTCTTCATTTAAAACATGATTTTTAGTTCTAAAAATTAATTTCATCCTATTTTGAAACATGTAGAAAAATTTATAATCTAATTACCTAAGTTAACTTTTTCTGTTCAAGGTGTCTCTTTAACTTACTCTAATTTAATGCACCAATTTACCATCTTAATGAGGTAATTAAATCATGGTATTCAATATGGAGATGACCCTTTGAGTACTCTATATTTTCCAGCTATACTCACTTCAATTAGACACCTATAGGATGATATATTCATCATTTAATGAAGTTTTATAAATTTTATGTGAAATAATATTTTCTAAATTTATTTATGTTTTTATGCATCCAAATGATAGATTTATCACTTTTTCCAGTTAAAATATTTGAATAAAATTTTCCAAGGGATCCTATAAAATAATAATTTATATAATTGGACGAATATTGAAAACCTTATTCATAAAATAAAAAAGCGATAAGAACTGTTAAAATTATGGAAATTAGGCATTTTCAAAATTTATCACAAAACTCATCAAAATTAAAAAAATAGTTCTATTTCAATTAAAAGGAAGGTTCAGTGGGGATTAAATCATTGAAATGTACATTAAAAATAATGACAATACCATATCTATCACTAGCTGAGTAGAATAGAACCAGATACTTATATGGGAAAATGTCATATAAGAAGTTGTTGACACTTTAAACAACTAAGCCAATCATATGTAAGAAAATCATATAGTTTTACATACGTGTCATGAAAATCATACATTCTAAATCACAATGAATGAGATAAATCTTACCTCTATATTACAAGATTCAAATACAAAATTGGTCTCCTACTAATTGGACAAGTTCCAAAAAATTATTACATATCATAAAATTATTATACATTCATTTGACCCACTTAATGTGAAAATAATATATAATTATAACAGTGAAAACCAAGAAAATAAATCATGAATCCTTGGTAACATGGAATTCCAAATGTGAAGGTTTGAATGATACAAAGTATGGTATCCATCATAGGTTCTAACACATTCCTTTATCTCTAGGATAACATATCCAAAATAGTAAGATAAGAGAAAAAGATATCTATGGTAGCACTTTATAACATCCTGATCTAGAGACTTCTCAATTGGTACATTGTACCCATTTTCCATATTACCTTAGGAACACCTCCCTATATTCCAAAGGCTTTCGATAAGAAATAAATTTCTATAGAGGTATCGTGGGGATACTATACCCCCTAAATCAAAGTGTACAATTATAGAAGAAATAAATAAATATCATAGTATGTGAAAAATAAAAATAAATAAGTTCATACTACCACAATATGAAATACAGCATACAAACTCAAACGTTCATGCTCCCATACTAGTAGAGAAACAATATCTCCATAAATAACTCATCCCAACATCCAAACTATTCAATATATCATGCTTAATGAATTAATATCAACCCTCATCCCAACTTGAACCTACAACCAAGTGAATATAACTTGGGAACCCTACTACAATGGTGGTCAGAGTAGGGTGTGAGTATATAACTTCATAGGGTACCACCAATGCAGTCCAGTACATGACCAGTAATGTGATGATATGTGAATGTGACATACTCAGCAAAAAAAGTTAATAAATAGAAGGAAAATAATTAAATAAATAATTAAACCATCATCAATCCTTAATTATGTGAATCTGATCAACTATAACTTCTTAGACCAATACTGGGGTGTCTTTGAGCACATCGAGAAGACCAAACCTCTGTATAAGTACTGAATCCTAGGGTGTAACCCAGCCATACGTCACCATCAGGATTAAGCAGCCAAAAAATTATCTTGAATAGATTCACATCTAGATCCTAGGTTTCTTGGGAATATCTCTAAACTACTATATGATTAATGGGTCATAGCTAATTTTCGGGTATCTTGGGAAGTCACTAACCCAAAGATCAAAGTCTATGTCACCATACCAATAGGTTGGATCCCAGGAAACCCACCCATCCCGATTAGAAACATTTTATGTCATAAATATTGACTGGCTAAATCCTAGAGTTAACTGAGAAATCTCATCATCATAAAAAAATCATTATGGAGACATCATTATCTAAGATGCATCATAATAGCATCATATAAGTCCCGATGTCACGTTCCAGGAAGAACCTATAAGAAACCCTAATAAACAATTTTCATCGCATCAATCCAATAGGATGAGTCCTAATAAGTATATATAGGTGTCCATATCTATATAAAAATATATCAAAACGTATAAATAAAAGGAAAGGTCTTGCAAACTACCTAATCCCATTACCACAATCCATAGTCCCACAGGCTCCATGCTCGGTACAGGTTCTAGGTGCCACCTACAACCATCTTTACCCATGCCCACATATACCTACTCAGGGTCATCTAATGATAGGGCACCCATGGTGTAAATACCCTAGACATATTATCCAAAATATTTTAGTTATTTTATTGCATTATAATTAGATAAAAGTAATTGAATTCGAAATGATAAATTAGTTTAGTAGTCTGGGAAAAACTAAATATTGCTTTAATCTCAAATTATATTTGAAAATATAAAATAAAAAAATGGTTTTTTCAATGAGAACATTTTTATTCTCTCTAGTACATCCTTGAATATCATTCATATCCATCTTTCTAGAATCTTGGGGGAAAATATAAGAAAGGGGTGAACTCAAATGCTCAATAATGGAATTCATATAATGAGAGCTAAAAAGGAATGAATAATATAGTCGAAATAAATTATGATCAAAAAATGACATATAAATAGTCACATGATCTTGAAACTTATACATGGATATCATTACTATTTGAGTAATCACATAGAAATATATAATTGATTTTATAATAATAGAATGTATAAATAAGTACATTTTTAACTTACCATCAAGACCTCAATAGAATGCATCTTATATAAATGGTTAAGACCTTTTCAAATACTTAACCTATTTTGTCTCATTTGACCTCTCAATTCATCAAGTGAATAACTAATTCTATTCATCACCAATAACATAATAATTCTAATTCATTCAACATATTAACAAACAATACAACCTAATCAACATGCCTTAATAATCAATAAATTTCTATATTATACGGATTATCATATGAAATGTCAATACATTCCCCAATCAAACCAATCATAATCCATCCAAATAAATATAGTGAATTGTATCATTATATTAAAACCTTAATAAATAATAGGATTCTTCAAAATATATTTACATAGATGAAAATAATTTCAAAAAATCATTGGATTATTTCTTTATAAAATACCCTTTTTATTTTCAAAATACATATTTAAAATAAAAAAAATAAAAAAAAATAAAAAAAAATCTTTGGAAATTACTATGGAAACTAGAAATGGAAATTTTGAATCAAATAGTAGTTGGGATTGTAGGAACATTCTTTCATGTATATTACGTCAAAAAATATATTTCATTCACACATTTAGTAAAAAGTAACTTGTTCAGAAAATGACAAGATGATTCATTTAAAAAAAATTTAAATAAAGTAAAAAAAGGTTTAAAATTACATCAATAAATTATTATATAATGGTAAAAACATTCTTGAAAACATTTTATAGAAAATATGGACATGTAATAAAAATATTCTCGACCGAATAGAAAACAAAATTCAGTTTTCCTAAAAATCATACTTTCAATATTTTGAGTAATTATAAAGTGTAAAATAGAAGTAAAAGGTTTAATTTCAATAAATAATCAGAGGATAAAAAATATATTGGTTTTTAAGATATAATTATCATATAATTCCCTCAATTTAAACTCAAACATAAAAAATCCTGAATAAGAATGAGATTGTGAAATAAACCCATACCATAGGTTTGACTTTCATTGTAAGTTCTTTTAACTTATTTCATAATAAACTTAAATTTATTATACTTCAATACTAGAACCATATACATACCTATAATTTCATATATTATCCACATAAAACATTTAGATACTCAGATATTAATAATTATTTACTAAAATTTTCATTTTTGATTGTTAAATGTCTCATTTTTTATAAAAGTTCTGGTTTAGTAGTTTTCTTTATATTTTATTTCTATTAGTTATAACATATCTAAAATTTTAATAATGATATAAATATCATATGTATTAATTATGTTTATTGTCTCGTGGAGGTGGCAGTCCACACATGCGTGAGAGCAACGTTATCATGTTTTTAATGAGTTGAAGGGTAAGGAATTAAATAATATATTATATTAATAGAATCATAACTATTTAAAAAATATAATATATATATTAATTAGTTCCATTTATATAACCATATATGTAAAATGGTGATGAAAAATGAATTGTGTGGCTACATGGAGAGGGTATGTCGTATGCACTCACAAGAAATTTTTTAACCTTTTGTAGGTTGGAAAAGAGGTGGAAAATGTTTATAACATAATCATAATAACATATTATTATATTGACGATACTAGAGTAATTATTTTAGAGTGATAATAATATATTTAGTATATGTATAAGAATAAATAAACATGAAAGAATCATCAAATATGATTACCTATTCTTTGAGAGACCTTTTTGGATTACACTATAAGCCTTGATGATTGGTCTTAGAAGATAACCAAGGTATCTTGGGTGAAGGAAATGAATCTATATAAGGGTTTTCTAAGATAGAGTTCTCAAACTTCGTGATCATGGAGGAGCGGATGGGTCCTTTTATAAGTTATGGGAGTGGAACTCTTATAATTACTTAAAGTATTAAACTAATATAAATAAAAAATTGATTTTTAAGTGGCTACAAATTTATATATTTAGAATATAGGTTGCGTAAAATTTGAAATAATATCATCCAATAATATTTAGAAAGTTTTAGGTTATTTTTTAACCTTTATCTCCTAGTTTTAAACCTTTTGTTAAGCCTTTTGAAGATTATTGTGATTTCAAAGTTTTTTATTCCTTAGTAGTCAAGAATGATACTATAAAAGGAAAAGTTACTAATATGTTTAAAAAAAATTACATGTTTGACCATATTCCAATCAATTTGGTGAAAATAATATTTTGATTAATTTTAATTCATTTAATAAAATATTATTTAACAAAATATACCACTAAATTAATTTTCAAACTATTCGGATATTTGAATTTTAAAAACAACAAGATTGAAACGAAATTTGAATATAAACATTTAACACATCAATATGATTTTTTTATCAGTAATTTTTTTTTGAGTATAATAATTCAACCAAATTTAATTTCCTTTAATATTTTTGAAATAATTTATTTCATTTTTTAATTACTTGAACAAGTACTATGTCAGTGTTTTTTAGGCATTTAAGTTAATTATTTCATCACTAAAAATTAAAAAAATAAATGACAAAAAAATCATATTTCAAATAAATTCTTAGAAATAAACATAGCCTCTTTTATCCTAATGAAAAAATATTATAGATATTAAAACAAAGAGAGTGACATTTTTAATTTATTCCTTAAAATAATATTAAGGCCATTATCAAAGAGAAATGGAACCAAATTCCAATATCCTTGAATATTTTGTGACTATAGTCAAACTAAACTCATCTAATAGAAATAAGGCATGTGTTGGATAAATTTTAAAGCCTTATCATACCATTTTCAACCTAAACTGCCAAATTTAGCATCACCAATGTTACAATTATTTACCACTATTATTATAAATAAAGACAAAAAATAAAAGTCATGTTTATAAAATTTGGACCACCTAATTCCAAATTTCGGATCCATTCTTTCAGATTAAATTTCTAAAATTAGTATAAATACATTTTAAATTAAGCATTAAAATATAATGAAAAATGTCACGACCCGTCCTCGGGGCCCATGTCGTGACTACCCCAAGCCATCCTTCCATAGGCTAGGGGCAGGCGACTAGCACCAAAGGCGTAAATCCCAATTAAAATGGAAGGCATTGCCTTATAAAATTAACAAACACCACAGAGTATAAGCGGAAGCAAGACTAAGTACAAAAGAAGGTGTTGAAAGGTAAATGGGCCAGAATACGAACCCAACTGAAAAGTATAACTACAACTTAAAGTAAAGTACAACACAAGAACAACAGCTGAATGTGACAAGCCGCTCCTAGATCATCCTCCGGTTTCCAACCTGAAGGGTAGGTACAGATCTTCTCCTCATCACTCCATGTTCGTCAGTCTCCTCCAGGTACCGACTCATCGTGAATCCACCTTTGGGCACCGACTCGACGTGATATCCACCTCCGGGAAACAACTCGTCGTGAGATCCTCCTCCGGGTACCGTATAGATTTACATGCCTCAACCAGAATCAGTGTTGTCCATTGTCTACAACCAACACAACGTAGTGTGGGCGAATCCCATGCAGGGGTGAGTATATGATACTCAGTAGGGACCCCGAGACCCCAGAAGGTCTCCCTAAATCCACAAAGGATACACCACAAAGAAAAGATACAATCACGAAGTAACAACCAACTCTAATTAGGTATATTCCCATACATATACCTAAGTCATCAAATCCAATTCGGCTCTAGCTCAAGAGCCCAAGTTCGATCACATCCACATAGGAGTACAACCCAATCCACACAGGAAAGCACAACACAATCCACATAGGAAAGCAAGTCAACCATATCAAAGATAATGATTGAAAGTCAAGACTAAGATCACACAGGTATACTTCTTCGTAAGATAATAGAGATGATCAGATATAGCCACTGATTCATCTAATCCGGGACCCACGTAGGATACTAAACAAGCTAAGATGTAGGACCCACAAAGGATACAGACCAACTACTCTGCCAGACCCACATAGGATAGCAAGAACAGAGTCAAACCCTACCAAACCCACGTAGGATACAAGAACAGTAGTCATCGCCATCGAACCCACGGAGGATTTCGGTACGGTCTTCATCGTTGCTGAACCCACGTATAATTTCAGTGCAGTCTTCATCGCTGCCGAACCAACGGAGGATTTCAGTGCAGTTGTCATCGCTGTCGAACCCACAGAGGATTTTAGTGCAGTCATCATCGTCGAACCTACGGAGGATTCCAGTACAAAATTCTTCATCATCGAACCCACAGAGGATTCCAGTACTAAATTCTTCATCGTCAAACCCACAGAGGATTCTAGTACGAAAGTCTTCATCGTCGAACCCACGGAGGATTCCAGTATGGTTGTCATCGTCGTCGCAGTCGCAGCCAGCTCTAGGTTTCCCGCACACAGCATACTCGATTCCGGGAGGGTCCGCTCCATGATCCAATGGGGGGTCGATACATCAACTGACACGTAGACTGGATTTGATGTATCCCAAAGTTCTGTCTCGTCAAAAGGAACTCAACGCGACAGACGGCACGTCAAACGGACGCCCAGTCTGAAAGTTATTGGCTTTTTCGTCCAAGGGGCCCGGTTTGTTTTTAAGCCAAAACCAATCCGATCGTACTCCAACTACGTCCAAAACTCAAGCGGAGTAATCCAAAAGGTCCGTCTCACTAAGAGGAATCCAACAAAATCGATGACACGTCAATCGGACGTCCGGAGCTCAAGTTATAAGCGTTTCCGCTCTAAGGGTCCGGTTAGTTTTGTGTTCTAACCAACCCTTCCATACCCAAAGTCATCCAAAACCTTGATTTTAATATACCAAAACGACCTTCTCGATCCAAGGATCTCCACGCAACTGACGGTGCGTCGATCAGAGGTCCGTATCCCAAGTTATGGGCAAAAGACCGAAAGTGGTCCGAAAATGGGGGGTCTGGGCCCGGTCCGACCCAGCCCAACCCCCCCTGGGTCGGCCCGAACCGAGTCGACCCGACCCGGGTCCAGGTCCGACCCGGTCGGGTGGCCCGCTGGCTCGGCCAGCGGCCGATCATGGGGGGACGCGGTCCCCCCTTCCCTTGCGCTCCGCTGACGTGATGGGTGTCGCGTCCTCCACCGGATCTCGCGCGGCTGCGGGATTCCAGTCGCCTGCCGTCGTGGCTTCAGCTACGGCGGTTCCTCCTGGAGGCCCGCCGGGACGCCGCCGGCGCCGTCTGCCAGCGTGGCGCGCTGGAAGGGTCTTCTACGGACCACCGGATGCGCTCCGGTGGTCCTTTTTGCCTGCCGTCTTTGCTAGTTGTCCTCTCAGGACCTGCCCTTCACTGCGAAGTCTTCAAAAAGCCTATGTGGCCCATTATGTCATCGCCTGTCGATCCGTACACCAACAATAAGCTGTGGAGGGTTGTCGTACCATGTTTGTTCGGCCCACTCCCTCCGTGTTAGGTATTATCAATTGGAAAACATTTAAACGCATGTTTTTAATCATTGACGAGGGTATAATTTATTCAAAATAAATTATACAAACACCCTGTAATTAAATACCCACCCACGAGGGATTAATTCACATAAACACTAAATAAGAAAACCCCCTACCTCAAAATTGACGTCGCAAGTCGTCGAGTCCCAGAAGTCGATCATCGCGGTAGTCAGGTGTCGCGGAAGAATGGTATCGATTCCCTCGACGTCGGAAGAAGAAGAAGAACGTTGTTGTTGGCGTCGGTCTCCACGGTCGGCGTCTCCTTCCTTGTTGCGGAAGAGGAAGTGGATGGAGAATTCTGGGACCTCCAGGTCGATGTCCTTCTTCGGAGACGTAGCGTTCTTCAACGAAGGAGATGAAGTTCTACAAAACTAGGACTTTCTTCTCTAATCCTTAACACAACCCACTAACCCCAAAAATAAAATAATCTCCACTTATTTTATTAATCCATGTCATGAGTTCAAAATTGAAAAACTCAAATCCATTAATTGAATTAATGTGTTGGATTGATTAAATGAGAGGAGAGGGAAAGTCACAACAATTAAGGAGGAGTTCATGAGTTATATAACTTAAGTGGGGGGTTTTGAGGAGTTAGGAATGTGAGGGGTTGGGCTCATGTGGGCCCCACCCCTCCTTTATCCACCCAAGGTTAGTTAACAACAAGTGGGTTCCACCCCCAACTCCCTTACTTAGGATATAAATACTTATAGAAAAAGAAATAAAATTGTAATATAATTTTATTTTATTCCTCACTAAAACCACATTTTTAACAACTCCTCCCAAGAAAATGCGCCTTCGAAAAAGGTTCTCCTAAGTAATTATCGGCGCTGCAGTTTCATCGGTGCCCTCGGATTTTAATTCCGAGCTCCGGTTTAAAAGTTAGAAAAACTCGCTCGTTCGTTCACTGAATGTACCTGAGCTAAACTATGGAAAATGATTCTAGGCACACCGAGCCTTGGAATCAGGTGTCGTAACAAGCCACATACTCACAAAATTCCAAAGAAATTAAGAAAAAAAATTCCTTGAAATTTCCAGGTCATTACATTACTCCCACCTCAGGGATTTACGTCCTCGTAAAGATATAACAAAAACTAGGGAAACAAAAGTGGTACTGAGAATGCAGCTGAGCCTAACGCTCCCTTATTCTCTCCTGGAGGTTCCTGTGCTGCCAGTGAAAGCGCACCTGAGGAATCTACCATCCCCGTAGGACCTCCTCCTATTGATCCTCGTTCTCCACTAGAACCTCTGTGAATGTCGCCCCATCATCGACGTCAAACTCCCTGCGGTCGATGATGTGTGAAGGGTCATGCACGTATCTCCTTAGCTGAGATACGTGGATGACATCGTGCTTTCGGTGCAACTGAGGTGGAAAGGTCTAGCGGTAAACCTCCTCGCCAACCCTGCTGAGGACCTAGAAAGGTCCATAGAACCCCAGAGATATCTCGTCGCCTCAGCTACATCTCCGTAAACCTCATCAAGGAGAGACCCTTATAAGAATGTGGTCACCATCCTCGAACTCTAGAGGCCTCCTTTCCCTGATTAGAACTGAAACTCAAAACTCCTACAGCCACGAGGTTAAGGTTGGCCAACTCAAGAATGATCGACCACACCCTCCTCTGCATGAGTTTTTCCTATACTGCCTGAGGTTTCCTTTTTCCCGACCAAGGAAAACCCATCCCGATGTCTTCCTAATACCATCAATTTTTGTATGAACTGTGATTGCCCAGTCCATTCTCAAACTAATGTCATAAGGCCTCGATGCTGCCACCAAGAGGTTCCAACCGAAACTCTTGCCTCGAGGGTCAGATCACACCGTCGGCGTAAGTGTGATTATCGAGTCTCCTCCCAAAGGTATCTCCAGACGTGAGGGTCAAGTCAACGGCTTAACCAGAATCTCTAGGTCTGGGACAAGATTTATGGAAGGAAGGGATGAATCATGTCAATGTCTTGTTGTTACGGCAGCTTTTGGAAGACACAGTTCGAACTTCGAATCATCGTTAGAGCCCTTTCGGTCACACTCCCTGACCGCATGAAGCTACTCTTTCTCCTGCCCTCCAGCTCCCTGAGCCTAGTGGGGATTTCAAAGGTGGTTGGTTGAAACATGTCAAAATGTTCACCACCCCATGCTTCTCTCCTAGCTCCACTTCCACATATGCTGCCCTGCAGATTCATCTGTCCTTTTCACTTCCTCTACTTGAAACATTTTACACATCCAAGTCTCTGAGATTTGCGCCAGTTGCCTTCTTTTCCATTTCTAACCTTCACTGACTGCATCCATTCAGTAAAAGAATTCTCAATCACAAAGGTTCTTTCTAGAACCTATCATAAGTAGGAATGCATAGAGAAAGAAGTGCTGGCTCGGATGTCCTTTAGACACACCTCACTCTAAAGTCTGAGCCCTGAAGCACCGATTGCATCGTAGTCATCAAGTACCAGGAATGGTTTGGTATGCCCAGATGAATTCTCAGCTACCAACGCGTCATCCTTCCGATGCTATATAAGCTCTAGGAAACTCTCAGCCACCTCCTCAAGCCATTCCTCATCCACCTGTGAGTCAGGATTGCCTCAGAACTTGAGGGATATCTTGTGCTGAAACATGTAAGGCACTAAGCCTACAAGTGTCCTCTACCGATACCGCTGGTAGTGTCTTCTGACCGACAGGTAGTGATATAGTTGGCACACTACCCGTAGGTACTAACCCAGGCATCAGTCCATATACCGAAGCCTCATCACTATGCGTACCAACCTCATGGTCACTCACTGGGAAACATCAGTATTTAATATCACTATCTGCTCTACTAGCTCTAAACTAGGTGTAGAACTCTAGCAATCGCCTCCATCCAGTCCTCTACTATCTGGGAACTATCTCGCCTCAAAATATCAGAGGCCTATACTACCTAACGGGTGGTTCTATTGCTGGTACACCACCCGAAGGTTTCAACATATTAATAGGGCCCCGCACCGGAACCTCGTCTCTCGGTGGGCCGTCATCTCGTACAACACTCAGAACCCTAGCTGGATGCTATCGTGGGGCCATCCTAAAAAGAGACAGGTGTGCCATGGTCAACGATTTATACCTAGTGAAGTGACACAAAGTAATCACAAAGAAAACTTTTGAAACACACATGCAATCAATTTTTTCGTGCACTGAGTCGGAAATCAGAAGTCAGGGTCCTGGTGCACGGATACGTCGGCTGCCGCACCAACACTAGACTCCCTGGACTGATAACCACACTCAATACCCTTAACATTATTGCTTCACATAGAAGAAAGATCAGAGTCCTGAGTTCTGCGTTATAACCGAACTCCTCTTATACCAATTTGTCACGACCCGTCCTTGGGGCCCGTGTCGTGACTACCCCAAGCCCGCCTTCCATAGGCCAGGGGTTGGCGACTAGAACCAAAGGCGTAAATCCTGATTAAAAGGGAAGGCATTGCCTTATAAAAGTAACAAACACCATAGAGTATAAGAGGAATCAACACTATGTACAAAAGAAGGTGCTGAAAGGTAAATGGGACAGAATACAAACCCAACGGAAAAGTACAACTACAACTGAAAGTAAGTACAACACAAGAACAATAGCTGAAGGTGACAATCCGCTCCTGGATCATCCTCCAGTTTCCTACCTGAAGGGTAGGTACAGATCTCCTCCTCAGCACTCCACATCCGTCCGTCTCCTCCGGGTACCGAATCGTCGTGAATCCACCTCTAGGCACCGACTCGACGTGATATCCACCTTCGGGCAACGACTCATCGTGAGATCCTCCTCCGGGTACCGTCCAACTCTACAAGACTCAACCACGATCAGTGATGTCCATTGTCTGCAACCAACACAACGTAGTGCGGGTGAAGCCCATGCAGGGGTGAGTATACGATACTCAGTAGGGACCCCGAGACCCCCGAAGGTCTCCCTGAATCCACAAAGGATAAACCACAAAGAAAAGATACAACCATGAAGTAACAACCAACTCTACTTATGTATATTCCCATACATATACCTAAGTCATCAAATCCAGTTCGTCTCTAGTTCAAGAGCCCAAGTTTGATCACGTATACATAGGAGTACAACCCAATCCACACAGGAAAGCACAACACAATCCACATAGGAAAGCAAGTCAGTCATATCAAAGATAAGGATTAAAAGTCAAGACTTAGCTCACACAGGTATACTTCTTCGTAAGATAATAGAGATGATCAGATGTAGCTAATGATTCATCTAAGCTGGGACCCACGTAGGATACTAAACTAGCTAAGCTGTTGGACCCACATAGGATACAGACCAGCTACTCTGCCAGACCCACGTAGGATAGCAAGAACATAGTCAAACACTGCCAGACCCACGTAGGATACAAGAAAAGTAGTCATCGCCATCGAACCCATGGAGGATTTCAGTATGGTCTTTATTGCTGCCGAACCCATGGAGGATTTCAGTGCAGTCTTCATCGTTGCCGAACCCACGTAGGATTTCAGTGCAGTTGTCATCGCTGCCGAACCCACATAGGATTTCAGTGCAGTCATCGTCATCGAACCCACGGAGGATTCCAGTACGAAAGTCTTCATTGTCGAACCCAAGGAGGATTCCAGTATGAAAGTATTCATCGTCGAACCCATGGTGGATTCCAGTATGAAAGTCTTCATCGTCGAACCCACGGAAGATTCCAGTACGGTTGTCATCGTCGTCGTAGTCGCAGCCAGCTCTAGGGTTCCTGCACATAGCATGATCGATTCTGGGAGGGTCCGCTCCACGAGCCAAGGGGGGTTCGATACATCAACTGACATGTAGTCCGGAGTGGATGCATCCCAAAGTTCCATCTCGTCAAAAGGAACTCAACGTGACAGACGGCGCGTCAAACGGATGCCCAGTCTGAAAGTTATTGGCTTTTTCGTCCGAGGGTCCCGGTTGGTTTTTAAGTCAAAATTAACCCGACCATAATCCAACGGCGTCCAAACCTCGAGCAGAGTAATCCAAAAGGTCCTTCTCGCTAATAGTAATCCAATAAAGTCGATGGCACGCCAATCGGTCGTCCGGAGCTCAAGTTATAAGCGTTTCAGCTCCGAGGGCCCGGTTGGTTTCGTGTTCGAACCAACCCAGTCATACACAAAGTTCTCCGAAAACTTGTGTGTAATAAACCAAAACGACCATATCGATCCAAGGATCTCCACACAACTGACGGTGCATCGATCAGAGGTCCGTAGCCCAAGTTATGGGGAAAAGACCAAAAGTGGTCCAAAAATGGGGGGTCTGGGCCCGGTCCAACCCGGCCCAACCCCCCTGGGTCGGCCCAAACCGGGTCGACCCGGCTGGGTGCAGCCTGGCCCGGCTGGGCGCGGCCCGGCCCGGCTGGGCGCGCCCCAGTCCGGTCTGCGCAACCCGGCCCGGCCGAGTGGCACACTGGCTCGGCCAGTGGCTGAGCATGGGGGGACGCGGTACCCCCTTCCCTTGCGCTCCGCAGACGCGGCGGGTGCCGCGTCCTCCACTGGATCCGGCGTGGCCGCGGGATCCCGGTATCCTGCCACCGGAGCTTCATCCGCCACGATTCCTCATGGCGGCGCTTCGGGATGCCGCCGCCTCCGGCCTCCGGCGCCGCCGTGCTGGCGTGGCGTGCCGGCAGGGTCTTCCGTGGACCACCGGACGCGCTCCGGTGGTCCGTTTTGCCTGTCGTCTTTTCCAGTGGTCCTCCTCGGACTTTCCCTTCACTACGAAGTCTTCAAAACGCCTTTGCGGCCCATTCTGTCATCGCTCGTCGATCCGCACACCAACAACAAGCTGCGGAGGGTTGTCGGGCCGTGTTTGTTTGGCCCGCGCCCTCCGCGTTAGGTATTATCAATTAGAAAACATTTAAACACATGTTTTTAATCATTGACGAGGGTATAATTTATTCAATATAAATTATACAAACACCTTGCAATTAAATACCCACCCACGAGGGTTTAATTCACATAAACACTAAATACGAAAACCCCCTACCTCGAAATTGACGCCGCACATTGTCGAGTCGCGGAAGACGAACGTCGCGGTAGTCGGGTGTCGCGGAAGAATGGTATCGATTCCGTCGATGTAGGAAGAAGAAGATGAATGTTGTTGTTGGTGTTGGTCTCCACGGTCGGCGTCTCCATCCTTTTTGTGGAAGAGGAAGTGGATGGAGAATTCCGGTTATGCCAAGTCGATGTCCTTCTCCGGAGATGTAGCGTTCTTCAACAAAGGAGATGAAGTTGTAAAAAACTAGGGCTTTATTCTCCAATCCTTAACACAACCCACTAACCCCAAAAATAAAATAAGCTCCACTTATTTTATTAAGCCATGTCTTGAGTTCAAAATTTAAAAACTCAAATCCATTAATTGAATTAATGTGTTGGCTTGATTAAATGAGAGGAGTGGGAAAGTCACAACATTTAAGGAGGAGTTCATGAGTTATATAACTTAAGTGGGGGGTTTTGAGGAGTTAGGAATGTGAGGGGTTGGGCTTGTGTGGGCCCCAACCCACCTTTATCCTCCCAAGGTTAGTTAACAACAAGTGGGTCCCACCCCCAACTCCCTTACTTAGGATATAACTACGTAGAGAAAAAGAAATAAAATTGTAATATAATTTTATTTTATTCCTCACTAAAACCACATTTTTAACAACTCCTCCCGAGCAAACGCACCTTCAAAAAAGGTGCTCCTAAGAAATTACCGGCGTTGCGGTTTCATCGGTGCCCTCGGATTTCAATTCTGAGCACCGGTTTAAAATTTAGAAAAACTCGCTCGTTTGTTCACTGAACGTACCCAAGATAAAGTACGGAAAATGATTCCGGGCACACCGGGCCTCGGAATCAGGTGTTGTCACAAGCCACAAACTCACAAAATTCCAAATAAATTATGAAAAAAAATTACTTGAAATTTACGCATCTTTAAATTACTATCACCTCAGGGATTTACGTCCATGTAAAGCTATAACCCAAACTAGGGAAACAAAAGTGGTACTGAGCACGCAAATGAGCCTCCCGCTCCCTTGTGCTCTCCTGGAGGTTCCCGTGCTGCCAGTGAAAGCGCACATGAGGAATCGACCGTCCATGTAGGACCTGCTCCTATTGATCCTCGTTCTCTACTAGAACCTCTATGAATGTCGCCCCATCATCGACGTCCAACTCCCTGCGTTCGATGATGTGTGAAGGGTCTTGCACGTATCTCTGTAGCTGAGATACGTGGATGACATCGTGAACCTGGTGCAACTGAGGTGGAAAGGTCTAGCGGTAAACCACCTCACCAACCCTGCTGAGGACCTAGAAAGGTCCGTAGAACCCCGGAGATATCTCGCTGCCTCGGCTACATCTCTGTAAACCTTGTCGAGGTGAGGCCCATATAAGAACGTGATCACCATCCTCGAACTCTAGAGGCCTCCTTTCCCTGATTAGAACTGAAACTCAAAACACCTACAGCCACGAGGTTAAGGTTGGCTGACTCAAGAGTGATCGACCGCACCCTCCTGTGCATGAGTTTTTCTTGTGCTGCTAGATGTTTCCTTTTCACCGACCAAGGAAAACCCATCCTGATGTCTGCCTAATACCGTCAATTTGTGTATGAACTATGATTTCCTAGTCCATTCCCAAACTAACGTCATAAGGCCTCGACGCTGCCACCACGAGGTTCCAACCGAAACTCTCGCCTCGAGGGTCAGATCACACCGTCGGCATAAGTGTGATTATAGAGTCTCCTCCCAGAGGTATCTCCAGACTTTAGGGTCAATTCAATTGCTTAACCAAAATCTCTAGGACTGGGACAAGATTTATGGGAGGAAGGGATGATTCGTGTCAATTTCTTGTTGTTACGGCAGCTTGTGGAAGACACAGTTCAAACTTCGAATCATCCTTAGAGCCCTTTTGGTCGCACTCCCTGACCACATGCAGCTACTCTTTCCCCTGCCCTCCACCTCCCTGAGCCTCGCGAGGATTTCAAAGGCGGGTGGTTGCAACATGTCAAAATTTTCACCACCCCATGCTTCTCTCTTAGCTCCACTTCCATGTGTGATGCCCTGCAGATTCATCTGTCCTTTTCACTTCCTCTACTTGAAACATTTTACACACCCAAGTCTCCGAGACTGGCGCCAGTTTTCTTCTTTTCCACTACCAACCTTCACTGACTGCATCCATTCAGCAAAATAATTCTCAACCACAAAGATTCTTTCTAGAAACCTAGAATAAGTAGGAATGCATAGAGAAAGAAGTGATGGATCGGATTTCCTTTAGACATGCCTCACTATGAAGTCTAATCCCTGAAGCACCAATTGCATCGTAGTCATCGAGTGCCAGGAATGGTTTGGTATGCCCAGATGAATTCTTAGCTACCAACACGTTGTCCTACCGATGCTATATAAGCTCTAGGAAACTCTCAGCCACCTCCTCAAGCAATTCCTCAGCCGCCTGTGAGTTGGGCTTGCCTCGGAACTTGAGGGATATCTGGTGTTGAAACATGTAAGGCACTAAGCCTACAAGTGTCCTCTACCGATATCGCCGGTAGTGTCTGCTGACCGACAGGTAGTGATATAGCTGGAACACTACCCGTAGGTACTAACCCAGGCATCATTCCATGTACCAAAGCCTCATCACTATGCGGACCAACCTCATGGTCACTCACTGGGAAACACCAGTAGTTAATATCACTATCTGCTATACTAGCTCTAAACTAGGTGTAGAACTCTAGCAATCGCCTTCATCCAGTCCTCTGCTATCTGGGAACTGTCTCACCTCAAAATCTTGGAGGCCTATGCTACCTAATGGGTGGTGGTGCTGCTGGTACACCACCCGAAGGTTTTAACATAGTAAGAGGGCCCCACACCGGAACCTCGTCTCTCAGTGGGCCGTCATCTCGTACAACACTCGAAACCCTAGCTGGCTGCCATCGTGGGGCCATCCTAAAAAGAGACATGTGTGCCAAGGTCAACGATTTATACCTGGTGATCGGACACAAAGTAATCAAAAAGAAAACTTTTGAAACACACATGCAATCAATGTTTTCCTGCACTGAGTCGGAAATCAGAAGTCAGGGTCCTGGTGTACGGATACGTCAGCCGCCGCACCAACACTGGACTCCATGGAATGATAACCACACTCAATACCCTTACCATTATTTCTTCACATATAAGAAAGATCAGAGTCCTGAGTTCTGTGGTAGAACCGAACTCCTCTGATACCAATTTGTCATGACCCGTCCTCGGGGCCCGTGCCATGACTACCCCAAGCCCGCCTTCCATAGGCCAGGGGCTAGCGACAAGAACCAAAGGAGTAAATCCCGATTAAAAGGGAAGGAATTGCCTTATAAAAGTAACAAACACCACAGAGTATAATCGGAAGCAACACTAAGTACAAAAGAAGGTGCTGAAAGGTAAATAGGCCAGAATACAAACCCAACGGAAAAGTACAACTACAACTTAAAGTAAAGTACAACACAAGAAATATAGTTGAAGGTGACAAGCCGATCCTGGATCATCCTCTGGTTTCCTACATGAAGGGTAGGTACAGATCTCCTCCTCAGCACTCCACGTCCGTCTGTCTCCTCTTTGTACCGACTCGTCGTAAATCCACCTTCGGGCACCGACTCGACGTGATATCCACCTCCGGGAAACGACTCGTCGTGAGATCCTCCTCCGGGTACCGTCCAGCTCTACAAGCCTCAACCACGATCAGTGATGTCCATCATCTGCAACCAACACAACATAGTGCGGGCTAAGCCGTGCAGGGGTGAGTATACAATACTCAGTAGGGACCCCGAGACCCCTGAAGGTCTACCTGAATCCACAAAGGATAAACCACAAAGAAAAGATAAAATCACAAAGTAACAACCAACTCTACTTAGGTATATTCCCATACATATACCTAAGTCATCAAATCCAATTCGGCTCTAGCTCAAGAGCCCAAGTTCGATCACATCCACATAGGAGTACAACCCAATCCACAAAGGAAAGAACAAAACAATCCACATAGGAAAGCAAGTCAATCATATCAAAGATAATGATTGAAAGTCAAGACTCAGCTCACATAGGTATACTTATTCGTAAGATAATAGAGATGATCAGATTTAGCCACTGATTCATCTAAGCTGGGACCCACGTAGGATACTAAACCAGCTAAGTTGTCGGACCCACATAGGATACAGACCAGCTACTCTGCCAGACCCACGTAGGATAGAAAGAAAAGAGTCAAACACTGCCAGAACCACGTAGGATACAAGAATAGTAGTCATCGTCATCGAACCCACAGAGGATTTCAGTACGGTCTTCATCGCTGCCGAACCCACGGAGGATTTCAGTGCAGTCTTCATCGCTGTCGAACCCACGGAGGATTCCAGTGCAGTTGTCATCACTGTCGAACCCACGGAGGATTTCAGTGCAGTCATCGTCATCAAACCCACAGAGGATTCCAGTACGAAAGTCTTTATCGTTGAACCCACGGAGGATTCCAGTATGAAAGTCTTCATCGTCGAACCCACAGAGGATTCCAGTACGGTTGTCATCGTCGTCGCAGTCACAGCCAGCTCTAGGGTTCCCGCACACAGCATGCTCGATTCCGGGAGGGTCCGCTCCACGATCCAAGGGGGGTTGATACATCAACTTACACGTAGTCCGGAGTTGATGTATCCCAAATTTTCTTCTCTTCAAAAGGAACTCAAAGCGGCAGACGGTGCGTCAAACGGACGCCCAGTCTGAAATTTATTGGCTTTTTCGTCCGAGGGGCCCGGTTGGATTTTAAGTCAAAACCAACCCGAACATACTCCAACTATGTCTAAACCTCGATCATAGTAAGCCAAAAGGTCCTTCTCACTAAGAGTAATCCAACAAAGTCGACGGCATGTCAATTGGACGTCCGAAACTCAACTTATAAGCGTTTCTGCTCCGAGGGCCCGGTTGGTTTTGTGTTCGAACCAACCCGGCCATACCCAAAGTTCTATGAAACCTTGAGTGTAATATAATGAAATGACCGTCTCGATCCGAGGATCTCCACGAAACTGATGGTGTGTCGATCAGAGTTCCTTATCCCAAGTTATGGGGAAAAGACTGAAAGTGGTCTGAAAATGGGGGGTCTGGGCCCGGTCCGACCCGGCCCAACCCCTCCTGGGACGGCCCGAACCGGGTCGACCCGACCCAAGTTCAGGTCTAACCTAGATGGGCGCGGTCTGGCCCGGGCCAGCTGGGCGTGTTCGGTCCAGTCCGCGCAACCTGGCCCGGCCGGGTGGCACGCTGGCTCGGCTAGCGGCCGAGCATGGGGGGACGCGGTCCCCCCTTCCCTTGCGCTCCGCGGACGCGACGAGTGTCACGTCCTCCACCGGATCCCGTGCGGCCGCGGGATCCCAATCTCTTGTCACCGCAGCTTCAGCTACCGTGGTTCCTCCTGGCAGTGCGCCGGTACGTCACCGCCTCCGGGCAGTCGGTCGGTGCCGGCCGCCGCCTCCGGCCACCGGCATGGCGCGCCGGCAAGGTCTTCCGTGGACCATCGGACGTGCTCCAGTGGTCCGTTTTACCTGCCGTCTTCGCCAGTGGTCCTCTCGGGACCTTCCCTTCACTGCAAAGTCTTTAAAACGCCTCTGCGACTCGTTCCATCATCGCCCGTCGATCCGCACACCAACAACAAGATGCGGAGGGTTGTGGGGACGTGTTTGTTCGGCCCGCGCCCTCCGCGTTTGGTATTATCAATTGGAAAACATTTAAACACATGTTTTTAATCATTGAAGAGGGTATAATTTATTCAAAATAAATTATACAAACACCCAGCAATTAAATACCCACCCACGAGGGTTTAAATCACATAAACACTAAATATGAAAACCCCCTACCTCAAAATTGACGTCGCACGTCATCGAGTCACGGAAGTCGAACGTCGTGATAGTTGGGTGTCGCGGAAGAACAGTATCGATTCCGTCGACGTCGGAAGAAGAATAAGTACGTTGTTTTTTGCCTCGGTCTCCATGTTCGGCATCTCCTTCCTTGTCACGGAAGAGGAAGTGGATGGAGAATTCCGGGACCGCCAAGTCGATGTCCTTCTTCGGAGACGGAGCATTCTTCAATGAAGGAGATGAATTTCTACAAAACTAGGGCTTTCTTCTCCAACCCTTAACACAACCCACTAACCCCAAAAATAAAATAAGCTCCACTTATTTTATTAAGCCATGTCATGAGTTCAAAATTTAAAAACTCAAATCCATTAATTGAATTAATGTGTTGGCTTGATTAAATTAGAGGAGAGGGAAAGTCACAACATTTAAGGAGGAGTTCATGAGTTATATAACTTAAGTGGGGGGTTTTGAAGAGTTATAATGTGAGGGGTTGGGCTCGTGTGGGACCCACCCCACCTTTATCCTCCCAAGGTTAGTTAACAACAAGTGGGTCCCACCCCCAACTCCCTTACTTAGGATATAACTACTTAGAGAAAAAGAAATAAAATTGTAATATAATTTTATTTTATTCCTCACTAAAACCACATTTTTGACAACTCCTCCCGAGAAAACGCACCTTCAGAAAAGGTGCTCCTAAGAAATTACTGGCGCTACGGTTTCATCGGTGCCCTCGGATTTCAATTCCGAGCACTGGTTTAAAAGTTAGAAAAACTCGCGCGTTCGTTCACTGAACGTGCCCAAGATAAACTACAGAAAATGATTCCGGGCACACCGGCCCTTGAAATCAGGTTCCGTCATAATCCAAAGACTCACAAAATTCTAAATAAATTAATAAAAAAATTTCCTTGAAATTTTTGGGTCTTTACAAAAAATGCTTTTAGAAAAATACGTTTTTAAGTTTAAAACTATATTTTTTGTATATCATGCCCAGTAAACACCATTAGATGAATGTTAAAACATTTTATTGAATATATAATAGATTTTTTTTAATAATTCTTCAATATAGACTAATATAATTAATTTAGATTAAAACATATTATACACATAAAAAAATTATAAAACAATCTCTATTTGCACTCAAATGCTTTTTTTATTTTTAAACAACTAATGACCAATGAATTAATTTTCACATATATTAAAAATATATTTCCTTAATTTATTTATCCCCATTCATACCATCAAATCCAATGAATAACCAATAATGGTCACATCAAATAGTAATAATATTTCAATATTATATTGGGGTTTGTTTAAAATCAGTGTTGCATGTAATGCAAGCTATCAAGGAAAATAATTTTATTTAAGGAGAAAAATATTATGAAATATTAGTATTTTATATTCTTACCCCTTATAATAGGTTCTCTCTTGAAATTTCATCACTCTGATACAAACAATGAACATTCTTCTGTATTATCACATCCTCTGGTTCCCCCATAGCTTCCTCAAATTTATTATTTCACCACATAACTTAGACAAGGTGAGTGGTATTATTTTAGAACTTTATCTTTGAAATAAAGAATATCTCCTAGTTTTTTCTCATAATAAATATCTTTCTCCAATGGTATATCTTCTATGTTTAGTATATGTGAAGGATCAGGTATGTACTTCCTCACGAGATGTATATGGAACACATTGTGAACTTGAGAGAGATTCACTAGAAGGGACAAGAAATAAGCTATTTTCCCAATACAATAAATAATATCAAAGGGACCAATATATAATGTTCTTACCTTTCCATTATTTCCAAATCACATAAATTTATTCTAAGTATATATTCATAGGAATACATTTTCACAAACTTCTACCTCTAGATCTCACTGATGATTTTCATCATAACTTTTATGTCAACTCTGATAATCCCTGATGTGTTTTCAAATAGATCTTACCTTTAATACCATTTCTTAATATAGATCATATCTCAACATATATTTTTTCAACTTCCTCAAATCACATTGGATTTATTCACTCTCATCTATTGAGGTCTTCATAAAGAATCAACCGAATACATGAGTGAAAGATATTGTTGTAAGAAAAGACCACCAAAGGATGGTGTTTAACCCAATAATATTTAAAATCCATAGAGAAATCTATCAACAAGTCTTATATAGTTATTATGGTCCTATAAAACTAACCATCTATATGAGGGTGGTAAGAAGTGATGAAACTCAAATTTGTATCTAGAGCCTTCTAAATACTTTTACAAAACTTCAATGCAAACCTCAGATCTTGATCAGATGTAATTAAGAGTGGTAATCTATGATATATCATGACTTCATTAATATATAAATGAGTAATATGGTCAAGAGATAAATATTATATAAAGAAAATAAAATATGATGATTTTTAAAGTGACTTATTACAATCCAAATATCATTATTTCCTTTTTGATGTTTTGGGGAGTCAAATGATGAAATCTTTAGTGATGTTTTCCCATTTCCAATTAGGTCTGGGTAATGGTTATAACATCCCATTATACTTCTGTCTCTTGATCTTAAATTGCAGGCATTCTAGGAATTGGGATACATACATTTAAATATCCCTTTTCGTGTTATCATACCAAAAATACTCTAATATATATTTATAAATATCATTGTACAATAGGGATAAATAAAGAATTATGAATTATGAGCATCATCTAACCGGTCCTTCATGTATGGTACCTAGGGTAAACATACTCGATTCATGAACCTTATAATTCTATCATGATCATGGTTGAACTCAGGAACACTCCTCGCATTCATCTATAATTCCATATCTTTCTTTTGTGCCTTTTTAAATCTGTCACGGATGGATGGTTGAACACTCACCGTTGAAAGAAAAGATATATCCCCTTTTCTTATGATTTCAATATCTATATTCTAAAAATCCAAAAATATTATATCTCTTTAAATCCTCATCATGGACAAACTAGCATAGTCTTTCCATCTTAGAGCATCATCCACCTTATTTTCCAGCCTAGGGTGGTAATGTATTGAGAATTCATAATCATTGATCAACTATAACCACCTTAAATGGTTCATATTAAAATATTTCTATCTGATTATATACTTCTTGATTTTGTGATCAATATATGTTGGAATCAACTATTTTGATAATCCCAAATCATGTTTCATTTATGTGATAATCATATTTCTACTATTGAATAATCATGTTTCATTAATATTTATAATCTCTATCTAGTGATACCTATGTATCTTTAATCTCACTGTTCTATTGTTCAATCTTACAGTGAAAAGGTTACCGATGAAAAGGTTACGGATTCAAAGTTCACCGATACAAAGGTCATTGATCCAAAGGTCACTGATTCAAAGGTCACTGATGTTAAGGTGACCGATTCAAAGGTCATTGATGAAAAGGTCACCGATACAATGGTCACTGATGCAAAGGTCACTGATGCAAAGGTTACCGATGCAAAGGTCACTGATGCAAATGTCACCGATGCAAGTCGACCAATGAAGGTCACTGAGGCAAGGCTACCGATGAAGGCTATCGATAAACCTACTGTTAAAGCCTACCATTGTAAAGGCTACTGTTACCAGTCTACCAATGATTACCCTTACATACATTATCAAATTCTTAAAATTATTATAACAATCATATTTCTTAAATTTAATGTGTCTAACATTAATTAATGTTTATTGTAGACATATCAAGAAACTGTATCTAGGGATAGTATGAGGTACGAGGAGTGTCGCACATGGTTTACTTATTCCTATTGTTGGACCTCAAATATAAAAGATAAGATTGAGGAAGAAACTATAAGTACTAAGATAACAGAAGAAGTGAGAAATAGCAGAAAAATGTATGAGAAAGATCTTACATGCTAGATCAAAGAGAACAAGGAAGAACCATTTGAAGTTTACACTGTGAACTCAATAATCTCAAGAAGATCATTTCGGGAGAACAATTTCAAGGCTTCCTTCTGTGATTCATCAACTCTCAATCGACACAAGAATAAGAATACTCAATTCCTGGAAGTTATAACCTGGAGTTACGACACTCTATTTTGAGGAAAACTTCTAGAAATAGAATCAAACTAAAAATTCTTCATCCCAAGGATTGAAGAGCTGAACTGCAAACACATAGATCTTTCTAAACTCAAACTCATAATATTAGCTCCATTGTGTTCCTTCATTTTACATTTCTGAGAAGTGTGTGTGTATGTTTGTTACACACACTATCTCATGTGCTTGAACTGAAGGATACAAAAAATCCTCACATCAAACTTCACCTACATTTTTTCCCACGTATAATTATGGAAGAGATCGTGTGTGGTCTGCATTGTTTGTTTTTCCCATGAAGAACTATAGTAGAGGGTGTGAACCCTGGACAGTTTGTGAAAACTGTTGTAAATACTGATACAGTATGTGTATCAAGTTTATTGTTATTATAAACTTCTTGGTGGCAATTGATCACTAGGTGGAGAGGATTAAGTCTCAGCTTGAGACTAAACCTCTTGTTTTACTCTACTGTGTATTATATTTTGTGATACTCTGTTTTATCTATTTTCTGCTGCTCATTAATTACTAAAATAGAAAATTGTTTTGCATTGACTTTGATAGTTAGTTCTGGTTGGTGTGTGTATGTGTTTAATTCAGTAAACTTGTTTCAAAAGTTGAAGAAGTTTTTTACACTGATTCAACTAATCACTAATCACCCTTTGAGAAACATGTTGACCAAATAAACATTTATATCTCTACTTCCTTAATTAACGGGGTCGTTTCATTTTTGGGGGATCTTTATAATAAAGTTTTTAACAGAAATTTTAAGTAGGAACTCAATTCACCCCCCCTCTTGAGATTCCACTTTGACCAACATTTAGTATCAGAGGATCTATTTTTATTACTACTATCTCGACTATTGTGAAAGTTTTTAAATTCTTTTCAATTGTGATCTTAGTTGTATCTTAAGGATCTTAAAATTTCTATCATATCTAAATTTTCAGTTCTTTAAAATTCTAAATAACTATGGATAATAGAGTTGAGGGTGTTACTACTAACATTCCAACTTTCTTTAATGGAAATAAATATGGCCAACGGAAATTAAAAATGGAAATATATCTAGAGAGAATGGGTCCTAAAATCTGAGACACAATTGAGGAACAACATGCATTGCCTCTTACTACTAGAGACACAAGGTCTCAGTTGACTAAATATACATATAAAAATAACTGTAAATCAATGAATTCATTGTACTATTCTCTAGGTTATGAGTAATTTAATAGAATATCTACCTGTAAAATTGCTTATGATATTTGGGATACTTTGGTTGTTTCTCATGAGGGGACAACCAATGTTAAAGAAATCATATTAAATACCTATACTATTAAATATGTCAATTTTAAAATTAATCCTGATGAACTTATATCTGAAATATATATCAGGTTCAGTGAAATAGTAAATACCATGAGTCTTCTTCGGAAACCAGTGGAGAACAAGGATCAGATTATGAGATTGCTTTGTTGCCTACCTGACAGATGGAGAGGGAATTCTGTTTCTATCTAAGAATCAGGTGACATAGGAAAGCTACCAATGAAGGAACTAAATGGAAAACTTATGATGTAATAATAAGATCTTAAGGTAAATAAAGAAGGAGATAAATAACCAAGAAACAAATCTGTAGCATCCAAGACTGCTACCTCAAAAAGCAAAGACAAAGAAAAAGTTCAAGCTCCGGTAGACACTTCCACCAGTGGAGACTCAACTTCTGATAGTGATGATGAGATATTTCATCTTTCTAAGAGATTCCAAAATTTAAACAGTAATAAGAAGTTATTTAAAAAATTAAAACTATAAAGGAAGGTATGATAAAAAAGGAAAATGGAAAAAAGGACATAAAATGGAATGACAACACAAATGAGATAGTCTGTTATGAGTGTAAACGAAAAGTCCATGTGAAGGATGATTTCCCCACGCTGAAATTTAAGAAAAAATATGAAGACAAGGGAAAGGGATATAAAAAGTCTATAAAAGATACTTGGAGGGCTTCACAAGATAGATCTAGTGGATCTGACACTTCTGATATTAAAAAGGACAAACATGCAAACCTGTATTTCATGACAGGAACATCTGAGGTAACACTCAATTCTCATATACCTAACGCTTATTATTATGGGAAATAAAGTGATTCAAATAATGATGAGAATATGACTAAGGCTGAACTATTCTAATATTATGGAATTCTTGAGGATACCTTTAATGAACTCAGGGATAAATACAAATTATTGAAAATACAAATTTCTTTAAATTCTAATTATAAGTTTGATCTGGATATAGAGAAATAAAAATGTTCTTAGTTGTTAAAATATATTACTGAACTTAAATTATCAAATTAGCAATTAAAAAGGGATCTTGAGAAATTTACTATAGGTAGAGATACCTTGACTCAATTTCTAGGGAAACAAATTACTTCAAAATATATAATTAGTGTAGGATATCAACCAGGATAGAGAAGGATTATTAAAAATAAGTTTGTTCCAAAATCTGGATAGTTCACTGCTAGTTCAAGTTCTGTACCATCTTTTGAAAAACATTTCTCTAAAGGACCTAAGAAAGTATTCATGTCTCAAAACATATCTTCTGATTATAGAAAACCTATGAGACAAGTATGGGTTCCCAAAGTTTTAATTACTAACCTCTCTGGACCCAAGAAAATCTGGGTACCAAAGTTACCCTACACTTAATCTGTTTTTTTGGAAAATTGTCTAAAGATCTCCTGTAAAACTCTATGGTACTTAGACATTGGATGTTCAAGACATATTATAGGATACTATTCATACTTAAAGAGCCTAATTAAAGTGGATGGTGGAAATGTCACATTCGGTGATAATTATAAAGGGAAGATCATCGGCTTAGTCCAAATTGGTAACCCTAATACTGTATTAATTTCAAAAGTACTTTTCATTGATGGGTTAAAGTACAATTTACTGAGTATCTCTCAGTTGTGTGATGATGGTTTTAATGTTAAGTTTAAAAATGATGAATGTAATGTTTTTAATTCTAAAAATTATTTAATATTCACTCCTCTTAGAAATCAAAATGTATATGTTGTTGATTTAAATTCTTTAGCTAAGAAAAAACTTTCTTGGTTAAATGCTTTTTATAAGGAATCTTGGTTATGGCATAGAATATTAGGAAATTTCAATGTGCACTCACATAGGAAACTAACTAGGAAAGGTTTAGTTAGAGACTTACCTAAATTGTAATTACCACTTAAAAAAGTTTTTAATCCTTGTAAAAAGGTAAAACAACACAATGTTTCTTTCAAATAAAATAAAGAAGTTTCTACTTCTCACCCGCTTGAGTTGGTTCACATGGATTGTTTTGAACCATCTAGAGTTTCTAAATGGGAAGCACTATGTTTATGTTCTCATAGATTATTTTTCTAGATATACTTGGGTATACATTATATCACACAAAAGTGAATCATGTTCTACTTCATTAAATATTCCAAGTCTGTAGAAAATCATAGTGGACTCAGAATTAAGACCTTGAGAAGTGATCATGGTCATGAGTTTGAAAATCAGGAATTTGAATCTTTTTTCTCGCAAAATGGATATAATCACAATTTCTCTGCTCCTAGAACACCTCAACAAAATGGAGTTAAAGAAAGAATAAATAGGACACTTCAATAAATTTCTTGAACTATGCTAAATGAGTACAATCTATCTATCTATTTTTGGGCAGAAGCTATTAATACAACTTGTTATATTATCAATAGAGTCTTAATTAGACTTATTCTTAAAAAAACCCCTTATGAACTCTAGAATAATAGTAATTCTAAGGTTAATTACTTAATAGTTTTTGGTTTCAAAGTCTTTATCCTTAACATTGAGTATAATCTTGAAAAATTTGATTCTAAGATTGATGAAGGAATTTTCCTAGGTTACTCAATCTCTAGTAAAGCTTATAGAGTTTTCAATAAGATAACCAAATGTGTGGAAGAATCAATTCATGTCAAATTTAATGATACTGATCCACATGAACCCAAAACCTCTGTTGAACATCTTGAGACAGATACGTCAATTCTGGACCTTAATGATAATGACAGTGAACCCTTAGTGAAAACAACTCGTTCTGGAAATTTTCCAGAATCTGTGCATGGTGAATCTGAACCCATAGACAACCATGAGGAGTCTAGTTTAACATTTTCTAGAGGTATTATAACTCTCAAGAATCATCATTTATATGATTTAGTAAAATATCTAAATATAGGAACACAAACTAGAGCTTCTCTGAGAAACCAGGTTGAACATCAATATTTTCTTTCACAGCATGAACCTAAAAATATTGATGATGCAATCAATGAAGAATTTTGGGTGATGGCTATGAAATAAGAATAAAATAAGTTTGAAAGAAATAATGTTTTGGAATTAGTAGAAAGGCCTAAAGACACTTTTACCATAGGCACAAAATGGTTGTTTAGAAATAAAGTCGATGAATCTGGAAACATAGTTAGAAACATGGCTAGACTAGTTGCAAAAGGATATAGTCAAGAAGAAGGAATATACTATGAGGAAACCTTCACACCTTTAGCTGGACTAGAAGCCATTAGGATACTACTTGCTTATGCAGCTCATCTAAATTTCGAACTTTATCAAATGGATGTCAAAAGTTCATTTCTAAATGGGTATATAGTTGAGTATGTATTTGTTGAACAGTCCCTTGGTTTTACAAATCCCGATTTTTCTAATCATGTCTTCAAACTATCTAAATCTTTATATGGTCTAAAACAAGCTCCAAGAGCTTGGTATGATAGACTTAGTTCTTTTCTTATTTTAAAAGGTTTTACTAAATGAATAGTGGATCCTACTCTTTTTTTTAAAAGGATTTCCAAAGATTTTTTAATAGTATAGATTTATATAGATGACATTATTTTTTGATCCATTAACAATTATTTATGTACTGATTTTTTGAAAATGATGCAAGATGAATTTGAAATGAGTTTAACAGGGGAACTTAAATTTTTCCTTGGATTTCAAAATTTTCAAAATAAAAATGATATTATTCTAAATCAAAGTAAATATACTAAATATATTTTTAATTTTTTTGGTTTGGATAGTAATAAAGGTAGTGATACACCATTGAGTACCACCTGTAAATTGGATGCTGATGAAATTGGTAAATTAGTGGATCAAACCAATTATAGAGATATGATTGGGATTCTACTCTATCTTACTACTAGCAGACCTGATATTATGTTCAGTGTATGCATGTGTGCTCATTTTCAATCAAATCCCAAAGAGTCTCATTTAACTATTGTTAAAATGGATTTTAAATATCTCAAGTATACTACAAACTTAGGACTATTTTATCCAAGAAGACAATAATTTGATTAAAAGATTTATTTGGATGCTGACTTTACTGGTTTTAAGTTAGATAGAAAGAGAACCTCTGGAACATGTCACATTTTTGGCAAGTCACTAGTATCATAGTGTAGTAAGGAACATAATTCAGTTGCATTATCTACTATAGAAGCTGAATATATTGCTGATGGTAGTTGTTGTGCTCAAATTCTACAGATGAAACACACTTTACTAGACTATGGATTTAAATTCAAACATGTCTCTATAAACTATGATAATACAAGTGCTATTAACATCTCTAAAAATCTAGTATCTCATGATAGGAAAAAACACATTTATGTGAGACATCACTTCTTGAGAGATCATTATCAAAGAGGTAATATCACTATTGAATTCATTGGCACTAAACATCAATTTTCTGATATATTCACAAAGCCTTTGAATTCTGAGAGGTTAAGTTTTATGAAACAAGAGTTAGGTATGATAAACTAATATGTTAGGAACCTCACCGATAGACCTCACTATTAGAACCTCACCAATAGACCTTACCATTAGAACCTCGCCATTAGAACCTCCCCGATAGACCTTACCATTAGAACCTCACCATTGGACCTCACCGTTAGAACCTCACTGATAGACCTTACCATTATAACCTTGTCATTAGACCTCACTGTTAGAACCTCACAGATAGAACTCACCATTAGAACCTCACAGATAGACCTCACTGTTAGAACCTCACCGTTGTTCCTCACCGTTGGACCTCACTGTTGGACCTCACCATTGGACCTCACCGTTGGAACCTCACTGTTGGAACCTCACCGTTGGAACTCATCGTTGGACCTCACCATTGGGACCTCACCATTGGACCTCACCATTAGTAACCTCACCGATAGACCACACCGTTGTTACCTTACCAATATTCGATGTTTTTGGGACTTAGCATTTTCTCCGTCAGAATCTGATACGTTTTCTGTATTACTTATTTCTTTTACTTGATTTGTTTTTGATTCATAAATGATAAAAATAAAGAACACACCACATTTTGATCCACAAATACTCTCTCCTGAACCTATTTCTCCCTAACCTTAGAACCTCTACTTCTACCGAAACCCTCTAACCACTCCAGATTAAAATGGAAAGGTTAAAACGACCATTGGTCAGCAATGAAGGATATGTGAAAAATCCTAAGATACCTTGAGCTAAGTCGAGTAGTGGAATCTAGGCAGTGGAAAAGTTGATCAATCTGAATCTGTCTAAGAGGGAAATCTTGGTTGAGAATTAACTAAGCTCGGAATGGCTTATGCCGAGTAGGTCTTTAGTGCTGAAGGCACTTGAAGCTCAAGGTTGGGTCGAATTCTTTGTAAACAACAGTGGACCCTATTATTAAAATCTAGTGAGAAAGTTTTACGAATTTCTAATATTTAAGTAGTCTAAGGATGAGAATAGAATTTCTTCAATGGTAAATGTACTAAGTGTAAGATTTTCCTCTCTTCAATGGGCTGAGTGTTTGAGAATTCCACATGAAGGGATTTTTGATTACTACTCAGGAGTTGTGCCTCCCACTACTGAATTCTTCTGTTATGAAGAAGTTCTAGCTGAATTGATAGGGAATGGGATCCCTAGAAAAGTAATTGCTTCTGAAATGGAAGGAGAATACAGGTTTCTATTTTAATTAGTTCATCATTTTTTGAGTCCCAGGATAGGGGACTGTGCTACCTTGAAATATCAGGATGTATATCTTTTGTATCTATTAAATCTTGGATAGAAGATAAATTTGTGTAGGATGCTAATGATTCAATTAGAAGATATGAAAACAACCAATTCCAAGTCCAATGCATAGTTTCATGCAAGATTGATATCCTTTATGGTGAAAGTAAATGGAGTTACTAGAAATAAATAAGAAATAGTTGTTGTGAGAGAAAATTTCTGCATCACCAAGATAATTTTCATGTTTATGAAGATCATATGGAACCCTTGGAAAAGAAGATGGGTAAATGATAAGGCTATGCTATTTGAGGAATTCAACCCAGTTACTCATATTAATAGGCCTAAGGATAAGAGAGATCCTAATCTGAATCCTAATGAAGTGGAGTCTACATACTCAGATGAAGAAGAAGAGGTTGTTGTTATGCATGTCAGATAGGACTCTCTTATAGATGACATGAGTGATCCTGACCTTCCTCAGACCCATATTATACCTTTTGGTGAGCCTATCCCACCAAAAAGGCTGCCTAGAAGGGATATTGTTCTAAGGGATAGTGATGATGAGTAAACTAATGAAGAAGAAGAAGATAAAAATGTCTTAAGAGACATTATAGAAACCTTAGAGGAGGAAGATGACACTAAATCTGGTCATGAGGACTTTGAGACAACTGTTGGTGAAAGTGAAGAAGAATGTCTAAGCCTCAGTCCTCTGATGGGACACACAAAAATGGTAGAAAATGTGGATGAAGATGTTTCTGATTCGGTTAAAAGTGGAATTGCAATGGCAGTATTTGAAGATTCTATAGAGGAAGTGGTATTGGACTCCCATGTTGATGCAGTTGCTCAAGGAGGTATAGCAGAGATGAATGTTGTTGATATGGAGAATGCTCCAAGTGATGGGGAGGAACCTGTTGCCACAGGTTCGGTTATTTTTTCTCATGGGATAGAAGATTGGTCATAAGACCCTGGATTTTTGTTCTTAAGCTTAGAGTATGGAGATTCTAATGATGACCATCCTATCAGAAGTCCTCCAATCCCTTCTGTTACTGAGACTACTATTGTGCAACCAATAATACTTTTTCCTAGAGACTATGTAAAGGATAATGATTTGGAATCTTTGAATTCAGGTTTGAAAAGGCATTTTGATGAGAAATCTGTTGAGATAGAGAGAACTGTGGCTCTAAACCAAGAAGTGGTGGCATCTTCCTTAGAGAGAGTTATTTCTGTCACTCACTCAAATCTACTATATAAAGTGAAGAAGTTCCAAAATTAGGTCAAAACCTTTGCAGAATCTATGGAATCAATGAAACAGTCTATTTCCAATTTATACTCCTATATGGATTCAAGGGTGAAAGTGGACAGAGATAGTAGATATGTTAAGAGTGTGGTTCAGCATATGGTCACTATGTTTAAGGACTTTGAGAAGTCTATGGAGACACATGTAAGTGTCCAAAATGATGATGTGAAAAGTCAAATCAGTGGGCTGACAAAAACTTTTAAGGAGATATTGGTTTTCACTTTGGTACCTCTAAGTGCATCTACTTCATCTTCAGCCTCTCCTTCGGTTGAACTAGAATCCTTTAAGTCAGTTGTTCTGGAAGAAGTGGAAGAGTTCTATGGTGAAAGTATCTCAGACCCTCAATCTAGGACTCAGGTTATTTCTACTACTAGAAAAATTCATAACCTTTTGGGAAATTATTTAAGGGAAGCTGCTCAAGATAATAAGGCCATTAAAGAGCGAGTAGATTTCTATTACAAAAGGGTATATACTAAGCATTAGATGGATGGTCACTTTAAGCTACGTTTTGAGAAATAGAGGATCCCACCTATCACTCATGCATTTAAAGATCTAGTTAGTAGGATTATAGAGCTGACTCCTGTCTTAGAGAGATTCTTGGAGAATAAGGATTATTTTATCTCATCCATGGAAAGAGGAGGAAGCATTATTATGGATTTCAGAAATATTCTTTTGCCTTTCCTCCATGTGGACTGCACTCCCATCATTGTTCCTCCAGCCTTGGCTTCTTCCTTGGGTGCTTCAGGATCTACCAGTACTGCACCAATGATGACTCATGCACTGGACATCAGAAGCTTAACCCCTATGATTCCTCAAAGATCTACTCACTATAGGTCTACTAATGCCTCTGTAGCAGCTCCTCCAACCCTGATGACTGTCATACCTTGGTCTATCCCTCCATCTTCAGACCCTGACTCCTCAGCCTCAAAATCCAATGCCCCTTTGGACATATCTGATGTGGATTGACTGTGGGATGTCTTAGTTGATAAGGATCTTTTGTATACTCTTTGTATCTTTTTTTATTTCTTAATTCATAATAAAATCCTCTTTTATCACTTTTTATCTTGCATTATTTTTATTAATCACAAATGGGTAGAATTTTTATGTTGCCCGAATCTTTTCATGTATATGTTATCTATATTGGGGAGAAGTCTTAAGTTCCCCAAAGTTACCCAAAGGGGGAGATGTTTTTAAGTTACCTAGAACTTTTGTATATATACACTATTTGTATTTTCCACCATAACCATGGTTCATTTTTAATTATACACATCTCTGAAGATATTATCAAATGTTATTAACCTTGATTGTGTAAATACTGATATAATTTGTGATTATCAAAAATGGGGAGATTGTTGGAAACACCTATTTTGATAATACCAAATCATGTTTCATTTATGTGATAATAATATTTCTACTATAGAATAATCATGTTTCATTAATATTTATAATCTCTATCCATTGATACCAATATATCTTTAATCTCACTATTCTATTGTTCAAGATTATAGTGCAAAGGTTATTGATGCAAAGGTTATTGATGCAAAGGTCACCGATCCAAAGGTCACTGATGCAAAGTTCACCGATGAAAAGGTCACCAATGAAAAGGTTACCGATGCAAATGAAACTGATGAAAAGGTCACCGATGAAAAGGTTACCAATGAAAAGATCACTGATACAAAGGTCACTGATATAAAGGTTACCAATGAAATGATCGTAAATGCAAAGGTCATCGATGCAAGGCTACCAATGAAGGTCAACAATACAAGGCTACCGATGAAGGCTACCAATGCAATTACTATTAAAACCTATAGTTGTGAAGGAAACCATTACCATTCTACCGATTCTTACCCTTCCATACATCTTCAAATTCTTAAAATTATTATAACTGTCATATTTGGTAAATTTAATGCGTCTGACATTAATTAATGCTGATTGTAGACATATCAAGAAACCATATCTGGGGATACTACGAGGTACGAGGAGGATCCCACATGGTTTACTTATTTCTATTTTCGAACCTCAAATATAAAATAGAAGACCGAGGAAGAAACTATAAGTACTAAGATAACAGAAGAAGTGATAAATAGCATCAGAATATAATAGAAATAGATTACATGCTGGATCAAAGAGAACAAGGAAGACCCATTAGATTCTTACACTGTAAACTCAAGAATCTCAAGAAGATCATTTCAAGAGAACAATTTCAAGGCTGACTTTTGTGATTCCTCAACTCTTGATCAACACAAGAATCGTAATACTCAATTCATGAAAGCTAGAACCTGTAGTTATGACACTCTGTTTTGAGGAAATATTCTACAAAGAGACTCAAACTGAAAATTCTTCATCTCAAGGAGTCAAGAGCTGAACTGCACACATATAGAGATTTCTAAACTAAATATCATAATATAATCTCTATTGTGTTCCTTCATTTTATATTTCTGATAAGTGTGTGTGTCTATCTGTTACACACACTGTATCTTGTGCCTGAACTGAAGGATACTGAAAATCCTTACATCAATCTTCACCTACATTTTGTTTCCCATATATAACTGTGGAAGAGACTATGTGTGGTATGTATTGTTTGTTTTTTCCAAGCATAACTGTGGTAGATGGTGTGAACCCTGGACAGTTTGAAAAAAATGTTATAAAGCCCGAAATAGGTTGTGTATAAAGTTTATTGTTAATATAAACTTCTTGGTGGCAGGTGATCACCAAGTGGATAGGATTAAGTCTCATCTTGAGACTGAAACTCTTGTTTCACTCTACTGTGTATTATATTTTGTGATACTCTATTTTATCTATTTTATGCTACTCATTAATTGCTAAAACAGAAAATTGTTTTTCATTGACTTGGATAGTTAGTTCTGGTTAGTGTGTGTGTGTATGTGTTTAATTCAGTAAACTTGTTTCAAAATTTGAATAAGTGTTTTAAACTAATTCAACTAGGGACTAATCACCCTTTGATAATCCTTTTGACCAACTAAAAATTTATATCTCTACTTCCATAATTAACTGGGCCGTTTCATTTTTAGGGGATATTTATAAGAAAGTTTTTAACATAAATTTTATATAGGAGCTCAATTCACCCCCCTCTTGAGATTCCACTCTGACCATCAATATATATATCACACCTTTAACCATATTGATAGTTCCTCTATATCTTTAATGTGAAAATCAAGGCTTTTAACTCCAAATCATTAGTTAGAAAATTTTTCTCATTAATTTTCAATTGGTGAGAGGTATAATCTATGACCATATTATTCTATATTAGGATTCATCAAAATCGCTTTATTGATACATCACTACATATCACAAATATTTCTCCATTTCATTATAGTGTAATCATTGGTTCATCGACCAACATTATCTTCAGTTCTTTGAAATTATCCTCACATTAATCTATCCGTAAGAACTTACCCCCCCCCCCCCCCCGAGTCAACATAGTGAGTGGATTAGATAGTATTGAAAAATATCTCAAAAATAATTGGTAGTATCTATCTAACCATAAAAACTATAGATCTCAATTACATTGGATCTTCTAGTCCATTTCATAATAACTTTCATCTTTAAAGGATTCATCGATATACCCTCACATGAAATAATATGACTCAATAATCAAACTTTTCTATCCAAAATTCACACTTTGTAAATTTCCCATATAGATTATTATTCCTCAAGGTTTTTAGAAAAATACTTAAATGTTTTTCATTATATTACTTACTCTTAAAATATATAAGAATATCATATATAAATACTACAAAAAATTGATAAAGGTGATCTCTAAAGACTCTATTCATTAAATCCATCAAGATATAAGGAATATTGATATGTCTAAATGGAATTACTACAATTTAATAATGAATATATCTCATACAGATTCTTTTCTTGGGTGTATTCTCCTTCTTGACCCATAGAAGATGATATCTAGATTTAATATCAAACTTGTATAAATATTTATATTTTCATAGTTGATCAAACATATAATTTATATAGGGTGGAGGATACTTTTTCTTAATAGTGATCTTGTAAAGTTCCCAATAATAAATGAAAATATACATTGAATCGTCTTTATTATTAACTAAAATAATAGTTGAACCCCATGGTGAAGCACTAGGAATAATGAATCCCTTATCTAGATTGTCTTATAGTTTATTCTCCAGTTCCTATAACCAAATCAAGGCCATTTGATATGGAGTCTTTGAAATTTGTGTAGCACCAATAATGGGTTCTACTGATAACTCAATTTCATGATTTTTGGGAAGAATAGGAAATTTATTGGGAAATACATCAGCATATTACCAAATATTAGAAAAATTTTAAATGTTGAGTTTCTCCCTATCCATTTGAGATAAATATTCCTCATGAATAGTTAGTGAAACCCATATGATGTAAGTAATTTAAATTAGAAATTTAGGTTTACCCTCACATTGATAGATGATGATAGGTTGATTTGGAATACCAAATATTACATCCCTATCAATGTAATTGATATTCACTATATATTGAAATAGTAAATACATGAACAATAATATATTAAATTCAATTATAAGATGAATAATAATATTATCATAAAGTAAATTCTCACAAAATTTTATCAGATATAAGCTATAGAATTGATATACGATCATCATACCATTATGATTTTTCACTTACAACTCAATATATAATCATTGAGGTAGTTATGTGATAAACTTAGAAAATTATTAAAATAAAAATGAGTTGGTAGAACCTGAATTGAATAAAACATTTTCAATTCCATAGTGGATGATATGTTCACCTTACACCACATCACTAAGAACTTCAACTTTGGATGTAGTAAATGCATGAGTTTTCCCATCTCTTCTTGGTGTATTTATGGTTAGTTCCCTTTAAATTTATATAATTAGTTGGTATAGTTCATCATCTCCTTGCACTTAAATAACAACACATTGATATATTCTCCCTTACCCTTGAATTCAAGAGCATGATGGCCTTTTTCCCCATACTTGATGAAAACACATTTTCCCTTTAAGAATATACCAAGGTATTTACTTCTACAAGTATCACATATTAGATAATCCACCTTTCTTTTCTTCCCTTAATCCATTTTTCCTCATTCACCAAATTATTCTATTTCTTTCCTTTGAATCCATAAGACTTAGATAATTCTTTCTCTATCTTGATAGCACATGGTATTATATCGTTGTATAATGAGAATGTTTAGTGTATAGGTTTCCTTCAAAGGATTTTCTTTATCCCTTAAAATAAATAGTCAATATTAATCTTTGGATTATGTATATATTACATGGTATGTCTTTCTATAATTCTAAAGTTGGATTCATACATAGAAACATTTTCCTCTTCCTTTAGACTCTGGAATTCCCTCTCCATATTCACCCATTGTTCATGAGGGAAATATTTTTCTAATAAAATTAAATAAAAATATTTCCAATCCATGTAAGTTATTTCCAACACATCATTTGTGTTTTGGATCAATTTCCACAATTGATAGAAATCCCCAATGATATTATAATCTTTCATGATAATATTATCACTTTCATTACTTCCCAAAGTAAGAAACATATTTTCTAAATAAAGTATCCATTTCTCAACTATAAATGGATTTGTGGCTACATTGAATTATGAGGTTTGTTGAAACATGAAATAGTATAACATTGCTACACTCTATTGTATGTTAGAAGGCTTATTCATTTAGAAAAGTTATTATTCATAACATGAGACATGTAACCCAATATAGTTATAATTTGTTCAGATTTAACTCCAACTCCATTATCTTACCCATAAGGGAAATCCATATCTAGAATACATGCATTAGTAAAATTTCCATTACTTAAACTAGGTTCTATTTCTAAATAATTTAATCTTATATATTAGATCATAGCATTATGAATCATAATTTATAATTCATTAACTAGTGAAACAATAAACATAAATTTTAAATTTATGAAAAACTAATCTTATAATTATAAGCTTAGTATCATTAGTAATATCTTAAAATCATAAATATATTTTAAAATATTTCATAATGGTTTGTAAATAAAATATTAATTTAATAATATCTTTTAAGAGTATCAAATCGGGTGGGTAGTAAGGACCCATTCACCGTGCACCAGAATGAAGATTGATAGATACTCAACCAACTCTTATTTAGGTTTTTACCACTAGATAAATATATACCAAAACCACATCCACTTTTTGTATCCAGAAAATTATTTTCTCTAGGAAAATCACATAATATCTATCTTAACAAAAATTGATATTATATTATATTACATTTGTATATATCCTCAAAGTCTATCATATGGTTATGTTTTCTAATGTATTTTTATAATATATTTCCAATGGTTTCTACAAAACTTATTATGATTACAAATGAAAAGAACTCAACCCTAGTATCCAAAATTCTATGGTTTAGAACTAGATATAGGTAGTCATATCCCAAATGATCAATTAACTTAGTATTCTTTTCAAACTAGATACATGCTTGAATATAACATTATATTTGAAAATATAAAATATAATATAGTATGTTATTTGAGAACATCATGATTAATTCAAGAATATACTTAAATATCATTCACAGTACACATCCTAGAATATTATAGAAAGGAAACATGAGAAATGGGTGATCTCAGATGCTCGATAAGGGAATGCGTACAATGAAAGATAAATAATGCATGAATAATATGGTAGAAATAAATGATGATCAAATAATTCCACATAAATAATCACATGAACCTATATCATATACTTAGATATTGTAACTATTTTAATAATCACATGGCCATCAATAAATAATTTCGTAAGGATGGAATTCATAATGTGGGGCATCTAAAACATGTCTTCTAGACCTCAATCCAAGATATCTCACATAAATAGGTAATTCCATGGACAAATACCCAACATATATTGTCTCATGAGAACTATAGATTCATTGAGGGGATATATAATTATGGTCCTCACCTATAACTTAATAATTTCAATGTATTCACCATGTAAATAAACAATACAACTTAATCAACATTCCTTCATAATCAACAATTGTCTATATTAGAATAAATAACATACGAAATGTCAATACTTTTCCCAATCAAACTATTCATAAGAAATAAAGATAATTATATAGGGTGGAATCATAATATTATAACCTTAATAAATCATTTTATTAATTAAAGGATGTTTACATAGATGAATTGCTTTTAAAAAATCTTTGGAATATTTCTTGAAGAAAATGCCCTTTTTATTTGGAAATCACTTATTTAAAATCTAAAATTTTCAAAATATTTGGAATAAATTATTTATAAATAATTAATGATAGTTTTAAAGGAATATTAATATAAAATAGTATTCAAGATGTTGGGAATATTCATTCATGCAGAGTACATTAAAATAGAGATTTAATCCACACCTTTGGTAAAAAGTACAACTTTCGAAAAATGACAAGAAGATTACATTAAAACATTTTTATCCAAAATCAAACATGGTTAAAATGACTTTAATAAAACATTATATAATAGTAAAATAATTTTTTTAAACATTTTAAAAGAACATATGTACATGGAATAAAAATATTTGTGACTGAATAGAAAAACAAAGTCAACTTTCCTTAAAAGTATACTTTCAATATTTTGAGTAATTAGAATGAAGAAAATGAAAGGAAAACTTTTAATTTAAATATATAAACAAATTATAATAAAATATATTTGGTTTAATATACAAATATCATATAATTACCCTAATATAAACTTAAACATAAACAATCCTAAATAAGAATGATATTGTGAAATAAACTCTTACCTTAGGTATGAATTGCTTCATAAGTGATTTTAACTTCTTGTATAATAAATTAAATTTATTATAATTCCATAATATAACTATATATATAATTATAATATAAAATATTATCCACATATAACATTTAATTACTCATTTATCAAAAATTCTTTATTAAAATCATTGTTCTCAAGGGTTAACTATCTAATTTTTCATATAAGATTTGGTTCAGTGGTTTTGGTTCTTGTATATAGATCATGGTTTATTAATCTAAAGAATTTTAATATTGATATAAATATCATATATATTCATTATATACATATTTATAATCATTATTCAAATTCATACATGAAAAATGAATCATATTGCTTTGCGGAGGTGGTAATCCACACATACACACGAGCGATGTTGTCTTTTTTTTAATGAGTGGAAGGGTATGAAGATAAATGATATATTATAGTTAAGGGATCATAATTATTTCATAAATATCATATATATTAATTAGTTCTATATATATAACTATCCAAGTAAAATTGTGATGAAAAACAAATTACACCGTTGTATGGACATAGTAAGTCGTATATATGCATGACTGATTATTTCTCTTTTATTATCATGGAAAATTGGTAGAAAATGGTTTTATCCTAACCATAATAAAATATAATTATATTTATTATACTATGGTAATTATTTTATAATGGGTAAAATATATTTAGAGGAATTATTATAATAAATAAACTTGAAAGAGTCAGCAAAGATGATTTCCTCTTCTTGGATTGACCTCCTACAGATAACTCCTTAAGCGTTGAATATTGGTCTTAGAAGATGAAAAAAGACATATAGGATAAAATAAATTAATCTAGGAAGGTATAATGGTATGTATTATCCATTAAATGTTGCTCAATCATTTAGAATAAGGGAGGAGAGAAGGTTCCCTTTTATAAGTAGGGGAGGGGTACCCTTGGAATTTCTTAAATAATTAGATAATATAAATAAATTTTTATTTTCATGTGGATAAAAATCAATATATTTAGAATATAGATGATGATACGTCTAAATAATCTCATATAATAATATTTAGAAAATGTTAGGTTATTTTTTAACCCTTATCTTCTAGTTTTAACCCCTAGTTAACCCATTTGATGATTACTGCAATATCAAGGTTTTTTACTCATTAGGGGTCAAGAATGATACTATCAAATTAAAAGTGACAGATAAGTTTATATTTTTGGATATATTCTACCATATACTAATAAAATTTCCAAATATAATATTTTTATGTATTTTAATTTATTTAATAAAATATTATTTAACAAAAGATGCCATTAAATTCATTTTTTAGAACTATTCTTATAGTCGACTTTAAAAAAAATGAAATGAAATAATAATATAAAATTTTAGCGCATATATAATACATTATATTTATCTATAAAATTCTTGCAACACAATAATTCAACCAATTATTATTTCTTTTAAAATTTTTAAAATAATTTATTTTAGTTGTCTATTACTTGAATAAGTATTGTGTTAGTGTTTCATAATCATTTAAGGAAATTATTCAATCACTAAAAATTAAAAATAAATTTCCATGATAAAAAAATAATTTATATTTCAAATAAACACTTATAACTAAACATAAAATATTTTTATTCATAAGAAAAAAATATTATAGATATTAAAAAAATAGAGTGAAATTTTGTATTTATTCATTGAATAAAATAATATTAAGTTCATTATCAATGATAAATGGAACCAAATTTTCTTATATTTGAATATTGGATGATTATAGTTGAACTAAAATCATACACTAGAAATTTGGTTGGTTTCAGATAAATTTTAATTCCTTATCACATCATTTTTAATCCTAATTACCTATCTTAACCTTATGTAGGTGACAAATATTTATCATGGTTACTATTTATAATGACCAAAAAAATTAAATGGCCTATTTACCAAATTTTAACATCATGATTTGAAATATAGAATCCATTTTTAAAGATTAAATTTCAATAATTTTTAGAAATCCATTTTTAAATTAGCATGCTAAATATAATGAAAAATGTTTTTAGAATATATGTGTTTGTGTGTGCGAGTAAGCATGTGTGTGTGTATTAATGCTTAAGATGGATTTTTTCGTACCTCAAGCCTAGTAAACACCATTAGATGAATGTTAAAAACTTTTAATGAATATATAAACTATAAATTTCATTAAAATAATTCATGAAAGGATATTAATCTAATTTATTTATATAAAAACACATTGTGTACATAAAATCTATTTTTCATAATAACATCTCTATTCACCTTCATATGCTTTTATTTTTGTTTCAAATCAATTAATAACTAATGAATTAATTTTATACATATGTAAAAAATAGTTTTTCATCATTTGGTTTCCCCTATTCATATTCTCTAATCCAATGGCTATGCTATAATTTTCATATTATATAATAATATTTCCAAAACATATCACGGTTCATTTAAACTTGGTGTTACGTGAAACACAAGATATCAATGAAAAAAATTTATTCAAATAGGAAAATATTATAAAATCTCACAGTGTTATACATTTGGTCCCCAAGGTCATCACCACCAAGGAGGCATCCCATTTAGGTTCATACATCACAATTAGTTATTTGGGCCTATGTTCAACGCTCAGTGGACATCTCATCCCTTAACATCTACCAAGTTATCTCATAGACTCACAGGCCTTAGGGGTATACCAAACAGAATATAGTCTTTATAGATGGCCCAAGTCCCATATCTAAGTTTGGGGTCACTCCCAACTAGTCAACTCATCCCAACCTAGGTGCACTATTCCTACGGTCTATCCATCTTGGCTACACACATTTCAAGGTTCTTCACTCATCCTAACAGGGTTTTCCATATCAAGTCATGCCACACCCACTCTTGTATTTTTCTTTACATCTAATTAACCTCTTAGTATAGGCCTAAACTATCAGCAGCTAAGGCGTTAAGCCATTTCCCAAGGTCCTTAGTGTCCTTGTCACTTTTTCTCTTTAATTCCAGTTACTAATAAAATTTTAACAATTTAATTTAAATTAAAAAATCTAAATTTAATTAATCAATTTATTAATTATAGGGAAATCATCCTACCCTTGAGACCACACATGTTCATTCATATAAACAACATTTTATAATCCATATGGACTAGCACTGGAAAAACCTAACTCATTTTAAAATATTTTCCATTTAATTCCCATCCCAGTAACTCACTTCCCAAACTTAGCTTACCTCATCTCTACTCTAATGGTCACCACCTTCTCTCTAAAGTACCTATCTAATTCCAAGTAAACAAAATTAATTAATTATAATCAATTTATAATTAATTAAAATAATCTACAATTGAAAACCTAATTAATTATATTTCTCAAAAATGTTGAAATCTCACCCGAATGCCTCATCACACCAGAACTATAACCAAAAACCTATGGGAGGTCTTCAATAAACCCATAGGATAATCTTGGGACCAATTACTAACAATAATCACCATTTTCATTATTAAATTAATTTAATTTAATGAAATCCTAAATAAAATTCATGGTAAGACATACCATTAATGAAACAATGAGCAGTTATAAGATTATGTCTTCTCAAGATGTCCTCTATGAGGTCTGAGTAAAATCCCCATCCATATCATATAATTACACTATGATTTGGTAGAATTAAAACCTAATACCTAAAATAGAGAAGTTAAATTAAGATATAATAATAGTAAAATAAGAACTATGACCAGTAGAGTGAGGGAATCACCTTAAATGATAAGGAATTATGTACAAAAACCGTCAAATTTGAGGAGAGTCGAAGGAGGAAAAGAGAGAAGAGTGGATCGGTGTGAATATAGAGAAGAGGGAAGAAAATGTGGGATGGGGTTTAAAATATTAGATGGGGAATGGTAATGTTTTCACTTTTAAGAAGACACACAATTTGGATTCAAGGTTGGCCAATCATTTCACCAGCTGTGTGGATGGATCTTCCTCCAAGCCATCCACCTCATACAGTTTGGTTTCATAGTTTACCAAACAGTGCACCAATCTTGTGAGAAGATCACCAGTTTTCCAATAGTTTCTACACAATTTGACCTTAACCATGGTCTATTCATTTTTTATAACATTGTTGCATAGAAAAAGAACTGAAAATGCCTTATTCTTCAGGGTGCCTCTGGGTTTCCTCTAAACTGTACACCCCAAACTATGTTCCCGAAGTAGAATCCTCCAATAACTTCTCAAAACATACCTGAATCTCTATAGGATCACTATAAAACCCAAGATACCTTTTTATCCTCAAAACATACCATAAATACATCAAATTAAGACATCTATACTCTAAGAATTCCATTCTGAATCCCAGTTCAAAATCAAGACCATTCACCAATTTAAACATTCAAATTCCTTTTCAAATTTTCAACCTAAACTAATATATAATCCTACAGCATACCTAATTTCAAGTCTTATGCATTAATATTTCCAATCCCACTTAGAAATAATGGAGTGTATGATACATATTTTTTACCCTCAATAGATCCATTTTCATGGATTTTACATCCACTACATGGGGGAAATTGAAAAGTAGAAGGCACAGATGCAACACATTTTAGGTGGAAAATAGGAGTCTTACTCTCATTAAGGGTACTGGAAGGGTATTTGTGGGGTTTATGCCAATGGTGGATACCTCTCTCATCATATGGATTCAGGTTTCTTCTAATAACTTGAGTTGATCGAGCTCAAGCATTTGTCACCCAAGTATTATTGCATGTGCTAGGGGAATTCTCATTGATGTTATTAAGATTAAAACTTCCATTATCAAGGGAATGTTGTATTTTAAGACCCATGGAGACCTTATCTATTTTTTAAGACACGGAGGATACACCTTTTATCAAGGAAATTTAGGATTGAAATGATGCTATGTTGGTGTGCATACCCTGATCCCATACATAATGTGGTTTCTTGATTGTATTGAGGTTTTGATGCTAGAAAAATAAATCCAAATAGGATTATTAGTTGGTATATACCAATTAGGTGTCTTGGTTGAAGATATAACCTTTAAATAATATGACACTTTAAATAACCATGTGTAGAAGCATCGGTGTGGGAGGAATCAAGACATCCTAAAATAAATCTAGTTTTTGGGATAATATCTCACATAGAGGAATGAGCCTACATAAGACAACCATATAACACAAACACATGATACTTGGTTGTACAAATACATTTTCAGGAGACCGATTGAGGATTCCACCTTTCATATATAAATAATTCTCAAATTATGTGACCACATGTTGATAGTGTGAATTTGTCACGTGGTCATCTCTTATGAGATTATACCATAAAATCTTCTCTTATGGGATAACACCATGTGAATATATCATGAATAATTATACCATATGGATGTATATTGTGGGATTATAACTTGCATATGTCTTTTTTTTATTTTTCATTACTCAATGTTATATTTTTATATGGATTTATGTAAAGACACTGACTCTAGTAACCCAGAGTTGATGCCTACTTTATTACATTGTCAAAGATACAAGGGGTAAAATCCCAAAGGTATCATCATACTATAATTTTTTTAGATCTATATATATACATGATATGTATTTTAAATAGAAAAATAAAATTCAAAAAAATGTAATGGTAAAAATTTGGAATCCATGAACTCATTCCAAGAATTCTTCTTCACGTCTTGGGGAAAGGAAATAAAATAAGGGTGAGCTCAAATAATAAGTAAGAGTTACATACAGAAGAAGCTATCATGAATCAATAAATCATAATAAATATATAAAATTAAATAACTAAACACTAATTTAATTTTATCAATAACTTGTCTATCATAATTGGATAAGGCATTATCAATATGGCAAGGTAAATAACAGAAACCACATTCCATTTAATCAAAAAAATAAGATTAAAATTCATATAGTGATAATATACTAGTGAAAATCTATTGTATAATAATAATAAAATAGTTATAAATTAATTAAATTCTTAATTATTAGATTTAATGATCTCATGAATCACGATACCTCTACTTCCATGACCTTTCTCGTGATATTTTAAAACTACTCGGTAAAAACCCATCTGATTTGGCCAAATGATTTGTCTCATGATACCTATAAATGAATTGAGGGGAAATCTATAATTATCCCCCATCCATAACTACATTCCCAAATAATTCCTCATATATTGAATAATAGATTAAATTCATGAATCAAGATTTTTTATCATCAAATGTCTGTATTGATTAAATGATACAGATTTATCAATATTTCCCCAGTTAATAAAGTAACATTCAAAGTAAACACCAAATGTTAAAATGATATAAAGTTTATGAGATAATAATATCCTTTATATAATAATATATATATTAAATATAAATTTAATTTATAATGAAAAATTATCACAATAAAGTAATAGTTTTAAGAGAAAGTTAACAATCAAAAAAGCAGGTGAGATTTTACAATAACTTTTACCACTTGGTAATTTTCAAGTTAAATAATTTTGGATTAAATGATTTAAATTGAAACCTAAAATACCATGAATTATCAATTAATCGTGATATTACATGTAAAAGTGGAATTATATACACCATAAAAAATAAATTAGGTGCATAATATAACAATATGGCTTAATGAAGGGAAATAGAGACGAAGCCCCTTACCTCATGATGCCTTTTGGTTAAAAATTATTTAAACTCAAATATAATGGTTTAAATCATGTTATTAATTTATATTATAACCATATTAATATTTATAATATTATATATGATCCTCTTATATCAATTTACCACCTGTTTGTTAATAAAGTTTCATTATTTTCATTATTTTGGGTGTTAATTGCCTTGTTTTCTAATATGTGTTTTTTCATGAAAGATCCAATTATTGTACATATTATATAGTATTATAGTATTCATAATTATAGTAATGTTAAAAATATAATATTTACTCATTACATAAGTTTTTAGATTCATTCTTGATGGTTGAACATGGAAAATGAATTGCATCGCTTCGTGGAAACGACAAGTCGTACGTTTGAACGAGCGACGATATCATTCCCTTTACGAGTAAATCGGTAAGGAAATGGGTGATATAATAATATTAAATAAATGATATCATGTCATATATATCACATATATTTATTAAATTTATCCTTATTACCTTCCATGTAAATTATAATTGAAAAATGAATCACATCGCTTCGCAAGGCGGTAGTCCACAATACACACGAGCGACTTTATTGTATTTTAAACTGAATAGAAATTAAGAAGGACTATGACATATTTTAATTACATTAGTATAATAATATAATATATATATATATATATATATATTAAATTCATCATTATATCCACCCATTAAAGGTGGTTATGGAAAACAAATTTTATCAGTTCGCGAGGTGGTAGTCCGTCCTACACACAATCGACGGTTTCATGCCCCATTTGATAAAAGTACAGATAGATATAGGTTATTACATTAACATAATTACATCTAAATATATGGAAGATACTTTTTTATTATAATATCCAGATTTAATATGATTTTAATGATGTGGAAAAATAAATATAATGAAAACACTTGTTTAAGAACGTTACCACTTCTTCGAAGAACTTCTTTTGGTTTGAACCAAAATCATTCCTATGAAGGATTTATGATCAAAAAAAGGTATAAAGGATGTTTTGAGTGTATTATGTAATTTTTTTAGTTATTTTACCTTCCAAATGTATTTGGAATTGTGAAGAGGGGAGGAGAGGGGTATTCTTTTATAAGTGGGGCAGAGGACACACATTGAAAGTTTTATAAGAATTAATCACACCCACATTTTTATCATGAAAAAATCATTGAAAATGGATACTTTTTTGACCCTTAGAGTTTATAATGTCTAAATATGATAGATAAATGGGGTTTTTAAAATTTTTTAGGTCATTTATAACTCTTATCTTCTTAGTTTAACCCCTAGGTAAATCTGTTTTTACCTTAACCATGATAATTATTTTTATTTCTTTTACTATTAATAATTGTAAAAAATTAAGTTAACATTATTAGATAATATAAACAATTATGATTAAAAATATGTAATCTGTTCTACCAAATTCAATTCAAATAAGTGGAATAATACAATTTAAAATAATACAAGTATACATGATGAAAAAGAAGGTGTCTAAAGAGAAATTTATCTTAAGTATTAAAGGTTTTAATATCAATATTCAATATGAAATTAATTCAACTGAACTAAATTTTATGGATTATAATATAATTTTAATAATTTTACTTAAACCTAACTTAAAATATAATTTAACTTCATAAATAATTTAAATGAAAAGACACTTTTCAATAAAAAATCAATATTTTTCACTATTTATAGAAAAATAAAACTTTTGAGAAAAATACCAAAAATTCACCCTAGAGTAAATTTTATATTATTATTTCACAAATGAAGTTCATTTAATAAAATAAATTTAATTAAATTCTGAAAAATTAATTTTATTATAATTGTGCAAGAAGCGACAAAACCGTTCTCTTTGAAAAATATATTTTTTTTAGAAAACATTTCCTTTACTTTCAAATTGTTATTATTTTTATTTATAATTAAATGATAAACCATGAATTTGTGTAAACTAAATATTTTTCATAATTTTGTTAGTCATATTCCCACCTTCCAATTTAACATCTAGGTTATAATGTTTATGTTAAAAAAATATTTTAATAAAGCATTTTCGTTTAAACTTGGGGTTTCATGCATCACAAGATGTCAAGGAGATTGAATTTTTTTAAAGGTAATAAATCATAAAGTCTTTGTGTGTTACATTCTTAGATCATACAAAAAATTCATCCTAAAAAATTTCATTTATATTACCTTATAAACAAATGAGGGTAGTTATTCTTTATAACACCTACTGGTTACCATTTTTCTTCTTCCATTTTATGATTTCTCTAAAGTATGTTTACCAGATGATTTATCAGATTACTTAATACTTTCTCTCTAGTATCCATAATATGGATGGATTATTCATAGTAAGATATACCAAGTTCAAGTTCTATTGCATCATAAGTGACCACATGTGTTGGTTATAGCATGCGCTTCTTTAATAATGATATGTGGAACACATCTTGTACTCTTGAGAGACTTAGGGTAATTTCCAATAAGTAAGAAATAAAACTAATTTTTCAAGTATTTAAATGGTATAATGTACATGTGGCTCAGTTTCCATTTCTTACCAAACTTTATGACACCCTTATATGGAAATAATCTAATGAAAGTGTGATCTCCCACTTCAAATTATAAATCCTTCCTTCAATTATCAACATAAATATTTTACCTAATTTGAGAGGTTTAATATGATACTTAGTAGCCTTTACCTTTGTTTTTTATCTTCAAAAACATCTGGGCCCACAAGTTTCCTTTCACCAACTTCAACCCAACAAGTTGGATTATGATATCTATTTCCATATAATGCTTCATACAGTTCTATTTGGATACTTGAATGGAAACTATTTTTATAAGAAAAATCTAAAAAAGTTAAATATAGATCCCATGTCCCTTGAAAGTCAAGTGATCATGACCTCAACATTTCTTACATTATTCAAATAGTCCTTTCAGATTATCCATCAGTTTGAGGATGGTAGACAGTTCTCAAGTGAAGCATAGTATCGAGATCCTTCTAAATATTCATCTATAATTTCAATCTAAAATGGGGATCATGATCATAAATTATATAAATAAGATCACCGTGAAGTCTTATAACTTCATTAATATAGAGTCTTGGTAGGTGATAAAGAGGTAAATATTCTCTTATAGAGATGAAATGTGCAGATTTGGATAGGAGATCAATGATAACCTATATTTCATAATTATTTCTAGGGGTATTTGGTTGTATTATTAAAATTTTCATATTAATGTTATCCCATTTCCACACATGAATAGGAAGAGGTTGCATGAATCCTCTAGGATATTGTCTCATAACTTTCATTTGTTTAAAAACCAAACATCTGGACATGTGACCATCAATTTCTCACTTCATGTTATCCCACTATAAATGTTCCCTCAAATCCCTATACATTATTTTGCTACCATGGTGTATAAGGAATCTCAAGTTATGATCATAATCCAACAAATTCATTTTTATCTCAGTTATAAATGGAATACATTACTAATTTCCAAATTTTAGAATACCATATTCACAAATTAAGTCCTCTAATCTCCTATCATTCACATTATTAATTTTCTTCTGAAAGTTATCATCATTAGATTTGTGGCTTTTCATCTTTAATAACAAATATGGTTTCACAATAATTTGAGAAAATAAGTTATGTATCTCCTTCTTTACTAATTCTCATATCTATCCTTACAAGATATATAAACCTAGAATCCCTCTCTATCCACTTTTGAGTCATAACCCCATGATATTTTCTAATCAAGGGATTCTTTACCTTTTTTTATTTCCTTGGGTGTTAGTGTATCAAGATATCATAACCCTTGAGTTAATCGAGACAACTCCTTTGTTTCATATTGATCAATTTCTATGAAAAGTTTTATTTTAAGCTTTTATGATCCATGTATTTCTGAAACCTTTCACTGTAGAGATAATGTTTTTATATCATCAAAGAAAATATTATAGTTTTCAAGTCAAGATAATGGGTTGGATAGTTATACTCATTCTTATTCAATTGCCTTGATACGTATGTAATAAATTTATTATTTTACAGTAGGACACAACCATGTCCCTTCTTTGATACATCACTATATATCACAAACCCATCATTTCCATATGGTTGGATCAAAATTGGAGCATTGTCCAATATCCACTTCAGTTCAACAAAACATTTTTCACAATAATTTATCCAAACAAACATAACCTATTTATGTCTAATCTTGGTTAATGGGTTAGAAAATAGAGAAAACTATGAATGAATATCTGATTGTAACTAGAAAGCCCAATGAAACTACATACCTCAATTAGGTTCATTGGTGTAGTATATTATCTAAATGCCTTTTTCTTCACATGATAAACTGAGTTTCTATCCTTAGAAACAATATAACCATGAAAAAACTTCTTGAATCAAAAAATCATACTTACTAAATTTTCCATATAACTCTTTACTTGTAAGAGACTCAAGAATGATATATAATTTATTCTCAAAATCATCTTATCTTTTACAATACAACAAGATATCTTCTATTAATATCATAAAAAATCATCAAGATATTCTTAGAATAATATATTCATTAGATCCATAAAAATATAGGGCTCATTAGTCAACCCAATAGGCATTATTGTAAAATCATTATGTTCATACCACATTTAGAAAGATGTCTTTGGAATGTCTTCCTTCTATATTTACAGTGGAAGATACCAATAATGAAGCTCAATCTTTGAAAAATATTGGGTCCCTTGAAGTTGATCGAATAATTCATAAATGGGAGGTAGGGTATACTTTTTATTTATTGTAATAACATTTATTTCCCTATAATAAATTATTAATATCATGGATCCAACTTAATTCTTAATGAATATAATAGGGGATACCCATGGTGAAACACTAGGGAAAATAAATCAATTATCACACAACTCCTCTAGTTGTTTCTTCAACTCCACTAATTATATAGTGTCCATTTTATATGGAGTATTTGATATTGTCCTTTAATTAGATCATAAATCAATGGACAAATCAACTTCACGCTCTAGGTGTTTTCCAGGTAATTCCCAAGGAAATACATTAATGTATTCATGTATAATAGTTATATCCTCAATTTTATTTTTACCTTATCCATCCTTAGATTATGCCTTCTCTTATTCCCCAAGAATCTCATTTAGAATAGGTTCTAGGTGTGGATCGAGACATGTCTTAAATTATTATTTCTATTGTGTAAAGATAAGTAATTAAATATATTCATCATGAATCATAATTTCATTCTTCTTACAATAAATTTTGGCATCATATTTTGAAATATAGACCATACCAAGGATTATATTTTGATCATAGGTATGATAATAAAGTCAGAAAAAAAAATGAAAGTTTATGTTTCATAAGGGGGACTTCCTGACATATCCTTACAATAGTGAGCCTTCTACTTAGAGTTTTCAATGACAACTCCCTTATTAATGCTCTAGGGAAATATATAATTTTCTTGGAAAACATGGAAGATATAAAAGAGTGTGAGGATCCATAATCAAATAATTAATTAGATAAATTTGAATCTATGACTAAATTGCATTCCAATACATCATTGGGTACCTTCCACCTCAGTTGTAGTGATCGCATAAGTTTGGACTTCCCTTATTGGCATCTTATCTAGTATATTCCCCTGATTCTTGGGGAATTAGTTTCAGTAGTTTCCCAGCTCCCTATATTTTAAAAAATTTATAATAGTTTTTAATTTCTTCCCTTTATATTATTTATCTTGAAGACCCTTATCTACACACTTATAATAAAATCACAATCCCTTCAACAGTTTAAAAGGATGATTCTTTCCACATTTCTCGCAATATATAAATTTATTCATTCTATTATTCTTCTTTGATGCATTCCATTTTTCATGATGCTCATTAAACCTCTTATTTTCTTGATTTTCCTTGATCATGTAGGATCTTGATAATTATTTCTCCACTTTAATGGCACATAAAATTATTTCAACATATGAAAAAAAAGTTTGAGAGACCATAAACCATTAGTGACTTCTCTTAATCCCTTCAAATAAATTTCCAATCTTGAACTTTGTGTAATGAATATAATCCCTAAAATAACTTCATAACCTTATAAAGGTAGCCTTATACTAAGAAACACTTTCTCCTTTTTTTCATTAATCTGTGGAACATTCTCTACATTTTATTTTTTTCTCATGAGGGAAATTTTTTTCAAAGAATGTATCCTTAAAAGATTTATATTCCATGAGTTCTATTTCTTCTTTCTACCTAGTATTCTGGATCAGCAACCGCCATTGATCAGCATCTTATTTTAGATAATACACTACACGTATAACCTTTTCCTTTTTCATTATATCACAATTCCATAAATATCTTCTCAAGTGACTTAACGCATTGCTCAGATACCATTGGATTAGTAGTCCCACAAAATGATGGGGGATTCTATTGCATGAAGTGATCTGACATAAAAAATCTCATTGTGGATTATGTTTATCCATCTGGGAAAGGTTATTTTTCATTACCTAAATTAGAAAACCTATTATATCCATGACCTCCTGAGTTCTAATATCAGTTATATTGGATTTATCATTAGGGTAGTCTCTACATTGGCTGATTATTATACCCTTCTTCCTTCCTGGTTCCATTTCTAAGCAATGGAATATAATAGATTATATCATAAAATTAATAATTTTAAATCATATCATATAATTCTAAATATGTTGTAACATCTAACATAAATTAATATTTAAGAATTTTTATTCATAGAACCATAAACCTACACTAGTATAAATAGTGTCTTTAACATCAGAGAAATGACATCTGTTTTTTATAAACCAATAAAAAATGTATGTGTGGGAGGATTTTGGCGTCAGTTTTACTAAATATCAAGATGAAAATGTTTTTATATATGGTTTTTAAAATCATTTTTACTAAAAACTAACACTAGAAATAGGCGATGAAGCTCTTTATGGTATTAGTGTTTTTTAGAAAACTAACGCTATAAATAAAAATATATATTTTGCATCATTTTTCACAAAAACCAGTGAAAAAACAATTTTTTATCAGAATATTTAGTGTCAATTTTTATAATAAACAATTCCAAAAACATTTTAAAATTATTTAGGATTTGGAAACCCTCATTTATTGGATCTAAGAAACCTATCTCTCCCAACCCGCGACGACTCCATCCCGACTCACGATGACTCTAAAGGTGACCTGGTGATCCCCAACGACCATTCTTATTGATTTTCTTAGATTTTTAGGATATAAGGTCTCCATTATTCATCCTCTACATTTTTTCATAATCTACCAAATTATGTTTTCCTCATAAACCTATTTCTGTCCAACATTCAACTGTGGTTTGATTTTTTATTTTTGTAATCAGTATTATTCGTTTTTATAATCATTTTTCTATAGATCATGCATTTTTTAACCTTCAAACGCATTTAAGGGAGGGAATTTGAGATTAAGGATCAGTTTTCCTTGTTGAACTTTGAATTTTGTATATTATTTTGTTTTTAAGGATAAATTATTTATCATTTAATTATATTTTTCAGTTGTTTCAATTAATAGTTCATAGTTTATTGTGATTTATAAATGTTGTAAATTTTATTAATTTTAAAAATTAAATTATTTGTAGAAATTATCAAGTGATCATGATATTATTAAATGAAAAATGATATATGATGTCATCATTCATTAATAAAATGATCATCACAAGTAATGACTCTATATTTATCACCTGTTAAATTAATGCAATATTCAATGTTTTTGACACATGTAACACCGAACTAATGTAACAACTATATAAAATGAACTAATAAATGTTAGATGATTAAAAATAATTAAATTTTAAAACCATTAAAACACATTTATATAATATGAACATAAAAATTTTGATATTTGTAAATGTGTTTCATATCTTATGTTTCATATCTGATTATCAATCATTTTTTATTAAATATGTTTTTGTTTACAATTTATCTACTTAAAAATATATATATTTAAATGTTTATATGTTTTAATAAATTCACCAATTATATTGTGATATCAGGTATTTAATGGATTGTGATTGGATAAATTTATGATGAATGACTAGTGAATATGAAAAAGGAGTTGATGAATTATTGGAATTTTCAAAACAAAATCTTCCAAACATTGGTTTAATTTTTTGACCATGTGTGAAGTGTTTGAATATGAGAAAGTTAAACTCTAGAGAAATCATGTATCATCTCAATTGTTATTGTTTTAGCCTTAATTATGCACATTAGGTCTGGAATGGTGAAATAATTGAAAATTTATAATCCAATGATAATAAAAATATTTATGATGAGGTAGAGGATTTTATTGAAGAATTATTCATGATTTAGGTGTTGAAACCATTAAAAATATCAACTATTGAATGATTGTATGGAGATTCTAAGAATCCATTATTCCCAGTTTGCAATAAGTATACAGTGTTATCAGTAATTTTGATATTAGTTAACTTGAAATCAAGAAATTGGTGGAGTGATAAAAGTTTCTCTAACTTACTTGAGATTTTAAAAGAGATACTTACTGAAGGCAATGAGCATCTAGATTCCAATTATGAGGTGAAGAAAATATTTTTCCCAATGGTATTTGTGTATAAATAAATAAATTCTTTCCCTAATGATTTTTTGTTGTATAAGAAAGAATATTATTATTTATCAATTTTTCCTACATGTGGGAAATGACACTATAATATGGATGAAAAAGTCAAATCGGATTGTTTCTCAGGTATTGACATCTAACCTCAAGAAAAATAAATTTGTTATTTCTAATTATATCATAAAATAATTCTTTTATACAGTTAGGATAATTCAACTATGATTCATTATTAGGTACCAGACTCATAGCTCCTGCTAAAGCAATTTGGTACCTTCCCATAATTCCTTATTTGAAGCAAAATTTTCAAATTCAATTGATAAAAAATGGTTAATATGTCATTCAAATGAGTTCATATCAAATGGTAACTTGCATCAAATTTATGATTCACTATAGTGGAATAGATTTGATAAACAATTTTGTGATTTTGGAAGTAAAGTTAGAAATATCATAATGGGATTGTGTACTAATGGAATGAATTAATTTTGAAGTCTAAGTGGAAAACATAGTTCTTGTCCTATTTTGTTGGTATTTTACAAAATTTACCCACATCTATGTATCAAGAAAAAATATTTTTTGATGGTATTGTTGATTTTTGGACCAAAACAGCTTGGAAATGATATTTATGTGTATCTTTCACCATTGATTGATGATTTGAAACTATTATGGGATACAGGTCCTAAATTTTTCAATGCATACAAGAAAGAGTATTTTATTTTTTGTGTTATGATAATGTTCACTATAAATAACTTTCCTGTATATGGAAACTTATCTGGATATAGTGTTAAGGGACATAAATCATGACTGGTTTGTGAAAAGGAGACTTCATATTATCAATTTTAGAATGGAAGAGAGACATTATATATGGTACATAAAATACTTTTCCCAATTTATCATCATTATAATAGATTTAAAAAAGAATTAAATGGTTTATAGGAATAAAACCTTCCACCTCAGCAATTATTAGTTGAATAATATTATGACAGGGTGAAAAATATTGACTTGACATTTGGAAAGAAAATAAGTTTTGGTATTCAAAAAAATATATAAAATAAACAGTCTAGTTTTTCTAAAATACCTTATTGGAGATATTTAGATGTAAAACATAACATCAATGTTATGCATGTTGAGAAAAAAATATGTGATAGTTTGATTGGAACTTTTTTAGACATAAAAGGAAATAAAGAAAGATGGATTTCATTCTATATTTGACTTGATATCAATGGGAATGCGTTTAGAGTTAGCTTACACTATGAAAAAAACAAAATATATTTACCTTCAGTTTATCACACATTAAGTAATATTGAGAAGATGAAATTTTGTTATTGTATTCATGGTATTAAAGTACCTAATGTTTATTCTCAAAATGTGAAGAATTTGGTGTCATTTAAGGATTATAAATTAATAGGTATGAAATCTCATTATTCTCATGTATTGATGCAACAGGTTCTACCAGTATCACTACGTGGTATATTGTTGATAGTTTTTAGAAATATTATCATCAGCTTATGTAATTTTTTAAATCCATTTGTAGTGAATTCGTTGATCCAAAAAAATTTATATTTGTTGGAGAATAAGGAAAATCTTATTCATTTTCAACTATAAATTTATTTCCCACCTACTTTTTTTAATATAATGGTTCATCTGGTGATTCATTTGGTGCATGGGATAAGAATATATGGGCCTATTTATTTATGATGGATTTATCCTTTTAAAAGATATATGAAAATGTTGAAGAGATATGTTAAAAATACTTATCAATTAGAGGCCTCTATTGTTCATAAATATGCATTAAAAGATATGATTAAGTTCTATACTAATTATTTGTATGAAGTAGAGCACGTTGGCCTCCCTATATCTCGACATATTACAGTTGATAGTGAAGGTAGAGGGATTCAAGGATTAAATGTAAGGATCATTCTATGTGATAAAGTTATGTAGACACATTTATACATTTTAAACAACTCAAATGATGTCAAATCATATATATCATCACATATTTCATAATTAATGTTATGATATCTAAAAAGAAATGAAAAGTTTTTGTTGATTGACTATAAAAAGGCATTTCTTTCATGGTTTAATGAGAAAGTCATCACAAAAATATTTTTATCAGGAACATTGAAATGTTAAGTAGGGGTCCATCTCTTAATGTGATCACATGGTCTGGTTTTGATATTAATGGGTACACATTTTACACAATAAATTTGGATTCCAGGAGTACCATTAAAAATAGTGGCATAATGGTCATTGCTGAAGCGCTGTATTTTTCGAGTGAAAAAAGATAAAATCCCAATTTCTACCTCAACTCCATATTTTAGAGTTCTTGAAGATATATAGTAAATTGATTATATTAAATTTTGAGTCACTATGTTTAAGTGTAATTTGGTTTCAATTAATAGTGGTGTTAAAAATGTTGAATATGGGTTTAAATTGGTTAATTTGAAGAAAAAAATTAGTTGCAATGAGGAACCATTTATCTTGGCCACACAAGAAAATAAAATATTTTATGTCATCACTCCATTAAATGACCATTGTTCCATCATTGTACAAAGGAAAAGAATATATTCGGATGAGGAGGATTATGATGATGTTATTGATTTATATCATGCTTCTTCATCTATTACACAATTTTTGGATAATGTTGACTACAACATAGACATAGTTCGTGCAATATAAAATGATCATGCTAAATGGATATGGGAAAATACTAAAGTAATATCCTAATTAATTGGGTAATTATTTACTTTATATTTCTTTTTTAAAATTTACACATTTCAAAATTGAATTATTTAATAACTATTGTATATTTAATTACATATATTTGATTGTTTATTTGATTTTTAGTATTAAATTTTGATATTACATGGTTATGGTTAAACATTTTTTTATTGAAACACCGGACGTACATTATTATATTTTGGTTTAGTTTATGCATATGAGAACACCTTTTCAAACTTTGATATTTAAATTTGTAAATGTTTATATCTTTTTAGAAGTAATGTTTATATTTAATATCTCACCTTGCATATTTTTTGGGTCAATAATCATAACATTATTTTAAAGAAAAACATACTCATGTGTGCCACTTTTTTTACTTGCATGTTTCTATTTTCATGTTTTCTAATTACCAAATTATCTAATAATATTCATGTACACTAGAATTTCACTACATTTTCCTGTTAAAATGATAGATACAGATACAGTGACAGATGAACATCTACATAGGTATTTGTTTTTTTCATATTATTAAAATTTTAGTAATATAATTACCTAATGAAATATTACTTTTAATTTAAAAAAAACATAATTATAGGCCTACTGATGAGACTTTAGTCGGGGATTCTTCTACATTTATTATTCGAAAATTGAATCCTCAAGTTGGTAAATGTGACATTACACATTTACTAAAACTGTCACTTTCTCATGGATAGGAGCGATTACATGTTCGTTTTGATGATAATAATAATGAGACTAGCCCAAATGTAATGTAATTTATTGGATATATCAGCATGCATAGCCATTTTAGGATAAGATTTTTATATTATGATTGTAATTTTATCAACAATATGGTGATAGATCAACTTTGGGAGGCCATGAAGGTAAAATATCTCAATTGATTTATTTTATCTCATTTTTAGAATTTGATATATTTTAAATCATGAAAATTTATGTTATGAAACAATAGATGTCATTCAATTTTGAAGAAATAAAAGTTTTTAAGAAAATATTCCTTACTTTAGTGGCAGTCTATGGTGGGATTTCAAAAAAAAATTACAAAAAATTATATGTTTCAAAAGAGAAAACATTAAATCCCATTCCTCAAGAATCTATTTTTATATGAAGATACATGGAAGACATTTGTTTCCACCCGACAAGATGAAAAATTTCAGGTATGATAATTATATTATATTGTATTGTAAAATTTCTTATACCTTTACCTAATTACTTGTTAGTTTACATTTTATATAATAGGATTTTAGGAAATCCCATCAAGACATTCAGTTGTAGAATATTTACCATCATACTTTATCACGTGGAGGGTATAATTTATTAGAGAGAAGAAATGATTGAGGAAAAGTTTGAAGAACAAAGATCTCACTCCCCTTGTGGTTTTGATGAGGTCCAATTTAGTCTTTAATCTTCACTCACCCGCCATGAGAAATGGAAAATATAAAGAAGAAGAAAAAATGACAAGTATCTTACAGAGAAAGATAAGGATGTATCTGAAAGAATTATAAGTAAATAATTATTATTTTTCATGAATTTTGGTGATTTATAAATTAACAACAGTAAAATTCTTTTTTCATTTTTCATTTCAGGATAAACTTCAGGAGAAATCAACATAGGGAACTTTTATCCCAAAGGTTAGGATGGACATCCTAGCCACTGTATTAGGAAATCCAAAACATCCCAACCACATAAGAGGATATGAGGAGGGTTTTAGTATTTGAATAGTTTTTGATCATCAAAGTAATCAATCAAGAGACCCATAAATTGAATCCTTAAAAGCTCAGCTGAAAGATATGAAAGAGTCAATAGGTGATCAAATTCAAGTATCCATGTAGTAGGATATGTTAGAAAAAATGTTGAGATATTCACAATTTTCACAGCCTTCCCATCCCACCCATCCTTCCCAGCCTACCTACTTAGATCCTCCACCTCCTCGCTTGAACCAAACCTTATACTATGAGTTGTATACAAAAGATCCTGATGTACATATCCTAGCATTTGGAGTCATGAATTTTTTGGGGGATTTTTTACACCAATAGCCTATTCAAATGGGTTAGGTTAGAGTATCAGTACATAATATTATTGATCTTACAGATCTACTACCATTCCCTATCATGGATATTACTAGAGTTGGGGATTTCATGGGTAATTTTTTACTTTTTCCATCTAGGCTTATTTGTTATATTTCATATGAGGTTAGTGTTTTTTTAATATAAATTACATATGATTGAAAATTAATTATAATTTTTTATGACCTTTAACTTATGTAGGAGTATCTGAAATACAATGAAATAGCACAAAGGAAAAAAAAGGTTCAGGAACAAACAACTATAGATACCTTAGATATTTCTGATGGGACAGAAAGATTATATCAGGTTTCTTCTTCCTTGTATAATATCTGTTAGTTTTTTATGTAATCTGATATATATAGAAGATACTATCCATTGAGAATATTTGGAAAATATTTCATGTATCTAATTGAGTTTAAAGAGCTCACCGTTAATGTGTTGTAGTTGTTTTCCATGTAAGTAAATTGACCTTTCGGTTTTTATTTTTTCAATTAAAGATGATTTAAATTAACTAACTATATTAATTTTTAAATTAGGTATCTACACTCAATACTTGTTAAAAATGACAACAGAAGTGTTTATGGTTCCATATATATGTAATATATTTCAACGGATGTGCAATATATGTTGCCTGAAAATAGAGTGACATATATATATATATGAGAGGTTATCAATGAAAAATATTTGGTCTTGGTTTATGACATTTATTGATGGGTAAGAGAAGAAACATAATTATGAACTAATGTTCATTATAATGTCATTAAATGTGAAATTTTTTTATTTTAGGGGGTATTGGATGTTAGGCATATTCTTCCCAAGTGAAAACATATTATATTAGTTTTTCTCTTTATTAGGTGGTGTTTGTAGAAAATGTTCCCCTTATTAGAAAAGTAAGTTTTTTGTTTCTTATATGATCATTATGTTTAATTATCATTGCTTATACATGTATTATTAGTTTGTATGAATGAAAATGTAGGACATGGAAAACAAATAACAAAGATCACTTATCAATACAGAAGCCAAATGCATTCAAATATGTGAAAGTAATGGTAATTATTTTTTATATTAGATATTATTTTGATTTTTGGATATATATATATCCATATATTTTGGTTTTTATTATCAAGTTACTATTTTATTAATTGTAGTGTCATCATAAACAAGGATATGTCGAATGTGGTTATTATCTTCTATGATTCATTTATGAGATAATCATAAATGGGGTAATAGATGATTATGATGAGGTTAGTCACATTAATTATTTTATATTTTCTATCATAGTATTCTGTTTTTTAATCTTACATCATTTAATGTTATTGTATAAATTCAGTGATGTTGATTTGTATATGTAATAAGATCTTAACCATCTTCTATCTTTGTTTGTGAACTACTTGATTAGCATGATTAGGATTTGAGGTTTGTATATTCTTGTTTTTTTTATTATTACATTTTCCAAATAAAATATATTCAAAAAACTTATAATTATTTTGTTATAATATGTGTTTAAACACAATGATATCAAATGAATGCTTCAACAATAACCAACAATCATCATGTTGTAAATTTCAGGTATATTGTTTTTTAATTTTACTGTATAATTTAAATGCCTAGATAATTTTTTGATTAACTATATAAAAGTATTTATTTTTTGTAGATTTTTAGTCAATGTTACATGATGTTTGATTGTTGTATACTGGTTTTTATTACTATGATTTTCAATTTTCTGTGGATATAATATACAAATATTTCTAAAAAACATTCAGTATTGGGTTGTAGAGGAAACCAATGAAAAAAACCCAACATAAAACACTTTTCGGCATCGGTTTCCACTAAAAACCGATGTGGAAAATCAAATTGATAACTAAGAACACTGTTATTGTTTGTGTCAGTTTTTAAAAACGGACGCTGAAAACCTTTTTTTACGTTACCCATATAGACGTCAGTTAAAAACTAACATTAAATCATATTTTTTCACTAGTTTTGGTTTCTTTGGGGGTATCTTTATTTTCAAATACTTTATAGTGATATGTAAATAAAATTTTAATTATCCTATGAAAATCCCCATGGAATGTCAAACTAGGTGCATAGTAAGGCTCGTTTTCAAGCACCAAGTGATAATCTGGTCAAGCCCACTATGGCCTTTTCTGAGTTATTACCCAGAGTTACATCAGTTCTAGAACCACATCTACTTTTAGTATCTAGATATGGATGTATTACTAGGAAAAACCACATAATCTCTTTCTTACCAAATTTTTTTGATATTCTTCTATACATACCCTAAAATTTTATCAAAATTTATGTTCCATAATATATGTTTTCCTTAATCTAGTTCCCAAGGATTCATCTAAACTTCATTTGATACCAACTATAATAACCCCAACTCTAGTAACTTAGAGCTAGTGTCTTAATTTATTATATTGGTATAATATACAAGGAATCGCATCCTGAGGGACCGAATAGTTTATAAGTCATGGTAAACTAGATACACAAATGATTTCTATATTACATTAGAAAACAAAAATTAAAACATATTTTTTTTATAATAACATTATTAAATCTAGTATATTCTTACATATCAATCATTGTACACTTCATGGATTCCTGGGTAAGGAAACAAAATAAGGGTGATCTCAAATTCTCAATAAGGGTTACACACAGCAAAAAGGTGTTATGAATCAATAAATAGTAATCAATATGAAGAGGTAAATAAAATAACACACATTTAATTTAATTAATAACATAACTGTTATAATTGGATAAGTCATAATAAATATGTCGAGGTAAATAACTAAAAACACATGACATTAAATCAGTAAACTGAGAATAAAATTCCTCTAGAGATAATATCAAAGAAAAAATATCATGGATAATAATAATAACTTAATTATAAATGAAATAAATTCTTATTTATTATATGGTGTGATCTCATGAATCATGATACCTCTATAATCATGTCCTTTATCAAGATAGTTTAAAACTACTGGGTAAAAACCCAAATGATTTGACAAAATGATTTGTCTCATGAGACCAGTTGATGCATTGAGGGACTATCAATAACTGGGACCCACATATAACTTAATTTACAAATCATTCCTCAAATATTTAATAATTTATTTAATTCATGAATCAAAATTCCATATCATCAAATATCTATATTGGGTAAAGGATGCAGATTTATCAATATTTCCCTAGTTAATCAAATAATATTCAACGTAAGCACTATATGTAAAAATGGAATATGGTTTATGAAAAAATAAAATAAATAATAAAAGAATATGGATATTTAATAAAAATTTAATTTCCATTGAAAATATATCATAATAAATTTATTTTTTCAAGAGGAAGTTAACAATCACAAAAGAAAGTGATATTGAACAATAACTATTACCACTTTGTAATTTTAAAGTCAAATCACCTTGGATGAAATTATTCAAATTGAAACTCAAAATACCATAAATTATTAATTAATAATTTTATTACATTTTAAAGGTTCATTATATAAACCATATAAAATAAATTAGGTGTAGAACATTAAAATTTTCCTCAATGAGGGGAAATTGAGATGAAGTGCCTTACCTCATGATTCTTCTTGGACGAAAATGCTTTAAAATACTATGTAATGGATCTAAGAATGTTAATAATTTATAAAAAACCATTTTAATATTTAAAATATCATATATTATCCTCTTATAATATTTTAACACTTGTTTGTTAATAATAAATCATTATTCTCATTGTTTCAAGTGTTAATTGCCTTATTTTCTTAGAAGTGTTTTATCAAGAAAGTTTGGGTTATTTAAAATATTGTATAGTAACATTATATATATAATGATATTATTGTTATAAATATCATAAGTACTCATTATATAAATTATTATAATCATTCTTTAAGAATTGTAATTGAAAATGAATTACATCGCTTCGCAGAGATGGTAGGTTGTATGTACACAAAAATGATGATATAGTTCCATTAACAAGGGAAAGGGTAAGTAATCGGTGATATATTAATATTAAAAAAATTATATCATGTCATATATTTCACATTAATTATTTAAATTTATCTTATTTACCTTCCATGTAAAGTTTAAGTGAAAAACGAATCACATCACTTCGCGAGGCAGTAGTTATCCATGCACAGGGGTAACATTATCTTATTTTAAAATGAATGGAAAGAAAGAATCTATATGTGATATTATAATTATATAATTGTAATAATATAATAAATATAACATACATGTTTTAAACCTATAATTATATCCCTTCTTGATATGTGGTGATGTAAAATGAATTATATCAATTCGTGAGGCGGTAGTTCACCGTACACACGATCGATGGTTTCATTTTCCATTTGATGGAATTGGAGATATATATAGGTTATTCCTCTAACCTGATAAAATATAAGTATATGGGATATATTAGGGTTATTATACAATAATTATTTAATAATATTTTAATTATTTGAATATATAAATATAATGAAAACTCTTGTTTTATAATATTACCTCTTTTTCATGGAAGTTCATTTGGTTTTCACTAAAATGATTCCTTGGATAGATTTATAATAAAACCAATGCCTCTAGGATTTCATTATGGGAGTAAGTAATTGATTTGGATAGGTATATTATGAACTAAATGGCTTTGTAAGTGTGATTACCGGATGATAGGGGTGGCATTTTTTCAGTGGGGGAGAAGACACATGGAATTTTTGAAAAGAATCAATTACACCCACATTTGTATCATGTCAAAAACCAAAAAATGGTTCATTATTAACCCTTATAGTTTAAAAGGTCTACATATGTCCATAAAAGGTGTTTTTTAATAGTTTGTAAGTCATTTTTAACCCTTATATTCTTAGTTTCACACCTTGATAAATCAGTTTTTACCTTAACTGTGGTAATTAAGTTTTAGTGATTTTACTATTAATAATAATCAATAATTAAGTTGATATTACTTGATAATATAAATAATTTTTATTCCAATTATTTAGTCCAATTTTCCATGTTCAATTTACAAAAGTGGCAGAATCCAATTTAAAATCATACCTACGGATGTGATGAAAAAGCAGGTTTTGAAAGAGAAAATTTCTCATATGAATATAATGTTTTAATATCAAAAAAAATTGAAATTAATTCATCTTACCTAAATTGTATTAATAAAAATACAATTGAACTAATTTTAATTTAAAAATTATTTAAAATATAATTTAACTCTATCAATAATTTAAACAAAAAGACAATTTTCAATAAAAAAATTAGTATTTTTCACTATTCATCAAAAAATAAAACATTTGAGAAAAATCCAAAAAGATTAATCCTAACATAATTTTTATATTTTTATTTAAAAAATTAATTTCCTTTAATCAAATAAATTTTTTAAAATTGTCAAAAATTAATTTAATCATTAGTTTCCAAGAAGTGATGAAACTGTTCTATTCGAAAAAAATACAATATTTCAAAAAAAATATTTTACTTTCAAATGATTCTTATTTTTATTTCAAATAAAATTATTACCAATTAATTCATATAAACTATATATTTTTCATAATTTATTTATTCCAATTCATCCCCACCAATTTAAAAGCTTGATTATAATGGCCATGTTTAATTAATATTTTAATAAAGTATTTTCATTTAAATATGATGTCGTGGGCATCACAATATATCGAAGGGATTGAATTTATTTGAAAGGAAAAAAATCCTAAAGACTCAAGTTGTTAAAATTTACCTAGATTTACTAGATGTAATTTGGTATCTCTTTATACTCTCATTCTTTTCCCCCTCATTCATTCTCTTATCATCCTAGCCCAAAGTGGTAAATGAGGTATTTATATGTTACGTAGGTAACTGGGGTAGGTAACTAGAAAATAAATTCATAGGACACATTGCTCACATGGGAGTTCCACAAATGGGAAAAAACTACATGGTCATATAATATCACTATATATGGAATTTGTTATCTGAGTATATCATGTGGCCCATGTCATGTGGCTCACATGTTTGATCCTCATTATAAGTGTGCTTCTTAAGGGAGTCATTTCCCTATAAATCATCAAGAATGGTTTAGGGTTATTTTTAGAGCTATCTTTATCAATAATTTGGGTTTTTGTGGGTCATCCATTACAAATCGGGTATCAACATATGAATTTAATCTTTCATTTCACAAATGTATGAGTAAATGGATATAATTACAACTCCATTTTAAACACTCATCCACATAAAACTTCTATACAATTAATATTATGAAATTTCTATATTAACTATATCCATTAATAGTAATTTTTTAAATGATTAATAATTTAAATTTCTATATTCATTTACAATCATAAAACTCATGGAAAATGTACAATATTTTAAAAAAATTATGATGCAATATTTTATACAATATGATATACAATGGAAGTGGAAAGAGGTCAATATTACTTTCCTTAAGATATACTTGTATCCATGCATTATGATATTCCTTCATTTATATATATAATTCCAAATGAAATATCTATATAATACATTTTGATATGGGAATATACACCATATATTTAGGTAATAACTCTATCAATATACTACTTTTACTAGATCCACATAAACATTGTATCATTTCAATTAATATTGTGTCCATATAGTAACTTATGAAGCTATTTCCCAAACCCATTATCGATATATTCAAAAACAATTTTGGGAAGCTAGCATCAAATTCATAATGTATCATATATTATGAAACTTGTGAATATTCTAACAAAAATCATTTTGGATAAAATCTAAAACACTTTTAGAGTATCTCTCTAAGTCAAACTCAATATTCATTTTTCAACCAAAAAGTGTGACCTTACTTTATTTCATTATTATTTATTTGTTAATAACATACACTAACAGGATTAAATAGGAATAAAATAGTGTATCCCAAGATAATCTCCATGGAAAACTAAATTAAAACTTGGGGATGGTAACCCAAGATAATGAAAATCTAAATAGGATCATTCATTATTCCTTTATGGGCTATAAGGTTAACTGATTTGTTACCCTTACACTAATTATGTGAGATCTCTATGAAAATGTAAAGGATGGATCGACATTCCCACATATAGTAAGCGATAAAATAGTGAGTATGAGAAGTATATTTCAATAAAGATGCAAAAAAATGTAGTTTTTTTAAACATTGCTGAGGATTATTTTATCAATATTACTTAATAGAAAACCATTATAAATCACATGATCTTCTTTGATGAAAGAATTATACTCACACAAAAAACTATTGAAATAAAGGATGATAGAGCCTAATCTATCTTGAATGATCAAACCACCACAAATCATCCCATTATTATAACCTACATTAGTATAAATATTGAAACCATATGATGGTTTCTCCATACCACCCAACAGTTGTCATAGATCATTGAGTGTGAAGAAAACTCATACCAAGAATGAAAGCACAAGCCCTAGAAATAGGAGGAGATAGTAGATCAAACATTTTCCATGGAAATATTTCTAATAAACTAGAGAAATTTACACCCCACCATGCTCAATTGCATGTATGATAACTTCAACTCTTTTCATGATTCCCAAATATATAAACAACCAACATTGAAAATCAAGGTTTGATCACACATCACAAAGGCGGTATGTTTAATGTACCCAAAAAAACTTGAAATAAGAATATTAAAGTCAAAGAGAGAGACTTGAATGCCCATGTTATCTCTTAGAAAATTCCGCATGAATAATTTCTAGTCCACATTCATAAACATGTGATCACCAGACTCCACATTTTCATGACTTCAATAGGAACATCTGGGTACTAAATACACTCATTTATATTGGATTTTTTTGTTATTAGAGAATTATTTGTGACTGATCCACTAGATATAAAAGATGATATTGGTTTGGACATTATATTTCCATATGGACATAGCCTAGTGGTCATAATCTAGAATTTATAAATGCAATAAAAGATTGGCCTCTAGAAACTCATCAGTGTTACTCAATCTACATAGGGATTTGGCATGAACATCATATATATATATATATATGTATGAAAATGTAAACAAGTTTCATCATATGAATGCATGAATTTTTGTATGATCCATATTTCTAAGGCATCAAGTGACCTTGGGACATGGAGTATTTTAATCCCATATATTTAGCATATACATTCACTATTCTATGAGTATAGACTAACATATTCAAATAATATGTCACATTCTATTCACCTTTTGGGATGAGGACATCACATACCCCTCACCTGAATAGATAATCACATTATATATACTATCTAGGTATGGTTATATATTTCCTCTTTCTATCTAAATCAAGAGCCCATATTTCATACTCGATATACAAGAGGAAAAATATAATCTCGGTTAATATCCAAATGAAGACATGACCAACAACATTCCCAACCACCCTTATTAGTAGGGATATCTGGTACACCATAAATAGAATCACCAAATCTCTGGAGGTGGTTTATGGGTGGGATCCTAATCACCACCACTTATGATGAAACCTGAGTTACCATGGGATATCCAGATTTTGATTTTGATTTCATGTTATGTTTTTTGGTTTTCCTTGATTAATTTTGATTCTAATTAATGATTTTTTAATTACTGAAATAGTGTCATAGGTTATTTTGGTAATTTTCAAGGATTTGGGTGAAAATAAGAGATTAACTGGAGGCACATAGTTAGCTCATAAAGTACGGTAAACCATATACATCCTATGATCATGGTTATATGAGGATTCCAGTAGAAGTCACATGATTTTTTCATTGTCCAGAAAACCATGAAAACTGATTGTTCTCATCCACTAACCACTTAATATTTTTTCTTTTGATTCCATTCATCCTCAAGATTTATTTTTTGATTGTTTCATGATATTTGGGGATTTATTTAAAGAATTTTTCATGAATTTTTTATGATATTTGGTTGGATTTCATTGAATTTTTTTATAAAAAATATATTTAAATGAAGAAAAACATAATATTGAAAGTTGTAAAGATGTTTTATAAAATGATTTAAATTGAATAAGGTGCTTTGAATTTATAGAATTACTTTGGTAGTGAATGGGTGATTTGAACGTTATTTTTAATTTTAATTACATGATTTTGAAAGGGGATGTGAAGGTGAATTTTAAAATCATAATTTTAAGCCGTGTTCATTAAAGGGGTGTTTAGATTTGATTGTGTGTGTTTTATTTAATTTGAGTGAGTTTGAATTTTTTTTATTCTGACTGAGACTTGTGATTATTTTTATATTTAGACATTGCCTCCAAGAAAGGTCTCAAGGAATCATAGAGCTTATAACTTGGTATGTTTCTTATCTTAATGCCTCTCGAGGAATGGATGTTATACTTATATCTATCTACCTAACCCAGACTCCTAGTAAAGTGTTAGAGGTAGATTATTAAAACTTTTTACTTATTATTTGTGGTTACTAAGGACCTCAAGATACCATATAGTGGTTATAGAAAATTTAAGGGTTCTCCAATTCACTGAAAACTCTCAAATCCTCATGAGTAAATAAAATACCTAACTTGGTTGAAGGATCGATTCTATAATGGTGAAAGAATATCATTCCCCTTAAGTAGCAAAGTACCATGTCCTTGTAATTATTTAAGGTCACATTTATTCAATGGAACTTTTCCAAGAAGTTTAAATTAGACATGGAAACATATCTTGTGATTATCAAGCAAGGTTAGTATTCCTTTAATGAGCATAATTCATATTTTAATAATTGATTCCTTTCTCTCCTGAGTTGGTGTTCAAGGACTCACTGAAGGTTCCACTTTTTGTGAGGGTTCATCATCCAGGCCTTAATTTTAGGATACCATTATTTAATTTGGATTCACTTTGGAATGTTATCAACAAATCCATGATGGTGTAAGTGGTCTTTCAGGGCTATCCTAGAAGGGTTGGTGACCCTCTTCCTTTTAGTGTCAACAAATATTCATTGTCTTGTGAGAAATAAAAGTTTGAAAATTTTAATTTAAGGAATCAAAGTAACTTGGTAGGATCTTTTCATTCTACAATTATTTCCTTAATAAAGAATCAGTCTCTCGTGTGACATTAGTGTAGTCATTTTAGGCATTCTCTCTTATTCTAAAGTCCCAAATACCTTTCATAACTATGGTCTTTTGGGGTTTATTCAAAAAAAAATTTAAAATTTAGCATCATTAAGGGAAGTAATATAAATCATATCTCAATTCTTAGTGATTTTCCTTATGATCCCTTTCAAGGTACCTCCTTTTGTTTCTTTTACCCTTTGTAAAGATTTTATAACCATTGATATGTGTCTTTTTCATTAGGTTATTTATTCCATGTTCCATCTTGGAGTTATTTGTAATTTTTTTATGGAATTGTGGATGGGGATTTGGGTTTTGTGTTTCATTTAAGTTCCCTGGTTGGAAAGGGGTAGGTGGTGTTTTTGAGTGCTTCCTCAATTACAGTTAGTATTGTTTGATCCACCATATTGAGTAGAAGTCTAATATGGTGGGGAGACTAGTTAAAAGTATCATCATTCAAACCATTCCATTATTTTATTCTTATATTTTCTTCTTCTCGAGTGGGGATTTGTTATATGTATCATTTTTTATTTTGGGTATCATCTCAAATCTAGAAGTATGTCATGATGTCCTCTATTTTTTGGAAATTTATTTATAATTTATGACTTTAGTGAATTTATGGGAGAATAAAGTGTGTTGTTGGTGATAATTGTCACACCCATACTTTTACTTTCATCTTTATTTTACTTATTTATTGATTTTTTATCTTTTCAATTAGCTTTGGGCTTAACCATTGTGAAATTTTCAAAATTTGTAATTTCAAAGTAGGGAACAAGTTTTGAGAATGATTATTATAAACCATGAAACAAACCATAAAAATTCCTTTAGTATTTATAATAGGTGTTTCATATGGTTGTCACATAGTTTCCAAAACTGTGTAGCCTAAATGTGTAATTCCCAAGGTGTACCCTCTGAAGGCTGGATGGTTGGTGCACTATTTGTAAAATCATGTATTTGTTCTTCCCATAATTTTAAAAAGTGTCAAATATTCTTCTAACCCCCTAAATTTTAGATCACCCTCACCTTTCTATCCCCCTCACCCATTTAGGTTGCACCAAGGGAGCCCTAGGATACCTCCCATTTTCCTCCTTGGATTTGGTACTCTTTCTCTTCTATCATTTGTGAGTTCTTAAGTTTTTTTCCTTCTTCCCCTCTTCCTTTAAATTCCTTCTTGTTTTTATTCATCATATCATATCTTTGGTAGATATTGGTCAAACCCCATGTGAGTTACAGCTATAAAATCTTTTGGTATGGATTCCAAGGGTGTGAATCTATATCTTAGACCTTCCTATCTCCATTATTTAAGGATTTGCATCATCAATTCTTTATCTAGGTAGGTGTTTTCATTACATTCTCTTTTCCACTACATTCCATGTGATACATGTGTTTTATAAAAACTTCTTCCTTGAATACATATATTCTATGTATATGATTAAATTCTTTAGAGGTGTTCTCAAATATGGGTTGGTTTTTTAAAAGGGTTGATTTTAATTCCAAGAGGATTTCCATGGGTATTAAAGGGTTTTGGTTTAAAAATTAATTTCTAATGATCCTATATGTGTGTATTTAATTTTACCTTTTGTTCATTGATTATATATGTTTTTGAAATTTGATTGTTTTTTTATGGATGTTGGGTCTTATTGTTTTATGATTCTTATAATGTATATTGGTTTTAAATAAAGGTTTCCTCCTTAGTTTTGAATGTGGTTTCAAGCATTAAATGGTTTCTCTTATTGTTTTAAAATTAAATCATGTATACATATACTCATATATGTATTATCATGAGCATACATATATAGATTTATTTATTTATTTATTTATTTATATTTTTTATATATATCTAACTTTCTACCTATATACACATAAATATTAGTTTTAAACAGAAGTCGTGATTGGCACTTAAAAATGTAATACAAATTAGATCTTGATTTGGGAATGTATTTTCTAATAAGGTTTTTAAAGTAAATTGTTAGTTTCAAAATCCAAAGCTCGATTAGAACTTAATGAAAATGGATTGTTCCCAAATTAATTGTAACCTTGTACTACAACCCCATGGATTTATGATGAAATAGACTTGATGTTCATATGTGATTATTGATGTTTTTTACATAGGTTTTAATAAAAGTATTTAGGTAGAATAGTGTGTAAGGGTGGGTTGGGATATGTCATTGTCATAGTTTTCCTTTTAGTCTATTACTATTGTGTGTTAAATAGGGAATACAGCCTTCCTCGCACTCTATTTTCAATATCATGTGGATTAATGGAAATATAGTTAGATATTATGAGAATATTACTATTTAGTTTCTATTAGTCTGAGAAGATGTATTATAGTATTATAATCCATATGTGATTGACACTGATGAGGCTACATTAGAGTATTTGGTTGGTTATTAACATTATAACACATCAATAAGCTAGCATATGGTTCTAACCAAAGTAATTCTAGGATCATCTCAATGGATGTTTAGTAATTGCCCGTGATTTATACATCTTATCTTCAAATTTATTGTATGATTTGTGTTTCATTAGTTAATTTTTCTATGATGTTTTATTCTGTTTTATGACTTCTAGTATTGTTTTATTTAGTTTTTTATTTCTATATTCTGGTGCTTAGTGGTATTTATGTGTTTGAGGATTCAGATGGGTAAATTGGGTTGTTTTCATTATTTTTTTAAAGGGGTACTAAATGCATTTTATAAATTGGGTTCCAAAATGATTTTAAAATGAAAATCTATTTAATTGGTTTTACGAGCATTATTTGGGTTTTTAAAAAGAAAGAGAAAAGGTTTTAAAGTGGATAGTCATGGATTGATTTTCAAACTAATGGAAAAGATAATTTTAAATTATTACATTTTCTACTAGTGCCTCTGGAATGTCTTATAAATAGAAAACATAAACTTTGTGGTGATTAATTATTAGTCTATTTATTCTCACACTATATATACACCACTCAAAGTTTATAGACTGATTGTATTTGTTGATATTTCAGGTTCTTAATTTGGATTTCTCTGGGGGTGGTCTTGTTGGTTTTGAGTTTGGATGGTGACTTAAAAAATAGAGATCATTTTAATTATGTATGGTGTTTTGGTTTTATTTAGTTTCATGGTGGTATCATAAAACTCAGCTTCTTGTTATATCTTTGGTTTTTGTTTATATTATAATTATTTATAAGATGTATGTTGTTCATAGTTTTTTATTTGATATGTTTTTCAAGAATTTGTATATATTTATTTTTATTTTTCATGGATGTCTAATGTATGGACACACCATGCTGGGTTCTAGATCGATTTTTTCTTCTTATTAAATATTATCTATCTAGGTGAAATCATTCTCAATGAGTTACTTCTAATGCCATGGAACATTTTTCTTGCCTGGGGAAATTGGGAACATGCATTAGTTTTTTTCATGGGCTATCTTAGGTTCTCAGTTTGTGGTGTTCTGGAGTTAGTTTGTGACATGTACTGCTAACATAATATGAGAACCTGGATATCATATGTTTGTTTTATCTTTTTTTAACACTTTTAGAAAATAGGGTAAACATTTCATGTATTCATACACATTATCAAAACATTTCCATTGATAACAATATAATGATATCCTTAACTAGAACAAGCCTTAATGAAACCTTGAGTGAATCATTTTATGCCTCCCCTAAGAATCTAGATTCACCTGTTAAATAACTTCAATAGTTCAATAATTCTAGAAATTTTTTCTATAACCGAAGAAACTTCTCATACATAAGAAATTTTCATAAGTTATAAGTCTTATGATTTTCTTACATTAATCTTATACTTTCAAGGTTTGATCTCAAAGTTAATGTCATGTCCTTGAAATGTGGAAACTCGACTATTTCCCCAATCAAAGGGTGATATGACCTCAATCGTGGCTCCTCATACGCTAGACACTATCGACTAGAAGTGAGGGTATATAAGGTTAACATGGTGAAACTATACCCTCTAAATTGGAGTATAAATATCATTATAATTAACATTCAATATATATAACTAACCATGATTAACAACACATATAGAGGATAGTGTAGATATATAATTGTAACATCACATGCTATAAAAATAGAGTATGTCATACATGTTAACTACTCATAAAAGTAAAAAATGGATCCCATATGGACATATCATATATAAAATATAAAAAAGAAAAAAAGTAACCAATAATGAAAGAATACCTCTAAAAATGGTCTTGATTCTAACCTGGTCTCATCATCTACACTTTATCCTAGCTAGCCAAAACAATAACTAATCATCAAACCTCTATCAATGTATATACCTATAACCATAAAGTGTTCTCGAGTACTAAACAAAACATTGATTTTCATGTGATTAAAACTCATTAGGCCACCAAGAATGGTGTCCTAATATATTCAGTCTAAAATATAAGTGTATGATGAAGTCCTTTAAATAAATTCAATTATAAAAAAATTAATAAACAATGTTGATTACCGGACTCTACGGTGACACTAAGGGTCAGTCAAACCTACATAGGTCAAAGTTGGATGTCTCTGAGAACGCAACGAGATTCTTCTAACCATAAGTAACCATGTAGGGGGACCAAGTACTACCCTGGAACAAAAAACCACTAACATATCTGCTTCAGTCAGTTCCATATGTCCCTAAACAAAAGGATCTACTCATTTTTATCAAAAAAAATTCAATAAATATTTTGGTTTCATCAGATCAAGACCACCACAGGGGTGTTTACATGACTACTATACAAGAATTTTCATTTTATGCTATCAATGTAATGCCTTGATATTTTGTAAAATATTTTTTCAAATAAATTCAATTTCTTTGATAGCTTACGTTATACCCAACACTGAGTTTTAACGAACCACAATATAATATTATTATTATTTAAACCTGGCCATAATAACCTAGTTGAAAAAAATTGAATTATGAATAGTAATATCCAAAATTTTAAAATTAAGTATAATGGTTTTATATAAAAAACATTATTGATAAAAAAGTACTTAATTTTTTGTAAAGTCATTATATGCTTCAAAAATACATTTTTCCTAAAAAATGATTTTCATTTCTTTTTGTGGAAAAATAATAAAATTAATTTTTTACAATTTATGAAAAATTATTTGAAAAAATAAACTTCATTTTTAAAATCATCATTTCAAAATTATCTTAGATTAAATTTTTTATAATTTTATGAAAAATTGAATTTTCAGTGAATAGTGAGAAATACTTATTTTTATTAAAAGCTGCTAATATATATATTTTTATTTATCTATTCATGTGTTTTTATATAACTTTTAGTTGAATACTAATCGATTTAATATGATATTTTTTCTAGTTAGTAATGTTTAATCTATTCTTATGGAAGGACTAACATTTGAAATAATTTAAAGGAAAACAACACTTCGCGTTGAGCCGCATCACATCTCTATGTGACAAAAAATGATGAGAAAACTATGAATTATGATTGAAAAAATAGACTATTACATACATTTAAAGAAGGTTTTACATGATTTATTATGATCACGAGATGTTTGGGAGGCTCATAATTGATGGATCGGAGAAAAACAAGAATTTTAGTGCTGGAAGTACATGATTCCCTTCGTAAATCAAGATCATGGCCTATAAAGTATAGAAATTTTGAATACATTGAAAGTCCTGGGAAGTTAATCCCCACAAATTACATGTCATGTAAACATTTCATGATGTTAAAATCTCAAACATACCAAAAAATAGTGATTTTTATGTATCTTCGACGGGGGTATATCTCATTTGACATGAACATCCACTAAACGCCAATTCTGACCCTAAGAAGACCAAGGATGAAATCTAAGCTTATAAATAGGGTTTAAATCCAAGATATAAGAATAATTCATTCCAACCATAGGGATTTTACCATTGGGATGTTGTCACTAGGGTTCCAACCCAAATTTTATTCTTCATAGATAGGTTTTTTTTCTTTCTTATTTTTTGCCATTCATTGTAATATTGAATGATCTTTAGTTTAATTACAATATCTTTTCTTCATTCCATTTCTCATTCATTATTTTCTAATATAACCTCTATTTTTATTGGTTTATTCATCATTGGAGATCACCCAATGATGATTAGATAAACCTCATAGGGGATAGTGGAATCAGTTAAAGGGGTTGTATACTAGAAAATATTGATTTTCATTTCTTATAAGATTGTTTTATTTAAGAGTATCATGTTGTGCATGCATGCTTATTTTATTCATCATTGATTCATGGAAAAAATTATTTCAATAATGAATAAACACCAATATGATTGAGATAATTTATCCATAAACATTGAATTTAATTATTTGTATTCTTTTGGAAATCTAACTTTAATTCTCTTAAGCTATTTTAATTCATTAGAACGTGATGAATTAGGATTATACTGAAGATTTATCAGGATTTATCATTTCGTATATCTATAAAATTAAATGTATGTGTAGATATTTAATATTATTATTCTTTCAAGCAATTTATAATTAATTTATTTAATAAAATATCCTTATAAATCATTTCCCCTCTCTTTTTCTTTTCTATTTTCATTCATTTTTTCAATTTTTTGGAATTTAGTTAGTTAAATAAAATAAAAATAATATTGGAGTGGCCTATAATTTGGTAAAAATTATTTATATATATTCCTCACTCTCTATTTGATTGACCACATACTTCCACTCTACTATTCCTTTATAGTTAGCGAATTTTGGGAACATATAAATATTTTATTTTATACCAATGGGGGATTTAATGGCATCCTTTGGATGTATCAACTAGCATTTATTTAAAGAATTTAAAATTTTAAACCTTATTTTAAAATAGTTTAAAAGTAAAATTTGTTCAATTATATTATATTTAATTCAATTCCAGTCATTGAGATCAATTTATTATTTTATCTTGATATGAAAACTTTCTATAATTATGAAAACTTTTTCTTTGGAAAACCATTTTTTCATCACATTTGTAGGTTTAATTTTAAATTAATTTCTACCAATTAGATTAATTTAGTTTTTAAAAATGGATTAAATATTTTAAATAAACATAATTAATAATATACTCTATTTTCAACTTGATATTTCATTATAATGAATATTAAAACCTATAAAAATTAATTATTGTGGTTAAGGTTAAAATAGGTTTATTGGGGGTTAACCTAAAATGATAAGGGTTAAAATGACCTAAAAACTTTTTCAATTATAATTTTATGGAAATATATCATCCTTATCTTATCTAAGATTCTATAATGATCCATTTTTTAGCCTTTTAAATGTTTAAAACATGGTAATACCTTTTTATTTTTTAAAAATATGAGTGTGACATATCCCCCTTATAAAAGGACACCCCTTATTCTCTCCTATTCACTATTACAAAGAATTTTTTTTATCAAATACCTACCCAAATCCATTCCTTCATTACCTCCCCACATCTAGGATGTGTCATTTTTATTATTAAACCATCTTATGATGGATTTTGGTGTTAACCAAATGAGGTTTTCCAAAGAATAGGGATCATTCTTAACCTATAGTTTTTATTTTATTTATTATTCCACCTCTTAAAATATTCTTCAGCTGTGATGGTATAATAAAATAAGTATCCAATATACTAATATGGTATTATGTTAATGGTATAACATATATCTATATCCTCCTTCATAAAATGGGAAAAAACCATTGATCATGCGTACAGAGGACTACCACCTTGCGAACTGACGTAATTAATTATCCATTATCACCTACTAAGGCTAGAAAAAATAATGTATTTAATGTTTATATATTATATTTATGAAATATATATAATCTTGGAATTATAATATCACATCTTCCATATAACCTTACAAAATTTTGAAAATGATAACATCGCTCGTGTGTGCGTGTGGACTACCACATCTTCATTTTATTTCTCGGATGTTAACAAAGTGGTGTTTTGTAGAGAATCGGTGTTTTATGTATTCAATATTAAATTTATTTATAAATCCTTGGGTTGTTACAATATTCACTTAGAAATAACTGGACATGAGACAAAGAAGATCAATGGAACTAATCGAGGATTATCATTGCACGATTCATTAACATCCTAGAAAACCAAATGAAGTGGATAAGGATTTGAGTTGAAAGATTAATTTTATATTAACCATTTTATATTTGTGATGTGAACCTTTTTTTAATGATTTATGGAATATTATCATATAATTTTTGGATGCAGGTATATCCTCTGTTTTATTTCTGGATTCAGTATAGTTGACTTTTTTAGAAAGAATTAAGAAAACTCAAAAGGATGATCAATCTTTGTAGGAAAAGGTATAATACATTAATAAGGGTAAGTTACATTATTCTAATATTTATGAATAATTTGTTTTACAATTTTTAAATGGTTTATGTGTTCCTTATGATTCCCATTTGAGGAAAGAGTTGTTGACTGAAGCTCATAGTTCTCCTTTTCCCATTAATCAGGGGGTATGAAGATGTAAAGAGAGCTTTTGGAGTATTACTAGTGGGATGGAATTAAAATATATATTTCTGACATTACTATGAGGTGTTTGAATTGTTAGTAATTTAAAGAATAATTAAGGTTACCACAGGGTATGCTTCGAACTTTGTTAGTTCTAGAGTGGAAATAAAAGAATATATTAATGGATTTTGTGGTACAATTGCAAGACTTCTCAAGGTAATAAGGTGAATTGAGTTATTGTTGAAGGATTGGCTAAATTTGAACATTTCCTTCCCATTTGAGATATGATGTATTTAGATTATCTTTATAGATATTATCTAAAGGAGGTAGTTAGGTTACATTGAGTTCCACTATCCATTGTATCAGACCATAATCTGAGGTTCACATCCAATTTTTGGAAAGGACTTCAGAAATGTTTTGGGTACTAAATTAAATTTTAGTACAGATTTTTATCCTCAATCTGATGGATTGTCTGAGTTAATGATTCAAACCTTAGAAGATATGTTTATTTCTTGATAAATTTATAATGAGGGAATTTGGGATCTACATCTTTTTTGGTTGATTTTTCTTATAATAATAGTTTTCATTCCTGTATACAGATGGAACCATTTGAGTCATTATATGGAAAGTGGTTTCAGACACTATATGTTTGGGATAAAGTAGGAGAAAAGAAGTTGATGGGACCAGAGTTGGTAGAGTAAATGGATGATAAAGTTTAGTTGATTTAGCAACACATATGGAAAGTTCATAGTAGTTAGAAATGTTATACAGATAACTAGAGGAAAGATCCTTCTTTTGAGGTAAGTGATCATGTCTTTCTCAAAGTTTCTCTATGGAAAAGGTTGATGTGTTTTGGTAAGAATGGGAATATGAGTCCATATTTCATTGGACTATATTAAATACTATAAAAATTTGGACCAAATGCCTACCTAGTGAGAATACCTCAATGTTTATCTCAGGAAAACAACGTATTTCATGTTTCAATGTTAAGGAAATATGTGTCAGATTCATCTCATATTTTGAACCCTAAAATAGTTCAATGGGAAGAGAATATATCTTATGAGGAAAAGACAATTAAGTTTCTTGACCACAAAGAGAAAGTGTTTTGGAGTAAGTCGATTCATCCAGTTAAGGTTTTATGGAAAACCCATATGGTTAAAGTGGAAACATGGGAATCTAAAAATGCTATGAGGGAAAGATATCCCCACTTATTTAATAAGTGAATAAAATTGCGAGGAAACAATTAATAAAAGTGGGGAAGGATGTAAAAAACTATGTAATTATAGAATAAATCATTTTCATATTTATTAATTTAATTATATAGTTATATTAGTTATAAAAATATTAATAAATTTTTAATCTAATTGGAAATTGTTTTAATTAAATGCTTTTCTTATAAGATTTTATAAAAAGATTAATTTATAAATTTTAGAATTTAAAATTGATAAAATTAATATAATTTTTTAATATATCATATCAAAATTTACTTTGGGTTAAATTTTCAAATTTTTTGGAAAAAATTGATTTTTCAATGAATATTAAAAAATGCTGATTTTCTGTAAAAAAATGTCATTTATTTTAATAAATTAATTAATATAAGAGTCCCAATATGTTTTAAATATGATTTAATGTTACCTAATTTTTATTTATGATATATTTAAAATATAATAATTTTAATCAACTTTATATTGGTTTTTATTATAATTTTATTTTTAGGTTAAAAGATGGGTTTTTCTAAAAACTGTTTTAAAATGCATAATGTTTCTCCTTTTTAATTAATTAAAATAATCCCTAATGGGAAATTTTTTAAATTAAATGTGTACAATATATTTCATTAAATATTTTTTTATTTTAATACAACAATTATTATTAGTCTTATAGTTAATATAGAATCAACATTTTTTTATAAAAAATAATATTCTCGAAAACCCATTGTCTCGCATCAACTGTGGAATTAATATTAAATTTTACTTTTCTAATTTTTTGGATTGAATTTAGAAAAGTAGATTCCAAATTTTAAATCAAAATAATCTATAATTTCTAGTATTTTAAACTTATTTTTTACAAAAAAATATTTGTGAAAGAAATTAAAATTAATTGTAGTGATTAAGGTAAAAAATGAGTTTATTTAGTGGTTAATCTTAAAAATAAGGTGTGGAAACAACAAAAAACTAGAAAAAAACCTATTTTATGGATATATTTAGAACACATTTCATTTTTTTATATAAAATGGTTCATTATTGGAGGCACATGAGGTAAGTGAGACCTCCCAATAGTGTTTAATTTTTGGTATTTATAAGAATGCTTCTTCCACTATAAAAGGGCATTCACTCTACCCATTTATTCACACCTACCAAGATATTTGACTCGAAAAAATGCCTAAAAATCACTTCCCAACTTTCTTCCTATCATACTAGAAGAATCACTTTTAGAATAAAGCCAACCAAGATTGTTCTTTAGTGAAAACCAAAAGGAGTTACCTGAGGAAGAGGTAAAGTTCATTAACATGTATTTTTGTTTTGTTTCATTATCCACCCAATTAAATAATTATTAGACCATTATTATATAATAACCTAAATATCCTAAATATACTTATTTGTTGTTATGTTAAGTTTATGACCTAAAAACACACATAATTCCATCAAATGGGTTATGAAATCATTCTTCATGTGTAAGGCGGACTACCACCTCGTGAAATGATGTCATTTGTTTTTCCATTACAACATCTCATGGTTAGGAATAATGAAGTAAATGATATTTATATATAATATTTATTATATTTATAACATAATAATTCCTCTGTATTAATTATATTATATACTCCCTTTTCAAATTTGATACTGTAGTGGATACAATAATGTCGCTCATGTGTACAGTAGACTACCGCCTCACGAAGCGATGTGAAGCTTTTTTCACTAACCTGTTGTATAGAAGGTAATAAGGGTAAATATAATGAGTATATTTGATATAAATGAAATAATTATTATATAAATTACATAATTATATTTCTGAAAATATAATATATCATATTCTTCTTACCTTTTCACACACTGTAAATGTGATAACATCATTCATGTGCGTGTGGACTATCGTCTCCTCAAAGCGATTTAATTCTTATTTTTTCATAATCACATCTCAATAATGATATATATATATATATCATTATATATAATTAAATAATATTTTATTTATGATATAATTATCATTCTATATAGATAAATGTTGCATACCTTTTTTTCTTAATGATCATTGAAAAATGGGAACGTTACTCATGCGTATGTACGACCTACCGTCTCCATGACTGTAAAGTCAGTTCATTTTTCGTAACCAACTAAAATGATTGGTTTTAGAAGAATAATTTATGTATAAATATTATTATTATATTAGGATTATTATTCTGTATATATTTAAATAATGATCCCATTGACCATAGTCGACCCATTAAAGCTGTTTTTGGTACATAAATCGAATATGATCAAAACACATGACTCAAAAATAATTGATTAAGTAATTTTATATAACTTGGTAATAAGTCAAATAAAATAAATAATAAACTCAAAAAAATTTATCAATAAATTAAATAATTAACACAATTTTATTATTCAGGAATACAAAGACACACGTGATGAATCAGCATCAATTTTATTGACTTCATCTCAATCTCCTTTCATTAAGGCGCATCTTGATGTTATGAACCTTTATTCATTTTTAATGTGTAAATACTGACCCTTGTACATGTTATATCATGAATTTATCTTTTATCATGTAATTTGAGGTTTTTTAATGTTATTCATCAATGGGTTTTATAATTTAAGTGTTTCCTAAGTGATAAGGGGTTTTTCCTTTAAAGAAAACCTCTTTTAATGTTCTTCACTCAAACTATATTTCTATTAAATTTATATGTTTTTAAATGATTTTATATGGACATAAAAGATTTATAAATTAAATTTTATACTTTATTTTAAATTATTTTCAAAAGGAATATTTTTACAGGTTCTATACTAAATGTTTTGGAAAATGAAAAAAGGAATGTTATATTCTTAACGTGCATGGATTAAATGAAATTTCCACCGTCATGACCATTATTTGAATTATGGATTACTTTATAGGATTTCATGTTTCCTTCAATAAAAAAATATTTTTCATTTTTTTTGTATTTTGATATTGAAATGGTATTTCAAAATAAAGAAGTGTTTTTATATTGAAAATAGGGTTTAAATGAAAATTGTATTTTTTCCTATGAGTTTAAAATATTTTTTCAAATGTTTTATGATGAAAAAATGAAATTATAAAATGTTTTATTTATGACATGGTACATGAGAATTATACGATGGGGCGGCCCATATAGCACTGGGTAAGCCTGTTACAACTTATACGATGGGGTGGCCTAGATAGCACTAGGTGATCCCATTATAACTTAAACAATGGGTGCACCCAAATAACGCTCGAGTGCATTGGGTAATGTTTCTTGTCATAACTAGAAATAATAATGGAGTTACAAAAGGGTTTCCCCCATATATTTAACTTGTCTCCAATTAATTCTAACATGGGTTTAAAACAGGTTATGAATGTTATGTTATAAGTTACCAATAAGAGTTATTAATTACTTGCTATGGGTTTTGATGATTTTATTTGAGCATAAAATGTGTGTGTGTTTCAAGTGGAAGTGTTTTATTTCATATTGTCAATGAAATTTTAAGATAAAGGTAAATTTTATATGGGTTTCATGTTTTCACTAGATAAGAAATTGTCCTTATTTTTGTATCCCTTAATGAGATTTTTTGGTCATCCCACATTTTCAATTGATTTTATTAGTATTTAATGATGGGTAAGGGAAACCAAGAAGTCAAGTTGAAAGTCATGGAGATTTTACATGAAATTAAAACATTATATATTTTCAAAGTTTTATATTATGGGGAAAATGGGTATTAATTAGAAGTGACAACATTTTATTTTATAGATTTTTTATGTATGAGTTATGGAATAATTCTATAATACTCTAAACATAAAAAGATACTCAAATACAACAGAATGAATTCTTGACATAAAACTCAACATAATGTAATTTCTGTTAGAGTAAGCTCATAATTATTCATTCTATATTCATACTAGAAGTAAAAGAATGTATAGATATTTAAAAGAGTGTTTCTAGTGGGATATCATAAAGAGAGATTTAACAGATTTTGTATCTCAGTACTTGGTATGTCAACAAGTCAAGGTTGAGAGACAAAATTATAAGGGGGTATTACAACCATTACCCATACCAAAATGGAAATGGTAAAACACCACCATGGATTTTTTTATTGGATTCCCCAAAATATCTAAAGTGCACAATGTTATATGGATTATAGTCGATCTCCTTATAAAGTCTAGAAACTTCATCATTATTAGAGACTATTTTTATCTAGATCAGCATTCCATGATATACATTAAATAAGTGGTAAGGTTACATGGAGTAACAAATTATATAATATTTTATCTGGATCTAAGTTTTACCATGATATTCTAGTGAGGTCTTTAGTAGGATCTGGATATAGATTTGAGTTTCAGCACTGCGTATCATCCTCAAATAGATGGACAGTATGAGAGAACCATTCAAAACTAGTATTTTTTTGAGACCTTGATCATGGTATTTCAAATGTGGTTGGGATCAATACATTCCTATAGTTTATTTCTCTCATAACAATAGCTTTAAATAAAGCATTCATATAGATCCTTATAAAGCCCTCTATGGAAGGAAGTGTAGAACTCCAATATTGTAATGTCCCGGGTTCGGGTGCCACTCAACAGGTGCCACGAGCCCGATTCTTCACGTGACCTCTAGCGCATTTCCCCAAACGCCAGAGGCTACCGACTAGCAGTGAGGGCCCAAGTCTGATAGTGGGGAAACTATGCCCTCATTTGTCACAGTGTAGGGCAGTGGAATAATAAAAACATATGACAACAGCGGAAGCGATAAACCATACACAATTTGAAATGCATAACTACAGTAAAAACAGCCAACAATCATATATATATATAATGATGATGCAACATGACTCAAGTTCTAAGAAAACAACCAGAACATGTTACAAAACAATACAGTACAGTACAATACAGATTACAGCAAAACAAAGAAAAACAGCTGGTAGCATCATGAGCCTAAGACCAATCTCATGCTCCCCTACTCCTTAGAAGCAATCAAGTACCTGTATAGGGACCCTTTCCCTTATCCACACCAGCAGAAACGTAATCTGTTTGGGCTAAAAAGCATGACCCAAACAGGGTGTGAGAAATAATCTCAGTAGGCACCCACCAAAGGCTCGTGCTTAACTGTGTGTAATCATGCAACAACAGTGTGCAAAAGTAAATGCAATAAACTAATAAGTACGCAAAAGTAACTAACTTTACCAGTTATATTGCCATTTTAGTATTCATTTAACCATTTTATTTAATAACATCGTATGCTCAATAGAACCAAGCCCTCAAGAAAATAAAAATCTTTACCTCAGGCTAATATAGTAGAACCATGCCCTCATGCTATACAGTACCTTTCCCTCAGGCATTTCTATCAGGAAAAATAGAATCTTTCCCTCATGCCAAACTAAAACGAAACCCACATGTAATCAGAATCTTTCCCTCAGGCATTTCCCTCAGGCTAATAGAACTACGCCCTCAGGCTAATCAACAATGCCCTTAGGCTAATATATCACTGCCCTCATGCTAAACAAGTAACCGGGATATGCCTAACATATAACATTGAAGTTACACACAATTACTTAAAGAGCACTGTCGTGGGCACCCTCAAATGATTAGTGTGATTTGGGGTACTTAGGTGCAGCAGAGTGGCTGACCAAGGTCGTCTCTCAAAGGAGGAAGTGAATTGAACAACTTATTAGAGGTATTCTAAAAATAAAATAAAAGAGAATAAAATAAAAACACTACTTTAAAGGATTGGGTTTTTTTTATAGTTTATGAATCTAGAAGAAGTTTTTTGGAAGAAGATTGTATAATTGTTTTTTTTGTTTTTAGTTTTGAAATGAATTTTGATTAAAATGACACAACAAGAAGATGTGTTTTTAGAAATCTATTTAAAAGGCGTAATCGATCTAACTCTACCTATTCACTTTATTATTAATCATTATCATTTAAATTAGCATTCACTTAATTATGATCCCTTAATTTGTTAAATCCTAAACCCTATGAGAATTAACTTTACCACGAAGATGATGTGAATTTAACCCTAGGCTAACTTCGGAACATGCAATCGTAGCACCCTGCTTTGATTGATGTTCTAAGATTAGATTATGGTCAGTGGTAAATTAAGGCTCATATCCATTCTGGAAATGAGGATGAATTGTGTTTAGGGATTATATTTGAACTCTACAAATTTATCCCGTGTGGTCTTGTATTACCGATTAAGATCGCGCTCTCACAATTTACACAAAATCCCGACCTCGCGTGTTTTTGTGTTAATTGTTCAATTGTTTTCTTAGTTTCTTACAATTTAAAAACAGAATTCATGGATCATATTAAATGAATTACATTATCTCAATGATTCAAAATAATTAAATGAAGAGGGTAGAAGATAGATCGATTACTAAAAGAATACTCTTCCATGGGTGGCGTAATCATCGTAGAAGCGTTTTGCATGTGCAAAGGTTTATAATGGGTATAACCCAATAACACTTCTACTCAAGAATTCCAGCCCAAAGAGGAAGATTAATAGAAGAATAAATTTAAACAAAACAGAAGAAAATAGAAGAAATAAAAGAAGAACAAAGAAGTTTATTACACAAATGAAAACATTACAAAATGAAGAAGAGAAGGAGGCTTCGATGAGGGGATCTTTGCTTCAAGAGCTACCCCTCTTACAATGGTTGGATAATTTGGGTGAAACAAATTCTACTCTGCCTCAAATCTCACAATGCACGTTCCAACCCCTCCAAATAAGAAAAACTTTAATTTATAGAGGGGAGGGGAGGAGAGGTTACAAGTGGTTTCAAGTGTGAATGTGGAAATTCGGTCAAATATTTTAATGCACATTGAACCGCCAATTTGGCCACCAGAATGCGTGAATTGGCCGGTCTTGAAGCAGGATAAAATGTGAGGATATGGTGCCTCTATCTCCTCTCTAAATTTGGGCTCAATACAATCCCATATGTAGGAGTTATGGACGAAATACAGAAGCTTATCCATTCTGGAGAGTCCAGCCCAGCTTTGACTTTATGTCCCAATTACTCCATTAAAATGCATTCTTTTGATCTAGTGTCCTGAATAAAAGTTGTAGATAATTAAGTTACGAACACTGTTACAAAATTTCAAATTCAAATAAAAAATATAAAAATATTTATATTCGAAATACTACAGTGCACTATTAAGGGTAAAACTGGAATTTTCACCAAATTTTCAAATGAATGATCAAATCCCAAATATTTTATAAATAAACATATTTAACACAATGTGAGGAAATTATATCATTTATTATTAATAAAATATTCAATAAAATAGTGTTTTATCAACTCCACCACACTTACCCTTTTGCACACCTTGGCAAAACCTCATATCAAGTAAACATCAATATCAAATCAAAACCAATTTTAAAACACATATCCTTAAGATCAATCAATTTCACACCAAGAATCAAAAGATATCATGCCTCATAAAAAACCTTATTTCAAGTTCTCCATTTATATCATTCAATATATTTCCACTTCATTTATCCGCCCATGCACAAAACACTTACCTCGCTTGAATTTTCTCTCATCACTCAAATATCAATTTTTTTGCAATGTATTTATCATCCAAACTCATACAAGGGTCACCATAGGCTTGATAGATTCCTACATTGCTACCCGATGTGAGTCAAGGACATATGTTTATCATGAGGACTTTTTAGGGTTGTTCTGTGGCTTTCGGTTGGTAGGATTAAGATGTGAAAAACTCTGAGGCTGAATGAGGAGGGCTTGACTCTTTTGAAGCAAAATTGCATTAATCTAATTTTCACTTAAATATGGTCTTCTCTTCAATCCCCATAGTATCAATTCATCTCCATCATCATGAAAAGTCATGAAAGGTTTACACCATTCATCATTTCAGCATAAAAAATGTCAATCTTCTCAAACATGATTTTCTTGAAAGCTCCAGATGGGCACAGCTTTCCACCTCAATTAGAAGCTCCAGAAAAGGCACAGCTTCACTTGTCATGAAAGCTCCAGAAAAGGCACATATTTCAATATAATGACTTTCTTTAGCAGCAACCACATCTCTTCAGAATTTAGTTTTCCACCCAAAGTATCACAGAATGTGGTGGCAAAACACAAGACAACTTCCCCCACACTTAAGCTCAACTAGATTATGCAATTTCACTTCAAGAGTTGGTTGGATAGGGAAAATTGGCTTGTAATGTGGCTAACCTAACAGGCTTTACATGGCTTCTAAGGGCTACAAGGATTAAATATTCAAGGTAGGCCATTATAAAAAAGGATTCTTTGAAATAGGGGCTTTAATACCAAACAAATGCCTCAATCATTTAAACATAAGTACCTCAAACCCTCAAGTTTTGACAGGAATAGATCAAATTCTGGTTAAATCAAGTATGGTTTGGTTCTCTCAAGAAGTGAGGTGAATGTAAAGAATATGAAAATAATGGTTTAGAAGCCTCACAGGAAAGTGATTTCAAATATAAAGACAATGAGATTGGCATGGGATTCAAAATTCAGCGTACTTTTCATGAAATTACTAAATATTTGAACTTGAAACAAAGTCATTTCAGCATTCATTTAAGCTTAGTTTCAAGGGGTAAATTGTTTCACTTATTGATATGGATTTAAAAATGGTTATGAGCATCATTTTAGCTCAAAATGTTTCGAAAAACACAGAAAATTGTAAAATAAACACACAAAGTTTGAAAAACACACAATTGAAATTACTAAACTAAAAGGTTCCCTCCCCCACACTTAAAATATTGCATTTTCCTCAATGTGAACCCGTGAGATGATATATGCACATGAAATGCAGAATTTTTAAATAGGAAAAATAATAGAAAGTGAAAGGGTTAGGAACAGCCTGATGTGATCAAGTGATGATGGGGTCATGCAGTGTGATAAAATCCACTACATCAGTAGGATGTCCCTCAATGTATCTCTTCAAACGTTGCCCATTGACTGTAAAGATCCTTCTAGTGTCCTCTTGTGTGATCTCCACTGCACCATAAGGAAAAACATTAGACACAATATAAGGACCTAACCATCTGGAACACAACTTACCAGGCATCAACTTCAGTTGTGAACTATAGATAAGGACTTTCTCTCCAACATGAAACTCCCTTTGTTGGATCATTTTGTCATGAGCTGCTTTTGATCTTTCCTTGTAGAGCCTTGAGTTCTCATATGATGACAGTCGAATCTCCTCAAGCTCTTGAATTTGAAACTTCCTTTGAATTCCATCTTGGGCCAAATCCATGTTGCATTTCTTTATAGCCCAATATGCCCGATGCTCGACTTCCACGGGGAGATGACACGCTTTCCCAAAAACAATCCGAAATGGGGACATACCAATGGGGGTCTTGTATGATGTCCTATAAGCCCAAAATGCATCATCCAAGCGCTTGCTCCAATCCTTCCTATTTGGCTGCACGGTTTTCTCCAAGATTTGTTTCAACTCACGATTTGAAACCTCATCCTGGCCATTTGTTTGGGGGTGGTATGGTGTTGATGTTTTGTGTGTCACCCCATACTTTCGAAGGAGGGAAGAAAAATTCCTATTGCAAAAGTGTGTCCCTTGGTCACTGATGATGGCATTTGGTACTCCAAACCTGCAAAAAATCTATGCTTTGACAAAGACCACAACAACATGAGAATCGTCAGTCCTGGTGGCCTTGGCCTCCACCCATTTACTCACATAATCAACAACAACCAAAATATACAAAAATCCAAATGAACTAGGAAAAGGACCCATAAAGTCGATACCCCATACATCAAAAATCTCACAAAATAGTATGGGTTGTTGGGGCATCTCATGTCTCCTAGAAATGTTCCCAGTGTGTTGGCAATGAGAGCATGACTTACAAAACAAATGGGCATCATGGAACAAGCTAGGCCAATATAATCCAAAGTCCAAAACCTTCCTAGCTGTCCGTTGGGGTCCAAAGTGTCCACCACAAGCAAGTGTATGAAAGAAATGCAAAACAGACTCAAACTCATGATCGGGAACACACCTCCTAATGACTTGGTCACTACACATGCGCCAGAGGTAAGGATCATCCCACACATAATACCTAGACTCACTTTTTAATTTTTGTACTTGATGCTTCTTCAAATTTACTGGGATTTCAGAGGCAACAATGTAATTAACTAAATCAGCATACCAAGGATGCTTACCTGAGATGGTATAGAGATGCTCATCGAGGAAAGTGTCCCGAAGTGGTACCTTGTCCAAGGTGTCACCCTCTAGTGTGTGAGTAAGCCTACTCATGTGGTCTGCCACCAAATTCTCTGACCCCTTCTTGTCCTTTATCTCAAGGTCAAACTCTTGAAGAAGGAGCATCCAACGGATAAGTCGTGCCTTTGCATCTGGCTTCTTTAAGAGGTACCTCAAAGCTGCATGGTCAGAAAAAACAACTGCTTTAGAGCCCAATAAATATGAACGAAATTTATCTAAAGAAAATATGATAGCAAGAAAATCCTTTTCTGTGGTAGTGTAGTTTGATTGGGCTGAATCCAGTGTCCTCGATGCATAGGCGATCACATGTGAACGTCCTTCCACCCTCTGAGATAAGACAGCTCCAACCGCGAAGTTGGAGGATTCACACATAAGCTCAAAAGGAATCTCCCACCGTGGGGGCTGTATGATAGGTGGAGTGGTCAGACGTTGTTTTAGCTCATCAAATGAATTCCTTCAAGAAACATCAAACACAAAATCAGAATCCTTTTGAAGTAATCTTGAAGTAGGAAGAGCAATCTTACTAAAATCTTTGATAAAGCGCTGATAAAATCCTGCATTCTCTAGGAAAGATCTAACATCACACACACATGAAGGATAGGGTAAGGATGAAATAATGTCTACCTTAGATCTATCAACCTCTATCCCATGTTTTGACACTACATGCCCTAAGACAATGCCATGCTCTACCATGAAATGACACTTTTCAAAGTTTAGGACCAGATTCTTCTCAATACAACGATTCAATACCTTTCCCAAACTATTTATACATTCATCAAATGAGGATCCATACACTATAAAATCATCCATAAATACCTCCATGCAGGTCTCAATAAAATCAGAAAAAATACTTACCATGCATCTCTGGAAGGTACCTGGGGCGTTGCAAAGTCCAAATGGAATACTTCGGTAGGCAAAGGTACCGAATGGGCAGGTGAATGTCGTCTTCTCCTGGTCCTCCGGAGCTATAGGAACCTGAAAATATCCAAAAAATTCATCCAAGAAACAATAGTGTTTCTTCCCAGCTAGTCTCTCAAGCATCTGATCAATAAATGGGAGGGGGAAATGGTCCTTGCGAGTGGACTGATTTAGTTTCCTATAATCAATACACACACGCCAACTATTTTGCACCCTCATTGGAACTAAGTCATCTTTCTCATTTTTAACAACAGTAACACCACTTTTCTTAGGCACGACCTGAATAGGACTTACCCACTGAGAATCTGAAATGGGAAAAATTATACATGCCTGGAGCAATTTCTCAACTTCTTTTTTAACAACTTCCAGGAGGGTGGGATTGAGTCTCCTTTGTGGATGTCTCACCGGTTTAGCCCCATCCTCCAACAGAATACTATGCATGCAAATGGAGGGGCTAATACCTGATATGTCAGCCAAGGTCCACCCAATCGCCCTGATGTTCTCCCTCAAAATATTCAAAAGCTTTTCTTCATGTTCAAAATGGAGATTGTTATTAATGATAACAGGTAATCTCTCACCATTCAACAAGTATGAGTATTTCAGATTTGGTGGCAATGGCTTGAGTTCTAATGAAGGAGGGTGTAGTATGGATGGAGAAATTGATGCAACAAACATATCTGCACAATGAACATCAGTATCTGAATAAAAATCATCACAATCAGAGAATAAAGCACCAAATCCATCAGCATACTCAATAGACATGTCATAATCAGAGTTCACATGATTAAAATCAGAATATGATTCCATTTCAAAATAAAATCTTAGAGAGTCTTGTTCCTTAAAAACGGGTGTAGAAGTACTCTTATACATCAAACTAGAACCAATACTCATAATCTCCCTAATTATATGACAATCCAATTCCATGATGTTTTTACTTTGTGGTTCAAAATGGGAGATAACAAAAGCAGAATGGTCCTCTGAGGGATTCTTCATGGAATCCATAACATTAAATATCACAACTTCATCTCCAAACTCCATGGAAATTGTACCCTCATTGCCATTTATGATAGTTTTTGCAGTCTTGAGGAAGGGCCTACCTAAGATAATGGGGGCATGAGAACTTACCTGATCATCCTCCATGTTAAGCACATAGAAGTCTGCTGGAAATATCATGTCTCTTACCCGAACAAGTACATCCTCAAGAACTCCTGTTGGATATGTCATAGCTCTATTTTCCAACTGCACCACTACTCTTGTCAGCTTCAACTCACCAACCTGCAAGAAAGAGAATACAGAGTGAGGCATCACATTTATGTAAGCTCCCAAATCACAAAGAGCATCAGAGAAGTGCAACTCCTCTATGGTACATGGGATGGTGAATGTCCCGGGATCCTTGCACTTTGTTGGCATTGCTAGAGTTGGTGTAATGAGTGCTGATACATTCCTTCCAAGGTTGATCCTCTCATTCCCCTTGAGCCCTCTTCAATTGGTGCAGAGTTCTTTTAAGAATTTGGCATACCTTGGGATTTTCTTAATGGCTTCAAGTAGAGGAATGTTGATCTCCACACGCTTGAATGTGTCCAAAACCTCCTTTTGCATTGCTTCTTCAGCCATCTTCTTGGTTTGAACAACCCTGTTTGGAAAAGGAAGGGGTTTTGGAGGTACATCATCAATATTTTTCTTACCTTTATCTTTCTCCTTGGATTGCTCATCAGTTGGTATGGAATGCGGCTTCTCTAGAGTAGAGGTGAATCCCGGTGGAATGGTAGGTCTAGATGTATCATTCATTTGCTTCCCACTTCTCAATGTGATGGCACTAATACTCCCCTTTGGATTTGGAGTGGGTTGGGAAGGTAGATTTCCAGAATTCTTACTCACAAGTTCATGGAGGGCGGTGGCAATCTGACTCATTTGAGTCTTCAACTCCCTCAACTCCGAACTTTGACTCTTCAGCTCATTCTGTTGATTAAGAACGATTTTCTTCAAAAGATCATCAGTATTAGAATCTACCTTTGGTGGATGATTCCCTTGTTGCTGACTTTCTAATTCTTGGGCTTCAAATCTCCTTTGGGGTTGTTGGAAACCCTGTTGGTAAGGTGGAGGCTGCTGGAAGTTCGGTTGAAAACGGGGCCTTTTTTGTTGTCCAGAGCCATACCTCATGTCTGACTGATCTTTCCACCCTTGGTTGTATACTGTATCAAACTTCTTTTGGGGATATGTTTGTTGTTGTTGCTGCTGAAATGGTCTCCCAGGGAACACTACTGCACAATCTTCTGTCTCTTGTAGTTGTGGGCAACAATCAGTTGGGTGTCTTGTCTCAGTGCAAATGCCACATGGCCTTGAAGGAGGGGGTTGGGATGTCTTTTGAGCCAATGCAATCTGGCTCACCATAGTTGTCAATTCTTCTAACTTAGTATCAATCAAATGAATTTCAAGAGAAGAAGGGCTTACTTGATGTACTCCTCGAACATGTGGTGTACCTCTATCACCGAATTGTTGGGAGTTTTGAACCATCATGTCGATCAATGCATGTGTGGCTGCTGGTGTCTTGTCCGCCAATGCTCCTCCAGCTGCGGCATCCACCATGCTCCTCTCCATAGGTGTGAGTCCTTCATAGAAGTACTGAATGAGGAGTTGCTCACTGATTTGGTGATGTGGACAGCTTGCACATAGCTTTTTGAATCTATCCCAATACTCATACATTGACTCCCCTTGTGCTTTCTTGATCCCCGAAATATCCTTTCGAATGGATGTGGTCCTTGATGCTGGAAAAAATCTCTGCAAGAAAAGACGTTTCAAATCGTTCCAACAAGTTACATCTTCGGGTTGTAAATAATACATCCAGTCTTTTGTAGTATAGTGGTAAGTATTCCCAACTATCATGCAGATGACCCGGGTTCGATCCCCGACAACGGCGCCAATTTGAAAGAGAGCTGTCGTGGGCGCCCTCAAATGATTAGTGTGATTTGGGGTACTTAGGTGCAGCAGAGTGGCTGACCAAGGTCGTCTCTCAAAGGAGGAAGTGAATTTAACAACTTATTAGAGGTATTCTAAAAATAAAATAAAAGAGAATAAAATAAAAACACTACTTTAAATGATTGGGTTTTCTTTATAGTTTATGAATCTAGAAGAAGTTTTCTGGAAGAAGATTGTATATATATTTTTTTGTTTTTAGTTTTGAAATGAATTTCGATTAAAATGACACAACAAGAAGATGTTTTTTTAGAAATCTATTTAAAAGGCGTAATAGATCTAACTCTACCTCTTCACTTTATTATTAATCATTATCATTTAAATTAACATTAACTTAATTATGATCCCTTAATTTTTTAAATCCCGAACCCTACGAGAATTAACTTTACCACGAAGATGATGTGAATTTAACCCTAGGCTAACTTCGGAACATGCAATCGCAGCACCCTGCTTTGATTGATGTTCTAAGATTAGCTTATGGTTAGTGGTAAATTAAGGCTCATATCCATTCTGGAAATGAGGATGAATTGTGTTTAGGGATTATATTTGAACTCTAAAAATTTATCCCATGTGGTCTTGTATTACCGATTAAGATCGCTCTCTCACAATTTACACAAAATCCCGACCTCGCGTGTTTTTGTGTTAATTGTTCAATTGCTTGCTTAGTTTCTTACAATTTAAAAACAGAATTCATGGATAATATTAAATGAATTACAGTAGCTCAATGATTCAAAATATTTAAATGAAGAGGGTAGAAGATAGATCGATTAGTAAAAGACTACTCTTCCATGGGCGGCATAATTATCGTAGAAGCGTTTTGCATGTGCAAAGGTTTATAATGGGTATAACCCAATAACGCTTCTACTCAAGAATTACATACCAAAGAGGAAGATTAATAGAAGAATAAATTTAAACAAAACAGAAGAAAAGAGAAGAAATAAAAGAAGAACAAAGAAGTTTATTACACAAATGAAAACATTACAAAATGAAGAAGAGAAGGAGGCTTCGATGAGGGGATCCTTACTTCAAGAGCTACCCCTCTTACAATGGTTGGAGAATTTGGGTGAAACAAATTCTCCTCTTCCTCCAATCTCCCAATGCACGTCCCAACCCATAAAAATGAGAAAAAATCTAATTTATAGAGGGGAGTGGAGGAGAGGTTACAAGTGGTTTCAAGTGTGAATGTGGAAATTCGGCCAAATATTTTAATGCCAATTGAACCGCACATTTGACCACCAAAACGCGTTAATAGGCCGGCCTTGAAGAAGGATAAAATGTGAGGATATGGGTCCTCTATCTCATCGCCAAATTTGGGCTCAATAAAATCCCATATGTGGTAGTTATGGCCTAAATACAGAAGCCTATCCATTCTGGCGAGTCCAGCCCAGCTTTAACGTTATGGCCCAATTACTCCATTAAAATGAATTCGTTTGATCTAGTGTCCTGAATAAAAGTTGTAGATAATTAAGTTAGAAACACTTTTACAAAATTTAAAATTCAAATAAAAAATATAAAAATATTTATATTCGAAATACTACAGTGCACTATTAAGGGTAAAACTGGAATTTTCACCAAATTTTCAAATGAATGATCAAATCCCAAATATTTTATAAATAAACATATTTAACACAATGTGAGGAAATTATATCATTTATTATTAATAAAATATTCAATAAAATAGTGTTTTATCAATTACTCTCAAGGAAAAATTAATGCATAATATTTCATGGTATACCCTCGGGTAACCTGGCCAAACGGCTAAACAGAGGAACGCACCCCGGGGGTGGTCCTGGATCCAAGAAACGATCCCAAACTGCAGTTTATTATCACATTTAATCACCTATACATTTCTAGGTAGTTAAAATAGCCACGACCTCAGCCTCATGACACCCCAACATGGGTTTGTGGCACAACAGTACACAAAACGCACAGTAGTTGGGAATTTAAACACTAAGCCACCTACCTTTAACACCAACGAACGATATATGTGAATGTCGGTTCCAGAAACACCCAAAGACGATGTAGATATGGGTTAAAAGAAAACTCTTTCAAACGTAAATAACTTCCCTTAGAGGAAGAATTGTCAAGAACCACTCCAGATGAAGGTAGCTCTTACCCGCGCGGTTCCAGCAAGATTGACGGAGGCGGAATCAGATTCCTGGTTTGCGATCAACAGATCTCCAAAGATCCAGCCTCCTTCTTCAGCTCCAAAATGGTTCAAATGCCTCCTCTGCCAAATGAGGAGGCCACTGCCTATTTTAAGCCGAAAAAACAGACTACATGGCGTGTACTCTTAAGTACACAGCGTGTACTTTTTCATTTAACTGTTCCTTTGGAGGCACCGCCGCACTGTTTATCCGTCGACATGAGTACACGACGTGTATTCCGGACTACACAGCGTGTACTGTCACACAGCTGGCGGCTACTTCCACTGCCATACTATTTTCCTGCCAACTGACTACATGGCGTGTAAATACCCACTACATGGCATGTAGTCAATTTTTACACCCTTCATCACCGACTTGGCTACAAACCCTGTGTACTCATCTCACACGGCCAAAAGTACACGGTGTGTGGAATAGTACATGGCGTGTAGTTCCAAATTTTTGGATTTTTCCCCATTTTCCTTATTTTCTCAAAAACACTTAAGGAAAAGAGAAAAAGGAAGAAACTTGTACCTCAAAAATAAGAACTGGTTTCTTACAAACTTTCCTCCTTAAAGAAATTCATCCCCGAACTTCCCTTCCAAGGGTGGCGAAGATATAGCCATGAATAACTCCGGCCACTGAGCATGTACGTCAGTCTCCCGCTCCCAGGTTTCGTCCTGCACTCGGCCATGCTACCATATCACCCGTACGAGAGGACCTGACCGGCCTCAGAGAACCTTCATACTCCTATAAACGATATGGATTAGATGCTCCTCTAAGGACGCATCTACCTCAAGCTCAACCTCCTCGGGCTGAAAGATGTGAGACGGGTCTGAATGATAGCGACGCAACTAAGATACATGGAAGACACTGTGCATGGTTTGGTACCTCTATGATAACTGCAACCGATAGGAAACCGGCCCGACTCTATCAAAAATCTCAAATGACCCCACATACCTTAGTGAAAGTTTACCCTGTCTCTTGAATCTCCTGTGTCCCAACCTCAGTGAAACACGCAAGAAAACCTGATCCTTGACCACGAACTCCAAGGGTCATCTACGATGATCAATATAAGATTTCTGACGAGACTGTGTGGTAGCCATCCACTTTTGAATCAACTAGACCTACTCAGAAGTATCTTGCACTATCTTTGGTCCCAGTAAAGCTACCTCACCTACTTCTAACCATCACAAAGGTGATCGGCATGGCTTACCATATAAAGCCTTGTAAGGTGCCATCTCTATAGTTTCCTGAAAACTATTATTATAGGCAAACTCGACTAAGGGTATATGCTTCTCCCAAGAGCCCCCAAAGTCTAGGACGCATGCACACAGCATATCCTCTATCACCTGTATCATACGCTCTGACTGATCATCGGTCTATGGGTGGTAAGCTATGCTTAGAAACACCTGTGTACCCAGTGCCCTCTGAACACTCTACCAGAAATGAGACCTAAAATGGGCATCCCTATCTGAAACGATAGAATGGGGGACCCCATGAAGATGTACGACCTCTCAGATATACAACTTCCTGAGCTCGTCAACACCGAAGGTCTCCTTGATTGGCAAAAAGTGATCTACATTCGTGAGTCTGTCCACAACAACTTACATGACATCATTGCCCCGAGGTGACCTCGGAAACCCCGTCACAAAATCCATCGCAATATAATCCCATTTCCACACCGGAATGGGTAACTGTTGTAACAGTCCAGCTGGTCTCTGATGCTCCGCCTTCACCTACTGACAGGTGGAACACCTTGTAACAAAACCTATTATCTCACTCTTCATACCCAGCCACCAGTACTGACGTCTCAAGTCACGGTACATCTTGGTAACTCTGGGATGAACTACCCAAGATGAAGCATGAAACTCCCGCATCAACTCCTCGCGTATATCCCCTAGAACCCATACTCATCCATGGAAATGCAGTACCTCATCATCGCCTATCGTCCAACCAGGAAGAGGGTCCTCACTTGCCACCGACTCCCGTAAAACTAGGCCTTCTGAATCAGATAGTTGTCTCATCCTCACTCTATCCAGGAGGGTAGAAGTCACAGCTAAAGATGAAAGATAAGTTTTCTCCTGACTGTCATGCACCTCCAAATGCATCTCAGAGAACAAATCCATGAGCTTCCATTCATCACTGGCCTCCTGCACTGCCTGTTTCTGAGTCTTCCTGCTCAGTGCATCAGCCACTGCATTACCTTTACCAGGCATATAGGTAAGCTCAAAATCAAATGAATGAAGGTATTCAACCCACCTTCGCTGTCTCAGGTTCAAGTCATGCCAAGTAAAGATGTATTTGAGGCTCTTATGGTCAGTGAAAACCACAAAATGCTCTCCCAACAGATAATGTCTCCAACAACGTAACGCATGAAAAACTGCAACCAACTCAAGATCATGCGTCGGGTAATTTCTCTCAAGTGGCCTCAACTGCCGAGAACCGTACGCAACAACTCGATCACCCTGCATCAACACTGCTCCCAGCCCAATACCTGATGCATCATAGTAAACTGTATAGCTCTTTCCTTGCTCTGGAAGTATCAGGACTGGTGTGGATGTCAACCTTCCCTTAAGGTCCTGAAAGGTTGTCTCGCAAGCTTCTGACCAAACAAACTTCACACATTTCCTAGTCAGACCTGTCAACGGTGCTTCTAAGTGGGAGAAGTCATGTATGAAGCGTCTGTAGTAACCATCCATCCCCAAGAAACTCCATATCTCAAACACATTCTTAGGCTGCTCCCAGGAAACCACTTCCCTCACCTTCTCTGGGTCTACTGCAACTCCTGCCTCTAAGATGATATGGCCCAGGAAGTGAATCTGGTCCATCCAAAAGTAGAACTTTGAGAGCTTAGCGTAAAACTTGTGCTCTCTCAGTGTACTCAATACGATCTCAAGATGGGTGGCATGGTCGTGTCGAGGGTGAGAGTACACCAATATGTCATCCATGAATACTACCACGAAAGAATCCAGATAAGGATGGAACACATGATTCATCAGAGCCATAAAAACTGTTGGTGCGTTTGTGAGTCCGAACGGCATAACCGTATACTCGTATAGACCATACCTGATCTTGAAAGCTGTGATAGGTATATCAGATGGTCTAACGCGTAGCAGATGATATTCAGATCTCAATTAAATCTTTGACAACACTCGTGCTCTATGAAGTTGATCAAAAATATCATCAATTCTTGGCAAGGGATATCGGTTCTTAACTGTTAACTGGTTCAGCTTCTGATAATCCACACAGAGTCTGAGGGTACCGTCCGCCTTCTTCACAAAAAGGACCGGCGAACCCCAAGGAGAAGTACTGGGTCGGATGAAACCATTTTCCTTTGACTCCTCTAACTCCCTCTTGAGCTCCTTTAACTCTGGTGTAGCTATCCTGTATGGAGGAATGGACACTGGTGCTGCTCCTGGCATAAGATCAATAGAGAAATCCACCTCACGCTCTGGAGGTAGACCTGAAAAGTAGTCTAGGAAGACATCCCTAAAATGATCAACCACTGGAGGGAAAATCCGTATGACAAGTCCCCTTATCATCCAGATATAAACTCGCAATATGGGCTGTAACTCCACCACTCCCATGATGCTCTGGTCCACCTCGACTTTCCTGAACATCCCATTCACCCTTGTATAGAAAATCTCCGCCCTCTGGTGACGTGAAACGCACCCTGAGATGATAGCAGTCTACAAAGGCTTGAAAGGGAACCAACTAGTCCATCCTGAGAATGACATCACAGCTCATCATCTCTAAGACATATAGGTCCTAAAGGAAGTGATACCCACCAACCTCAAGGGGGAACTCCTTGCACTGACGCACACTAGTCGTTATAGTCCCCAACGGAGTGTCTAGCGTCATAACATCAGAATAATTAGAAAAATAGAGTCAAGGCTCTCCACAAAGGGAACAGATATGAAGCTATGTGTAGAAGCCGCATCAAAAAGTACTGAAGATAAGACAGAAGCTACTAGAATAGTACCTCTAACTATAGAAGGTACAGGATCCTGCTCCTGCTGGGTCTGTTGCACTGCATATGCCTCCCCAGTGTCACGGCCCTGCGACACAGCCTGGCTATCCTAAGCTATCCCGCTCTGATGCCTCTGAGATCCTGGTGTCTGGCTACCATGGACATGACCACCATCCCTTCCTGCACTCCCTGACGTATTCCAGTTTCCTGACTGGTAAGAAGATGCTGGTCCAGCTCCCACATGCAGAGTCTATATAGAACCCCTCTCACTAGCCACTGGTAGAAACACCCTGCAAAATCACTGAAGATTACCCATCTTTCCACAAGCTCGGCACTCCACTGGATCACGTGGACACTACGGTCTCTTGTCCCCCTCTTTACCACACTAGTAGCACCTGACTGGGCCACCTGGAGAAATCATCTGGCTGGTACTGCCACCCTGAGAGAAGTCCATCTGTCTCTTCCTCTTTCCAGTAGAAATAGTACCCGAAACCGGTGATGAACCGCTCTGGCCCACACCACTAGCTTCTCGCAGGTTCCTCTCTGTAATCAGTGCCTGGTTAACAATAGCATGTATAGTAGGCAACCTGAAAACATTCAACAGTTCTCGGATGTCATAACGAAGACCATCCTCAAAGCGTATGGCTCTCAAAATCTCATCACACACCAGCACAGGTGCAAAACACTAAAGCTCGATGAAACGATCAGAATAATCCATCATCGACATAGTTCCCTAATATAGATTCACGAACTCTCGAGCTCTATCTGCTCTCAGCATATCTGGAAAGAAGAAGTCATAGAAGACTGCCTGAAAATATTCCCATGCCATGTCCCTGTGATGCTCTGACTGGGTGGTAACATCCCACCACCTCTTGGAATAATCACGCAGCATATAAGTCACGAGCTTGACCCTCCACCCTGGAGGAGTATCAATATGCTCGAAAATAGTTTTCATAGACCCCAGCCAAGACTCCACAGCCTATGGTCCTCCATCCCCTGAGAACATAGGCTGATGCTGCTACTGGAAGATACGAGTCAGATCATCCATAGATGTGGCAGCCGGCGGTTCTCCCTGAAAGTTCTGCATGAACCTCATAAAGGATTCACAGAATTGCACCTCCGCACCTGTGTCCGGTATAACAGCTGGCGCCGAATCTGGCTCTGCTGGAGGATCCACTGTTAGCCCATGGCCCACTATCTCTGGAGTATAATCATTGCCACTCTTCTGGTGAATAACGCGTGGTCATCTCTGTGGCATGAATCTAGAAGGTCAAACACACACCTTAGATCAAGATTTATCAAAGACTGAAAATGATGGGACCAAAAAGGGAACAGGAGGAAGAAGGCACTCATGTTTTGCAAAACAAAACTACACGGCATGTATACTGACTACACGGTGTGTACCTAACTTTTCTTCCCCTGCCCGGGTCCTTCTACACAGTTAAGCTACATAGATCCCATTGAACAAAACTACACAGAATGTATATAATCCACACGGCATGTATGGTGTAAATTTCCAACTTCCTGTGTCGTTTGTGACACGGATGACTACTCGGCTTGAGACTACACGGCGTGTTACACCCGTAAATGGCCTGTACACCACTCCATATTCCCAGCCACACAGCTAACTCCACATGGTTTTTCCTTGGACAAGACGACACGACGTTTCCCACAGGTACACGGTGTGTACTAGATGAGCTCCGCCGACCCGTGTTGTTCATTACACGACTGGATACACAGCTCACACTACACGGCGTGTTCCGCAGTGGACACGACATGTGCGTCTTAAGGTATCCTCCGTCAATGTTTTTAGTTACACGGGCGGACTCTGGGTCAAAAATACATGGTGTGTACATCCGGTACACGGCGTGTTCACCCCAAGCATTTCCCTTCCCCGTGTCCCTGCCCACACGGTCTCTGACACGGGAAGGTACTACACGGCGTGTACTTAGGGTACATGGCGTGTACTAAAAAAGTTTTCTTTTTCTTCCCGAATAAAAGATCATACACGTTGTGTTTAAGGTACTACATGGCGTGCATACTGGCTTTTCGGATAGTATGCCTCAGAAACTTCCCCGGAACCCAGAAAATACTGAAAAACAACACCTAAGTGCCAAATTCCGATCCCTGAGGGCCCATACTCCCCGAGAATCAAAGTTTGGCATCTTATATGTGTTATAACCAGATAAACAGTCAATGGTCCACCAAATTCCTGTCAATGAGGGCCCATACTCCCCAGAAACCAAATTTTGGCGTCTATTCCATCAATAGTCTCACACGAAAATACCCTATCACATAGCAGGTATTTATCAAGCATCTATCACAATAGCATGCTTCTCTAGCACCACAACTATCAAAACAACATGCAATTTCTAATGCACCTACATGACATGGAACTATGCATGGCATGTGATTTCTAGCATGTTCCTAATGATGCATGAGATGATATACCCTCATCTCATCAGGTTGCAACTAAACAGAACCCACGAATAAAATATAAACAACACAATACAATTACTTCACCCAACGGTGAAATCAAATCAACTGTAAAACTTTCAAAATAAGAAAAATTGCAATAACCAAGGTAGATTGGATTTTCCATGTACACGGGTTAGCTACGCCCGAGCATAGCTTATTACCGACTATCGCTTTCGTCCTATCCCTGACTACGACTCCAAATAGTATATCAAATAAAAGAACCCCTCTGATACCAATTTGTAATGTCCCGGGTCAGGGTGCCACTCAACGGGTGCCCTGAGCCCAGTTCGCCATGTGACCTCAAGTACATTTCCCCAAACGCCAGAGGCTGCCGACTAGCAGTGAGGGTCTAGGTCTGATAGTGGGGAAACTATGCCCTCATTTGTCAAAGTGTAGTGTAGTGGAATAATAAAAACATACAACAACAGCAGAAGCGATAAACCATACACAATTTTAAACACACAACTACAGTAAAAACAACCAACAACCATATATATATATAATGATGATGCAACATGACTCAAGTTCTAAAAAAACAGCCAGAACATGTTACAAAACAATACAGTATAGTACAATAAAGATTACAGAAAAACAAAACAAAACAGCCGGTAGCATTGCGAGCCTAAGCCCGGTCCCATGCTCCCCTACTCCTCAGCACCAATCAAGCACCTGTATAGGGACCCTTGCCCTTATCCACACCTGTATAAATGTAATCTGTTTGGTCCGAAAAGCATGACCCAAATAGGGTGTGAGAAATAATCTCAGTAGGCACCCACCAAAGGCCCGTGCTCAACTGTGTGTAATCACGCAACAACAGTGTGCAAAAGTAAATGCAATAAACTAAGTAGTACTCAAAAGTAACTAACATTACGAGTTATATTTCCATTTTAGTATTCATTTAACCATTTTATTTAATAAAATCCTGTTCTCAACAGAACCAAGCCCTCAGGCCAATCAGAATCTTTCCCTCAGGCTAATGTAGTAGAACCATGCCCTCAAGCTATACAGTACCTTTCCCTCAGGCATTGCCCTCAGGCGAAATAGAATCTTTCCCTCAGGCCAAACTGAAACGAAACCCTCAGGTAATCAAAATCTTTCCCTCAGGCTAATTGAACTACGTCCTCAGGCTAATCAAAAATGCCCTCAGGATAATATATCACTACCCTCAGGCTAAACAAGTAACCGGGCCATGCCCAACATATAACATGCAAGTTACATACAATTCCTCTCAAGGAAAAAGTAATGCATAATATTTCATGGTATACCCTCAGGTAACCTGGCCAAACGACTAAACAGAGGAACGCACCCCGGGGGTGGTCCTGGATCCAAGAAACGATCCCAAACAGCAGTTTATTATCACATTTAATCACCTATACATTTTTAGGTATTTAAAATAGCCACGACCTCAGTCTCACGACACCCAAACATGGGTTCATGGTGAAATGGTACAAAAAATGTACAGCAGTTGGGAATTTAAACACAAAGCCACCTACCTTTAATACCAACGAACGATATACGCGAACGTCGATTCCAGAAACGCCCAAAGACGACGTAGATCTGTGTTAGAAGAAAACCCATTCAAACATAAATAACTTCCCTTAGAGGAAGAATTGGCAAGAACCACTCAAGATAAAGGTAGCTCTTACCTGCGTGGTTCTAGCAAGATTGACGGAGGCAGAATCGGATTCCCGGTTTGCGATCAACGGATCTCCAAAACTCTAGCCTCCTCCTTCGGCTCCAAAATGGCTCAAATGCCTCCTCTGCCAAATGAGGAGGCTAATGCCTATTTTAAGCCGAAAAAACGGACTACACGGTTTGTACTCTCAAGTACACAGCGTATACTTTTTCATTTATCTGTTCCTTTGGTGGCACCGCCACACTGTTCATCCATCGACATGAGTACACGACGTGTATTCCTGACTACACGGCATGTACTGTCATGCAGCAGGTGGCTACTTCCACTGCCTTACTATTTGCATGCCAACTGACTACACGACATGTAAATACCCACTACACGGCGTGTAGTCGGTTTTTACACCCTTCATCGCCGACTTGGCTACACACCCTGTGTACTCATCCCACACGGCCAAAAGTACACGGCGTGTGGAATAGTACACGGCGTGTAGTTCCAAATTTTTGTATTTTTCCCCATTTTCCTTATTTTATCAAAAACACTTAAGGAAAAGAGAAAAAAGAAGAAACCCGTACCTCAAAAATAAGAACCGGGTTCTTACAAATATGTTGGGATAAAGTTAGAGAAAGAAAGAAATTGGGAAAATAGTTGACTGAAGAAATGGTATATAAGGTTAGATCTATTCAATAACACATAAGTGTAATATAAAAGATATATAAATGTTATTCTGACAATCTTTAGTAATATCTGGATTTTTAAGTTTGTGAGAAGGTTTTCATGCAAATTTCTCTATAGAAGAAGATTATGAGATTTTAAAAAAATGAAATTAGATACCTAGGTATATTTTACTTTTTAAAATTCTTGATCTAGTAGGACATTTGATTATCATTTGTCACTTCCATCGAACCTCTCTCATGTCTTTAACGTATTCAATATATCAATCATGAGTAAGTACATACCTGACCCTTCACATGTACAAAATTAATAGTTTTTACCATTGAATCATGATATTTTCTATGAATAACAACCTATAAAGATTCTGGATCACAGATATTAAGTTATATCAAACAATACAGCTCACATGGTCAAGGTTTTATGGTGAAACTAAAAACTTGTGAAAGATACATGGGAACCTGAGGATATAATGAGGTAGAAGTATCAATAGTTTTTTGTATCAAACTAATGTAATTTCAAGGGTGAAATTCAGTTTGGTGGGGGTATAATGTAACACCCTAAGATTTTATGATTTTTTTTCAAATAAATTCAATTTATTTGATAGCTTGCATTATACGCAACACCGAGTTTTAACGAACCATGATATATTATTAATATTATTATTTAAACATGAACATTATAACCTATAAATTAATCTTAGAGGTATGAATATTAATAACCAAATTTTTAAAATTAATTATAATGTTTTTATGTAAATAAAATATACTTATAAAAAATTACTTAATTTTTAGTAAAATCTGTATATGCATCAAAAATACATTTTTTCTCAAATATGATTTTCATAGATTTTTGTGAACAAATAATAAAATTAATTTTTTCAACATTTAGAAAATTAATTTTAAAAAATAATGTTTATTTTTTAAATCCTCAAGTCAAATTTATCATAGATTATTTTTTTGATAATATTCTAAAAAGATTAATTTTTCAATGAATAGACAAGAATACTGATTTTAATTAAAAACAAACCTTTAGTTTGAAGAATTTACAAAGTTAAATTTTGTTTTAAAAAGTTTTAAAAGTAAAATTAGTAAAATTATATTTTAATTAATTAAATTTATTATACTTTAATCAATTTCATGTTCTATTTTTATAAAAAATCTATTGTTTTGAAAACTTTTTCTTGGAAACTACTATTTCATCACATCTACCCGTTTAATTTTAAATTAAATTCTACCAATTGTATGATTTTAATTTTAAAAAATGTATAAAATATTTTTAATAATAATAATTAATATTGTATAATATAATAAACTTAATTTTTTGTCATAATTAATATTAAAAACTATAAACATTAATTATTGTGGTTAAATTTAAAACAGGTTTACCATGGGGTTAAACTAAAAATATAAGGATTAAAATGACCTAAAAATTTATAAAATTCCTATTTTATGTCCATATTTATACCTTATCACATCTAAGGGTTTATAATTATCCATTTTGTTTACTTTTTTAATGTTTAAAATATGGGTATACCTTTTTTTCAAAAATTACAAGTTTATCCTCTCACCCGCTTATAAAAGTGAACCCCCTATCCTCTCCAATTTACTCTTAAAAAACTTTTGGTTTCGATAATAAATACCAAAATAAATTCTTTAATTCAATACCCACACTGTATAGGCCTTATTTTTATTATTAAACCCTCCTAATAATTCTTTTTTTTGCTAACCTAATGAGGTTGCCTAAAGAAGAGGTATTGTTCTAAATTAAGCTGTTTTATTTTATTTCTTCTTCCACCTCCTTCAAATATTATTAAAATATTATGATATAGTAACATCATTATATCCCATATAATGATATATTATTATTTTATTTTCATAATGAACATCCATCTCCTCCTCTATCATATGGGAAATGAAACCGTTGATCGTGTATATGGTGGACTACAGCCTCGTGAAAAGGAATAATTCATTTTTCATCACCATCTCTCATGGTTGGAGATAATGATGTATTTAATGTTTATATATATTATATTTATGAAATTTTTATACACCTGAAATTATAATTTCATATCACAATTCTTACCTTCAAATTTGTTAGAAAACAATTACATCGCTCATGCGTACGTTGGACTACCCCCTCCACGGAGCGATGTGATGTGTTTTTTAGTTTATTTTGACATGGATGATAATAAGGATATATTAAATGAATATATATAATATACATGATATAAAAATTATTTTTGGAATATTAATTAAAATTTAACTTTATTTCATTCCATTTGTCGAGAAAATGTAAATAGTGTTTATGCGTACATACGACCTACCGTCTCCATGAACGGTGTAATTAATTTTATATATCTAACATTTATGGATTACTATAAATACATATATAATGAATATATATTATATTTATATCTTGTTAAAAATTATTGAAATTATGTAACCATGATCAAAGTAAAATTAAAAAAAAATATCAAACCAAAACACACATGAAAAATGATGCAGTTATTACCCAAAACACGATTTTAACAATAAATTATAAACAAATGGGTAATGAAAGGTCATAATTAGATAATATAAGGTATTATATATATAAGATTATGGTTATATAATTTATTTATGATAAAATTATATTTATGTTATAGAAGGTTCAAACATGTATGAATAAACTTGATAAATGTGGTAAGGGATTTCTAGTTTATCTTTCATTTCTACGAGACATATGACATATTCACCACTAGTTTTTTGTGGTGTATATAATGAAAATTAGAAATTTTATATCATTAATATATATATTTTATTTATTTTTAATGTTTCATTTGATTTTAATATTTAATGGTTCTTATAATTTAAAAGTTTCCAAAGTAGTAAGGGATTTTTGTCTCACATTTATTTCTATGGGACACATGTCTTATTAACCACTTGTTTCTTTTGTGTGGTTTATATACTGGTTAGTAATTTATTTTATGATTTATATCATGAAAATTATGGTATATAAATATCCATATAAGTTTATTTCTTTAATGGGGATTAGGATTCAAATGTTACCAAAGTGGTCAGGGTTTTATGTTATAATCTCATTATTTATCAGGATTATTTATATTTATGAATTCAATGATGAAATATTATAATATATCTCTCAATAAACTCATTAATTTTATTCTACTATTATTATTTATATAGAATAAATGTTTTCCATTCATTTTCCTCTCTTTAAGTACTCAAGATACTGAAAGAATATTTTTAAGAGAAATTGTCTTTATTCCTCACTTCAATCGAAAATCATTTCTCTTCAATGTGTATTTTTTCTAAAAATGTTTTCAAAAATGTTTTTAATAATATTCTATTATTGTTAAAATTTATTTTTACCCATGTAACACTATTTTAAAAAAAATAAAAGGAATATATATATCTCTTTCCAAAATGTGGTACTTTTGGATTTTTACCGAAAATGTGAAAGGAAGATTTGTTATAACATATATGATGTTAATGGTTTTTTCTACCATCATGACCACTCAATTATTTAAAACATTATTTAAATTTTTCTATGGTAAATTTCAAATAAAACATTTTCTTTACTATTTGGAAAAAATTTAAAATTTAAAATTTAAATAAATGATTTCAAAGTGGAAAGGATATTTTCCTCAAGAAATGTTCCAAGTGATATTTCCAAATCATTTTCCATATATGAATTCCTTTTATGTTACTTAATATTTAATAAGGATATAATCCAATGATACCATCTTTATTCTTTATATGGATGGATTATTTTTATGATGAAAATATTTCTAGGAAACTTGTTCCCTTTCCATGGGTTATGTTATGATGAAATGATAAAATGTTTATGAAACCCATTTATTTTACATATGTTATACTATGATGAAATGTTTATAAAAACCATTTATTTTCTTGGGTTCTAATATAATGAATTTTTTATGATCTTGTGGCACACATAAGTATTATTTTCATTATGTGATGGTTGGGACCTACATCTTCCTCCAATGCATTGGGTAAAGATTGATATCTCATGAGATAAATAGGAATGGAATGGGGAGTGAACCCAGTTTAGTAAGGGACTCTATAAAATATTATATTCTTAGAAGTTAACATTGAGAACAATGATGATTTGGGGATTGAACCCATTCCTCTATGATATCCTTGTAAATAATCCTTGACTACTAAGTAAATGATTTCATATGCTTGATTTTATTCCAAAAATATATGTCTTATGCTAATTTTATGCTCTCAAGGCTTGTGTTCTTTGATTCCATTATGATTCATGTCTTATAAACTACCAAGATTTATTCCATGACTCTAGTTTATAATATATGATAAGTAGGGTATGGTTTTCAAATGTTATTATCATATTCTCATACCCTTATACTCATGTTATGTTTAAATCTCCCTTGTATACCCTTACAGATCATCTAAGATCACCCTTTATTATGTTTCATTTCCCTAGGTTATGAAGAAATGTATTATGTGTGATGTGTCTAAGAAGGGTTGTAGTTATTAAGAACTTAGTGGTAGATTATTTGTTCAAGTTATGAACCAGTTATATATGTTTCCATGTTTCCAAAGGAACTATACCTATATGATTAGGGCATGGATTGTTATTTTATGTAATCAATATTCATCAATTAAGATGTAATATCTAATTATGAAAAGTTTGGGTATTTATAATAAAGAACCCTTTAAGGGTGTTTTCATGACCAATCCACAAGTGTTTGAATTTCATAGTATCAAAATTGCCTCATGGGAATTTACACAACTGATCCATGATCATTAGAATTTCATAGTATGAAGACTAACTCATGGAATTTTACATGAATGCTCCATGAGTGTTTTCATTTCATAGAATCAAGACTAGCTTATGGGAATTTACATGACCACTCTATGAGCATTTTCATTTCATAGTATCTAGATCGCCTCATGGGAATTTACCATATTATATATCAAGACCACCCCAAGTAAGTTTACTATCACATGTATCAAGACCTCCCCTATGGATCTTAATAATATATACCAATATAATTTCATAATGATCCATTCTAATTTACCATTTAGTTATCTATTAAAAACACATCTCTATTTTCCATTTCAATTTACAAAGGCAACTTTAATTCATAATCATTATCTTGCATCATGAAATTCATCTATCATTTTTAAATAATTATTTAAAAATACCATACCTATTAACCATTTCATAAAAGTAACTTCAGGCATCACCGTCCCAATAGAACAATTCAAGGTTCAAGTTCTAAATAGGTAATCCCCTTGGGATCACCCTTAAAATAGGCTCTTTGATGCATTAAATAGACATTTAACATGAAAATATCATGATTAAGTCATAATTCATAAAAGTGATGAATGATGTCATCCTTGGCTTTATCAACTTCAATCCCCCTACCTGAGACCAGATGGCCTAAAACAAGTCCTTTACCATGAAATGTAATTTTTCCCAATTTAGGATGAGATTCTTATCCTCGCATCTTGAAAAAATACTTTCAACATTCACAAGGCATCCCTCAAAAGTATCCCAAAAGATGGAGAAGTCATCCATGAATACCTCTAAAAAATCCCCCACCATGTCCGAGAAGATTCCCATCATGAAATACTGGAAGGTACCAAGGTCATTACATAACCCAAAGGGCATTCTCTTGAAGGAAAAAGTGCTTAATGGACAAGTGAAGGTTGTTTTTCCTTGATCCTCTAAGGATACCTCAGTTTGATTACACCCTAAGAATCCATCTAGGAAGCAATAGAATTGATGAACCACCACTCAATCGAGGACTTGATCAATAAATGGAAAGGGGAAATGGTCTTTCTTAGTACAAGAGTTGAGCTTCCTATAGTCAATACATACTCTCCATCCACTACTAACCCTTTTGGGGAGAAGTTCACCACCCTCATTGGTGATCACAGTGATTCCAGCTTTATTTGGGACAACTTGAATTGGGGTTACCCACTCACTCTCAATAATGGGGTAGATGATTCCCTCTTTCAACAACTTAAGAAGTTCCTTCTTTACCACATCCATAAGATTTAGATTGAGTCTCCTCTGAGGTTGACAACATGGTTTGGATTCAGATTCAAGAACAATCCTATGAGTTCCAATGAGTGGGCTAATCCCAGGAATATCAGAATGGGTCCATCCAATTGCTTTCTTATGCTTTCTTAGGACATAAAGAAGCATAATCTCTTGATTGGATTAAAGAGAGTAATAAATGACAATAAGAAAGGCTTGATTGTCCCCTAAGAATGCATACTTGAGTGATGAAGTTAGGACCTTAAATTCAAGATCAGATTGGCTATCACTTTACAAGGAAGTATGGGACTTTGTATTGAACTCAGTTTCTTTGTCCAGATTTGTTAACAGAATTGGTTCCCTGTGAACAAGATTTTCATCCACTAAATTATCCAGATTAGTGTCATGAATGGGTATGGACTCAATGTTATTTATTTCACCAATGGTATCACTAATTGGTTATTCGATAAAATTATCAATAGAGCTATCTAAAATAGATTCAAGCCAAGGAGACAAATTTCCCTCATACGAATAAGGAAAATCAATCTCTTCATGACTTAAACATCCTTCAGTAATCCCTTTATGTTCCTCGAGTTCACTATCAACACTACCAAACCAATTAATCTCATGTATCTATTTATCATTCACAATTTGAGATTTTTCATTGTAGATGTTCAAGTCTATACTCATGTTTCCAAAGGTGATGGTCACATTCCCATTTTAGACTCGGATAACAGAGTTGATTGTTTCAAGGAAGGGATGACCAAGGATGATTGGGGTTTTCTCCCTAGGACCTAATCTTATGTGATTATCAAGGAAAATGAAGTCATCTAGGTAAATTAAATTTTCAACTTTCACCAAAACATCCTTTAAGATCCTCTTTGTAACTTGAACACTATGATCAGAAAGTTGAAGAGTGATAGATGTGGGTTGGAGTTCTTCGAGTCCTAATTGACAACACATGGCATAAGGAATGATATTCACACTAGATCCTAGATCACAAAAGTATTTGACAACATTATTCTCACCTAACTCAACATTTATGTATGGACATCCTGGATCTTTCAACATTGGAGGAATGGTCCCTTGAATGGTGGTACTCACATTGGCATCCAAAAGGACTTGGTTTTTATGTGAAATTTTCCTTTTAAAAGTGCACAAGTCCTTAAGGTACTTTGAGTTGGCAGGAATGGTTTGGATTGCATCAAGAAGGGGGATATTCAACTTAACCAAAGAGAATATTTCCCTCAAAGTTTCATTCTGTTCTAGTTTAGATTTTCCTCTCATTCATTGAGGGAAGGGAGAAGGTTGTTTTATTGTTTAGTGTGTTTATAGTTCCTTCACATTCTCATTGGGTTTTTCAGAATCTATGGGTGATTATTCATCATTTTCATGTGTTGTTGAAGATTTTAATGGTTCTAGAATGGCCTTTTCAGGTTTCTCAATGGATTTCTCACTTCTTAAAATAGTCACTTATTTGAGTTGTTCATGAGAGGTTTGTGTGTAACTAGATTCTCCCCTTGAGGATGGTAGTGCCTGAGTAGGCATGGCAGCCTTCCCAGTTTTAATGGTTTTCAGTTCATGTTTAAGGGGTAAGATGTGTGAGTTCATTTTCTCCATTTGTTTACACAACTTCTCAAGGATTGGAAGAGGGGAGGATTGAGTAGGGGCTTGTGTTGGTTGGTTTATCCTAGGAGGATACATTGGTTGTTATATTGGTTGTTGCATGGGTTGATGGATGGGTTGTTGGTATTGGATAGAAGGGTGTTGGTATTGGACTATTTGTGGTTGGAAATGGTTATGGTTTTGAAAATTTTGTGGAGGGTAGGGGTTTGGTCCTTGTTGCTGACTAGGTTATTGTTTGGGTCGTTGGTTATATTTCCAACAGAATCCTAGATGGTCATTGTACCTTGGATTGAAAGTGTTTGGTACTGTGGCTTTTGAAAGTTCAGATCATTGACCTCCGCTGGTGGTCCTCCTAGAAGAACATCCTTGATGGATGGAGTGGTTGGGCAGTTGTCTTTTTTGTGGTCATGTTTTTCACAAATTGTGCAAACGGGGTCTACAGTTTGGATTTCATGGATTTTCCTAAGGTCTATCTCTTCAACCTTCCTAGTGAGTGCTACGATTTTATCCCTAAGTATTTCCTATTCTCTAAGTGTGTAAATTTCACCATATTTGGGTGGCTTCTCATAGTAAGGTTAAGTCCCCCATGTTTGGTTTTGTTCGTCCAGTCCTTCTAGATACTCGTTAGAATCATTTGGGGCTTTGTTTTTAAAGGTCCCATTACACATCATGTCAATGAATTGTTTGTTCCCCAGGCCCAACCCTTCATAGAAAATTCTCACTTCTTTAAGAATAGAATAAACATGGTGTGGAACCATGTTTATTGTGTCTTTGAACCTTTCCCATGTTTTGTAAAATGAATCCCCTTTTTTCCAAAAATTTTTGGATGCTATTTTTAAGTGAAATTATTTTGTGATGAGGGAAGTATTTTTTGTTGAATTCTCTTTGTAATTGGTCCCAGGAGTGGATTGATGCAGGTCTCCGATTTTTTAACCTATTCTTTTCTTGATCCTTTAGTGAGAAAGGAAAGATCCTCATATTAGCTGACTCAAGATGATGTGGTGGGCACATGGTTTCAACAATGTCATTGAACTCTTTTACATGAAGGTATGACATTTCCGACTCCATCCCGTGGAAGGTTGGAAGGTGGTTTAGTACATGAGGTTTGAAGACATAGTGGGATTATCCTAGGAAACAATGCCTAATTAAAGAGGGATAATTGGTCCAGGAAGGTGTGAGGTAGTCATTCATGGTTTGATCGACCGCATTCCCCAAGTTTGGGGCTGCCTCATTTGGGTTTCCATTTTGGTTCCCACCCGGGTTTATAAGTTGGTTTTTTTGAAGACCTTCTATTGAAATGGGATTAATTTTTGACTATAGAGTATTATGAAGATTAATATATAATAGAAATAGTTCCCTTGGTTTGATTGACTTCCCAACCCTAGGACTATCCACCCTAACTAGACGGTTTGATTGGTCACGAGTGTAGGCGGACATGCGCCAAAATAAAAAAACAAGAAAGGGAAAAGATAAGATAATTTGAATGAGAATAGAAGAAATGGGGGAGAATAGAATGGGTATTGAGATGTATTAATTGGGTCCCCAGCAACAACACCAAAATTTGGTCTCACCCAAATTTACCCAAGTTTTAGGGTTAAGCGGTCGCTTGTAGTTTAGCTTGGGTTGTCAAATCCTAAGACACCTAAGAAGAAACCTATATGCACCTACATTCTATGGACTATTTTTGGATATAAAGTGGCCAACTTTAGGTTTATTTTATATAGGTTGAATTTAAAACTAAGGGTCTTAAGTTAATTCAAATTAAAATAATGTTTTGATCCTAGGTTATCACTTGGAGTGGATTGGATGCATTCCTTTTTCAATTATTTCAATTTCTTATATTTGAGATGGGTTCATTTAAGGAGATAAAACAACATCATAACTTACTATTTTAATTCCTACACACCCTAATACTAATCACCTATACACTTTGAGGATCAAATTCATGAGCACTCCAACGTAAAGGTTCATATTATCACTTGAAGTATGTGGCCTTAAAATTCAACAAGGACAAAGAAGTTTTAAAATCATCAAATAACAATCTAAATTAAATAAGTGATTAGAAATTAATGGGGTGATAAATGAAATCCAATACAAAACCTTTATAATCCCTTGGATAAACCCATAATAGTGTTATCCCTCCATTTATTCTATGGTTTCAATGGAAGCGGGAATTAGACTCATGAGGGAGGAAATGGAGAAGTAAAAAAGAAAATAATGAAATAACGATCACTCCACTGTTGTGTGACAATTTCACAAGGTTTAGTGTGGATAAATTCACACCTTGATCCAATGGTATCAAAATGATATGAATAATAACAAAATAAAAGGAGAATAATAGCTTTTATTAAGGAACTAAGATGAATTAGAACAACTTACAAGTGAAAGACAAACTTGAGACAACAAAATTGCAGCATAACATTACAATGAAAGAAAGCACCCAAGATCCTCAAATACTTTAACAACACTACCTTAAATAAAAAAAATTAATCCTTGGGTCTAGATAACAATAGTGGAATTCATCTCAATTAATGATGGTGGGCCTAGGTGGGTGAAAAGTTAAGGGAGAGTGGACTTTTCCACCCTTGACAATCAATCCGATCCAACTAGCATCCACTAAATAGAGGCACCTAAAGAAGTATCTATATGGAATAATTTCGGTGGGACATAGAATAAAAACAGGAATATTAAGATCTCCCCTGAGTTTCCGTAAAATTTCAGCCAAAATTGATATTTTTTTCGCGATATATGTGTAAAATGATGGGATGTTTTTATGGGCCACAGAATCTGGCCCAGAATTATATCTTCAAATTGGGCCGCATGAAACTCCCTTTAACACTCTGAATTATCTATTTTCACTATTGGATTAAATGTTCCCCTTGATATCCTCTATCTTAAGTTTAATTTTCAGAGTAATTTTCCTTGTATCGTGGCCGCTAAAGTATCTTTTTTGGGATGTTCTTCAGTTTACTTTTCCCAGAATGTTGTTGGTTTAAGGCCAAATTTGGTGGTATTCAATGTGAATCTTCAAGTGATCCAAAACAATGAATTGTTAGTTATAGTATGGGATACCTGAAAATAAAATATTAAAATATAATCAAGAACATTTTGTGTTTTAGGAGGTGTTTAAATATATACCAAGTAATAGTGAACTTTAACAAAGAATTACAATCATAATGTGAAATGATGTTAAAAGTGTAAAATGCACTAAAATTATGTTTATGAATAATTAAGAACATGAAAATTATATATATTAATAATGAATATTAGCTTCATTAAATGGATAATCAGTCACATATCACACTTATGTGTATTTTTATCATTTTAGGGCATCGTTTACATCACTAGATGGTAGAAGTAATCTTCACAAGGGTGAGTGGAATGTCCAGGCCGGTAGAGCTAGACCAAAGAATCATAGGCTATGTGGAGTGACCACATAGATTTTTAGTATCTTTATGGAGGATCAGGGTTTATATCATGCTGAATTCCCTCAGATAGAGGATCATTTCGAGGATTTTTTTCCTAATGATTTTTTTTGGTTTACCTCCTGAGAGAATGAAAGAGTTTACAATTGATATCATTCTAGGAGAAGCTCCAGTGTCCATTCCTCCATACAGGATGACCCCTACAAAGATCCAGGAGCTCAAGAGATAGTTGGAGGATCTGAAGTCTAAAGGATTTATTATACCCAGTACTTCTTCTTGGGGTTCACTTATGATTTTCACTAAGAAGAAGGGTGGGACTCTTAGGATATGTGTGAATTACTCATGGTTGAACTAGCTTACAATTAATAATCAGTATCCGTTAACTTGGATATATGATCTCTTTGACTAGCTCTAAGGAGCTAGGGTTTTTTTGAAGATCGACCTGAGACCGGGCTATCATCAGGTGTGATTCAGGCCTTCATATGTTCCATGTACAGCTTTCCAAAGTCGGTAAGATTTATATGAGTATCTATTTATGCCATTCATTCTTATGAATGTGCTCTCTGTTTTCATGGATTTTATGAATATGATTTTCCATCCCTATCTAGATTCCTTTTTCATGGACTTTGTGGAAAAAATCTTATTGTATTCTCATACTCAGGTTGACCATGTTAAACATCCTGAGATTATTTTGAATAAACTAATATAGAATCATATTTATGTTAAGATTTATAATTTACACTTATAGATAAACAAATTTCACTTCTTAGGTAATATTATCTTAGAATCAGGAGTATCAGTTGACCTAGAGAAGGTGAGTTTTGTGGATTCATGGGAGCATCCCAAGAACTTGTTTGATGTACAAAGTTTCTTAGGGTTGGTAGGATATTACAATAAATTTATACAAGAATTATCACTCCTTGTTTCACCTCTTACTATTTTTATAAAGAAGGGTGTGAAGTTATTGTTGTCATAAAAATGCAAAAAATCCAATCAGGAGATGAAATAAAGGCCTGTTTTGCCACCAATTCTGATTCTTATATAGCCTAATAAAGGCTATACAGTGTTCTGTGATGCACCAGGCATCATCATGGGTGAAATATTAATGAAGTGGGATGTAGTTTTTTGCTTACGAATCTTTACAATTGAGGCCCCATGAGAGAAATTACCCAACACGTGACCTTGATCTAGCATCAGTTGTCCATGCCTTACGTTTCTGGAGGCACAATCTGATGGGTGAGTGCTTTTTAGTGTATACAGACCATAAGATCCTAAAATATATCTTTACATATCATGAATTTAGTCTTAGATAGAGAATATGGGTTGAATACCTTGGGTCCTTTGATTTGGAGCTTGCTTATATGCCTAGAAATAGAAATGCAGTAGCAGATGCACTGAGTCAGAAAACTAAGGCACAGGACATATAGGAATCCAGTGATGAATGGAAATTGATGGTCCTATTTTCTAAGATACATATGGAGTTGCATGAGAGTCATGAGTAGTTTTTCCTTACAACCTTGACAGCTACCTCTTCACTCCTTGATAGGTTAAAGAGCATGCAGTTTTCTAATCCTAAAGGCTTGGTTTTCCTAGAGAGTATTTCAGGTGAGGAACCAACTCTATATAATTCTATATATGGATATGGAATTCTCTGTATATGTGTTCATGTTTGGGTTCCTATATATATGAGAGATAAACTGATGCATGAGTCCCACACTTCTCAGTGGGAATTTCATCCAGGAATCTCCAAGATATATTGAGATATGTGAAGTTAGTATTGCTGGCCTAGGATGAAACATTAAATAGAAGGTTTTATCATGAGATGTTCCACCTATCTGTAGGTGAAGGTAGAGCACCATCGACCTAATATCATGTTACAACCATTGACAGTCCCAAAATAGAAATGGGAAGATGTTACAATGGATTTTTTTAGTTGGTTTACCAAGGTCTTCTCAAGGTAGCGATGTAGTTTGGGTAGTAATGGATTGACTGAAAAAAGTATCCCATTTCCTTTCTATCCAAGATACTTTCTTAGTTGATGAGTTAGGAAGACTATTTGTCTGTGAGATTATACGGCTATAAGGGTTACCTTGTACTATCGTTTTAGATAGGGATTATCTTTTTACATCGAGGATCTAGAAGGGGTTATAGAAATCTATGGGAACACAGGTGCTTCTAAACATAATTTTTCACCCTCAGACTGATGGCTAGTCAGAACAGAAGATACGGTTGGAGGACATGCTATAGGAATGCATCCATAATTTAGATGGTTCTTGGGAGAATCATATCCCTCTCATAGAGTTCACATATAGTAATTTCTTTTAGGTGACAATTCAAATGGATCCTTATGAGGCCTTGTATGGTAGGTCATTTAATTCAACCATATGCTAGTTAGAGGTAGGATAGGTAGTGATACTAGGTCCTCATCTCATGCATGAGACTTTGGAATAGGTTCATCTGATCATGAAGCATATTTCTATTGATTAGTCTAGATTGAAATATTATGTTGATCACCATTGCTGACCTATGGAGTTCGAGGTTGGGAATCATTTTTTCCTGAGGGTGCCACCCATACTTGGTAATATATAGATATAAAGGCAAAGGAAGCCATCACATCACTTTTTAAAGCCTTTTGAGATCCTAGAGAGATTTAGTCCTATATACTTTCATTTTTTATTACCTCATAGGTATCGTGTCATGCACAATGTATTCTACATTTCATAGCTTCATCGTTATCATTCTGACCCATATCATACTTTTGAACTTGAGGAGGTTGAGTTAGAAATTGATACTTCTTTTGAGGAGTATTCTATACACATAATTGATCAAAGAATGAATTATCTATGAGGGTGATTTGTTCCTTTATGGGTGCTATGGAAACATGTTCGGGTATAGGATGAGACTTTGGAGTGGGATGTCAAGGTATATTACCAGTGCTCAGAGTTGTTTTCATGTGATATTTTTCCGCCCTTGAAGGTGAACTCAAGGATGAGTTCCTCTAAGGGGGGGAGATAATAAGAACCTAGTTTTTATATCAGGTACAGATACTTTTAGATGAGGTCCAATTATTTATTTTATACCTAATATAGTTTCCTAATAATTTCATAGATGTTTTGATGGTGTCTGGGGGCTTGTTCGGAGCTCGGAACCCCAATCGGTGGAGAAACATACTAGGCCTCATGGTTAGTAGAAACCATGTGAGATAGTCTAGATGGTTTCCCTAACCATGTGAGGGATGGATAGTGGGCCTTAGGAGGCTGTATGGTTTGAGGAAACCATGTGCCCAGGGGCGCATGGCCATATAGGAGCACCTGCAGTTTTAGCAGACTCGTGCAACATAGTTTGTGCATTCTTAGTCAAACAGTGTGCATGAAACCATGTGTGGTCCCTCCTTAGATAGTGGGAGGTACAAATTTAGTTCATGGTTTGGCCAACCATGTGTCCAAACCATGCGACCCTATAATTTTTGTGTGAATTTTCTATTATTCCCTAAAATTTCTTTAAACCTCACACCCTTCCTTATTTTTTCATTCCTATGGTAGGGGGGTCTCTCTCTTTTCTCTCATTGGATTCTCCCAATTCCTTCTAATATAGGTTCTTCCATATTTCCTACATCATGTGTTCAATATAAGTATCTCTCATTTCATTGGACCCCACTTAGTAAAATCTATAATCCATTACCTTTTATTCATCGTTTATCTTGTTGGATTTTGCAGTATTTTGGTGCAGGCTCATATGCCCTATTTTCATGGAATTGATATATTCTTCTATTTTCTTCCTATCCAGGACAAAATAAAGGCTAATATTGGATGAGAATATTTATATAGTATCGAGGTAGGTGTTTTATGAATCATCCCTAAAGTCTCACCATTTTATAAACTATCATCATTCTGCGCACACTAATTTCACCGAGTGTTTCTTATTTAATTAATATACCTTTATTATAATCACCATACTCATATTCTAGAGCCCATTTTATATATGATCATCACGTAATTAGAGGTTATAACCTCAATATAGACCACCCCAAGTAGGTTGTTTCCAATTTTATGCATTTAGTGGATTGTTATGATTATTTGTCCCACTGTTCGGATGATCTAGGCTTGACATAATTAAAGGTATGTGTTTTAACCAAATGAATGACTTGTTGAAGGATTTTACATTATATTATCTATTGAACCTTCTAACGTAAGTGTTTTAATATAATAAACAAAACTCAATCATAAATGGAAATTATATTATATGTATGAATTTTCATGGTTAAAAGTAATTGAATGGTAATTGGTTTCATGTCCTTATCCCACCATGTCATATTTATAAAAGGTAAAGGAATAAACCTGATAAATGAATCTATAATTAAAGTAATAAATGGTTTCATTTCCTATTTATACTTGTTGCTTACTATGAAAGGCAATGGAATGAACCAATTAACTTATTAAAAGGAATGAGTATTACAAGGCCTAAATTAAATAATGGATTATGTATAAGGTTCCTATTGCATATGGAACTTTTTATATTTATAGGAATGGTCAAACTTGAGCTAGCCTTTGATTCCTGATGGAATGCCTTTAAAAATCATATGATTTCATTCTGATTCAAGGAGTCAGTTTCCAAGGGATATACCCACCTTGGAACATGGTCATTGCCTACTAGAGGATACCTGACATGACATCATAGGATCCCTTCGCTAACTTTTGGATATTATGATACCTTGGATACACTCCTTGGAGCTATCTTGATGTCTTCAGACATGTGGTGCCATGGATTCACCCCATTGGGACCATTCATGGTTATCTTGTGTTTACCTTGGATGCAATCCTTGGATGCATTTATAATAACTTACAGTGGAATTCCTTTGGTGACACCCCTTATATAACACTAAGAACCCTTTAATCTAGGCTACATGTTATTACTATGAGTTGGCTTAACCCTGAGGTCAAGGATTCCTTGGTTTGAGCTTGGATCTACTTTTATTATTATCATGATATGATCTCAACACTAGTTATACCTCATGTGAATTATCTATATAAATTGAACATAAATTAATTAATTAAATGATATCATGTTCAGAGACATTACCAACTAAGGATAAAGTGGGCGTCAGTTATCTTGATGTCATTTCTTTACTTTCATATATCCCTACACACTGTCAGTTTATATTTTATAGACTAGATTGTATAGACGTCATTGGTGGTGGCCTACTAAGATTTATCTCACACACTATCTGAGATGTTGATGGTACCCAATCATATTATATGTATTCAAGTGTTGATAAGGGGAAGCATCATGCTTTGGACACCTGATAATGACTACTTTCATTTGGATATAGCTTGGCAGTAGATGATTGAGATAGTGCTTGAGATGATATATAATTTTTGTCTTTGTTTTCATTATTTTATATAGCATGCATTGTCTACTGCCATGTATACCTATTTTCTAGTTTTTTAGAGACATGAAATTAGATCATTATCTTTCATATGTAATTTAGTTTCCAAGTTATGAGTATATTTATTTATTGTTTGGTTGCTTATTACTGCTTATGTTGAGTAATTTATTGTTATAATGCTTCTGTTATTTATCTGCTCCTTATATCTACTATGGTCTACTCTAGTCATGAGGGAATAGTCTCCCCATGGACACACTGTTGTGATGGTATGTGGAGTATGATATACTCTATAAAACCAAATGTGGGATCGAAATAATATATATACTGAATTAAGTATCTAATGATGCTCAAAATAAAAGAGGGGGGTGAATTGTATACTTTAAAAAATTCCTTTGGAACTTTTAAATATGGTTATGTTTAACAAGGTTAAACAATATAATTCACAAAACCTCTAGTTGCACACACTTTCTAGATTCCAGAAATATGATTCCAAGAAAGTGATTCCAAAAATGATGGTTCCGGAAAAAATGAAACTTAAAGAAAGTTTACAAACATAAATATTATACCTTAAATCATATAGAATCTTACTAAATCGGAGTATAAAAGTATAAGGAAGTATAATATAGTTATACTTTCCTCAACAAATAAAATGCAGTAGAAAACTTGTAACATAATAAGTAACAAGTAGTAAATCTAATAACCCAAAGAGAAGGGTATCCAAAAACCTTGGATAAAGGTCCCTTGATTTATACTTTCAAGAAAGTCTGTCTTACCCACACCAGGGTAATCCCTCAATATGAAGATCGGAGTCTGTCGTGCTATCCCCGCAAGACCTCAACTACAAGGTAGTCGACACCTCTGTCTTCCTCATCAAGGAATCCCTCAACTTCAAGGTATTCAACACCTCTATCTTCCTATCCCCGGAAGTCCTCGAATGTAATCAGTAGCATTCGGAGTCACACAAAGCAAATCTGAACAAGGTGTTCAGTACGCACAAAGCAATAAATTCTCTCTCTCTAGAAATCACTTCAGCAGCATGTAATCTCTAGATTGATCAACTTGTTTTGAGCTCTTTCAAATGAGCTCCTATTTATATGCACAACACCAACGGTCGGCTCCCTCCTCCAACGGTCATATTTTCCTTGAATTTAGGAGGGACCTGTACACGTGTCACTCAAACAACAATTAGTAAGTAACTGAATGCACATCATCATTTTATAAACAATATAAGTGTAAGAAAAAATATGGTTACTTAAGAAAATTGATTTTTCAGAGTGTAAGAAAAATAAGAGTTTAGAATCTATGAAAAAACTATTCAAAGTCTATATTACAGGATATTCAGATTCTGTTTTTTAGGGAATTCAAAACCTGAACTCTATAGAATTCCAGAGTCTGAATTTCAAGGAAATTCAGAATCTAAATTCACAAGAATTAGGAACTTGAACTTACAAAGTTAGAATTCAGAATTCGTAAGAATTTAGAGTCAGAGCTTAAAAAGTTTGGAGTCTGAATTTATAAAAATTCAGAGTCAGAACTTACAAAGTTTGGAGTCTGAATTCATAAGAATTCAGAGTCAGAACTCATGAGAGTCCGGAGTCTGAATTCAGAGAACTCGGAGTCAGAACTCAGAAGATTTGGAAACCAGAATTCTGAGAATTCAGATCCTAAAACATAATGCTTCATATCTAGGTAATTATAGGATTCCGAGGTATTGGATACAAACCAAATTTTACACTTAGAAAAATTATGATATGAACAATAAAAACATGGTAAGGATAAATTTTCCTTATGAAAGAAAAATAGGGTAAGGAGAAAATTTTACTTGCGGAAGGAAAAATTTCCTAAAGGAAGGAAAATTTCCCCTATCAAGATAAAATGCATTTTTCCTAAAAATAGGTGTTTTTGATTTTCAAAACATGAAGGAATGTAAAAGTCATAAGGAAACCTTATTGACTCAACAATATCCCCCTTTTTGGAAAGCACAAACATCCTTACGAAAAAGAATATAAGGACTTCGAATTTTTATGCTCTTGAAAATAAAACTTATCACCCTTTACTTATGGATCAGAGTGAATATGACTAACTCCCCCTTAGGATTTGGAACACTAAGGATCATATTCTAGATTTACGAAATTGGGTTTTTCATTATCTTGAGTACGAAAATCTCTGTAATGAAAACTCCCCCTTACTTAGGGATATTTATTCTTTTCTTAGTATTCTTTTTTACTTTCTCCCCATTTGTGATTTTCAAAAAGAATTTGAGGAAATGGAAAAGAAATTATAGTACCTGAAATATTAGTACAAAGCATCCAAACAAAAACGAGCAACCAAAATTTCATTAAGATAGAAATAATTTGTACAAGAAGGAAAATACAAAAAAAGACCGGATTAGGTCTATTTTCATTCATTCTCCTTGGGTATCAATTTCTTCACTATGGTTTTCAGCCTTTTGAGTTCCTTGTGGTCTTCCTCTACTTGATTTAGGAGCTGATCCTAATCCTCTGATTTCTTCTCTAAAGCTTTGATCCTTTCTTCCTGAGCCTTGAGAGTTTCTGCCTGAGCCTTTATCAGTTCCTCTTGCTTAACTAGATTTTCTTCAATCTCAATCCAAAGATCCCTTTACCTCTTCCAAATTTGGGCAACAAAATATATATTCCCATTCAGATCCTTTACCTCTTAGATCCGAGTATTCTACTCAAGAGTTAGCTTATTCTCAAAGCTACTCGTGAGATTCTTGATTTTACCATCTTCAATATCAAACGATTCCTTAACACCATCTTGAAACTCATCAAGCTCTCTCAAATCTTCAACTATCTTCTTTGGCCAGCTAACCACTTTCTTACATGATCTTTTGTGGTCATCGTATTTAATGAATAAGTTCTTGAAATTAGACTCATGTTTTACAAACTTATTCATCACAATGGATACTAAATATGATTTTTGATTCAGGCTGTGTTGGAGCATCTGACACCTCAAGTCAATGATTGGAAAGATCGGAATGGTGTCAACAAGCTTCTTCAGAGATTGAACAATGAAATAATGTCCTAGGGATGATGATTCTGAATCTGAGACTTTTCTAGGTGAAGGCTCTTTCTCTAACTCAGCAAGTTTTCTCTTAGAAGATCCACCAACTTACTTATTCTTTAAAACAACTTTAGTAGGTGTATCCACAATCACCTATTTCCCCTTATCATTTCTCAGAACATCTTCCTCATCCGAAGATTCATGTTTACTATCAAATATATGAAAAATTCTATCTTCATCTATCTTTTCCTTTTTATCTTCTGCCTCAACATCTTCAGGGTGAATGAAATGATGATTAAAAATTTCTTCCTCAGAGAGCTTATTCACTTCCTCTTCAGCCTTTTCATCTACCCCAGGAGTAGAAAGCTTTGAATATTCGGCTTGAGAGGTCAAGATTGACAATTTTTCAAATACAATTTCCTTCTCATGAAAGTCTTCAACTTTCTTTATGAGGTCTTCTATGTCACCACTGCTTTCTTCTTCTTACAATTATTTCACAGCTTATTTTTCTTCAAAAATCTTTTCTTGCACTTTTTCAGGAGTGAGAAATTTCTTCCCCTGTGTCTTAGGTAAGGATTCTACCGAGAAAGATTTTGGTACTGAGATATTCTCGGATGCTTTATCAGAATCCCTCAGAATGTATTGAAAAATTTCAACCTCCGACATCTTCTTCTTTTGCTTATTTTCTTTAGTTTGCTTCTAAATATCATCAGTTGTCTTTTCTTTTAAAGCCTTAGCTTCTGCAGGATCCAAGCCAAATTATGGCTCTCCTTCCTTCCGATTTTTCTTATCTTCCCTACAATTTTCAAAAAACTCATCTGGATAGGATTTTTGCTTCTTGGGTTTTGGATGTGTGGATTGAGATTCTTCAGCTTTGGGTGTTTTCTCCTCCTCTACTACTTCTTTCAATGTTTTCTTCTTTCCATCCTTTTTTGATGGTTCAACCACATCTTGTTCTTTCGGAACAGCTTCAGTCTCTTCTACTAGTAGATCATATAATTCTCATGATTCCTTAAAAAAATAAACTTTAATCCTTTTGAGGGTATCATCACTAATCAAAATGACTTTTCAATTCCTCAGCTTTGAACTGCAAGGGATTTTGAAAGACTCTAAGCACTGAACGATTAGCTTGGAAATAATGGTCGGGTACATGATAATCTGAGCTTTCAAGTTCCCATTCTTAATATTATCCATCGTAATCATAATGTTCTTGACCAAATTTATCTTTCTAAGATTCACCATAAAATCTAGGATGTACATGTCACTCTTCTTCAAGGTGTCCTTATCATCTTTTCTCAGAATGATAAAACCTTGAACCCATAATTCAAGGATCCGATTATTTGTAGAGAGGTAAGCAGTTTTCAGAGTCTTGACATTAGTAAGACCGAGACACTCCATAGATTTTACCTTGACAAAACTTCCTTGAACATCCGACAACTTGTGGGAACAGAACTCAGCTTCCCCATCATATAGAACTCCAATCAAACTAGCTGCCTTTATATACGAAAGGGCATAGGTCTTTTCATAACTTTTAAAAGAAAACTTTTATCTTCCTTCTTCCTTGAAGAAACTAACTGATTCAAAAAAACTCAATAAGTAGATCCGGATACACCAAATCTTGGGCACCAGGATTTGATATGCAGGCACTCCCATCCATTCAGCTTGATGTTCTTCAAAATAATAGAGTGATACTTGTTGAATAAATTCGGATGCACTAGCCTTTCTCTATATACCTGCAATTCTGGAATTGTCTTGACAGTAGACATATCTTTCTGAGATGATTCTTCTACAGAAATTCAGAATTGATAAAACTCTGAGAAGTTCGGAATGTGCTTAAGTAGAGGGGCAGAGCTTCGGCATGCAAAGGCTTGAAATCTGATGTGGGATCACCATCGAGGGGTCCTTTATATAGGTTTTGGAAGTGATGATTCAACTTCCAAACTCAATACAATAATTGATAATCCTTTTGATCAGATCTAATGGTTGATATGATAGCTACAAGGAAAATTTGTTAGGATTCGATCTTTTGAGGTTTTTTAAAAGAAAATAACCGGATTTAAGGAAAAGAAAATCCAAAGATTTAAAAAAAAATACCAGAAAGTAAAATATGATTACTAAAAATTAAGAAAGGAAATCATACCTTTCATATTGTTAGGAAGATTATTCGTAATATGTAATATTATTCTTTAAGAACTTTATATTTAAAAAAACTACGAAAATCTCCAAAAAATGAAAATCTTCATTAGGAAAATTTCAAGTACGAAAATATTCATTAAGAAAATTTCAAGTACAAAAATCTTCATTACAAAAATTTCCAGTGCAAAATCTTCATTACAAAAATTTCTAGTACGAATATCTTCATTACGAAAATTTCCATTACGAAAATCTTCATTATGAAAATTTGAAAAACTTTATTACGAAAAATTTAAAAAACTTCATTACGAAAAATATGAAAAACTTAATTATGATAAAAATATGAAAAACTTTATTATGAAAAATATGACAAACTTCATTATGAAAAGGAGAAAAAAACTTCATTATGAAAAATATGAAAAACTAACAAGCATATGTACTCCCCCTATGAAAATGAGTTTATTACTGTAAGGAGATTGGTTCAACAAGAAGTTAACAAGGAATATTACCTTATGATTATCATTCCTAACTTCTGTTTAATGTATTTAAATCTATTAGAGGGTAAATATTTTGTGAAAATATCAACAAGTTGATCTTGTGTTCTGATAAATTGAAGAATGATATCTCTTTTTTGTGTGTGATCCCTAAGAAAGTGATGCCTAATATATATGTGTTTTGCATGAGAGTGATGTGAAGGGTTTTTACTAAGGGAAATGGCACTTGTATTATCACACAAAATTTGTGTTTTGGTAAAACTCATACCATAGTCTGTGAGTGTATGTTTCATCCACACCACTTGAGCACAACAACTTCCAGCTGCTATATATTCAGATTCATTAGTGGAAAGTGCTACTGAGTGTTGCTTCTTACAAGACCAAGAAACTAAATAATCTCCTAAGAAATGAAAAGTTTCGGATGTACTCTTTATATCCATTATACATCCACCAAAGTCAACATCTGAAAAGCTTTTCAAAACAAAATCATTTCCAGAAGTATAAAATAGTCCTAAATTCATGGTTCCCTTTAAGTAGCAAAAAATTATTTTCACTGCCTTTAGATGATATTCCTTAGGATTGGATTGATATCTTGCACATAATCATACTGAAAACATTAAGTCTACATGACTAGCTATTAATTAAATTAAACTTCCTATCATACCTCTAAAATATTTTTGATCTACTGGTTTCCAAGCTTCATCAAGATCAAGTGTGTTTGAGGTACCAATGGGAGTACTTATACTCTTAGTGTTGTCATATCCATACTTTTTAAGAATATATTTAATATAATTATGTTGGGATATATAGGTTTCTTCTGGTTTTTGAGAAATTTGAAAACCAATAAAAAATGTTAACTCACTTAACATACTCATTTCAAACTCATATTTCATTAGATTCACAAATCAATCAGTTAAATATTGCTAAGTTGAACCAAATATAATGTCATCAACATAAATTTGAACAATCAAGCATTTTTATTATCTTTCTTTATAAAAAGGGTTGGATCTGCATTTCCCTTAATGTAATTATTTTGAAGAAAAAATCTTGTAAGTCTATCATACCAGGCTTGAGGGGATTACTTAAGTCCATACAAAGATTTGGTAAGTTTAAAAATATGTTCATGATGTTTTGTATCTTCAAAACCAGGAGGTTGTTCAACAAAAACTTCATCTTGAACATAAACATAGAGGAAATAACATTTCAAATCCATTTGAAAATGTTTGAAATTGAATAATGCCGCAAAGGCAAGTAAAATATGAATAGATTCAAGTATAGCTACTGGAGCATAGGTTTCTTCATAGTCAATTCCTTATTGTTGATTATAGACTTTAACAACTAATCTGGATTTATTTCTTACTATGATTCCATTTTCTTCACACTTATTTCTGAAGACCCATTTTAATCCAATAACAAAGGTTCCATTAGGTCTTTCAACTAATGTCCAGACTTTATTCCTTTCGAATTCATTTAGTTCATCTTGCATGGCTTTAATCCAATCATCATCACCTAAAGATTCATTAGTTATTTTTGGTTCTAATTAGAAAAGGAATACTAGATGTTCTACTTCATTTCTTAAGGAACTTCTAGTCCTTATAGGTTGATTCACATCACCAATGATACTATCACTGGGATGATTCTTAAGAAACACCTGATTTGGGTTTTTTAAAACATGTTCATCAACATAGGGTAGGAAATCTTCTAGGGTAAATGTTTCAAAATTATCTTCTTAGACATTTTCCTTATCAGAAGAATCTTCTATCATGAGTTGATAATCAGTTTTTGAAAACACATTTGAAGATGTAGGTTGGGGTTGTTTAAAAACAAAGGGACCAGCTTTATCAAAATTCACATGTACTGTCTCTTCAACAACACAAGTGTTTTTATTGAAAACTCTATAAGCCTTAGAAGTTGTTGAGTAGCCTAAGAAAATTCCTTCATCAGATTTTGGTGTGAATTTGTGTAGATTATCTTTAGTATTCAAAATGAATACCTTGCAACTAAAAACCTTTAAGTAGGAAAGTCTAGGTTTTCTACCATTCCATAACTCATAAGGAGTTTTATTAAGAAAATCTCTAATTAAAACTTGTTTTATAGTATAACAATCAATACTTACAGCTTCAGCCCAAAATTTTTTGGCTACAGAATACTCACTCAACATGGTTCTAGTTATCTCTTGAAGAATTATATTTCTTCTTTCAACAACACCATTTTGTTGAGGTGTTCTGGGTGCTGAGAAATTATGATTAATGCCTTTTCTACAACAAAAAGTTTCAAAATCAGAATTTTGAAATTCTCCTCCATGATCACTATGAATAGTTATCAAAGGAAGGTTTTTCTCATTTTTAAATTGGGCTCTAAAACTTTTGAAATAAGAAAAAGATTCAGACTTATTTGCTAGAAAATAGACCCACATAAATCTAGTGTAATCATCAACCAAGAAAAATACATAATACTTCCCTCCAATGATTCTATTTTGTGTTGGTCCAAAAAGATCCACATGCACTAACTGTAATGCATCATAAGTTGAGACTTCACCGATTGATTTAAAACTAGATTTATATTTCTTGCCATATTGACAAGGGTCACAAACTTTTGAAGAATAAAATCTAAGCTCTAGTAGATCCTTAACTAGTCCTTTCTTAGAAAGTTTTCATAGGTTCTTAAGGTTACAGTTACCTAACCTTCTATGCCACAACTAAGAATTATCTTCCATTTCACTAATGCAAGGTATATCTTGGATCCTAAGTTCTTCTAAGTTTAGTGTGTATAAATTCTCTTGCCTATGGGTAAAAAGAATAAACTCTTCCTTGGAATTGTGTACTAAGAACTTGTAATTCCTAAAATTCACAAGGTATCCTTCATTAAATAATTGGATTATGCTAATGAGGTTGTGCTTAAGAACCTTAATTAGAAAAACATTTGAAATCAAAGTTTTCCCAAGAAGAACGATGTTACCTATACCAATAATTTCTCTGTGAGCATTATCTTTGAAAGTTACTTTCCCTCCTTTCATCTTGATAATCTTTTCAAAGTAGTTTTTGTTACCATTCATATGCTGGGAACATCCACTATCCATGTACCAAGTATTTCTATTGATACTTTCTCTATTTTCCAGAAAACAAAAAAGTTATACTTTCAGAACCCAAACTTTCTTGGATCTGGAAATTTCAGAAAGCAAGATTTTATGTACCCATATTTTCTTAGAAAAATAGGCTTTATGAAATCCTAAAGACTGAGTTTTGTTTAGGGAACAATTTTTTTCCCAATGCCCACCATACTAATTCTTAGTACAGAATGGATCACTTTGAGGAACAAAATAATTTTTACTAAAAACTAGTTTAGAAATAGTATAACCAAAACCAGAACTATTCCTTAGAGGTTGTATTTGAGAATACATCTTGTCAAAATTTTCCTTACCTAAGGTAAAGTTTTAAAAACACTTCCTCAAGGAAAAAATTTTGGATTTCAGTTTGATAACTAAGTTCTTGTCTTCTAAAACATTATCTTTGGAACTAGAGTTAGGCTTGAAAAACATTTTTCTTAGAAACTACATTTTCTAGATCCTTCGAAAGTTTATTCTTCTCATAATTTACTTCCTCATGAATTTTTGAAATACTTTCAAAATAAACAATTTTCTTATCAAGATCTTTAGATATATCTAATATTTCCTTAGTAATAATAGCATTCCTAGATTTTTCCTTATCAAGCTTTTTCATGAGTTTTGAATTCTCAATCTCAAGGAGCTTAGAAAACATAGAAACTTCTTCATAGGTAGGTAAAGTATTATCTTCATCAGAAGAAGATTATTCATCTGAAGATTCATAATATTTACCATTACTATAATTTTCATTTAAATAAACATTGGTCATTGATTCAGAAATGTGTACCTTAGCCATTAAGCAATGATTTTCAATAGGTAGTCTGGCTATTAGACCAAGATTATTCTGTCCAGAAGATTTGTAATCTAATGATTCATCTGAAGAGTCTCCACCACTGGAACTCCAGGTGTCATTAGATTTCAAGACTTTCTTAGCTTTATCTTTGTAGTACTTCTTTCTGTTTCTCTCATAATGCTTTTCCTTTCTTTATTTTCTCTTAAGTATAGGACAATCAGGCCTTATATGTCTAGATCTCTTGCATTCATAACAAGTAACTTCTGAATCTTTATTATCTTTTCTTTCTTTCTTCTTGTATTTGGATTGAAAGTTCTTATGTCCAAAAATCTTGTTCATCCTTCGAGCAAGGTTGGTTAGTTCATTTTCTGAAGATTCACTTTCATTAGATTCAGATTGTATAACAACCTTCTTAGATTTTGATCTAGTAACTCTCTCAGGAGTCTTGGATTTCATATGATTTGAAGTTGTAGTAAAAGAAATACTGCCATTCCCATTCTTCTTCTTTATGTTATCAGCATCTCTCTTCATTCTAGTCTCGTGTTGAAGAAGAGTTCCAAAAATTTTATCAAGAGAAATCTGAGTAACCTTTCTATTATCATCAATAGAAATTCTCTTGGACTCCCACTCATTGGGCATAATGTATATGATCTTACCAATAAGAGCTTCATCATCTAATCATTTATCACCCATGTATTGTAAACTATTAACAATATTCATGAATCTTTGTGGCACCTTACATATGGGTTCTCCATAAGAAAATAAAAAACCATGATATTCAGCTCTGAGAATGGATCTTCTAGTTTCAATCACTTTTGAAGTTCCAAAGTGTGTAACTTCAAGTTTCTTCCATATACAATTTGTTTCTTCAAAAGATGAAATTTGGATATATATATTTCTAGTCATAAAAAAAAGAAAAGTATTTTATACCTTATAATTCAGTTGATATTCATGCTTTTCTTGATTGGTGAAAGTACTAACTTCCTTTTCAGGAATTTTATAACCTCCAGTAAGCATAAAAAAATTATCTACTCTAGTATTGATAATTAATATCTTCATGTGATCTCTCCAATACACATAATCATTCCCATCAAAAATAGGTGGTCTGGTTGGATTTAGGTTGTAAATGGAATCAACATTCATTCCTTCCATCTTAAATAAAATCTCTTTCCACACAAACTTGTTAGTAATAAAATTTTGTAAACAAGGAAAATATTCCTTAGCAAGAAAAATATAGAAAAAGAGTATCTCTAAGCAAAAAAGAATCCGAACATTATAAGTCCGAAAATCTGATTCCGAAAATAAGAATAAGATGAATTTTCTTCTGAATCTAATCATGAGATTAATTCAGATTGAACCAATCCTCTGATACCAATTTTTGTGATGGTATGTGGAGTATAATATACTCTATAATACCAAATGTAGGATCGAAATAATATAGATACCAAATTAAGTATCTAATGATGCTAAAAATACAAGAGGATGGGTGAATTATATAATTTAAAAAATTCCTTTGGAACTTTTAAAGATGGTTTTGTTTAACAAGGTTAAACAAGATAATTCACCAAACCTCTAGTTCTACACACTTGCTAGATTCCGGAAATCTGATTCTGAGAAAGTGATTCCCAAAAATATGGTTCTGGAAAAGATGAAAGTTAAAGAAAGTTTACAAAGATGAAGATTATACCTTAAAGTGTATAGAATCTTACTAAATCAGAGTATACAAGTATAAGGAAGTATAAGATAGTTATACTTTCCTCAAAAAATAAAATGCAGTAGAAAACTTGTAACAGAACAAGTAACAAGTAGTAAATCTTTTAACCTAAAGAGAAGGGTATCCAACAACCTTGGATAAAGGTCCCTTGATTTATACTTTCAAGAAACTATGTCTTACCCACACCAGGGTAAACCCTCGATACGAAGATCGGATTCTATCCTGCTATCCCCGGAAGCCCTCAACTTCAAGGTAGTCGGCACCTCTGTCTTCCTCATCAAGGAAGACCTGAACTTCAAGGTAGTCAGCACCTCTGTCTTCTTATCCCCAGAAGTCCTCGAATGTAATCAACAACATTCGGAGTCGCACGAAGCAAATCTGAACAAGGTTTTCAATACACACAAAGCAATAAAGTCTCTCTCTCTAGAAATCACTTCAGCAGCATGTAATCTTTATATTTATTAGCTTGTTTTGAGCTCTTTCAAATGATCTTCTATTTATAGGCACAACACCAATGGTCGACTCCCTCCTCCAACGGTCATATTTTTCCTTGAATTTTGAAGGGACCTATATACGTGTCACTCAGAAAATGGTTAGTAAGTAACTGAATGCACGACATAATTTTATAACCAATACAGGTGTAATAAAAAATATGGTTACTTAAGAAAATTGATTTTTCAAAGTGTAACCAAAATAAGAATTTGGAATTTAAGAAAAAAATATTCAGAGTCTATATTACAGGATATTCAGATTCTGTTTTTTAGGGAATTCAGAACCTAAACTCTATAGAATTCCAGAGTCTAAATTTCAAGGAAATTCAAAATCTGAATTCACAAGAATTCAGAACCTGAACTTACAAATTTCGGAATCAAAATTCATGAGAATTTGGGGTCAGAGCTTACAAAGTTCAGAGTTTGAATTCATAAGAATTCAGAGTCAGAACTTACAAAGTTCGGAGTCTGAATTCATAAGGATTTGGAGTTAGAACTCATGAGAGTTCGGAGTCTGAATTCATAGAACTCGGAGCCAGAACTCAGAAGAGTTCGGAACCAGAATTCTCAGAATTTGGATCCTAAAACAAAATGCTTCATATCTAGGTAATTATAGGATTTTGAGGTATTGGATACAAACTGAATTTTACACTTAGAAAAATTATTATATGAACAATAAGAAACATGGTAAGGATAAATTTTCCTTATGAAAGAAAAACAGGGTAAGGAGAAAATTTTCCTTGTGGAAGGAAAAATTTCCTTAAGGAAGGAAAATTTCCCCTATCAAGATAAAATGCATTTTTCCTTAAAATAGGTGTTTGTGATTTTCAAAACATGAAGGAATGGAAAAGTCATAAGGAAACCTTATTAACTCAACACACACCATAGGCCCTCTCTACTATTCAGAATCCTTTATCATATGGGGAGGCACACTTGAAGCCATGTTGCCAACTGGGCTTAGGGAACCTTTGATTGGCACCCGGGTTTGGGACGTCACATTATTAGCATAAAATAATAAATAATTATCCTTAAAAACTAAATATTTATCATTTTTAAATTTAACACTCATAACATCAACACATAATTGAGATATTATTATTAAGTTATATTATAATCCATCAACATATAAAACTTTCAAAATAATCATAGAGTTAGATGAATCAATTTCACCAAAACCTATTACTTTTTCTTTGGAATTATCTTTAAATGACCTAGTGCCTCCATCATAATTTTTATATGAAATTTTTGGGTCCTAAAAACTCTTCATGGAATTTGAAAAAGAATTCATGAATATGGTAATAGTAAAACCAACCCAGAAAAAAGAGTTGAAAATTGTTAAGGGCCGCAAAGTTATAATAGAGGGCTTGGTTCTACATAGAAATATCGTTATGCGGATCCCTTATCTGTATAGAGTCCTACAAATGAAGAATTAATTTGCAGGCCATTATGTTTTTTTAGATCCCACAAACAAAAAGTCATTTTTAGGCAGTGATGATCTTTTCTGGATCCTAAAAATGAAAAATAATTTGCGGGGCCATGATGAAATTTTCCAACTCCTACAAATGAAAAGTTGTTTGTGGGTTGTGATGTTATTTTTTGTCTCCCGCAAATGAAAAAGTTTTTTTATGGGCCCATGACATCCTTTTTCAGCTCCCATAAACAAATAAGTGTCATGGTCAATGTGGAAGTTTAGATATTGTGGAAGTTGGTTACACATGTTCCTCTATAAAAACCCTAAAGGGATATCTGAATGAAAAAGTGGGAGGAAAAGAGAGCGAAGGTGTGGGAACAATTGATTTTCGAAAAGAAAACATACCTTATAGTGAAAAGTTAGGAAAGGAAAATCACCTAACCGTCCACATACCCAAAAATAATTTATGAACATCATACTACAAACTATATGTGGATGACCTATTTATGGGCCATCGCCCCACATAGAAGAAGGCTACATGAAAGGATCCCTTCCCCACATAAGAAAATGCTATACAGATGGAACTCAAACTCGCATAGGAAAATGCTACTCAGAATGAACCCAGACCCATGTATCAAAATTCTATGAGGAGGGAACCCCATCCCATATGGTAAATTGCTTTGTGGAATGGGGTGTCCTAGGGTGTTCTTATTTACCACTCTCATTTCTTCCCTCCATTGTAGCGTTTGGCCCCACATTGTCCCCTTCATGAATTATCCTAATGTCCTTATCCATCAACCTATTTTCTAAAAATATCTAATCTCTAAATGGGACCCTTGATGGAGTATATATCATGAAGAGCTAGGCTCCAAGTGAGACCCTTTTTAAACAAATATGTAAAGACCTCTCCCAAAGTCACCAGATATGTGTTATTAGAGTACAGTTTAAACCAGCATGCCCTCTCGATTATACATTCCCATGGTATATGAGGTCTCATTGGTAACCTAATTAACAAGGGGGACCTTATAGTGTTCTTGATCATACATTACCATGGTAATGAGGATTTTAACCTTGGATTAAATCTATAGTCTTTATTGTATGAGGTCACACCCCTCTTTTATTATATCCCCCAGGGTTACCAAAACAAGAGAGGAGACGGGCATATCAAGGCTCTCTCTCTCTCTCCTATCGCTCAGGCCTCATCCACCAGCAGATGAAGGAGATTTTGTGGTTTTCTATATTTATATCTTCCTCTTGTTTCTCACACTAATCATAACTCATGTGGGATTATAGGTTAGTATAAATCATGACATCTTCATGATCCCAACCATTGGGCCTCCTACTAGGTATAAACCCCAATCATGTCATCATCCTCTCAAAGATCCATATTCTCTACAAGACAAACCTTCAAGGGGTCGTATTCCTAATGAAGCAACAAATGATCCTCCTAATAGGTAATACCTAACCCTATAAACTACGTGGTCTTTGATTCATGTCCAAACTAGATACATATAAATCCTCCCTAAGTTTCAAACTCATCACACTGATAATGGGCCTTCTACTTGGTGTAATCCCCAAAACCATGTTAGCACTATCACAAAGTTCCATATTCCCTATGATACAAACCTTCAAAGGGTCGTATTCCAGATGAAGTAAGAAAATGGGCCTCCTCTATAGGTATTAGTCATAACTAAACTGAACTACATAAACTTTTATTTCTAAGTAATTGAGATATGTAGGAAGCCTCCCTAAGGTCCAAACACAACACCCAAATTCATACATAATGTTGTTTGGGCTACATCATCAGTAGGGTAATATCTAAACTAAAGGGTTATATTCCTTTATGGTACCTTTATCACCATCCTTATTAATTCATATCCCCAGTAGAATCATATCCATCCTAGGATGCTACATCCATTCCAGGTCCCTCGGGTCATTTTGGCTTAAGTCCTGCATCATCTTTGACTAGGCACATTCCACCTAGATGTCATTGTTGCATGAAATTAAACTGTATGGTTTGGTACTTGTCACATGACTTTAAAAGGTATGATGTGTCCTGTTAAGTTTCACCAAATTACATGGGTTCTGATTCATTTAACAAGTATATGTAGAAATCTCATTTAAGGGGCATGATCCCAACATCAAAACAATTCTCATCTTCCTGAATGACAGAAAATTATAGACCAACATAAGAATATCTAATCTTCGTATAAATTGTTACTTTAATGGGTAACCTCATATACAAACATATTATTCTAAATTATATGTATGTTAAAGATCTTATACTAACATAAGGGTGACCTATCATGTACATTTGTGATCTAATAAAGTATTCATGAACATGTCATAAATCAAATATATAAGAGAGTCACGGAGTAGGAAATAATACCCCCCCAAAATGTGCGATGAGTCTGGCCTCTAATCCTCTCGAACAATGTGATTTCTTAAGTTTCATTGAACTTGTTCCCCAACAAACACCTTCCTTTGGAAAGCAAGTCCATGAGTCACCATGGATATGAGATCTATTGGGTGTTTCAGGTTCCACGAAAAAAACCCATTGGAAACTGACCCATTGTAAATGGGATTGAAACAAAAATAGGGAACATAAAATGAATCCTTAACCAATATGATTGTGTATCCCAAATTTTAGGCCCCTTTCATGATCTTAAAAAATTAAATCAGGCCAAACAGGGATCCAAAATTATCAATTACGCATGTCTTCATTTTTTAAGATATTGCTTTGATGGGGTTTTCTAGTTTGTGTTTTCCATATCAAAAAGTTACCTTCATGAGAACTCTCTTTAATACAAATGGTGTCTCACTAGTTCAAGAATATTTATGCCTTAACCATTGCGTAAGTTGAATATTCATCCAACCATAGGATGTTATCATTGACCTAGCTCCTTCAATGTCGGGTGTCGAATACGCTGATTTGGGAGTACCACCTCAATGGTACTCTCCCAACTCTGGAGGCTACAAAACAGGACCTCCAGTTCATGAAGACCCACCAACCATCATCTTAGCGATGAATGGTGGTCTAGAAGTCAAAATTAATAGCAGCCGTCTCAAACCATTTTGGGAGCCTATCCCTGGAATGTGATAACGAGTTCATCCTTTACCTTATGGAGGCTGATAAACTGATCTCCGAAAAATTCATCCTAGAAACACAAGGGTCCCACCCAAGGGATCCTAGAAGCAGTCACCATAGCCAATGTCACATGGCCCAACATCCTCGGTATGAAGAGGACACAACCCCATGGGCACCAGCCCAATTCATTCGGACTCGGGCCCCTAGGGGGGCTTGTAGAGGGAGATAGTCAAACAACGAGGGATGGGACAAATTCCTTTTTCCTAATGAAGAAGCATGATAGTCAAATGTTGCAGTATTCTATAATCAAATGCAAATATCTTTTCATTCATATAAATCTATTTAGTCAAATACAATGGTAGATAATGAGCAGATGCAAAACTATTCTCATTCATATCAAGCCCACCAGTCAAATACGGTGAAAAAAATGAACAGATAAAAATATATTCTCATACATATCAAGTCCTTTATTCAAATACGACATAAAACAATGAGCATGTGAAAATATATGCTCATGTATTTCAATCCATCCAGTCAAATATAGTAGAAAACAACATGCAGATGCAAATCACTGCTCATTTATATTAAGCCTGTCAGTTAAATATAGTGGCAGTCCACCAAAATATTCAAATATCTTCTAATGAACATAAAGCCTTTCAATAAAATATAGAGGCACACAATGAGCAGGTGAAAATCCTTACTCGTGTATATCAAGCCCATATGTAAAATACGATAGTAATTGGAGGACCTAGTCAGTGTACCTCGGCTATGAACTAGGGTCAGACTCATATTCTCACTCCAACACTTTAATGGTTATACATCCCTATGCCCACTAAATATGTTTCTTTGCACATCTAGGAAATTATAGAAGGTCAGACATCAATTCTTGACCATTTCCTACAAAATTACCAAGACTTAATCATATCAACAACAATAGCTAGGAGTCAGGTGCATGATCCCACCTCCTCAAGTAAGGTGACTCACCTATACAATGGTAAGGTCACTCAATAGATGGTATACATCCCTACTCTTTTCCAGGAGGGTATTCGGCAACATTCCGTGATAAATGGACAACTGGATCAGCCCACTTTAGGGGACACTCTAGGGAAGGAAAATATCTATGATGAGATTCCAAAAATTTGTCAGCATGATCCAACACCAACATAGGAGTCACCCAAACCCACTCCCATATATGGTAATCTCCATTCACAACACGTGGTTCTAGCTTCCCATTGGAGAGTATTGAAAAATAAATCCTACCTGGGGAAATATAAAATTTTAAAGCATACACACGACCCTACTCTGTTAAAGGCTAGAGTGCTTGAGGCCATTAAACATTTATCAATTATAGGCTAGTATCCTACCAACCTATTAAAAAATTATAGAAGTGGAAGTGGTAGTTGTGAAGTTCCTCCCTGCAGCACTACAACCAACATCTCTGGAAGTCCTCCCCATAATGTTTACTATGAGGGTTTTTTTATGGTCATAATCTAATCAATCATGAGATCTCGTATCCTAATGAGAATATGGTATCCCTTCTTATGGATAGAATATAAATCAGTAAGAAGATATACCCCTTATCAGATCGAATATGAGAAATTCCTCATTTTCAGAGGCACTTAGAAAGATGGGTCTCGTCATGCCTAACAGCCTATCAATGAAAGGTGACATACTTTATCAATCAGAAGATATTTTGAAGCAAAAATCATCCTCCAAACCACCAATGGATTATTTCCATTCTAACAAGACCCATAATAGCCCCAGTTCCTATGAAAAAACATCCAAGAAGATCCCATGTTGGGTTGATCAAGTGTAGGAATCTCTGGAAAAAGAACAAAAGAATACATTAATTTCTGAGAAGACAATTGGCCAGGGATAATATACCCATCATGTTTTGGACCATCAGTCACTTATCAATTTGTCATTCCATATGTACTGTTAGAAGAGTGAATAGACAACATCCATCTAAACCTCTGGACAGCTCTCCTCCACCTGAAAGAGAATTTCCTAATTTATGATGGCTATGAATACCGTGTTAAATTATTGGAAGAGATTCATTTTCAAATTGACATGGAAGCCCTTCCGGCTTCATGTCAACCATAACCGATGAATAATTAGAATGATCTTCAACTTTCATGTATCAATTCATTGCATAAATCATGCCATATAATCATCACACTCTTCACAGTGTTCATATCTAGGGATGAGGTGAACATATAGCTTTTCATTTCACCTCACATCCCAGTCAATAAAATCCACCAGTGGTTACATCCTTTAATGTCATTTCTCTAGGGTGGCTATAAAAAAACACCAACTCAAAAAATATGGTGCACTCAATAGGAATTGTCCTTGAATAAGTCTCAAAAACATCAGGACTGATGAGATCATTCTATTTAAAAACTCTTGAATCGGGAAATTGATAACATTAAGCAGGCTTCTCTCTTAAGGGGAACATATCAGCAGACACTACTCATACCCTTGGAAGAGGATTTTTTCATGCATATCAAACATTTCACTTGGTTCATGCTCAAATGAGGATACACAAGATCAAGCGAGAAGAAGGTACATGAACAATAAGGTTTTATGGCAGTCCCCTTTGAGTCACTCTTCTCCAAGTAACTCAAAAAGGATCCCAGAAAGGAGGGAAGAGGTCCAATAAAGGGCTCAAACAACCATCCTATAATTTGATGGCCAATACGACATATAAAATTAATTATACGTCGATTAAAATCATGGTAATCACTCTTGCAGACGGAACTGAATATGATACCAAAATAGAGGATCAAGGAGAGGATGGTTCCATTTAGAACACAATCTATACTGAGGTAAATGAAAAAGGTATAGTCACTAGGAATCAAAATCTCACCAAAAACATAGGGTATCCATCAAATATTCAACCACTACCCCATATATGAGATTCCACCAAAGAAAATGGTAAATGTAATGTTAAGTCTCACCCACCACATGAATAGGTTGAACCCCTCATAGTTGAGGAAATATTCACTCGGTAGGAGAAAGAGATGAAATAATTGAAAAGTCTCAATGAATAATTGATCATAGAAATGTTCCCATTGGGTATGTCATTCTAGAAGAACCTCACATCACCCTTCCATATGATACCCTTCAACCAGAGGGGATCATGATACCAATTAGAGTGGAGCCAAAACATCCTATCAACCCTATTTTCAGGCCATCGATTTACCTGGACTCGACTATGGAAGGATATCAAGAATTCCCTCTATTAGGGAGACAACCACATATATTAGTGTAGCCAGCGAGTCATTCCTTACTTATTACCACCCATGTTCAAGCTCCTTTTTAGCTAAGCATTCATCAAGGGATTATTGGCACAATCGAATCATTGGTAGCTCAATTGAAAGTTATGGAGGAATTATGTGCACTAGTACTTCTAGAATAGAAGCCTTTCCATGAATGTGTGAGTGCGATCCCCCCCCCCCCCTCGAAATTTTGAGAGCCCTACATTTCCATTATTAAATGGCTCAGGAGACCCAGAGAAGCATATAATACATTCTGTGTCCTTTTTTATTCCAATTATGGGAAACCCTATGTATAAAGAACTGGTGAATCTTATATTCTTCATGGAAACCTTGTAAGGGTCAGCCTTCATATGGTACACTAGTTTCCTAGCTCAATAAATCATGGTATGGGAAGATCTTAATTGGTATTTTCTATTTCAATTCAACTTAATTATACAAAATAAAATAGTCCTTGACCTCTAGAACTAAAAACAAAGGGAGAACGATAGGTTCTTGGATTACACTACTAAGTGGAAGGGGTATAACTACTCCCTGAATTTACAACTTCCCCAAAAATATTTGATTTCTCTCCATATAGAGAACCTCCATAATGAGTTGTTAACTATGATCATCAAAGTAATATATACTATTTGATTCCAAGATATTTCCACAGTTTCTCAAATAATAGAAAATTTTATATAGAGAACTAAGCTCAAGTCCTGAATGATTCCATCAACCCCGAGAAAGAAAATGGGAAAGGTGGAGGCTATAGTCATCACACTTAAGGCAACCTCTATGCTGACTCTAGATCCAAAACTCATACCATATCATGTGGTACCCCTTAATCATAAATAGTAACATCCACCCCTTCAGGATGAGTGGATGGGACCAATAAAAAATTAATTTGAGGATAAAAAGAATAAATTTTATTCATTCTAAGATGAGAAAGTCTACAGTTACTTTATAGAAGCTATGGATAATGATTTACTCATATTTTCAGATCCCAAGAAGCCCAGCCAGGCTAGTCTCAATGATCAGCCAAATTATTTCCCCTTTAACTAGATTCTAGGTAATACCATTCAGGAATGATTCATTTTCAAATACATCCTCTAAAAAATGGTAGACTTTGGGTAAGTAATGTTGGGGAAATTGCCATAAAAAATAGTGTATGTATCTACTACTACTCATGAGGAAGGAGGTGAGTGCGAAGTTGTCACTATAACTGGAATGAAAAAGTTTTGAAATTGAATGAATTGAAATACAATAAACTTAACTCATTCTATCCTCCAAGAATAAATGAATAAATCATCTATTCCCCTAGCTACTTCTATGGCGGAACAGTGGACCCTGTTAGCACTATTGTCCTCCAAAATCCAATCTTTCAAAAAATGATATGGCTGAAACGGTGGGGATAAATTGAATGAAGATGAACATGTACAAAGGCCAAATTTATATTTGACTCTCTTAGATTGTATGCCTTCAGTTTCAAAACAATAAGGCAGCCCTGCCAAATGGTACCACCAGAATTGGTCAACTAGATAGAATCCTCATCAAATGGGGAATTAATCTTCAATTTCATTAATTTCATTCACTTAATGGATCTCCTATCTAATTACTTCTATGGATATGAACTTTATTTCCCTTCACCCAATTAGGGAACCTAAGGAAGAGGTTGCAGTATCTGAGTGTATAGGAGAAGATGCAGTCATGGTAGAAACCAGAATTTTAGTGACAATCCTACTCAGATTGTCAGTGTTGTAGAAGCTCAAAGAAGAGCCCTTCAGAGAGTATAATAGAAGAATGGAAATCCCCTTTCATATTCCAAAATCCACCCTAACTCGAACATTCTATAATATCAATCATAAGGGATAAAAGTGTCCAATCACCCTGAGTAGGTAGGCAGACATGTTCAGCATAACCCATTGAAGACTAAAGCACCTTCAACTCCTATTTAGAGGGCCAATCCACCTACTTTAAGTAATTCAACTCCTAAATCACCTATGAAAGAGAATCCACACACTGATAAGCATAGGAATTTAGCCCAAAAATATTAAATCATGAAGCAATTAGTCTTTCTGTCTGCCAATTTCTTGATTTTGGATGACCTGAGTTTATCGAGAGTCCTATGGGAAGAACTCATAGAGGCTTTTCTAAGCCCTTAAAGTTTAAGATGAGGTATCCACCGTTGAGGTGTATCAGGTATAGATCAATCCTATAGAATGTCCCATGATTATCTCCTTTACAAAGGAAGATAATTATTCCATTATATAGGGACGCATAAAACCCTTTTATGTGTTTGGAAGGATATATGGTATTTATATTTGATGGTCTTTCATTGATATTGGATTGAAAGTTAATCTCATTCTAGTATGGACACTTCACTAGTTGGGATACAAAGAGGCTAATATAATGTCTTCCACTTTGATGCTATAGGGTTATTAAAAAAGAAATCAAAATCCCCTAGGACAAATCAAGATCAGGGATCAGTTTGGGGACCCTGTATCTTATACATAATTTTTGGTTGTTTGGAAGGAAACATCCTTCAATGTTTTTCTAGGATGGCCTTAGTTTCATCAACATGTAGAAATCCCCTCATCATACTATCAATGCCTCAAATACTACATTAATGGAAAATGGGGATTTTTTGCACCAATAAGGCCTCATTCTAATCTTACGATTCATATTATATCTATGTAGGATTCTATCATAAGGAGGGGAAATGACCCATGGTTAACGATATTTCTTGGGTCACTACCCTGAATGGTCTGAAAATAACCCTGACTAATCCCTTAAAACAACTCAGTGAATAATACATGTTACCCATCAACAATGTCAAGAATATGATTCCAAAATCCGGAACATATTCTATGAACTTCATGATATCAAGAATTATAACTGATCCTGATGGAATTGAAAAGGTCACTGACTCTCTCAACAGTGGTAGAAGATCAGATAAAAATACACTCATTTTGTCTCTTGATATTAAAAAAATCTATACCTCTTTAGTTGAGTCATAATATGTTGTCATTGCACCAAGATGGGATAAAGATACTCCCTTTCCATCCCTCACTCCATCCCCTATGAAGTTTCAAAGATACCCCACATTGTTAGCTGGGTTATAGGAAGTCGTCCCACATTTCGGATGTCAAAACGTTGGCTCCTCTCCTAACTCTAGAGAGTTTAATTAATTAACTACTTCCCCTAAGATTATGGAAGAAGAGGAGGAGGAGTAGGAGGAACTCATAGATGCCCCTATAGTATTTGAGGAGGGTGTATCTACCAACATTTATGAACTCATAGAGATAAATATGGGTATAGAAGATGACCCATGACCCACTTTGATTAGTGCGGTCATGTATTCCAAATAATAAGAGGTGTATAACTCCATTATGAAGCAACATTGGGACATGTTTTCCTAGAATTACACAGAAATTCTTGGCCTTGATCCCGAGGTTTTTAATCACCACATTGGCTTTCTAGATAACCATTGAGGATATAATCAAGAATCCATAGGGACATTTTGACTCACATTGCCAAAATTAAAGCTGAAGTTGACAAACTCGTCAAGGCCAATTTCATTCGAGAGGTATGATATCCAAAATGGTTATCCAATATAGTCATTTTTAAGAAGAATAATTGGAAAATCAGAGTTTACATTGATTTTAGAGATCTAAATCAGTATTTTCTGAAATATAACTTCCTAATTCTTATGATGGAACTTTTGATTAATGTGATGACTGGGTATCAAGACCTTTCCTTCATGGATGTCTATTCAAGATACAAAGAAATTCATATTGCCACTGAAGGTGAGGAATCTATCTCTTTTAGATCACCTCCAAGAGTATATTATTATCGCATGATGCCCTTTGGTTTGAAGAATGTTGGCTCTACATACCAGTGTGCCATGTATCGCATCTTCAGTCCCTTTTGGGAAAGTTATTTTAATGATACATCAATGATATGGTGGTTAAATATTGACAATGTCCCAACCACCTTGTTGACCTTCAAGCAATCTTTTGTAAATTGCGATAGCCTATCCTGAAAATGAACCCCTTGAAATGTGCTTTTGTCATTACCTTGTGGAAATTTCTCAGCTTCATGGTATGTCATCATGGCATAGAAGTCAACCCTAAAAATAAAAATGTTATTATTAACATGTCACCTTTTTGAAACATCAAAGAGTTGAGAGGACTTCAAGGAAACCTGGACTACATTCACAATTTTATAGTCAACCTTGCAAGAAAATGTTTTCCCTTCACCAGGTTGATGAAAAATGAGGTTACATATTATTGGACTGATAACTATTAAGAATCATTCGATAGTCTCAAGAAATATCTTTTGAGCATGTCAGTGATGATGTTTCATTTTGAAGGAAGACCACTCATTTTGTATGTGGAAGCCTTGGAGTGGTCACTATGTGCCTTACTCACATGAAAAATGATGTCAAGAGTGAGAACTGACTTTATTACTTCATATGAACCATGTTTGATACTAAGGCTCATTATTAATATATTGAGAAGACATGTTTGGCGCTAATATTTTCTGTCCAAAAACTAAGGCATTACCTGCAACATCACAAGGTCTATTTAGTCTCTCATAACAACCCGCTCAAATACATTCTCAGTCATCCTATATTGAGTAGACATCTGTCATGATGGGCGGTCATCCTGTAGTAGTTTGATATTCATTATATGCCTTGAAAATAAGTAAAAGGATTGATGTTGGGAGACTTCCATGTAGAACATCTCTCAATAGAAATGGTGACATTGGATACTGAATTACCCGATGAAGGGATTTTATATATTCAAGAGGGCCCCAAAATATGGTAGATGTATTTTGATGGCACATCAAGATACCCAATAGTGAAGAGTATGGAAGACCTTGAGCTCAAAAAATTGTGTTTGGAATCGTTCTCATTTCACCAGCAAAGGAAGTTCTATCATACTACTTCCTACTATCATAAGGGTGCACAAACAATGAATAAAAATATTATGCCCTTATTGCAGGGCTATAGATGGAACTTTAGGTACCATTGAATAACTTGAAGATAAAGGGAGATTTGTAATTGGTCATCAAGAAGGACAATGGTGATTATGCTATCAAAAAATAAGAGTTGATCCCCCTACTTTACTATTTTTGAGATTTAATGGCAGAATTATCCTCAAATCCAGCATTGGTTCATGTCACACACTCAGAAAATACCCAATAGAATTCCCTAAAAAATGTAGCTATAAATTTAGAAGATCTATAATGAGATGAAACATTCATCAGCATTGTACACAATCAAATGGTGGAACCTTTTGTTCGAGACAACATGAAGGAGATCAACGAGGTCAATACCATCCCCTAACTGAAGGGTGATGCGGTTAGTTGGATGGCACCCATTTTGTGTTTCCTTCAAAATGGAGTACTCCCATAAGACATAGATGGGAAAGAGAAAATCTAAAGATAAACAATTAAATTTCTTCTATATGATGACACAAATCATTAGAAGGTCCTATATAAGTGAGACCTTAATGAGGTCCTTCTCAGGTGTATTGATGGGGAAGAGATGGTTGTTTTCATGAAAGAAGTGCACATCAGAGACTATGGCACCCACTAGTCAAGGTTCAAGATTTCTCATCAAATATGGAGGCTTGATTACAGCATGCCCATAATGATGCAGTATTGCACAAAATTCACTAGAAAGTTCCATTTGTTATAGGTATATGTCTACTTCATTCATCAATCCCCAAAGTTACTAAACACTACCAAATACTCCTAGACATTTTCCATATGGGGAATGGACATCATTGGACCATATACTCCTACCACATCCAATAATTTTAAGTATATTATCACTTCAACCATGTTCTTCTCTAATTGGGTTGAAGTTATACCCATCAAGGAAGTCAGATCAAGAGATATTATCAGCTTCATGAGAGCCAATATCATCAATACATTTGGCTTCCCTCTTATGATGTTGATAGATAATGACACAAAATTATTCTCTAATGAGCTGTGAAGTCTATATAAGGAGTATAACATCAACTCCAACCATTTATCTCACTATCATGCAGTGACTAATGGATGGATAGAGGCCTTCAACAAGACATTATCAAATATACTCCAAAATATGGTAGATAAGGATATAAATTCTTTTCCAAAAAAGATTCTTCATTCCTTGTGGGATTACCAAACTACAACCCACACCACCACACAACTGACTCTATACTCATTGGTATATGGGAAAGAGGTGGTCCTTCCCGTTGAGGTTCAATTTCCCTCACTTTGTGTTGCTATATGTGAGTAGTTTTCTATAGATTTGCAGTCCCAAAAATGACTAAATGAATTAGAGAGACTGGTTGAGAAGATATTACATACCTTGCATCATTTGTAATTCTACCAAAACTGGGTAGTGTGAGCTTTTAAAAAAAATTCACCTCTGGTCATTCATTGAGGGGGAGATGGTGTTGGTCCTCAGGACTCTGATAATGCTTAGAAAGAAACCTCTAAAGTTATAGCTAAAGTGGGAGCGACCTTATTCCATAAAAAAAATTTACTCCAATAAATCTTATTCTTTGATCTCAATGGAGGGACAACTTATTACATCCCCCACCAATGTGAGGTTTCTGAAGAAATATTTCATGTAATCACACGATAATCATCTTGATCGCATGATGTTAAACTGCATGGTAAAATTCATTTCCACATGATGATAAACTTTATGGAAAAAATCATTAGTACGTGATGTTAAATTGTATATTTTAATTATGTAATAAACATGGGATGGATTATATCACAAATTCAAGATGATTCAATGTCATTACAAGAGAGGAAATTTCCCCTGACATTGGTCTTCTACCATGTCATGATTCAAAACTATGTTTGGCTTGATTTCATCCATCACAGGATATATAGTGATGCTCAGATCTCTAATCCTAGTTCCATCTACAACATAAAAATTCCCCCCTATGTATGGGTTAGAACTACATAAGTATACTTACAAGAAATATGTGTGACTTGATTCTTTTCAATACATGATATGTGGCGATGACAGGGTCCCTTACCCTAGGTCCAGCCTCACCATCAACTCATCACGAAGTCCTTTCCCTCTAGCATCGTGATGGTAGCCCCTATGAAATATGTCATGAGAGTTTTTTTGGAAAAGGTTCCCTTTTTACCTCCTTTAATGTCGGTTCATCACTTGTTTCTATCCACACAATCCCCTTTAGAACATATGCACCTCATTATGGTTGAAGTCATCAGAAGATAAAATTTTAGGATTACCCCATAGAAAAATGAGGATGCCTCATGCAACCAAGTATAAGAGGGTCAAATGAAAATGTCCTTAGAACATGATGATAAATGGTAGCCTTACCCCATCCCATAAATATGGGATGCCTCATGATAGTCATGAGATGCTTTAATGTTCTTGCCGAAGAGGACTTCTCCATTTCCAGCATCGAACTTCTACCATGTCATGTTTCAGAACTATGTGTGGCTTGATTTTTATCCACATAGGATAAATAGAAATACTCAGATCCTTTTTCCTAGCCCATCCATAGTTTACAAACAAAAACATCACTTTCCCTATATATGACCCAGATCTATGTAGGGAACTTTACACTCCATGGACAATGTCAGTCCAAATGCTTATTATGTGCTCAGACACATTATTTCCACATGCCATACTTCTTGTCCTGGGTAATTTCGGATCTCCATAAGATTTCCTTATCCATCTCTAATAGGATGTTAGATTCCATAGGAAATATTTTTTTGACTATGCATTGATTTCCCTAATTTGAATTTGCATAATTCACCCAAAAAAGGGTCTGTCAACTAGAGTTAGATTCATCCTCCATAGAGACCTCTTCTATCTCTATAAGCCCTGACAATGTCATATTGGAAACCAATTTTCAAACATGGTTGGTGATCATTCCTTTAGTTTTTGTCCCATATCATTTTTACTGATCTGAGAATCCCTGAGATCATGGTTTATGATTTCCATCTTCACATTTTCGGTACATAAAAACATTTTGGTATGATAAGCCTTTATCAATCATTATTTCCATGATGTATGGTCTGAGCTGTATGACCTAAAACTACAAAACACCAAATCATCCTAGTCACATTATGTTAAATTTTACAACAATATCTTCAAAACATGAAATTAAAATGTAGTCATACCCTATGTAACAAGTATTAGATACCATGGGAAACTAATTTAGGAGTATTCATGTCACAAACATGAGACACCACTCATAAGGTGATTCCCCACATGCTCGAATAGCATTTATGGAGCTTCATTCCCTATTTTTCACAACGAGTAACCTCCATTCTTAATGTATGATGTGAAACTGCATGTTTAACATCTCTCTTACTCCACATCAAAATACTAGAACTATGTATGGCTTGATCCTCACCCCTGTGAGATATGTAGCGATTCTCGGATCCTAAATCCTTGTATATACACCACATGATAAAAATGAACCTATCATTTTAATCACCTTTGTGTAGTGTAAGAAACTTTTATCACTCATTGTTTTTCACACTGAGCATAGCTCACATGAGATTAGGAAAAATGGTTAAAGCTTTCCCTCATGATCAAGGCATATCAATTCACATCAGGTTTAGCATGGTACTAGATGAAAGACCTTAAAAGGAACAACAAACATCCTTACAGAATGATGTTAAATTTCATGGCTGATGTCACCTGCATAACGTAAATCCAAGAACTATATGTGGATTTATTCTTTCTTTGATGAGATATGTAGTGATGCCCGGATCCAACATCTTGGCCCATATGTAATATAAATGACCTCACTCTCTTATGTATGAACCATATCTACATAGGAGGGTCTAGTACAGGTTCTCACCCTACTTTTGAGCATGTATTCAAAGAAAAAATGCCCTATCTCCACACAAGAATTCGATCAGTGTGAGGAATCTACCCTAGAACGACATGTGACTTGATTCTCACTTTTAAAAGATACATAGTGACACCTAGACCCCATGTATTGGTCCCAACCATAGTTTGACAAAAAAATCTCCTTCCTTTTATATGGGTTAGACCTATATAGGAGACATTTCTCCCTATTCTTGGGTGATTTTGACATAAAATGCTCCTTCCATACTCAGGAACCTTCCTTACAAAAACCAAACTCTATGCTTAGGGAATTCCAAATCTCCATAAGCTTTATATGACCATCACTAATAGAATGTCTAACACCTAAGGAAACCTTTTTTTTAGTATGCATCGATACGTCCTAGTTTGGATTTGGATAGGTTTCCACCAAAAGGCCTGTCAACCAAAGGCACATTCATCCTCATGAGAAACCTCTTCAATATCCATAATCCCCAATGACATTATGTTGGAAATCACTTTTTGAACATAGTGTGTGTTCACTTCTTGAATACTTGTCTTGTATCACTTATAGAATTTAGAAGCCCCCATATTATAGCATACAATCTTCCCCCTTCATGCCTAAAAATGAAGGAACATTCTTGATCAGATCCTCATGGAATGGAAAAATATTAATCTTTCAGTGAAAGCTAAGTGGAATTAAATCAAAACCCTCTATATCCCTTCCATAATATGTTAAACTTCACGGTCCATTTCCTAGTTACACGAAATTAAATTTCATTATGTTTTAACCTAGATTTTCAAGGAGGGGCTTTTTCCCCATGATGTTTGTGATTGTACCACGATTCACTATTTTATTCCACCCTTACACCGCAGTTTTAAACTAGTTTTGTAATGAATATTCCAAATATAATAATGAGTTTCACTTTATGTTTGAATCAATCAATTAATTTTAATCAATATTAGAATGTGCAAAGTTACTTGTTTTTATTATTTCAATGTAGGTGGAGATGATTTGGAGGGCCTTTGATGAAGTGGAAGAAAAATGAGCCAAAATTGCATGGATCCATGGACATCTGTCCACTGTTTTTTATAGTAAACAAAATATATGCATCCAAATGGGCTGAAATTTTGTGGTCCTGTCCAAACATTAATAGGATACATTTCATATTAAAGAACCCAATCCTGATTCGGATTCTATGGGGCCCATACGAACTGATATGTCCAAGACACCGAATATGGACCAAGTCAAATGCGGTGTTATGTATTTTATCAGTATCTTGAGCTGTAGTTGTCCAAATGATGACAAAATTTAAGTGGAGACATCCAATATATAGGTATAAAACTTTTATATTTTCTCTAAAGCAAGATAAGACTGTCTAAAGGCCAAAACTCATGGTACAAGTGGATTGATGAAATCTGTGTGCCTAAAACCACCTTCCAATTTTCCTATAAAATGACGCCTTGGGATCCCCATTTGAAAGTTCGGCCAATAGGAATAGTTATGCCATTTTTTAGTCCCCAAGGAGTCTTCTAAACATCCTTAGAAGTTCTGGAGGCTATGGGAGGTGCTACTTTAACATCTTCTTCTTCTTCCCCTCCCATGGGTTTCTAAACCCCTTGTGATCACCCGGGGAGGAATGTGATGTAATCCCGAGCTTCAAAGTTTTATTATTTTTTATGATCTTTTTAATTCCAGGTTGTATGTTGTTTTTACTCATCCTCTATTTTTATTTAATTGATTTAATATACTGGTATGTTATACTCAACTCAAATGATCATGTTTGGGGGTACCCTTTCATGTGATGTTTCACAAACCGTTCATCCCCTTTTCTTCCCTCATTCAATTGTGGTATTTGTGTGGTTCATATTGGTCAATTGAACTCACATAATCACTATAAAGATCATGAAAATTTATGTCATGGTATAAAAATTAAATAACATGAAAACCTGGAAAGCACATTGAATTCTTCATGTGTTGCCTTGGTGAGTTTCGATTTTGATGTTGAACACAAATCACCCAATCATCGGCGGTGTCCGGTGAATCGTTATGTGTTTTCGACTGAACACTAGGAGGTATCCTAGAATAAACTCAGTAAAATTATGTTTCTAGGTGTTACAAACCAGGTATTAAAAGATCATAACCCCATCCCTTGAAGTGATGAAGGATGAGCATCACGAGACTTCCCCGGGTTGATCACGTTTAAACAATCTTGTTCATTTCTACTTTGTTTTATCGCTTTCATTTCCTATTTTCATCATTAATCATAAATACCCAAAGTTTTACAAAACATAATTCACCTTATACTTACATAATCAAAACCCTCTTTTTAAATTAATGGTCTAAGGCTACGTCGAGAGAAGACCTAGGGTTGCTGCTATACTGCAGAAATTCTATTCAAAATTAAACAACTAATTTGACGCGCTCGACAACGCGAACAAATTTTGGCACTGTTTCCGGGGAGACAAGATCATTTTTTTTATTTACTTTTATTTAGTTATTTTACTTCTTAATTAGTACTCCTTTAAATACCCCACCCCCATTTGATTGTTTTTGTTTTGGGTTTTGTCTTTATTTTTTGTTGTTTTTGGTGTGTTATTTCTCTTTCTCTCTATTTATCTCTCTCTATTTTCTTCTGTATCTCCCTCTATAATTCTATAGTATAATATTATATTCTTCTTTCACCCTTCTTTAGTTTTTTTATCCATCTCAAATAAAAAAAACACAACAAAAAAATCAATCAATCAAACTGGGCATTGTTGTTGTATGACAAGATCTGGAAAAGAAACACTACTTGAATTTTACCCTGAAATTGAAAAGTCACTCCACTCACAAATCAGGTAATCTAGAGTAGGAAAGTCAAGTAACACTAAGGAACCCCATTTTTAACCTCAAGTGGTCTTAAACCAATCAAAAATTGAACCAAATAAAACCCCAGAGATCATGGCTGCAAATAACTGAACATTAAAAGAACTGAACACCCTGGATGTGGAGTACCAACCTGCGTACATCCAATATCCTGAGGAAGAGGCCAATTTTGAGCTAAGATCAGGCCTCATCCACCTCCTTCCAAAATTCCATGGTCTTCCTAGTGAGGACCCTCACAAACATCTCAAATAATTTCACATAGTGTGATCCACCATGAAACCCCAAAATGTGTCTGGGGACTTAATCACGTTTAGGGCCTTCCCTTTCTCCCTTGATGGTGTAGCCAAAGATTGGATATACTATTTTCCTACCACGATTGGGGGTTGGAATGACCTTAAAAGACTCTTTCTAGATAATTTCTTCCCTTCCTCCCTAACTGCGTCAATTAGGAAAGAAATCTGTGGAATTAGGCAATCACAAGGAGAGACCCTTCATGAATACTGGGAGAGATTCAAAAGACTTTGTTCAAGTTTTCCCACCACCAGATTAGTGAACAAATTTTAATTAAATAATTATATGATGGAATTATACCCATGGATCGTGGAATGATTGATGTTGTAGCTGGTGGTTCCCTAGTTGACAAAACTCCTTCTGCCGCTCATGACTTAATAGCCAACATGGCTCAAAATGCACAACAATTTGGTACACGATCTATTTCACCAACCCGAGGAGTTCATTAGTTAAGTCATTCATCCCTAGAACAAAAGGTAGATAATAAAATTGATGAGATTCATACCATTCTAAGGAAATTAACTCAAGCACAAGGTAACTCACACTCTCCTCCTGTTCCATTACATTGTGGTATTTGTTATGATAATACTCATTTTTCTGACCACTGCCCACAACTTTAGGATTCATCTGAGTCTTGTGCTGCAGTGTTCCCTGGGCATCCATTCCAACAAGCACTAACATTCAAGAAAGAAACATTCAGTCCAAATCCAAACCCCGGGGGGCAAGAATAACCACAATACCGACAAGGAGGAAACTCAAGCTACCCCAAGAAGAATTGGTATCAACAAGGCCAAGGTATGAAACCTTATTTTCCTTCAACATCTCAAAACAATCCTCCTCCTCCCAAGTCTGAACCAAGCCTTGAGGATATGGTGAAGAAAATGGAAACCCAGAACCTCCAGTTCCAACAAACCACACAATCAGCTATTCAAGACCTACGAACCCAAGTGGGGCAATTGGAAAACACCATCGGTGAGATTAAGATGCAAGGTTCTGGACAACTACCATCCCAACCCATTGCCAATCCAAATGACAAAGGTAATTTATGTGTAGTTACACTTCATAGTGGTAAATAAGTTTCTCCTTCTACTGATTTTTCACAGCAGGTATGTCCCCCTCATGAAAACTCTCTTTCCCAACCCTCAAAAACTTCATGTAAAGAAAAATAAGACAAAAATGGTAATCGAATAGTCATTGATGATTCAAATGAACAATCCATTCCTCTTCCTTTCCATCAAATACTCTCTAAATCTAAGAAGAATTTTGATAATTAGATTGATAAAGAAATAATGGATACATTTAAAAAAGTTCAAGTTAACATTCCTCTATTGGATGCAGTTAAGAAAATCCCTCGATATGCCAAATTTCTTAAAGAGCTTTGCACCCATAGAAGGAGACTGAAGGGGAATGAGAGAGTCAACTTGAGTAGGAATGTCTTGGACTTGATTCAAACAGCAATGCCAACCAAATTCGAGGATCCGGGCACATTCACGATACCTTGCACCATAGGGGAGACCTTCTTTTCTGATGCTATGCTAGATTTAGGTGCTTCTATTAATGTAATGCCTCACTTCGTGTATACTTTTTTTCAGGTTGGAGAGCTCCATCCAACATGCATTGTCATGCAACTTGCCAACCGAAGCATGAAACACCCATCAGGAGTGGTCGAGAATGTCCTCATAAAAGTTAATAATCTCATCTTCCCTGCAGACTTTTACATTCTTGAGATGGAAGATACCTGAACCCAAGGACATGCCCCTCTCATACTTGGGAGGCCATTCCACAAAACAGCAAAGACGATTATCAATGTTCACAATGGTACGTTTTCCATGGAGTTTGGTGGATAAAAGGTAAGTTTTAACATCCTTGAGGATATGAAACACCCCGTTGAAGATCACTCCACTCTTCCTATCTATTCGATGGAGGTGCTCTCTAACGACAAACACACGCAAAATTCTATACTTGACCCATAATCTGATTTATTTTCCTCTTATTCACCCATGGACGATTTGAGTTTTGGTTATTCTTTTGAATGTTGTGTGGGTTCAGAAAAATTTAAATTTTGTGCTTTAATTAATGAGTGTGTTTATTCTAAGGTACCCATGACTATCGATGATTCTGCAAATCTCATTTCAATAGATTCTCTTTCCTTTGAGAATAAACATGAGCAGATAGATAGTTTCATGGACCTAAATCCCCCTAAATCCACTCCCTCAATACAAAAACCCCCGGTGTTGGAATTAAAACCACTTCCATCAAATTTAAAATATGCCTATCTTGAGGGTATTGACCAATTTACCGTCATTATTTCCAATAAACTCTCTCCACAATAGGAGTCGAAACTGCTCAAAATTTTGAGAGAGTGTAAAAAGGAAATAGTATGGACATTGTATGATATTCCTGGTATTATCCCATCTATTTGTATGCACCATATACTTTTGGATGATGAGGCTAAGCTCGTAAGGTAGGCTCAATGCCGGTTGAATCCCACTCTCCTTGAAGTGGTAAAATTGGAAGTCAGTAAATTACTTGTTTTGGGGATCATTTATCCTATATCTGATAGTAAATGGGTTATCCCAGTTCAAATTGTGCCTAAAAAAACAGGAATAACAGTTGTGTCAAATGAAAGGAAGGAATTGGTTCTAATGCGTGTGCAAAATAGTTGGCGAGCCTGTATTGACTACCGTCGACTGAATCAAGCCATGCGGAAGGGCCACTTTCCTTGACCTTTCATTGACAAAATGTTAGAAAAATTGTCTGGTAAGTCCCATTATTGTTTCCTTGATGGCTATTCAGGTTATTTCCAAATCCATATATCCCTTGAGGATCAATAAAAGACCACATTTTCCTGTCCATTTGGCACATTTGCATACAGAAGGATGTCATTCGGTCTTTGTAATGCTCCTGGTACTTTTCAGCGATGTATGTTGAGTATTTTTTCTGAGTACCATGAGAGTTGTATGGAAGTATTTATAGATGATTTCACGGTATATGGATCTTCTTTTGATGATTTTTTGGAACACCTAGGTTCTGTCCTCCACCACTACATTGAAAAAGATATTGTTTTAAATTATGAGAAATGCCATTTTATGGTTGAGTGGGGGATAGTTCTTGGGAATGTCATTTAAAATCATGGAATTCAACTTGATAAATCTAAAATTGAATTAATTTCAAACCTTCCATATCCAAAATGTGTTAATGAGGTGCGATCTTTCTTTGGTCATGCTGGTTTTTACCGCCGATTCATTAAAGACTTTAGTAAGATTGCACTTCCATTGTCCCGGTTATTGCAAAAATATTCAGAGTTTGTGTTTGATAAAAATTGTGAGGATGCATTCAATTAACTAAAAAAGAGTCGCACATCACCTCCTATAATCCAACCACCAAGGTGGGATCTCCCCTTCGAGCTTATGTGTGATGCCTCTAACTTTGTAGTTAGGGCAGTTTTATCACAAAGGGTTGAGAAGTCCACTCATGTCATTGCGTATGCCTCATGTACCCTTGACCCTACCCAGGTAAACTACACAACCACGGAAAAAGAACTTCTTTATATTGTGTTTTCCTTGGAAAAGTTTCATTCCTATCTCATTGGGTCAAAAATCACTGTCTTTTCGGATCATACTGCCCTTCGTTTCCTCTTAAAGAAACCTAAAGCCAAACCCCACCTCATTCAGTGGATGCTCCTCCTCCAAGAGTTTGACCTTGAGATTAGAGATAAGATAGGGGTGGAGAATGTGGTAGTTGACCACATTAGTAGGATTTCCCCACCATTGGACCATCATGTTGACTCACTTCTATCCATTGGAGAATTCTTCCCTCATGAAAACCTTTTTGATGTTGTGGACCTTACCCCATGGTATGCGGACATTGTGAATTTTCTAGCAACATCTAGGGTCCCCACTGATTTTAGCACTTCACAATCCTAGAGACTTAAACATGATTATCAATGGTACATTTGGGATGACCCATATTTGTGGAGATTTTTTAGTGACCAAGTAGTTCGTCGATGTGTCCCTGACCATGAGTTCACCTCTGTTTTGACCTTCTGCCACACCTTGGCATGTGGGGGCCACTTTGGCTCTCAACGTACAGCTTTAAAGGTCCTTGACTCAGGATTATATTGGACAACATTGTCTAGAGATGCCCATAGGTTTTTTAAATCTTGTACTCGATGTAAATTCACAGGGAATATCTCTAAGAGGAATGAAATGCCCCAACAACCCATGTTATTCTGTGAAATCTTCGATGCATGGGGCATTGACTTCATGGGGACTTTTCCAAATTAATTTGGCTTTGTGTACATCTTATTGGCTGTTGACTATGTATCTAAATGGGTGGAAGAAAAGGCCACCAAGACCGATGACTCTCTAGTGGTTGTTGATTTTGTGAGGTCCCAGATTTTCAGTAGGTTTGGTCTACCAAGATTCATCATTAGTGATCATGGTTCACATTTTTGCAATTGTAACATGAAAAACTTGCTTTGTAAGTATGGGGTTGTTCATAAAGTCTCCACTGCATATCATCCACAAACTAACGAACAAGCAGAAATTTCAAATCAAGAAGTTAAGCGAATCTTGAAGAAAACGATACAACCCAGTAGGAAAGATTGGAGTTTGCACTTGGATGATGCACTTTGGGCGTACCATACTGCTTTTAAAACACCGATCGTAATGTCATCATATAGGATTGTGTTTGGAAAATATTGTCACCTCCCGGTGGAGGTAGAACACCGTGCATATTGGGTTGTTAAACAATGTAATATGAACCTTTCAGATGCAGGTGAGGAAAGAAAGCTGCAGATTCAAGAGTTGGAAGAAATTTGACGTGATGCGTATGAAAACTCCCGAATCTATAAAGAGAAGACAAAGGCTATTCATGATAGCATGATTCACTAGTAGAAGTTCCATATTGGTGAGAAGGTCCTCATGTACAATTCTAGGCTTAAGCTCCTCCCAGGTAAGCTTCGTTCCCAATGGTTCGGTCCTTATATTGTTACTAATGTTTACCCTTTTGGTGCAATATAGGTTTTTCATTAGCAGAGTGGATGAAGTCTTACCGTCAATGGGCAACGACTTAAACACTTCTATGAGGATTTTACGAAGAATCCGGTGGAGTAAATCCACCTTCTCGACGCATCATACCAATAAAACACACCAGGTTTTATCCTTCATTCTCACATTCTCAATTATTTCAGTGAGGACACTGCACACTCTAGGTGTGGGGGGGGGGTGGATACATTCCTGGGTTAGATAGGAATTTTCATCGTTTTCTCTTTTTTTTTCTCTTTTTGGCCTTCTTTATGGTATTTTCATTTTTCCCCATCAACAATTTCGAAGTTCCATGATTTGGCGACCATAAAGGGGGGAAAGTAAAAATACCATAACAAAGGCTAAAAAGAATTTTTGTATGAATTTTACATCAGGGGTGATTTTTAGTGAATTGGTTTTCTATCAATGATATAAATGGTCGTATCTATGTGAAACCTTGGAGATGATTGATGCCCATTATGTGAGTAGTTTTTGGGAAAACCATGTCACTAATATCTCCACAAATATTTGTACCAAACCACAAAGTGTGATTATTTATTACTTAATATAAGGTAAATATATGTTGGGTTAATATTTTTCATCTTTAAATGATATTTCCATACATTCGTTCCTTATCCGATCTGTTTCATTACTGTACTAGATTGACCTATGCGTGTGTACCTAATGTCTAACTGTTGTATGCCCTCAAAAAAAAATTTGTGTCTTGGGCAGGTCAAAAACAACTCCTCCTCAACCTTTGATCTTATTATAACTATTGCAATTAGTGTCGTGAGGAGATCAAACAAGGGTTGAGAGATGAGTGTGAGATTTGTTCCAATTGCAACTTCAAAAAAATATAATAAATGAGGGGAGTGATGAAATGTGCAACATATGGGGATATCTAGGTCGAGATATTATGGTTTGACTTCTGGGAATTCTTAAATGAGTGGGTCTTGAAATATGATTGCAAAGGATGTAGGATAGGTTCGGTGAGAAAATCATTTAAGCTAAAAAATGTTAAAATAACCTATATTTATTGGATAGCAAGTGGAAAGAATAACATGGAATGGTTTTCACACACACACATGGAGAGTTAGTGTCATGGTTTACTTCTTAATTCCTTTCTCAATTGGGTATTGTGAATCTTTTTTTTAATTTCTCTATGATATGATTTATGAGACATCTTTTTCTATTTTCACTAGAAAGAACTCCTTGGTGTGGTTCGTGCATTGATCACTTTACTTTAAATAAAATTTCCTCAAATGATAGATCTTCAAGATTTTGGATATATATATATATATATGCACATCATTGTATATGGATATGTGACTTTTCCCAGGAGTGCAAATATTTAGGTGTGGGGGTGTGATCGTACCACGATTCACTGTTTTATTCCACCCTTACACCGCAGTTTTAAACTAGTTTTTTAATGAATATTCCAAATATAATAATGAGTTCACTTTATGTTTTAATCAATCAATTAATTTTAATAAATATTATAATGTTCAATGTTACTTGTTTTTATTATTTCAATGTAGGTGGAGATGATTTGGAGGGCCTTTGATGAAGTAGAAGAAAAATGGGCCAAAATTGCATGGATCCATGGACATCTTTCCACTATTTTTCATATTACACAAAATACATGCATCCAAATGGGCTGAAATTTTTTGGTCCTGTCCCAAATTTAATAGTATACATTTCATATTAAGGAACCAAATCCTGATTCGGCTTATATGGGGCCTATCCGAACTGATCTTTCCAAGACACTGAATATGGACCAAGTCAAATGAGGTGTTCTGTATTTTATCAATATAATGAGCTGTAGTTGTCCAAAGGATTCCAAACATTCGGTGGAGACATTAAAGAGATAGGGCTACAACTCTTCTATTTTCTCCAAAGCGAGATAAGATTTTTTGAAGGCCAAAACGCGTGGTACAAGTAGATTGATGAAATCCGTGTGCCTAAAACCACCTTCCAATTTTCCTATAAAATGACACCTTGGGCTCCCCATTTGCAAGTTCGGACAAGAGGCAAGGTTCTTACATTTTAGAGTCCCCAAGAGGTCTTCTTGACATCCCTAGAAGTTTTGGAGGCTATGGGGGGTGCTACTTTAACATCTTCTTCTTCTTCCCCTCCCATGGGTTTCTAAACCCCTTGTGATCACCCGGGGAAGAATGTGATGTAATCCTGAGCTTCAAAGTTGTATTATTTTGAATGATATTTTTAATTCCAGGTTGTATGTTGTTTTTCCTCATCCTCTATTTTTATTTAATTGATTTATATACTGGTATGTTATACTCAACTCAAATGATCATGTTTGGGGGAACCCTTGCATGTGATGTTTCACAAACCGTTCATCCCCTTTTCTTCCCTCATTCAATTGCGGTATTTGTGTGATTCATATTGGTAAATTGAACTCACATAAGCACTGTCAAGATCATGCACATTTATTTCATGGTATCACAATGAAATAACATGCAAACCTGGACAGCACATCAAATTCTTCATGTGTTTCCTTGGTGAGTTTCGGTTATGATGTCGAACACAAATCACCCAATCATCGGCGGTGTCCTGTGAATCGTTATGTGTTTTCGACTGAACCCTAGGAGGTATCCTAGTATAAACTCAGTAACATTCTGTTTCTAGGTGTTACAAACTAGGTATTAAAAGATCATAACCCCATCCATTTAAGCGATGAAGGATAAGCATCACGAGACTTCCCCAGGTTGATCACGTTTAATCAATCTTGTTCATTTCTACTTTGTTTTATCACTTTCATTTCCTATTTTCATAATTAATCATAAAACCCCCAAGTTTTACAAAACCTAATTCACCTTATAATTCCATAATCAAAACCCTCTTTTTAAATTAATGTTCTAAGGCTCCGTCGAGAGACGACCTAGGGTTGCTGCTATACTGCAAAAATTCTAATCAAAATTAAACAACTAATTTGACGCGCTCGACAACGCGAACAGTTTGACACTAAAAGGAATACCCCCTCCTTTATAAAATCTAAATTCATGTAGGAATGGTTTAACATTCATAGATAGTTCCAATACAGATTCTCCTTTCGTTATCAGATGCATTCCCTTGACAAACCACCCATCGTGGTCTTGAGAAATCTGAATCTTCACAAACTACCTGGTCATCGGTAATATGATGTTAGATTCTAAAGGATACCTTTGTTTGACTATGCATTGATACACCCCAGTTTTTCTTTGCATAATCCACCCACAAGAAGGTCCTAGAAACCAGAGGCACATTCATACTCAGGAGAGACCTCTTCTATCTCCATAAGCCCCAAACAAAATTATAATGTAAACTAATTTTCAAACATGCTCTTCAGTCACTCCTTGAATACTTGTCCCACATCATGCTTAGAATTTAGAAATCAAAAAATCATGGCTTAAAATCCAACTTTATATGTATGAAGAATATTGGTACATTCTCATCCAGCCAACCCTGGTCAATTAATCACTTTATAACTCATGCTCAGAGTTATTCAACTTAAAACACCATATGATGGTCCTAAAAACCATAAACTTCCAAATTAAGATCATTTTCTTGTTCCCGTTATTTCAATTTAAATACATTAATACATTTACATTCTAAAAATAAAATAATTCAACTCCATTATTAATATAAAAATTTAAAGGGAAGGAAGGAACTAAGAGAAATATGATTAAAAACCTAAAAATTTCTATTCATTGGAAAAAAAATTTGAGGAGAAACCACATATCTGAGTCTCTCCCTAACATTATTGGGAAATGAGAAAGAAAATGAAATGACTATAGTGAAGCTTGACCTAATTTATTTAGCATATCAGCTAACACCTGATGCGAGCCTTCAAGGGACTACTCAAGATTGGTTCTCTTCCCATCTTCAGATTCATCTAATGGAAACATTTGTGTAATAAGAGATTTTGGCTCCTAAAATTTCTATTTTATGGATTCCAATCCTATATTTTTTATGAAAATTGTGCACTTATTCTATCTACATGATCATCATATTCTTACAACTCTCTATTATTTGAAACCATCTAATCATAAAATTGTGATTCTTTAGAAAATAAGTGATGCAGTTCAATAGAAGTATCATTTAAATCTTATTCATGATGATTGGGAAGATTAAACTGGATAAAATTACATTCATAAGCGGACAAATCTTCTCAATAAATGAGAACTTAGTGAAACATGAAAGTGCATATAATCATACCCACCTGCACCCAAGCCAAGGGTAAGTTAATTAAGGTTTCCCATTTTATCAGAAATCTTCACCAAAGTGGCCTCTGTGATGATAGTGTAAACATGGTTCCAATCCCATTTTTTCATAGCCTTATGTTCAATGATAGAACTGGGATCCAAACTCTATTCACCCAATGCTATGGGTATATAATCTAGGATTTCACTCTCTATAGATAGGTCTGTACCAACTTATGGTGCTGAAGGGGGTAAATACTTCATCACTACCTCCTATTTAATCTCATGAATTAAGCTAATAAGTATGGCATCAGTCGGTGGAAAGATCAATATTGTTCTATTGGGACCATCATCAGTATGGTTGCCACAGTTCTAGATAAAAATGTGGGATCTGTACCACTCCCAACAAAAAAGGGAAATTGAGGACAAATCTCCCCCTAAACACTTGGAACATCATAATGTAATTCCCCCCCCCCCCTCATATATTGGTTAGGAAAACATTTCAAGAAAACAATTAGGATAATCCATTGTTTTATGTACCCATCAGACTAGCTTCCCCAGCACCCCATTAGGATAATATTCCACCCACATTTTGGAATAAACCCATGATATTTTATTCAAAGATTTTTAATGGGGTAAAGAAATTTTCATTCCATAATATACATGCATCAACATCAACCATAGTTGGTGGAGGATGACTGGGTGTGATTCACTTATAATCCTAAAGATGGGAAAGGATGCGACCTATTATAGACATATAAATTGTTGTACAAACCTATATGGATCACAAGGCTGACAAATGGTCACCCCATCCATAAAAGCATCCAAAATACTATCTCACAATGAGATGATGTAAGTGAGTTATTTTGAAGTTACTCCACCATTAACTACCTCCACTCTTGAAGGTGCGGGATAAGGTAGGAAAGTAAAGTGGGAGAGATTGTTCAACAACTCAACAGAACTATCGATGCCCAGGGATGTCGGTAAAATAGCAGTGATGTTGAGAAATGTGGTATAAAATACAGAATAAGGGATCCTTGTGGTATACCGATGCACACATATCATAGGGCGTGGAAAAAATTTTAAATTCCCTAAGTGTAGTCTAGTGATTAACCCTAGGAAGCCTCCTAAAGAGGAGTGTACACAAAATAGTTTTTCACTTTAAATAAGGGTAAAAATGTGGTGTTTTTAGAATAAATAAATAATATAATTATTGAAATGAAAATTAAAATTTAAATGATTGAAAAACTATAATATTAAAAGGTTTATTAGGTCAGGGTCGGTTTGCTAATTACAATGTTATCCTTATTTTATTTTATTCTAACCTCTTCTATTAAGTTGTTTAAAGTGAGATTCCACAATCATTTCCTCTATCACCTTTGGTCAAATGGTGATGGTGAGATAATTCCTAACCAAGATCTCAGTTTGGTCTAATATACTTACATGTGCAAGAGAGTTATAGTAAATATCCTCAATTGACTTGGGCAATACCCGATCGGTTCTTGTTTATCCCAAGCAATCAATGATCGTTGACTACTTCACCACTAAGAATTAGTCTATTCCATCGTATATAAACCAAAACCTAGTGGAGGGATATAATGATAATTTTCCAAAGAAAAAATAAATATAGGAATAAAAAATTAAATACAATCGCACTTGATAATAAAAATCACTATGTGAAATTGAAAACAACATTGTAGAAAAGATATAGAATTTGTATTTAATAAAGTGCATGAACTCAAGAATTAAAAAATAGAAAACTTAACCTTAACCAATCACTAAAATGTTTACCCTACCATGGTAAAGGTAATAAATATTTATGGAAAAGGATAAGGTATTGAAAAACAATGAAAAAAATAAATAAAGAGAAAAGAAGAAATATTGTCCAGCAGATTCTGTCCTCCGAAAGTTTTCTCCTGTTTGGCACCCCTCCTCCTCGAATAACCCAAAGGTCCCTTATTATAGAATTATCTAAATAACATTTACCTTCCTTAATCCAAATATCAAATCAATTGGGCGGTTATAGAGAAATATATGTAATATTTATTGAGGATGACTTTTTCTCAGCGAGATTTCCAAAAATCTTCATTCAATGTTTCCCATCCAATATCTGACCTCATGAATCTCAATCTCCATGATATTCAATAGAGATAAATATATCTGACTTGGATTCCCATTACAATTTTAATCACCTTAATTAGAGGTATTATGACCTATTTATGATTAATTAACTGATTTGGGGTCCACATGGTTGTCCAGAATCACTCTCCAATTTAATGAATTTTTTAGGGTCCTTTGATGGCAGAATTATATCATGTCCCAGAGGAAAAAGCTATAGCCCAAAATTCCATATTTCCACAAAAAAAATCACATAAATTGGGATTATATTATAAATGATATGTTTGAATTACCAAAACACATAAAATCTGTTAAATTTCAAAAATTAGGAAACTTTCCAATTTTACCACAAAACATACTATAAATCCAAAAATGATGTAATTAAAATTAAATTTATGAATTTGGGGGTTTAAATATTTGAAATACATATAAATAATGTAGAAAATATTAGTTCTATAAATGCCCCAAAACTTATCACTTGTACTCCTAGACAAGTAAGCATTAAAATCAAATCACAACAAATTTTAAACACATAGCCATGAGATCCTCCAAATCCACACCATGAAACGAAAAGATATCATGCCTCATAAAAAAGTTATTCAAAGTTATACATTTATATAATTTATTATATTTAAACTTAATTTCTCATCCCATGCACACAAGACACCTACCTCACATTAATTTTCCCTCATCTCCCAAATGTCAATTTTTAACAAGGTTTTTCTCACCCAAACCATGAAAGGGTCACTATAGGTTTGATAAATTCTTACTTATCCACCCGATGTGAGTCAAGGACATGTGTTTATCATGAGAAATTTTCAAGGTTTCCCTATGGCTTTCAATTAGTAGGATTTTGATAATAAAAATTATGTGGCTGAATGAGGAGGGCTTGGCTCTTTTTGAAGTAAAATTGGAAAATTCAAATTTTCACTCAAGTATGGTATCTTACTCACTCCCATTAGTAGAAATTCATCTCCATCATCATGAAAACTCTATAAATGTTGAAATAGCTTAGCATTTTAGCAAAAAAAAAATCAATATTCTCAAACATGATTTTTATTGAAAGCTCTAGAAAAGACACAGCTTTTTTCCTCTATTAGAAGCTCCAGAAAAGGCACAACTTCTATTATCATGAAAGATCCAAAAAAGGCACAACTTTTAATAAAATGAAATCTTAATTAGAAACATCATCTCGTCAAAATTTTATTTTCCACCCAAAGTATCACCAAATGAGGTAGTACACAACAATACATCTTCCCCCACACTTAAGTTCAACTAGATCATGCAATTTTACTTCAAGAGTAGGTTGGATAGGGAAAATTGGATTTTAATGTGGATAACCTAACATTTTGTTCATGGATTCTAAGGGATAAAAGGATTAAATGTACAAGGTAGTCCATAATTAAAGGGGTTATCTTGAAAATGGGTCTTTAAAACAAATAAATGACTCAATCATTTAAAACACATGTACCTCAAACCCTCAAGTTTTGAAAGGAATAAATCAAATTCTGGTTAAAATAGGCATGGTTTAGTTCTCTCATGGGTGAGGTGAATGAAAATAATATGATAAAAATGGTTCATAAGCCTCATAGGAAAGTGATTTCAAAGATATGAATATTGAAATGTGGCATGGGATTCAAAAATCAGAGTACTTTGCATGAAATTACCAAATAATTGAACTTGAAACGAAGTCATTTTCAGCATTCATTAAGCTCAATTTGATGAGATAAATAGGTTCACTCAATGAAATGAGTTTCAAAAATTTTAATTATACTCATTTCTACTCAAAACTTTTAGAAAAACACCAAAAACATGAAAAAGAAACACACAAAAATTTGAAAAAAACACATTGTTTTTAAAACAAACAATAAATGAAAATCCTAAACTAAAATGGTTACCTCCCCCGTTCTTAAATGGTGCAGTATACTTAATGAATTCAAGTGGATTTAATATGTAAGAAACATTTAAAATGAATCACAATAGAAAGAAAGTGTGAAGGATAGGTACGACCTGATTTATTAGTAGTGCAACATTGAGTTAAGCTCCTAAGTGTTGCACACTAAAAACCTGTAAGAAAAAGAACAAAAAGAAAACATAAGAAAATTTATTGAAAGAAAATAAAATATAAATAGGATGAGAAAAGAAGGATATATCTTGGTTTAATCCCCCAAGTGGGACCTGGTTTTTTAATACCTCTAGATGGGCAGTTTCAGTTGGTTATCCCCAATCTGATAGTGGGTGGAGTTTCTTTGTGATGAACCAACAAAACCTCTTCTTTACATCATGTGGTTCCTCCTTTTTGTTAAGGACTGCATTGGTATAGTACACCAAATACACCAATAGGAAAATAAGATACAACTTTATTGGTGGGGTTAGGACAAAGAATGAGTTCTTATATTTCTTGGTTTCCAATTTCACAGCCTCCTCTTCATTCTCCAGTGGTTACTGAAGGTATGTTGTATCACTGAAAAAATCAAAGGGAACATCAAAGTATAATTCCATTTGAAAAAAGTTAAAGCATGAAGTTTCAATATAAAATTATTCCCTTACAAAGTAAGAATCTTGTGTCCCTTTTCCCTTAGTAAAATCCATGTGGATCTCATCTTTAACTCCCACCAATAAATATTCAACAAGTTTGAGGAGCTCCAGATGTTCCTCTTCAGATTCATCTTCTTTTTAATCTTCATCCACCAAGGCAATACAAGTGTTGGTCGAATCTAAAAATTTCAAGCAATGGGAGGTAATAATCAATTTGGTTTCAATAAAATTAAAAGATAATGATTTCATGAAAAGATTATCTCCCGGATTTTTTTCATCTTCAATCTCTTCTTCACTAGACAACACCTCTTGGAGTTGAGTAGCAGCAGGTAGAGGTAGGTAGTCAATCTCTACTATATCTTCGATATCCATAGAAAAATTAGGGATGACTAAGGGGGGTATTTTTATACCCTGTAAACTTCATAAAATTCTAGAAATTATTGGGATAACTTAGTTAGCTTTCAAGCCATCACTTCAAAAAACATCTTTGTTCATGTCCCCCTTAGTCCATATATGAATTCTTTGAATGTTTTCCCCTCATTATTTGTTTTCCAAAAAACCTCACCTATCTAAAAATAGAATAAACACAATCCTATATGGAAACTATTGAGTCAATAATTGGTTCATTTATCGGTGGGTAATTGTTCCATGAATTAAATAAATAATCATTTGAAAACAACATGGAAAAATGTTTTTTTTTGTTTTTTTAATTTTAAATGATTCAAATATTTACAATTAGATTATAGAACTAACTACCTAGAAATGGTTCCAATTTTTATGCACGTTTGTCATAGGGCATGTCAAAACAATTTTTTTAAATTCTCTAAGTTTAGTCTAGTGATTAACCCTAGGAAGTCTCTTGAATAGGAGTTTAAACAAAATAATTTGTCACTTCTAAATGAGGGTAAAATGTGGTGTTTATAGAATATATCAATAATATAATGATTTAAATTAAAATTAAAATTAAAATTATTGAAAAAATATGATATTAAAAGCTTGATTAGGTTAGGGTTGGTTTTCTAATTTCAATTCTATCCTTATTTTATTTTATTCTAACCTATTCTGCTAAGTTGTTTAAAGTGAGATTCCACGATCGTTTCCTCTCACTCCTTTGGTCGAATGGTGATGATGAGGGAATTCATAACCAAGATCTCAGTTTGGTATACTCTCCTTACATGAGAAAGATAATTATAGTAAATATTCTCAATTGACTTGGGAAATACCCGATCAGTTCTTGTTTATCCCAAGCAATCAAAAACATGCACCACCGCTTTCACACATACTAACGATCGTTGAGAACTTCACCACTAAGCATTGGTATATTCCATAATATATAAACTAAAACCCAGTAGAGGGAGATAATGATAATTGACCAAAGAAAAAATAAATAATAGAATCAAAAATCAAATTCGATCGCACTTGATAATAAAAACCACTATATGAAATTGAAAACAACATTATAGAAAAAAGATATAATTTTTATTCAATAAAGTGCATGAACTCAAGAATTAAAAAATAGAAAACCTACCCTTCCCCAATCACTCAAAATTTTACCCTACCATGTTTAAGGTAATAGAGATTTATGGGTAAGGATAATTCATTAAAAAATTATGAAAAATAAAAGAAATAAAGATAAAAGAAGAAAAATTGTCTATCAGATTCTGTCCTCCGAAAGTTTGCTCCTATTTGGAACCCCTCCTCCTTGAATCACCCAAAGGTACCTTCTTATATAATTATCTAAATAAAATTTCCCTTCGTTCCTCCAAATATCAAATTAATTGGATGGTTATAGAGAAAGATATGTAATATTTATTGAGGATGACTTTTTCTTAGTAATATTTCAAAAAAATCTTCATTCAATGTTTCTCATCCAATATCTAACTTAATGAATCTCAATCTCCATGATATTCAACAGAGATACGCATATCTGACTTGGATTCCCATTAAAATTGTAATCACCTTAATTGGAGCTATTATGACCTATTTATGATTAATTAACTGATGTGGGGTCCAAATGGTTGTCCAAAATCATTCTCCAATTTAATGAAATTTTTAGGGTCCTTTGATGGAAGAATTATATCATGTCCCAGAAAAAAAGTTGTATCCAAAAATTCAAGATTTCCTACAAAAAAAACAATGACATAAATTGGGATTATATTATAAATGATATATTCTAATTACCAAAACACATAAAATATGTTAAATTTACAAATTAGGAAACTTTCCAATTTCAACACAAAACATACTATAAATCCAAAAATGATGTAATTAAACTTAAATTGATGAATTTGGGGGGTTTAAATATTTAAAATACATATAAATAAAGTATAAAATATTATCTCTATCATATACCTATATTTTTAGCATCAAATGTGTTTTTCCACCTAGCCATATAAAAATTGAAATGGTTTGCCAAGGTGATGTGAGGATATCCCCTTCTATATTTGGACTAACAAATCATAAATGAAATAGAGAGTGGGAAAATATAAGTTGATATGTTGTACCTCCTCCAACATGGCCACCATAATCAATCTGAAGACTTAGACACTAGTATAGGCATCGTGAGATGGAAAGAGTCACCCACTCAGAAACATGAAAAACAATCCTACCAAACCAAAGTCTAAGGATGTGTCTGGTCAGACCATGTAGTCCCACGTGGTGTGTTGGAATGACTTGAGAGTGTCCCAATATAAACCTGAAATAAAACATGATTTTTGAGTTAGATGATTCCTGGTGCACCAAACCCTCATCCTCATACCACTCTCTTGCAAAAAAAATTATTCAATCGTTGAACGGAATAAGAGAACAAGTGTGAAAGGGATGACCTAGTGATTTATTTTCTGCAATCAGTAAGTTTCTTTCTAATGGAGAAACTTGTTTAGTATCTTCCCATGTGTTATATTCATGACTAAATTTATCATACATATTTCCAAGAATGGTAATTCCTTTTAATTGGTAGATATACCATAAGATAACTCCAACTTTTCCATGTAGTAAATGGAATGTGTTGGTACTATAATGCTAATGGATGATTAATTTAGGCAGAATACTAGTCAGAAAATACATAAAAAAATATAAAATCCAAGTCAATTGATATAAATCAAAGATCTCCAACCACTCAAAGAATTCCAGGCAATTTCAGTGCACCCATAATGCTTAGTCCCATTCATTTGAAAAACTCCCTTCAAACTGAAAATCCCACTTGGATCTCCACCCTCCGTTGGGATCACCTCATGAGAGGTTAAAATTGGATGAATAATCTTGAATGGTATATTTCAAGGATATTTCATCATTATTCTAGTGACTTATTTTTCATGAGGATCCATTAAAAAAACTCATCTTGATTTGGTTCAGAAATAATGTGTCTCACGGTGGAAAGGTTCACTTGAAAATAATCTGAAGACACCTTAAGCAAAGAAGATGGAAGATTTTTATCATCATGAGAAATTGGAGAATTGTCTTGGGGTCTAAAGTTTTACAATGATGATTTTTTGGACAATAGGTAATTCAGAATCCCTGGAGAAAGGAGACTCTTCAAAATACCCTATTGAGGGATGAGGTGATGTCGAAGAACATTTTCAATATTATCAGCAATGGAAATTCTTCTCCCAATTATGGTTATGGAAGTAGTAATTAAAGATGGTTTTATAGGATCCATTTTATCCCTATAGAAATAGAAATAATTAAAGATATATTAGATTCATTAGGTAATAAATTAGAAAAATCTGGTGAATCACGTAGCAGTTATGCGGACCATGAAGTGCTTAAACCACTTTGCGGATCACGGAGCACTTTAGTCGCCATGAGAACAACTGTATTTATATGAGGAAACAATTAATATGAAATGATTTATATGAATTTTATAGAAATAACATTCATAGGATATGTGCTTTGAGTATGTAGAAAGTCTTTCTGTAAAGGAAAATGCTATGCAGGGGGCATCATGTGAGGGATGGTCTGCAAAGCATCAGTTCTCACAGAGGTCCAATGAATGAAAAAAGAGGTCTAACCCTTTTTTATAGGTGTGTTCTCTATTATGGTTCCACATTAATACTATAAATTTATTCAAATGGGACCAACTTCTTCATCAGAATCAACTCCTCCTCGTCCTGATCATAGGCTATTCTGATGGGGGTATTTGTTGGGTCCTAAAATATTTTTATAGAATGTAAAAAGACTTTAATAAATTTGTTAAGGGTAGAAACAACCCAAAAAAAAGATTTAAATATTTTTAAAGGTTATGAAGTCTCAAAGGAGGGCTCGTTTCTGTATAGAAATCTATCTATGCGGATCGCTGCTCCTCATGGAGCCCCGAAACAAAAAATAATAATTTGCGGGTTGTGATTGAATCCCACAAATGAAAAGTTGTTCACAAGAATTGATGCTATTTTCTAGATCCCATAAATAAAAAATCATTTTTGGGGCCATGATGGTCTTTTTTGGATCCTGTAAACAAAAAGTCATTTGTAGGATGTAACGGTATTTTTTGGCTCCCTCAAACAAAAAGTCATTTGTGGGCCTGTGGAATCCTTTTTGGGCTCCCGCAAACAAAGAAGCATCACAGTCGATGTGGATGTATGGCTATCACAGAATTAAATTACACTCATGACTCTATAAAAACCCCAAAGGTAAATCTAAATGAAAAAGAGGATGTAAAAAAGGGTGAAGGTGCGGGAGTAATTTATTTTTGGCAGGTAAACATACCGCATAATTCCAACTTAGAAAGTTTAATCACTTGACCATCCACATACCCAAAAAAGCTTTTTAAACATCATATCACAACCCATATGTGGATGAACTCTTTATGATCCATCAATCCACATAGAAAAACACTATGAAAAAGGATCCCTTCCCCATGTAGAAAAACACTTTGTGGAAGGAACTCAACCCCACGTATAAAAGTGGTACACAGAAGGAACCTAGATCCAGGTAGCGAAATTTTTTATAGGGGGAACCCCATCCCATGTTGAAAAATGTTATGTGGAATGGGTCATATTAGGGTGTTCTTATTTCCCACTCTCATTTCTTCCCTCCAGTGTAGCATATATCCCCACATTGGCCCCTTAAAGAACTATCCTAATGACCTTCTCCATCAACCTCTTTTTCACGAATCTCTAATACCTAAATGGTCCCCTTTGTGGAGAATCTCTCATGAAATTATAGGTACCAAGTATTCCCCTTCATGAACCACCACACCAATGTCTCTTCCAAAGTCTCCAGATATGTGTAATTAGATTTCATTGAACACCAATGTGCCCTCTCGATTATGTATTCCCATGGTAAATGAGGTCTCATTGGTAACATACTTAACAATGGGGTCCTTGGAATGTTATCGATCATACATTCATATGGTAATGAGGATCCTGACCTCGAAGGTAGTGCTAGGGACCTCCCTATTTCAGATAATGAGGGTAACCACTTTCATTTCCCTTTGATGATGGTTAATGTCATATCCTCCTCTCATCCTCTCTGAGCTTGGGAGAATAGAATCCATCATTGAGTAACCCCTAGTATTTATTATAGGAGGTCTTACATCTACTATCTTCCATCCCTTGGGGTTACCAAAACAAGAGTGGAGATGGACATCTCAAGGATCTCTCTCTATCTCTCTCTGGTCATCCTGACCTCATCCACCAGCTAACAAAGAAGATTATGTTGTTTTCCAAATCTACTGCTTCTTCTTGTTTCTCATACCGAGCATGACTCGTATGGTCTTAGAGGTTAGTAGTGATCATGACATCCAAACAATCCCAATCATTGGGAATCCTACTAGGTTTAATCCCCTATCATATTATCATCCCCTCAAAGGGACATATTCCCTACGATACAAACCTTCAAATGGTCATATTCCTAATAAATCAGCAAATAGGCCTCCTACTAGGTGTATGCTACAACCCTCCAAACTATGTGGGATTTGATTCCTATCCAAGCAGGATATGTAGGAAGCCTCCCTGAGGTTCAAACCCAACACCCCAAGAATGGGTCTCCTACTAGGTGTTAGCCACAAAACCATGTTTTCACCATCTCAAAGGGATATATTCTCAGAGAGACAAACCTTTAAAGGGTCATATTCCTAATGGAGCAAGAAAATTTTCCTCCTGTATAGGTATAAGACCCAACCAAACTAAACTATGTGGGATTTGATTCCCGAATAACTGGAATATATAGGAATCCTCCCTAAGGTCCAATCTCAACACCCAAATTCACCCTAATGTTCTCTTGGAAACATCCCCAGTAGGGTCATATCAAATTAGGAGGGCAATATTTCTTTTGGGTTGCTCCATCACCATCATTATTAGGACATATCACCAGTAGAGTCATATCTAGACTGGGAGGATACATCCCTTCTAGGTCCCTCGGGCCATTTTGGAAAAACTTTCACACCATATTTAACTAGAAACCTTCTTCTTAAACCTCTTTACTTCATGATGTTAAATTTAATAGTTTTGTCCTTATCACATGATTTTAAAAGGTATGATGTGTCCCATTAAGTGGTAATAAACTATGCAGGTTATAATTATAACAACCCAATCCCAAGATATTGGACTCATCCCTTATAAATGGTGTGTATTTTTTTATAAAAATGAAACATAATAAATACGCAACATTTGAATTACATATCAGGATATTTTACCGGTCAAGGTTTTGGAGAATTAGAAACCAATAATACATGAAATAAATTTTAAAAAAACTATAAAATTTAAATTAAATAAATAAAAGAAACTTCATTTTTTGTTCCCCCAAAAAAAAATAAATCACTAATAAATATACTAAACCTGTAAAAATGAGTTGAAAACATAGGGTGAGCATTAAATTTTCCCAATAAGGGGGTTTTAAATTTTTTAAATAAAACCTTTAAAGAATATTTTCTTGAAATAATATTTTATTTAAATACATATCAAATTATATTTCTAAATCATTGAAAATTCATATAATTTATGAAATATATATTTCATAAAATAATTAAATTTTTTGAATCACTTGGGAATTCTCCTTTGAAAATAATAATTTTATGGTGGATTATTCCCTAATACTTGGAAAACCATAATTTAAAACCATATCATAAGGCCACTATAAATGACTCATGTGGAACAAATTTTACTTAATTCTTATGGGTTTACTCTCCATATTATAGAATTCATCATACTAGTGCCATTTTTAAAAAAAAATCTATGGAACTACCTATCTCAATTCTAACCCAAAACATTTCAAAATCACATAAATAGAATTATTTTCTTTTCAAGAAAATAATTTTTCTTATAACATGTCATAAAATTTATATTAAAATAGTTTTCTAAAACTATTTAATATAATCCCATTCTTGTAGTAACTATTACAATTTGAAAACAATAACTGTATGAAAAATGAAATAAGTGTGTGCATGATCACATAATGCATGGAATGTCACATATGAGCTAGATGATGGTCATACCTATTCATGCATGACATGTCAGGGGATTCAGATTCAAGTTTTCACATAAAATAATATCTCAACTTATAATTGCACATAAAATGATAATAATTATCGAGGAACACATGTAATTTTGTAAACAAGATGATTATAGGAAACAAAATGTTACATAAATTTTAAACATTAATTCGATGGATAAAAATACCATTTATAACTTCCAAAAATAAATAATGGAGGTTAATTATACTTAAACATGTTTATATATATGCATATATATGTATGTGTGTGTGTGTGTTTGAAAATATGGATTGAAATTTTTTAAAACATAAATCCATTACAACCGTAGGTTTTAGGAATTAAGTTTTTAAAACAAAACCCTAATCCCATATATTCTAAAAATTGATGGTTATATATATGTGTGTGTGTGTATATATATATATACATATATATATATATAGCTTTTTAAAACAAAAAAAATTGATAAGATAAGATAAACTCTTACAAAACATCGGTTTTAGAAATTAAGTTTAAAATAAGAACCCTTTATATATATATATATATTGAAATAGATTGATATATATGTGTATATATGCATGTAGACACACACACACACACATCACCTTTTTAAAATAATAAAAAAATTTAAGAATTAAAATAAACCCTTATAAAATAACTTCAAATAACAAATTCCATTAAAACACAACCCATAACTTGTAAATTATGAAAATAATAAGTTGGACTGATAAATTAATATATATATATATATATATATATAAACATATATTTATGTATGTGTAACTTAGTAAAACAAAATAACTTGATGAAACCTTACTTGATAGTGGAAACCGAAGGGGAAAAGGTAATTTGCTAATTGCTTAAGAGCTTGAACCCAATGAGAGGTTTGGTTCGGGACTTGTGACCAAGGAGGAGAGGTTCTCCCAAGTTTCAATTATTTATAAAAAAATGACATGAGACTTAGATTCTAAGAGAATCAGGGTATTTTTTAAAACCAAACAAACACCCACAAGTAAATGCCTTTATTTTTATATTAATTAACTCAATTATTGAGTTAGATGAGGATAGGGGTCTGAGTCACAAGCCAACCTGATCCCTCATTTTTTCAAGCACTAAAAATGACCTTGTCTTCTAGGTAAAAGGCATAGATTAGTGTGTGTGTGTGTGTGTGTGTGTGTGGTTGATCGATGCTAGTCCCGACAGGGGTGGTCACCGGTAGAGGACGACAGAGGTACATCCTCCTTGGTGGTTCAGCTATGGTAGGTCATCGGTGAGTTGAGGTGGAGTCGACATTAGGGTTTCTAGGGGTGGGTGAGGAAGATGACTCTATATTTTTTATTCATTTTAGTTTTATTTTCTTTTTTTATTGTTTTTGTTTCATTTTTATAAACATTTTCTCCTTTCATGTTTTGTCTTCTTTTTGTCATGTTTTGTCTTATGTATTTTATTTTAGAAATTTTCAACACTATTATATTATATTATGTTTTATTATAATAATAGGTTTTTATATTATAATGTTTGTCAATTTATCATAATATATTATTATATAATTATTTTTTTAACCAAAACATTTAATTTTCTTTTTATTTTATACCTTTATGGTTTTATTTTTTTAACATTTTCAATTCAACATTTTTTTTAAAATCATGTACCTTATATATATATATATATTCGTTTTTATTTTATATTAAAAAAATTAGATATTAATCAAAATGTGTAAATTTTATTTATATATATATATATTCAATTTTTAACACATATATAAAAGTGTTTTTTTGTAATAAAATAATTATATATATTTATAATTTATAAATTTTATAAAAAAATATAATATATTTTCATATATTAATTAAATATTTTATCTTAGAAATAATAATAATAGTTTTCATACAAAAAAATATTTTACCTTTAATTATTTGAATTTTTTTTAAAAAAATTGTAATTTTCATATTTTATTTATTTCAAACTAATGGTAAAATTTTAATTATAAATATTAAATAAATACTTATTTAAAATAAATTTATATTTTAATTTCTTGGGGTGTTATACTGATTCATTTCATAAGGATATATAGGAAGCCCATTTAAAGGGTCTGATCCCAACATCAAAACAATTCTTATCTTCCTGGATGACAGTAAATTCCCGAGTGCCCCCATTCTGTGGCTTAAAACTAGCATCATAATGATAAATGACATAATAATATATAATCATAATATAAATGGTGTCATTAATGGATTACCTTGGATACATATAGATGATTCTAAATTTCATGCATGCTAACAATCATCTACTAACAAAAGGGTGACATGTCATGTGCATTTGGGATCAAATATAGGATTCATAAACAAGTGAATTCTTAAGTGTCATTTTCCAAGTTCCCTGATGAATTTCTTCCTTTGGAAAGTTGATCCATGAGTCACCATGAATATGAGATTCATTTGGTTTTTCTGGTTCAATAAACAAACCCCGTTCAAAACTGACCCGTCACAAACAGGCATGAAACGAAAATAAATTTTGATGGGTCTCTGATCATATGTCTAGAGTATAACTATCCCTATATCATACATCATTATTGATACTTCCAAGGAAATTTTATTGAAAAATTAATTAGTTTATAGTTTTGGTACTCCAGAAACTTCATGTCCAATATAATTAGTAAAACAATTTTTAGGTACCCATTCATATTTAAAGAATGTTTTTAAAAGGTATCTTTGATGACAAAGATTTAGAAATATGAGTCTTAGTATATCTCAAAGACAGAGTAAATCTTAGTGAATGTTCATTAGCATAGTTTCCCATCATCATACATCCAAAATAAATAGTAGTAGAAGAAAAAATATTTGAACTTTTTACAAAATAATTTTGATACATCTCAGGTAATTTTCTATCATGTTCAATGCAATTTTTATTTATGTTCATATTATTTAAATAAATATTTTTATCATAAATATTTTTTTCTTAAAAAAAGTAGATGGATCTTACTACAATTTTCCAATATCATCTTTCATCTATTCATTCAACTTATGAATAGTTTTTAAATCTTTATAAACCTTTTCATTTGAGGTAGAAGCGATATTTCTATGTTTTTCATTTTATTGTAAAAGATATTTATTATACTCAACAAATTTCTTATTTTTTCCCTTTAAGACCATCCTATAATTCAGAAATTCTAAAAATAACTTTTATTAGTCTACCAACTTCTTTAATCAATTCATCGACACTTGGATTTTCAAAATCAAAATCACTATAAAAATATCCTGAATAAAAACCAAAATCACTAACCTCATTTAGAGATGTTATAAAGAACATGTTAGCTAATTATTTTTCATTTCCAAATTCATCACTAGAATCGGATTATTTAGTACACCTTCAGCTTATGGTTAAATTAGTTTTCTCTTTATTTCTATAATTATAAGGCCCCAGCCTTAAACCTTACATAATCTTGAGTTATTACAAGATTACACATTGAGGATCTTTTCGGGTTTAGAGTTTTAGAGAATTAGATCATAAAACTTGCATTACATTCCACATATAAACAAAGTTGTTACATAAAGATAGTATTCTTCATTCCCATCAATGGAAATACATTTAAAATAAAACATGGATTATTTCTTGACACATCCTTAACTCTATCATCTTATCATGTACCTTTCCCTTGACCTATGAAAAACATTTCAAAAACTTGGGATGAGCATAAAAACTCAGTATGGGTTATAAAAACATGGAAAGGAAACATGGGTACATACATACATAAGAGTGAAATCATACTTTACCCATAAAACATAATCACTTTAACATACCTCATCAAATCATGAATAAATCATAGAAATCATAAGACATAAAGGTAACTTGAGGCATTCATAACATTCTTATGTAGAGAGTAACCCTCTTGGTTACGTTTGGAATACCCATCATGGTATATTCCCTAAAAATCTCTTCGGAGAAACCTTAACGTTTCACTCCTTCGCGTTACCCACTGCATTTGAGAGCTATAACGGGCTCACCCGCCCTTAGTTTATCACGGAACCACCCGTCTTCATAATAATGCCCAAGAACCATAACATAATCGTATCACATAAAACATGCATAAAGGAAACATAAAATTTCCACATTTCAATCACAAGATATCAATACAACACAAAACATTGTGAAAACCATTTTCAATACCAAAATAAAAGAAAAGTAAAACATGGTATTTATTTTTCTTTTAAAAAGAAGGTATGGCTTGTAGAGGAAGCTGAAACTCAAATAACGGTTACGACGGCGGAGAAGTCGTTGTCGCCGCATACGTACGACAAAAACATTCCCTTTTGTAGTTTAGTAAACGCTTCATATAAAAAAGATTCCTTTTGAATAAACGTAAACGTCAAAGGGGTTTATACACTGTATAAAAGAAAGTTGTGTATAAAATAAAATATTCCTCAACGAAAGGAGATTGAGACGAAGTCCCATACCTCGTATCCGACTTGACCCGACCGTTCTTTAATCTCCTTAAAAAGTGTAACTCCTTTTGAGTTGAGCCTAAAGGCTTCCTTTGAAAGGATTCTGCCCAAAGGGAATCCTCTAGGATGAGGAGAGGGATGTGGAGAGAGCAAATGGGCAGGGGTTGGCCGAGCCAAAAGCTTGAGTAGTGTGTGAAATGAGGTAGAGGTGGGGGCCTTTTATAAGAGGAGAGGAGGGGCACTTTTGGAAAGTAAAGAAATATTACATTATTTGAAAATGTGTTTCGGTTTTAAAAGGTCCCACATTGATATAATTCGTGTATAAGGTGATAAGGGTTCGAAATCCACTCATCCAATTGGTTTTGGACATGTGTAGTTCATAGATTTTACATTATCTTTCTATTTTATTTAAATCATCAAATAATGATGTCATCGCTGCATCATTATTATGTCATAAATAATTAAATTTATTTAATGTCTAAAAATTATAAAAAAATACTATGATATAGGAAATCTTTTTATCTTTTCAATGACTATTTATAATCAAAATTTGTACTTGTATAACCCCACTTAAAAATTGTTTTCGTAAAACATATTATGTTTGTGTCATTTTCACTTTAACATTAAATAAAAAGTAATTTATGTCATTTCCCAACAAAAGTGGATCCATGGGGTCCCCAAGTTGACCCATGGCTTGTCTTGGTCGGCCATGACACAACCAATAAGGTTGGGACATGTGTCTAGGTCATTTCATAATATTAAAGCATTATTTATACCTTAAACTACACTAATTACCACTAATCGCGATTAAGAACTTAATAAGTTACTATTCACCAAAAAATTATTATAATCTCATTGAACCACATTTTACTTCTTAATGACAACCATGTATGTCGGATTTTCAAAATTCAATACACATTAGTGGTAAACTTTCATTTAACTGAAAAATCAGTTTGCTTGATTACCACTTAGTGGTTTCACTATTCATCAAAAATTGAAGTTTTTCAGAAAATTACCAAAAATTCACCCTAAGCTATATTTGATATTCTGAATTCAAAAATGAAGTCTATTTTACAAAATTCAAAACATATAGTTCACATTAATTAATTTAATAATTAATTCCCGCTGCCAGAGCAAATAGCGTGTTTTTACAAAGCAATAAGTATCAAAGGATTGACACCAGTTTAAGTCTAATTTCAAAGTGAAATTGATTCCAATGACCACCATTGGATAAAATGGTAAAAATATATTCTAATTTAACTTCAAAACCAATTCAAAACATAATCTAGTCATATAAATAAATTAGATTAAAAAGCAGTTTTGATGTAAAATGCAGTATTTTTCACTATTCATTAAAAATGAACATTGTCAGAAAAATACCAAAAATTCACACAAGGTAAATTTTGATGTCCCAATCATAAAGAATAAGTTTATTCTGACAAACATAGTTTATAAAATTGTCAAAATATATATTCAAAAATAGTTTGCCATCAAAAGGCAGTAAAACAATCTTTTAAGAATATTAGTGTATTCTATGCATAAGATTGTATTTATTTTCATTTTAAGCCTCTATAACACTATCTTAATCATTAATAGACATAGATAAAAATATCTATTATTCATTACTTACTTGGGATGTTACATCCTTCCCCCCTTTAGAAAATTGTGTCCCCGCAATTTATTTACTTATCGAATAAATGGGGGTACTTATCCCTCATTGCATTTTCAGATTCCCATGTTTCCTCTTCAATCATGTGGTTTTTCCACAAAACCTTTACCTGCTTAATCACCTTATTCCGTAACACTTGCTCCTTGTGGTCAAGAATCTGGACCGGTTGTTCCTCATAAGATAGGTTCTCTTCCAGCTGAACTACCTCTGGGCTCAAAACATGAGATGGATCTGGCATATACTTTCTCAACATCGAAACGTGAAAAACATTGTGTACCTGAGATAAACTCGGAGGTAAAGCCACTCGGTATGCAACTGATCCAACTCTATCTAGAATTTCATATGGTCCAATGAACCTTGGACTCAACTTTCCTTTCTTACCAAATCTCATCACACTTTTCCAAGGAGAAACCTTGAGAAAAACATGATCACCTACCTCGAAAGATATATCCTTCCTCTGGTTATCCGCATAACTCTTCTGCCTGCTCTGAGCTGTTCTCATGTGTTTCTGAATCAGTTGAACTTTTTCTGCCATCTCTTCTACCAATTCTGGTCCCATCAACTTCCTTTCACCCACTTCATCCCAGAAAGCTGGAGTTCGACACCGCTTCCCATATAATGCCTGAAATGGTGCCATCTGTATACTGGAATGAAAACTGTTATTATATGAAAACTCAACCAAAGAAAGATGTTGGTCCCAACTTCCCTGATAATCCATAGAACAAGCTCGTAGCATATCCTCCAATGTCTGAATTGTTCGTTCTGACTGCCCATCTGATTGAGGATGAAAAGCTGTACTAAAATTTAATTCAGTACCCAACAACTTCTGAAGGTCTTTCCAAAAGTTAAAAGTAAACCTGGGATCACGATCCGATACAATGGAGAGAGGAACTCCATGTAACCTGACTATCTGTTTAAGATACAAACGGGAAAGTTGATCAAGAGAGAAAGTATCTTGTATAGCAAGGAAATGAGCAGATTTGGTCAAGCGATCAATAATAACCCAGATTGCATTATTACCTCGAGATGTCTTCGGTAATCCAACAATAAAGTCCATGGATATATGCTCCCATTTCCACTCTGGCACTGGTAAAGGTTGAAGCATCCCTTTCGGTAACTGCCGCTCTGCTTTAACCTGTTGACATGTCAAACACTTCACAGTAAAATCAGCAATGTCTCTTTTCATTCCATCCCACCAGTAATACTCCCGCAGATCTCTATACATCTTAGTACTGCCCAGATGAACTGAAAACGGAGAACTATGAGCTTCACATAACAACTCTCTCTTCAACTGTGAATCACAATGCACACACAATCTCTTCCCAAATCTCAAAACGCAATCATTATCAATGTTGAATTCAGTAAACTTACCTTTCTGAACCAGCTCTTCCCTTTTCTGCAACTCACTGTCTTGCTTCTGTGCTTTCTTGATTCTATCTGATAGAGATGATCTCACTGATACCTGAAACAAAACAGAAGGACTTCCTGCACCAACAACTTCTATGCCAAAGTTCATCAAATCCTTGACCAAAGGATCACGTTCCAAACGCAACATTGTTAATGAAGAATTACTTTTTCGACTCAAAGCATCAGCCACTTTATTTGCTTTTCCCGGATGGTAATGAATTGTACAATCATAATCTTTGATTAATTCCAGCCATCTCCTTTGTCTCATGTTTAACTCTTTCTGAGTGAATATATACTTTAAACTTTTGTGATCAGTATATATTTCACACTTTACTCCATACAAATGATGCCTCCAAATTTTTAAAGCAAAAACAACAGCAGCTAATTCCAAATCATGTGTAGGGTAATTTACCTCATGAGTTTTCAACTGTCGTGAAGCATAAGCAATTACCTGATCATTCTGCATTAGGACGCAACCAAGTCCTTTCAATGAAGCATCACTGTAAATAACAAACTCACCATTCCTGGAAGGTAGTGCCAAAACTGGAGCATTCACCAATCTTCTTTTCAATTCCTGAAAACAATCATCACATTCTTTTTTCCAGATAAACTTAACACCCTTCCGAGTTAGCTTAGTCATTGGACTAGATAACCGTGAAAAATTTCTAACAAACCTTCGATAATAGCCCGCCAAACCAAGGAAGCTACGAATCTCGGTTACATTTGTGGGTCTTGGCCATTCTTCCACAACTTTTGTTTTTGCAGGATCAACAGTTATTCCATCCTTAGAAACAATGTGACCAAGGAAAGAAATTTGTTGCAACCAAAACTCACACTTGCTGAATTTCCCATACAGTTTCTTTTCTTTTAAGGTTTGCAAGATAACCCTTAAATGTTTTTCATGCTCCTCTTTACTTTTAGAAAACACCAAAATATCATCAATGAAAACCACCACAAACTTATCCAAGAACTCATGGAAAATTCTATTCATTAAGTACATGAATACAGCAGGTGCATTGGTTAGCCCAAAAGGAATTACTACAAATTCATAATGGCCATATCTCGTACGGAACGCGGTCTTCGGAATATCTGCCTCCTTAACCTTCAGCTGATGGTACCCTGATCTCAAGTCAATCTTTGAAAAAAACTGAGCTCCCTGGAGCTGATCAAACAAATCATCGATGTGAGGCAAAGGATATTTGTTCTTAATAGTGATATTATTCAAGGCTCTATAATCAATGCAAAGTCTCATAGAACCATCTTTCTTTTTAACAAATAAAACAGGATCACCCCATGGTGATGTGCTAGGTCTAATGAAACCTTTCTCTAATAAATCTTGCAATTTCTCCTTCAACTCTAAAAGTTCAATTTGTGCTATTCGATAAGGGGGTTTTGAAATTGGCTTAGCATCAGGAACTAAGTCAACAGTAAACTCAACTTCCCGATCTGGTATTATTCCAGGAAACTCATCAGGAAAAACATCAGGATACTCATTTACCACTGGCACGTCATTAATCTGAACAGTTCCTTTATTTTCAACGATGTGTGCAAGGTAACATTCATTTTCATCTTTTACAAGTTTCTTGGCCTCTTGATATGTTATCAAAAGTAAGGGTTCATTCTTGTAAAAAAACTGAAAGTCTTTCTGAAAAGAAACTTCTTTAGCTCTACAGTCAATCTTAGCATGGTAAATAGAGAGCCAATCTATACCCAGGATAACATCAAACTCAACTAGAGGTAGAACAATAAGGTTTGCAAGTAGGTTCTTTCCACAGATAAGGATAGGAAGATTCTTATAAATTCTTTTTGCCTCGACACTTCCCCCAGGTGTTTTTACCAAAAGTTCAGGAGTCATTTCTTGAGATGGTATTCCCATTTTACTAGAAAAGGTTTCAGAGATGAAAGAATGTGTAGACCCCGAATCAAACAACACATTGGCATAATCTGAAAAAACAAACAAAGTACTTGATACAACTTCATTTGATGGCCCGACATCTGCTGAAGTAGTTGCAAAGGATTTCACCACCCCTTTCTGCTTGTAGTCTAACTGCTTCCCATCACTCAAGCTCCTTGTCAGACACTCGTTTGCGTAGTGACCCATCTCATTGCACTTATAACACTTCACTAACTGTAAATCAAATTTGTTCTTACCTTCAGCTTGATCCTTTTCAGTGCAATCACGAGCCTTATGTCCCATCTTACCACATCAGTAGCACTTTCCAGAATTCAGAAGACATTCCCCATCATGCCTTTTTCCACATTTATCACAAACTGGAAACTTAGTTCTCTTACCATCAGACTTTTTTGAAGAATTCTTACCTTTCTCCTGCCACCTCGGTCTCTTCTTCTGCTGGTTGTTATAGAACACTTGGTCATCAGCAAACTCCATTTCCACCTTCTCAGCACATCGAACAAGCTTTTCATAACTTTTAAACTCACGAGAAGCTAATGCCCTTCGATACTTTGGCTTTAATCCTGAGTAAAAACGATTGATTTTACTATCAAGGTCCCGGATAAAATTTGGAGCATACCTTGCCAATCGAGTGAACCTTTCTTCATAGGCAGCCACTGAGTCTTCCTCTTGCCTCAATTCCAAGAATTGCTTTTCCATCCTAATTCGAACAGCCTTAGGAAAATACTTCTCAAGAAACATACCTTTGAATTCATCCTAGTCAAGAGCATCAATCTCATCGGCATCCCTGATATTTTTAACCATAGACCACCACTGATCTGCTTCACCCTCCAAACGGTAAATAGCAAGACTAACCTTTTGATTGTCTGAACACCCCATGACATCAAAAATCTTCTCCAGTGCTTTAATCCACCCTTCAGCTAGCACAGGGTCAGATGATCCTCTGAATGATGGTGGATGTTGCCTCATGAAATGTTCCACCACTGACATGTTCCTCTGCGGTTGTTCTGGCTGATCTCGTGCATGGATACCACCTCCATTTATCGCTTGAGTCAACTGCACCATTACTGCCACAAACTGTTCAGTTCCAATTCCGACCATTTCTGGATGCTGATTCGGAAGGTTATTTCCTTCCGTATGCCTTCCTAGCACTGCTTCCCTGTTTCCTCTGCGGAAAACCATTCTGAACAAACATGTCTTAGATGAAGCAACATGGTAATCTTTAAATGCTATATCATTTCAAAAAAAAAAATTGGATAATCATTTAATAGAATTCTAACTCCTAAAGTTATCTAAACCGACCTCTGATACCAACTATAAGGCCCCAGCCTTAAACCTTACTTAATCTTGAGTTCTTACAAGATTACACATTGAGGATCTTTTCGGGTTTAGAGTTTTAGATAATTAGATCATAAAACTTGCATTACATTCCACATATAAACAAAGTGGTTACATAAAGATAGTATTCTTAATTCCCATCAATGGAAACACATTTAACATAAAACATGGATTATTTCTTGACACATCCTTGACTCTATCATCTTATCATGTATCTTTCCCTTGACCTGTGAAAAACATTTCAAAAACTTGGGATGAGCATAAAAACTCAGTATGGGTTATAAAAACATGGAAAGGAAACATGGGTACATACATACATAAGAGTGAAATCATACTTTACCCATAAAACATAATCACTTTAACATACCTCATCAAATCATGAATAAATCATAGAAATCATAAGACATAAAGGTAACTTGAGGCATTCATAACATTCTTACGTAGGGAGTAACCCTCTTGGTTACGTTTGGAATACCCATCACGGTATATTCCCTAAAAATATCTTCGGAGAAACCTTAACGTTTCACTCCTTCGCGTTACCCAATGCATTGGAGAGCTATAACGGGCTCACCCGCCCTTAGTTTATCACGGAACCACCCGTCTTCATAATAATGCCCAAGAACCATAACATAATCGTATCACATAAAACATACATAAAGGAAACATAACATTTCCACATTTCAATCACAAGATATCAATACAACACAAAACATTGTGAAAACCAGTTTCAATACCAAAATAAAAGAAAAGTAAAACATGGTATTTATTTTTCTTTTAAAAAGAAGGTATGGCTTGTAGAGGAATCCGAAACTCAAATAACGGTTACGACGGCGGAGAAGTCGTTGTCGCCGCATACGTACGACAAAAACATTCCCTTTTGTCGTTTAGTAAACGCTTCATATAAAAAAGATTCCTTTTGAATAAACGTAAAAGTCAAAGGGGTTTATACACCGTATAAAAGAAAGTTGTGTATAAAATAAAATATGCCTCAACGAAAGGAGATTGAGACGAAGTCCCATACCTCGTATCCGACTTGACCCGACCGTTCTTTAATCTCCTTAAAAAGTGTAACTCCTTTTGAGTTGAGCCTAAAGGCTTCCTTTGAAAGGATTATGCCCAAAGGGAATCCTCTAGGATGAGGAGAGGGATGTGGAGAGAGCAAATGGGCAGGGGTTGGCCGCGCCAAAATCTTGAGTAGTGTGTGAAATGAGGTAGAGGTGGGGGCCTTTTATAAGAGGAGAGGAGGGGCACTTTTGGAAAGTAAAGAAATATTACGTTATTTGAAAATGTGTTTTGGTTTTAAAAGGTCCCACATTGATATAATTCGTGGATAAGGTGATAAGGGTTCGAAATCCACTCATCCAATTGGTTTTGGACATGTGTAGTTCATAGATTTTACATTATCTTTCTATTTTATTTAAATCGTCAAATAATGATGTCATCGCTGCATCATTATTATGTCATAAATAATTAAATTTATTTAATGTCTAAAAATTATAAAAAAAAATACTATGATATAGGAAATCTTTTTATCTTTCCAATGACTATTTATAATCAAAATTTGGACTTGTATAACCCCACTTAAAAATTGTTTTCGTAAAACATATTATGTTTGTGTCATTTTCACTTTAACATTAAATAAAAAGTAATTTATGTCATTTCCCAACAAAAGTGGATCCATGGGGTCCCCAAGTTGACCCATGGCTTTTCTTGGTCGGCCATGACACAACCAATAAGGTTGGGACATGTGTCTAGGTCATTTCATAATATTAAAGCATTATTTATACCTTAAACTACACTAATTACCACTAATCGCGATTAAGAACTTAATAAGTTACTATTCACCAAAAAATTATTATAATCTCATTGAACCAAATTTTACTTCTTAATGACAACCATGTATGTCGGATTTTCAAAATTCAATACACATTAGTGGTAAACTTTCATTTAACTGAAAAATCAGTTTGCTTGATTACCACTTAGTGGTTTCACTATTCATCAAAAATTGAAGTTTTTCAGAAAATTACCAAAAATTCACCCTAAGCTATATTTGATATTCCGAATTCAAAAATGAAGTCTATTTTACAAAATTCAAAACATATAGGTCACATTAATTAATTTAATAATTAATTCCCGCTGCCAGAGCAAATAGCGTGTTTTTACAAAGCAATAAGTATCAAAAGATTGACACTAGTTTAAGTCTAATTTCAAAGTGAAATTGATTCCAATGACCACCATTGGATAAAATGGTAAAAATATATTCTAATTTAACTTCAAAACCAATTCAAAACATAATCTAATCATATAAATAAATTAGATTAAAAATCAGTTTTGATGTAAAATGCAGTATTTTTCACTATTCATTAAAAAATGAACATTGTCAGAAAAATACCAAAAATTCACACAAGGTAAATTTTGATGTCCCAATCATAAAGAATAAGTTTATTCTGAAAAACATAGTTTATAAAATTGTCAAAATATATATTCAAAAATAGTTTGCCATCAAAAGGCAACAATCTTTTAAGAATATTAGTGTATTCCATGCATAAGATTGTATTTATTTTCATTTTAAGCCTCTATAACACTATCTTAATCATTAATAGACATAGATAAAAATATCTATTATTCATTACTTACTTGGGATGTTACAATAATTTTATCCTACTTTTTATTTTTCAATCTTGGGAAATCTGGATTGATATATATTTTCTCTCTGCATTCAAAACATATAACAACTGAAGTATTGTAATTAAAGTTATTATTATCTTTCTTTCCCCCCTTGTGATTATCTTTACGAGATTTCCTCCTGGATTGGTTTGTGAAACCATTCATTTTTATTATTTTTTAAACACCAATCACAATCTGATTCATTTCTTATTTTTCACTTCCCTAAAGTTCATAATTGAGAGATTCAGAAGACACAACATAACATATTTTAAAGCTACACCTTTCCTTTTTTTAGTTTATTTTTTAGTTATATTACTTGGTTCCAGATCATATTGAAGTGGTGAACCAATAAAATTATTAAGAGTTTACTCCTTTAAGTTCTTTCTTTCATCAATGATGACCTTCTTTTCATGTCACTTCTTTGATAAATCTCTTAAAACTCTTTTAACAAGCATGGTATTATCTAATGCTTCTCTAAGAGAATTAATTCCATTTACAATGATAGTAAATCTATGGAACATCTAGTTATTGGATTCATTACCTCCTATCTTGAAATATTGGTATCTAAACTAAAGCATTCCAATATTTTTCCTTATCAATTTATATGATACAAGGTGAGTAACTTGTAAAATTCTCTAAATTTCATGAGTAGTTTAACAAGAAGAAACATGATGCGTCACTTCTTATAAGAAAATATTGGTCAAAATCCTATAATTTATAAGGTTTTAACATACTAGTCCAATTATCAATACTTATTTTCTTAATATTGGCCTCCATTAAATTTTTCCAACAATTGTAGTATGTACCATTAAAGTGGGGTGATTTCTATGAAATCCATCTATCATTTGAAATATTTTTTGTCATCTTTAATATCTTTTCCTTAGATGGTTAAGTCTAGGATATGATTAGCATCATAATATTTATACAACATGGTTAATAATCCTTTTAAAGGACCTACAATGATACCAATTGTTAGTCCCCAACAAATATGGTCAATTTTCTATAGGGGTGAATAGACCAATTTTGAAATTTTAAAGAAATTTAAACCAGAGTAATTATGCATGTACACATGTAGTGGAAAATAAATAAATTACACATACAATTTTTGTAGTAGTTCACATCAAAGTGATATTATGCATACTCTTTACTTCACTTTACTCAGTAAAAAAATGATATGCACTAAAAGACTTGACTTTTTAAGGGGAATCACAACCTGATTATAAGACACCTTTTCTAGTGGAGGAACAACCACACAACACAATTATGACATTAAATAGGGAGTCAAAACCTAATTCAACACATACATTTTGATAAGGTATAACCTGACTCTTACTTTTTGACTCAGGAGTCACAACCCAAAAACAAGTATGATTTTGGAAGGGAAAATCATAAACCATAATACAATTTAATCATAGGATATAAATTTTGAAAAAATTAAGTACAGAGTTAAGTAATGAGTTGGTAGAAGCTAATAGAGAACATTTTGTAATACAATGTTCAGTTCTTGAGTAAAGGATCAGTTTGTATCTTCAAGTTAGTGAAGATTGTACAGTTTTTTTTTCTTACTTAAGTTTTGTCGAACAGTTTTAAAATTGTTCACATGGGGTCATGAAAGCTATTTAATGTTTAATGGTGGTCCAGTATATTGGAGTAGTCAAGTGAAGCAATTATACATCACCTGTAGCTTCATTTCCATTTAAATAAGAGTCAATAACAACTATATAAGTAGTTTACAATTATTATAACAATATTAATGAATAATAATATCATTTCTAGAATATTAACCTTGACTATCAGTGTAACTAATTAATTGAGAATAATCGGTCAAAATTTTCCAAAATATAAACTTTGAGATAATGAACTACTTTATAATGAAGTGGTTGTGTGTGTGTCAATTGTACATTTCCTATAGATTCCAGTAGTTATGTTTATCAATTGTGCATTACTTGTAGATTCAGTTCTCTTTAAATAAGGGTTTGAAACAACTCTATAAGAAATCTACAATAGTTATAACAATTCAAAAGAGTAATAGTATCATTTATAGAATACTAGTCTTGATTATCATTGCACATAACTAACTAATAATACACAGACAAAACTTTCCAAAATATCATCTTTGAGATAATAAACTACTTGAGTTATTCAAACCTTTAAAAACATTATTGAAAAACTTCCATAAAAATCATCTTTGAATATATATTCAAACTAATTTTAATAATATCATAAAACTCGTGATTTATTTTCCTTTTAAAATATTTAAATAAACTTTCCAAAACATGTAGAAAATCAATCGTAAATAATAATCTAAATAAAACATATAATAATTTTAAAAAACTATAAGATCTATTTTTTCATAAGATAAGAAATTTTCATAAGATATAATTTTCATAAGATAGCATCTTTGTAATATAGATTTTTTTATAAGATACAAAAATCCAATAAGATAAAAAAAACATATTTCATAAGATACAGAACTTCACAAGATATAAAACTTCATATGATATAGAAAATATGTAATATAAAATCACATAAGAAGCAGAAATCTCATAAGACTTCATGTTTCGTAAGATGTTTGACTTTCCATTTATAACTTTGTACTTTGAAAAAAAAATTATTTCATAAGACTTTACAAAATCATAAGACTTTAAGACTCACATGTATGACTTTTAAAATCAGTATAAGACTTATAAATCCACATATGACTTAAAATTAGCATAAGATAGTCTTTCATAAAATTCAATAATTTTATAAGTCTCATTATCATATGGTTAAAGTTAATAAGGTTCAAGATACTAAGTTTTATCATAAGGTTCATTATCTTAGAGTAAATATTCATTGTAAGGTACAAGTTCATAGAGTAAAAGTATCAACATAGGCTCGAACACTTCGTTAAAAATTCCAACTTCTTAGGGTAGAAGTTATTCTTATTAAGGTACATATAGTCTTTTTGGGGTATGACACTTTAACAAAATTTAACTTCATAAAGTAAAGGATTAATAAATTTTTTTTGAATAAACACTGAATAAAATAATTAAAAAAATAGATCAAAAGTAATTAACAAAAAAATAAAGAACTATTAAATAGCCGCAGAATAGAGATGTGATTTTTAATGGGGGTGGGCTACCCACCCACACCAATATCCCTTCCACCAACCACTACACTACCTATAAATGGGAAGTGAATCCCCTTAGTTATAGTTGGTATTGATAAAGAGATATATAATTCATGGAAACTCTCTAATAAATTTATATCTCTCTTCTATTTTCTTCTCTTTCTTTGATACTCATTTTATTTCTATTTTTATTCTTCATTTTTTCAACACACCATCAACACAAACTCTCAAAATAGATAAAGGTATGTTTATATTTTAAACCTTATTTGAACCATCTAGTTAGATGGTTCTAATTATTTATAGAATATTATTTATTTAACACCATATTGGATGGTTTATGTAATTTATTTAGTTTCCCCCATGAAGTTCATATTGTTTTTTTCCCAATGGTTTTAATTTATTTATTTTTCACGGCTCACTTAAATGGTCTAATTAATAAATTATTACGCATGAGAAAATTTTAAATGAGTAATGTGAAGAATTGATTTATTTATTTCAACCCTCTACATGAAATATTAACTAACTGATTAAGGTAGGATATATAAAAAATTATTTATTATTAAATGATATTATTAACCTAATTTTAATGTTTTGATACTATTTTATTTATTATATTTTCTTTTGGCCAAATGTAATCTATCATTGTATTATTATTTTAAATAATAATAAAGATTTTTTTCTTCTCTCTCTTTTATTTATCATCATATCAAATCTCACAAAACTCAAATTCATAGATCTTGATATTACTATAAGTAATTACATGTCATTGATGATGGATGTTGAAATGAATCTTGAATCGATGGACCTCAATGAAATGATTAAAGAAAATAATTCACAAACCCTCCAAAATAAAGTAAATATGACGATCTACCTCTGAATACATCTCGATAAGGGATTTAAAAGTGAATATCTCACAGAAAGAGATCCATGTAAGATCTGTAATAGTTTGAAAGAGAGGAATTACCATCAAAAGGAGGTTGTACTTCCCACGACTCATGATGAATGGAATGGTTTAAGCTTACAAGACTATAAAAAGGTTAGTGATTATAATTCTACTATGTATATAATTGTATCATAGTTAAAGTACTACAGTATTGGGATTACATATGTTAATATTCTTGAAAATACATATACTATCAGGTCGGGATGATAATAATGAAGAAAAATACACAAGGGGGTGAATTGTAGTTTTCAAAACTTTCATAGATTCAAAAAGACTCTCTTTTATAAGCATCATTACTTTAATTTTCTCTCTAAGATAAGAGAGCAGTAGAAATAAATAAACAAAATGAACATAGTGATGTATAGTGGTTTAGGACACAAATATCCCTTAGTATGCTTCACCAATACTAAACTCCATGATATTAGTTATTTTCACTAGGTCCTTTTATCCTAAGAACTTTAAAATCCAAAAATTATTACAAAAAGTTGAAACCTTTACAATAATACTCTAAAAAAAAATTTGGTTCTTTTATAGGGAACTATAAATCCAAAACTTAGTGCCAGAAGATGAAAGTTAACCACGACTAAGTCAGAGTAGTCGAAATTACATCAAATAAATAAAGATTTATTTTTTTGAGGATACATAATAAACTTCATAGATGTAATAATAACTGACAGATGTATTTATATCTTCAATAATGCATAGCAGAAAAATAGATCTTCAAAGTCTGATAGGCTTTCTTTAAAAAGAAATAGAGAAAACACTAGATATATGTTTAAACATGTATTTATTTAAAGTGTATCTATGAAAAAATATTCATCATTCTTGCTGAAGATAATATAATGATAAAGTACAGTATTCGTGACAGCAATAGTAGCAGCAGTAGTGATATGATAGATCAAAACATGTATGTCTCCAAAGTGTAGCTCTGAAAGTAATGACCTATGGTTTTGTATGTATATCATCTTTACTGTATATCCATCTCTTTATCTGATGAAGAGAATCTTAAAATTTATACTATTGGTCAAACTGATCCAGGTCGAACCAACTCCATAAATTTTACAAAATAAATCATGAATATTTTAATTAAAAAAACATTCAATAGAGTGTGTAACTTCCCATAAGAATAGTGATGACTTACTCCGTTAAATATGAGCCTTCAAAAAAATTATGAGCCTTTGAATTGATCATAAATGAGATGTGAATATATCTTAATGACCATCAATACTATTGCATAAATCATGGACAATATCACAGATATAAAACTCAATCGTTGAATAGTCAAACGCAGGGTTCCTTCACGTAACGAAAAAACTTCAAATGTAGGGTTAACAATGTAGAGTTGATTTCAAGAGTAGGGTTGATGTACTATACATTTGTTTCCTGAAATGTAGGGTTTCTTTTGAATGTAGGTTTCCTAAACCATACTTTCCCAACAACACAGGGTACATGATCTATACACGTTTTTCCAAATGTAGAGTTGATTACATACGTTATGCTTGCACACATAATATATGAGTAGTGTTTTCTAAATATGCTAAAACAAGTTCTGAATACTTCAATGAATCTTCCTCATGTATCATTGAATTGAATATGTTTATAGAATAAATATTTCCATGAATAATAGTTTCCTGAAATTCAATTAAAAGTAAATTCATTAGTAACACAAATGTGTGTCTTTCTGAGAATCAAAACTGAAAAGAAATTAATGAAATTGTTAAATAAACGCATGTTCAACAATCTCACTCTTTTTGATGGTCATGAAACCCATATCAAAAACCACGTTGAAATAGAATTTAAAAATAATAATTTTCCCCATTCTTTTATATAACATTTATTTTCGTTAAAAAGGAAAAATTCTCCCTCGTTATCTCTTTATAAAAACTTATCCCCCATTATAAGGATCACAAAAATTTTCTATATGTAAATATTATTAATAATAGAAACATGATGACATAAACACAACTATAAACTTAATTCTATAAAACATTCATCCATATAATTAAAAAATTTAAACTTCTACATAAAAAATCTCCTCCAATGTATTAGAAACTATAAACTAAAAACTTTGATATAAACTTCTCCCCATTTTTGTGACATAAAAAATATAATATTAGAGAGTATTAAAAATAAACTGCCTCTATATTTATGATAAAAATAGATAAGAAATAAAGGATTATAATAAAATAAACTAATAATTTTCTTAAAACTCCCCCTAAATCATAGCATATAAAACTTTTGACTAATTTTTCACAAGTAAAAATTTTGTATAAGTAAAACAAAACTATTATCAATAATAAAATTTTTATGAAATAATTAAATTTTAGATACATGAACGTGTAATATGACTAACAAAAAAGAAATTTACGAACTAATTAATAGTGCATAACTAATAAATTTTTTAAAAAAAATATTTAAAAAACAATACATTTAATATTAAATTCAAAGATAAAATAAAAATTAGGGTTAGAAAAAAATATATTATTCATATTAACTTTCCAAACTTCAAAATTTATCACTTAGAGCTACTAAAACTATTGATAGTTCTTCAAATATGTTTTTAACATCTGATATTCTCTGATATGAAGAAGACAAACATTATTCAACCAGAAATAGCTTTAGCTTATCAATATCTATCTTCATAGAATCTTCTTTTATAAGAAATTCCATTTGAATTATCATTTTTAATTTGAAATATTCTAAGTCTTCTATTGAGATAAAACTATCTTTCATATTCTGATACTCCTTTGGTAATGAATCAAAAAAATATATTTTTCATACTGAGTCTTTTTTTAGATCATCATATGACTTTTTAAACACATCCAACATAGCTTGTAGTTTTACTTTTTCTTTATTCAAAGTGTCAACTTTTAACAAAAGATTTTCAAAAGATATTTAGTAGAGGGAACTTCCTATTCTTTATGAATTTGAACTTCTTTATTTCTTTAAGAATATTTTTTAATAAAATATTCAACATATGAAACTGAAAAACCAGAAGGATTTCCTTTCACTCTTTTATAGGAATTATTTTCTTCTAAACATGAAGTACTTGATCACTTCATCTTTATATGTCTATTTCTTGTTTTCTAGAAACTTTTGAACAGGATAATTTGAATAATATGACTTTTTAATTTAAAACTTTTAAGAAGAATATCAAATGTTAGGTTATGAAACTATATAGATGAAGTTTCATTTTCTTTAGTTGAAAAATATAGAATAATCATAGTATATTATGTATGAATCGTATTACAGTTCTTGTAAACAAATGTAATTTTTAAGAACATAAAATATAAAATATTTAAAATATATATATAAACATTTCATAACAAATACTGTATTTTCAAAATAACTAACTGAAAAATTTGAAAATTAAGTTATATAATTAGTATAGACTAAAACATGATTTAAAGAATAATTTTTAGTAAACTTTTATAAATAAATTCATTTTCTTATAAAAAATAATTAATATACTAAAATTATATAAATATTAAAATTAAATGCTTCCAGGATCAGTGACTTTAGTACTGAGGATTTTTTGATAATGAAATACTTCGGAGTTGTTCACTCCTTTTGTAGATAATTTAACATATATCCATAGATAAACCAATTAATGATTAAAAATTTGGATTAGTGGTATAATCCTATAAAACATAATTTATAAGTTCCTTTTGGTACCCATATTATTTTGGGTCTGGTAGTGTTAGAAATTAATTTGTTTGGTAACCAGACTTGTTTATTTTGAGTAAGAATTATACTATTCAAGTTAAACAAATATTTTAAGCAATAAACACTTTTAACACTATATATTTGATGTTTTCAAAAACAGAAATATTTTTTATAATGACCATTAATACCACAACTAAAACATTTAACAGTAAACTTGTTTTTATATTTATACAAGGAAAAAAATAATTCTTATATAGTTTTATTTTTTCACCATTGTTTCTTATTCCAAATTATTCTTTTGGTATTTTATTTTTGCTAAGGATTTGATTTAAATATTTTTATCCTTTTATCAGCATACTAGAGGATTTTTTTAAATCGTAAAATTTAGACAATAGTTCTTTAATTTTAATATCATGTAAATCGCAAGATTTTTTAGAAGAATCAATTTTTAAATCAGAAATATTTTTTGATAAATTTTATTTATCTAAAATAACACTATCATAAGATTTCTTAATTTTTATATGATCCCCCTTTAATGATTCATAATTTTCTTATAGCATAAAACAATATTTGTTTAATTCATCATAACATAGTTTCTCACAACTAGAGTTTTGGGAGTATGAAATTGTTACCTCATGATCTGCATGTTCCATAATACATACCATAGGATTTTTATGCTTAGCCAAAAAATATTTAGAGAATTCATGAGATAAGTATGATCTTGTAATGGGAACCTCTCTTCACTCTCATGGGTTCTCTCTCTATGGTTTTCTTCCTTGGTGGTGATGGATATCAGTGCTCATTTTGGTTCCCCCTTCCCTCTATTGTTGTTCCTCACAGCTGCTAAAAAGTTTTGTCACCTTTGTCTTGAGCTCTTTGCGGAGATATTCCCACTTGTACTTGATGGTCTATATCGGTTCCTCAGATCGTTGGGTTTTTTGGAGTCAGAATGTGGCAGAGGCATCATCTTCTTCTAGGGACATTATGTGGCCACATATGGAAGCCTTAGGAAATCTTAGAACTGTCAGTGTCTAATTTCCAATTCTTCTCTCATTCCTTATAGTTTGTTCCATGGTTTATTTCATTTTATTGTGTCTAAGATGTTCTGTTTATACATGTTTTCCTCTACCATTTCATCATGCTCAGTCACATACGACCCCATCTTGGTTGGTTTCAAAGGATTCCATGTTGATTCGGATCATGTTGGTGGCTTCGAGGATGGCAGGTCTACTGGGGTGCTTTTCCACCTTTTCAACCTAGTGCGATGGTGTTGGTGGATCTTGTGTCGATGTTTTGGGGTCTTTTTGACTGGAAATTATCTGCATTTTTTGGTGATAGTGGAGGCTCCAAGATCCTTTTTGATGTCTTCTTCAAGTTCTTATCTTTCGGCTTCTTCCATGGGTTCCTCCCTCATGCTCAACTTTGAATCTTTGGATCCCCAGCTCCAAGTGTAGTGATCGTCGAGCTGTTCATGGTTCAGTGAAGGGATTTGAGGAATTGGTTGTGTAGGGTAGCGATGGGATGTGATGACGGGTGTCTTATTCTTCAATCTAGTGTGGGTGCAATGTATTGCAGCGATGGATTTGTGACATGGGTTCTGTGATGGGCAGTGACCATGGGTGTCGTGGGTCCCATTAGTGCCCTTTTGTATTTTTGGGTGGGTCTGGTCCTAGATGGGGACTCTTGATCGACCTGCTTTTTATTGCTTATATTCAGGTTCTCATTTCCCCTGTTTGGGTTGCTACTTTCTTTGGTTCACACTTAACCACAAATTGTTTTATTTAGAAAATCAAAAAAAATTAATATAGATAATTCATCATGTGAACCAAAAGTATTAATCCAGGTACCCTTCACCACATTCTTACCTTTTCTCTAGTAATTGTCTTTCCTTCGAGCATTGAGTAAGGAACAATTATCATTTTTATGACCTTTTTCCTTGCATTCACAATATATCATTTCATTGGTCCCTTTCTTTTTCTTTCTGTATAGATTTAAAAATTTCTAAGCAAGATCTGATAAACCATTATCCAAATTTGATTGATTTGAATCAGATGATTCATCCATAGTAGTTTTGAGAGCATCTTCTTTATGTTTCATATGATTTTTGTCTTCAGACTGCATCTCAACTTCATACATCATTATAGTTCAGATCAACTCCTTCATAGTCAAATTTTTTTAGGTGTGAACTGACATATAGATATAGATATTAAATTCCACTTAGAGGGTAGTAATCTGAGTACTTTTAATGCTTGTTCTAATTGTTAAATTTCATTTCCCAAAGAAACAACATTTTTAACAATCTCTATCAATATTTCATTTTTTGAGTGATAGTTTCATACTAACACATCCTAAAATTATCAAACTTTAATTTCACAATAGTGTACCTTAGTTGTCTAATATTTCTAGTTCCTTCATAAGAGATAGAAATAGTCTGTCACATCTCATAAGTAGTAGGAAATTCAGATACGGGATTGAATTCATTGGTTCCCAAACCACACACAATAGCATTCATATATTTTTAATTGAGATCATATTCCCTTTCTTGTTCATCATTCCAATCTTCCAAATCTTCCTTAGGAATTTCATAGGGTTTAACTGTCTTAAAATAAACCCTTATTTTAAGATTTTTTAAATAAATAATCATACAGTCTTTCCAACATCCACAATTTTCACCATTAAAATATGGATCATGGATCATCAACATACCTTCTCTAGAATCCTCTATTTCATGATGTCTTCATCTGAATCTTAAACTTGGGCTTGTTAGAGCCAGCAAAAATTTTAGTAGATCCATTAGATACCACTTTTTGATATATTCCAGAATAATTTTGGTCTTTTATATTAATTGTCAGTATCAAATAGATCCAAAAATAAAATGATAGTAAATGATCACTTCCTTTGATGTCAATAGTTGATATCGGGAAAAAATAAAAAGGAAAATATACCAATGTATCTCTTCCTTTGACACCAATTGTTAGGTTGGGATGATAATAATGAATACAAAGACATAAAAGGGGGGTGAATTTTGGTTTTCAAAACATTAATAGATTCAAAACACTTCTCTTTTATAAGTAGTGTTCCTTTCCATATCTCTCAAAGATGAGCGAGTAGTGGAAATAAATAAAGAAAATGAACAAAGTGGTGTATAGTGGTTGAGGGAACAAAGATCTCTTAGTCCACTCCACCAACACTCAACTCCACGAGATTGGTGATGTTCACTAGGTCCTCTTATCCTAAGAAATTTAAAATCCACAACTGAGTGAAGGTATTTGACACCTTTATAACAAGACTTTAAAAAGTGTTTTGGTTCTTTTACAGGGAACCATAAATCCACATCTTAGTGTAAGAAGATGACACTTAAACACGACTGAGTCCGAGCAGTTGAAACTCCACCAAATCAATAGATATTTATTTTGTTGAGGATATATATTAAACTTTACAGTTGCAGTAACAACTGACATATGTATTCAAATCTTCAATAATGCACAGTAGCAAAATAGATCTTCAACGTCGCATAGTATTTCTTTAAATAGCAATAAATAAAACACCATACAGATATTTAAACATGAATGTCTCCAAAGTGTATATCTGGAAAAATATTTGTCATTATTGTAGAAGAATATATAGTGATAAAGTGAATTAGTAGCGACATCAATAGAAACAACAGTAGTGAGATGATAGATCGAAACATATATATATCCAAAGTGCATCTCTAAAAGCAACGACACGTAGTTTTGTATTTATGTCACCTTTTTTGTATATACATCTCTTTATCTAATGAAAAGAATCTTGATATTTATACTATTGGTTAAACAATTCTAGGTTGAACCAACTTTGAAAATATCACATAATAAATTAGTAATATTTGAATTAAAAAAATATTCAAGAGAGGTTTTAACTTCCCATAAGAATAGTAACGATTTGCATTGTAAAATATGAACCTTCAAAACAATCATAACAAGCCTCTAACTCATTCGTAAATGAGATTTGAATAGATCTTAATGACCTCTAATATTTTTTTATAAATCATGGATAATATCGGGGATTTAAAACTCCATAATTGAATAGTCAAACATAAGGTTCCTTCACATAATGACAAAACTTCAAATGTAAGGTTGAAAATATTGGGTTGATTTCAAAATTAGGGCCGATGTATCATATGTTTGTCTCCTAAACAAACGTATGGTTTATTCTGAATGTAGGGTTAATAAACCATACTTTTCTAACAATTTAGGGTATATGATCCATATGTGTTGTTCAAGACATAGGGTTGATTCCATATGTTACACTTGTACATGTATGGTATGAACAGTGTTTCCAAAATATACTAAAACACATTATGAATACTTCAAAGAATATTCCTCATGGATAAATGAATTGAATATAATTCTAGAATAAATATTTCCATGAATAATAGTTTCCTGAAATTCACCTAAAATAAAATTCATTAGTAACACAAATGTGGGTGTTTGTGAGCATCAAAACAAAAAATAAATTAAGGAAATTGTTGAATCAATGTATTCTCAACATATATGACATTTCATCCATATCACATCACCCTAAAATAGAAATATCTCTTGTGAGGATAGAAAAAATATTCTGATCTCATATCATCAATACTTGTAGCAGATAAGAATAGTGATATTTTGATTAAAAATCATCAGTCTCGTCTTGCTGGTTTAGCAATAACATTTTCGAAAGAAAATGTTATTTTTCATTAAAATAATCATGGAACAATTCAGTGAAATTTTTCTCATGGTGGACATTGTTTTGTTGGTAGGAATTTCCAAGTATGTGGTCATAACCATGGGCATGCTCAAAATGAATATCATAATCAAATAAATATTAGCTCGAAAATTCCATGGAATCCTGAAGATTCCTGCTACAGGTGTGGTTCTAAGGGACATTGGTCTCAAGTTTTCTGAACCCCAAAGCATCTTTGTAAGCTCTATAAAGCATCTTCTAAAGCAGATAAGAATGAAACACATTTCTCTAAGACATCCTGTAAAGGGAAAGAAAAGGAGATTAATTTTATTAAGAATCACGAGTCATCAAATGATGAGTTTACTTACCTCAAAATTGGTGATTTTACTTGTGAATCTGATGAGATGACAACTTGAAACAATTCAAAAAAATTAAAATAGTTATTATATGTGATATAATTTTTTTCTATATGATTTATATTTTTGATGTGGTATTATTTATTTTTCATAAAGAGTTCCTTATAATATTATTTTATTTTATTTGAGGCATTAAAAAGGATTACATAAATGGAACAGATATTTGCATACCGAGTAGTGGAACAACACGCACAATTCTTAATATTAAAAAATATTTTTCTGATCTTAAACCAACAAGACCAATTTTGAATACTATATCAGTTCCTAAAGATCTGATATAAGGGACTGATAAAGTGAGTTTTTCTTTACCTAATGGGAAAATTTTATTTATAAGAGATGCGTTATTTTTCGTAAAGTCCAAAAGAAACTTGTTAGGTTTCAATGACATATACCATAATGGGTATGATAGCTGGACTATATCTAAGAAAGATGAAAATTACATGTTCATTACCATTAATAAATTCAGTAAAAGTCATGTAATAGAAAAATTATCAAAAAATATCATATAGATTGCATTATATATATATAAGTGAAATCGAAACACATATGGTAGTGAAGAATGGATCACAAATCATTGATTTGTGGCATGATCGATTAATTATCATGGACATTGAATAAAGTTCCATAAGATCTCTCCACTAAGAAAAATTTCATGATGGCTTTTTATCTTATAAAGCTAATTATAAGACTATCTCCATCTAAAATTAAGGATGAAATGTCAACCTTTCTTAAAAAAATTCAAGGGGATATATATGGACTATTTCATCCATTGTGTGGTCCATTTAAATATTTTAGGGTATTAATTTATTCATATATCATATGGTCACATATATGTTTGATCTCAACACATAATGTTGTGTTTTCATGATTTCTTACTCAAATAATTAAATTGAGAGAACAATTCCCATATTATGTCATAAAGAAATAAATTCTTGATAATATTAGAGAATTTACCTCACAATATTTCAATGATTATTATATGACAATGAGGATTATTATAGATAATTCAGGTGCCCATGTGAATACACAAAATGTTTTAGCTGAATCACTCATAAAATGCCTCCAATGTTGAGAAAAAATCCATCAAGGCATCATTGAATCATTTTTGAGGTGGTTGTGTTTGTTGAAAAAGTGAGCCTTCATGTGGTGTTTGTTGACAAAGCAGACCATGATGTATGAGTGTGTTGAAAAAGTGGGTTTACATGGTGATTTTTCAGGTTCAAGGGATGCTTTCAACAATCCATGATTAATTGAAGAACCTCAACAAAGGAATGCATGATCTGGAGGCAGTATGAAAAGAGAAGATACAAGGTGGCACCGTTTTCTAGTGTTTGCCAAATTTTTGGGCCTGAAAATCGGAAAATGGAGAGATGCATTTTTGGAAAAGGGAGGAGTGCGAAAAATCAGAGCGGTGCGCGAAAAATAATGTTTGGCGTGAAAAATTAGCAGGATGCGCGAAAAATATTGTGGCACGAGAAAAATAAGTGGGTTGCACGAAATATTTGCCTGGTGCATGAAAAAGAAAAATGATGCATGAAATAGTGGAATGATTTTTTTCGTGTAAGAGGTGTTTCAAGGTCCGAAGCTCGAAAATTGGCAAAGGCATGAGGAGCACGAAATATTGGAGCAGTGTGTGAAAAATGGCGTTGTGCTTAAGATTTGTTTTTTGTGCTAAAAAAGAATTACGCGCTCAAGGAGGGTTTTTCACGTGGGGTCGATTTTTCCTATAAATATGAAGTGACCCCCCTCTATTTGGAAGATCTCAAGCCATAGAGAGTATCCAAGCTCTGACACATGAAATTGGAGTGCCCAAGTGAGTTGTGCGAAAACAACAAGTTTGCGCGTAAAAAGTTTTGCATGTAAAATAATTCTTTGTGCGTAAAATGGGTGTTGTGCGAAAAGTGGATTTCAAGAAAAAATAGAAAATTAAGCGCAAGGCAGTATAGAGGCTACACGTAAAATTTGGTGGTGGCGCGTAAAAGAGGTGTTGCATGAAAATTGTATTTCGTGCAAAGCAAGGGAATTACACGCAAGGTGTCATAAGGGCTACGCGTAAAAATTGGGGTTGCCCGGTACACTCGGTGCAAAGTGAGATTCATCTATGGGTGAAAGTTGAACGTCAACAGAGCATCTATCAACAGTTAAAGATGCATATTTCATTAGTGATAATGAAGAGACCTACAGGTCTATAAACTGTGAGTGGATATTTTGAAGAAGCAGTGAGCACACTTCAGTTGAGAGAGTAGTGAGCTTTCATATTGTGAGAGGTTGTAAACCAGGAGGGACAATGAGTCCACTTAGAACTTTTAAACAGTAGTGAACTTATAGTGGATTTGGTACATCAGTAGATTGTCGGTGTATGCTCCTTGGATGTAGCCAAGTGAGGGTGAACCAAGTAAAAATCATTGTGTCCCGTGCATAATTTAATTTATGTCTATACTTTGATATGGGAAAGTGAGAGAAAATAGTTTTTCTTAATAGAGAAACAAGATAAATAGGGGTAGTTATTTTAATATATCATACCCTGATTCACCCCCCCCCCCCCCTCTCAGGGTATCTAACCTAGTGGACCTAACAATTGGTATCAGAGGAAATGGTTGATATCATTTTCTCTCTCAGATGGAGGTCATCAATCATAAAGGAATTCTGATCTTCGATGGGAACAATTTTCATCTATGGAAGAATTATATGAAACACTACTTCCGATCTTTGGGAATGGATGTGTTAACAGTATCAATACATGGTATCACAACTGATATTAATAGTTGTTCATTATCAGAAGCTGAGTGAAGAGAATTGGATGTTGACACAAATAGAATCAATGCTTTAGGTGGATCCCTATCCAATGCTATTTATACCAAGGTGATGTCATGAAAAACATCACATGCTATGTGGGAAAATCTGTTGAACATATATGAAGGTGATACAATGGTCAGAGAAGTAAAGTTGCAAGTGTTGTGGAACAAGTATGAAGATCTGAGAATGAACCCGAATGAATATTTTAATGCATTTTTTTGACAGGGTAAATATTGTAGTGGAGGAAATGAGAGGTCTTGGAGAATTTATTGAAGATATAAAAATTTTGAAGCGCATCCTAAGGAAAATTCCACCTTGGTTCAATCTGAAAGTTTCAGTTTTGGAAGATAAAGACCCGAAAGAGCTGAAAATGGATAACCTGCATAGCACACTCATTGCATATGAAATGAGAAATGATGATAATGATGTAGTGGAAAAGGTAAAATCCAAAGAAGTGGAATTCAAGGCAATGAAGAATCTCACCATTGAAGATTCTCAAGAAGAAGAAGAGATAGATGAGGTGATGTCATTCCTTTCTTCAAATCTGCAAAGAGGAAAAAGAAAGTTTAAAGGGAAACTTCTACTAGCATGCTTTCAATGTGGAAAGGTTGGTCATCTTGCGAAAAGGTGCCCCAAAAAGTTTCAAGATAATGATAATGATGATGATGAAGACGAAATTACCAAGAAGAAGTCTTCAGCGTTTGTGAAAGGGAAGAAACAATTCAAGAGAAATTTCTTCAAGAAGAAGAATATTCTTTCACAAGAATTTGAAAGTTCAGATGAGTCTAAGGATAAAGAGAATAAGGAGATTGAAAAATGAAAAGATCATGGGGAAAATGCTATGGTGGCAGTTTTTAGTAGTGCTCAGAAGAAGGAAGAAACCGACATTGATGGAGAAGAAGAAGTTGAAGGAAGAGTTGATATGCAATCTGAGGTAGAGGTTTCTCTTGAAGAGATATATGTTTGGAGGGCTAAAACAAAGAAATCCAACAAAGTTGTCTGCGACACCAAACTATACATACAACAGCAAGAAGAAGATAATTCTGAGTTAATGGAAGAAATTGAGAAACTCAGTTCATTAGTTCCATAGAATTTAGAATCAGTTAGTGAGTATAAACTTAGGATTGAAGAATAAAATAAGGAGATCGATGGATTGAATATCACAGTGAAGGATCACGTAAAGCGTATCGAAGAGCTTGAAGAGGAAGTTGTCGGTCTACAGAAAAAAGTTAAGGATCATGAAAAACCTTTGATTCCCAACATTTTCTTGGGAAAGAAGATTATTCTGAATACTGGAAAGATAAAAGAGGATCCTAGTAGTTCAGCAGGAAAGAAGCAGCAATCAAGATCAGGTGTTAAGGCTGATTTGGGGCTTGATTATAACCAGAAAGCAGTCAGAGTTAAAGTCAGACTACAAGCACCTATTCCAAATATGAAAATTGATGTGGGCACAAAGCAGAATCAGAAAACTCAGAGAACTGAAGGGACTACTGGCAGTAAAAAAGCAATACATAGGAATGCACCTTTCATCAGGTGTTATTGTTGTGGAAAGATGGGACACTCACAAAGTGTGTGTTCTATATCTAGAAGACATCGAAGGGCATAAGAACAAATGTGGCAGCCAAACAGAGAATGGTTCTCTAGAACATATTTTGAAGGACATTGTTTTTGGTGCGGAATATTTGGGCACATGGCTAGGTACTTCACTTCGACTATACAAAGGAATGTGCCAAAGCAGAAACAAAATTTTCACAAGCAGCAGATTAATGAACTGAGAGGTTATTTGAAAATGTTAAATAGATTTGCATCTTTGCAAGATGAATTAGGTCCATCATACTCTTAGAATGATCATGAGTCTCAATCTATACCGAGTGTGGAGAAAACAATATGGACCAAGAAGAAGAGAGTAGAGAAGGCAGTGGTTGCTGAAATTGCCCTTAAAGCATCATATCATTTTGATGTGTGGATCCTTGATAGTGGTTGTACATCTCACATGACAGGAAACAAGGATCTGGTTACAGGAATAAAATATGACAAATAAGGAGTTTTCAAGTTTGGAAATGATGAAGGCCTGAAGATAATTGAATCGAGAAAGGCTAGGTTTGGGGGGAAAATAAGTTGTGCTAATGTCTTAGTTGTAGAAGGTCTCAGTCACAATTTGCTCAATGTCAGTCAATTGCGTGACTCAGGGCATTCTATATGGTTTACCAAGAAGACTTGTGTCGTCACGGTAAGAGATGGTACAGTGATAGTACAGGGAAAAAGGACAAAAGGGAATCTCTACAATGTAAGTGGAGAAGAAGATATGTGCTTTTTATCCAGAGAGTAAGAGAACAAATTGTTGCATAAGAGACTTGGTCATCTATGCCAACCATCCCTAGAAGATCTGGTAAAGTGTGATGCAGCAAGAGACCTCCCTAAGATATCATGTGATCTTACTCGCATGTGCGATGCATGCCAACAAGGGAATATCATCATAAAGACATATAAGGCAAAGGAAAATAAGTCAACAAGAGTGCTCGAATTGGTGCATGCTGATGTTTGTGTTCCTATCACACCAAGAGAAATTGACGGAAAGAGATACTATGTAATTTTAATTGATGACTATAGTATAATGGGATGGGTATTTGTTATTTCCCATAAGTCTGATGTATTTAGCTGCTTAAAATAGTACCGGAGGGAGTGTGAAAGGATGCTCGGATAGAAAATTCTGAAGTTTCATACTGACAATGGTACAGAATTCACAAACAGTCAGGTGGAAGACTATCTTGAGAAACATAGGATAAGGCATCAAGTTTATTCAGTACGAACTCCCCAATAGAATGGTGAGGTTTAAAGGAGAAATTGGATCATCAACAACATGTTCAAAACGATGCTTATAGAAAAAGACCTAGCAGATAAATTTTGGAAGGAGGTAGTATTGACATCGGTCTACATTTTTAACAGGGATCTATTGTGTAGAAAGGAAGGAAATACTCCATATGAGATGTGGTACGGAAAGAATCCAACGGTGAATTACTTCTAAATCTTTGGGAGTAAGTGCTTTATACTCAATAAAGAAAAACATAGGAAATTTGTGTCACGTGGAGATGAAGGAATATTCATTGGCTACTCAGGAAAAAGTAAAGCATATAAATGCTTTAATAAAAGGCTAGGAAAAGTAGTTGAGAGTAATGACATCACTATTGTGGAAAATGATGAGAACACTCAACAACACAGTGAACAATTTCCTGATGAAAGCGATGAGGAGGAAAGCAACGCAGGATGAGAAGAAGTGGCTACTGCTGATTCAGAAGAAGATACTGATGATGAGAATGAAGAAGGAAAATTTGTATCTGCACAGAAGCCAAGGAGTCGAGCTGAAATTATAACGACCCATACTTTACAAACATTGTTAATACTTCAAAATTGAAGCATACTTATCACAAAATATAACAAAACCACGAAAGGACCGTATAGGTATAGTGTCTTTAGAAACTGGGAAACATAAACAACTGGTTCATAAAATGTCTACATTGTCTCCCATTTATTTCATCATATTTATAGTCCCTTTTGGCATATCTTACTTAATAACCTTCTTCCTGACCTGGGGAAAGAAAACATACAAAAGGGTGAGCTCAAATGCTCAGTAAGGGTAAACAAAATAAATATCAATCACATCATATACATAAGCACATAACTTTTGGAAATCTTAACCTACAAAAGAGATCATAATTTCATAACATGGGGTAAATCATAGTAGTGAAATGTAATGCCAATAATCATAACATAAAACATGAAACTTTTTGGCATACACACATAATCATAGAGAATCATTTCTTATTAGTCAAGACTCATTTCCAAGACTATCTTAGTGGACAAAGTCCATTTCTGAACCGAGTTACCCTTGTTTCAGTCCTGCTTCACTAAACCGGTATAACCTACCATTCCAGCCATGTCTATCTCATGAGATATAAAATCTTTACCCAATGTATTGGAGGTAGATATAGGTCCCACCCATCTCATAATGATACCATTCTTATGTGTGCCACAAAATCATAAATCATACATCATTGCATAACCCATGTAGTAAAAATGGGATTCTTAATCAACATGACATCATAAAACAATTCATATAGTATAAAGAAATTCATAAAAATATTTCCACCACAACATAATCAAATCAATGTAATAATAGGGATAGAAACATAACCCTTTATTATCTTAGATGGAAAATAATTTTGATAAAACACTTGAACTCCATTCTTGAGGAAAATATCCTTTCAACTTCAAAAACACTTTTCCTTTCTTAACATGTTATAAAATTTTAACTAAAAGAAGTTGATTAAAAATAAACTTGAAAACTTGTAAAGTAAGCTTCTTGGAAATAATGTTTTAAAAATCTATTCATTCCGTATAAGTAAAAAAACATTCTTCTTGTACTTTTTTCAGAAAAGTCAAAAAGTACCTCGTACGAAAAACGACAAAAGATTCCTTTCATATCTTTTACTAAAAACTCACCGAAGGGTAAAATTGGATATAAACTATTGTAGAAGTATATTAATATCACATATTGATAAAACATGGATTTGGATGATAAAATACACCCCATTAAATACCAAAGCATAAACAATCTCAGATAAAAATGAGATTGTGATATTTTCCCTTACCTTAGGTACGATTTGCTTTGTAAGTGTCTGAACCTCCTCTTCTTTGAAGTGATTCTTTGAGACCTCCTTTTAGGACACTAAAATTGGTCTTTGAAGAAGACCATGACCTCTAGGATGTACCTAGGGAAGTGGAGAGGAGAAAGTGGCAGGGGTTGGCCGAGCTTGAAGGCTCAAAGTGGTGTGAGGAAGAGAGGGAGGAGGTGCCTTTTTATAAGGGAGGAGAGGGGCACCTTTGGAATAACTAAAAATATTATTTTATTATAAATCCAAATTCATTTTTTAATAGCTCCAAATTGATTTATTTTGAATCTAAGGTGGGTATGGGTCGAAATACTCTCATCCAATAGAATTTAGACAAGTTTAGGTTCCTATTATAACCTTATCATTTAGATTTAACATTAAGTTAAATAATTTTACTTTTACCTTGTCTTCTTGTGTTCTTATACTATAAGGTTAATAAAATTACTATAAGTAGCCAAAAGAACCCCAAGTTGTTTATTATTAATATATATAACCTTATATAAGTCATTTGGCCGAACCTTAGATTTTTAGTAATAAAATAACAATTACTAATATAATATTTGTTTTAAAAACTATTTTATGTCAATTTTGACACTATTTGGTAATTAATTTTTGTGAAAATCATAACAGAATGATTAGTTCAAAAAAAGTTAATTAAATCAATACTAACATGTCATATTAATATAGAAAATTAGTGGAATTCATAAAAAGTCTCAAATTATATTTATTTGGGTACTTATAACATCAATTATGTCAATATTTCATTAATAGGATAATTACTGCATCATCTTTGTGTCATAAATAAATTAAATTATTTAATGTCTAAAAATTACAAATAAAATACCATTATGTAGTAAATCTTTTTATAATTCTAATGAATATTTATAGTCGAATTTATCTTATGTATAACACCATATTAAAAATTATTTAATTATTAAACTTTTGATTTTAACTATTTTAACCCTTCTTTAAATAAATTAATAATAAATGTCCTAATCTAATCCAAGTGAGCCTAACTGGTCATATTTTATTCCTAAGTTTGTTTTTGGTCGAATTACACTTGTCCAATAGAATTAGGACATGTGTTAGGGTAATAATAATATCATCTTTACCCTTAATTGCCCTATTTACTTTTAACCGTGGTAAACAAAAAAAAGTAAAAAGTTATTATTCACCAAAAAATTATTTTCATCTCATTGAACCATATTTTACTTACTGACATCAACCGTGTCTCTCGAATTTTCGAAATTCCACTCACAGAAGTGGTAAAATTAAGTTTTATGAAAAATTCAGTTTTTTAACTACCACTTAGTGGTTTCACTATTCATCAAAAATTGAAAGTTTTCAGAAAAATACCAAAATTTCACCCTAGGCTAATTTCGATATTCCGAATCCAAAAATGAAGTCCATTTTGAAAAATAAAATTTATAAAATTTCAAAAAGTGGTTATTACTATTCATAACAGCTAGTTTTAATAATATTTTAAAAGCATATCGTTGTTTAGTGAAACTCGATATTGCGTACGACGCAAGCTATCGAGGAAGGTCGCGATTTCGTGTAAAGCAAGTCAAGCAAGTGTTGTGTAGAAAAAGATTCCTTTGATGATTTATATAACATAAAAGTCTCGGGTGTTACATTCTACCCCCCTTAAAATGAATTTTGCCCTTGAAATTCGTCACTTTGTAACAAACAGATGAGGATATCTCTCCCTCATCATATCCTCAAGCTCCCATGTAGCTTCTTCTAATTGGTGGTTCCTCCATAAAACTTTCACCAATCAAGTGGTCTTGTTTCGTAGGACTTTTTCGCTACGATCCAGAATCTCTATCGGTTGTTCTTCATAAGAAAGATCTTGCTCCAGCGATACAACTTCTGAGCTGAGTACATGTGAAGGATTAGGTATGTACTTTCTCAGGAGAGATACATGGAACACATCGTGAACTTGAGAGAGATTCGGTGGAAGCGCCAATCGGTAAGCTACCTTTCCAACACGATCCAATATTTCGAAAGGACCGATATATCTAGGGCTCAACTTCCCCTTCTTTCCAAATCTCATGACCCTCTTCCAGGGAGATATTCGTAAGAACACTTTATCACCCACTTCAGACTCTAGGTCTTTTCTTCGGTTGTCGGCATAGCTTTTCTGTCGACTCTGAGCTGCTCTTATGTGTTGTTGAATAGATCTGACCTTTTCTGCCATTTCATCAACGAGATCAGTTCCTAATAGCTTTCTTTCCCCAACTTCATCCCAGCAAGTTGGAGTCCTGCATTTCTTTCCATAGAGAGCTTCATAAGGAGCCATCTGAATACTGGAGTGAAAGCTATTATTATAAGAAAATTCCACCAAAGGTAGGTGTTGATCCCAACCACCTTTGAAATCCATAGAGCAAGCTCTCAACATATCTTCTAGAGTCTGAATTGTTCTCTCAGACTGACCGTCTGTCTGAGGATGATAAGCAGTGTTGAAACATAACTCTGTATCCAGAGTATGCTGAAGACTTCTCCAGAACTTCGAGGTAAATCTCGGATCCCGATCAGATATAATAAAAAGTGGTACTCCATGCAATCTTACAACTTCATTTACATATATCCTGGAAAGCTGATCTAGAGAGAAATCCTCTCTAATAGCAATGAAGTGTGCAGACTTTGTAAGACGATCAACTATGACCCAGATAGCATTATTGCCTTTGGATGTTTTAGGAAGTCCTGTGACAAAGTCCATAGTGATGTTTTCCCATTTCCATTCGGGTATGGGTAATGGTTGTAACATCCCCTTAGACTTCTGTCTCTCAGCTTTAACTTGATGAAAAACCAAGCATCGAGAGACATATTCAGCAACATCTCTTTTCATGTCATCCCACCAGAAGTACTCTTTCGGGTCCCTATACATCTTCGTGCTTCCAGGATGAATAGATAATGAAGAACTATGAGCCTCATCCAGCATCTCCTTCTTTAATTCGGGGATGGGAGGAACACAAACCTGATTCCTGAACTTTATTATCCCATCACAATCAATGTTGAATTCAGGAACATTTCTCACCTTCTTTTGTAACTCGACATCTTCTTTCTGTGCCTCTTTAATCTTCACATGTATAGATGGTTGAACATTCATTTGAGAAAGATACGATTTTTCCCCTTTCATTATAATTCCAAGATCCATCCTTTGTAAATCCATAAATATTGGATCTTTTGTGATCCTCATCATGGATAAACTAGCATGGTCTTGTCGACTTAATGCATCTGCCACCTTGTTTGCTTTCCCAGGGTGGTAATGGATTGAGCAGTCGTAATCCTTAATTAGCTCCAACCATCTTCTTTGGCGCATATTCAGATCCTTTTGTGTGAAAATATACTTTAAACTTTTATGATCAGTATAAATATCACACCTTTCACCATAAAGGTAATGCCTCCAAATCTTTAATGCAAAGATTACCGCAGCTAACTCCAAATCATGAGTTGGGTAATTTTTCTCATGTATTTTCAACTATCGTGAGGCATAAGCTATCACCATATCATTTTGCATAATAACACACCCCAATCCCTTCTTGGATGCATCACTATAGATCACAAACCTTTCTCCACTACAAGGCAGTGTGAGCACAGGTGCACTGGATAAGCCTCTTTTCAACTCCTTGAAATTCTCTTCACATTCATCCGTCCAAACAAACTTAACTCCTTTCTGAGTCAACTTGGTGAGTGGATTAGATAATCATGAAAAATATTTCACAAAACGCCAAACCAAGAAAACTTCAGATCTCAGTTACTGTTGTTGGTCTCGACCATCTTTCGATAACCTCTGTTTTTGCTGGATCCACAGATATCCCCTCTTTTGAGATTATGTGACCCAAAAATGCAACTTTTTGAAGCCAAAATTCACACTTGGTAAATTTGGCATAAAGCTTCTCCTTTCTCAGGGTCTTCAATATAATTCTCAAGTAATCTTCATGTTCTTCCTTGATCTTTGAATAGACAAGAATATCGTCTATAAAGACTACCAAAAAATGATCAAGATACTCTCTAAAGACTCTATTCATCAGATACATGAAGATATCAGTGGCATTAGTAAGACCAAATGGAATCACTATAAATTCATAGTGTCCATACCTTGTACGGAAAGCCGTCTTTGGTATATCCTCCCTTTTGACCCTTAATTGATGATTCCCTGAACGAAGATCAATCTTGGAAAAGTATTGAGCTCCGCGTAGTTGGTCAAATAATTCATCAATGTGTGGGAGAGGATATTTGTTCTTGATAGTGATCTTGTTAAGTTCTCAATAATCAATGCAGAGTCTCATTGATCCATCTTTCTTCTTAACAAACATAACAGGTGCTCCCCAAGGTGACGCACTAGGGCGTATGAACCCCTTATCAAGATTCTCTTGGAGTTGCTTCTTCAATTCCTGCAACTCAATTGGGGCCATTCTATAAGGTGTCTTTGAAATAGGCAAAGCACCCGGTACAAGTTCTATTGAAAACTCAACTTCACGATTCGGTGGAAGACCCGGTAATTCCTCTGGAAAGACATCATCAAAATCCTATACAATGGGAATATTCTTAATCATGAGTTTCTCACCAACCATTTGAGATAAATAACCTTCATTTAGTGGAATCAATACCCATAAAATGGAAGAAATTTCCACTGGAAGGTTATGTTCATCCTTGCATCGATAGACGATCATAGATTGATCTGGAATATGAAATGTGACTTCCCTTATTTGGCAATTGATATGAGATCCATGTAGAGAAATCCAATCCATGCCAATAATCACATAAAATTCCACTATAGGAAGGATCACAAGATTTGTAGGAAGCACTTTCCCACAAACTTCGATCGGAGAAGAATTATAAACTTTTGATGCGACTGTTGTGCCATTAGGTGTTGTCACAGCTAACTCAACATCTAATTGTTGAGTTAATACGATGATACCCTTAGAAAATTATTCAGAAATAAAGGAGTGGGTGGATCTAGAATCAAATAAAACATTTGCTACTTTAGAGTGGATGGTAAGTGTACCTTTCACCACATCGTTATCGTACTCCACATCACTGATATAAATTGCATGTGACTTTCCTTTGTCTTTAGCCTTAAGAGTTTGTTGACATCAACCATCATCATCAACCCTTGGATTAGGGCATTTATTGGCATAATGTCCCATCTCCTTGCACTTGAAAGATTGAAGTGCATTAGTTTCATTCTGTGTATCCCTTCCTTTGTTTGCATCATTAGACATCTTCTTCCCATCATCGCGGCATTAAAATGCCCGATGACCTTCCTTTCCACATTTTAAACATTTACTTGTCCCTTTAAGACAACTCCCTTCATGTTTCTTTCCACACTTTGAGCATAAGAGAAAGCTCATCTTCTTTTCAGTGTGCTCTTTAGATTTTCCTTTGAATTCAATTTTCCTCTTCTTATCAAACCCATATGACTGATGGGTTACTCCAATCTCCATCTCAACTTTGAGAGCACATCGAACGATTTCCTCGTAGCTATTGAAGTCCCTTATGGCTAAGGCCCTTCGAAGACTTGGTTTTAAACCACTAAAGAATCGATCGATCTTACTCTCAGGTTGGATAATAATACCAGAAGCGTACCTTGCAAGTCTTGTAAAATTTTCTTCATAGGTACCAACAGATTCATCATCCTTTTTCTTCAGTTCAAGAAACTCTTTCTCCATCTTTGTTCGGAGAATACGAGGGAAGTACTTATTGAAAAATAAGTTCTTGAACTCGTCCCATTCCATGGACTCAATTTCATCCCTTTGCCTCGTATTCTTAATAAGATTCCACCATTGATCAGCATCACCTTCCAAACGATACACTGCTAAGATGACTTTATCATGCTCAGAACATTGAAGAACTAAAAATATCTTTTCAGTAGTACTAATCCATTGTTCAGCAACTAATGGATCAATAGACCCGCTGAATGAAGGTGGACACTGTCTCATGAAGGATTCAACAGAATGTTTCTCCTTCCTTTGCTTGTTTGGAAGTCCTGCATGATTCATAGCTTGAGAAAGTTGTGTGAGCATGGCTACAAGATTTTTCATTCCAGCTCCCATAACGTTTGGTTGCTCAGGGGGACAATCATTGCATTGCCCGTCGTATTCCGCATTAACACGGTTCCTTCGGGTTCCATCCATTGACTAAAACCAATAAGAATAGTGTGAACAACACTAATTATAATAGGAAAACCACATAATCAAGAATATAATTTCACACTTAAGGTCTTATCCTAGGTTATTCATGGCCATTTCTAAAACACTAATATTGTGTTCTATGCTTAGACTTATCCTTAGGGTTCTTACTAAGGCTTTCACATCCTAGTTTCCAAAGGTTGACTATACCTTTCCTCTGATACCAACTATAACAACCCATACTTTACATACATTATTAATACTTCAAAACTGAAGCATACTTATTACAACATATAACAAAACCACGAATGGACCGTATAGGTATAGTGTCTTTAGAAACTGGGAAACATAAACAACTAGTTCATAAAACGTCTACACTGTCTCCCATTTATTTCATCATATCTATAGTCCCTTTTAGCATATCTTACTTAATAACCTTCTTCCTGACCTGGGGAAAGAAAACATACAAAAGGGTGATCTCAAATGCTTAGTAAGGGTAAACAAAAGAAATATCAATCACATCATATACATAATAACATAACTTTTGGAAATCTTAACCTGCAGAAGAGATCATAATTTCATAACATGGGGTAAATCATAGTAGTGAAATGTAATCCCAATAATCATAACTTAAAACATGAAACTTTGTGGAATACACACATAATCATAGAGAATCATTTCTTATTAGTCAAGACTCATTGACAAGACTATCGTAGTGGAAAAAGTCCATTTCTGAACCGAGTTACCCTCGTTTCAGTCCTGCTTCACTGAACCAGTTTAACCTACCGTTCCAGCCATGTCTATCTCATGAGATATAAAATCTTTACCCAATGCATTGGAGGGAGATATAGTTCCCACCCATCTCATAATGATACCATTATTATGTGTGCCACAAAATCATAAATCATACATCCTTGCATAACCCATGTAGTAAAAATGGGATTCTTAATCAACATGACATCATAAAACAATTCATATAGGATAAAGAAATTCATAAAAATATTTCCACCACAACATAATCAAATCCATGTGATAATAGGGATAGAAACATAACCCTTTATTATCTTAGATGGAAAATAATTTTGATAAAACACTTGAACTCCATTCTTGAGGAAAATATCCTTTCAACTTCAAAAACACTTTTCCTTTCTTAACATGTTATAAAATTTTAACTAAAAGAAGTTGATTAAAAATAAACTTGAAAACTTGTAGAGGAAGCTTCTTGGAAATAATGTTTTAAAAATCTATTCATGCCGTATAAGTAAAAAAACATTCTTCTTGTACTTTTGTTAGAAAATTCAAAAAGTACCTCGTACGAAAAACGACAAAAGATTCCTTTCATATCTTTTACTAAAAAATCACCGAAGGGTAAAATTGGATATAAACTATTGTAGAAGTATATTAATATCACATATTGAGGAAACATGGATGTGGATGATAAAATACACCCCAGTAAATACCAAATCATAAACAATCTCGGATAAAAATGAGATTGTGATATTTTCCCTTACCTTAGGTCTGATTTGCTTTGTAAGTGTCTGAACCTCCTCTTCTTTGAAGTGCTTCTTTGAGACCTCCTTTTAGGGCACTAAAATTGGTCTTTGAAGAAGACCAGGACGTCTAGAATGTCTCTAGGGAAGTGGAGAGGAGAAAGTGGCAGGGGTTGGCTGAGCTTGAAGGCTCAAAGTGGTGTGAGGAAGAGAGGGAGGAGGTGCCTTTTTATAAGGGAGGAGAGGGGCACCTTTGGAATAACTAAAAATATTATTTTATTATAAAGCCAAATTCGGTTTTTAATAGCTCCAAATTGATTTATTTCAAAGCTAAGGTGGGGATGGGTCTAAATACTCTCATCCAATAGAATTTAGACAAGTTTAGGTTCCTATTTTAACCTTATCATTTAGATTTAACATTAAGTTAAATAATTTTACTTTTACCGTGTCTTCTTGTGTTCTTATACTATAAGGTTAATAAAATTACTATAAGCAGCCAAACGAACCCCAAGTTGTTTATTATTAATATATATAACCTTATATAAGTCATTTGGCAGAACCTTAGATTTTTAGGAATAAAATAACAATTACTAATATAATATTTGTTTTAAAAACTATTTTATGTCAATTTTGACACTATTTAGTAATTAATTTTTGTGAAAATCATAACAGAATGATTAGTTCAAAAAAAGTTAATTAAATCAATAAATAAATGTCATATTAATCTATAAAATTAGTGGAATTCATAAAAAGTCTCAAATTATATTTATTTGGGTATTTATAACATCAATTATGTCAATATTTCATTAATAAGATAATTACTACATCATCTTTGTGTCATAAATAAATTAAATTATTTAATGACTAAAAATTACAAATAAAATACCATTATGTAGGAAATCTTTTGAGATTTCTAATCAATATTTATAGTCGAATTTATCTTATTTATAACCCCATATTAAAAATTATTTACTTATTAAACTTTTGATTTTAACTATTTTAACCCTTCTTTAAATAAATTAATAATAAATGTCCTAATCTAATCCAAGTGGGCCTAACTGGTCATATTTTATTCCTAAGTTTGTTTTTGATCTAATTACACTTGTCCAATAGAATTAGGACATGTGTTAGGGTAATAATAATATCATCTTTACCCTTAATTACCCTATTTACTTTTAACCGTGGTAAAAAAAAGTAAAAAGTTACTATTCACCAAAAAATTATTTTCATCTCATTGAACCACATTTTACTTACTGACATCAACCGTGTCTCTCAAATTTTTGAAATTCCACTAACAGAAGCGGTAAAATTAAGTTTTATGAAAAAATCAGTTTTTTAACTACCACTTAGTGGTTTCACTATTCATCAAAAATTGAAAGTTTTCAGAAAAATACCAAAATTTCACCCTAGGATAATTTCGATATTCTGAATCCAAAAATGAAGTCCATTTTAAAAAATAAAATTTATAAAATTTCAAAAAGTGGTTATTACTATTCATAACGGCTAGTTTTAATAATATTTTAATAGCATATCGTTGTTTAGTGAAACTCGGTATTGCATACGACGCAAGCTATCGAGGAAGGTCGCAATTTCATGTAAAGCAAGCCAAGCAAGTGTTGTGTAGAAAAAGATTCCTTTGATGATTTATATAACATAAAAGTCTCAAGTGTTACAGAAATTGATAGGAAAAACATCATTGGTGATCAATCAGCTCTAGTTCAGATAAGAAGAATGAAATCACTACATCAGACATCTTTTCTATCTCAGGTTGAGCCAAAATGCTTCACTGATGCAACTAAAGATGAAAACTGGGTTTAGGAAATGAATGAAGAGCTTGATCAGATTGAGAAGAATCAGATGTGGGAGATTGTTTCCAGGCCAGATGATAATAATGTCATCGGGACTAAATGGGTCTATCACCATAAGATGAATGAATATGGCATAATGATTCAGAATAAATCACGACTGGTGTGCAAATGATACTCCCAGATAGAGGGAATAGATGTTGATGAGACATTTGTACTGCTTGCGATACTAGATACCATCAGATTATTTCTAGCCATTGTAGTGCAACGAAAGTTTAAAGTTTTCCAGATGGATGTCAAATCTGCATTTTTGAATGGGGTTCTGGAGGAGGAAGTGTATATTGAGTATCCATATGGTTTTCTCATTCATGAGGATGAGAACAAGGTTTGTAGACTGAAGAAGACATTGTATGGGTTGAAACAAGCACCAAGAGCATGGTACTCAAGGCTTGATCAGTACTTGAAGAAGCTTGGTTTCCATTGTGGTGGAGTTGATTACAATCTCTATTTCAACAACAATAGTAATCAAAGGATGATGGTGATAGTTTATGTCGATGAAAAAATATTTGGCGGATCAGATTAATCTTAGTGCAGACAATTTTCCAAATTCATGAAAAGTGAGTTTGAAATGTCAATGATTGGAGAGCTAATGTTTTTCCTTGGTCTACAGGTGTCACAAGGAAGGAATGACACATTCATTTCTCAATCCAAATATTCCAAGGAGGTTTTGAGAAGATTTGGAATGGAAAATTACAAGGATATGAAGACTCCAGTTGCAACTCGAATGAAATTATCAAAAGATGATAATGGCAAGGCAGTTAATATCATAGAATACAGGCAGATTATTGGTAGTTTACTATACCTGACAGCGACAAGACCTGATATTGTTTTTGCCACATGCCAAGCAGCACAATATCAAAGTAATCCTAAGGAAATCCACATGATCGTAGTGAAGAGAATACTTCGTTATATTAAGGGTACGGTCGATTTTGGATTGATGTATAATGAGAAATATCAAACAGAGTTATTGGGATATACTGATGCAGATTGGGCTGGTTCAGCAGATGACAGGAAATCAACGTCAGGAGGTGCATTCTATCTTGGTGTACTATGTATTTCTTGGATGATAAAGAAGCAATATTTCATTTCATTTAGCACCACAGAGGCTGAGTATATTGTGGCCACTCAAGCATGCACACAGTTATTGTGGATGAAGCAACAACTTGATGATATGGGGGTTGAAGTGAAGTCTCTGATCAGAATCCAGTGCGATAACTCAAGTGTTATAAATCTTAGAAAAAATATCATCCATCATTCAAGGACAAAGCACATTGAGATAAAGTATCATTTTATCAAGGAGAAAGTTGAGCAGGGAATTGAGAAGTTGGAGTATGTGCCTACAGAGCTACAGGTTGCAGACATTCTACCAAAGGCCTCACCCAAGGAAGCTTTTGAGAGGCATCAACTGGATCTGGGAGTTCAGTCGACTCCCCGCACTTGAAAGAGTAGAGATGTGGGACACCCCCTTACCCCTCTCCCCAAGGTATGATGTGTTTTAGCCCTAATGTACTAATATGTGTTTTACCCTATTACAGACTGCAAAGGGGTGCCCTTTGGGTTCGTTGACAAAGGGGGAGAAAACAATGATTGTTTAAGGGGGAGACAGTGTGGCTATTTGACAAATCATGAATGATATGGGGATAAGCTGATAGGTGGAGCAGCAAGATAGGGGGATCAATGAGAAATGGGGAGAGTATTAAATCTAATTATGCTATAAGTGATTGATCAAAGAATAGATATCACGACAGCTGAGGATCGTGATAAAAGCAGAAAAGTGATGTTTTCCAACTATCACAAATTGGTATCAGTGTAGTATCCACAATTGGAATCAGTTTGGACATTGGTATCAGTTGGGTGTCAATAGTTTGTGGAAGATATGAAGTGATTCATTGATGATATTTTCATTTACTCTCGTTTCTCATGATGAGCATTGCTCATGTGGGCTTAGAGTAAGTGTTAAGTGAATCCTTGAATGCTATCAGAATCACAAGAGGCGAATGGTGGTAGAGGCTAGAAGGAGCCTTAATGAGATATTAAAGTGCATAGAATTTTTATGATAATAGTTGTAAACAAACCCAAAGGGGAATATTTTTGGGCAAAAATCCCTCAAGGCATCATTGAAGCATTTTTGAGGTGATTGTGTTTGTTGACAAAGTGGGCCTCTATGTTGTGTTTTTTGACAAATCAGACCATGATGTATGAGTGTGTTGAAAAAGGGGGTTTACATGGTGAATTTTTGGGTTCAAGGAATGCTTTCAACAATCCATGATTGATTGAAGAACCTCGACAAAGGAATGGATGATCTGGATGTGGTACAAAAAGAGCAGATACAAGGTGGCGCTGTTTTCCAGTGTTTGCCAAATTTTTGGGCCTGAAAATCAGAAAATGGAGAGAAGCATTTTTGGAAAAGGGAGGAGTGCGAAAAATCAGAGCGGTGTGTGAAAAATAATGTGCGGTGCGAAAAATTACTGGGATGCGTGAAAAATATTGTGGCGCGCGAAAAATCAGAGGGTTGCGTGAAATATTTTCTTGGTGCGTGAAAAAGAAAAATGATGCGTGAAATAGTGGAATGATATTTTTTGCGCAAGAGGTGTTTCGAGGTCTGAAGCTCAAAAATTAGCAAAGGCATGAGGTGTGCGAAATATTGGAGCAGTGTGTGAAAAATGGCATTGCGCGTAAGATTTTTTTTCCGCGCCCAAAGAGAATTACGCGCTCAAGGAGGGTTTTTCGCACGGGGTCAATTTTGCCTATAAATATGAAGTGACCCCCCTCCATTCGATCGAGCTCAATCCATAGAGAGTATCTGATCTCTAGTGCATGAAATTGAAGTGCCCAAGTGAGTTGCATGAAAACAACAAGTTTGCGCATAAAAACTGTTGTTCTTAAAATAATTCTTTGCGCGTAAAATGGGTATTGCGTGAAAAGTGGATTTTGCATAAAAGTAGAAAATTACACGCAAGGAAGTGTATAGGATGTGCATAAAATTTTGTGGTGGTGTTTAAAAGAGGTGTTTCATGAAAATTTTATTTTGTACAAAGCAAGGGAATTACGTGCAATGTGTCGTAAGGGATGCGCGTAAAAATTGGGGTTGCTCGGTACACTCGGTGCAAAGTGAGATTCATCTACGAGTGAAAGTTGAATGTCAACAGAGCATATATCAACAGTTAAAGATGCAAATTTCATTAATGATAATGAAGAGACGTACAAGTCTATAAACTGTGAGTGGAGCTTCTGAAGAATCAGTGAGCACACTTCAGTTGAGAGAGCAGTGAGCTTTCATATTGTGAGAGGTTGTAAACCAGGAGGGACAATGAGTCTGCTTAGAACTTGTAAACAGTAGTGTGCTTATAGTAGATTTGGCACATTGACACATTGCTGGTGTATTCTCCTTAGACATAGCCCAGTGAGAGTGAACCAAGTAAAAATCACTATGTCTCGTGCATGATTTAATTTCTGTCTATACTTTGATACGGGAAAGAGAGAGAAAATAGTTTTGCTTAACAACGAAACAAGATCAATAGGGGAAGTAATTTTAATCTGTCATACCCTGATTCACCCCCTATCAGGGTATCTAACCTAGTGGACCTAACATCCAACTTATTTCTAGACCTCTGTGATGAGAACAAAGCTTCCGAGCTTCATATGGGGTTATGAAATATTGAATTCTTCAGCATTAATTTGCATCACAAAAAGTGCATATCATAAGAAATATCTACCCCAATTGGAATTTGACCAAGATTCTGACATCTCCCACTTAAGAATCTTTAGGTGTTCAGTATATGTAGCAATTAATCCCCCATAACATACAAAGATGGGACCTAAATGGGGGTTGGTAATATATGTAGGATATGAATCCTCATCCATCATCAGATATATTGAATCAAAAACTGGTAATGTATTTATAGTTCATTTTTCTAATTTTTAATTTAATAAAAAATAATCCCCAACATTAGGGGAGAATAAAAACAAAAATATAATATTTACTATAATGTGAAAATGTTATTTTTCTCGATCCTCCGGCCTAGCAGTTTGAGATGGAAGTGAAAAATATTTTAAATTTTCAAGAACTGGAAAATCATTTTCATAATGAATTTATTTATTAAAAGGGCATGACTAAATCACACTTACCATATGTAAATTAACTAGCTAGAATTTATGTCCCTAAGACACAATTATATAATGATTTAACATAAATATCAAAAACACGCCTGAAGCATGGATGAACAATTAGCTCTAAGGATAGAAATACTCAGAAAAGGAAAGGAATTGGTATAATTAAAACCCCCAATATAGATGCATGTGTTCTAAAAGAAACACATAATTTAATTGTTCTTAAATAAATAGATGATAAGAATCATAGATAATTTATAGGATATAGAAAACCCTATAGGTTTTGAAAATAATAAAATCTCTCATAATTATTCCACTAAAGATGATATATGGAATCAAATTAATGTGGAAAATATTGATGAAATGTTTTCATATTCTATGTCACACGATATAGAAAATGAAGAACCCAAACCAAATTCAGTTATGGAATTTCAAAAAAGAACTGGTTGGAATAAATGGAAAGATATGGTGAAAGATGAATTAAATTCACTTAATAGGTGAAGGGTCTTTGGAAATATCATGTTCGCACCAGAAGTTGTTAATATTAGTGGATATAAATTGGTTTTTGTGCATAAAATTAATAATAAAAACAATATTTTAAGATATAGATCTCATCTGGTCACACATGGTTTTTCTCAGAGACCCAGAATTGATTATACAGAGACCCATTTTTTTTTGTAAGACTTTGAAATATTTTCATATTTTTTTTAGATAGGTGCTGAGACAACATGAGATTATAAGGTCTGGTGTTCTCAGAATTAATTTTATAAAAATATTAAATATATTTTATATTACACACACACCGTTTTTAAAGAAAATTGGATAACTCTAAAACAGAATATTGGATCAGAAATCTGAGACCAGGCTTGAGTCTATAACATGATGTTCACCCTAGGCACAACCTAAAATAGGTTGGCATAGGGAATTTGGATAATTCATTCATTGGCAGTGTGTTTAGTGTATTAATTAAATTATTAATTTAATTAATTCATTAAATTAACACAATGGTTTTCCTTTAAGTAAAACGTTATGGAGATTTTCCCAATTTTAGCCTCATAACCCTCAGATCATTGATAGTATCTTCTTCCACTCCTTCGATTGGTGAATCAAATCAGATGATGATGAATCTGTAGATTATAGAATATCGAAGTGTAGCAGACACAATGAAATCTCTCAATGGTTGGAGATCACATTCTTCGATGACTAACAATATAATTTCTAGGTAGGACTCATCAATTCATGGTTTATTCCATTTTTTATTAAATCGATCAAGTATGATCAAGACTTCCTTGATCTATGCCAATTCCTAGATGTTTCATGCGCCCATGTACTGAAATTAAATTGGTTATTCAATCATTTTCTAACCATAGATATATTAATTTTTTTTGTTGGCTAGAACATTTGGACAATGATTTTTTAAAGCTTATTCTTGTGCCTCTATCCAACAAATTCTTTGTGGTTTCATCATTTGACTATGGGGTTGCGATTTGACATTGTTAGGTGGGACCGAGCCCGATCAGACCCTCGAATTCACAATGGTTTCACAAGAGATGAAGGGATATATTATCAATGATTCATTTGGAGGTTAATTGGGGTATAATAGGTGTTTTTTTCTTGTATTTGAGATCCAAGACTAACCGGATCGAGTATAGTCAAGGTGGCACATACGCCTTTTCACGGGAAGAATTAGAACTCAATTTATGACCACCAGAGGGATGAAATCGTTAGCTAGAGTGTAGATCCACCATTTTCAATAGGATAAGATGATGGATTCAAATGTGGGAATATCAGATCTAAAGAGTGGAGAACGGATCTAAAATTAAGAAAAAATCCCAACTATGTGTCATGTGGTTTGAAGAACACATAGCGTGTTCAGCCCTAGCTATGGTGGATAGGGTTTCAGCAATTTATTAGTATCACATGTTTTATGGAATCCCCACACATCATGTGGCCTTGTTCTGGTGGAATCATCATGTTATCTAAGAGTACACGAGCACAACCAGGCACACGTAGTGTGCCAAAGTACATGGACACGGGATAAGTACACATACATAACTAAGAGAATGCAACTTGACCCCAGGTAGCTTGGATATGATGTGTAGTCCAACTATATGTTCTATACTTATACATTGGTAGAGATTTCTGTGTTGGAAAGGAAACGACGATATGAAAGAGCAAGACCACATTCCATGTGGGTCCCCTATACATTGTGTACCCCTAGTTTCCATTTTGAGGAAACTTCAATCTCTTGTATCTCCTTTGTTTAGGCTCGTATTTTGGCCCATGAGTATCCTCTCTTGAGTATTTTCCTTAATAGAATGCTATGGTGGAATATATAGTGGCTTTTAGGATATGATGTGATAGGTTCCATATGTGACACTTATTTTGGCAATGCTCAACAATGGCAGTGATCATGCAGGATCACCATATCCTTTCCAAGTGGCACCCTCTTACAAAGATAGGGCATGGGTCTTCGACCATCCAAGTGGTGCCCTCTAGCTGGGTTGGGCATGCATCCTCAATAACTAGATTGGAACCCTCCTATGGAGATAGAACATGGGTCCTCAAACTTCTAAGAGGCACCCTCCTGTCAGGATAGTCATGGGTCCTCGATGACTAGAGTGGTATCCTCCTGTAGAGACAGATCATGGGTCCTCAACCTTCCGAGTGGAACCCTCCATCCAAGATAGGAATGGGCCCTAGATGACAATATTGGAACCCTACTATAGAGACAGAGCATGGTTCCTTGACCTTCCAAGTGGAACCCTCCATCAGGGATGGGCATCGGTCTTCGATTAGTAGAGTGGAACCCTCCTGTAGAGATAGATCATGGGTCCTCATCCTTCCGAGTGGAACCCTCCAACTGGGCTGGGCATGGGTCCTCGATGACTAGAGTGGAACCCTCCTATGAATATAGGTCATGGGTCCTCGACCTTCCAAGTTCCACCCTCCAGGTAGCCTGGGCATATGACCATAGTGGCACCCTCCTGTGGAAGCAAGGCATGGGTCCTTGAGTCCTAGAGTGGCACCCTCCAGTTGGAATGGGTATGGGTCATCGACCATCAGAGTGAAATCATCCCATTTTACCAAATAATGGATCCTCTAACTATAGATTTTTGTCCCTCAAATGTGCGGCATAGTGTTGATGTGAGTCTTGACTTGGATGTTTTCTGTTGGACATACATGCGAGATATTGGGCATCATTGATGGACTTCTGGAACTGATGGTGACTCTTTTCCTGGGTTGCACTAAGATATGGAGACCTTATTCTCTCTCATTTGGGTTTATTTGTAATAAACACACACATATGTGTGTGTGTGTCTATCCATGTTTATTATTTTTATACTCTCTTTCTATAGGTGGAAGAGACGTGACATATAGTCCACTTACAAGATATGTTGAGCCCCCTATGGTTGGACAAGGTTACCTTCTTACTTTGGGTTGATTTTTTCACTATTTAATGTATTTATATTCCTATTGTATCTCTTATTTCTCCCCCTTTATATTTTGGGGCATCCTACTGGGTATGTATATACTCACCCCTACACGGGATTTTCTCGCACGTGTCGTGTCTTATGCAGACGACGGATAGGTCGGCAGTGACTTCAAAGGAGGTTAGGGATACCGGGTGTATAGGACCGTGTACGGTGGTCATATATTGAAGATTATGAGTTGGTCTATCTCAAAATTTTATTTATACTTTTGTTAGTTTGGGATATCTTCTGGTTGGGCATGTATTTTCCCTTTACTTTTCAATTTGTACTATCGTACTCTTTTAAACCCTAGAGGTTTTTCTTGCTTAATTTACTTTCTAGCTATTTCATCTTATTTTTATTATTATTCTATATTTTTTAATTTATATGGTCGAGTGTGTGAGTATAGGTACATTAGGAAAAGGCCTCTAGTTTTGGATATGTCTTTCTGCACTTGTTTCCACCCCTGTCCTATGGAGGTGGAATTGGGTTAGTTATGGCTTGAGCCCCGGTTAGGGTCATGTCGTGACATATTGGTATCAAAGCAGTTCATTACTTGGGAAGGTTTTTGGAGTAGTCCCCTTAGTAAAATTTTGGTTGGGATTTATGGAAAGTGTAAAAGTGTCTTGAGTTTGTTTCTCGGGCTAGTGAATCTAGTGATGGTATGTGTGGATGACGTATTCATTCATCAGGACCTTGACTGCCTACTTTTTGACTCAGCATACCGATACATTGGTTATAGGGATCAATGGTACATGTATCATATAGGATTGAGTCTTTAACTATCTTTATTGATTCATCTCCTCATTGTGTGTGTGTTTGTGTGTGCGTGTGTGCACGTGTATGTTCATTTTATTGTGGTATATCTCAATCATTTTTGACATTCCTCTATGAAGATAGTCAGTCAGGTTATCGATTTTCAGACCGTGACGATGATCTGATGAGAGATGAGGCCTCAGTCCGGAGTACTTTAATAGAGATCTTTGTTCTATGAGAGCATCTAGTAGCAGATCATACTAGAATAGAAAACTAAGGGTGTGTGTAGGATTATCATACTCTGTGAGTTCTAATACTATAGGTTGATGAGGTTTAGTGATGAACCAAATCTCTAGGTAGCAGAGGATTGGCTTGAGTTGGTGATCTGAGTTTTCATACTTGTACAGATCCTGATCGATCAGATGGTTTCACTCATAGCCATTGCTCTACATAGAGTATTTGTTGGTTCTGTTGGTACCAAAAGATAACATACCCATGCTAAGAGCACATTTCAGGTTTGGGATGTAGAGATTTCCCAAGTATCATGTTGATCTAGACTCCCTTCTTAGGTGGTTGAGGTCAAGCCCAATCCTGTGGTTTGGATATCCTGCTTGGATTATACCTCTTTTGATGATAGTACTCACTATGAGACCTCTCCAGGATAATGTTGGGCTTTGAAGGAGTCTTTTGATGGAGATGTTTATTGTGTATTCTGACATGCAAGGAAGAGGGGAACTTCCCTCGATGAGACATGTCCTTGTGATACAATTCAAAACTATGAGGTAGATTTAGTGTTGCCTATGGTAGATAGTGTCAAGGTGTGATATATGAGTCCATTTTACTTACGTGTTTGAGATGTATAGATGTTATGGGGTGTCGAAGTAGGCCTTGGATGAGGGGAGTAGGCAGGAAAGGGAAAGGATGAGCTCTCAGCATATTGGGCTTCTAGATGGGAGGCTCAGGTGTGGCTCAGGGTACGACCTATGTCACTGCTACTCCAGCTACAGTTGTTATAATAGCATTGAAATATAAATTTCCCTATGTGTAGCCCCTATTAGATACCAATTGATACCAGTGGAGTCCCTTTTTTCTTGACCCTTTTTCTATAAGCTCCTATAGAGAGGATTGGTGGGTGTGTGTTTCTTTTGATGGGGCGATCGTACTCTAAAAAGAGAGATTTCCACACAACAAATCTTTTCATAGCAGCGGTGAGGTCGTATGATTTTTTCCTTAGTATGGATTGGTCATTGACCATCAATGCTCAGATGATTGCTACCAGTGATCATGGTAGTTCATTCAAGTTGTGGGATGTAGTTTTCCTCCTTGATGAGGAGTGATCCCTGAACAAAGCAAGATTAGCTCATTTATAGGAGGTTACAGCCGATTTATTAGTTGGCTAGTATTACCCTTGGAGTAGTGGATGTTACGAGCTCTTAGCTCCCTCCAACAATGGTGGGGTTTGATAACATACAAGGTATATATCCCCACTATGATATGGACCACTTTATTTACACCAGGGATGGACTAATTTTTATGCTAGCACATTGAATGACCCCATGGGGCTTCAAGAGCCAGTGGTGCAGTTAGAGGATCTACATAGATAGGGATTCATCAGGCCGAGTGTGTCCCCTTGGGTAGCTCTAGTTTTGTTCATGAAAAAGGAGGATGCGAGCTTACATCTTTGTGTGGGTCATCATTTCCCAAACCAAGTCACGATAAAGAACAAGAACCCCTTTCCAAGGATTCATGACATCTTTGACTAGTTACAAGGTGTGATTTGGTTATTGAAGATCGATCTCAAGTCCAGCTGCTACTAGTTGAGGGTTCGTGAGGCTGATATTTTGAAGCTAGAATTATGATGTCTCTATAGACATTATTAGTTCCTAGTGATTCCATTTGGTATGACTAATTTCCCCACCATGTTTATTGTAACATCTGAGGTAATCATAAAATAAGTATTTTTCATATTTATTAATATTTATGAATTAAATAATAATTTTACCTTAAAATGGATGCTATATCAAATAGTGTACTTGATATATAACAATTAGTTTCTATGAATCCTTTTTTTCACATAAGACTGAGTTATACCAAACAATAATATATTGTTAATATTATTATTTAATATGGTCATTTTTTCACCTTTTAATGCCATGCTTACTTTAAAACTAAATTTTTACATTTTAATAATTTTTATATGACAAAATAAACTTCATTTTTGAAATAGAAATGTCAAAATTTACTTTGGGTGAATTTTTTGTATTTTTCTTGGAACTTTCATATTTTGATGAATAATGAATAATACTAAATTTTAATTCAAAAATAAAATTTCATCTGATTTATTTATATATTTAAATAATTATTTTAATTAGTTTTAAAGTATAATTATATATATTTTATATCAGTTAAACCAATTTATCTAATTGTAAAAAATTTCACATTGAATTTAGATATAAAAACTTACCAAACTTTTGAACATTTTTACTTTAAAAACTCGCTTTGTCGGCCCGTCTGCGGGATTAATTTTAAATTAATTTATATCACTTATGTGATTGAAATTTTGAAAAATAGATTCCATATTTTAATCATCTTAATTTATAATTTCTAATAAGGTCAACATAGTTTTTGAACAAAAATATTCATAAAAGTCATTAAAATTAATTATAGTAATTAAGGTAAAAATGTGGTTACTTAGTGGTTTAACTTTAATCTTAAAAGTCTAAATGACTTAGAAACTTGTCGAAAACCAATTTTTGGGACATTATTAGACTATATCAGCTCTTTTATTGAATTTTTATCATTATAGGAGGCACATGATGTTAGGTAGACCTCTCAATAGTGTTTACATTTTTATATTTACAAGAATGACACTCCCCGTCCAATATAAAAAGGCATTCACCCTCCCCACTTCTTCAATCCTATCAATACCCATTGTTTCATACAATAACTACTCAAATAAGCTCCAAAAATACCTATACTCACCCTAGAGTCCTCACTTTGTACATAAATCCAATCAAAGAAACCCATTGGAGCAAACCAAATGGAGTTACCTGAAAAATAGGTAACATTCTTCAACATACATTTGTGTTTTATTTATTTCTCCATACATTAAATTATTATTATTCCATACTTATATAATGAAATCATTATCCTAAATATACTAATATTTTATGTTATGTTTTTTACCTACACCTAGACATGCTTCCATCAAATGGGTAACAAAATTACCATTCGTGTACGGTGAACTACCGCCTCTTGAAACGATGTCATTTTTTCCTTTACCACCTCTCATGGTTTGCCATTATGATGGAAACACTATTTTTATATGATATATATAATATTTGTGATTCATTAATACTTATTTAATTGTTATATAACACATAACTTCATGCTTTACATTTTTTGTAAATATGATAACATCGTTTGTAGACGTGTAGACTACCGCCTCCTCAAAGCGATGTGATACATTCACACATTACATGGAATGTATTAAGGGTTTAATTAAAAATATGTGACATAAATAGAATATATATGATATTCATGACATAATTAACTTTCTGTAAATATAATATATCATTTTCTTTTTTACACTTTTACACACCAAAAAAGTGATAAGATCGTTCGTGGACGTGTGGACTACCGTCTCCTCGAAGCAATGTGATTCCTTTTATGTCACAAGAATTATATATATAAGTATATATGATTAAATAATATGTTATATATGATATAATTATTATTCAGTAAATATAAATATTACTTACCTTCTTTCCATAATTATTATTGAAAAATAGGATCATTACTCATGTGTATATACGACCTACCGTCTCCATGACTGCAATGTTAGTTCATTTTTCATAACCATATTTCATGAATGGTTTTAAAATTATAATTCATTCATAAATATGATAATTATACCATGATTATTATTCTGATTTTTTTTTAATGTTGAACCCTTTGACCATAGTTTACCTACCAAAGTTGTTTTTGACACATAAACTGAATATGGTCAAAACACCTGATGTAAACTTAATTATCTAAGTAGTTGTTTAAAACATTTTAATAAGTGAAATAAAACTAATTATAAAAATTAAAAAGTTTATGAATAAAGTAAATAATTAACATAATTTTATTGTTAAGGAAGATAAAGACACGTGCGACAAGTCGTACTTGAGGTAAGATATTTTATCTCAATCTCATTTCATTGAGGTATTTCTTGATGAAATGAAACTTTATTCTTTTATAATGTGTATATACATCCCCTTTGACATTAAATATACATATTTTATCTATTATAATTTTATATAATGTTTTTTTAAAATTTTATTCTTTTATGGGGCTTATGATTAAAATGTTCAAAGTGGTATGGGATGCTTTGAATGTTTAAAAATTTAATCCCTTCATCAATTTCAATATTATTGATATTATTTAACATATTTATTTATATGGATATGAAAGGATTATAAAGGATATTTTATATCTATTTTGTAATTTTTCGTTCTCTACAATACTTCGTGCTTTTAAAAGAAAAAATACCTCTTTACCTTTTTTCGGGTATTTTGTTATTGAAAATGAGTTTGGAAAATGGATTAACTGTTTCAATATCTTGAAATGTTTTCTTGTGATTGAAAATTAAATTTTATGAGTAAAATAATGAAAATTGAAATATTTTATGTGTTATGATTATATAATTGTATTTGGACATTTTATGGGTGGTTCCGTGATAAACTAATAACGGGTGGTTCTGTGATAAACCAACGATGGGTGGGTCTATGATATCCCTCCAATGCATTATTTATAGAAGTTGGTCATATTGTTGTTCCATTTGTAAGAGTGACCTTTATGGAAGTCGGCTTCATGGTTATTCAATTTATAATAGTGATAAGTATAATGATTTCCCAAGATGCCTTTATGTATTTTCTATGCTTTTTATGGGTTTTATGGTAATATTATGATTATAAAAAAGTATGAAATGTGATTATTTTCAAAGGAAAGTATTTAATATTTATTAAGGGTATAAAGTATTAATTTATGATAAAATTTTCATTGGTTTTAATGGTTATCAATGGACTAATTGTTTCCTTTTTTATATCTCTTACTGGGATTTTTAGGCTCATCCCATGTTTTTTTATGTTTTTCACGGGACTTAAGGATGAGAAAGGGATGGAAGAAGTCATGTTGAAATTCATGAAGAGTTTTTATAAAATTGATCATGATTTATTTTAAAATTGATAGATTATGGGAAAATGGATACTATTCAGAAGTGTCCACTTTCTAGTATATGGTTTTGTTATGTATGATTTATGGCCTAATTCTATAAAACTATAAACCTAGAAAAATACTCAATGTGAAAGAAAATAAAATTCTTGACTTAAATCAATATTATGTAATGTTTTAAGGTTGGGCCCTTATAGTTGGTATCAAAGGAAAGGTTTAGATGACTTTAGAGATTAGGGTAGTGTTAATAGCATGACCTTAGAATATTTTAATTTATGGTTAAGTTATAATGATATAGAATTTATAGATTACCATGTTGTTTCATCTAAAGTATGTATGTTCGAAATGGTTTTCAGTAGAGGAAATAAAGAAGCAATAGTTGGAAGTAACCGAGAGGAAAATATCCTTCGGAATCAATATCCTGAGATGGTTGGAATAGGAACTAAGAATTTTTTTACAGTAATGGACCATTTGACATAGGCTATAAATGTTATTGGTGTCCATGCAAGAGAGAAATAAAATCTACCATAGAGGAACATGATGATAATAGAGCATATTATGTGACAACATCCCTCATCATTCAGAGGATCATTTGACCCCGTGATAAACGAAGGATGGATTAAATCTTTAGAAAAGATATTATATGTCATGGGTTACTCAGATCACCAAAATATAACTCTTGAAATTTATCATTTTGAAGGTGAAGACGACCAGTGGTGGTCAATGGTTAATAATGTTAGGGAAAGTGAAGAGATTGATGGATTAGAATGGGATGATTTTAAGAATATTTTCATTGAGAAATATTTTCCTAAGGTTGTTCAAATAAGGATGGAAAAATATAATTGAGATAAAAGGAGTAGGATTCAGTGGCTGCATATGAGGAAAAAGGTACGCCCCAAATTTTTTCCAATATATTGATGTTAAGATAAATAGGTTTTAAAATTTGGGTCTTATTTATAAACACACTATAAAGAAGAGGGTTCAGGGACTCAACCCCGCAACTCGTGCCCCATACCCCAACCCCCCTACCTCCCCAGCCGCCTACAGGGGGATAAGATAAATCAGTTTTACTTAGGATTAAATCTAAGGTTTTTAAGGAAATTGGATTCTTGTGAGTTTAAGAGTTATGATAAACTTTTTCGATGTGATGAGAAGATAGAAATAGAGTTTTTTGTATATCATGTGTCCCAGAAAAACAAGAAAAAGAATAGGTCTAGTTTATAGGAAATGGGAAAGCATTCATCAAATAAGTTTAGAGGTAAGAAAATCAAATTATCATCTTGTGATAAGTGTGGTAAAAATAATCTTGGGGAATGTATTTTAAATTATAGTAAGTGCTTCTGATGTGGTAGGTTTGGTCATATGGCTCGTGACTGCAAGGAAGATGATTAGGAAAGTGATGAAAAGACAACGGTAATATTTTTTAGTTATAATGAGTTAGGAAATTATGTCAATGTGTGTCCAAAGTTGATTACACATGGTGGAGACCATAAAGATAGAAAGAAAAAGGGTGCAGAAAAATATTTTTCTACTAGAAAAGTTAATGTTGGGTCATCAAATGAAGTGGTGATAAGTATTCTACTGGTTTATTCAAATTATGTCAATACTCTATTTGATTTAGAATCTTCACATTCTTTCAAATATGATAAATTTTCTTGAAAATTGGGAATATAACCTCATGAAAGTAATATAGAACTTTTTGTAAAAACTCCAAGTGGGAGTATTAAAGAAACCAAGATTTATAGTAATCTTCCTATTATCATATTGGGATGATCTTTCCTTCAAATCTTGTTGAACAACCCATAGTGGATTATGATATCATTTTAAGTATGGATTGGATTTTAGTTTATCATGATAAAATATATTTAAAAACCAATAAATTTTTATTCAATTATTTAATACCTTTGATAACATACCAAGAAGTTGAAAAATTGATAAAAATTGCAGTGAAAGTTATCTAGATCATGTTGTTGAAAAGAAAGAAATGGTTTTGATTAGTGACATCCCAATAGTGAATGAATTTATGGATTTTTTAACAGATGATTTTTCTAGTGTTGTTCTTGAATGGAAAGTTGAATTTACTATTGATTTAGTGTCTGATGTTAAGCCTATTACGAAACCCCTTTATCGAATGGCTTAAGTAGAACTTGTGGAATTGAAAAAATAGTTGCAATAATTTCTTGATAAAGGTTTCATCCTACCTATAACTTCACTATGGGGTGATCCTATTTTATTATTGAAGAAAAATATGGTTTCATGAGACTTTTAATTTATTTTAGATCCTTTAATAACATTACTATTAATAAAAAGTATCATTTTCCTCATATTGATGATTTGTTTGATCAGCACTATGGAGTTTATTCTTTTTCGAATATTGATCTAAGTTTCGGTTACCATCAGCTGAAGGGGATGGATAATGACATTATGAAGATAGAATTTCTGATGAGATATGAGAATTATGAGTTTTTAGTTATTCCCATTGGGTTATCTAATGCACCTGTTGTATTTATGAATCTTATGAATAGAGTATTCCATCAGTTTTTTGATCAGTTTTTTGTTGTGTTTATAGATGATATTTTGGTGTATTCTAAAATTCCTGAGGAATATGAAAGTCACTTAATAATTGTTTTCAAAACCTTAAAATAAAAGAAACTATATTGAATGTTTATTAAGAGTGAATTTTGGTTTCAAAAAATTTCATTCCTTGGACATATTGTTTCTAAAGAGGGCATAACTATTGACCTTATAAAAACAAAAGTTGTTGAAGAGTGTCAAAGACCTACCAATGTCACTGAGATTTTCAATTTTCTTTGATTAGTGAATTATTATGGAAGATATGTTGAAAAAATTTCTCATTTATCTATACCACTAACTAAGTTAACACTAAAGGGATTTATGTTTATTTGGATAGGAGAGTGTGATGTTTTTTTCAAGAACTTAAAAGAAGATTGGTAAATACCTCAGTTTTGTCCCTTCCTACCAGAAATAATGATTTTTTTCATCTACGGTGATTCTTCATTAAAACTAATTTGTTATGTCTTAATGCAAAATGATAAGGTAATCACTTATGCTTCGCATTATTGAAAACTCATGAATTAAATTACCTAACACATGATTTGTAATTAGCTGTTATTGTTTTTGCTTTAAAAAATTAGAGGCATCATTTTTAAGGAGTAAAGTGTGAAATATATACTGATCAAAAAAATTTGAAGTATGTATTCACTTAGAAAGAATTAAACATGAGAGAAAGAATATGGCTAGAACTAATCAATGATTATAATTGCACAATTCATTTTCATCCTGGAAAATAAAACAATGTGGTCGATACTAATTCAAAAGATTAATGCTACATTAAGCATGTTACATTTGGAATGTGACGCATTGGTTAATGATTTTATGAATGTTGGCCTAAAAGTTGTGGATCCAGGGACATCCTCTGTTTTATTTCAAGTTTCAGTGAAGACAACTTTGTTAGAAATAATTAAGAGGGATCATAAAGTTGATAAATCCTTGAAAGAAAAGGTAGAATATATTAAGAATGGTAAGTTTCCTGATTTTAATTTTGATGAAGAAGGTGTTTTAAGATCTAGGAAAAGATTATGTAATACTTGTGATTCATAGTTGAGGAATAATTTGTTGACTGAAGCTTATAGTTCTTTGTTATTCATTCATTCGAGTAGTACTAAGATGTATAGAGACCTTCGGGAGTATTACTGATGGGATGGAATGAAAAGAGATATTTCTAACTTTACCATGCATTTTTTGACTTATTAGAAGGTTAAAGTAGAACAATAGATACCGAAGGGGATGTTTCAACCTTTGTTAGTTCCGGAGTGGAAATAGAAGAATATATCAACCGATTAAATGGTGGTATTTCCAAATACTTCTCAAGATAATAATGTGATTTGGTTTATTATTGATCGATTAACAAAATCAACATATTTTCTTCTCATTCAAGATACAATGTCTCTAGGCAAGCTTTCTAGACTGTATTTAAAGAATATTGTTAGGTTTTATGGAGTGAATCTCTCCATTGTTTCAGACCATGATCCCAAGTTCACATCTAATTTTTGGAAAGGTATTCAAAATTTGTTGGGTACTAAATTAAATTTCATTATAGCTTTTTATCCTCAATTTGATGGGCAGTTTGAGCGAATGATTATATATAAAATGGTTTCGGGCACCAGCTTTTTGGGATGATGTAAAAGAAAGAAATTTGATGAGACAAGAGTTGGTAGAGTAAATGGAATAGAAAGTTTGGGTGATTCAGCAACACATGATGGCAGCTCAAAGTAGAAAAAATATGTGGATAACTAGAGGAAATATCTTTCTTTTGGGGTAGGTGATCATGTCTTTCTCAAAGATTCTCCATGGAAAAGTGTGGTGTATTTTGGTAAGAAGTGGAAGCTGATTTCATGGTTCATCAGACTATATGAAATCCTTGAGAAAGTTGAATCACTTATCCCATGTACACAACATATTTCATGTTTCAATTTTAAGGAATTATCTACCAGATTCTTCCCCATGGGGAAAATTCAGTGGGTACACCCCTATTGTACCCATGGCGGTGAATTAAGGAGGTCCTGGTTTCAAACTTCCACAACTGAAAATTTCTTTCCTTTGTCCCCCCCCCCCCCCTCATACCTACCATGTAATTATGTACCATATTCATCTTATGTTTTGAGATCTGAAGTAGTTCAGTTGGAAGATAATCTTTATTATGAGGAACAATCAGTTCAGGTTCTTGATCGCAAAGAGAAAGTGTTGTGGAATACGGTAATTCACTAGGTTAGGGTTTTATGGAAAAACTACATAGTTGAAGAGGAAATATGGGAATCTAAAAATTATATAAGGGAAAAATATTTCAACTTATTTGATAAGGGAATAAAATTGTGATGACGCAATTTCCAAAAGGGGGAGGATGTAACAACTCAGGTAACGAAAGAATAAGTATTTTTCATATTTTTTAATATTTATGAATTAAATATTAATTTTATCTTAAAAGGGAATATATATACAATAGAATACCTGATACACAACAATGAGTTTTTTTGAAATATTTCATTTCATGCAAGACTAAGTTATACTGAACAATAATAAACTGTTAATATTATTATTTAATATGGTCGTTTTGTCACCTTTTAATGGAATCCTTACTTTAAAACTAAATTTTAATAATTTTATAATTTTTATATAAAAAAATAAACTAATTTTTTTAATATAAATATCAAAATTTACTTTGAATGATTTTTTTTTATTTTTCAAAGAACTTTCATATTTTGATGAATAGTGAATAATGCTGAATTTTAGTTCAATACTACTTTTTCGTCAAATTTATTTATATAGTTAAATAATATTTTTAATTGGTTTTAAAGTATAATTAGATCTATTTTATATCATTTAACCCAATTTATTTCATTGTAAAAAATTTCACATTGAATTTAGATATAAAAAAATTAAGAAAGTTTTGAACATTTTTACTTTAAAACCTCATTTTTCATCCCATCTACGGGATTAATTTTAAATTAATCTTTGAAACTTATGTGATTGGAATTTAGAAAAATCAATTACATATTTTTAATCAACATAATTTCTAATTTCTAATAAGTTCAACTTAGTTTTGACCAAAAAGGTTAGTGAAAGTAATTAAAATTAATTACAGTGATTAAGGTAAAAATGTGGTTACTTAGTTGTTAAAATTTAATATTAAGAGTCAAAATGACCTAGAAACTTCTCCAAACCCATTTTTTGGACATTATTAGATTTTATAACCTCTTTATATAATTTGGATCATTATTTAAGGCACATAATGTAAGTTAGATCTCTCAATAGTCTGTATCTTTTTATATTTACAAGAATGTCACCCCCCTCCACTATAAAAAAGAATTTTTCCTATCCACTTATTTATACCTATCAATCCCCTTTGAATTTTCCAAACCCTATCCAAATAATCTCACAACATCTCTCCCCTCACTTTAGATTCCTAAATTTGGGTAGAAAGGCAACCAAGGGATCCCTTTGGTGCAAACCAAAAGTAGTTACCTGAAAAGGAGGTAACATTCTTCAACATGAATTTATGTTTTATTTATTTTACAACCCATTAAATTATTCTTATTCCATGATTATATGATAACATCAATATTATAAATATACTAATATATTTTTATGTTACCGGTTTTACCTATACCTACACACACTTCAATATAATGGGTAATGAAATTACCATTCCTGTACGGTGAACTACCACCTCATGAAATGAAGTCTTTAGTTTTTCCTTTACCACATGTAATGGTTAGGAATTATTATGGATGGTATCACCCAAATTTACCAAAGAAATAAGGGTTAATTGGTCGCCTGTAGTGTGTCTTGGGTTTTCAAATACTCAGAGACCTAATAAGAACCTATAGACACACCATCTAAAGAGATGAGTCTTTGGCTATGAAGTGGTCAACTTGGGTTTGTTTTAAAATGGTTTAAATGAACACTAAGAGACCTAATTTAATTAAAGTTATGAGAATTTTTGATCCTATTATATTAAAAGGGATGGATTTGGTGAAATTTCTTTTTATAATGATTTCAATTTCATTAACTTATGAAGGATTTATTCAATGAATTCAAACTAACCTCATTACTTACTGGTTTAACACCATTACATGCACATGATAATCACCTATACACTGGTATGATCATTTTCATGACCAGTCCAAGGTAAATTATTGTATTAACACATGAAACATGTGGTAATAAAATTCAATATGGAAGAGGGAGAAATAATGTCATCCAATAAAAATATCAATTAAATTAAGTGATAAAATATCAATAGATTGAGAAATAACATCCAATCTTGCCTCTTTCTACTCTCTTGGATCAACAAATAATATTTTTATCCATAGATTGATGTTATTATATCAATGTAAGTGGTTAGTAGACTCATAATAGTGGAACTAAAGAAGGAATAAACAAAAGTGAAATAACGATCACTCCACCATTGTGTGAATAATTTCACAGGTTTTGGTGTGAAAAAGTTACCACCATGATAAAAAGGTATCAACGTGACATGAAAAATACTATAAAATAAGAAGAAGAATAAGTTTTATAAAGAAACTAAGGTGAATTATAACAAATTACATGTGAAAGCACAAGCATGACAATACAAAATGGCAGCATAACATTGCACTTGAAAATAAAACATGGTATCCTAAACTCCTTCACCACCGCTGCCTTGAATAGATAATTTTGAATCCTTGGGTTGAACTCCCAACAGTACAAAGCATCCCACTTGAGTATGGTAGGCCTAGGGTGGTGAATGTAAGGGAGAGTGGACTTCTTCACCCTTGACCCGAAGTGGAACCCAACTTGCATCCACCGAACAGAGGCGCCAAAATTACCTTCTATATTGCAGAATTTGTATAGGTCATAGAAGAATAAAATAGAGCCCGAGATGTTTCCTAATTTACTATAAAATTTCATCCCAAATTTAATTTTCTTTATGATATATGATTGAAATTATAGGATATTTTTTTGGGCCGCAAAATCTGGCCTAGAATTTCATCTTCAAATTGGGCTGCCTAGAGCTCCTGTAAAACATAAGAATTAGCTCTTGTCACTATTGGATAAAATTTTCTCCTTGATGTCCTCTATATTCAGTTCAATTTTCAGAATTATTGGGTTTCTATCTTGGCCGATATAGTAGTTTTATTTGGACGTTGTCCAGTTCACTTCGCCTAGAATGTTGTTAGTTCAGGGCCCACTTTGGTGGTCTTCCAATGTGAATATTCAAGTACTAAAAAATTATGATTTTTTCCAAATATAATGAGAAACCTGAAAAATTAAATATTAAAATAAAATCAAAATCATTGGTTATTTTATATGGTGTTAAAAAATTTACCATGTAATAGTGCATTTTAAGAAGGACTTCCAATCATAATTTGAAATGATGTTCAAAGTGTAAAATGCAATAAAATGGTGTTTTTGAATAATAAAGCACATGAATATTAAATATATTAACAATCAAAATTATCCTTATTCAGTGGATAATCACACCCACAACTTGAGTTTTTCTAGTCCAGAGCAAAATACATATCAAGAATATGAAATTAGAATTCCCTTTTCCAAAAACATTTTAATACACAATGATCACAAAAAACCATTATACCAAAAAATTATGAAACCCATCAAAATATTTTAATACAAGATAGTTTCATAATAATATCCAAATCCAAATCCCATTATTTCTTTCAAATTCATCTCCATATTTCATCCAATATCAATTAATCATGATGATGTGTTGTGTATCACAATAGACATGGGGAGTTCATCTTTATTCAAGGGGGAAATGATGGAAATGCTCAGTGGAATCACATTTCAATATTAAGATGAGTATACATTTTTTTCCAATTTTTCCATGGTAATTTAAATTTCACTCAATAGAGTCAACCCATGTAGCGAGACTTTGTTGATGAATCCCAGTCTCAAAGACCATAGGGAACCAAGTGAAGCCCATATATTCGGGAATCATCTCAGGTTAACTTAGTCAAAAACAAATTCAAATTACTACAAATAAAGATAAAATTACTAACTCTAGGGTAGACAATTATGGATTCACGATCCCCAATTTCCAAAAACCATGTAATAGGTCATTTCATTTCTCTACGCACAAATTATTTTTTTTTATTGAATACTCATATTAAAAATAAAATGATCACCAAACCTATGCTATTTATTTTGGGGACCCCATGAACTCAAACTAATACCCCACTATCCTAAGGACATGCGTTGTGAATTTTTTTATTTGAATGTAAATATAAACGATGAAATATCACATTAAAAAACCACAATTTCCAAAATCTATGCTCATGAAATTATACATGGATTAAAATTATAATCAGGGCATTTTAAATTATTTGATATTCAGTTTCAAAGTTTTCAATGTGTTTTTTCATGTTCAAAGCTAAAGGAAATTTTCCTTCCATTTACACACATTTTTAATTTCAAAAGGATTTTCTTTCTTTCTTTTCACCCCCTCCCCCCCACAACTTAGAATAACATTGTCCCCAATTTTTAAAGAAAAGAAAACTTATAAGGGGTAGAGAAAAGAAGTTAAAAGAGGACATTGAAAATCAAAACCATGGAATAAAGTCACCTGGTGGTTGAAGTTGACATTTGTGCTGCTCCAATTTAATCCTTTTATATCTTTGTCACTCACATAGTTCCATATTAGAACAAGGAAAAATAAATAAACAAACAAAACAATATGTATAATTATAATTATAATATAAGTATATATACAAAAATTATAGAAGAAGGAAGCACTATAAGTCATAGGTCAGTGTAAAGCCTGTGCCTATGTCTCCCTTTAGTCTTAGGTTTGAGTCCTTATAGCTTTTTTGGTTGTGACAGGGTTTTCCCCATGACCTACGATGTGTCATTTTAATTTTTTTAATTATTATTATTTTTTGGAATTTTTCTTTTAACCTACAAACACATAAAAATATAATAAAATAAAGTGATGATACATTGTCTTATTTTTAAATTTATGGGTAAGTTATTACTCAGATATCACACCACATGATACGGATGAATACGGAGCTACCCTTTCATACCCATCCATACTCATAATAGAAGAACAGGTTAACAGTCTAAGGTACTATCATATTCAGAGTTTATTGATTAATTAATTTTTTTTAAATATCAAAATGATTCATTAATCCTATTTGAAAAATAAAGATGATTCAAAATGATTAGAAACAAGAAAACCACGGGTTTCCTCCCATGAATCACTTTTTTAACGTCGTTAGATCGACTAAAACCCTTAATTGTTTAAGTATTTTCCTCATATAAGGTTTGTTCACACAATTCTTCATCAACTTCATGTTTTTGTAATGGTTCAATGAATGGTTTGAATCTATGATCATTAACTTTAAAATTTTGAACATTAGTGGGATCTTAAATTTCTACAGCCCCATGGGGGTACACCTTATGCACTATGTATAGACCTAACCATCTAGACCCCATCTTTCTTGGGTGTAAATGAAGTTTAAAACTGTACAAAACAATATTTTTACCCAGTACAATGTGTTTAGTTTTAATATTTTGAGATATGTAGGCTTGTACTTTAGCTTTATTGATCCTTGAATTTTTATAATCCTATATCTTAAGTTCCTCAAGTTCATTGAGATCTAATTTCCTTTTTGTTTCGGGCAAGGAAAGGTCGTAATTCATTTTCTTAATTTCCTAAAAGGCCTTATTTTCAATATTCACTCGAAAATGGCATGCTTTACCATAAACCAACGTATATTGGGACATTCCTAAAATGGTTTTAAATGTGGTTCGATAGGCCCAAAGAGTATCTAAGAGTTTTCTCGGCTAATCTTTCTTAGATGGATTAACAGTTTTCTCAAGAATTTTTTTGATTTTCCGATTGGCTAACTCATCTTTACCATTGTTCTATGGGTGGTAAGCATTGGACACTTTGTGAGAAATTCCATACTTTTCCATGAGTGTTGATAATGGAAAATTGAAAAAATGAGTTCCACAATCACTAATGATAGCCCTAGGAATTAAAAAAATATAGAGTGGATGTTTTCCATTAGAAATATAATCACAGTTTGATGGTAATTGGATTTTGTAGGAATTTCCTCAACCCATTTGGAGACATAATTGATAGAAAAAATAATGTACAGATATCCCCTAGAGTTTACAAAGGGACCCATGAAATTGATTCCCCAGCAATCAAATATTTCAATCACTAATATGAGAGTGAGTGTCATTTGATTACTTTTTGTGATGGACCCTAAGTTTTGACACCTGGGATAGCTTTGAAAAAATGTGTAGGATTCCCTTGAGAGGGTGGGCCAGAAGAGACCACACTGAATAACCTTAGCATAAGTTTTCTTAGAGGAAAAGTGACCTCCAAACACCTCACTATGACAGAATTTAAGGATGGACTCTTGTTCAGATTCTGGGACACACATCCTAATGACTTGGTCAGGGTAGAACTTATAGAGGTATAGATCATAAAACACATAGTTCCTAAAATCATAAAGGAATTTCCTTCTATCTTGAGTCCCTAAGAATTTTGGAATTACTCTTGCAACTAAAAGTTGTCTATTTCGACATACCAGGGAAAGTCACTCATAGATTTTTGGTGTTCATTAGGGAATGAATGAGACACATAAAGGTTAGATAATTTTTCATTAAATTCTATCCTAGAGATATGATCAACTAAAAAAATTTCAACACCCTTTTTTTCTTTGATTATGAGGTCAAATTCTTGTATTATAAGAACCCACCTAATCAGTCTATCCTTAGCATCTTGTTTTTGGAAGAGGTATTTTAGTGCAGAATGGTCAGTGAACATAGTGATGGGGGATCCTAAGTGGTAGGACCTAAACTTTTATAAGGAAAACACAACAACAAGTAAATCCTTCTCAGAGGTGGTGTATTTAATTTGGACATTATTTAAGGATTGTATTTCGTAAGCAATTACATAAAGAGTATTATCACAATTTTTTCCTAACACATCTCTTAAAGAAAAGTCATTGGCATCACTCATGAGTTCAAAAGAAAGGTTCCAATTTAGGGATTTCATGATGGGAGGAGAAGTGAGAGAAAATTTGAGGGTTTAGAATGAACCCTCATAGCTTTCTATCCAAAAAAATGGAGTATCCTTTACTATAAGACCATAAATGGGAAAATCAATTGAACTAAAGTTACTAATGAATCTTCTATAGAAACCAGCATGTCCTAATAAAGACCCCACTTCCTTGATAGTTTAGGGTGATGTAAGGTAAATAATGATTTCAACCTTGGATTTATCGACTTCAATCTTTCTACCTGAGACTAGATGGAAAAGTAATAGTCCCTCTTTAATAATGAAATGGAATTTTCCCCTGTTTGGTACTAGATTATTTTCTTCAAATATTGAAAAAACTCTTTCCACATTACTCAAACATCCCTGGAATGTATCCCCAAACATAGAGAATTTGTCCTTAAAGACATATATAAAATCCCCTATCATGTCTGAGAATATTCCCATCATGCACCGCTGGAAGGTTTTAGGGGAATTGAAAAACCTTAAGGGCATGTGTTTGAAGGAAAAGGTGTCGAATGGACAGGTGAATGTAGTCTTCCCTTGATCCTCTAGGGAGCCCTTTATCTGATTGTGTAAAGACTCGTAAAATTCAAGGGAATTTTTTTTTTAATTTTCTTTGGGATTTTAAAAGAACGCAGTTTCTGACGGCGCCTGATTCCGAGGCCCAGTGTGCCTGGAATTAATTTCCGAAGTTAGGCTCGGGTACGTTCAGTGAACGAACAAGCGGGTTTTTCTAACTTTTAAACCGGTGCTCGGAATTGAAATCCAAGGGCACCGATGAAATTGCAGTGCCGGTAATTGCTTAAGAAGACCTTTTCCAGAGTTGCGTTTTCTCGGGACGAGTTGTTTAGTTTTGTGGATAAAGACTTCTGAGAAATAAAATTTGTGCAACTAATTTTATTTCTTTAAAGTGGTTAAATCCTAAGGATGGAGGTTGGGTGAACCTAACTACCTAAGTGAGGTTAAATGTGAGGTGGGTCCCACACAAACCCCACCCCTTCATCTTCCCTAACCCCCTTAACTATTTCCCTTGAAACCCCCTTGTTTTTAATGATGTGACTTCCTTCTTCACATTTATGATGCCAACTTAATACAAAATTCAATTTGACAACTCAAGTTTTATTTATGAGGTGAGTTGTTTTGAATTTTGGATTTTCAAATACTTTACATGCTTTAATAAAATAAGAGGGACTTATTTTATTGGGAGTTGGATTGTTGTATTGGGGGATTGGAGGAGATAGAGTCCATCTTCTTCGTTGGAGACCGCGAAGAACGCCGACGTCTACCCCAGCTTCCTCTCTTCCGACGATTGACGAAGCTTTCCCTTTCTTTGACGCACGCCAACGCCGTCATCGAAACCACCCCAGGATGCTGCTTTCCGCGACGCTCTTCGATCGTCAACTAGTTATCGATGTAGGGGGATTAATTTGAGAATGTTATTATTCCCTTGGTTGTTCCTTCTAAAACAAAGAACCCGGATCAACTCATCATTAAGTTGATCCGCGAATGTTTTATTTTGCGGGTTGGAAATATTGGTATGATTCTTTTTATTTAAGAGGTTGTAGGGGAATCTCTTTGGTATTCTATTTATCTTTGAGAAAAGAACGACGAGCGCGGACCAACCATTTCTAGGTTGATCTGCGGATCGTTCGTTCATGCGGGTTGATGTTGGGGTTAATTGCTTCCTTTGTCGTACGCCGACTTCTTTTTGTTGGCCACTTGCTATCATTATAACGGGAGGAGGTCGGACCGCACAAACACATTCCAACCTCCTCCCCCTTGTTGTTGATTATGTTGCGGCACGAACGAAGGCGGCGCGGAGCAATAGCACCACGCGGAAACATGGAAAATTACGGCAAGTATGCGCGGCACCATCGCGCTGCGCCATTGAGACCGAACGAAACCACGGCCGGAGTCGGGGACGTGGAGGTGATTCGAAGACTCCGCTGGTTGAAATTTGTGTGCGGATTGATGGGTGATGACAAACGGGGCCGAAAAGTCATTTTGAAGCCTCCGTAGTGAAGGTCGGGTCCCGGGAGGACCATTGGCGAAAGCGGCGAGCAAAACGGACAACCAGATCGCGTCCGGTGGTCCGCGAAAGGCGGCGGCGGCGCGCAACGCCGGCGCGGCGACGCCGGCGACCGGTAGCGGCAGCGCACCGCCAGAATAGGAACCGCCGCGGCTGAGCCGCGACGGTGGGCCGAACCAGAACGACTTAGCCGTTCTGGAGGCCGAGGGGCACGGCTTTAAGCCGCGCCGGTTCATCATCCGCGGGGGGTTGTAACCCCCCCCCCCCCCCTGCACCCGCTGGCCACGCGGGCTCCGTGGCCGTGCCAGCGCGGCAGGCCAACCGTCTGGGCCACCCAGGCTGGGTCGGGTCGACCCGGTTCGGGCCGACCCAGGGGGGTCTCGGGCCTGGTCGGACCAGGCCCGAACCCCCTATTTTAAGGTAGTTTCAGTTCAAATGCCCATATCTTGGGCAACGGACCTCCGATCGATGCACCATCAGTTACGATGTGATCCTTGGATCCAGACGGACGTTTCGGTATATTACACTCAAGGTTTTGGAGAAATTTGAGTACGGCCGGGTTGGTTCGGATACGAAACCAACCGGGCCCTCGGAGCGGAAACACTTATATCTTGAGCTCCGGACGTCCGATTGATGTTCCGTCGACTTTGTTGGATTCCTCTTGATGATACGGAACTTTTGGAATACTTCTCTTGAGTTTTGGTTGTAGTTGGATAGTGGCTGGGTTCGATTGTACCCGAAATCCAACCGGGCCCCTGGAACGGAAAAGCTGATAACTTTTAGACTGGACGTTCGTTTGACGAACCGTCAGCGGCGTTGGTGATCACATTGAGAAACGGTCCCTATGAGTATACCCTATGAGAGTTTGGGGTATAGTTGAGATACGGCCGGGTTGGTTCGCACACGAAACCAACCGGGCCCCTGGGACGAAAAGGCTAATAACTCACAGACCGGGCGTCCGATTGACGCGCCATCTGTTGCGTTGAGACCCCTATGACGAGGCGGTCCTTTGAGATACTTCTTCGTGGGACTTTGAGATACTTGGAGTATCGACCTGTAGGTCGTGGAGCGGACCCTCTCGGAGACGAGCGTATGGAATACGGAGACCGTGTAGGTGGCTGAGATCTGACGACTACTTGACCGACTCGACTTGGAGTGAGTCGACTATCCCAGTGGACGGAGCACTTCTTTGTTTGGGTGCAGACCCATGGAGGATGGAGCACTACTGTGTGATAGTGCAGACCCGCGTTACTCATCCGGAGAGTACCTCTGCAGACTATTAGGGGGTGTGAACTACTGTGTTTGGGTGGCATACCCCGACGGGAAGCACTACTGTGTTTGGGAGGCTGACCCACGGTACTCGACAGGAGGAGTACCTCAGCAGTCTTAGGTTAGTGAGCAGTACCTCGGAGTCGTGATAGGACCACTGTACACTCTAGAGACGGGGCTCTTCAGCAGTTACGGTTTCGATAATGAAAATCTTGGTTTGAGCTGAGTATATGATCTTTGTGTTTACCTCATGATTGAGATGGGTCACTTGATAACTTAGGTATATGTATGGACATATACCTGGGTAGTGGTTATCCGTTGATTTCATAATCTTTGTGTTTCCTCATGATTGATATGGGTTACTTGATAACTTAGGTATATGTATGGGTATATACCTAAGTAGAGGTTATATGTTGAGATCTTTATTTGTGGTTATCCTTGTTGTATTTTGTGAGACCTTGAGGGTCTCGGGGTCCCTACTGAGTATCGTTATACTCACCCCTGCATGAGATATGCCCGTACCTCATTGTATTAGTTACAGACGACGAGCAGCGCAGACAGAGGCTGAGTGTTCGAGGACTGGACGGTACCCGGAGGCGGACCTCACGACGAGACAGTATCCGGTGGTGGACTTCACAATGAGGCGACACTCGTAGGAGGTTGACGGGCAAGAGCATTGTAGAGGCTATCTGTACCTACCCTTCAGGTAGGATCTGTGGTGGACGATCCAGGAGCTGTGCTATCTGTACCTACCCTTCAGGTAGGATCCGTGGTGGACGATCCAGGAGTTGCGCTATCTGTACCTACCCTTCAGGTAGGATCCGAGGAGGATGACTTAGGAGCTGCTTCCTTTCTTCCAGCTTTTTGTCTTTTCTGTTGTACTTTTGTTCAGTTGTAGTTGTACTTTCGATTGGGTTTGTATTCTGACCCATTTACTTTTCAGCACTTCCTTTTGTACTTAGTGTTTTACTTCCGCTTGTACTCTGTGGTGTTTTTTTTACTTTTATAAAGGCAATTCCTTCCCAGTTATCGGTATTTACGCCTTTGGTACTAGTCGTCAGCCCCTGGCCTATGGAAGGCAGGCTTGGGGTAGTCACGGCATGGGCCCCGAGGACGGGTCGTGACAGATTGTACCCCGAGTACCCATCTAAGAAACAGTAGAAGGCATGAACTTCCACTCTCTCAAGGACTTGGTCAATGAATGGTAAGGGGAAATGGTCTTTCTTAGTAAATGATTTTAGCTTCCTATAGGTGATGTAGACTCTCCATCCACTACTCACCCTAGTAGGAAGAATCTATCCATCCTTATTGATTATCACTATGATGCCGGCCTTCTTTGGAACCACTTGAATTGGGCTGATCCACTCACTCTTAGATATGGGATAGATGATACGAGCTTTTAACAATTTCAGAAGTTATTTTCTAACTACTTACATGAGATTAGTATTTATTCACCATTAAGTTTGATGACATGGCTTGGAATAAGATTATAAAACAATCCTATGTGTCCCAATAAGTGGTATAATCTTAGGAATATCAGACAGGGTCCATCCAATGGCTTTCTTGTGTCTCATAAGGACATATAGAATCATCCTCTCATGATCGTCTTGAAGAGAAGAATAAATTACAATATGATGTGTTCCATTTTATCCTAGGAAGGCATACTTAAGTGTATCAATAAGTTCTTTCAATTCAAGATCAGGTTGGTTCAAAATTTTAGTAGAATATTGGGACATTGTCTCATGATCAATTTATTTTTTATAGTTTTGGATAGGATTGATTCCCCATGTGTAGAGGTTTCAACTACTAGATTGGTTTGATCATTGTTAGGGAAGGGAGTTGGAGTGGTCTGCATGAATGTGGTTTCCTGAAATATTTTATTGATTGTTGGTATTAAGATTTCATTATAGGAGAAATCTGAAAGTGATTCGAGCCAAGGAGATAAACTTTCTTCATGTGAACAAAGGAAATTAATCTCATCCTGACTTAAACATTCCTCAAATATTCCTTTATGTTCTATGGATTCATTATCAATTCTTCCTATCATTTTTACTTCATTAATATCCTCATCATCCCCTATTTTCAATCTTTCATTATAGATGTTCAAGTCTAGACTCGTGTTTCCAAAGGTGATGGTCATGTTCCCATTTTGGACTCGAATAACCGAGTTGATTGTTTCAAGGAATGGATGGCCAAGGATTATTGGGGTTTGATCCTTATTGCCTAAGTTTGGATTGTTGTCACGGAAAATGAAGTCAACTGGGTAGATGAAGTTTTCTACTTTTACCAGAACATCCTCTAAAATCCCCTTTGGAACCCTAATGCTACGATCAGCAAGTTGAAGTGTGACAGTCGTGGTTGGATTTCTTCTAGGCCTAACTAGTAATACATATCATAGGGAATGAGATTGACACTGGATCTTAGGTCATACAAGGATTTGAAAACATTTATCTCTCCTAGTTCAACTTTAATATAAGGGAATCTTGGGTCTTTAATTTTGGTGTAAGGGTTCTTTGGATTGTTGTGCTAACATTTGCTGCTATAAGGACTTGGTTCTTATGTGAGAATTTTATTTTAAATGTGCATAGGACCTTTAGTTATTTTGAGTATGAGTGAATGGTTTGAATAAAATCAAGGAGTGGAATGCTCAACTTGACTTGTGATAATATTTCCCTAAATTTTTCACTCAATTCAAGCTAGGTTTTCCCCCTCATGCGTTGAGGAAATAGTGTAGGTTCTGGGATTGTTTGTTGAAGAGATTTTTTCATTCACATTGTTATCAGTTTTTTCAATTTGATCATGTGGTTAATTTGAATTTTCATTACAGTTTGAATCTTCAGATGGTTTCTGAATTATTTTTTTAGGTTTATCAATTGATTTCTCACTTCTTAAAACTATCACAACATTTAGTTTTTCATGAGTTGTTTGAGTAAAACTTTACTCTCCCCTATGTTTGTTGTGGAATAGCCTATGTAGGCATGGGTTTATTTCTAGTTTTGATGTTTTGAAGTTCTTATTTAAGGGATGATACTTATGAGTTCATTTTCTCCATTTTTTTACACAACTGTTCAAGGATTTGGAGACACTACTAGAAAACAGGGCTATAACCACAGACCTATAGCCACAGTTTTATAATTATGTGGCTATATCCTAGTTTATAGCCACACTTTTATTAAAACTGTGACTATATCATAATTTATAGCCATGATTAAAAAATCTGAATTTATGTTTTTTTTACCATCTATCAGGCTTCTCCTCCCCATTGTCTGTGATGCCCTACTCCTCTCCTCCCCTGATCTGTGACTCCTCAAACCCTCGACCTGAACCTGCTCTTCGCGCACTCCTCCCCGACGTCGATGCTACACTTCTTGGCCAACGGTATTTTATGACACCCTCCCCACCCTCACACTTTACTTTCCTCGACGTTGCTACTACACTTCCTGGCCAACAGTGTTTCACAGCGGCCTCCCCACCCTCGCGCTTGACTTTCCCCGATATCGCTGCTACACTTCCCGGCCAATGGTGTTTCATGGCGACCACCCCACCCTCATGATAAACTTTCCCCTCCCACACTCGACCCTTTCCCCCGGAAAATACTCCTCCTCCCTATCCATTACTCTTCCCTCATTGTTCATCTAGAGACCAAATGGTCATAGATTCTATCCTGTAAGTTGATTGGACTTTTCATTTTTTTTCATTTCCCGCGCGCTTGGTTTATCATGAATATATGAAATTTTCAGGAAATTTGAAGGGATTTCAATGCCGAGTTTCAGAGTTTAGGGGAAATTTTGAACAGGGTTTCCCAGGATGATCCGTATTTGACTCATCTTGCTCAATTGGTTTTGAGCATTGATAAGATGTTTTGAAATTTATTTGATTTCTCTTGTTTCTTTGCATTTTTCAAATGTTTCCCAGCCAGAATGTTGATGGGATTTTATGCAGTGTTATAAAAATGTTTTCCTTTTCATATCACATGATTATTACACCTTATTTTTACAAATTACTTTCTATTCTGGTTTCCATATAAGGTTCAACCTTTTATCTATTTTTCTTTCCCACTTTCAGGATAGTAGTAATCAAAGATCTTGTGGTAGTGAAGGATCTTAGGGAATTTAAGATTTATTCAGTGGGATATGGTTGATCTGATATTGATAAGAAGAGGAAAGATGAAAAAATAATAGTGATAGAGAGTGGTTAGAAACTTAAGAGAACAATTTTTATTCTCCTCCATCCATCTGAAAAATTTCATTGGAGTACTCTTAGTGTGATTGAAGAGGCCATAACTACCTTATTTGTCCTAATAGGTTGAAAGAGTGTCACGATTAGGAAGGGGAATATAGGGGGGTTGTCCAGGGAAATGGAGGGGGGTTGTAGGGGGAGTGGCGGTTGTCCAGGGAGAGGGAGGGGGCTGTGTAGGGTGGGGGGGAGGGGTTGTCCAGGGGGAGGGAAGGGGGGCTGCAGTTGGGGGGGGGCTTTTCGAGGGATGGTTGTCCATGGGGAGGGAGGGGGCTGCATGTGGGGGCTGTTTAGGGGGGTCTATGTGGTTGGGGGGCTACCCCAAGGGGAGTGGGGAGGTTTTCTAGGGAATGTGGGGGGCAGGGGGAGGGTGCAGGTGGGTCTGTAAGGGAAGGGGGTCTATGGGGGGAGGGGCTGGGCTAGGGGATGGGGTAGGGGGGAGGGTGTAGGTGGGTCTGCAGAGGTAGGGAGGTTTGTAGGGGGAAGGGGGGTATATGGGGGTAGGGAGGAGGGGGGTAGGACAGGGGGTCTACAGGGGCAAGGGGGCAAGAAGAGGGGGTTTGTGAGGGGAGGAGGGAGGGTGTGGAAGTAGGGGTGGGGGTACTGGTGTAGGGTGGGGGTGTGCAGGGCAAGTTATGGATTCATGTATTATTTGTTCATTGTTGGTTATGGATTCCTGTTTCATTTATCATGTAAAGTTGACACACTGATCGCATATATATAATAAGTTGTTATATCTCATTTCTTTTACAACTATTTTCTTATAGGTGGATTCTTCTGATGAGGCTGGTTCTACCCACCACCATCGAAGATAGTGAGTTAAACATCAGATTTGGGTAATTTTTATTCTGTTTTTATTCTTTGGCCCAATTTTCATTAGGGATTTTTTGATTTTTGGGTTCCTTATATTTTTGTAGTGTGTCTTGGATTTCGTTGAGGTGGATTTGAGTCACCATTGATGAAGGATTACGTGTGTATTCATAGGTAGGTATATACATATATAAGTTCTCCCTTTATATATATTCACTCATGGTAATATGAATATATATATTGGGGATAGGTGTGCTTATATATAGATATGAAAAATGCATACATGTGTAAGTGTAAAGGAGTATATGCGAGTATAAACATATATATAAGTACCCCCTTGTGAATATTTGTCCATGAAAATATGTACATAGGGACTAGGTGTCCTTATATATATGTGAAGTTTCATATGTGTGCAAGCAGAAAAAAATGAATATTTGAGTTGTCGTCATTAAAAGAATACGTGCCTTGAGGTTAAGGTAGGGTCTCTCTCCTAGCCTCTTTAATTCAAGAATGTTTTAAATTACATTTATTTGCCTTCTTAATTCTGTATTTTTATATTAAATTTAAATTCTTGAATAAGTTTTAGTTAAGATAATTGTTTTTTTATAAATAAGTCATGGTTTTGTAATAAAACCCCTCTAATGGAGGTGTGTTGTCTGCGAAAACTCACAGTGGTGTACCTTGCTTGAAATTATTGCATTAATGTTTTCCTTATACTTGATGTAGTTGTTAGTCACAAAGAACACATTGTACTTGACCCTTTTTATATCCCTGTAAGGAGTTTCCCTCTTTTTATTAAAATGGTTGTTTTATCCAAGACACCCTTTAAGTGTCGTTAGACTTTTAAGATGGAATTTCCCAAAATGACCAAGTCACCACTAAGTGAATATCATGATTTGGATGTAATGGATTGTACATGGTTTTAGTATGGTTTTAGTATGGTCAAACATATTCCTTCAATTCACATAAATTCTCTAAATATTTTTCCACAAAGAGATTTAGGAATCTTTTATTCATTGTTATTACTTCGACTATGGATTGGAAAATGATCATGATTCCACTATTTTATGAATCATTTAAATGAAACATTACATCCATAAGTTTTACCATGACATGGTGAAAAAATACTATCCATTTTCTATCCACTGTGAGCATGGTCCATATCCTTTATGGGGTGGTCTTCCTCTCTTTGTTGACACTATATTTCTAAGTCCCACATTAGACTTTAGTGAAGACATCCACTATTTTCATCACTAAATATGATACATATACCACCTTTTAAGTCCTTTGGTACTAACCTATACCAAAAACACTAGTTATTGAGTACTTCTTGGTTCCACTTCTCACTAGGTTCTTATTTCCTCATCACAGAACCAGTTTGTACTAGTGTTGTGTTCCTCATTCACCACCTAATGCTAGTTGCAATTGATCCTAGTCATTGCCTCATGGGGGAAAATATTAGATCTTATAGATAACTAGGGATGGATACTTTTTCTCTCTTATCCTTTCATTGTTTTACTTTTTAAAAATGAACCTTATACACACTTGGAATTTTTCATTTTTATCACTGCCCTCATCACTGATCACCATGAATTTTCAATATAATCATATCATGGAGATCTTCATTGTTTCTCATAGATAGGATTCGAATTTTGGAACTCTAGTTAAAACACCCATAACAACTCCAAATTAAACATTTCCATATCCATTATGGATTATCCAAATTCACTAAGGAGTGGTTCATTCTATAGTCAAGGCTTCCATAACTAATCTCCATCTATTAAAAAAATCAAAGTATTATCATACCTTTAAGAATTATAGATTTATCCTTTCATTATTCATGACCCATGAAGCTTTCTTCTCCATATATTCATTTTCCATCAATAATATTATGTAAGTGAATTTACTAGTTACCATTGAGTCATTGAAAAATTCTATAACCCTACCAAGATAGAGATCATTATTGGAAACCATAGTTTTATACAAAAATATCAAGTTTTCAATGTCACTAATATTTTTAAATAAAAGATAATAGCTCAACATTTTTAAAATCTCAGATACATACAAATATTATATCAATTGATACCAATCAGCTGTGAAAACTTTTGATACCACTTGATGTTCTTTGTATATTCTTCACAATGAAACTCCATTTTCTTCAGATAAGGCTAAATAGTTATTAACTTCTCATCGCTAACTCCCCCAATATCATATTTTGAAATAATTATGAACATAGGGAAACAAATATTTGTAATTATATTTTTTCTCTCCCAAAATCTTCTCAATATCCTATAAATAGTTTTCTAATAACACTTGTTATTATATAAATAAATAAACATGTAATACATGAATGTCATTACTTCTCCACTAGAGCTATCTTAATATTCTTGGTAGTCCCATACCACTTGAAATGTGGTCTTATATCACTTTTTTATCTTCAATAATGGTTTAATACCACTGAAACATTCAAATATATATTTTACATTGCTTCAACTTTTGATCAGGCTCTACTTCAATTTTTATTCATTATTCCAGTAAGAAACTCCATATTTGGATTTAGAAATTTAATGTGGTTGTTTAAAAACACTTATTGAGTTAGATAAAACATTACACCATTTATTTGATCCTTATAACAAATTATTTTGTTTAAAGTCCTATTACCAATTATGATTAGTAATATATCTGCATCATCTTGTTAAAGGTATCTCTTTTAGATCACCCACATTGTTTTCCAACATCAAACATATGTGTCTTTTTATCATAGTCACACCATGAATCCATCTATTTTAAATGTATATAGCCCATGTATTATACCTCCACCTTAATCTTGAACCATTTCTAATATATATTTGACTAATTTATTACATGGGGGTAGGGGAGTGGAGAGGGGGAAGGGGGAGGGGTAGGGGCGGGGGGAGGGGTAGGTCTGCAGGGCAGGGGGTTGGTTTGCAGGGGGGTCTGCAGGGCAGGAGGAAGGGGAGGGGGAAGGGGGGCAGGGGGAGGGGCTAGGTCTACATGGGGGAGTGGAAAGGGGTCAGGGGGGGAGGAGGGAGGTCTGAAGGGTAGGGGGTGGTCTGTAGGGGGTTTGCAGGGCAGGGGGATGTCTGCAGGGCAGGGGGTAGGGGGTGGGGAGGGGAAGGGGTGAGGGGGGTGGTATGCAGGGTAGGGGTGTTTGACGGGTAGGGGGAGGGGTAGGGGAGAGTGGGTAGGGGCATGGATGAGGGGGGAGTTTTGTATGGCGAGGGGTTTGCAGGGCAGAGGGAGGGGGAGAGTGAAAATGGGGTGCAAGGGGGAGAGGGGGTGGGGCAGTGGGGAAGGCGGTACAAGGGGGCTGTGGGGGGAGGGAAAACTGGAAGGGGGTAGGGGTGGGGGTGCAGGGGTGTATGCAGAGTAGGGGGAGGGTGCAGGTGGGGTGCAAGGGGGAAGGGGGTGCAGGGGGTGGGGCAGAGGGTGCAAGGGGGCAGTGGGGAGGAAAAACTGGTAGGGGTGGGCCTCGTGTCTCCTGCAAGTATCTCTATGAAATGATCAATTTTCAATTTCCCATCCACCCCCACTTCCGTTATATATGATTTTTCATCCAATTTTATGTTGATTTTCTTGACCACCTTCCTCTCCTTCACTTAGTCCTAGAATAAGGATGTGTTCCAATCACCCTTTTTAAGCTAGAGGTTCTTTGATTTTTCCCTCCAAGCTCCTTCCATTTCTATGATTCTTTTAGCTAGAGTAGTTTGTTTTTCCACTATATTTGAAAACATGTCATCATCCTAGCAATCATGAAGCCTCTCCTCCAGAATTTCTATGTCTTTGTTGATACCCTCCATTCTATTTTACCTACTTTTTCTACCTTCCATATATCTTAGAATGTATTTATTTAAATGTTGTAGGTGATGTGTTAAACCCACCCAAGAAGAGCCCAACTTTTACAAGATGAAAAAATACCTCCATTCTCATCCAATTCCTTGAGTAGATAAATTGAATACTCCTTATTTCATCCTTCTTCAGTTTCACTACGACCAGTGAGTGGTCTGAAAGATCCCTTTTGAGATTATTAATGGATGTCTGTGTGTATGTGTCAATGCCTTAGAAGTTTAAAAAACACTGATCCAACCTACTCCATATTCTCTTACTTTATTTAATGATGTTTCACCATGTGAATTTTCTCCCTAAGAAACCAAAATATAGAAGACACTTAGCATCTATGAATCCTCTGAAATCTTCCATGGAAATGGTTGCGTACGATGAACCCCCTTTATTTTCTGTCTAGAAGGGAGGGGGTTGTCCAGGAGGGAGGGGTGTCCAGGAGGGATGGGGTGTCCAAGAGGGGGGTGTGGGGGTCTGTAGGGGGGAGGGGGTGTGGCGTGATATGACAGTTTCAAAAAACTGGTTACCTCCCAACTACTTGACTCCAAAGGGAATTGTGTTGTGATCAATCTCCATTGCGACGTGACCTCTCAAACCTCAACTCCTAAGGGGAATTGAATTTTCATGTCCAATTACTCCACGACGTGACCACAAGTAATTGAAATCATCTCTCTGCGATGTTACCATGAGTCGGTGCAATCATCTCTTTGTGATGCAACTACCTTTTTCCTGTAATAACTGATTTTTCATGTGGTGTGGGAAAATTGTGGTGTGATCAATGTCTTCCCTGCACAATTTTATTCCATCACGATGTAACCTACTGTCCCACACCAAACAACAAGAACTCAAAATTTCATTGCTAAACCATTGCAATGTGATCTTCATGTAATGAAGGACCAACTCAAGGGGGTTCTACAGGGGGGAGGGGTGTGAAGGGGGGTATGTCCAAGGAGGGGGGGAGGGGGGTCTTTCTAGGGAGGGGGGTGTCTGGGTGGGAGTGGAGGGGGGCTTTGTAGAGAAAAGGGAGGGGCTACAAAGAGAGTGGAGGTCTAGGTGAAAATTGATTGATTATTTTTCCTTCAAAAAATTGAGCACCACTAGCGTAGTACCCCTATGTCTGGCCATTTTATCTTTCACCTTTACCTATCAACCATGTATTGTTAGACCAAAAGTGCAGTCCTTCTAATTTTTCTATTTTTATATGTCGCACCACCTATCAACCATATACACCTTCAAAAACCAACATAATCATAGTGGGATTGACCATTTCACACAGGTAGACTCAATGAACACCACTGGATAATGTCTAAAATTAATTATAGAGCCATAGGGTTTAGATTTTGGTATTAATCAAGGTGGAAAAATATGTGATATTAAATCACATGGGGTGAATCCAATGCCCCCTCCCTTAACTGGGAAAAATGGCACGTCAGTGGGGACCTAGCAAGGGGATACTGGTGGGTGGGGGGTGTTTGGGGTGGGGACCTAGCAGGGGGTACTGGTGGGGGGATGTAGGGGGTATGCAGGGTAGGGGGGAGGGTGCGGGGGGGGTGTCAAGGGTTTGTTCGGGGGGAGGGGGTCAGTTGGGGAGGGGTTTCTGTAGGGAATGGGGGAGGGTGAAGGTGGGGTGTCTGGGAGGGGGGATGCGGGGGGGGGGGGGTCTACAGGGTAGGGGGAGGGTGTAGGTGGGGTATCCCAGGGGGTGTCCTGGGGCTGTCTAGGGGGGGAGGGTGTAGGGGGGTGGGGGGAGGGGTGTAGGTGGGGTTTCTATGAGGGGTTGTCCAGGAGGGGGGGAGGGTGCAGGGGGGGTCTGTAGGGTAGGTGGAGGGTGTAGGTGGGGTGTCTATGAGGGTTTTCTAGGAGGGGGTCTATAGGGGGTGCAGGTGCGGTGTAAGGGGGTGTCCAGGAGGGGGGGGAAGGGGCAGGGGGCATGGGGCATGGGGTATGTGGGGAGGGGGTAGGGTGCAGGTGTGGTGCAAGGGGGTGTTCAAAAGGGGAAGGGGAGGGGGAGGGGACTGTAGGGAGGGGGAGGGTGCAGGTGCGATGAAAGGGGGTGTCAAGGAGGGGGGTGGGGACCTGGTAGTGGGGGGATACTGGTGGGGGTGTAGGGGGACCTGGCAGTGGGGGGGATACTGGTGGGGGTGTAGGGGGAAGGGGCAGGGGGGTCTGCAGGGCAGGGGGGAGGGTGCGGGTGCGGTTCAAGGGGGTGTCTGGGAGGGGGTGGGGACTTGGACGTGGGGGCGATACTGGTGGGGGTGCAGGGGGAGGGGGGTACCTGGCAGTGGGGGGATATTGGTGGGGGTGTAGGGGGATGTGGGGGTGCAGGGGGTCTGCAGGGTAGGGGGAGGGTGCAGGTGCAGTGCAAGGGGGTGTCTAAGAGGGGGTGTCTAGGAGGGGGTGTAGGGGGTGTTCAAGGGGGTGTATGGGGGTTGTCCTAGGGGTGCAAGGGGGTTGTCCAGGGGGGCATGGGGGTGCAGGGGGTGTTCAAGGGGGTGAAAGGGGGTTGTCCTAGGGGTGCAAGGGGGCTGTCATGGGGGTGCAAGGGGGCTATCTAGGGGGCATGGGGGTTTTTTAGTGGGTATGAGGGTGAAGGGGGGTGTTCAAGGGGGTGAAAGGGGGTGTCTATGGGGAATGGGGGTGCAGGGGGTGTTCAAGGGGATGCAAGGGGTTGTCCAAGGGGTGCAAGGGGGCTGTCCGGGGGGCATGGGGGTGTAGGGAGTGTTCAATGGGGTGCAAGGGGCTGTTGAGGGGGGCATGGGGTGCAGGGGGGTGTTCAAGTGGGTGATAGGGGGCATGGGGGTTCAGGGGGTGTTCAAGGGGGTGTAAGGGGTTGTTTTTTTATGAAATGGGGTGGCCTTTAGGCACGGTTTTAAACTGTGGCTAAAAAAATTATGTGACTTAATGTTCTTCCACAGTTTCAAACTATTGCTATAGGTCTTTCCCTATAGTTATGCCCATACCATCCATGGTTCATAGAACTATAGCTATAACTTATATCCACGGTTTTTGGGCTTATATCCATGGTTTCAAACTGTGTCTATAGGCCAAATTTCTAGTAATGAGAGGTACAGATTGGGAGGGGGATTTTGTTGGTTGGTTTATCCTAGGAGGATACTTTGGTTGTTGGATGGGTTGTTGTATGGGTTGTTGGTATTAGATATGAGGATGTTGGTATTGGATTGGTTGTGGTTTGAATTGTTTATGGTTTTAAAAATTTTGTGTAGGGTAGGTGTTTGGTCCTTATGGTTGGATAGTTTGTTGGTTATCTTTCTAGCGGTATCCTAGGTGGTCATTATACCTTGGGTTGAATGTGTTTTGGTATTGGGGATTTTGTAAGTTTAGGGCATTGACTTCATCAAGTGGTCCTCCTAGAAGAACATCCTTGATGGATGGAAAGGTTGGGCAGTTGTCTGTTTTGTGGTCACGTTTGTCACAAATTGTGCAAAGAGGGTCTACAGTTTGGATTTAATGTATTTTTCCGAAGTTCTATCTCTTTAACAGTTCTAGTGAGTGTTGAGAGTTTATCCCTAAGGCTTTCCTCTTCTCTAAGTGTATGTATTCAAATAGTTCTTTGTGGATTTTAAGAATAAGCTGATGTTCCCCATGATTGGTTTTGTTCAGCAAGGTTTTCTAGATACTTGTAAGCATCATTTGGGGCTTTTTTTAAAGTACCATTACACATCATATCAATGAGTTTTTTATTCCCCAGTCCCAACCCTTCATAGAAATTTCTCACATGTTCAAGAATAGAAAAACCATGGTGAGGAACCATGTTTATGGTGTCTTTGAACCTCTCCCATGTTTCATATAATGACTCTCCCTCTTTTTCAAAAACGTTTTGGATGCTCTTTTTAAGTGCAATTGTTTTGTGGTGGGGAAATTATTTTTTGTAGAATTATCTTTGTAATTGGTCCCAAGAGTTAATGGATGATGGTCTCAAATTTTTTAGTCAATTTTTATCTAGATCATTTAAAGAAAAATAAAATATCCTCATCTTAGCTAATTCTCGTTGATGTGGGGGACACATGGTTTCTACAATGTCATTGAACTCCTTAACTTGAATGTAGGGCATCTCAGACTCCATTCTATGGAATGTGGGAAGGTGGTTTAGGACATGGGGTTTAAATATATAGTTGACATATCCTAGGTAATTTTTTATAATGCATGATGGGGCATTGGTCCAAGATGGAGTGAGGTAGTCATTCATGGTTTGATCAACTACATTCCCTATGTTTGGAGCTTATTGGTTTGGGTTTCCCATTTGATCCCCCATAGGGTTTACAATTTGATTTCTTGGAAGAAACTCCATTGGAATTATTTTAATTGGTGACTTTTGATTTTCAAGAAAATTATAATATAATGTAAAGAATCCATTAGGTGCACTTGACTCCCTTATTCTAGTACTTTCTACCCTAACTAATCTGTTTGATTTATTATGGGTGTTGGCAGACATGCACCAAAAGAAAAAAAACAAGAAAGGGAAAAGATAAGATAATTTGGGTGAGAATAGAATAATGGGGGTGAATAAAGAAGGTTTATGTTCTAAGGAACTTACTTGGTCCCCAACAACGATGCCAAAATTTGGTCTCGCCCAAATTTACCCAATTTCTAAGGGTTAAGAGGTCGCTTGCAGTGTAGCTTGGGTTGTCAAATCCTTAGAGACCTAAGAAGAACCTATAGACACACAATCTAAAGATATGGGTTTTTGGATATGATGTGGAAAACTTGGGTTTGTTTTAAAATGGTTTAAATGAACACTAAGAGACCTAATTTAATTCAATTTATGAGAAGGGTTGATCCTAGGTTATTACAAGAGATGTACTGGGTGAAATTTATTTTTATAATTATTTTAATTTCATTAACTTAAGAAGGATTCATTAAATGAATTCAAACTAACCTCATAACTTATTGGTTTAACTTCACATGCACATGATAATCACCTATACACTAGGAGGATCATTTTCATTACCACTACAAGTTAAAGTATTTTATTAACATATGAAATGTGATAAAATTCAATAAGGAAGAGGAAGAAAGAATATATCCAACAAAAATATCAATTATGTTAAGTGATAAAATATTAATATATTGAGAAATAACATCCAATATAGCCTCTTTACACTCCCTTATATCAACCCATAAGAGGGTTATCCCTCCATTTATTCTATTCTATCAATTGAAGTGGGTAGTAGACTCATGGGGGAATAATTGAAGAAGGAATAAACAAAAATGAAATAATGATCACTCCACTGTTGTGTGAATAATTTCACAGGTTTTGGTGGGAAAAAGTTCACACCATGAGACAAAGATATCAACATGGCATGAAAAATACCATAAAATTAGAATAATAAGAAGTTTTATAAATAAAATAAGGTGAGTTAGAACGGCATACATGTGAAATCACAAACATGACAATACAAAATGGCAGCATAACATTACACTTGAAAATAAAACAAGGCCTCCTCAACTCCTTCACTACCACTACCTTAAATATGAATTTTTTAAGCCTTTGATCGAAATACCAATATTAAAAATCAACCCACTTGAGTATGGTAGGCCTAGGGTGGTGGAAATTAAGGGAGAGTGGACTTCTTCACCCATGACCTGAAGTGGCACCTAGCTTAAATCCACTGAATAGAGGCGCCTAAATGACCTTCTAGATGGAAGAATTTGAGTAGGACATATAATAAGAAAATGGATCCCCATATGTATCCTAATATCTTGTAAAATTTAAACTCAAATGTAATTTTTTTTATGATATATAATTGAAATGGTGGGATGTTTTTTGGGCCATAGAATCTGGCCCAGAATTTCATCTTCAATTTGGGCCACCAAGAACTACTTTAAAACTTCTGAATTAGCTCTTATCACTGTTGGATTAAATTTTATCCTTGATTTACTCTATCATAAGTTAAATTTTCAGAATTATTGGGCTTAGATCTTGGCCGATATAGTATTTTTATTGGGCTGTTGTTCAATTCACTTCACTCGGAATGTTGTTAGTTCAAGGCCCACTTGGGTAGTCTTCCAATATGAATCTTCAAGTACTCAAAAGGTATGAATTGTTCCCAATGTAATGAGAAACCTAAAAATTGAATATAAAAATAAAATCAATATCATTGGGTATTTTATACGGTGTTCAAAAATGTACCATGTAATAGTGCATTTTAAGGACTTACAATCATAAAGTGAAATGATGTTCAAAGTGTAAAATGCACTAAAATGTTGTTTATGAATGATGAAGCACATGAATATTAAATATATTAATAATAAAAATTAGCCTCATTCAGTGTATAATCAATGTAAAAACGTTTTTTATATGATATTTATGATATTTATGTTGTATTCATACTCCTTTAATTGTTGTATAACAAATACCTTCATGCTTTGCATTTTGTGTAAATACGATAACATTGTTTGTGAACGTGTAACTATCGTCTCCTAAAAGCGATGTGATGTGTTCACACAATACATGGAATGTATTAAGGATGTGTTTAATTAAAAATATGTGACATACATAACATCTATATGATATGCATGATATAATTACCCTTCTTGAAATATAATATATCATTTTCTTTATTACCCTTCTCCACACTGAAAAAGTGATAACGTCGTTCATGAACGTGTGGACTACGACCTCCTCGAATCGATGTGATTCCTTTTACATAACAAATATTCTATATATAAGACTATATGATTAAATAATATGGTATATATGATATAATTATCATTCTAAAAAGATAAATGTAACTTACCTTATTTCCATAATGATCATTGAGAAATGGGAACGTTACTCATGTGTATGTACGGCCTACTATCTCCATGACTATAATGTTGGTTAATTTTTCATAACCATCTTTTATGATTTATTTTAAAATTATAATTGATGTATAAATATGATAATTATGTAATGATTATTATTCTGAATTTATTTTTAACAATGAACTATTTGACCATAGTTTACCTACCAAAGTCATTTTTGACACATAAACCAAATATGGTCAAAAAACCTGACGTAAACTTAATTATTTAAGTATTTGTTTACAACATTAAAATAAGTGAAATAAAATTAATGATAAACATTAAATTTTTTTTGAAGAAATTAAGTAATTAACATAAGTTTATTATTCAATAATATAAAGACACATGTGACAATTCATACTCAATGTAAGGTATTTCATCTCAATCTCTTTTCATTGAGGCATTTCTTGATGATATGAACCTTTATCCTTTTATAAGGTATATATACAACCCTTTTTACATTCCATAACCAAATTTTATCTATTTTCATGTTAAATAATTTTTTGTTAAATATTATTCTTTCATGGGTCTTATGATTTAAATGTTCAAAGTGGTATGAGATGCTTTGAATGTTTAAAGACTTAATGTTTTCCTATATTTAAATATTCTTGGTATTATTTTAAATATTTTTTATATGAATATTAAAGGATTATAAATGACATTTTATATCTATTTTGTTATTTTTATTCTTCTGAAATCCTTCATGTTTTTAAAATAAAAAAAAACCCCTCTTTCCATTTTTTATGGGTATTTTTTTATTGAAATGGGTTTAGAAAATGGATAGATTATTTCAATATATTGAAACATTTCCTTGTGATTTCAAATGAAATTTTATGAGTGAATTGTTAAAAATTGAGATCTTTTATATATTATGATTATATAAGGGTACTTGGACATTTGACAGGTGGTTCTGAGATAAACCAATGACGGATGGTTCCATGATAAACCAATGATGCGTGGGTCTGTGAAATCCATCCACTGCATTGGGTATGAAAGTCGATTGTATGGATATTTCATTTATAAGAGTGACATGTATGGAAGTTGACCACATGGTTATTCCATTTATAAGAGTGTTAAGCATAATGATGTCCCAAGATACCTTTATGTGTTTTTTATGCTTGCTATGGGTTTTTTGGTAATCTTGTAATTATAATAAAGGTATGAAATCTGTTTATTTTCAAAGGAAATTATTTACTACTTATTAAGGGTGAAAATTATTACTTTACGATAAAATTTTCATGGGTTTTAATATTTATCAATGGACTGATGGTTTCCTTCCTTTTATATCCATTACTAAGATTTTTATGTTTATCCCACATTTTTTAATGTATTACACATGAATTAATGATGAGTAAGGGATTTGAAGAATTCATTTTGAAATTCATGAAGAGTTTTCATAAAAGAGATCATGTTTTATTTTAAAAGTTTTAGATTATAGGAAAAATAGATAATGTTTAGTTTTTTCCACTTTGTATTATATGGTTTTTTTATGTATGATTTATAGTCTAATTATCTAAAACTCAAAACGTGAAAAGATACTCAATATAAAAGAAAGAAAAATTCCTAACTTAACTCAAGATTATGTAATGTTTTAAGGTCGAGGCTCTATATTTATGGATTTTATGAACCAGGTTGTTCATTCGTACTTGGACCAATTTGTTATTTTCTTCATTGATGACATACTCATCTACTCTACGGTGAAGGAGGAGAATGTTGAACACTTGAGGATGGTTCTAGATTTTATTTGGGAGCACCATATTTATGGTAAGCTCTCAAAGTGTCAATTCTAAATTCATGAGATTCACTTTCTGGGTCATGTCATTTCTAAGAATGGTTTGACTGTGGACCCAGCAAAAATTGATGCGGTTCCTGCTTAGTAGACACCCAATAGCATGTTAGAGGTGTGGAGTTTTCTTAACTTGGAGGGGTACTAAAGAAGGTCATTGGAAGACTTATCCATGATTTTAGTTCCTTTGACCACCCTGACGTAGAAAGGGAAGCTATTTACCTGGACTGAGTAGTGCCAGAGAGCCTTTGAGGAGTTGAGGTTGAGGCTGACAACTACTTCTATTTTAAGACTACCGGAGGAAGGCATGGAGTGTGTAGTGTATTTCAATACCTTAGGAGTTGGTCTTGGTTGCGTATTGATGAAGTGGTAAGTAGTTATCACATAGGAGTCGAGTCATTTGAGGCCCCACAAGAAGAATAAGGTGACTCGTGAGATGATAGTGGTAGTCTTCGCTCTGAGGATGTGGAGGTATTATCTTCTAGGAGAGCGCTTTGTGGTTTACTTAGACCATTAGAGTCACAGGTACATATTCACATAAAGATACTTAAACCTGAGATAGTATCACTGGTTGGAATTTCTAAAAGACTATGTCTTCGAGACAACCTATACTCTAGGGAAGAGAAACGTGGTAGTAGATTCCCTTAGTAGGAAGTCTTAGGATAGCTTGGTGAAAAAGGAATCTAATCAGTTGGATTCCTTTCAGCTGACCCTGGTGGAGCAATAGGGTGCATATTTTCTTTAGTTATTGGTGTTGACTCCTCCACTCCTTCAACGTTTGAGAGATTTCTAGTTGGGATACATTTACTGTGAGGTCTTGAGTGACCAGATATCCATATTAGATTCACCATTTGGTATTCTAAAGAGGAGAATCATGTCATCCTTTTCCAAGGATGGACAGTGGTCCCAATCACGAAGTGGGAGGATGTTATGAGAGAGTTTTACACTTCTCATTTAGTCATACATCCTGGTGTGGGGAAGATGCACAGAGACCTCCAGCGGCAATTTTGGTGGTCCTTCATGAGACGAAGCATGGATGAGTTCGTCTCTCAGTGCCTCATCTATCAGCAGGTGAAGGCTGAGCACCAGGTTCCTGCAAGTTTGTTGCAGCCCCTTGAGATCTCGGAGTGGAATTAGGATAGCATATCCAAGCAATTTTTTATAGGTCTTTTTCAGTGAGTGAGGGGCCATGACACCATCTAGGTTATAGTTTACTAACTCACGAAGTTTACACACTTCCTTTCTATCATGGAGTAGAGTTTGTTGGGGGAATTTGGGGAAGATGTATGTATGGGAGATTGTTCACCTTCATGGGGTTCCCACGATTATTTTCTCCGACCGTGATGTGTGGTTTATCTCCTATTTTTGAAGAGTCCTAGAGGAGGAATTTGAGACCCATATGAGGATGATTACAGCCTTTCACCCCCAGATGGATGGGCAGACCAAGCACTCCATCCAGGTGTTGGAGGATATGTTGAAGGCTTGCGTGTTTGACTTTGGCCAGAGTTGGGAGGATTAATTTCCCTTAGTATAAATTGAATAAAATAATAGATACCACTCTTAAATCTGCATGGAACCTTTTGAGGCCCTGTATGGGAGATCATGTAGGTCACCCTTGTGCTGGAAAAAGATCGATGAGGTGTCTCATGTGGGTCTAAAGTTAGTACGGGTGATGACAGAGAAGGTACAGATCATCCATGAGTGAATGAGGATGGCCGAGAGCATACAGAATTATTATACAGATCGACGCCGTAGTCCCTTGGAGTTCAATAAGGGAGGTCATGTTTTCCTAAGAGTCTCCCCGTGATGAGGATTTTGGAGGTTTGACCGAGGAGTCAAGCTATCCCTGAGATTCATCAGGTCATTTGAGATATTTTAGAGGGTTGGATAGGTTGCTTACCACTTTTCCCTACCCACACAATTGGATCAGGTGCACAAAATCTTCCACATGTCATAGTTGAGGAGATATGTGCATGAACCTATGCATGATATCGACTGGGGAAAGGTGGATATCGAAGATGGATATGCTTTTGCAAATCACACGGTGACAATTGATGATCAAAAGTAGGGGACCCTATGTGGATGAACCATCCCCTTGGTTCTCATGTTGTGGCAGGACAGGAATGTGCAGGAGAGCTCTTGTGAGCAAGAGATCCAAATACTGGCTCAGTATCCTAAGATTTTTATATAGTTTTTCTTTTCGGGGATCAAAATCTTAAAGGATGGAATTATGTAGAGACCCGAATTTTTCCTTGTAATACTTTAAAATATTTCTAAATATATTTATGCAGCTGGGCATTGAGATGACATGTGATTATGATGACTGGTGTGCCTGGAATTAATTTTATAAAAATATTAATTATATTTTATATTACACATGCACAATTTCTTAAAGAAAATAGGATAACTCTCAAACAAAATCGTGGATCAGAAATATGAGACCACAGTTGAGTCTCGAAAGTGATGTCCACCCTATGTGGGACCAAAAATAGGTTAGTGCGGGGTGTTCAGATAAGTTGGTTGTTGGTGGTGTATTTAATGTACTAATTAAATTATTAAATTAATTAATTCATTAAATTAATGAAATTTTTTTCCTTTAATTAAAATTTTATAGTGATTTACCCAGGGGTAGTATCATAACCCGAGAATCATCGAGAGAATATTCTTTTCTTCTATTGGTGAATCAAATTAGATGATGACAAATTTCTAGATCATAACAGATTGAAGCACAACAAACAAAATGACTCATCTCAATCATTGGTGATTGTGTTCTTTGATGAAAAAGGATCTAATCTCTAGGTAGGACTATTAAATTCATGGTTTATGCCATTTTTATTAAATTCATTGAGTATGATCAAGTCTTCCATGATTTGTGACCATTCCTAGTTGTTTCATGTTCTAATGCACTGAAATTAAATTGGTTATTCAATTTTTTTCTAACTTCGGATCTCCCAATTGTGTTTATTTGCCTAAAATTTTTAGAAAACAATTTTTTAACCCTTGTTCTTGTGGATTTATCCCAAAAATTGTTCATGGTTTTCATTATTGGACTACGGGGTCGTGATTCGACATTGTCAGGTGGGACCGAGCCCAATCGGACTCCTGGATTCACAATGGTTTTGTGAGTGATGAAGGGATCAGTGATCGAGGATGAATTTGAAGACGAATTAGGTTATAGAGGGTGTTTTTCTTGTATTTGAGATCTGAGACTGATCGGATGGATCATAGGTGCGGTAACGCGTACGGGTTTCCATGTGAATAATTGGAACATGATTTTCGGCTACCAGAGGCCCAAAATTGTCGGTCGGAGTGTAGATCCACCATTTTTGGGAGGAGATGAGGCCAGATTAGAAGGTTTTATGGTCATATCTAAAGCGTAGAGAACATATCTAGAATTATAGAAAATCCCAACTATACGCTGTGTAGTTTGAAGAACACAAGGTTTGTTGGGCCTTGGCTATGGTGGATAGGGTTTCATCGATTTACAAGTATCACATGCGATGTGGGACCCCCACACACTGTGTGACCATATGTTGGGGGACTCCGTGTGTACTCTGGGAGTACACGGTCAAGGGAATGGCTAGGCACACGTCATGTGATAAAGTACACAAACATGGGATATGTATACAGACATGGTCAGGAGAACACGGCTCGACCCCGGGTAGCTTTCACACGGTGTGTAGTCCACCTATACGTCATGTACTTATACATGGTCTAGAATCCATGTGATGGAAAGGAAACAATCAGATGAAAGAGTGGGAACACATGCTATGTGGGTCCCCTACACACTGTGTACCCCTAGTTTCCTTTTGAGGGCACTTCAATCTCTCGTATCTCCTTCGTTTGGACTTGGATTTTGGTCTGTAAGTAGCGAATCCTAAGTGTTTTTCCATGTATAACATGATGGTAGCCTCAGTAGTAGATTTTTTTATATGATGTGAGATTTTTTAGGCATGACTCTTATTTAGGTGATGCTCGATGATGGCAATGATCGTGCAGGATCACCATAGCCTTTCTGAGTGGCACCCTCCAACTGGGATGGCATGGGTTATCGATGACTACAGTGGCACCCTCCTGCAGAGACAGGGCATGGGTCATCGACCTTCTAAATAGAACCCTCCTACTGGGTTGGGCATGATTCCTTGATGACTAGAGTGGAACCCTCCTACGAAGATAGGGTGTCATGACCCCCTCCCTCCCAAGATTCCCCTCTAGAGATGGAAATGAAGGAAGAGAGATAATGACCCTCGAGTCTCGCCTCCAGTAGGCCTCAGGGTGGCGACCAGCACCAAGGGTATACAATTCTCACAAAATGGGAGGCATTACCCTTTTTATAGTAAACAATATCGGGAGATAAGATGTATCAACCTCAAAAAAACTCCATGACACAAACACACACACATAGACACACACACACATATATATATATATAAGTAACCCAAAACTATATCACATGCATGTTTAAAATAGAATTTATAAAAATACAATAAAACTCCAAAGTAAGTACCAAAAGAAAAAAACTAAGTACCAAAACAGCAGTTATCCTGATATCTAATCTATTAAGGTCCAATACAGTCCATGTAATCCCCCTAGAAACCTGAAAGTAGTTTTATATACATAGGTTGAGCATTCAAGTATACTCAGTAGAAAAAACCAAGGTCGCTCATACATAAGTGGGAGAAGCATACTAATGCCCATGTGAGAAAACAATAGAAACTAACACACCTAACAAGTAACACTAACCATACCAACCTCACAAAAGGTACACTCACCAAATAACACAAGTAAAGTAAAGTAATATAATAAGCACATCGATATTTGGGTACTCCTCCTCACTTTCCCACTGATTAGTCGCTCTCACACCCTAATGGAAAATTCCCAAGCACTACCACCTCTTCCAAAAGAACCACGTCACAACCCTCCCACACACACCTAGGCCACAAACTACACCACATCTGCCCATATACACTTGTTACAAAAACCACATCGCATATCGCTCACAGAAACATGGGCCACAAACCATACCTCATCCCAAAGACACCTGGGAAAGCACATAACATATCATCCCGAAGACACCTGGGAATCACAACTCACTTTCACACACCTAGGTCTCACAAACCAACATGCCCGAAGAATCTTGGTCTGTCACTACCTGGAAGAGGGATCAGGGAAGAGCGGGTGGTCATCCATCCATCCTCCAATTATGATGTTTGGGAAAGACGCCCTCCCCCATGAAATGGGGGTGTTAGGAACATAGTGATCAACTAGGGTGGGGTGTGCAGAGAAATCACAAGGAACTACAATTATAAATGTATATGTATCAAACACTCAGCCCAACCTATGGGTTTTTTTCAAAGAAACAACCAGACCATATAGAACCGCCTTTGCTGCTACCTTTAATGTACAACCACACAACCATCCACAAACTTTAACATACCCCCATCCAAATAATTTAACCAATTATAATTATTTATTAAAGAAACAATTTATTCATTCCATCCCTACCTAGGAAACTACCAACTACATCATGCATCAAGTCACATAGTATAGTCCATGCTAAGGAAAAAAGAACCACAGTGAACAATATCACTTAATATTTCTAATCCGTTCAACACCCATACCGACCACTATCATCATCATTGTTCAAAGTAATTATGCTTTTTCTTTTATCTCAATAAGAAAAACCCCAACTTACTACCAAACCCCACAACACACCTCATCACAACCAACCCGACAGCCCTGATATATAACAACACCACTCCCATCACACCCAGTAATATAAATATAGCACAACCTGAACCTACATCCCCGCTGCTCAAACACTACCCATCCATTCTACCATCCGTACCATCCCACCTTACAGCCATGCTCTAAACCCCAACACCACACGACCACATAAGGCACAAGACACAAAATAGAATGGATCCATACATAGTACACAACCACACCAAATAGATAAAGAGTGTATTCAGATTTAGCCAACAATATTTCTTTAATTCCACTTTGATAATTTGATAGTGATCACAGAATAAGTTCAATCCTGGGGAATCAATTTATTTAACTGTATTTACATGGTTAATCAATTTCACAATTAAAATAGTTCAATAGGGGATCAACAACTAGTATAAACCATCACATGTGTGCAAGAAAAGACCACCAACAACCATGATTTTCAGATAGAATATAGCTATAAAAAACACAACATGGATCAAATATAATAGATAAAATAAAATGATCATCATCATCATCTTATTATCCCCTAATTTATTATTATAGTTAACAAAACCCATTATTGTAATAGGTCTAATTATCTTCGTAACAGCCTTAATTAAAAGTTTAGATTCGGTCGTATTCATAAAGAGACATCATCTTACCCCCCTGCATGACACACAATTAAAATTGAGACTAAGGGATCCCCTGCACCTCCTTCTTGTTCCAAAATAGGGGGTACGTGAGCAGTAGAAAATACTTTAAGGGAAAACTATATTTCAAGGTCACACCAAAACTCCATGGGGAAGAAAGTTTTTGGGTGCTCAGTAGCAATAGAGTAAAGAGAAAGTGAACAAGGGAGAAAGGATCTTGGCTTTAGAAAGGCCAGATCCTATATCTATGGGGAAAATGGTTTCAATGTCCATTAATGATGGATCACGATCAAGACCATGTGGTTTGATTGTTAAAAGTGTGGGGGTGTTAGAAAATTAAATATATAATTTATATCCTTTTAAATGAATTTAAAAACAATTAACCATGGTTTTAAACTCATTTTACATTAAATAAAATGTTAAAGGGGAGAATCTGGAAAAACTAGGAAAAACTGGAATTTTGAAAAAATGTTGGAAATAAATTACCATTGGGTGAGTCACCAACGTGAGCTACTGATGGTGAGTCATCAATGCGAGTAAACAATTAGAGTCACTAACATGACTCACCGATGGAAATTCACCGATGTGGTCACCAATGGTGAGTCATCGATGTGACTCACCAACATGACTCACTGATGGCGAGTCACCGATGCGAGTCACTGATGGCAAGTCACTGACGTGACTCACTGATGGTGAGACACTGATGCGAGTCACCAATGCGAGTCTCCAACATGATTCGCTGATAATGACGAGTCACCGATGCAACTCACCGATAATGAGTCACTAACGTGACTCACCGATGCCACTTACCGACACCACCTACAGACACCACCTAACGTTGGAAAACTGGATTTTTTACAAACTCTTGAAATGAGTCACCATGACTCCCCAGATTAACTCAAACATTGGATTTTCAAAATGTAATGGATCAGAGAGTTATGGTCCATTACATTAGATACCTCTCAAACTATTCTCATCCTCGATAATTCAAAACTAAACCCAGAAGAAAGAAGGGTTCGAACAACCACCCCGTAAGATACCTTTCAAGGATCTTTCCACACTTGAAACACTATCACCGACTAACACGCCAAAGTTCAATGATAAACCACCATGTTTTGTTGAGACTAGAGTGAAACCTAAACATCCAAGAACATCTCCCTCAATATTTTCCAACCCAAAAAACCACAAGACATACCACACAAGCACCAAAATTCACACTGTCCAGACACACAAATCTTGGAATTCCTTTTTCCATGTCAATATAATATTCGCTCTAGGTGGCACTAACTCATCCTCATGGGTTTAATCACATCCTCATTAGTGTATCTTGATTAGGAATCAGGTCCTCCCCTCTTCATATGTCAGGACCTCATCACACATTACATAACAAGTAAACAACTTATCTCATATCAAACAAGGTTCAAGAATTACATTACAAAGGAAAAAAAACAAGGAAAAACTCAGAACAACTCTACATACTGGGCACACATCTATGTCTCCCTTTCCCAAGTACTCTCCTCCAGGACACCATATCTCCACAACATGCAAACCAAAGGAATGGTCCACCCGCGCAGCACCTTCTCTCAACGAGTCTGGATCTCCACTTGTCGTTCCACAAACATTGTGTCATCTTCGATATCCAACTCTCCCAAATTAATGACATGGGAGTCATTGTGAAGATACTGTAGAAGATGAGAGATGTGAAAGATTTTGTGGATCCTCTCCAACTACGGTGGAAATTATAGCTAGTATGGCACCTCACTGACACTTCCCAACACCTCAAAAGGTCCGATGAACCTTGGAGAAAGATTTCTCTCCCTACCAAACCTCCATTGTCCACATCGAGGGGAAACCTTAAAGAAAATGTGGTCCCACACATCAAACTCTGAGGGTATACTCCTATGATTGGTGTATGACTTCTTCTAGTATTATACCACCTTCATCCTCTTACAAACAAGATGCACCTTCTCAATCATACTTTGCACCATGTCCGGACCAAGAACAACCGCCTCCCCAACTTCTGTCTAGCACAAGGGTGAGTGACATGGACTTCCATACAAACCTTAAAACGAATCCATGCCAATGGAATATTGATATCCATTTTTGTAAGAAAACTCCACCAATGGAAAGTTTCACACCCATGATCTTCTAAAGTCCAAGATGTATACCCACAGCATGTCCTCCAATGTCTGGATGCTCTACTCTGTATGTTCATCCATCTGAGGGTGTAAGGCAGTGTTGAGGATTAACTGAGTGCTAAAAGCTTTCAGTAATACCATCTATACTCACGAGGTAAACCATTTTTCTCAATATGAGATGATGGATCTTCGAACTCCATGCAGCTGCACCACCTCATCCACATACCTCATGGACAAGGCATCCACTGCACATGGATCCTTAATCGCTAAGAAGTGAGTCGATTTCTTCAGTCTATCCACCACTACCCAGATTTCATCACATCATACTTGAGCCCTAGGTAACCCTATGATGAAATACATCAAGATGTCATCCCACTTCCACACGGTGACATCTAAGGGCTGCAACAAACCACCAAGAATATGGTGCTCAACCTTCACTTGCCAGCACACTAAGCACTTTTCCATGAACTCTACCACCACCTGTTTCATCTCGGGCCACCAAAACTGTTCTCTCAATCCATAGTATATCTTGGAAATTTTCAAGTGTACCACCAAGGGTGATCTATGAAACTCATGTAGAACTTATTCATGCATCGCCACTGGAACAAATAGCCTCCCACGGAAAAATCATCTGATTCTGACCATCCATTGACCATTCTTCTAGAGCATCACTATGGTCAATGCGATCATGCATCACCTCTACCTTTGAGTCTCCCCACTAAGACTCCTACAACTGCTGCATCAGATTAGACTACACTGACATTTGAAATAGATATCCTCTACTGCCATCCATTCTTGTATCTAAGTGTAAGGCGGCCAAATCCTCCATCACCTTCCAAGCATCTGGAGATTCCCAAACTACCCCCCTTTACAACTTCCTACTCAAGGAATCATCCATAATGTTCCCCTTTCCAAAGGTGTAAGATATCTCAAAGTCATAATCTTGGTGAAACTCCATCCACCTCTATTTTCACAAGTTCAGATCTCACTGGGAAAAGATATACCTCAAGATCATGTGATCTGTGAAGACCATAAAACACTCTCTAATGAGGTAATGCCACCACAACTTCAGGGAGAACATGACCACTGCTAGATCCAGATCATGGGTGTAATAGTTACATTCATGGGGATGTAACTATCTATACCCATAAGAGATCACTCCTCATTGTTGCATCAGCACACATCCCAAACCCAAACAGCAAGCATCATAAAACACCTCAAACATCACCCTTCCTCTGGAAACCAGAGCACTGACCAACTTCCTTTTCAGGTAGCTAAATTTTTCCTCACACTTCCCACTCCACACAAAGGTTAGGTCATTCTTGGTCAAGATTGTCAATGGAGCTTCTACTTGAGAGAAATTGGGTATGAATATTTAGTAATAACCTGAAACTGAGGAAACTTTAAACCTCTGCAACATTATTGGGAGATTCCCAAGAAACAACTTCCTCGACCTTTGATTGGTCTACTGATACACCCTATTGTGACACCACATGTCTAAGGAAATGTACCTCTCTTGTCTATAAATTACACTTGGACAACCTCCCATAGAGTTAGTGGCATTGAAGAACCTCCATGACAGTCCTGAGATGATTGGTATTCTCCTCCTATTACTTTGAGTATATTGGGATTTCATCAATGAATATGATGATGAAACGGTCTAAGAACTCACATAAAATGGAGTTAATGGTACCCATGAACACGGTCGGTGCATTTGTTACACCGAATGGAATAACCACGAACTTGAAGTGATCATACCTACACCTGAAAGCAGTATTCAGGATATCACCTTCCTTCACCCTCAAATGGTGATACCCGGACTTCAGATTGATCTTAAAGAACCAACTTGAACCCCTTAGCTGGTCAAAAAGATCATCTATCCTCGAGAGAGGGTAAAGGTTCTTGACTGTTACCTAATTCAACCTCTGATAGTCTATGCACAGCCTTAGACCACCATCCTTATTTTTTGAAAACAATACTGAAGCACCCCATGGAGACACATTAGGCCAGATAAATCCCATATTAATCATATCATCTATCTGAATCCTCAACTCCTGCAACTATGAAGGTGTCATCTGATAGGGAGCCATCGAAATCGAAGAAGCATCGGGTTGTAAGTCTATCCCAAACTCAACATCATGTCAAGGGGGTATATTCACAACCTCATCAGGGAATACATCCAAGAACTTACCAAATATGTGGGAAAAATTTTCCATTTTAGCATCCACTAATTTCACTAACAGCTTGGCTAACAAGAAAAGAAGAGGCTTCATATTCCAACTTCCCATCTGACAACTCCACTCACCAACGAACGCCACACACTAGAAATCCATGTATGAAAATGAAACTCTCCTTCAGAAGTAGTCAATAACAGCATGCATAGAGTACAGCTTGTTTATGATAAGGATGACATCATATGATTGCATCTATAATAGAAAAATATCCCCAAGGGACTGATGCGGTCCCATCATCAACTTACATTCTAGGAACGCATCAAACAAGCTAGTATAACCTCTAACTAGCATACTCAACACCAGGTGCATAGGAATCCTATCTACTTCTGGTCCTAGAATATGGCTAGAACAAGTGCAAAAAAAGTAGTGTGAAGCTCCTGAATAAAAAAAAGCATGAGAAAGAGTATTAAATAGATTGATCGTACCTCAAACGGTCTCTAGCCCTGCTAGAACTGCTGCATCTATGGTGTGTAAATGACCACACCCAGCTCTTATTCCCCTATAATAATGACTGAAACTTCGACCATTCTGAGGTCAAGGTCCCTGGGGAACACCCTAAGGTCAGCCTCTACCTGCCTCATCTCCCCTTGGTGGAGTAGGAGCTTGTTGTATCTGCTGTTGAAACGGACTAGGTTGAAACTACTATTGATGTGGGTGTTGAACCTACCCACCTCCACCATAATGAGCTTGAATGGTCACTAGGAACTGACTTTGGAGGTTCCCACGGCCTCCATAAGTGATCCACCTTGGTCCTAAGCCCATGGGAAAAGCACAAGGACCAGAAGTTTGAAACGGAAATTGTTGAGGTCACCTCCCCACCGGTCAAAACCTGAAAGTCCCTGGCACCAAAGTCATGTTGTTGATAACCTTTCCCTTTAAATAACTAGGCTGACTCCCTTCTTGAACTAGACCTCCTTGTGAGGGAATCCTCTCAACAACCTCTTCCTTCTTCTTGACCTCTAAGTATTTCGGTAAGCTAAATGGAGTAACCAGGTACTAGAGAGAAGGACAAAGTGTCTCCTCTAGGCGTCTCGTGCAAGACTCCTCATCCAGAAAGAGATCCAAAGAAAAATGAAGGAGATCCTTGAACTTGATCCCCAAATCTTGTACCAACATACTCCCTTACTTGAGGGAGAGTAAATCATGTGTCTTCTCGTCCTTCATGGTCGAAGAAAGGAATTTGGCTCAGAACTCCTTCTCAAAATCGACCCACATAACGTCAACCTCCTTCCTCTTCCCCAGGTACAGCATCAACCACTGATGTAAAAATTACCTAATTTGAATCACCGCTAAAGGAAATTAGTACTCCGTTGGAGCCTGAATCAAGATAAATTTGATCACAAGCTCCTCAAGACAACTCTTTGTCTCCACGTCTAAAAAATTTCCCTTGTAGTTTTCTATCTGCCACTGTAAATCATGTGGCATCTTCTACCGCTGGTTTTCCTCCTCTGCTGAATCGACCATCTGCCAATCAACTGGATCGGTCTGCCTAGACTCAACTACCAGATCCACATGTGGATGACGTTCTGGTTCTATAGTTTAAAGGTAAAGAATGAATTTCTAAATCTGAATAGTAAGGAAATCTATTTAAGATTTATTTTAACTATTTATTTAAATTTCCCCAAATGCCCAAATTTAAACTGAAACACAAGTCATTATAATTCATGTAAATTTCCTATGGTCTCTACCCCACAAATAGTATAGATTCACTTGGTTGTTCAATAGTCTTAGAGTTCTTGTATCGAATCATAGGGGGTCCTAAAATCCCATGTCCTAGCCGGTATTCCCTAGCCCATGTCATGCACCAAGATCATTTAACACTATTTCCCTACCAATCCATGCAATAATCACTATTACTAACTCCAAACATCATCATATCTCTCAAATATTAGCCTCTGATATCATTCTTTCATGACCCCTCCCTCCAAAGATGCCCCTCCTGAGCTGGTAATGAAGGAAGAGAGATATGTTGGATTGGGTTATACCAAATATACACAAGCGGGGGGTGAATTATGTCTTTTAAAAATTCTTCACGAGATCGTGTTCTGTCCTTTAACTTTAATCAGATAGATTAATGCATCAGAAATAAAAATAGCAGGGACACATGATGTATAGTGGTTTGGAGAACATAAGGCTCCTAGTCCACTCCACCAATGATCTACTCCACGAGCTTGGTGATTTTCACTATCTGGTCCTCTTATCAACAGACCATTCCACAACTGAGTACAGGCAGTTGACACCTTTAAAATCTAAGGAAAAACAGAGCCTTCTGGTTCAATCTTAGAACCTACAAATCTTAGTACGAGAATTCGGTCACCCAAGATAAAAAGAAGTATTTGTTCTCTAAAAATACTTTCCCATTGTTCCTAAAAATTTCAACAGAATTCAATTGATAGTAGATGGATTGTCGAATTTAGAAATAATGATCTTCAAGTAAGAGTCATTCTGATTCGATCCAGTTGTATATATAGAAAAAATAATTTGCAACTTCAGCAGCTGTAGATTCACAATAGATCTTCAATGTCGAATGAGTGAATCTTCTATCGTGTTTCTTCTTCTTTAATAAATAGAGCTTTATCGCTCTTCCTAACAGCATATCTGTAAGTCTCGATTATCTCAATTGTATCAATGTTGTCGTGCAACAGATATTGTTTATCATAAGAGTATCTACTCTCATATTCTTGTTTTTTGACCTTATATGTTGTATATATTAAATTTCAAAATAGAATAAATATATCAATCACTTTATCTGCAAATACAGATCCACAAAAGTCGCCTTCTGACTCGCGATATTCAAAAAATTCGAAATAACAGAGCAGTCATAACTCCCTTGAAAATTCGGAATGAAAATATCCTTTTAAATTGATCCTTTGAATCATAGATAAATGGATTTGAATCAATCAAAGATGCGCTTTAAAATCAGCTTTTAATCTGGCTTGAAATCAGCCTAATAATTCACTTGAAGATTGTTTCATAATAATATCGTCTTTAATTCTCTGACACCAAACATAAGGTTGAACTGTATATCATGCATCTTCTGAATGTAAGATATATCACAAACGTAAGGTTGATGACGCATCCTTCAAACATAAGGTTGAATACAAACGTAGGTTGATCAAAAATATAGGTTTGATCATCCATGCTTTTATTTCCACCATACAAACGTATGATAAATGATCCATACTTTTATAAGATTCCAAACGAAAGGTACATGATCCATACTTTTGATGAAATGTAAGGTTGTTCACAGAAGTAAGGTTGATGAACCATACTTTTGAGAAACAAACGTAACATTTAAAACTTACATACGGTTCTTCTTCCATACTTTTCTAATATCCCAAACGTAGGGTTCCTTCCTAAAGTAGGGTTATTATTTCATAATTTTCCGATAACATATGGTTTTTTAACCATACTTTTATGATATCTCATAAAGTATACACTACATTCCATCCTAACACTACACTTCTCCACTTAGGGTATGAACAGTGTTTCTAGAACATGCTTAATCAATTCCCAAATATGTAGAGAATGAGCAGTGTTTCTAGAACACGCTAATGCAAATAATTTATCAATTAATTCTCATTGTTTAAAAACTTAAATATTTCTTCCAGTAATAAAAAGATAATGAATAATAAATTCCTGAAATACACTTAAAATAAAATCATTAGAAAACAATTCAGGGTATTTGTGGGCATCAAAATCATCATAAAGAGATAGAGTATTGTTCTCAACGATCTCCCCCTTTTTAATAAAAATATTATGTATTGTTGAAAACAAAACTTTCTCAACAGTCTCCCCCTTTCTGATGATCACAAAACCCATAAAATAATAAATGAAATTAACTTTCAAAATTAATTACATATAGTTTATAATTTTTCTTAGATAAAACAATATTTAATTTTAACAATATTATTTCAAAAAAATAAACATTTTGTTATCCGTAATCATAAAAATAAATTTATCCCCCTTTTTCTAAGGTGAAAAAATAAAAATAAATAAAAATGTTTATCCAAATTTCTCCCCCAATAGAAAGAGTTAAAAAAAATTCTCCAATAAATTTCAAATAAAGATTTAGAACAATTAAATTACAATGTGAAATAGTTAAAATAAAATGTTGTGTTTATCCAAATTTCTCCCCCTTTTTGTGATATGAAAAAGAATGATAGAATATGGAATAGAACACATTTTAATGTAGAACTGAACTTAAATAAATTCCATTATTAACTGTTTGTCAATAAGTGAATCTAGATTACCAACATATCTAAACAAAGACAGTAAAACTAAGAGAAACACACAAATATAGAATGAAACAAAATTTTATTTAAAATATGTAACAGTGACAATCATGATGAACACAGGAAGCAAGGTGTGGTAAGGTTATAAGATAGGGTATATCTCCTCTAAACTACGGCCTTGATTTCTGTCAACTGCTCCCTTAGCCTTCTCATCATGCCATATCCCAGTTTGATGATAAGATATCTATTCTCATGATTCATATGAATATCTTCTATCTTATTTACTCTGAAAAACTCATGGAGCCTTTCTTCGTTCTCCATAAACAGAGTCAAATTCACTGTGAACTGAGTCAGTACAGTTGTAATACTTGGTTCACTTGAGTTCAATTGGTCAACTAAAAACTTTTGATTATCTAACATCACAGACAAATGGGAACTATTTCATTGAATCTCTTGCAATCTGTCATTTATATTTCTCATTGCTGCTGTAATAGCCTAAAATATTCTGATTAAATCAGGTGAAGTACCTGATGCACAAGCCTCACTTGGTCTGACAGATGTAAATTGTTGCTCTATGAAGGATTTGAATTCCATTAAATTTGTCTTCATAACCATCTCTGATTTCAACTTTGAAACTTCATTTAACATTTCCCTCTTAAACACTTCAACTTAATTCTTTGAAACTGAACTACCTTTCAGGTTTTGAAATTTCAACTGTTCTTTCTCTAAGACTCTCCTCAGAGCAGCATTTTCAGATTCCAAACTTGACAGCTTCCTGTACAGCTCTTCTACTTCCTTATTTACTGAATCAAAGGAACCCTGTACTTGATTCTCATCCTCAGCTTGTACTTGGTGCAGCATCACTATAGGTAATGACTCTGCATCAGATTTCTTCTTATCTTCCTCCTGAGTAGATTTTTTCACTGAATTATCCTCAGAGACTATCCCAGACTCTTCCAAAAAAAATCCTCATTTAACACCTCTATATGTACTTCAGAAACATTTTCATCCTAAATTTTAACATTTGATGGAGGTTTCTCCTCATGAGCACCATCTGTATCCATTTCCTCCAATGGGTTTTCTAAAACAATTTCCTCTTGAATTATATGAGGACTTGTCACTTCTACTTCACCAGGCACGACCTCCTTTTCTTTTTTAGTTTCAGTTTCTACTCAAGCCTCTACAATAGTTTCAACATCAGCTGTAAATATTACCTCTTCTTGAGCCTCTTCTCTTTTTTCAACTTGAGGAGTCATATCAATTTGAGAAGCTATTGGTTGAGAAATTTCTTGTACTTAAGAGTCTCTAATGAATCTGTAGCTTAGAATAGGTCCAGTTTCATCTGCGAGTGCTTGAGTAGTTTGTTCATAAGATTGAGTCACTCGATGTCTTGACCTCTAGAGTTCGTTTTGACTTTCATCATCTATTGATGGATCAACTTCTTCAAACCGTATCCTCTATGATACTGAACTTGTTTTAGATTCAGCTACTCCTTCTTTTGATTTTTCTGGTTGGGCCTGAGCACTTTCTTCATCCTCTTCAGCTCCAACAGGAAGCAGTTTTTCTTTGATAATGCTCTAGAAATATCCAATTTTTCTCAAAGTACTAGCATTAAAGATATCACTATGGTTTCATCTCACCCGAGTATCCACTGATCTTATCATATCTGTATTAAATAGAATTGTTGAGATAAATCTTCCAAAAGGATAAAAACTCATTCTTGCCTTTGGTTGGAAACAGTAACTGATACAACTCACCATGTATCTCAGAAAGTTTAATTTAATATCACTCATCAGAAAAAACATTAAATACATATCTGGATAAAGAATATTTTCCATTTTAGAAATCCTGGGTGCAATCCCAGTTTGCACAAACTTAACCAATATCTTTTGGTCCGATTCCAAGTCCTTTATAAACATTTTCCTGATATTTGTTGATCCAAATAGAAATGACATAATATCCTCATATTTATGTACACTATCGCCAATATTTTTCAAATCAAAATGATAAAATTCCTCATGAGGGAAGTTTATAATCTGAGCAATTTCTACAGATGAGATTGAAAAATATTTGTCTTCTATTTTCTCTATCATGGAATCTTTATCTTCCCCCAGACTAAACTGAACAGATTTGAAGAAATAATGAAGCTCCACCTCATATAAAAACTCAGTTTTCTCACCATTAAAAGTTTGTTTGAGGTTTTGAAAAGCAAGAGCCTGGTTTAGCAAAAGGTTCGTTTAATATAACCATTCCGTATCTATGACCTTTCCTTGCAAAAATTTCCTTCCTTCAGAGCATTGTCTCTTGGCAGTGCTGGTCTCATCCTCATTGGTTCTCTTGGTCTTGTCCATTTCTGTCATAAATCTATAAAGGTTCGAAAAAGGATTAGGTTTTTGAAGGTTCAGGTTCATATTGACAAAGAGCGGTAATGCTTCATGAGCTCGAAAGGGTTTTTGGTAGAAATGAAATGATTTAGAATTCAAAAGGGTTCTGATAGCCTCGATTCTCATCTCATCAATAATCATTACATAAATTTTAAAAACAAATAAAATTGTACGCACACATATAAAAATAAATCTAATAAAAATAAAAAAACAATTCTGTTTGAAAAACAAATAACTAATTTATTTTAAATAGTATTAAAAAAATAGAAATAGCATAATCAAATGAATAAAATAAAACTTTATTTAAAAATAAATAAACCTAGCTCCCCCTTAATAAAATAAAACCTTTCAGTGAGAAGCGGTTTAGTAAAAATATCATCTAATTTAATTTCAGTACTTACAAATTCTAAGAATATATCCTTTTTAAGAACATGGTCTCTTAGAAAATGATGTCTGGTATCAATATGCTTAGTCCTAGAATGATTAATAGGATTTTTTGAAATATTAATTGCACTTGTATTATCACATAAAATAAATGTATTATTAAAATTTAGTCCAAAGTCTATAAGAGTAATTTTCATCCACAACACTTGTGCACAGCAACTGCCAACAGACACATATTCTGCCTCATCTGTTGATAGGGAAACTGAATGTTGTTTCTTACTTGACCATGATACTAAGAATTTTCCTAAAAAGTGACAAGTACCTGAAGTGCTTTTCCTATCTAATCTATAACTCCCAAAGTTTGAATCTGAATGTGAAATTAAATTAAAATTAGACTTTTTTTTATAAAGAAGTGATTGAAAAACAATTCCTTTTAAATATCTAAAAATTCTTTTAACAACAGTTAAATGGAATTCTTTAGGATTTTATTAAAATCTTTCACAAATACATACTGAATACATTATATCTATCCTACTAGAAATAATATATAATAAACTACTAATCATACCTCTATATAACTTTTTGTCAATTGATTTCCCAGTTTCATCCAAGTTAAGTTTTATATTAGTACACATAGGAGTTGTATATGTATTATTATTTTCAAGTAAAAATTTCTTTAATATATCAGAAATGTATTTTCTTTGATTTAAAACATTTCCAAAATCTTTTTGATAAATTTGAAGTCCTAAAAATAAATTTAACTCTCCCATCATACTCATTTCAAATTCTTTTTGCATTATATTTGAAAACTCATGACAAAGAGTTTTATTAGTTGATTCAAAAATTACATCATAAACATAAATTTGAACCAATAAAATATTAGAATTTATAGTTTTCTTAAATAGTGTTGGATCTGCCATTCCAACAGTAAAATAATTTTTCAAAAGAAAAGAGCTTAATCTTTCATACCAAGATCTAGGTGCTTGTTTAAGGCCATAAAGAGCTTTAGAAAGTTTAAAAACCAAATTTGGTTTTTGTGAATTTTCAAAACCAAGAGGTTTCTCAACATAAACTTCCTCCATTAAATAACCATTTAAAAAGGTAGACTTAACATCCATTTGAAATAATTTAAAGTTCATATGAGATGCGTAGGCTAAAAGGATTCTAATGCCTTCTAATCTATCTACAGGTGCAAAGGTCTCATCATAATTTATACCTTCTTTTTGATTATATCCTTTGGCTACTAGTCTGGATTTATTCCTAGTTATTATTCTTTGATAATATTGTTTATTTCTAAATACCCATTTTGTTCCTATAACTGGATAATTTTGTGGTCTTTCAACTAATTTCCAGACTTCATTTCTTTTGAACTGGTTTAGTTCTTCTTGCATTGCTATCATCCAACTTTCATCATCTAAATATTCTTCTATAGACTTGGGTTCTAATTGGGATATAAAGGCAAAAAACTCAACAAGTTTTCCTATGTTTCTTCTAGTTTTTATTCATGTTTCTAAGTTTCCTATTACGGTTTCTAAAGGGTGATTCTTTAGGGTCCTTGACTGTCTAGGTAGTACACTTATAGGCTCTTCAGTGTCATTTTCTTCTAGACTGGACTGAATTTTATTTATATCTTTTTCAAAATCATCTTTCAAGTCCTCAAGTATCGTGTTATCATTAGAATCAAGTTTATCTATTTGATCTGTCCTTTTCTCAAAGGGATCAAATTCATCAAATTTCACATGAACTAATTCTTCAATAATCCTTTACTTTTTATTAAAAACTCTATAAGCTTTGGAAGTATCAAAATATCATTAGAAAATTTCTTCATCAGATTTTGGATCAAACTTACCAAGATTGTCCTTGTTGTTTAAGGTGTAAACCTTGCATCCAAAAACTTTGAAGTAATTTACTTTAGGTTTTCTGTTATTCCAGAGTTCATAGGGTGTATTTTTCAAAATTGGTCTAATTAAAACTCTATTCATTATATAGCAGGATGTACTTACAGCTTCTGCCTAAAAATAGGTAGGAAGATTGTATTAATTTAGAATAGTCCTAGCCATTTCTTGAATAGTCCTATTTCTTCTTTCATGAATTCCATTTCGTTGAGGTGTTCTTGGTGAAGAGAAGGTGTGTTTAATACCCATATTTGAAAAAAAGGAATTGAATTCCAGATTCTAAAATTCTCCACCATGATCACTTATTAATGAAATTATTTTAAAACCTTTTTTATTTTGAAAAGATTTGAAAAAACTTTTAAATAATGTAAAAGCTTCATTTTTAAATTTTAAAAAGAAAATCCACGTAAATCTAGAATAGTCATCAACTAAAACATATACATAGAACTTAACAGTCAAACTTTCTACTCTTGAAGGTCCAAACAAATCCATATAGATAAGTTCTAGAGGTTTAGATGTTGTAATTTTGTTAACAGATTTGAAGGATGATTTGTGCTGCTTTCCAAGTTGACATGCATCACAAAATCTATCACTTTCAAACTTGAGACTAGGAAAATCAAAAAGTAATTGTTTCTTGGATAAATTATGTAAAGAATATATATTTCAATGTTCAAGTATTCTATTCCAGATCTAGGATTCATTTATCTTAGCAGTTAAGCAGTTTACTTGTTGTTTACACAAAGAATTTAAATCCAGGGTATACACATTATCAGTTCTAGGTGCTCTAAATTTAAGCAGTTTATTGTTGAAAATAGAACAGCAATTGTTAGAGAAATAAACAGCATAACCATCATCATAGAGTTGAGATATACTTATCCTATTATGTTTCAATACTTGTACATAAAGTACTTTATTGATTGAGACCTTCTGGATCTCCAAATGTTCCAATGTCAATTATCTTGCCTTTGGCATTGTCACCAAAAGTGACTAGTCCACCATATTTTTGAGTTAGTGTAGTGAAATTCGATGAGCTTCCAATCATATGCCTTGAGAAGCCACTGTCCATATACCATATGGACTTTTTACTTCTGTGAACTACTTCTTGCAAGGCATTTAAACAAATTGCTTTGGTACCCATATTCTGTTGGGTCCAGGAGTGTTAGCTAGCAATGATCTAGGAATCCAGACATACTTAGATTTTCTAAATTCAGCAGAATCGATTAAATTATTTGACACAAAAGCTTTATTAATGCCACTTATTTGAGGTTGTCTTAAGAAACATTTTTTAAAAATATGTACCCTTGTCCCACAGTAACTAAAATTTAATCTTTTTGTGCTTGGAACAAAATAATTATTGTATAGATTAGATTTTTCACCTTTACTGCCAATTCCAAATCTTTATTTCTTAATGATAGTTTTACCAATAATTTCATTCAAATAATTTTCTACTTTGGTAAAAACAAGGGATACGGTTTTATAGGTTTCTACTTCATTTTGCAGTGTTTTTACCTTTGATTCATAATATGTATAGTTAGTGTTAATTGAATTATACTTATCAGTTAAATCCTTAAGTTGTTTCATTATTGTATCTCTTTCATCTGAAATAGCCTTGTGAATGTTCTTTAAAGACTTATTCTTCTTAAAAATAGAATCATATTTTTCTTCAAGCATGTTGCAGTAGGCTGCAAGTCTTTCATTAGAATAGCGTGTTTCAAAACTAGAGTCAACATTAGAATCAGAAGAGTAGTATGATTGTACCTCATCTATTTATGCCATAAAGCACATGTTGTCTTTCAGATTTACTTCTTCCTTCTCTAAATCTGATTCTGAAGAGATGTTGGAGTCTTCAAACACACTCCATGTAGCTTTCATTGATTTCTTGTCTTTTTACTCATAATCATTCCTTTTGAATAACTTCTTCTTCTTGTCTTCTTTTAACTGAGGACAGTTAGGTCTGATGTGCCTCATTTTCTTACACTCATAACATCTGACTTCCTTTTCATCCTTTTTGAAATTTTTTCTGAATCCTTTCTTCTTTCTGTAGAATTTACTAAACTTTCTGGCTAGCTGAGCCAGTTTTACATCAGAATTTGATGAATCAGAACTTTCTGATTTCACCTTTACCTCCTTTTTCTTTATCTTTATGCTTTTACTTTGTAATGACACTTTTAAGGTAGTGTCATCTTTCTTTATAAAAACCTTATGCTCATTTTCTTCATCTTGCATCTCGGATTCATACATCATAAGTGTTCTAATAAGCTCTCTTATGGTTAAGTCTTTGACAGGGGTTGACTGTCAGATTGCAGAAGAGATTCCATTCCATTTAGTATGTAGTACTCTTAGTACTTTTAAAGCTTGATCTTCTTGTTTGATTAGTTCTCCCAAATAAGTTATATTGTTGAAAATTTCTATCAATATTCCATTAATTTGAGTGATTTTTTCACCTTTAAACATTCTAAATGTATCAAATTTAAGCTTAGTAGTAGCATATCTTATTTGCCTGACATTGTCAGTTCCTTCATAAGAAACAGAAATAGTTTACACATCTCATATGTTGTCATGCATTGAGATACTCTGTTGAATTCATCAGGTCCTAGACCACATATAATTGCATTCATTGCCTTTTATTTCATATCATATTTGGCTTCAGTAGCTACACTCCATGTCTCAAGATTTTCAGGTATTTTATATGGAGTCAGAATCTTAGAATATACTCTGTATCCAAGGTTTTTTAGATAAATTATCATTCTTGACTTCCAGCATCCATAATTTTCTCTATTGAAGTACGGTGCTCTCACAATAGACATTACCTCTCTTGTATCAGTCATCTTTCTCTGTGTATAATCCTTAATCACTTTCAACATGTTAAGGCTTTATCAGAAAGCTCCTCCTCTGATTCCAATTGTTGTATCTGGTTATACCAAATATACACAAGAGGGGGGTGAATTGTGTCTTTTACAAATTCTTTGCAAGATCATTTTATGTCCTTTAACTTTAATCAGATAGATTAATGCAGCAGAAATTAAAATATAAGGGACACACGATGTATAGTGGTTCGGTGAATAGAAGACCCCTAATCCACTTGATCGTACCACGATTCACTGTTTTATTCCACCCTTACACCGTTGTTTTAAACTAGTTTTGTAATGAATATTCCAAATATAATAATAAATTGAACTTTATGTTTGAATTAATTAATTAATTTTAATCAATATTAGAATGTTCAATGTTAATTGTTTTTATTATTTCAAAGTAGGTGGAGGTGATTTGAAGGGCCCTTGATGAAGTGGAAGAAAAATGGGCCAAAATTGCATGGATCCATGGACATATGTCCACTCTTTTGCATAGTACACAAAATTCGTGCTTCGAAATGGGCTTAAATTTTTTGGGCCGTTCCAAAATTTAATATTCTATATTTCATATTAAGTAACCCAATCCAGATTCGGATTCTATAGGGCCCATCTGAACTAATCTGTCCAAGCCACCAAATATGGACCAAGTCAAATGTAGTGTTCTGTATTTTATCAATATCTTGAGATTTAGTTGTCCAAATGGTTCCAAAATATCGGTGGAGATAGTAAAGAGGTAGGGATACAACTTTTCTATTTTCTCCAAAATGAGATAAGTCTGTATGAAGACCAAAACATGTGGTACAAGTGGATTGAAGAAATCTGTGTTCCTAAAACCACCTTCCAATTTTCCTATAAAATGGAACCTTGGGATCCACATTTTCAAGTTCGGCCAAGGAGTGAAGTGCTTCCAATTTGGAGTAATATAGGAGTCTCCTAATCACCTTGGAGGTTCTGGAGGCCCCTATCCTCATAGGTGGATCAATAATGAAGAAGGAGTTCCACCTGAGCTTCCTCCTCCACCCGATGTCGAGCTAAACGGTGGGCGTTCATTGTGAGGGAGCTACACACATGTCAAGGGAGTTACAATGCATATATTAGCTACTTGTTTGGAGTAATTTGGGTTTTAAAACATTTATTTTCATGTATCTTACATACTTTTGTATTTGAATTCTTGTTTTGATTTGTGCGGATGAGATGCTCTTAATTTCTAACCGATCGGTGTGAGGTTTTGAGTGCATGACTTGTGTTGTTCCAATTGGGTAACACAAGAATCCTTTTATTACCCACTTTCTTGAGATTTCAATCTAATTTGGAAGCTCTTATTCCATGTATAAGTTCTAGACCTTGACAATACAATTTTTATGTCAAGGTTTGGTTCTTTAAGCAATGAAATAATGGCTTAGGAATTAATCGGGATTCCAAATAATTTCAACCAAAGAATTACTCCAACCTTAAATTAATCTCCAAGAATGATGGACTTGAAAGTGTGTAGTGAACTCACAATTAACCCTTTTATCTCATAATTATAAAACACCACTTTTTATCAACTATTAAACTCTTTAAATCAATTCATTTTCTTTAAACTGTTTTAAAGCCACCCTTCTTTTAGCACTTCTTATTAAAAATGCACACTCTAAACCCACCAATGCTCCTTGAGATACAACCTAGGGTCTTCCCTAGACTATAAATCAACCTTAAAAATATAATCAATTTGACGTGTCATGACAATGCGGTCAAATTTTGGCACCGTTGCTGGGGAGCGCTTTGGTTTTTTGTGCGTGTTTTTGATAAAATTTTTGTAATTTTTGTGAACATTTGTTTGTTTTATCTTCTACCTTTGCATTTATTTTTGTGTTATAATTTATTTATTTTGTAGGTTATGTGTATAAAGTGTTCTAATCCGGGAGACCTACAAACTTTGGAACCCGAACCGGGGAGGATCCTACATCAACGAAACTGAGACACACAAGACAACACTTCGAAGGAGGAGACATCACATCTTAAAATTCTTCTTGATCCTTCTTCTTCTTCTGAAAACAAAGTTAAAATTGAATATAACTTGTATAAAATGGCTTAAAATAATAGAACACTAAAATAAATAACCTCACCTGATGTTGATATCCGACCCACTTACATTCAATTACAAGGCGAGGCACCCAATTTTGAACTAAAATCTGGTTTAATTCATTTATTACCAAGATTTCATGGACTGCCTGGAGAAGATCCATATAAGCATTTAAAAGAATTTCATACTGTGTGTTCAACATTAAAACCTACTAATGTGGATGAAGAACAAGTAAAACTTAGGGAATTTCCATTTTCATTATAAGACACGGCTAAAGATTGGTTGTATTATGTAAATTCACCTATTAGAGGTTGGACGGACATAAAACGACTTTTTCTTGAAAAATACTTCCCAGCCTCTCAAACTGCAACAATAAGGAAAGAAATATGTGGGATAAGACAATATCAAGGATAAACCCTTCATGAATATTGGGAATGCTTTGAAAGATTATGTTCAAGTTGTCCACACCACCAAATAAGCGATCAACTTTTAATACAATATTTTTATGAAGGTTTAATTCCAATAGATCATAACATGATTGATGTTGCTGTAGGTGGTGCACTAGTGGATAAAACCCCAATCACTGTAAGGACCCTAATTGAGACCATGGCACAGAACACTCAACAATTCATTTCAAGGTCCAGTGTACCCATTCGAGGTGTCCATGTGGTGCAAAGTACTGAATTCGAGAAGAAGGTGGACAAAAAGTTTGAAGAGGTAAGTACCCTTATACGACAAATTTCTCTTTCCCAAGGGAAATTCAAATCTCCTCCTCCCAAACATTGTGGTATATGCTCTTCTGATACCCACTATTCTGACCAATGCCCCCAATTGAGAGAAACTTCTGAGAGTTGTGAGGCAATATTCGCAGGACGCCCCTATAACCAACCCATTAGGAAAGAACCTTACTATCCATCCAACCCCGGGTGGAAAGAAAACCAAGCCTATAGGCAAGGGGGTGTTCAAACCAGCCTCATTAACCATGGAACCAACCAGGGAAAAGTAGTCATCAACCACCACCACCCAGAACTTTTCAAACACCCTAAAGGCCTTTCCAACAACCCCCTCCAAAAACTGAGCCTAGCCTAGAAGATATAATGAAACAAATGGCTACCAATAATCTCCAATTCCAACAAACCACTCAGGAAGCAATACAAGACCTCAAAACCCAATTAGGCCAACTAGCTAAATCAGTGGGTGAAATCCAAAGCCATGGTTCCGGTAAACTACCCTCTCAACCACTTTTCAACCCTAGGAATAAGGGAAATGTTAGTTACATCACCCTTAGGAGTGGAACTCAACTTAAAAGCCAAATAGCACCTCTATTAGATTCATCCCCTCCTAAGGAAACCACCATCCCAACCACTGAAAAAGGTTCAAATGAGGTGGAACCTTGTCTTGAGAGAATTCCTACCAAAGGAAAGAGTGTGTCTATTGATGAGTTACCAATCCCAAGCATTCCTCTTCCATTTACCCAAAGATCCACCCAACCAAGGAAACAAAAGGAAACTGAACTTGATAAAGAAATCTTGGAGACTATAAAAAAAGTGCAGGTTAACATTCCATTGATTGATGTTGTGAAGCAAATTCCACATTATGCTAAGTTTCTAAAAGAGATGTGTACACATAGAAGGAGACTTCATGGTGATGAGAAGGTAAGTTTGGGGAGGAATGTCTCAGCATTGATACAACCATCACTTCACACCAAGTGCAATGATCATGGAACATTCTCAATTCCATGTACCATAGGGAAGTATTCTTTTTCTAATGCTATGCTTGATTTGGGTGCCTCTATTAATGTGATGCCTCACTCTATTTACTTTTCTTTGTAGGTCGGTCAACTAAATCCCATAGGAATAGTTGTTCAGCTAGAAAATCGGAGTATGGCACACCCTTCTGGTGTGTTAGAGGATATTCTTGTGAGGTTCAAAATTTAATATTTTCTGCTGATTTTTATGTGCTAAAAATGGAAGATGATAGGATTAATGGACACGCCCCAATTATATTGGGGAGACCTTTCTTGAAAACCGCCAAATCCATAATTAATGTCCATAATGGTACATTATCTATGGAATTTGGTGATGACGTAGTCCATTTCAACATCCTTGATTCCATGAAGCACCCCTCATAAGAAAATTCCTCTCTCTCAGTAAATTCAATTGATATACTCCCTTCCCATAAAATCACTTCATTTGTTTCCCCGGATCCCCTTTCTGAATTTTCCTCTTTGATTGAAATTCTTGGTAATGAATCATGTGTTGATTGTTGTAGTGGTCTAGAAAAGTGTCATGCATGTTTATTAATTGATAATTTCTTGAACACGGAGGATCACATGACCATCGATGATACTACTACGCTTGTAAAAGCTAATTCCTCATCTGAGGATGATATCATTGAGCAGTTATATGAGATTAGTGACCTCTCACTTTCACACACACTCCCATAAATCCAAAATCCACCTGAATTGGAACTAAATCAACTACCTCAAGATTTAAAATATTCATATCTTAAGAATGGAAACAAGTTTCCCATCATCATTTCTAGTTCACTCCCTCCTGAGCATGAATTGCGACTACTTGAACTTTTGAGGGAGTATAAACAAGCATTGGGATTGACACTTGCGGACATTCCTAGTATTATCCCATCAATTTTTACACATCATATTTTATTAACTGATGAGGCTAAACCAGTGAGGTAGGCACAACTTCGACTGAACCCAAACCTCTTAGAAGTAGTTAAAAAGGAAGTAACAAAATTATTGGCTCCTGGAATCATTTACCCCATCTCTGACAGCCAATGGGTCAGTCCCATTCAAGTAATTCCTAAAAAAAATGGCCTAACGGTAATTAAAAATGAAAATGATGAATTGGTTCCAACTCGTGTGCAGAATAGATGGCGTGTCTGTATAGATTATCACCGACTAAACCAACACACTAGGAAGGACCACTTCCCCTTTCCATTCATTGACCAAATTCTATAGAGGCTAGAGGGGAAGTCCCATTACTATTTTCTTTATGGGTATTCTGGATACTTTCATATCTATATTTCCCCTGAGGATCAAGAAAAGACAACCTTCACTTGCCCCTTTGGCACATTTGCCTATAGAAGGATTCCATTTGGCCTGTGCAATGCTCTAGGTACTTTCCAGTGATGTATGGTTAGTATTTTTTCATATTACCTGGAGAATTGAATGGAAGTTTTCATGGATGATTTTACTATTTATGGATCCTCTTTTTATGAATGTTTAAGTAGTCTTGGTTCTGTTCTACGTCACTGTATTGAAAATAATCTTGTATTAAATTATGAGAAATGTCATTTCATGGTGCGACAAGGTATATTTTTGGGACATGTCATTTCTGGGGCTGGTATCCAAGTAGATAAATCGAAAGTGGATGTCATTTCTTCCCTACCATTCCCTAAAAATGTACGTGATGTGCAGTCTTTCCTAGGTCATGCTAGATTTTACCGTCGTTTCATTTGTGATTTTAGTAAGATTGCACTTCCCCTCTCCCGCTTACTCCAAAAAGAAAAAGATTTTGTTTTTGATAAAGAATGTGAAGAAGATTTTAATAAATTAAAATGGAGTCTCACATCACCCCCGGTAATCCAACCACCTTGGTGGGATTTACCATTTGAGCTCATGTGTGACGCCTCTAACTATGTAGTTGGGGCAGTCTTATCACAAAGGGTCGATTGAGCTCCACATGTCATTGCCTATGCCTCACGTACTTTGGACCCTGCCCAAGAAAACTACACCACCACTGAAAAAGAATTTCTTTCCATTGTATTTGCCTTGGATAAATTCAGGTCGTATCTTCTAGGGTCCAAAGTAATCATTTTATCAGACCATGCAGCCCTACAGTATCTCCTAATGAAATTGAAAGTCAAACCACGTCTCATTCGTTGGATGATCCTCCTTCAGGAATTCAATCTAGAAATTAGAGATAAAAAAGAAGCAGATAATGTGGTGGCAGACCATATCAGTAGGATCCTCTCATCCTCGGACATTGTCTAATCCCCCTGTATTCCCATTAATGACATGTTTAGGTATGCTAAAATTGTAAATTATTTGGTAGCATCTTGCATTCCTACTGATTTCAAAAAAAACCAAGTCATTCGTTTAAAACATGAATCTCGTTGGTACATTTGGGATGACCCCTACCTTTGGTGCACATGTAGCAATCAGGTCCTTAGGCGTTGTGTTCCCGATAGTGAGTTTCAGTCTATCCTTAAATTCTGCCACACTCTTTCTTGTGGGGGCCACTTTGGTCCCCAACAGACTGCTCGCAAAGTTCTTGATTCTGGTCTCTTTTGGCCAACACTTTTTCGGGATTCCCATGAATTTTGTAAATCTTTTCCTCGTTGTCAAAGAATGGGGAATGTCTCACTACTGGAAATTGCACCTATACCCACGGTTTGAAACCGTGGGTATAGCCCTTGAAACCGTGGGTATATGGTATACCCACGGTTTCGCCAACCGCGGGCTGGATTGCCGTCGCAATAGCCCTATACCCACGGTTTTAAAAACCGTGGGTATAGACCCAGAAATTGTTATATTACCCACGGTTCATTGAACCGTAGGTATATATGTATACCCACAGTTTTATAACCGTGGGTATACTTTTTTGCAGCTCCAGAATATACCCACGGTTCACTTGAACCGTGGGTATATATGTATTCCCACGGTTTTATAACCGTGGGTATACTTTTTTTGCAGCTCCAGAATATACCCACGGTTCACTTGAACCGTGGGTATATTTGTATTCCACGGTTTTATAACCGTGGGTACACATATTTCCAGCTCCAGAATATACCCACGGTTCACTTGAACCGTGGGTATTTGCAATGTCCCCCGCATCAACACAGCCTGGCAGCAGGATCTGCAATTCTACCTGAAGACAAAAATATAAGAACAAAAAGTATGCAGCTTGCAATTGAGAAAGTTCCGCCAAGTTCTGTTTTCCGCTTAACAAATTTCTGATCATCCTACATGGAACAATGTGCAAGTTAAAAATAAGTCTAATTATAGGCATTGAAAACATTACATGGCTATAGCTTGAAACCGCAGGGAAAAAATGAAGCAATACAGAAACTACCAGCACAATGGGAATAATGGATATTGCATTAAAGATGTTCAACAAGAATAGTGATTTGGAGACAGGAATTTCATAATAAAAGAAACTTGCAAGCTGCACAACATAAATTAAAATGCATTAAAACATCAATAAAAGCCATGGAAATGAAAACATCTAACAAAAATTTGTGCCACCCCCCCCCTACCCACTGCTTGTCCCCCTGCCAGCCCCACCTGCTTGTCCCCCTGCCAGCCCCCCCCCCCCCCCTGCCACCTGCTTGTCCCCCTGCCAGCCCCCCCCCCCCTGCCACCCTGCTTGTCCCCCTGCCAGCCCCCCCTGCCCCTTGCTTGTCCCCCTGCCAGCCCCCCCCCCCCCCGCTTGTCCCCTGCCCAGCCCCCACCCCCGCTTGTCCCCCTGCCCCTGCCAGCCCCCCCTACCCCCTGCTTGCCCCCCCTGCCAGCCCCCCCCCCCTTCCCCCTGCCAGCCCCCCCCCCCTCCCCCCTGCTTGTCCCCCTGCCAGCCCCCCCCCCCCCTTCCCCCTGCTTGTCCCCCTACCATCCCCCCCCCCCTGCCCCTACCAGCCCCCCCCCCCCCCTTCCCCCTGCTTGTCCCCCTGCCAGCCCCCCCCCCCCCCCTGCCACCTGCTTGTCCCCTGCCAGCCCCCCCCCCCTCCCCCCCCCCTGCCCCTGCCAGCCCCCCCCCCTTCCCCCTGCTTGTCCCCCTACCAGCCCCCCCCCCCTGCCCCTGCCAGCCCCCCCCCCCCTTCCCCCTGCTTGTCCCCACTACCAGCCCCCCCTGCCCCTGCCAGCCCCCCCCCCTTCCCCCTGCGTGTCCCCCTACCAGCCCCCCCCTGCCCCTGCCAGCCCCCCCCCCTTCCCCCTGCTTGTCCCCCTGCCAGCCCCCCCCCCCTGCCACCTGCTTGTCCCCTGCCAGCCCCCCCTGCTTGTCCCCCTGCCAGCCCCCCCCCCCCCCCTGCTTGTCCCCCACCCCAGCCCCCCCCCCCCCCCCCCCTGCCCCCTGCCAGCCCCCCCCTGCCCCCTGCTTGTCCCCCTGCCAGCCCCCCCTGCCCCCTGCTTGTCCCCCTGCCAGCCCCCCTGCCCCCTGCCAGCCCCCCCCCCCCACCCTGCCCCCTGCTTGTCCCCCTGCCAGCGTGACCGCAGGCCCGGTCCAGCGACATCCGCGGGGCAACATCTTCCACTTAGTTTCAAATAGGATGATATGGATGGCATGAGAGGATGTTTTCTCAGAAGATTTAAAGAAATGAATGCTAATCTGTGATGAATAGAGGATTGGATGACCCCTGATATACCTAATTCGGTGAGGTTTGGAGATCTAGAAATGTGTAGGAATACCTAGAGGAATAAAATATGCCAGACAATTCCAAACCAATGTTTTCAGTTGAATTGAGCTTTTGTACCACCTGCTATGCATGTTTTGTGGAAAGATGGATGAGAGGCAGCGCTGAGAGGAGATATAGTTTAGGAATGAAGAAATACGAAAAATTATAGAGCTAACCATTCAATGTTTCTCTAAGGAGGAGTAACCGCCGCAGGGTGTCGTCCTGGAGCAGGGCCAAATCGCGGCGTGACCGCGGCGTGACCGCGGCGTGACCGCGGAGTGACCGCGGTGTGACCGCGGCGTGACCGCGGCGTGACCGCGGCGTGACCGCGGCGTGACCGCGGCGTGACCGCGGCGTGACCGCAGCGTGACCGCAACGTGACTGCAGCGTGACCGCAGCGTGTTGGCCCGGTTCCAGCGACATCCGCGGGGCAACATCTTCCACTTAGTTTCAAATAGGATGATATGGATGGCATGAGAGGATGTTTTCTCAGAAGATTTAAAGAAATGAATGCTAATCTGTGATGAATAGAGGATTGGATGACCCCTGATATACCTAATTCGGTGAGGTTTGGAGATCTAGAAATGTGTAGGAATACCTAGAGGAATAAAATATGCCAGACAATTCCAAACCAATGTTTTCAGTTGAATTGAGCTTTTGTACCACCTTCTATGCACGTTTTGTGGAAAGATGGATGAGAGGCAGCGCTGAGAGGAGATATAGTTTAGGAATGAGGAAATACGAAAAATTATAGAGCTAACCATTCAATGTTTCTCTAAGGAGGAGTAACCGCCGCAGGGTGTTGTCCTGGAGCAGGGCCAAATCGCGGCGTGACCGCGGCGTGACCGCGGCGTGACCGCGGCGTGACCGCGGCGTGACCGCGGCGTGACCGCGGCGTGACCGCGGCGTGACCGCGGCGTGACCGCGGCGTGACCGCGGCGTGACCGCGGCGTGACCGCGGCGTGACCGCGGCGTGACCGCGGCGTGACCGCGGCGTGACCGCGGCGTGACCGCGGCGTGACCGCGGCGTGACCGCGGCGTGACCGCGGCGTGACCGCAGCGTGACCGCAGCGTGTTGGCCCGGTCCAGCGACATCCGCGGGGCAACATCTTCCACTTAGTTTCAAATAGGATGATATGGATGGCATGAGAGGATGTTTTCTCAGAAGATTTAAAGAAATGAATGCTAATCTGTGATGAATAGAGGATTGGATGACCCCTGATATACCTAATTCGGTGAGGTTTGGAGATCTAGAAATGTGTAGGAATACCTAGAGGAATAAAATATGCCAGACAATTCCAAACCAATGTTTTCAGTTGAATTGAGCTTTTGTACCACCTGCTATGCACGTTTTGTGGAAAGATGGATGAGAGGCAGCGCTGAGAGGAGATATAGTTTAGGAATGAGGAAATACGAAAAATTATAGAGCTAACCATTCAATGTTTCTCTAAGGAGGAGTAACCGCTGCAGGGTGTCGTCCTGGAGCAGGGCCAAATCGCGGCGTGACCGCGGCGTGACCGCGGCGTGACCGCGGCGTGACCGCGGCGTGACCGCGGCGTGACCGCGGCGTGACCGCAGCGTGTTGGCCCGGTCCAGCGACATCCGCGGGGCAACATCTTCCACTTAGTTTCAAATAGGATGATATGGATGGCATGAGAGGATGTTTTCTCAGAAGATTTAAAGAAATGAATGCTAATCTGTGATGAATAGAGGATTGGATGACCCCTGATATACCTAATTCGGTGAGGTTTGGAGATCTAGAAATGTGTAGGAATACCTAGAGGAATAAAATATGCCAGACAATTCCAAACCAATGTTTTCAGTTGAATTGAGCTTTTGTACCACCTGCTATGCACGTTTTGTGGAAAGATGATGAGAGGCAGCGCTGAGAGGAGATATAGTTTAGGAATGAGGAAATACGAAAAATTATAGAGCTAACCATTCAATGTTTCTCTAAGGAGGAGTAACCGCCGCAGGGTGTCGTCCTGGAGCAGGGCAAAATCGCGGCGTGACCGCGGCGTGACCGCGGCGTGACCGCGGCGTGACCGCAGCGTGTTGGCCCGGTCCAGCGACATCGGCGGGGCAACATCTTCCACTTAGTTTCAAATAGGATGATATGGATGGCATGAGAGGATGTTTTCTCAGAAGATTTAAAGAAATGAATGCTAATCTGTGATGAATAGAGGATTGGATGACCCCTGATATACCTAATTCGGTGAGGTTTGGAGATCTAGAAATGTGTAGGAATACCTAGAGGAATAAAATATGCCAGACAATTCCAAACCAATGTTTTCAGTTGAATTGAGCTTTTGTACCACCTGCTATGCACGTTTTGTGGAAAGATGGATGAGAGGCAGCGCTGAGAGGAGATATAGTTTAGGAATGAGGAAATACGAAAAATTATAGAGCTAACCATTCAATGTTTCTCTAAGGAGGAGTAACCGCCGCAGGGTGTCGTCCTGGAGCAGGGCCAAATCACGGCGTGACCGCGGCGTGACCGCCGGGCGTGACCGCGGCGTGACCGCGGCGTGACCGCGGCGTGACCGCGGCGTGACCGCCGCAAGGTGTCGTCCTGCTTGTCCCCCCTGCCAGCACCCCCCCCCCCTCCCCACTGCCCAGCACCCCTCCCCACTGCCCAGCACCCCCCCCCCCTCCCCAGCACCCCCCCCCCCTCCCCACTGCCCAGCCCCCCCCACCCTCCCCACTGCCCAGCCCCCAAGGTGTCGTCCTGCTTGTCCCCTGCCAGCACCCCCCCCCCCCTCCCCACTGCCCAGCACCCCTCCCCACTTCCCAGCACCCCCCCCCCCCTCCCCAGCACCACCCCCCCTCCCCACTGCCCAGCCCCCCCCCCCTCCCCACTGCCCAGCCCCCCCCCCCCCCTCCCCACTGCCCAGCCCCCCCCCCCCTCCCCACTGCCCAGCACCCCCCCCCCCTCCCCACTGCCCAGCACCCCCCCCCCTCCCCACTGCCCAGCCCCCCCCCCCCTCCCCACTACCCAGCACCCCTCCCCACTACTCAAATAAAGATGAAGTGATATAAAGAAGAAGAAAACTGATTATTCCTGGGAACACCATAATATTTCAATTCCATTATGAGAAAACACTTACCAAATTCGGATCCTAAGGAGATAAGGGGATAGGATAGACTTGGTCAAACAGAACGTATCGAGACACACCCACATACTACATACATAACCATTCAAATAGTTTCAACTGTTCAAAAAATAGATGGAAAACATATTCAGCACAAAAGTGATGGGAAATGCCAACCAAATGAAAGAAGCTAGATTAAAACCAATGACCGAGCAGGAAAAAAAATTGGACATTCAGAATGCATGTGTGTTCAATGATTCCAATATCTAAAGTGCGTTTCAGCTAGACTCATAACTCAAAGAAGAATTCACATTGATGAGTCATGCATGAATAAGCTCAAATGCCGTGTTAGATTGGCACATAGATTTGTCAGCTCACCTTGATAAAGATCGAATGGCAAACCACTGATTGCTAATCATACTTTAATTTGCTACAATCTGTACATGCAACAAATAAAACCATGAATTATTATTAATGAATATATAAGACTCATAAGCAATGAAATTTCATATAGAACTAAAACAAATGCTGAAAAAAAGTAGAAAAAATGAAAGAAGAAATTGCATAAAGAAATTTTGTTATTAGTGCAGGATTCCCACTGCCCAGCCCCTCCCCCTCCCTCCCTACTGCCCTCCCCACTGCCCAACCCTCCCCACTGCCCAGCCCCCCCCCCCCCTCCCCCCCTGCCCAGCCCCCCCCCCCCCTCCCCCCTGCCCCGCCCGGCCACTGCCCAGCCCCCCTCCCCCTCCCCCTCCCCCCCCCCCTCCCCCCTGCCCAGCCCCCCTCCCCCTCCCCCTCCCCACTACCCATGCACATTTTCTCAGTTATCACACCCAAGGGAATAATATCTACGATCAAAAACAACATGTTGGCCTTCTTATGGGATGCCAACTAGCTAGGGAGATGCCATTGGGCCTCCTGGAGCCGCATGAAAAAACCAATTGACGAGGGTGGTGTCGGTCTTCATAATGTTACGGAAACCATGCAAGGCATGCAGGTAAGGCTTGTGTGGAAGATCATCAAAGGGTCCTCTCTCTGGGCTAGGTTTATGCTCAGTAGATAAGGCGCTAAATGGGAGGATTGGCCGCGCAAGAGGTGGACCCTGTCCAACCTGGATAAATGAATGTTGTCTCATCTTTCCATTTTGTAGGAGCATTCTCACTGGGTGATTGGAGTGGGGAAATAAACTGATGGAATGTTAAATAGGTAGGCACCAAACATTACTTTCTGGGATGCCCTATTCCAAACATGACCTCCAGGGAGGCCAGTTGCCATCGAGGCCTCATTGAAGCCATTATCATCCCCGAGAAGAGGCAGATATTTCACATTATTTTTTTGGTGGACGAATCGGATAGCTGCTGTTTCATAGCTTCTCCATCTGGAAAATTCTCGAGCAGTGGTTACTGCTCCTCCTTGAATGAACGAACGGAACGCGACGAGATATCGGAAAACCGGTGGTGCAAAGGTATCCCAACCAATCACAACATCCTAACTTGGCGCATTCAGCATCGGGCACTCCTGACAGATGAGAACATCCAGCGTAGAGGCGTTAGCACTGTGTCACACTGCGCGTTGTGTAAAGATGTTTAAGGGGAATAAAATGGCCATATTTAGACAAGCGATAAATGACGACCAAGATTTCCGTATAACCCTAATATTTGGGAAGTATGGTGATGAAATCCATAGAGATATCGAACCATACCTGCTGGGGGATTTTTAGTGGTTGAAGAAGGCGGACCGATGAGTGTGCGGAATATTTATTCTGTTGGAAAATGGCACATTGGCAGACAAATTGGAGAACCTGGTTTTTCATCCTGATGCAATATAAGTTGGCTTCCAATTTCCTATAGGTGCACTAGAAACCGGAATGAACTCCTTATGGGGATGAATAGAATTATACAGGTATTTAGGCACCCATGGAGAAGACTTAGACAACACCAGACGACCCTTATAGCGGAGGACCCCTTGCTGAAAATTATAAGCAGGAAAAGTAGTAGAGATCGCCCACAGCACCGTGATGACTTTGCTGAAATATGGGTCATTGAAAACACCCTTCTACAAATTCGGGTGAGGTTCCTAGATGATGAGATCAGATAAATAATAACTCAGTAGAATCATTGCATCCAGACAGATCATCGAAAACAAAATTTTCACGGCCTGGTTTGTACGTGACTTCAAACAACTGTAGCCAAGCAATTTAGCAAGTCAGTATTTCTGATCAGCCGTAGCAACCCGTTGATGAAGAAGAAATTTAAGGCTACGATGATCTGAATACACCACACAAGAGTGTCTAATAAGATAAGGCCGCCAATGTTGGATGGCCAATACCAACGACATGATTTCTTTTTCATAAGTAGACTTGGCTAAGTTAGAAGCTGTCAATTCTTTACTAAAATAAGCGATAGGGAAACGTTGTTGCATGAGTATTTCACCCACACCCCAACCATAAGCGTCACATTCCAACTCAAATTGTTGGAAAAAATCTGTTAAAACCAAAACAGCAGCCTTCGTAATGAACCATTTGAGTTTATGGAAAGCTTGGGTGGCCTCTGGAGTCCAGGAGAAATTATCCTTCTTAGTGAGAGCAGTAAGGGGTTATGTTGTTTTACCATAATTGCGAATACATATCCTATAGAAGTCAGTGAGGCCGAGAAAACCACAGACCCCCTTAACAGAAATAGGAATGAGCCAATCTAAAACAACCTAAACCTTGGTAGTGCCCATGGAAACACCAGTTTCAGAAATAACATGACCCAAGTAAGCTACTTCTCAGTTGAGAAAAAGAACATTTACCCAAATTAATGAAAAAATAACCACTGTAAAATGTTTGAGATGAGATTTCCATTGGCAGCTGTAGACTAAAATATCATCGAAAAAAATAAGTACAAACTTTCGTAGGAAAGACCTAAAGAGCTCATTCATCATAGCTAGGAAAGTGTACAAAGCATTGATAAGGCCTAAAGGCATGACCAAGTATTCATATTTTCCACTATGGGTACGAAAAGAAGTTTTTTCATTGTCTTCCTCTTGCATTCGAATCTGATGATAACCTGATTTAATGTCCAATTTAGATTAGTACCTTGCCCCATGTAATTCATCTAACAATTCATCCACTACGGGTATCAGAAATTTATTCGGGATGGTTACTTTATTGAGAGCCTGATATTCAACACATAATTTTCCAGAAGAATCCTTCTTTCTTACTAAAAGAACCGGGCTCGAAAAAGCGTCGAAATTCTGCCTGATATGTCCTGAAAAGAGCATAGCATGAACCTATCACTCCATTTCATTTTTTTTCTGAGAAGACTCTTAACTCAAAGAAGAATTCACATAGATGAGTCATGCATGAATAAGCTCAAATGGCGTGTTAGATTGGCACATAGATTTGTCAGCTCACCTTGATAAAGATCGAATGGCAAACCACTGATTGGTAATCATACTTTAATTTGCTACAATCTGTACATGCAACAAATAAAACCATGAATTATTATTAATGAATATATAAGACTCATAAGCAATGAAATGTCATATAGAAATTTTGTTATTACTACATGACAATAAAATACTAAAGTGCAGATTAAAATGCAGAATAAAAAGCCTGAATATGATGATAAGAAATACCAATCAAACTCATGAAGAATGTGATTATCACTGTATCATTTACTGCTTGAGTTGTAAACAATATAAACTTCCATACATCCTATCCTGTTGAAGAGTTAGTTGGGAAAAAAATACCTTCATCAATCCTCCCTGAGACATAAATGATACACATCTCTTAAGTTTCTTCTCCATGCTTGTAAATTGAAGGCATTCATTCCATCAGCCCATGCACATTCACCAATATTTTGGTTCATCGCTATGCTGGGATGAGAACAATCAAAGTATGTCTAGCAACTCTTAGACATGACCCACAAAAATCAATATACAATGGAGTCAATAGTTAAAACATATCACCTGCATTCATATGTTGGATGAAAAGGGGGTCAACTCCATGATTTTACGACCAATAACCTGCATTCATATAGTGTGTAAATGCAAATGAAAAATGATGCATGGTAGGGAGGTTTATTCCACAATTTTAGGAAAACATACCTGTTGTAGAGATCTCGCACTTATTAGTGCAGGATTCCCACTGCCCAGCCCCTCCCCCCTCCCTCCCTACTGCCCTCCCCACTGCCCAGCCCCCCCCCCCACTGCCCAGCCCCCCCCCCCCACTGCCCAGCCCCCCCCCCCTGCCCAGCCCCCCCTCCCCCCCCCTGCCCAGCCACCCCCTCCCTCCCCTGCCCAGCCACCCCCTCCCCCCCCTGCCCAGCCCTCCCCCCCAGAAAATAAAAAAAATCTTCAAATAATGCTCCTTCAGAAGAATATAAGATCATTTTGTAGAAAAAATATTCAAAAACGTATAGCAGTAGCATAGAAAATATTATTATAGTAGTAGGATGAATACTTCAGCAGATGATAAACATGTATGAATCCAAATTGTAGTCCTTAAAAGGATATTTGATGAATAAATAGTAGCAGTAGATCAAAACATGTATGTATACATCCTTGCACACTAAACTAGTTGAGAATAAATAAGAATGTGATTTGATCGTGGTCAAACAGATCCAGAAATATCACCAGATAAAGTGTGATATTCAAAACAATTAGTGCCCCCCCCCCTCCCCCCCTGCCCAGCCACCCCCTCCCCTCCCCACTGCCCAGCACCCCCCCCCCCCCTCCCCCCCTGCCCAGCCACCCCCTCCCCCCTCCCCCTCCCCCTCCCCCCCCCTGCCCAGCCCTCCCCCCCACTGCCCAGCCCCCCACTGCCCAGCCCCCCACTGCCCCTCCCCCCTCCCCCTCCCCTCCCCCCTCCCCCCCTGCCCAGCCCTCCCCCCCTGCCCACCCCCCCCCCACCTCCCCCTGCAGAAAGTTCATGAAAAAACAAGGAGTAAACAGAATGTCATGTGAAAATTACCTAAATAACTGACAAATAACACCCCTGATGAAAACATAATCCAAAATGCATTTCATTGCATAAAGAAATTCACATACAAGCAGTCCACCAATACAAAAAAAAACATTAAACTCCAACACACGTCTCTCTGCTAAGTCAAAAATGGAGGGGATTAATATCCCCCCCATCGCCATCACTGTCATCCTCATGTCCAGCATCATCATCATCAGCAGCAACATCGACAGCAACATCATCACCAACCGCACCGTCAGCATCATCATCAGCAATCTCATCACCAACAACATCATCAGCAACATCCTCGTCAGCTCTATCGCCACCACCGTTATCGCCACTAGGACCCTCATGGGAATCACCCGAGGCATTATTTAAAGAGCGCATTGATGTCATACATGAATGAAAAGTGGCAGCAACCTCTGATGGTAGTGACTGACTCAAAACTGACAGAGCTTTCATGAAATGTTCATTCATCAGCTTACTTTTTTCACGCTCCTCTAATACTATTTTCTTTGTCGCAGCTAATTCAGCACGCGCACTTTCCAACTCAGAGGCCTTAGAGGAGTCTGATGATGACCAATACCTTGAGGGGACAATGTTTTTGCCTGGTCTACAACGGACTCTTCCTGGATGCTCCACACCTAACACCTGACTGAAATGATCATTTGGCCCTAAGTTGTCAGCTTCCTTCTCATCCATGGCCTCCAAGGCAGACTGTTGAAATTATAAACATATTAAATTATGAATTTCGTATAAATGTTTGAAATATAAATAAACAAACTTACAATTTTATCTTGTGTTTGTGAATTAACTGCAGTTCCATCCTTTTTTTTTCCTACTGAAGCAGAATAATTTGGCACGAGGTACATGACCTTCAATGCCAAATTCAGCTTGCTGCATATAACAAGTGCACAAATTTGAATTACAACCATATATGATAAATGCAAAATATTGGATTGAAGTGAGTTGCAACAAAGACCCACAAACATTGAGGTAAAGACATGGACTAACCAAGGGAAAGCATGAATAAGTTATGATGACATGTTATAAATAAAGACATTATTTTAATTCAGATGAACGTACCAGCCGCTTCTCTTTATCGGGCATTGTAGTGCGCCCCAATGTGTGTAGATATGTCATTTCATCTTTGTTTTTTTTGTTTTTCGCTGACACTTCCTAAGAAACAAAAAAACAATACAAGTAATAAAAATTAAATTTTATATAAAAAACAGTAAAGATGGGTAGTACCTTATACTGTTCAGTATTCCAATGTGCGGTCATTTTTTGATATTGACTTTTTGGACAGTCAGGGTTTGTGGGTACACCCTCTAACTCAGTACCCACTCTGCTCCTCCAACCAATATGTAACTCATACTTGTATGACCGCCAATACTCTCCAAGATCACTCAACCTAGCAGCTTTGGCAGCTTCACCGTTAGGAAAGTTAAATCGACTCTGCAACAAACATGTTAAGTCATATAAATACATTACTAATATCAATATAAATTTATAAAATTTTCGTACCCATATCTGCGCCCATGCCCTATCCTTGATGTTGGCACTGATATGTCTCCATGAGACCGGTTCCACCGGAACGATATCATGATATTTGGCTAAAGTAGCCATGAAACTTCTACACTCCTTAGCATTTTTACCTACCATTTGATTTTGAGAATTGTAATCCACCATAATCTGAGTTTCACGATTCCAAGCATCCCGCATTCGAGTGCGCCCACGTTGCCTACTAGAAGATCCCACTAAATAAGATAAGAGGTGAAAAGAGAAGAGTTAGGTGACAATACAATAGAAAAAAAGTGAAATGCAATAATTTGAAACATTTATAATAAAAAAACCTGATGCAGGCTCCTGAATAGGCTGTGAGGCATCCGTAGACTGTGCTGGATCAGCATCCTCCGAAGGAAGTATCTGTTCCACAGCATGCTCCGGCTGATCTTCATGAACAGGAGTGGAAACTGAAGGAACAGACTCAATATGTGTAGGATGGATGGTAGGAAAAGGATGTGGCGTAGACATGTCAGAATATGCATAGTAGGTCTGGGGATACATGAATGGATATGAAAACTGTGCAGGTGAGAACATCGGTCGAGTCGGCGTGGACATGGAATGGGAAAAAGAGGGTAAACGGGATGATGATGGCGGCATGTATGGGAACATCCCAGGGGTCTCAAGCGGAGGGCGGACATGTGTGGTAGATGGGATGTCCACTAATGGGTCAGTGTGGGGAGTGGTAAGACGGGAGCTCCGCCTAGGTCTAGGAGGATCCCTACTCGGTCCCATACTGGGAAGAGGATTCTCTGGAGTTACATGTCCCTAAAAAAATTGGATCAAAAATATGAACTTGATATTATTTGTAATGCAGAAGATAAATATTTAAATTAATATACTCACTGAAGACAACTCGCGCTCACGTCTAACAGGATCAGCATCAAATAATCTCTTCTTGCGAGCTTCTGTAGTTTTCTTCATAATCTGCATAAGAATGAAATAAATATTTTTTAGCAACAATTTTTACAAATCATAGATACTACTTAAAAAATTTCATAACATCTTTCAGTAATGATAATTTACAACCAAGTTATACAATTTTTAAAACCACATTTTAAAACCACTTTTCTGAATTGAAAGAAATAGAATTAAATGAAACGAAACCAAACATTACTAAAACAGACATATCATTTCAAACTAAAAGTAAATTAAAGTAATTAAATTAGTACCAACCTGAGAAACTCACGTCAAGGTAAACTGAATGAACTCTGAATATATATGGTTGCTTTTATATATTACCCTCCACTACCTCAGGTTCAACATCATCCCTCACAATGGGACAATTTGTGTCATCAAATGCAATATTTTGGCTAACACCGATGGGGGCGTCAATGGTGACAATTTCATCCCCAGCATCATGAAAAATATGTCTTGGGATTACTTCATTAATGACACCGTAATCAAGGTTCAGATGATCTTTCACATAAAACACTTGTTTTTTCCATTGATGCCAAAATGTATGGTTCATCGGTATGCAGGAATCGACTCATGTCAATAACTCTAAATTCGCAATCATCAATAAATGTACCATGGCGCGTCATTGAATCAAACCATTTACATTGCATCATAGTGACTCGACCTCGAGAGTAGTAATCCAATAACAATATTTTCTCAACCAGTCCATAATAATACACATCTTCATATCGAGGTCGACTATCAGATGCACTGGCATAACAATCCGTTCTAGAAATTAACATAACGCCATCATGTTGTGTTCTCATTTTCACCGCTTTATCAGTTGTAACAAATTTGTATCCATTGATTATTAAAGATTTGCAGTCACGAACCAAAGAATTGGGACCAAAAGCCAACGCTCTTAATTCTTGAGAAATGAAGTCAGCAGGTAAACTCAATACCTGGAATACATGAGTAATATAATTAAATATATATCTATATTTTAAGGTATTTAATGTAATGGTCATACCTTTGATTTCAACCAAGCTGGGAACTCTTGGCTATGCATAGCCTCTCTCCTTCTCAACGGCAAAGACCGATGAACTCTACTTATAATTTGTTTATGTTCTCTACATAAAATGACAATAAAAGTATAAGGTATATGTGATATGATATCATATGAGATAACATATATATATTCAAATTACTTACTTGATATAGGCATCGAACAAACCACAATTAAACAAGACTGTACGATGTGCCATATTCCGCTCTTCAGAGCTCAATGTAACCAATGTATATGACCCGACAATTCCACCTGTTTGGGGAAGAGATGGAAACGAGGGTTTAATTTCCTCATACTGCTCATCTTCATTTCTCATTGGTCGATTATGTCTTGTGCTCACATCAGACAAATACATTGAACAAAAATCCATACATTCTTGGGCCAGATAACTCCTCACAATGGAACCTTCAGGATAATTCTTATTTCGGACATATGATTTCATTGTGCACATATTTCTTTCAGTGGGATACATCCACCGAAAAGCAACTGGTCCCCCAAGAAGTGTCTCAGTTGGAAGATGAACTGTTAAATGCAGCATGCAAGTGAAAAAGGATGGAGGAAAAATTTTTTCCAACTCACACAGAATTAATGGTGCCTCTTGCTGCATTTTTATCAACAATGATTTGGATAACCTTTTAGCACAAAGGTCTCTAAAAAAATGACACAACCGAATCACTGCCACCCTTACATTATTGGATAGCAAATGTCGAATTGCTATTGGAATCAATTCATGAAGAAGGATGTGGTAATCATGAGTTTTTAGGGATTTCAATTTCAAATGTCTTCTGTTGACTCGTTTAGATATGTTGCTGGAATAGCCGTCTGGAACCTTAATATTCTCCAATACTGCCAGAAATTGATCTTTCTCTGCCTGTGTCATCACATAAGAAGCACAGGGAACTTTCCATTTGTTTTCACCGATACAAACAGGATGTAGTTCTAGTCGAATACCCCAATCCAATAAATCCCGACGAGATCGGAAGTCATCTTTGGTCTTCCCCTTAATATTCAAAAGAATTGCAAGAAACATTTCACATATATTTTTCTCAATATGCATTACGTCTAAACAATGACGTAACAAATTAGTAGACCAATATGGCAACACAAAAAAAATACTTCTCTTTTTCCAATTGTAAATGACTTCAGTATCAGCATTCTTCCTCTTTCGATATGTCAAATGACCTTTTCCTAATGAAAATCTGAAATATTTCAATTCATCAAGCACATCACTTCCTGACATACGTTGAGGTGGTTCTTCAGTGTCAACATTATTATCAAACCTCCGACGATTCTTCCTGTATTGATGATCCATTGGCAAGAATCGGCGATGCCCCATGAAACTGAAACTACGACGATATTTAAGCCTTCTCGATCGTGTATTCTTCATACAAATGGGACATGAAAGTTTTCCCTTCGTGCTCCACCCAGACATCATTGCATAGGCAGGGAAATCATTTATGGTTCATAGAAGGGCAGCACGCATCTGAAACGTATTCTTTGAAGAAGCATCAAATGTCTGCACACCTAAATCCCAAAGTTGTTTCAACTCTTTTATTAAAGGCTGCAAGTATACATCTATGTCATTACCAGGATCCGAAGGTCCAGATATCAGTATACTCAAGAAAGTGAAAGGTTTTTTCATACACATCCACGGAGGAAGATTATAAACATGAATAAAAACCGGCCACGTGCTATGAGCAGTAAGCATCTGACCAAACGGATTAAAACCATCACATGATAGGCCCAATCTGACATTACGCACCTCAGCTGCAAAATCAGGATGTTGTGCGTCAAATGTCCGCCATGCTAATCCATCTGCTGGATGGACCAGCTCATCATTTCCTTTAATTCTCTCAACATCGTGCCATCGCATATTGGCTGATATTTCTGGAGACATGAATAGATTTTGAAGTCTGGGAATCAATGGAAAGTGCCACATGACTTTCTGTGGCACACGAGATGGTGTTCCATCTGCATTTGTCTTCCATCGAGATGTACCACAGTCTTTACAGTCATTACGGTCAGCTGTTTCCTCCAAAAATAAACTGCAATCTTTCGGACAAGCATGGACTTTATTAGTAGCAAATCCAAGCTGCTTAATTAACTTCCATGCCATGTAATGATTTGAGGGAATATCTGCACCATCAGGAAGCAAGTCCTTCAAAAATGTAAGAATATAATCAATGGCAGTATTAGAAATCCCATACATAGTTTTCCCATGATATAACCGCATTAAAAATTCCAACTTGGTCATTCTAGTACATTCTTGATATACTGGAGTTCTGGCATCATCCAATAAATTTTTCACTATGTCAACATCATCATTTTCAGCATTTTCCTCATGTGTACTGATATCACTGTCTTCTTGCACCGGCATGCTATCTCTCTCGGAATGATGCACATATGGAAACCGATCAAATATCAAATTCTCCATGTCACTTCGTTCATTTCGTTTATGAACAGTCGAAGATTGACTCGTCTCTCCATGGTGAAACCAAACATTATAGTTTGCTTGAAATCCAAATTTCGTTAAATGGTAACTAACTTCTTCTCGTCTTAACCATGGTCTTCCAACACAATTATAGCAGGGACACTGTATACAACCTCCATCTGACGCATTGCTAAATGCAAAATCTAAAAAATTCTCCACATTATTTTGAAACTCGGTTGAAATCCGATCGGTACGATACATCCAGCTTCTATCCATTCTATAACAAGAAAAAAAATTATCATTCAATCAACAATGTAAATCATATTTAAAAAAATCATTACAATCAATTTTATTATTAAATCAATCAAAGCATATTAGTAGCTAGCAAAACATATTTAATGACAAGTATTTAATGACAAGAGGAGTTCATGATTGAATAAGTAGGGAAAGAGAGAAAAAGGTCTTCCTTGAGATGTAAACTAAAGAAAAAAGTTAAAAAAGACACTCCACATGGAAAGTAGTGCAGGGGGGAGGGAGAGGGTTGGTTGGTGCAGCAGGGAAAGGGGGAGGGGCCAGTGCAGCAGGGAAAGTGGGAGGGGGAGGGGCTGGTGGTGGGGCTGGGGAAGCATGGGGTAAGGGGCTGGTGGGGGTGCAGTGTGGGGGGGGAGGGGCTGATGTAAGGGAAGGGGGGAGGGGGAGGGGCTGGCTGGTGTAGTGGGGGGGGGCTGGTGGGGGGGGATGGGCTGGTGCATGGTAGGGGGAGGGGCTGGTGCAAGAGGGGGGAGGGGGAGGGGCTGGTGCAGGGGGAGGGGATGTTGCAGCAGGGGGTTAAGGGAGGGGCTGGTGCAAGGGAAGGGGGAGGGGGAGGGACTGGTGCAGTAGAGGGAGGGGGAGAGGTTGTGTAGGGCAGGGGGGCTGGTGAGTCTCCCCATACGTTAGAGGTTTTTGACTTGTAGTGAGGGTCTCGAGAGGTGATAGTGGGGACTATACCCTCTTATCACATATACACAGTGGTAAAATTGAATAAATAACAATCAACAATGAAAGAGGTAGTAAATAAATGACAAAGCAGCATAAGATAAATATTATTATAACTGAATTAAAGTGGTCAATGGTAGTTTAAACAACAGATGAATGCATGACATGGTAATGATACATATCTAAAAGTAGTAAACATTACATCATTATTTTCAATAAAATAAAAAAATAATAAAGTCACATCAAAACCCCATGGGCGATCTCCTTGAGCATCCCGAGATCCAACTCAGTCCTTTTCTCCTAACTCTAGTTACAAGCATACATTGAAAAGCAAGGTCCAAGGTCCTGAGAAAATGAAAGTATACTCGAGTATCCCAATGTAATAGCGGCCTGAGTAGGGTGTGAGATATAAATAATAATAGGATGGAACCACTGATGTCCAGCCCAATCTAGATAGTGCAGTATAAAATATATAGTTCACTGGTATATAGAATAATAATAGAGAGATAAATAAACATCACCCGTACAGGTTCCTATGGGACACATAGCAGTTATACCTTCTTTAGCCTTTGACTGGTGTCAGAATGTGTAACCATTTCATTAATCAATTTTATCCAGTTTAAATATAATTTATATGAGAAAGATATTGAGGTTCTAAGATGTGAGAAGAAAACATGTAATGATATTTAATAATGAAGTTCCAAGGTTATAACCAAGGAAACATAGACCTCAAGTGTCAACAACTTAGTAATAACTATAGCCTCACATGGGGTAAGAGTGTAATCCAAGGATAACAGTCCAACTAATTCCACAATAAGAGGACTATCTAGTCTAAGAAGTTCATCCAAGGTAAAATGGGTCTAAGAAAAGATTGTGCTAGGATTTAACCATGGCACCTACTTGTCAATTCTGGAACCAAGGAGTGTATCTAAGGAATCTTGTTGTAATACATGAGGGATTATATGGTGTCATACCAGGCATCTAAAGTTAGACAAGGATCAGGTTCTATGTAGGTCTCAACCTAAGAAAGTTGTATCCTTGAATTCGGAATAGGGTCCTTGAGTGCTCAAGGCTTTCTCTCAAGTATCCAAGGTGAGCTTGAGTCAGGCCACACCTACTTTGATATTGAATTCATATAATATTCCATTTGGTTCAAGCCTTTCCTTTGATTAGTGTGACAAGGCCAAGTAGCATGAAACCCTTTAATCAAGTAATAATTAATCAATAAGTCAATTTTGTTCAACCCTAGCCTTTCATTAGTGTGACAAGGCCATGTAGCTTGAAACCACTCATTTAATCCATTTAAGGCATTTTCAATAATCAAGGTTCACTCTGGTACCTTCCATTAACATGGTAAGGGGTTCTATGAATACGCAACATATTTTTCAATTACATCTAATACGGCTAATTCATGTACTTAGTATACTTTACAATTTCTATTTCACATTTAATTATTACATTGAAGCACTTACATTAGGCGGGTTAAATGCTGTGCATACAGGGTAATTTCCATTCTGAAATTCAAAAGATAATTCAAGCCATTTAATATTAAAAATCATACCCTTAGAAATTTAAATCTAAGGCTCACCGAATGGTGGCTCAAACATGTCAACATACTAAAATGAAAATTATGGGAAACAATTCTACATGGGTAATTCCAATATAAAAACCGGTCAAAGAACTTAAACGGTTCCTTGGTTATTTAATCATTTAAAAAGGAAAACTTAGTTTTTTTAATTCCATTAGGGGTCATATATGACATAATTCAAACATAACATCAATTCATAAAGAAATATCAGTACAACAAGACAATAAATCCTAAAAGTCTAATAATTGTTTTTTAACTTGAAGACAGCGCACCTCCGTTGGAGGGGTTTTAATATATAAACATGATATTTCTTATGAAACAATCATTTATTACCTTTAACTCTTAAATCATGAAACATACTAAATTCAAGATTAAGAGAAATTTAATCTAATGTATTCACTGCATTAACTAAAAACTAAGAAAAAGTGTGGTAAGAAACTAATTAATGCATTAATAAATTTGAGGAATTGGAAGGGTACCCTTCCTCAAAGAGGAACCAAGCCAACACCTGAAACTTGATAGATTTATAAACAACCACCCGGAACTGCTCAACATGTGTATGTACATACCTTCATATATACTATTTTAAGGCCAAAATAGTGCATCTTAGGATTATCAATGCTAAATTAATTTGGGGAAATATTCTCACTGGGTTTGATAATCAGGATATTTATATCATTCATCTTTTAGTATTCCATCATAAAAAAATGAAATTGCTTAAAAAAATTTAGAATCAAACCACTCCATTAACCTATGAATGCATCAACTGCTACCTTTGACTACAACACTAATTGATTATCAAGAGGTAATATGATGAAATTATGGGAAATCAACCAAGACTAAGAAATTACCAGGAAATCTGGGACTCCAGCATAAAAAAAATCACTACTGAGAAGCCCGGGAGGTCCAGGTCGTGAGCCGGGAGGCCGAGCCGGGAGTCGGGAGCCGGGAGTCGGGAGCCGGGAGCCGTGAATCGGGAGCTGCGAGTCGGGAGCCGCGAGTCGGGAGCCGCGAGTCGGGAGCCGGGAGGCGGAGCCGGGAGTCGGAGCCCGGGGTTGGAGGCCGGGGAGGGGAGTCGGAGGCCGGGGAGGGGAGTCGGAGAGGAGAGGGGAGGGTCGGGAGTCAGTGGTCGGGGAGCGGCGTCGTGGCTTGGGGAGGTAGGGTAGAGCGATGCGTCGCGGATTTGAGGAGAGATTGAGGAGGAGCCCGATACAAGGGCTCGAAAAAAAAATTAATACCCACGGTTTTAATAAAACCGTGGGTATAAACAGCAAAAAAACATACTATCCCCACGGTTTAATGAACCGTGGGAATAGGTGCGTGGGGATAGACCCCATTTCCAGTAGTGTCTCTAAAAGGAATGAAATTCCACAACAACCCTTGCTCTTTCATGACATTTTTTATGTTTGGGGCATTGACTTTATGGGACCATTTCCCAATTCTTTTTGCAACTTGTACATTCTTTTGGCCGTTGATTACGTATCAAAATGGGTAGAGGCACGAGCCACAAGGACAGTTGATTCCAAAACAGTTGTAGAATTTTTAAGAACTCAGATCTTTTGTAGGTTTGGATTACCTAGGTTCATCATCATTGACCAGGGTTCTCATTTCTACAACCGAACAATGCAATCACTTTTGCGTCGGTATGGGGTCAGTCATCGAGTATCTACTGCGTATCACCCATAGACTAATGGTCAAGCTAGGGTGTCAAATAGAGAGGTAAAAAAAATTATTGAAAAAACGGTCCAACCCAACAAGAAAGAGTGGAGTATTAGACTCGATGATTCATTATGGTATTACCGTACTTCTTTTAAAACTCTCATTCGAATGTCACCTTATAGGCTTTTTTTTTTGAAAGATTTGTCACCTCCATGTTGAGATTGAGCACCGGGCCTACTGGTCCATCAAACAATGCAATTCTAATCATTTTGGTGCATGTGCTCAAAGGAAGTTATAGATTCAGGAGCTAGAGGAAATGAGAAAAGATGCATATGAAAACTCCAAGATTTATAAGGAGAGAACCAAGGCTGCCCATGACCGTATTATCCTTCATCATCAGTACCATATTGGGCAGAAGGTCCTCCTTTATAATGAAAGGCTGAAGTTGCATCCTGGTAAGCTTCGTTCCTGCTAGTTTGGACCATACATTGTTACTAATGTCTCTCCATTTGGTGTTTTCCAGGTTCAAAATAAAGAAACCAAGCAAACATTCACTGTCAATGGGCAGCGGCTGAAGCACTTCCATGAATCCATTCCAGAGTCCCCGAGGGAGGAACTCCATGTTCAAGAAGAAAACTATGAATGACATCCACCAGGTTTTATCCTTCCTTCCCACATTCTCTTTTACTACAGTGAGGAAACTGCATACTCTAGGTGTGGGGGTGGATACATTCCTGGGTTAGTTGGGAATTTTCATCGTTTTCTCCTTTTGTTTTCTCTTTTTGGCCTTATTTATGGTATTTTCATTTTTCCCCATCAACAATTTTGAAGTTCCATGATTTGGAGACCATAAAGGGGGGAAAGTAAAAATACCACAATGAAGGCTAAAAATAATTTTTGTATGAATTTAACATCATGGAGTGATTTTTAGTGAATTGGTTTTTTGTCAATGATATAAATGGTTGTATCACTGTGAAACATTTGAGATGATTGATGCCCCTTGTGTGAGTAGTTTTGGGAAAACTGTGTCACTAATATCTCCATACATTTTTTCACCAAACCAAGAATTATGAATATTTCTTACTTAATATAAGGTAAATATATGTTGGGTTAATATTTTTCAGCTTTAAATGATATTTCTACACGTTCATTCCTTATCTGATCCGTTTCATTACTGTACCAGATTGACCTATGTGTGTGTACCTAATGTCTGACTGTTGTACGCCCTCCAAAAAAATGGTTGTGTCTTGGTCAGGTCTAAAACTACCCCTCTTCAACCTTTGATCTTGTTATAACTATTGTAATTAGTGTCGTGAGTAGATCAAACAAGGGTTGAGAGATGAGTGTGAGATTTGTTCCAAATGCAACTTCAAAAAAAATACAATAAATGAGGGGAGTGATGAAATGTGTCACATATGGGGATATCTAGGTCAGGAGTTTATGGTTTGACTTCTGGAAATGCTTAAGTGAGTGGGTCTTGAAATATGATTGCAAAAGATATAGGGCAGGTTCGGTGGACAAAATCATTTAAGCTGAAAAATGTTAAAATAACCTATATTTATTGGATAACAAGTGGAAAGAATGGCATGGAATGGTTTTCACACACACATGGAGAGTTTGTTTCATGGTTGAATTTTTAATTCCTTTCTCAATTTGGTATCATGAATCTTTTTGAATTTCACTATGATAAGATTTATGAGACATCTTTTTCTATTTTCACTGGGAAGAACTCCTTGGTGCGGTTCGTGCATTGATCACATTACTTTGGTGAATTAAAATTTCCTCAAATGTTAAATCTTCATAATTTTGGAAATATATATATATATATGCATCATTTTATTTGGATATGTTACTTTTCCCAGGAGTGCAAATGTTTAGGTGTGGGGGTGTGATCGTACCACGATTCACTGTTTTATTCCACCCTTACACCGCTGTTTTAAACTAGTTTTGTAATGAATATTCCAAATATAATAATAAATTGAACTTTATGTTTGAATTAATTAATTAATTTTAATCAATATTATAATGGTCAATGTAACTTGTTTTTATTATTTCAATGTAGGTGGAGGTGATTTGGAGGGCCCTTGATGAAGTGGAAGAAAAATGGGCCAAAATTGCATGGATCCATGGACATTTGTCCACTGTTTCGCATAGTACACAAAATCCGTGCATCCAAATGGGATGAAATTTTTTGGTCCTTTCCAAAATTTAATAGGCTACATTTTATATTAAGTAACCAAATCCTGATTCGGCTTCTATAGAGCCCATACGAACTGATCTGTCCAAGACACTGAATATGGACCAAGTCAAATGCGGTGTTCTGTATTTTATCAATATATTGAGCTGTAGTTGTCCAAATTGTGCAAAACTTTCGGTGGAGACATTCAAGAGGTAGGTATACAACTTTTCTATTTTATCCAAAGCGAGATAAGGCTGTCTGAAGACCGAAACGCGTGGTATAATTGGATTGAAGAAATATGTGTTCCTAAAACCACCTTCCAATTTTCCTATAAAATGGCATCTTGGGCTCCACATTTGAAAGTTCGTCCAAGGAGTGAAGTGCTGAAAATTTGGATTCCTATAGGAGTCTCCTAATCACCTTGGAGGTTCTTGAGGCCCCTATCCTCATAGGGGGGTCAACAATGAAGAAGGAGTTCCACCCGAGCTTCCTCCTCCACCCGATGTCGAGCTAAACGGTGGGCGTTCATTGTGAGGGAGATACACACATGTCAAGGGAGTTCCAATGCATATATTAGATACTGGTTTGGAGTAATTTGGGTGTTAAAACATTTCTTTCCATGTATCTTACACACTTTCATATTTGAATTCTTGTTTTGATGCGTGCGGATGAAATGCTCTTAATTTCTAACCGATCGGTGTGAGGTTTTGAGTGTGTGACTTTTGTTGTTCCGATTGGGTAACACAAGAATCCTTTTCTTACCCACTTTCTTGAGATTTAAATCTGCTTTGGAAGCTCTTATTCCATTCATAATTTCTAGACCTTGACAATACGATTGTTATGTCAAGGTTTGGTTCTTTAAGAAATGAAATAATGGCTTAGGAATTAATCGGGATTCCAATTAATTTCAACCAAAGAATTACTCCAACCTTAAATTAATCTCCAAGAATGATGAACTTGAAATTTTGTAGTGAACTCACAATTATCCCTTTTATCTAATAATTCTAAAACACCACTTTTTATCAACTATTAAACTCTTTAAATCAATTCATTTTCTTTAAACTGTTTTAAATCTACCCCTCTTTTAGCACTTCTTATTAAAAACGCACACTCTGAACCCACCAACGCTCCTTGAGAGATGACCTAGGGTCTACCCTAGACTATAAATCAACCTTAAAAATATAATCAATTTAACATGTCACGACAACGCGGTCACAACTCCACCAATCTCTACTCCATGAGCTTGATTATTTTCACTATCTGGTCCTCTTATCAACAGACCATTCCATAACTGAGTATAGGTATTTGACACCTTTACAATCTAAGGAAAAACAAAGCCTTTTGGTTCAATCGCATAACCTACACAGCTTAGTACGAGAAGTCGGTCACTCAAGATAAAAATAAGTATTTGTTCTTTGAAAATACTTTCCCATTGTTCTTCACAATTGCAATAGAATGCAATTGAAAGTAGATGGATCGTCGTCTTCAGAAATAATGATCTTCAAGTAGGAGTCGTTCTGAGTCGATCCAGTTGCAGTAGATATAGAAAAAATAATTCAAAACTTAATCAGTAGTAGATTCACAATAGATCTTCAATTTTTAATGCGTGAATCTTCTATCATGTTTCTTCTTCTTCAATAAACAGAGCTTTGTCGCTCTTCGTAACAGCATATCTATAAGTCTCAATTATCTCAATTGTATCAACATTGTCGTGCAGAAGATCTTGTATATCGTAAGAGTATCTTCTCTCGTATTCTTGTTTTTTGAACTTATATGTTGTATATATTGAATTTAAAATAGAATAAATATATCAAGCGCTTTCTCTGCAAAGTCAGATCCACAAAATTTTCCTTATGACTTGTGCTATTCAAAAAATTCGAAATAACAGAGCAATCGTAACTCCCCTGAAAATTTGGCATGAGAATATCCTTTTAAATTGATCCTTTGAATCATAGATAAAAATCTTTGAATCAGTCAAAGACATGATTTAAAATCAGATTTTAATATGGCTTGAAATCAGTCTAATAATTCTCTTGAAGACCGTTGCATAATAATATCATCTTTAATTCCCCGACGCCAAACGTAAGGTTGAACTTTATATCATGCATAATCAGAATGTAACATAGATCACAAACGTAAGGTTGATGACTCATCCTTCAAACATAAGGTTGAATAAAAACGTAAGGTTGATAAAAAATGTAGGTTTGATCATCCATACTTTTCTTTCCAACATTCAAACGTATGATAAATGATCCATACTTTTATAAGCTTCCAAACGAAAGGTACATGATCCATACTTTTGATGAAATGTAAGGTTTTTCACAAAAGTAATGTTGATGAACCATACTTTTGAGAAATAAACGTAACATTTAAAACTTACGTACAGTTCTTCTTCCATACTTTTCTAATATCCCAATCGTAGGGTTCCTTCCTAATATAGGGTTCTTCTTCCATACTTTTCGGATAACGTATGGTTGTTTAACCATACTTTTTGGATATCTCATAAAGTATACACTGCATTCCATCCTTACGCTATGCTTCTCCACATAGGGTATGAACAGTGTTTCTAGAACACGCTTAAGAAATTCCCAAATATGTAGAGCATGAATAGTGTTTCCAGAACATGCTAATGCGAATACTTTATCAATTAATTCTCATTGTTCAAGAACTTAAATATTTCTTCCAGTAATAAAAATATAATGAATAATAAATTCCTAAAATACACTTAAAATAAAATCATTAGAAAAAAATTAAGGGTATTTGTGAGAATCAAAATCATCATAAAGAGATAGAGTATTGTTCTCAACAATCTCCCCCTTTTTAATAAAAATATTATGTATTGTTGAAAACAACACTTTCTCAACAAGATAATGACACCTGATTCCCAGCTCTAGTAGGCCTTAGGGTGGAGACTAGCACCAAGGGTATACAAATATCACAAAATGTGAGGCATTACCCTTTTTATAGTAAAAAATATCGGGAGATAAGATGTATCAACCTCAAACAAACTCCATGACAAATATATATATATAAACCAAAACCATCTCACAAGAATGTTTAAAACAAAACTACTACATATACAATAAAAATCCAAATTAAGTACCAAAAGAAAAAAACTAAGCAGCGACACGGAAATTATCCCAACGTTCAAGCTAGTAAGGTCCAACATGCTCTACGTAATCCCCTGGGAAACTTGAAAGCGGTTTTATATATGTAGTGTGAGCATATAAGTATACTCAGTAGGAAAAACCATGGTATCTCATGCACAAGTGGGAGAAGCATACTAATTCCCCTGTTATAAAATAGTAGAAACCAACACATCTAACAAGGAATACTAACCATCTCAACCTCAACAAAGGAATTCTCACCAAATAACGCAAGTAAAGTAAAGTAATATAACAAGCACGTCAATGTTTGGGTACCCCGTGCCACTTTCCCACTAATTAGATACTCTCACACCCTAACGTAAAATGTCCCGGTGCTCCCACCTCTTCTGAAAGAACCACGTCACAACCCTCCCACACACACCTAATACACAAACTACATCACATCCCACCCACAGACACCTGGGCCACCAATCACATCACATCCCGCCCACAGACACCTGAGCCACAAACCATACCTCATCCTAAAGATACCTATAAAAGCATGTAACATATCATCCCAAAGACACTTGGGAAGAACAACTCACCCGCACACACCTAGGTCTCACAAACCAACTTGCCTAAATAATATTGGGCTATCATCACCTGGAAGAGGGAGAAGGAAAGGGCAGGTGTCCATCCATCCATCCTCCCACCAGGATGTTTGAGAAAGACACTCTCCCCCCATGAAATGGGGGTGTTTGGAACATATTTCTCAACTAGGGTGGGTGTGCATTGAAATTACAAGGAACTAAAAGTATATATGTATAGGTACCAAACACTCAGCCTAACCTATGGGTTTCTTTCAAACAAACAAATAGCCCACACAGAACCGCCTTTTCTGCTACCTCTATTGTATAACCACACAACTAGCAACAAACTTAAACATACCCCAATCCCACTCATTTAACCAATTATAATTATTTATTAAAGAAACCATTTATTCATTTCATCCCTACCTGGGCAACTACCAACCACAACACGCATCAAGTTACATATCATTGATCATGCTAAGGAAAAAGAACTATAGTGAAGCAGCTCACTTCATATTTCCACTCTGTTAAACACCCATATTGAACATTGTTGTTATCATTCTTCAAAGTAATTATGTCATTCCTTACTTTAAACAAGAAAAATCCAAACTTACTACCAAACTCCACAACACACCTCATCACGACCAACCCGATAGCCCTTCTGTATAGCAATACCACACCCATCACACCCAGTAACATAAACATAGTACAACCTGAACATACATCCCCACTAATCAAACACTGCCCATCCATTCCACCACTCATACCATCCCACCTTACAGTCATGCTCTCAACCCCATCACCACACAACCACAAAATACATAAGACACAAAAAATAATGGATCCATCACAACACACAATCATGCCAAATAGAAAAAGGTGTATTCAGATTTAGCCAACAAGTGTTCTTTAATTCCACTCTGATAATTAGGGGGTGATTATAGAATAAGTTCAATCCTGGTGCACCCATTTATTTAATTGTATTTACATGGTTAATCAATTTCACAATTATAGAAGTTCAACATAGGATCAATAACAAGTATAAATCATTACCCATGTGAAAGCAAAGACCACTAACAACCATGATTTTCCAATGGAATACAACCAGAACAAAATACAACATAGATCAAAGATAACAGATAAAAAAATGATCATCATCATAATCTTCCCAACCCATCATTTATTACTATAGGTAACAAAACTCATTATCGTAACAGGTCTGATTATCTTTGTAACAACCTTAATTAAAAGTTGGGATTCAACTGTATTCACAAAGAGAAATCATATTATCCACCCCGCATGATAAACTATAAAAATAGAGACTATGGGATCCCTACCTAGAAGAATAAATGATCAGAAACTCCTCCATGTTCCAAAATAGGGGTTGCATGAGTAGCATGAAAGACTTCAAGGGAAAACTGGATTTGAATGCCACACCACAACTCCACATGGAATAAAGGTTTTGGGATGCTCGATAGAAAGAGAGTAAAGATAAATCGAAAAAGGGAGAAAGGATCTTAGATTTAGAAAGGATAGATTCTATATTTATGGGGGAAATGGTTTCAAAGGCCATTAAATCTAGATGATGATCAATACCATGTGGTTTTACTGTTAAAAGTATGGCGGCTTTAGGAAATTAAATATATAATTTATATCCATTGAAACGTCTTCAAAAATAAGTAAAAATGGTTTTAAAATCATTTTATGTCAAATAAAACGTTAAAAGGGAGAATCTGGAAAAACTGGGAAAAACTGTAATTTTGAAAAACTATTGGAAATGACTTACCATTGGGTGAGTCACCGATACGATCTACCGATGGCGAGTCACCGACGTGAGTTTCCGATGTGATTCACCAATGGTGATTCACTGATGCGAGTCACCAACGTGACTCACCGATGGCGAGTCATTGATGTGATTCACCGATGGTGAGTCACCGATGCAAGTCACCAACACAAGTCACTGACATGACTCACTGATGGCGAGTCGTCAATGTGAGCCACTGATGGTGAGTCACTGACAGGACTCACCGATGGTGAGTCACCGACGCGACTCAACGATGCCACTTACTGATGCCACCTACTAATGCCACCTACCATTAGAAAACTGGATTTTATGAAAACTCTTGAAATGAGTCATTGTGACTCCCCAAAACACCTCAAACACTGGATTTTCACAAAGTAATGGACCATAGAGGTCTGAGCCATTACACAGGGCATGGGTCCCCAACCTTCTGAGCGGTACCCTCCAGCCGGCCTAGGTGATAAATATAATATTTTTATAATTATTCATATGTTTTTCATTGATTTAATCCTTTCCAATTAATCAATTTAATTTGCATCATATTAGTATTTTTGGTGAATTTTGGGATTAATTGTGGAAATTGATTAATTCTGAAAATTTAGTAGTTTTCATGAACTTTTTTATTACAAGAATAATTGTTGCAATTTTTTATCCAATCGAATTGATTTTTTTTATAGGATTAATTTGTTCATGTTCTTTAAGTATGTCTTCTAGACCCAGATCCAATTCAAAACACACTGGCTCAAAAAATCAATTAACTGGAAAAATGTTTCTGGAAGACAGAATGGACCCCACATCAGTAATTGAGGCATATATTGGCCTATAAAATCCAAATGTGGTTATTTTAGCTGGAGGAGAAAGAAAACTCTGAGCCACATGTTCATATTAAATTTAATGGATAATTTCAGTTATTAAATAATCTATTGAATGTGCCAAAGGGGATGGGGTTGAGGAGTCTTCTCGAGAGAAAAAAATCTTCTTTAATAATTCGGGCATAATTTTTGACACTTGTCCAAATAAGCTAAGATTTTGTGGGTGCATTCACAAGATATAGGAGGGAAACTTTTATTAAGATACCATTCCAATATTCTTCCATTTAATATGTGAAATAAACTCAAAATTTTGGAGGAATGGATCTATAGGGAAAATTTTCCACCCCTCAACCTTATAAATATGAGTGTTCACTTTCATTCAAATGTGTTGAATAATGAGGGTTTTTGTTGGAGGATTGGAACATTGAAGTGATGTGGATTTTCTATTTATATTTTTAAATTTTTATAATGCTCTCTTCTTACCCTTTTATCTCTATTACCCTTCACATGGAGGGGTAAAACTCTTGAATGATCGGGGGTGGGGCAGTTTTTCTTTTGAAATGTCGGAGTCTTGTGGTTTAATTTAAACTCTACCTATTTTTCAATTGAATTATTCCTATTTTAAATGGTTATCAATTATCTTAATGTGATAATATTTTGGGTTTTGGTTTCATTCATTGTTTATATCTTTGGTTTAATATCTTTAAACTCCCTCCACCTAATGCAGTTTGTCTCTATCGATCAGATTGTGTTAGGTGGTGAATGTCTATAAATCATTGGCACTTGTGTAGAATAAGTGAATTTTTTCTATATTTATAAGGATCATAAATTCTCAATCGGTACTTGCCTTAGTTTTTTGGGAATTTTTTATGAATTTTCATGCACACATGAGTGGTTTCATTGCTTCCTTCAACCAAGAGTGATTGGAAACTCAATTGAGGAGTCTTTTCATTTATCATTCAATAGGAAGAGAGGGGGAATGATTTTTATGAACATGATGACATTAAAAAATTTGATGATACCCTAATCTTTTCACTCTCTTCATTAACTTATTTCCAAAATTTATTTTAATTTCTTTTTTTAAAATCAAATAATTTCAAAAACAACCTCCACTTCATTCTCTAATTTCAAGTGACAAACATGATTGTTGAGCGCCCCTTTTTGGAGAAAACCTAGGATGAACACTTTAGTACATTTTAAATTAGTAAATATTTGTTTTTTCCACACCCCACGATAGACACGTGTCAAAACTTGGTGCCATTCTCAGAGAGGTGGTGACAACAATCTAATTCTCACATTTCACATATAATTTACTTCCCTCTCATAAAAAACTAAAAAGATATTTTCCATGATGTATGCCAACTGAAATTATTCTTCTTGGATTGATTAATCTAATGTGAAGGGATAAATGGTTCATAATGATAAAGAGGACCTCTTACAAAAGGTTGATAAACTCACTGTTTTGACCAAGAAAATGCTGAAAGGACGTGTTATAGGTCTCTATTTTCAAGAAATTTTGGACATGGTTAAGTAAGTAAAAACTGATTATCAAATACTAAAGTCCAAGGAGGAAGTATAATTGGATAATGGGCCTTAAGATGAACTATAATTATAACCATTTGTGGAAGGTAATTATTCACTCATCTTACAAATAAAGGAGTCTGACTACTTACCTATATCTAGTGAAATTCAACTCAATGAAGCACCTCTCACTGAAGAAGCAATTGAAGTGGAACAAAATCAAGGAGATAATCTTTTTCATGAACTCATTATCTTATATTTTTGTTGAACCTTAATTGGGTGTCACCTCTAATTGTTTTAAATTTTCATATTCATCCAACAGTTATATTGCCTTGGTGGATGAGGAAGAAAAAGAAGATGCATCTGATGAAGAACATATGGATCTCCCCAAACATGTTGAAATTTTATTTGAGGGAGTGCATGGAGAGATATAAGTGAATTTTCTTAAAAAAAACAGAGACATGATACTCACATTAAAAGGGTAGAATTTGATATTTACTCTTCACGCTTTGATTTTGTTCAAATAGAATTACACTCTAACTTTCTCTTTGACTATTATTTTGATGAATCATACCTTGAGAAACCACTAGAGATTGAATAAGTGGTTATTCAATTGTAAATAAAGGAGGATGAGGACTCGTTCTTTGTCCTACCCCCACCATTAAAGATGCATCTCATTCCCATGGGGGTGGATTTGGTGTACTATATCCATGAATTCATCAACCAAAATGAATAAGTTCATACTAGAAAGAAGAATTTTTGGTGGTTCATGAGAAGGAAACTGTACCCGCCATCAGATTGGGGATAACCAACTGAAATTTCCCATCTAGAGGTAGTCAAAACCCAGGGCCCACTTAGGATATTAAACCAATATATATCCTTCTATTTTCATTCTATTTCTATTTTATTTTATTTTAATAAATTTCTTATTTTTTCCTTTCTAATTTTTCTTGTAGGTTTTTAGAGAGAAACACTTAGGAGCTTAATTAAACATTTCACTACCAATAAGTCAGGTTGTACCTCTCCTTTACACTTGCTTACTTTCTGTGATTCATTTTCAAATATTATTACATGTTAAATTAATTTGAATGCATTCTGGACACTGTATCATTTAAGTGTGGTGGAAGTAACCTTTGTACTTTAGGATTTTAAATTTTTCAAATTTTTTGTTTTTATTTTTTCTAAAAAAAATTGTTTCAGATTTTTGTGTGTTTCTTTTTCTTTTCTTTTTTTTGTGATTTTGAAACTTTTGAGCTGAAATGATTATCATTTACATTTTTGAAACTCATGTCAATGAGTTAACCAATTTATTCCATGAAACTGAGCTTAAATAAAATCCAAAAATGACTTTATTTTAAGTTCAAATCTTTGGGGATTTCATGAAAAGTACTCTAATTTTTTAATCTCATGCCACATATCACTATCTATATCTTTAAAATCACTTTACTATGAGGATTTTTAACCCTTTTTCCATTTTATTTACATTCACCTCACTTCCTAAGAGAACCAAGCCATGTTTTTTTAACCAAAATTTGATTTATTCCTACCAAAACATGAGCGTTTTAGGTACTTATGTTTTAAATGATTGAGTAATTTCTTTGGTTTTAAATCCCCCTTTTCAAGAGAATCCTATTTATTATGGTCTACCTTATACATTTAATCCTTGTAGCCCTTAGAATCTATGAATTGTCTATTAGGTTAGCCACATTACAAGCTAATTTTCCCTATCCAACCTGCTCTTGAAGTAAAATTGCATGATCTAGTTGAACTTAAGTGTGGGGGAAGTTATATTGTATTGTGCTACCTCATTTGGGGATATTTTGGGTGGAAAATAAAATTATTAAGAGATGATTTTACTTCTGATAAATTTATTCTATTGAAAGTTTTGTTTTTCTAGATCTTTCATGATAATAGAAGTTGTTTCTTTGTGGACCTTCCTATGGATAAAGAAAGTTGTTCCTATGTAGAGTTTTCAAGAAAAATTATGTTTGAAAAGACTAAAAATTTTTCTATTGAAATATTGAATGGTGTGCACTTTCCTTGATTTTTCATGATGATGGAGTTGATTTTCTACAAAGAGGAGTGAGGAGGAGACCATACTTGAGTAAAAATTAGAATCTTTCAATTTTTATTCAAAAATAGTCAAGCCCTCCTCATTCGGCCTCATAATTTTTTTGTCATCTAAATCCTACCAACCAAAATCCACATAATAACCCTACAAAATCCTCATGAAAAACACATGTATTTGACTCATATAAGGTGACCCTAAATAGGAATTTATCAATCCTATGGTGACCCTTGCATGAGTTTGGATGAGAAAAACATTGTTGAAAATTGACATTTGTGAGTTGAGAAACAATTCATGTGAGGTAGGTGTTTTGTGAGCATGTGAGAAGAAATGAAGTGGAAATTTATTGAATTATCTGAATAGAGAACTTGAAATAATGGTTTTTTATGAGGGATGATATCTTTTGTTTCTTAGTGTGTAATTAGTGGATCTCAGGGATATGTGTTATGAATTTTCTTTGATTTGAGTTTGATGCTGACTTGTCCAAGAGTCCAAATGATAAGTGTGGGGGAATTGATAAAGATAATATGTTCATAATTATTAATATATTTTTAAATTATTTAATCCTTACCAATTAATCAATTTTACCTTATTTTCATCATATTAGTATTTTTGATAAATTTTGGGCTTAATTGTAGAAATTGTTTAAATTTGTAAATTTAGTAGTTTTTTGGAGCTTATGTATTTTGAGCATAACTATTAAAATTTTGATCCAATTAAAGTGATTATTTTTTTAGGATTCATTAGTTCATGGGCTTCAAGTCTATCTTCTAGACCCAGATCCAATTCAAAACACATTGGCCCAGAAAAATCAATCTAGTGGAAAAATGTTTTTGGATGATAGAATGGACCCCACATCAGTAATTGAGGCATATATCGGCCTAGAGATATAAAAATATAGTGATTATAGATAATTTAGGAATAGAACTTTGAGATGCATGTGCACATTAAATTTGATAGATAAATTTGATCATTAAGGCACCCATTGAATGAACCAAAGTGGAGGGAGTTGAGGAGTCTCCTCAGGTAAAAAGTATTCTTCAGTAATTCAAGAATAACTTTTGTAAAACTTGTCTAAATAAGCATAAATCTTATGGGTTCATTAAAAATAAAGAGTGTAACAACTTTTATGAGTACATTGTTCCAATATTTTTCCATTTAATATGAAAAATAAACTCAAAATTTCAGAGGAATGGATCTGAAGGGAAAATTTTCCACCACTCAACCCTATAAATACGAGTTTTCACTTTCATTTAAAGGTGTTGAAGAAGGAGAGGTTGTGTTGGAGGATTGGAACATTGAATTTATTTAGATTTTCTATTTTCTCCTGTATTAGTTTCATAATACTCTCTTCTTCCCCCTTCAACTCTATTACCCTTCACATGGAGGGGTAAAACTCTTGAGTGATCGGGGAAGAGGGAGTTTTCCTTTTATAATGTCAGAGTTTTGTTCTTTTAAACTCTATAAATTTTTTAATTGAATGATTTCTATGTTTAGATATAATCAATTATCTTAATGAGATCGTATTTTGGTATTTTTTCTCATTTATTTTTTATATATTTTTTTGAAGATCTTTAAACTCTCTCTACCTAGAATAGTTTGTCCCGATCGAGCAAATTGTGTTATGTGGTGAGTGTCTAGTGATCATTGGCACATTTGTGGAATAAGTGAGTTGTTTCTATATTTATAAGGAGAAATAATTCTCGGACGGGACTTGTCTTAGTTTTTTGTGAATGATTTATGAATTTTCACGCACACGGGGGTGGCTTCTATTGCTTCCTTCAACCAAGGGTGATTGACAACTCGATCAATGAGTCTTTTCATTTACCATTCAATAGGAAGAGAGGGAGAATGATTTTTATGACCATAATGACATTTCAAAAGGTGATCCTACCATGACCTCATCACTCTCCTCATCAAATTATGTCCCAATTTCACTTTAATTTCTTTATTTCTTTTTAAAATCAAATAATTTCAAAAACAACATCCACTCCTTTCTCTAATTTCAAGTGACAAACGTGATTGTTGTGCACTTATCTTTGGAGAAAACCTAGGTTTACCACTTTACTACATTTTAACATAGGAAATATTTTTTTTCTTCACACCCCAAAATAAACACATGTCACTAGGCATGGGTCCTCGATGACTAGAGTGGCACCCTTATACAGAGAAAGGTCATGGGTCCTTGACCTTCTGAGTGGCACCCTCCAGCCAAGCAGGCATGGTTCCTCGATGACTAAAGTGGAACCCTCCTACAAAGACTATAAGTTCTTAGGTAGGATAGTTGTATCACTAATAGGGGTTGAATCAGTGATATATTTTTATTTTAAGTTTCATTTCTTTTGAAATAACATTTTCCTCCTGTTAAGTATTTATATCCCTGCTAAAAAATCAAATACACATCCATATGAACATAACTATTTACAAGGTTCACAATTCCGTAAGAATAGCTACATCCTTGGTATGGTTTGTAAATAATCCAATACCACACAATCCACTAGAAAACAATCCTTTTGTGAGGAATACAATGAATAGGATATTCTCTTTCACTCGTGTAGAACTTTGAAAACAATCCAATAGTGTTTGTTCTTCTTCTAGCAAAAAATATGTAATATAGAGTTTTTGTAACCACACATGTTACATGTGCTTCTTTATCATCTTCCACAAATGTATTCTCTTAAAACAATTCTTTACTTTTGTAAAACCCCAAGATTTTCAGAAAAATATTCTTTTTAATTTCATTAATGTTTTGTGTTGTACGCTACACCAAAAGGAGCTTTCACAACACGCATCCCTGACTTGGCTTGCATTACACGCAAGTGTGACCTTCCACGATAGCGTGTGTTGTACGCAATACCGAGTTTCGCTAAACAATGATATGATATTAAAATATTATTAAAACTAGCCGTTATGAATAGTAATACCCAATTTTTCAAATTATATAAATTTTATTTTTGAAAATGGACTTCATTTTTGGATTCAGAATATCGAAAATAGCCTAGGGTGAAATTTTGGTATTTTTCTGAAAACTTTCAATTTTTAATGAATAGTGAAAACAATGGGTTACTATTTAAAAACCGACTTTTTATTTAAATAATTATTTATTTTATTTAAATTTATTTTAGTTCAAAATTGATACATAATACCTATATAAGTTCAATGTAATTCATTGGAGTAATTTTATAATAATTTTAGATATATAAAAATTTCATTGAACTTTTCACAGTCTTTTACCCACCTCCTAGGAGAATTTCAAAATTCACATAAAACATAATTTTACCGCTTTTGTGAGTGGAATTTCAAAAATCCGAGAGACATGTTTGATTTCAGAAAGTAAAATTTGGTTCAATGAGATGAAAATAATTTTTGGTGAATAGTAACTTTTTACTTTTTTTACCACGCTTAAAAGTAAATAATGTAATTAAGGGTAAAAATGATATTATTATTACCCTAACACATGTCCTAATTCTATTTGATAAGTGTAATTCGACCAAAAACAACCTTAGGAATAAAATATGACCATTTAGACCCACTTGGATTAGATTAAAACATTTATTATTAATTTATTTAAAGAAGAGTTAAAATAGTTAAAATCAAAGTTTAATAAGTAAAGCATCTTTAATATAGGGTTATAAATAATATAAATTCGACTATAAATATTTATTAGAAATATAAAAAGATTTCATACATAATGGTATTTTATTTGTAATTTTTAGACATTAAATAATTTAATTTATTTATGACACAAAGATGATGCAGTAATTATCTTATTAATGAAATATTGACATAATTGATGTTATAAATACCCAAATAAATGTAATTTGAGACTTTTTATGAATTAAAATAATTTTCAATGTTAATATGACATGTTAGTATTGATTTAATTAACTTTTTGCGAACTAATATTTCTGTTATGATTTTTAGAAAAATCAATTACCAAATAGTGTCAAAATTGACATAAATTAGTTTTTAAAACAAATATTATATTATTAATTGTTATTTTATTCCTAAAAATATAAGATTCGAAAAAATGACTTATATAAGGTTATATATATTAATAATAAACAACTTGGGGTTCTTTTGGCTTATTAAAGTAAGTTTATTAACCTTATAGTGTAAGAAAACAAGAAGACATGGTAAAAGAAAAATTATTTAACTTAAAGTTAAATATAAATGATAAGGTTAAAATAGAAACCTAAACTTGTCTAAATTCTATTGGATGAGAGTATTTCGACCCATACCCACCTTATCTTCGAAATAACTCAATTTGGATCTATTAAAAACCGAATATGACTTTATAATAAAATAATATTTTTAGTTATTTCAAAGGTGCCCCTCTCCTCCCTTATAAAAGGGCACATCCTCCCTCTCTTCCTCACACCACTTTGAGCCTTCAATCTCAGCCAACCCCTGCCAAATTATCTTCTACACTTACCTAGAAACATCCTAGAGGTCCTGGTCTTCTTAAAAAACCAATTTTGGTACCCTAAGAGGAGGTCTCAAAGAGGCGCTTCAAAGAAGAGGTAATGTCTGTTACCGATTCTTTCAACTTTATTTCTTCTTCCACTTCTTCTTCTTTATTTGTTTTATTATGAAGTAATAAAATCAGTATAAATAACATACTTATATGTTATTATAAGTATGAAACAACCCTATTTCACCATCTATCCATCCTATGGAAAACGAAATCACCACACGTGCGTACGTACGGAATACCGTCTCCACGCCGTGGTGTAATCTATTTTTCCACCACCACCTTATATGGATAGGTATAATGGTGTAAATAAATAACTATATATGATTATTGTAAAGTTATATTTATTCTTAAATATTATACATACACTCCAATACAATTCCACAATCATGGGAATGATATCATCACTCGTGCGTACGTACGGACTACCGTCTCCACGAACGCGATGAGATTCATTTTCCATGATTAACCATTCAAGAATGATTATAAAGTATATATAATGAATAATAATGAAATATATGACATAATAATGCTACTTTATTTATGTATATATATATATATATATGTATTTCATATACTCAATTCCATTCAATTCAATAAGGAAACGAAAACAGCGTTCATGCGTACGTACGGTCTACCGTCTCCATGAACGGTGTATTTCATTCCTTTTATCGATCTATAATATATATGTATATAATGAATATATATTATATATAAATCATGTTTTAAATTCTGGAATTATGCAAATCAAGATATAAGTAATAATATCAAGAATGACAAGTCGAAACACATACGATAAATGAAACGATTTTACCCAAAACGCTCTTTAACATGGAATTTATAAAAGAACGGGTAATATAAAGTCATAAGTGAACCATATATGATATCATAACAATGAATATGATTCTGTAATAAGTAAATGACATTATTTAAATCATTATACAGGAGGTTCGGATACATACAAAGCATATCGAATATAAGGTAAGGGATAATTTTGAAAATCTCATTTTTATCCGAGATTGCTTATTCGTAAGTATTTACTGGGGTTATTGCTATCATCAATGTCCATGTTTTGTAAAAGTGTATTCATGTATGCTTAAAGTCCTTTTTACCCATTTTTACTTTTACCCCATGGAAGGAATCTTTCTTTTATTTACCCTACAAGTTACTTTTTGACTTTTCTGACAAAAGTACGAAAAGAATGTTATTTTTAACTTATACGGCATGAAAGGATGTTTACGGTTTTATAAAGCCTTATTTTCATGAAGCTTCCTCAAAAATATTTCATGACTATTTTCAAAAAAATCCTTTTCTTTTAAAATTTCATGACATTTTGTGAAAAGAAAATGATTTTGAAGAAAAAAATGATATTTTCCTCAAGAATTAATTTCAAGTGTTTTATCAAAACCATTTTTCATCTAAGATGACATTATTTCATATGTGTATGTTTCAAGTATAATTTCTCTATGATTTACATGGTTTCACTTCTCTTATTATGAAATTATATCCATTTCTTTTATATGGATTATGTGATGATGGGATGATGTTTATGAAACCCATTTTATTCACCGAGTTTTTATGAATGATGTATGTTTATTTTGTGGCACAAGTAAGAATGATTTCATTATGAGATGGGTGGGACCTATATCTCCCTCCAATGCATTGGGTAAAGATTTATATCTCATGAGATAGACATGGCTGGAACGGTAAGTTAATCTGGTTCAGTATTACAGGACTAAAACGAGGAGTAAACTCGATTTAGAAAGGGACTTTGTCCACTAAGATGGTCTTGGAAGCAATGCCTTGGCTACTATGGAAATCATGACATGTTCTGAATGGTTTCCACAATTACATGTTTTATTCCCATTTTATCATGGTTGATGTTCTATTATGATATATGACTTACGTACTTCCACGATTTATGTCTTTGCTCAAGATTTTGATGTTTAAATTTCATGTTCAAGTTTTTGCTTCCAAATGTTTATGGATTGTTTTATGTTATCTATGTTTGCCCTTACTGAGCATTTGAGCTCACCCTTTTTATGTTTTATTTTCCCTAGGAAATAATTAAAGGTTTTAGGTAAGAAAACAAAAGGGGGAAGATCATTATGTGAGTTGTTAAAGATATTTCAACATGATTAGAAGTTTATATTCCGAGTTTCTAAAGACACTAAACTATTATGGTCTTTGTGTGTCTGTTTTTGTTATGTATTAAGTGTTCCGCAAAAGTAATGTAATGTCCATGTATGTCAAGTTTCGAGTCTCTACAACTTTATTACCTAAAATATGGTAATAACTTCCTGGACTTCATAATGATATTCAGTCTAATTTCCCAATTCGATTCCCAAGTCTGATTGTTTAATAAAGAAATATAGCTTTGTTATAATACCACTGAAACAATCTGAACCACTTCAAATATGAGTCTAGAAATCCCAGTCTGATTCCCCAATCTGATTCCCAATTCCTATATTCTTAATATGATAATATAACTTGATCAGAATACGATTGAGAGAATTCTGAACACTTCCATATTTAGTCTGGAAAACCCAATACATAAATCTTGTTCTGATTATCCAGCCCGATGCAATGATCATCTAAATACGATGACAACCAGAATATGATAATCAACTGAATACGATTATCAACTAAATACATTTCAATCTTGTATCCTCTCCTTTCACTTCAATACGAAAATAATTCTTCAAAAAAATAACCTGGAAACCTCTTCCTCTCTCACTAGAACTTCAGAGCTTCTCTCTCTTCATGAACAGTACACTAGTTAGAAAAGTACAGAGTACTTTCTCATTTTATAAGTAATCCAAGGTGTTTTGGGCGGGAATCTTGAAATTGTTTCCTACTCAACCAAATTCCCTAAATTTTCATGTATCCTTGAATTTCGGATACATTTATAACTTCATCAACACTTCTCAACTCTTCTCATTTCTTCTTGAATCTTCTCAAATCTTCTAAACACTTCATCTCTCTTCTTCCTTCCTTCAAAAACACCAGATAGATTCTGATTTCCCATTCTGATGCCTGATACATTTTCTTCATTATGATGATCTATTCTAATTGCATGTATAAAGAAAAACACAACTTTAATCTCCTTGGAAAACCTCGGTCTGATTCTATTTCTCTACTCTAGTTTTCTCAGTAAGATTTATCCATTACGATGCTTCGTACCAAATGTATGTATGATGAAATAGACAGATTTCATCTTCTTAGAAAACCTCATCCTAATTCTAATTCTTTATTGTCATTATGATCTATCTTATTATGGTGAAGAAAAATGTAAAACAACAGTTTCCTCATTACATTTCTCGGAACCAAACAAACATAATCTTATTCGAATTTCAGGCTCCCCCTTTGACAATATTTTCTAAAAAACCTTAAACAATACTGTTCTTCTTCTTCTTTCCTCTAGGCTGATGATTGGTCTTGACTTCACTTGGGGTCTTCTTCAATTCGATGGCTCTTGACCTATTTGCAATACAATAATTTTTTTCGTCTTCATTGGTTTCAAAAAAAACTGTCAATGATGAATACGATGCCATACTGAATCTGATGAATCAGTGTCAGTGACTTCTTTTCATTTTGAATACGATTCAAATGATCTTTCCTCATAAGAATCTTTCTTTTTTCCCATCAACTTCATTCTCTGAAGATTTGTATCTTTTTTATTTTGGTCGGACTGAAAACTAGTACCTTTCGTTTCTCAAATTTTCCACAAATCTTGCTAGCCTTCAAATTTCAAGCTACATCAAACCAACTCCTTCATATTCATACCAAACTCAAGTTTGATTCTAGTTATGATTACGATCTATCTCATTATGATGTAAGTCAAACATGATGAATTGTTGACTATATTATTGATTGGTCTCTGTTATTACATTTTGAATTAGCTTTTAATAGTTTCAATTCCTTTACCATCAATCTTGATGTAAAAAATTCTGCCTTTGATAAATATGATGGTATGTTGAATATGATGGATCAGAATTCATCAACTTCAACTTTAGAAACTTCCTTCACTTCTTCATAACGATCATCCTTCTTATCCTTTAAATAAATCTGCATTCAGAAAACTCATTACGATGATCTTGAGGCTGTAAAACTTCAGCTTCACCAACTTTCTTCTTTCACAAACTTCATGTAATACCCTGAATTTTTTTGGACCTTTTTTCGAATAAATTAAAACTTTAATTTATATCTTTCATTGCACTAATTCAAACATTCCTTTCACATGGAACTGACTTGGTTTATGTTTCACGTAACACTAAGTTGGCGTACGATACACACAATACTGATTTTCTACAAAACATCTCTTTTTATTACTATTATATAAATGTGATAATTATAACCTAGCCATTAAACATACTTATATGAATAGTAATAACAATTTTTCAAATATTGATAATAAAAGATATGATTCTTGGAAAAGTGTTTCTATGTTTAAAAATATTGTTTTCTCGAATGAACTGATTTTAATGTCCTTTTAATAAAGATAATTTTAGACACTCATGGAAATTTATTTTAGTAAAAAAAATTATCTTTGAATTCAGAATATTTAAATTATATTAGGGTGAATTTTTTGTATTTTTTTAAAAAATTTCAATTTTTTGATGAATAGTGAAAAAAATACTAGATTATTGTTAAAAAATGAATTTTTCATTTAAATACTTATTTTTACAATAAATTGATTTTAAAGTCACAATATATAAATAACACATATATTAATCCAATGTAGGTCATTGGAATCTTTTTATAATATAATTAGATATAAAAAATTATTAAACTTTTGAACGTCTCTTTTAACCACCTCCTAACTACATTTTCGAGATTAGTAGTAAACACAATTTTACCACCTCTGTGAATTGAATTTTAAAAAAAAGACATGCATGGTTATAATCAGGATGAAAATTTTGATCTAATAGAATCAAAATATTTTCTGGTGAATAATAACTTTTGAATTTTATTTACCACGGTTAAAGGCAAATAAGATAATTAAAGGTAAAATTAATATTATAATAATATAAAATTATCCTAAAACTTGTACTAATTTTGTTGGATAAGTGTATTTTGAACTAACCTTAGGTTAAAAATATGATTCTCTTTAGGCCTCTTGTGTTAGATTAAGACATTTATTATATTTTATTTAAAAAAGAGTTAAAAGAGTCATATTCAAAATTTAATAACTAAATCATTATTTATATATGGTTATACATAAGATAAATTCGACTATAATTATTCATTTGAAATATAAGAAATTTATATTCATCATGATAATTTATTTTTAATTTTTAGAGAATAAATAACTTAGTTAAAGTCTTGTACAATAATGATGCAGTAATTGTTTACTTAATTTAGATATCAAATAAATGATATTAAAAATATTAAAATAAATATAATTTGACTTAATTAATGACATGAACAAATTTTATAGATAAATTAGACATGTTATAGACATATTATAAGTATTGGTTCGAAGTTATCATGTTAGTTTGATATTTTGTAGAATAAAAATATTGAATAGTATCAAAATTGACATAAATGATACTTTAAAATAAATAATATTTTATTAAATGTTATAAAATTCATAAAAATATAAGATTCATTGAACTAAATTATAGAGTTTTAAATATTTCATAAATGATCCAATTGGGGTTCTTTTGACATTTTATAGTAACTATATTAACCTTATAGTGTAAAAAGATAGGTTGTTATAGTAAGAGTTAAATTGTTTAACTAAAAATTAAATCTAAAAGATAAGGCTAATTCTATGACCAAAACATGTCTAAAATTCATTGGTAGAGAGTATTTTGACCCAACCTCATCTAAACTTTAAAAAAATCACTTTTTAGATATTTGAAATCAAAAACCAATTTATAATAAATTAATAGTTTTGGATTTTCCTAAAGTGCCCCTCCTCTCCCTTATAAAAGGGAACTTATCCTTCTCTTTAATTCACACCTCCAAAATCATTTGGATCATCAAAATCCTGCACATTTCCTCTCCCAAATACCATAACTACATCTTAGAGTCCATAATTTGGGAATAAATTCATCCTAAGTAGTTCTTTTGTGCAAATCAAAAGGAGATACCCGAAAATGAGGTAATTGTTTTATCACCTCTTTCAAAGTTCTTTTCTTCTTATACTTACTCTTTCTATGTTTTTTCTATAACAAATTAATAAATAGAACATCTAATGTGTTCTGATATTTTGTTATGATTATGTTACAACCATATTCATCCTTTTACCTTTCCTGTGAAACACAATATCACCATGCATGCGTACGTACGGCTTACCGTCTCCATGTCGTAGTGTAAACTATTTTTCATATATACTTTATTTCTGTGGGTATGAAAATGAATATAAAGGATATAAATAATAAATATAACATAATATTGTTTCTTTATAATTCATATTCCATCCAATTCCCTACCATTTACCAATATATAATGATATCATCACTTGTGTGTACGTATAATTTATCGTCTCCACAACGCGATGAGATTCATCTTTCATATTCACCATTCAAGGATGATTATAAAAATATATATTATTAATAAGTGTAAAATTTATGATATAATAATTATAATTTAATAATGATATATTTATATAAATACATATATGTACATATGTCATTTACATACTTTCTTTTAACATGATAATTAAAAACGGAAACAACATCCATGCGTACGTACAACTTACCGTCTCCATGAAAGGTGTATTCCATTTCGTACTTCTTTATGATATATATTATTAAAATATACATATACTAGATATATATGATATTTATACCATGATATACACTCTGGAATCATGATATAAGTATAATTACCAATGATATTACAAATTAAGACACATGCGAAGAACAAAGTGAATATTACCCGAAGTAAAATCTTAACATAAGATTGTTAACAAGCGGGTAATATAAGGTCGTAATCAAACCATATATGGTATTATGTATAAGAATATTACTCTATAAAAGATTTATAATAAACTTATATTTACTATAATCTTGTGTGAGTACAAAGAGAGTCAAGACACAAGGTAATGGATAATTTTGCAATCTCATTATTATTCAATATTGTTTATACGTAAATATTTATTGTGGTATCTTATCATCCATGTATATGTTTTTTAAAAATATTTTCATAAAATTTTTACTATTTTCATATGGATGTTTAAATTAATTTTTACCCATTTTTTACTTTTTATTAATTAGTTTGAAAGGAATCTTTACTTCATTTTCCAAATGAAGTACTTTTTGACTTTTTTGGTAAAAGTATAAGACAAATGTTTTAATTTAACTTATATGACATGAATGGATTTTTATGCTTTCATAATGTCTTATTTCCTTGAACCTTCCCTTATAATTTTTCAATATTATTTTCAAATAAAATGTTACTTTTAAAATTGTGTGCCATTTTAAGAAAATAAAACATTTTTGAAAAATAAAGGATATTTTCCTCAAAAATTAATTTCAAGTGTTTTATCCAAATTATTTTACATATAAGATAACATCCATTAGTGTTATTCATGCCTTTATATGGAAATTATTCAATGTTTCCATTCATATTATTCCTCTGAATGGATTATTTTTTGATGGCATGATGTTTATGAGCCTTATTTCTCTTTCATAGGTTATATGATTTTGAAACCCGCTTATTTTCAGTGGTTATGTTTATGATTAAATAATTATAAAAGTTGTCTCTTTTCACAGGTTATGACATGTTTACATGTTTATGGTACTCATTTCATTTCATTGGTTATGTTATGATTTTTAAATATCTTGTGGCACATGTTTGTCTGATTTCATTATGAGATAGGTGAGACCTATATCTCCCTACAATGCATTGGGTAAAGTTTTATATCTCATGAGATAAACTAAGATGGTCTTGGGAGTGAACCTTGAGTACTATGATGGCCATGAGAGTGAACCATGACTACCGTGATGGTATGAGGAGTGAACTCATACTACTATGATGGTATGAGAAGTTAACTCATACTACTAAGATGGTCTTGGCAGTGATGTCTTCGCTACAATAGAAATAATTATATGCTTATGTGTTTTCCACACTTCCATGTCTTACTACTATGTTATGTTTTCATGGATTATGCTCTTTATTTAATTATGGATTATATCCTATGAACTACCAATCTTTATTCCATGATTTCTATTGCGATCTTTCATATGCAGGGTATGATATTCTATTTTTTATGATCACATTCTCATACCCATATACTCATGTTTATTCTTATATGTCTCCCTTTTCTACCCTTATTGAGTATCTGAGCTCACCCCTTTTATGTTTCTTTCCCCCGGGTTTTGATGATATGTACTATATTTGATTTATCTAAGAAGGGTGTTAGTAAAAAAACCTAGTGAGAGATTATGTAGTTCATTTATGTACCAGTTTTATGTTTCCATGTTTCCAAAGGAACTAGACCACTGATGGTCTTTGGGTGTCTGTTTGTATAATATTTAAGTATTCTGTAAAAGTTATGTTATTTTAATGTTTTAAAAATCAAGGGTCTCTATACATCAGCTTGTATCATGACTTCCTTCAGGACTTTGAATACATTGAAGACCAGCTTAAGCATCGTTTAACTTACAATGGAAAGTATGATAACTTCCCATTCCTCCAGCAACTTCTTATTCTCCCAGCGAAATTTTTCTTTCCTACTCATCCTAAATATGATTTTCCTGAATACGATTCGAATGATTACGATCAGACTGAATATGATTGGCAGCATCCCTTTCACTCCCCCTTTCTTTCAAAAATTTTACATCATGAGTTTGTCAAATACATGTGATTTATGAGAATTACAAGATCATAAAATCATTGTCTCATTTAAATCATAGTCTTGTAGACTTTGATTCTCCATCATTACAATCAAAACTTTCATGTTGGATTCAAGGTGAATCTGATGAGCCTTTTCTTTTAGCCATATTCTCCTCAATATGATGTAATTTCTTAAGCATTGTGAGTTTGAATTCCTAAATACACTTTTTGATTCCAATCACCATCTTTTAAAATGTGAATTGATTTCATTTTCCTCTTTGGAAGCAAAATTGATCACCAATAAACTTTTTCCTGATTATGATGGTGAATCTGATTTCCACCAACTTCTAACTTTTTATCAACATCCCAGTCTGATTGATCATATTGAATCATCCAGAAGGTTTGGATCCAGTTGAAAACTTTCTTCAATATGGATTTCCATCCATCATCTTCTCAATATAATTTCTTTATTCAACATAACCAACATAATGATCTATTGACATCAAATACAACCAAAACACAAATTGGGCATGAAAATCTCCCCCTTTGTGTTTGTTGTCAATAACGACTTCAACCACTTGAAAACAATAAGTTTTATTATTTTCTTTTCTCACTTTTTCTTCTCTCCATTCTTTTCTTTCTCCACCCAATTATTTTCTCTCCCATTTTATCTTATCTCTCCCCCTTATGGACAATCAAATTAAAAGGGGAAATCATGAAAAGTTTCTTCCTTATTGACAAAAGATCTCATTTCAAGGGGTTGAGTTTTGAAACTTTTCTTCAACATAGGTATCACATGAGTTTCTTAACAAAGAACCTTTAACTAAATAACTCTAAGACAACGTGGGTGAACCCGGTGTAGAAAATAAGAGTGTATGATTAGAGTGATAAATGTTGTCCATAACACATATTTTATATAATACCCATTTCATGTTTCTTTCAACATTCTAATGATTGGATAAATCCTTCAAAGAATTTGTTTAAGATAAAGGTAACTTTCACCCATCTCAACAAACGTATCAGAATGTTCAGGTGTATAAAACACAACTTTTTAAAACCTCATATTTTTTATAACTTCATTACTTTATTTTGCAAGAATATTAAGATACTTATCAATTTCATCTTCCTTATTTCCACTCCTTTAATTCCTTGCAAGTTAGTACAAATATACCTAGATTTTGGGAATAAGGAGGAACCTTGATTGTTTCTTAGAAAAAACAATCAGACAGAGAGTCCTCTCTCAGTCTTGACTTTTTCTTCTTTTTCTTGGATTTTTCATTGTACCTATTTTATTCCTTCTATTCATCCTTCTCAAATTTTGTAACAACTTTCTTCTCATTTGTAGAATCTTTTGCTGAGGATGTTGAATTTTCTTCATCTTTAGTAGAATCTTTGTTGTAATCAATTTGTAACATTTTTTCCATGTCTATCTATTATTTTGGCAAGATAGTTCAACAAATTTTGATAGTGTTCCCTTTTTTCTCATATCCATAATCTATTGATACATTTTTTTTGAATTTTATTGTATCTTTAGAAGTCTCTTTATTCCCCAATTCTTTCACTAATTGTTGTGTTTCCTCTAACTTCTTAGCCAAGTCAACATGTTCTAGCCAAATAAATAAGCATTCTTTCTTTTCAAACTCAGCAAAAAAAATTTCTTAACTTCCAAAAACATCTGCCTTTTTAGAATTTTTCAAAATCTTTTGTTGATCCGGGAACAAAAAAAGACGTCCTTTAGAAAAATGTCCAAGTTTCTCACATATTTCACAAATAGTTTCCAGAAGCTAGAACCTATTTAAAATTTTCACATCAACCTTCTCGAGTTTCTTTTGAACATCCTTCTCAAACTTCTTCCCTTAAGGGTATTGACTCCCCCTCAAAATTTTTCTTCAATAGTTTGTAGAATAGTTGTAATATTGTTGGTTGAACCAACACATGTTAGTTTTATGCCCAAATCCACCAAAATTCCAACAATATCTATAGAAATAGTATTTTCTTTTCTAAATTTCATACTGATAGGAGTAAACATGTTTCTCAGTAACCTTATTATCTTTATTATCTAAGCCACTAAACTTTTTTTATCAATTGGAATCTTCATTTTCCTTTATGTCTTATCATAATCAGAAGTAATAGAAACATTTACCTATTCAAAATATTTGGAAACATTTTCAGACTCAGGGTTTTTAAAAATTTATAAATTCCCAAATTTGTTGTTCTTGGCTACATACATAATTTTCTCAGCTTTATTCTTTTCAGAAACTATTAAAAATTTCTTCTCTGCCTTTGAAGATAACTTTTATTGATTCTTATCAAGTTTCTCCTTAGGAGAACTTTCACCAACTTCAAAGATATAGTTTTTGAAACTTGTACCTCTCTGTTCAGCTTTAAAAAAATTTGGTTGGACAAGTTCTAACTCTTCTTCTTTTTCCTTCAACTTCACTTTTATATATTCATTGTGATTTTTTTTCTCCCTCAAGAGATTTATTAAAATTATTAATCTATTCCATCAGATTGAATTTCTCATTAAGAAAACATTCTTGATTTTTTGTTTAAGATTTTTCACTTTTCACCTCCCTGGTCTCCTTTTCAAGTCTCTCAATATTCCTCATATATTCTTTCAATTCTTCTTTCAGATGATATTCTGTTTGAGTTTATTATTCTTTAGAATTGCTTCTTTATAATTCTTTATTATTAGGTATTCTAATGAAAGTATTCTCCCCATCATACTCAATAGAGTTTTTGAATTAAGATTCACTTTCTTCTTCCTTAGAACAACTACTTTTGCTGCTATAAAAAAGTTTCTTCATTAACTATTGCAATAAACATGTTCTCTTCAGCACTATTTATAACCTCCTCACTATCATCATCCTTAGACAAAACAATTATCCTTTTATATAATTTCTTATCTTCCTTATTGGAATAGGATTTTTCTTTATCACCCTTTTTCTTCTAAGATCTTCTTGGCCTTCTTTCTTCTTCTTCACTTTATTTTTCATCACTTCCTTGTTCATCACCTCTTTGAGGACAATTGGAAACGAAATTCCCAATAGCTCCACATAAAAAAAATTAAGGGAGTTTCCCTTTATACCTTTTTGAACCTCTTTTCACATTCATATAAAACAATGATAAAATTTCATAAATATTTTTACATAGATCATTTTCAGAATCAGAATCTCCATTTTCTTCTTCTTCAAGAATCTTTTTTGACTCTTCCTTCTTGGTAGCTTTGAAAGACATTTCTCTATCAAATTTTGTTTTTCCCTTCATAAATTTTTCCCTTCTCATCTCATATGTCATGAGAGTGCTATGAAAATCATCCAGAGATAATGTATCAGGATCACTATCTTCCAATAAAGAAACATTGGCATCAAACTTATCGAGAAGAATTATCAATATATTTTCAATAATAGTAGAATCATCAAACTTTTCACCAAGTCCTCTTATAGTACTAACAATGTCATTCACCCTGGTAAAGAATTCATCAACGGATTCATACTCACCCATCTTCAGATCTTCATACTTCAATCTCTAGATTTGTAGTTTTGCCTTTTTAACTTTTTTATTTCCTTCATACATGTTAGCTTATCCAGATATCTTTGGTAGCGGAAACTCCTTTTACTCTTAGAAACTCACTTTCATAAAGAGATGAGAGTAAAACATTCTTATTTTATTCATCACTCTCAAGTTTTTCTTTATCAAAATTTGTGAGAGGATCATTCTCAATATGAGGAGGGAAAACATCTGCAATAGATCTTCAAAAATCATGCCCAAGAGACATAAGATATGGAAGCATTATTCCTTTCCATATATGATAATTCCTATAATTTAAGATCTTAATCCCCTTACAATTTACACAACTCAGATTATCCATCACAACTTCTTCTTCAAAACTTTATCAAATAATAAATGAAGGAAACCTTCGCCTATGATACCACTTGTAAGTACCCAGGTAAGATAGTTGTATCACTATAAGGGGGAGGGTAAATCAGTGGTATCTTTTTCTTTTAAGTTTCATTTCTTTTCAAACAACATTTAACTCCTATTAAGTATTTCTTTCCCTTATGAAAACAAATCAAACATGCATCCATAGGAACACAAGTATTTACAAGGTTTACTATTAAATAAGAATACTATGTCCTTGGTATGGTTTGGAAATAATCCAATATCACACAATACACTAGAAAAAAATGCTTTTGTGTGGAATACAATGAGTATGATATTCTCTTTCACTCATGTAGCACTTTGAAAACAATCCAATAGTGTGTGTGTGCTTCTTCTAACATAAATGATGTAATACAGAGTTTTTGTAACAACACATGTTACTTGTGCTTCTTTATCAACTTCCAAAAATGTATTCTCTTAAAAAAATCTTCACTTTCTTACCCAGAAGATGGTAAGAACTTCCTAGACTTCATAATGATACTCAGTCTGATTTCCCAGTTCGATTCCCAATTCTGATTGTTTAATACGAAAATATAGCTTTTTCAGAATACCACTGAAATAATATGAACCACTTCAAATCTGAGTCTGGAAATCCCAGTCTGATTCCCCAATACAATTCCCAAGTTATATTTTCTTAATATGATAATATAAATCCATCATAATATGATTAAGAAAATTCTGAACACTTCCATATTCAGTCTGAAAAATACAATACGGAAATCTCATTCTGATTATCCAGGTCGATACAATAATCATCTGAATGCGGTGACAAGCAGAATACAATAATCAACTGAATACGATGATCAGCTAAATATGTTGTAATCTTGTCTCCTCTCCTTTCACTTCAATCCAGTAATACTTCTTCAAGAAAATAACCCAGAAACCTCTTCTTATCTTCCTAGAACTTTGGATCTTCTATCTCTTCGTAAAAAGTACACTAGTCAGAAAAGTATAGAGTACTTTTTCCTTTTATAGGTGGACCAAGTTGGTTTGCCAAGAATCATGAAATTGTATCCCACTCAACCAAATTCCCTTAATTTTCATGTATCCTTGAATTTTGGATACATTACTGACTTCGTCAGTACTTCTCAACTCTTCTTGTTTCTTCTCAGTTCTTTCTAAATCTTCTAAACACTTCAACTCTATTCTAACTTCCTTCAGAAACACCAGACAGATTATGATTTCTCATTCTGATGCCTGATACATTTTCTTCATTATGATACTCTATTCCAATTGCATGTATTAAGAAATACATAGATTTAATATCCTTGGAAAACCTCAGTCTAATTCCATTTCTCCGCTCTAATTTTCTCAGTAAGATTTCTCCATTATGATGAATCATACCAAATGTATGTATGAAGAAATAGATAGCTTTCATCTTCTTATAAAACCTTTGCCCAATTCTGATTCTCTATTGTCATTACGATCTATCTTATTATGATGAAGAAAAATGTAAAACAATAGTTTCCTTATTACGTTGCTCTTCACCAAATATGATCTTATAAGAATTTCAGGCTCCCCCTTTGAAAATATTTTTAACAAGGCCTTAAACAATACTCTTATTCTTCTTCTTTCCTCTAGGATGATGATTGGTCTTTCCTTTACCTAGGTTCTTCTTTAATTTTATGGCTATTGACCCATTTGCAATACAAGACTTCTTTTCCTCTTCATTGGTTTCAAACAAATCTATCAATGATGAATACGATAACATACTGAATCTGATGAATCGATGTCAATGACTTCTTTTCATTTTGAATATGATACCAATGATCTTTCCTCACAAGCATCGTTCTTTCTTCCCATCAAATTCATTCTCTGAAGATTTGTATCTTTTGGATTTTGGTATGACTGAAAACCAGTACCTTTGGTTTCTCACATTTTCCAAAAAACTTCCTAACCTTCAAATTTCAATCTACATCAAACCAACTCCTTCATAATCTTACCAAACTCAAGTCTGATTCCAATTATGATTACGATTTCCTCATTACAATGTAATTCAAACATGATGAATGGTTGAATATATTATTGATCGATCTCTGTTATTAGGTTTTGAATCATCTTTAAATAGTTTCAATTCCTTTACCATCGGTCTTGATGTAAAAAGTTCCACCTTTGATAAATATGATGGTATGTTGAATATGATGGATCATTATTCATCAACTTTAACTTCAAAAAATTCCTTCATTTCATCATAACGATCATCCTTCTAATCCATTAATCAAATCTGTATCCAGCAAACTCATTACGGTGATCTTGAGGCTGGAAAACTTTGGCTTCACCAACTTTATTCTTTCACAAACTTCATGTAATACCCTGAGTTTTTGTGGAACTTTTCTCGAATAAATTAAAAATTTCATTTATATCTTGAATTGCATTGATTCAAACATTCCTTTCACATGGAACCGACTTTTCATACGTTGCACGCAACACCGAGTTGTCATACGATACACGCAACACTGAGTTTCTACAAAACATCTCTTTTTATTATTATTATCTAAATGAGATAATTATAAACTAGTTGTTAAACATGGTTATATGAATAGTAATAACTAATTTTCAAATATTGATAATAAAAGATATGATTATTTGTAAACTCCTTCTATGTTTAAAAATATCGTTTTCTCAAATGAACCGCTTTTAATGTCATTTTAATAAAGATAACTATAGACACTCATGGAAATTGATTTTGGTAAAATAAAAATCATTTTTGAATTCAGAATATCAAAATTAGCTTAGGGTGAATTTTGGTTATTTTTTTAAAAAACTTTTAATTTTTGATGAATAGTGAAAAATACTGCATTGTTGTTAAAAAATGACTTTTCATTTAAATAATTATTTTTACATTAAATTGATTTTAAAGTATCAATATATAAATAATAAATATATTAATCCAATTTAGGTCATTAGAATCTATTTATAATAAAATTAGATATAAAAAAAATATTGAACTTTTGAACATCTCTTTTACCCACCTTTTAGCCACATTTTCGGGATTAGCAATAAACGTAATTTTACCACTTCTGTGAATTGAATTTTGAAAAATGGATATACATGGTTGTAATCAGGATGAAAAATATGATCTAAAAGAATCAAAATAATGTTTGGTGAATAGTAACTTTTGAATTTTATTTACCACGGTTAAAGGTAAATAGAATAATTAAAGGTGAATTAATATCATAATAATATAAAATTACCCTAAAACTTGTCATAATTTCATTTAATAAGTTTATTTTAAACCAAATAAACCTTAATTCAAAAATATGATGCTCTTTAAGCAACTTTTTTTAGATTAAGACATTTATTATATTTTATTTAAAGAAGAGTTAAAAGATTCATATTCAAAATTTAATAACTAAATAATTTTTTATATATGGTTATACATAAGATAAATTATAATATAATTATTCATTATAAATATAAGAAATTTATCCTCATTATGATAATTTATTTTTAATTTTTAGAGAAGAAATAAATTATTTAAAGTCTTGTACAATAATGATGCAGTAATTGTTTAATTAATTTAGATATCAAATAAATGATATTAAAAATATTAAAATAAATATAATTTGACATAATTAATGACATACACAAATTTTATAGATAAATTAGACATGTTAGTGACATATTTAAAGTATTGGTTTGAAGTTATCATGTTGTTTTGATACTTTTAAAAATGAAAATATTGAATAGTATCAAAATTGACATAAATGATACTTTAACATAAATAATTTTTTATTTAATGTTATAAAATTCATAAAAATATAAGGTTTGTCCAACTAACTTGGATAGTTTTAAATATTTCATAAATTATCCAATTGGGGTTCATTTGATATTTTATAGTAACTACATTAACACTATAGTGTAAAAAGACGAGTTGTTACGGTAAGAGTTAAATTGTTTAACTAAAGGTTAAAGACAAAATATAAGGCTAATTATATGACCTAAACATGTCTAAAATTTATTGGTTGAGATTATTTTGACCCATACTCATATCAACTTCAAAAAAACTCACTTTGGAGATATTTTAAATTGAAAATAAATTTATAATAAATTAATAGTTTTGGAGTTTCCTAAAGTGCCCATCCTCCCCATTATAAAGGGTCACTTCTATTTCTCTTTAATTCACACCTCCAAAACCCTTTGGCTCATCCAAACCCTATCAATTTCCTCTCCTAAATTCCATCACTACATCCTAGAGACTATAAATTGGGAAGAAAACCATCATAAGGAGTCCTTTTGTGCAAATCAAAAGGAGATACCCGAAAATGAGGTAATTGTTTTATCACCTCTTTAAAAGTTATTTTATTCTTATACTTTCTCTTTCTATGTTTTTTCCATACCAAAGTAATAACTCGAGAATATAATATATGATGATATTTTTTTATGATTATGTGATAAACATATTCCTCCTTGTACCCATCCTTTGAAAAAAAATATCATCATGCATGCGTACGTACGGTTTACCGTCTCTACGTCGTGGTGTAAAAGGTTTTTCATATATAATTTATTTCTATGGGTATAAAGATGAATATAAAGGATTTAAATAATAAATATGACATAATATTGTTTCTTAATAATTCATATTCCATCCAGTTCCCTACTCTTTACCAATACAAAATGATATCATCGTTCATAGGTACGTACAGTTTACTGTCTCCACAACGCGATGAGATTAATCTTACATATTCACCATTCAAGGATGATTATAAAAATATATGTTATTAATAAGTGTGAAATTTATTATATAATCATGTTACTATAATAATTATATATTTATATACATACATGTATATGCATATGTCATTTACATACTTTCCTTCAATATGATAATTAAAAACGGAAACAACGTTCATGCGTGCATACGGCTTGCCATTTCCAAGAACGGTGTATTCCATTTCATACTTATTTATACTATAGATTATTACAATATAAATATAATGGATATACATGATATTTATATCATTATATATATTCTGTAATCATTATATAAGTATAAGGACCAATGATATAACAAATTAAGACACATGCGAAAAACAAAGTGAATATTAACCGAAGTAAAATCTTAACATAGGATCGTTAACAAGTGGGTAATATAAGGCCTTAATAAAACCATATATGGTATTATATATAAGAATATGATTCTGTAAAATATGTATAATAAACTTATATTTATTATACAGGAAGCTTGTGTGAGTACGAAGAGATTCAAGACACAAGGTAAGGGATAATTTTGTAGTCTCATTATTATTCAAGATTGTTTATACATAAATATTTATTGTGGTTTCTTATCATCCACATCCATGTTTTCTAAAAATATTTTCATAAAATGTTTACTATTAAAATATGGATGTTTAAATTCATTTTTACTTATTTTTTACTTTTTACTACATGGTTTGAAAGGAATCTTTCTTTCGTTTTCCAAACGAAGTACTTTTTGACTTTTTTTGGTAAAAGTACGAGATGAATGTTTTATTTTAACTTATAAGGCATGAATGGATTTTTATGCTTTCATAACGCCTTATTTTTTTGAATCTTCCCTTAAAAGTTTTCAATGTTATTTTTAAATAAAATGTTAATTTTAAAATTATGTGGCATTTAAAGAAAATAAAACAATTTTGTAGAATAAAGGATATTTTCCTCAAGAATTAATTTCAAGTGTTTTATCAAAATTATTTTACATCTAAGATAACATTCATTAGTGTTATTCATGCCTTTATAGAAAAATTATTCGATGTTTTCATTCATATTCTTTCTCTGAATGGATTATGTTTTGATGGCATGATGTTTTTGAAGCTCATTTCTCTTTCACTGGTTATATGCTTTTGAAATTTGATTCTTTTCACAGGTTATGTTTATGATGAAATGATTATGAAACTTGTCTCTTTTCACATGTTATGATATGTTTACATGTTTATGGTACTCATTTCATTTCATTGGTTATGTTATGATTTTTAAAGATCTTGTGGCACATGTATGTATGATTTCATTATGAGATGGGTGGGACCTATATCTCCCTCCAATGCATTGGGTAAAGTTTTATATCTTAGAAGATAAACTAAGATAGTCTTGGGAGTGAACATTGACTACTATGATGGTCATGAGAGTGAACCATGACTACTGTGATGGTATGAGGAGTGAACTCATGCTACTATGATGGTATGGGAGGTGAACTCATACTACTAAGATGGTCTTGACAGTGATGCCTTGGATACTATGAAAATCATTATATGCTTATGTGTTTTCCACACTTCCATGTCTTACTCCTATTTTATGTTTTCATTGATTGTGATCTTTATTTAATTATGAATTATGTCCCATGAACTGCCAATCATTATGCCATGATTATTGTTATGATCTTTGATATGTAGGGTATGATCTTCTATTTTTCATGATCACGTTCTCATACTCTTATACTTGTGTATATGATTATATGTCTCCCTCATTTACCCTTAATGAGCATCTGAGCTTTCCCCTTTTATGTTTATTTTCCCTAGGTTTTGATGATATGTATTATATTTGATGTATCTAAGAAGGGTTTTATTCAATAAGAACCTAGTGGGGGATTATGTAGTCTATTTATGTACCAGTGTTATGTTTCCATGTTTCCAAAGGCACTAGACCAATTACGGTCTTTGGGCGTCTGTTTGTATAATGTTTAAGTATTCTGAAAAAGTTATGTAATGTTAATATTTTGAAAAGTGAGGGTCGTTATACTTTATCTTGTATCATGACTTCCTTCATGACTTTGAATACATTGAATATGAGATGTAGCATCGTCTAACTTACAATGGAAAGTATGATAACTTCTCATTCCTCCAGCAACTTCTTATTCTCCCAGCGAAATTTTTCTTTCCTACTCATCCTGAATACGGTTGTCCTAAATACAATTGGAATGATTATAATCAGACTGAATATGATTGAAAACAACTCTTTCACTCCCCCTTTCATTCATCAATATTTCATCACGCATTTTTCAAATACTTGTGATTTATGAGAATTCCAAGATCATAAAATCATTATCTAATTTAAATCGTATCCATGTAGACTCTAATTCTACACCATTACAATCAATTATTTCATACCGAATTCAAGGTGAATCCAATGAGCCTTTTATTCCAGCCATCTTCTCCTCAATACGATGGAATTTCTCAAGCACTATGAGTCCAAATTCCTAAATACAATTTTTGAGTCCAATCACCATCTTTTATAGTGTGAAATGATTTCCTTTTCCACTTTGTCAGAAAAATTGATCACCAACAAAATTCTTCCTAATTATGATGGTGAATCTGATTTCCACCAGCTTCTGACTTTTTGTCGATAACCCAATCTGATTGATCGTATTGACTCATCCAGATGGTTTGGATCGAGTTGAAAACTTTCTTCAATCTGGATTTCCATCTATCATCTTCTCAATATACTTTCTTTCTTCAACATAACCAACATAATGATCTATTGACAATAAATACAACCAAAACACAAATTGGTTCTAACAATCTCCCCTTTGTGTTTGTTTCCAATACCCACTTCAACCACTTGAAAACAATAAGTGGTGTTATTTTCTTTTCTTGATTTTTCTTCTCTCCATTCTTTTCTTGCTCCCCCTAGTTCTTTTCTCTCCTCCTTTCTCTTATCTCTCTCCCTTATGGACAATCAAATTCAAAGGGGAAATCATGACAAGTTTCTTCATTATTAACAAAAGATCTCATTTCAAGGGGTTGAGTCTTGAAAATTTTCTTCAACATAGGTATCACATGAGTTTCTTAACAAAAAACCTTTAACTAAGTAACTCTAAGTCAACGTGGGTGAACCCAATGTGGAAAACAATAGTGTACAATTAGGGTGATCAATGTTGTCCATAACACAGCTTTCATATAATACCCTTTTTATGTTTCTTTCAACATTATCATGATTGGGGAAATCCTTGAAAGAATTTTTTTAAGATAAAGGTAACTTTCACCCATCTCAACAAACATATCATAACATTCAGGTGTATAAAACACAACTTTTCAAAATCTCATATTTTTCATAACCTCATTACTTTCTTTTACAAGAATATGAAGAGACTTATCAAATTCATCTTCCTTATTTCAACTCCTTCAATTCCCTACAAGTTAGTACAAATATACATAGATTTTGGGAATAGGAGGAACCTCGATCGTTTCTTAGAAACAACAATCGGATTGAGAGTCCTCTCTCAGTTTTGACTTTTTCTTCTTTTTATTGGATTTTTCATTGTACGTGTTTTATTCCTTATGTTCATCCTTCTCAAATTTTGTAACAACTTTCTTCTCATTTGTAGATTATTCCGATGAGGATGTTGAATTTTATTTATATTTAGTAACATATTTTTTGCAATATATTTGTAACATTTTTTCCATGCCTTTATATTATTTTGGAAAGATAGTTGAACAAATTTTGATATCATGCCCTTCTTTCTCATATCAATAATCTGTTGATATATTTTTGTCAACTTTGTTTGTATCTTTATAAGTCTCTTTATTCCCCTCTTCTTTCACTGATGTTGGTCGGAGTAGGACACTCAAGAGGGGGGTCAATTGAGTTCTTATAAAGATTTTTGTTAAAAAGTATAATTTTAAATTCCTCTAAATTTAAAATTTAATTAACCAGTTAGCTAGTATTGAATTTATAAGAGATTGACTGTTTGATTAATTCCTGAAAAGATTGATTAGTTCTCAGTTATATCAATTTGATAATTAATACAACTTTTAAAACTAACCTAACAAGTAAATATTGTTCTAAACACTTTCTAAGACTATCAGATTTAAATTAATCTTTATGAAATATGTGATAAAACAGAGTAAAACTAAAAGTAAAAACATAGTGAAAATAAAACAAGAGGTTCAGTCTCAAGAAGAGACATAATCATATCCACTTGGTGATCACCTTCCACCAAGCTGTTTAAATTAATAAATAGTTTTATCCACACCCTGGATCGGGGTTCACAACAGCACACAGGCTATTCAGATCATAAGACATCTACCATAGTTCTTCGTGGGTACAGAATACCAGGTCACACAAGTACCACTTCCACACTTATCTGTGGGAGTAAACAGATGTAAGAAGATATGAGTGGAAGGATATCTTGTATCCTTCAGTTTGATACAGGAGACAGTGTGTGCTTTACAAAAAGATACACACACTACTCAAAAGTATGTAAAAATGTACACAATAGAGCAAATAAATATGAGAAAGGATTTAGAAGGCTCTTTGTGTCTCAAGATGCAGCTCTGTACTCTTTAGATGTAACTGAGGTGAGGTTTGAGTCCTCTTTTGGAAGTTGGCACAAAAAACAGAGTGTTGTATTCTGACTTCAAGGTATATGTATGGTTCTACAGGTATATCCTTCTCCTTCTTTGATATGCTGAATTGTCTTGTCAATTCAATGTACATCTCGATTGAGATTGCCATGTGTGTTCTTCTTTTGTGCTCGAGTTCACAGTGGGTGCATGAGAGTCGTGGATGTTCTTATATATGTCTTGCATGTGAGCACACCACAGCATGTTCTTTCCACGTGCATAGGTTAATCGTACCTCGTACTGTCTACTAAAAATTCTAAAAAAGATTATTAAATATGTCAGTGTCATTAAATGACTCAAATATGACCATTAGAAATAATTTTAAAAATTGAAAAATCAAAACAGTCTATCGGTGACTCGTTTATCAATAAGTCATTCTATCGGTGAGTCGTCCTATCGGTGAGACATCATTCGGTGACTCGTTTGCCGGTATCTCCTTCCGTCAGTGATGCAACCCATCGGTATTTCATTCTGTTGTTCTTTCCATTATTCGGTGACTCATTACATTAGTGACTCATTTTAATTGACGGTGTGTCTTCGTGTCGATAGCACCATGCATCGGTAGGTCACTTAGACTGACGGTAGGTTGATTACATCAGTAATTCATATGCATCAGTAGGCCGTCTGTGTTGGTGAGTCATATGCATTGGTAGGTCATCTGTATCGGTGAGTCATATGTCTATCAGTAGGTCGTCTGTCTGTCAGTGAGTTATATGCATTGGTAGGTCATATGTCTGTCAGTGAGTCATATGCATTGATAGGTCATCTGTCTGTTAGTGTCTCAGTTCTTTTGTCAATTTCAGTGAATCATACTTATATAAGTTTAGATGTTCTATCTGTTTTATAGTACAGAAAAGTCATAAAGTGTTAATACCCATAATTACACATAGATAATCAGTTATAATCTTGTTTAGACTTAAACAAACAGAATTAGTTATATGATTGAAATGATCTGATATACAAGATAAGATTTGAGATAATTTAGGAAATATCGTGAGGTAAGATATATGTTATAATATATGACATGATTTGTGATAATTAAAACCATTATAGTCAGAGACAGTGGCTAACAATATCCTATGGGACAACAATATCCCCCTTTTTGATGATCACAAATCATGGCATTATTAAATACCATTAGAGAATTATTAAAGTAAACAATATGATTATAATTCATAAAAACATAATAATAATTAATAAAATTCTCCCCCTTTTGGGACTAGAAAAAAGTGGAAGGTTAAAAAAACTAAAACAGAAAAGTAGAAACAGTGAATTGTCATTCATAAGAAAATTACATGGGTAGACAAAAATTGCAAGCACTCAGCCCTATCAAAAAAGAATCACTCCACACTACTGCTTAGGGTTAAGGGGTGCCTTTCCCTTATCAGATGAATCAATGGTAGGTCCAGTAGGTGGTGGTGGAGAAATAGGATCATCTTAATGGATCTTCAATGGAGGCCAAAAAATTACTACTAGAACAGTTGGTGCCAGGCTTGGTTTGTGTTTGGATAACAGTTGAGGTTGAGGTTGTTCTTTGATAACAGGCCAGATTTGGGTCAATTCTTGAGCAACTAACATCGGAGAGGAAGTCATTGGAAGATCATAGTGAAAAGAAGCAGCAGATGAAACAAAAATGGATTCGCTCTGAACATGGAGATATGGTTTTAACAATTTGATGAAATCCTCAATAATCTCACCACCACACTTCATTGATTTTTCAAAGTCATCCTTATTCTCTATAAATTTATCCAATATAGGATTGAAGTCCTTAAATTTCTTTAATTGTTCATTTAATTATTTTGTAACTAGAGGTAAAGTGAAATTTTCTACCAAATACTTAAAATGACTTGTCAACTGGTGCTTGAATTAAATCTTGGAGAAATATGAATTGATCCTCTTGGTAAGCTCTTCCTAAGTTGTATATTCTTACTTGGTATAAAATCTGACCATTTAATGCACACGATAAATATTCTTTTAAATATTTTTAAGACTACCCAATCCATAGGTATCAAAAAGATCTTTAAGCTCCTTTTTTACAATAGTTTTGATTGCCTCAGTATCCAGAGTCTGAGAGATCTAACCAGATGTGGAAGGAATAGTTGTATGAGTTTAGTTTGAAGCAGATTGCACAATTTCCTTTACTTACTTTCTCAGTTTGGAAAAATCAGGAACTTTAAGATGAGAAACAATCTCTTCAAGGCCTTTCATGACACTTTCCATTGTATTCTGGTACTCGGTAGTTAAGGCATTGATGACAGTAGTTAACTTCTTCATCTCATTCCCAATCTTGTTGTTGCTTGCCACAATGGTTTCGACAGTTGTAATCAAATTTGGATGAATTTCCTTTATCACCATCTATGAGACTAAAATAGCATCATCTTGAGATACACTGGTTGAGGCAGGGGTAGAACTAGAAGTTCCAGTTTTCCTTACACCTTTAGCCATAGACCAGATAACTTTCAAGTTATCATTCATCTTGGTGTTTTATCTTCTAGATTCATCAATCTCATATCTCATTTGATATTGTATTGACTATCTTACTGATCAACATATGTCTTCCTTGAATTTTCCAAAGTCTTCCTTAGTGACATAGTCACTATAAAAGGTTTCAACCACTAGTTTTCTTTCAGAAGGTACAAACACTTCATCTTCTAAATCTTCATAGTCTAATCCTAGTGCAATATACCCAAGATTTCTCACCCATTCAGCCATTATATCATCATCCAGAGGAGTAAGAGTATCAATCCTTACTCTTCCAAGTTGATTCTCTTCTTTAGCTTGATTTTCTCTTTCTTGAGGCTCCCCCTAAATCTGAGCTTTCCTTACTGGTTTCTCATCTTCAGTATGAGGTTTTATTCTTTCATAAACCAAAGGAGGCATAGGAATATCTTGATCTTCCACTTCAGTAGCAACTTTAGGATTTTCTATCACTTAAACAATAACTTTAGGAGGTTCCACCAACTGAGCATGATCCATAGCTTCAATCATTTGAAAATCGTCCCCTTGATCACCCTTATGATGGTCATTATCACTTCCATTTCTTTCATCATCATCATGTCCAGAGACATGTTCTTCATTTTTATTTTCATCACCATATTCTCCATCTTCTTCCTCTTCACTACCATTGTCACTTTCACCATTTTCACTTTTTTCTTCTACTTCTTCAGTGTCATTGGATCTACTTACATATTCCAAACTGCATGAGACTTATGTCTCCTCATCCCCATTATCTTCAAGAGTGGGTTCATAAAAGGGTAAGGTAAGTAGAGGACTAGGAGGTCCAAAGTAAAAAACCTTTGTGATGTCTAGTTGTGTCAGGATAACTCCTGACATCAATAGGTGATCCCTGATCTCTAACTGGAGTGGCGGGCTCCTCTTCTTCTTCTGAAGAATAAACAGCTTCCTCATTTGGTCCCAAGCCAGGATCATCCATATTTTTAGGTCTAGTTGGATGATCCATTGGATTGAACATGTCATTTGTAACACCCCGAGATTTTATGAAAAATATTCTTTTTAATTTCATTAATGTCTTGTGTTGTATGCTACACCAAAAGGAGCTTGTACAACACACATACTTGACTTTACTTGCATTACATGCAATCGCGACCTTCCTCGATAGCGTGTGTAGTACGCAATAACGAGTTTCACTAAACAACGATATGCTATTAAAATATTATTAAAACTAGCCGTTATGAATAGTAATAACCACTTTTTGAAATTTTTTAAATTTTAGTTTTCAGAATGGACTTCATTTTTGGATTTGGAATATCGAAATTAGCTTAGGGTGAAATTTTGGTACTTTTCGGATAACTTTCATTTTCTGATGAATAGTGAAAATTACTAAATTTTAATTAAAAACAATCTTTTTAATCGAAGTAATAAATAGTGGTAAATTATTAACTTGAGTGGTTTTAAATTATATTTAGAATATATTTTTACAATTTAATACAATTTTGGTCATTGGATGTAATTTCACATTTAAACCAAGCATAAACAAGTGTCAATCTTTTGATAGTTATTATCTCTTAAGAACACGCTATTTGTTTTGACGACGGGAATTAATTTTTAAATTAATTAATGAAACTGATATGTTTTCAATATGGTAAAATAGACATCATTTTTGAGTTCATAATATCAAATATATCTTAGACCTAATTTTTGGTATTTTTCTGAAAACTTTCATTTTTTGATGAATAGTGAAACCACTAAGTGGTAGTTAAAAAAATGAATTTTTCATAAAACTTAATTTTACCGCTTCTGTGAGTGGAATTTAAAAAATCAGAGAGACACGGTTGATGTCAGTAAGTAAAATTTGATTCAATGAGATGAAAATAATTTTTGGTGAATAGTAACTTTTTACTTTTTTTACCACAGTTAAAAGTAAATAGGGTAATTAAGGGTAAAAGTGATATTATTATTACCCTAACGCATGTCCTAATTCTATTTTATAAGTTTAATTCGACCAAAAACAACATTAGGAATAAAATATGACCATTTAGGCTCACTTGGATTAGATTAGGACATTTATTATTAATTTATTTAAAGAATGGTTAAAATAGTTAAAATCAAAGTTTAATAAGTATATAATTTTTAATATAGGGTTATACAAAAGATAAATTCAACTATAAATATTAATTAGAAATCTAAAAATATTTCCTACATAATGATATTTTATTTTTAATTTTTAGAATTTAAATAAGTTAATTTATTTATGACACAAAGATGATGCAGTAATTATCTTATTAATGAAATATTGACATAATTGATGTTATAAATACCCAAATAAATGTAATTTGAGACTTTTTATGAATTACACTAATTTTATAGGTTAATATGACATGTTATTATTGATTTAATTAACTTTTTTAGAACTAATCATTCTGTTATGAATTTCACAAAAATCAATTACTAAATAGTGTCAAAATTGACATAAAATAGTTTTTAAAACAAATATTATATTATTAATTGTTATTTTATTCCTAAAAATATAAGGTTCGGCCAAATGACTTAGATAAGGTTATATATATTAATAATAAACAACTTGGGGTTCGTTTGGCTTGTTATAGTAAGTTTATTAACCTTATAGTATAAGAACACAAAAAGACACGGTAAAAGTAAAATTATCTAACTTAAAGTTAAAACTAAATGATAAGGTTAAAATAGTAAACTAAACTTGTCCAAATTCTATTGGATTAGATTATTTCGACCCATACCCACCTTATCTTAGAAATAAATCAATTTGGATCTATTTAAAACCGAATTTGGCTTTATAATAAAATAATATTTTTAGTTATTCCAAAGGTGCCCCTCTCCTCCCCTATAAAAGGGAACCTCCTCCCTCTCTTCCTCACACCACTTTGAGCCTTCAAGATCGGCCAAAACCTAAAAAATTCTCTTCTACACTTACCTAGAAACATCCTAGAGGTCCTGGTCTTCTTTAAAGACCAATTTTATTTTCCTAAGAGGAGGACTCAAAGAGGCGCTTCAAAGAAGAGGTAATGTCCGTTACCGATTCTTTCAACTTTATTTCTTCTTCCACTTCTTCTTATTAGGTTGTTTCATTATGAAGTAATAACATCAGTATCACTCATATACTTATATTTTATTATAAGTATGAAACAACCATATTTAACCATCTATCCATCCTATGGAAAACGAAATCACTGCGCGTGCGTACATACGGAATACCGTCTCCACGCCTTGGTGTAATCTATTTTCCACCACCACCTTACTTGGATGGGTATAATGATGTAAATAATGACTATATATTATTATTGTAAAGTGATATTGATTCTGAAATAGTATACATACACTCCAATACAATTCCACGATCATGAGAACGATATCATCGCTCGTGCGTACGTACGGACTACCGTCTCCACGACGCGATGAGATTCATTCTCCACGTTAACCATTCATGAATGATTATAAAGTATATATAATAAGTAATCATGAAATATATGACATAATAATGATACTGGATTTATGTGTATATATATGTATGTCATCTACTTAATTCCATTCAACTCAATAAGGAAACAAAAACAGCGTTCATGCGTACGTACGGCCTACCGTCTCCATGAATGGTGTATTTCTTTCCATTTACTGATCTATTATATATATGTATATTCTGAATATATATTATATATAAATCATGTTTTATATTATGGAATTAAGTAATCATGATCTAAGTAATCATATGAATAATTACAAGTCAAAACACGGACGACAAATGAAACGATTTTACCCAAAACGCTCTTTAACATGGAATTTACAAAAGAATGGGTAAAATAAAGTCATAAGTGAACCATATATGATATCATAAAAATAAGTATGATTCTGTAATAAGTCAATAACATTATTTAAATCATTATACAGCAGGTTTTGACACTTACGAAGCAAATCGGACCTAAGGTAAGGGAAATATCACAATCTCATTTTTATCCGAGATTGTTTATACTTTGGTATTTACTGGGGTGTATTTTATCATCCACATCCATATTTCCTCAATATGTAATATTTATATCCTTCTACAATAGTTTATATCCAATTTTACCCTTCGGTGAGTTTTTAGTAAAAGATATGAAAGGAATCTTTTGTCATTTTTCGTACGAGGTACTTTTTGACTTTTCCGACAAAAGTACGAGAAGAATGTTTTTTTTAACTTATACGGCATGAATGGATTTTTAAAACATTATTTCCAGGAAGCTTACATTAAAAGTTTTCAAGTTTATTTTTAATCAACTTCTTTTAGTTTAAAATTGTATGACATGTTAAGAAAGTAAAATGTTTTTGAAGTAGAAAGGATATTTTCCTCAAGAATGGAGTTCAAGTGTTTTATCAAAATTATTTTCTATCTAAGATAATAAAGGGTTCTCTTTTTATCTCTATTATTACATTGATTTGATTATGTTGTGATGGAATTATTTTTATGAATTCCTTTATCTTATATGAATTGTTTTATTATGTCATGATGTTTAAGATTCCCATTTTTATTACATGGGTTATGCTATGATATATGGTTTATGATTTTGTGGCACACATAAGAATGGTATCATTATGAGATGGGTGGGACCTATATCTCCCTCCAATGCATTGGGTAAAGATTTTATATCTCATGAGATAGACATGGCTGGAACGGCAGGTTAAACCAGTTCAGTGAAACGGGACTAAAATGAGGAGTGAACTCGGTTCAGAAATGGACTTTGTCCACTAAGATAGTCTTGGCAATGAGTCTTGACTAATAAGAAATGATTCTCTATGATTATGTGTGTATGCCACAAAGTTTCATGTTTTAGTTTATGATTATTGGGATTACATTTCACTACTATGATTTATCCCATGTTATGATATTATGATCTCTTTTGCAGGTTAGGATTTCCAAAATGTTATGTTCTTATGAATATGATGTGATTGATATTTCTTTTGTTTACCCTTACTAAGCATTTGAGCTCACCCTTTTATGTTTTCTTTTCCCCAGGATATAAAGAAAGATTTTAGGTAAAAAAAAGTGGAAGATCTTTATGGGAGATGTTGAAGTTCTTTCACCATGATTAGAAGATTATATTCCGAGTTTCCAAAGACACTAAACTATTATGGTCCTTGTGTGTGTTTTTTTGTTATGTACTAAGTATTCCGTAAAAGTAATGTAATTTCCATGTACGTTAAGCTTCGGGTCTCTACATTTGGTATCAGAGGAAAGGTTTAGTCAACCTTTGGAAACTAGGATACAAAAATGTTAGTGAGATCCCTAGAGATATTTCTAAGGTATGTCTAGGGATTTCCCTTAGGATAAGTATATATATAGGATATAGTCCTAGAACTATGGTAACGATATTAGAATTTAACCTAATATGTTAGATATTGATGGTACTCCCCCTTTATTATGTTGTTTTCCCTAGCATGATTTTTTCCTCTCACACTATTCTTTTTGGGTTTTATAAAATGGATGGAAACAGGAAGATTCATGATAATGGAGGATATGACGGACAATGGAATGATATTATTCATGAGAAACCAAATGAAACGGGATTTGGAAGTCCAAACATCGTTATTATTCCTAATCAGTAATCTCATAATATGATCAATAATCTCAACTTTGGTAAGTTTCCTGACTCAGATAATAAGAGAAAGATGGAGTTTCATGATGATCATAGAAGAAAGAAAGTTCAATTTCCCTCATGTAAATCATGTGGGAAGATGCATCGAGGAGATTGTTTCAAGGGAACTGGAAGATGCTTTGGGTGTGGAAAAGAAGGACACAAAGCCAGTAAGTGCAAAGGAAAAGGTTCAGTTAACACCATGGATGAGGATAATGGTATTGCTACGACATCAACAATGGTTAAATGTTTTAAATGTGGAATGTACGGGCTTTATGCAAACCAATGCCCTAAGGGAAAGTCTTATGAAGAGAATCAGTACGGCCGTATGGGTAGTATTTATGTTGATGATGATGAAGAGACTAAAAATGATATGTGAGATGAAAGAATTGTTGAAGCTCGGTCAATGGTTTAAGAAGGTAGTGGAATGATTACATGTTTATCAAGTGTAATGTTGTATAAGTAATCTTATGGTACTATGGAATAAAGAGACATCTAAGGATTGTTACACTGTTTTCTTTCCTTGAGTTTTGAAAGTGTATGATTAATGGTACCAGTATCCATTAAAGGTTATTCAGATATTTTTGGAATATAGATGATATGCGCATAATGAAGGGATAAGGAGAAAATTAAATTTTTGATAGTATTCATGATCTCATGACTGATATAAGGAGAAGGTTATATCATGGTTTGAGTATATAGAATTTTGAGGATTTTGGTATGTGGAAAGTGTTAACTTTTAACTGCATTTATGTTTTCACTATGGTTCAATTAATGGGTATTCATTCTTCAAGAGAATACATGATTAAGGTATTCACATGTTTGTAATTTGACCAACAAGATATATCTTATGATATATTGGGGATAAATTATGGCATTCACGTGATTGTTATGTGACATTTCAAGTAATCATTTTCTTTATACTATGAGCTTGGACCGAAGTATTTTAGATAAGCCTAAAGATTGGAATGGATTATGTTGGACATAAGTTAATATTGTTTAAGGATAGAAATTTTTTTCGATATTATTGATGGGATGTTATAGTAATATAGTTTAAGAAAAATGACAACCTGCAGGACGGGTGACAGCCCATCGCGTCGGACAAGGCTGTGGGAATCGAACCCACAACCGAAGTGCGACTGGCCTTTATCGCCTACCACTGGCCTACAGGAAGTCCCTGTTTAATAGAAACTAGTTTTATTATATTAAGCAGTATGATATATGAAGTATAAGTCCATTTTAGGAACCATATATGATTAATATCACTATAGATGGACTTATGTATTTTTTTGATAACTTTTCTAACCTTTTGTTTGAGACAGATGGAATGACCCATCATTCTATCACATGATATGCTAACACATCTCGAATGACAAATTCAACTTCATTTCATTAAGGGATGAAGTGGAAATTGTTCAATTCACGAACAACAGTGATATTGTACCAAAATCATGTAAGTATTTCTTTTAATTCATCAACTTTAGGAAATGATCTTGAAAACCAAAAATGTTGTCTTGGTGACCTTATATCTGATGAATCATATGGTACCTTAGATCATCACAAATCTATGGCTTTGTGATTGTTGGATTTTTCATAGACATGTTCTCTACCACTCTCTATCAGAACATGATGGTTAGATTTCTCTTCCATATCCATATTTTCACCTATGTGGAAACCCAGTGATTAGTTTATTTGGGTAACCGTTACGTTTCATACTTTTCTTTTTAAAGATTGGTTTTGGTATTCCTTTTTAAGATGTGGGTTTCTATTAAAGAAACTTTGAGTAGTAAACCATTTATAACCCCGACGAATTTCGAGGGTGAAATTCATTTTAAGGGGGGTAGAATGTAACACCCCGAGATTTTATGAAAAATATTCTTTTTAATTTCATTAATGTCTTGTGTTGTACGCTACACCAAAAGGATCTTGCACAACACGCATCCTTGACTTGCCTTGCATTACACGCAATCGTGACCTTCTTCGATAGCGTGTGTAGTACGCAATAACGAGTTTCACTAAACAACGATATGCTATTAAAATATTATTAAAACTAGCTGTTATGAATAGTAATAACCACTTTTAGAAATTTTGTAAATTTTAGTTTTCAAAATGGACTTCAATTTTGGATTCGGAATATCGAAATTAGATTAGGGTGAAATTTTGGTACTTTTCGGATAACTTTCATTTTCTGATGAATAGTGAAAATTACTAAATTTTAATTAAAAACAACCTTTTTAATCAAAATAATTAATAGTGATAAATTATTAATTTGAGTGGTTTTAAAGTATATTTAGAATAAATTTTTACAATTTAATACAATGTTGGTCATTGGATGTAATTTCACATTTAAACCAAGCATAAACAAGTGTCAATCTTTTGATAGTTATTATCTCTTAAGAACACGCTATTTGTTTTGACGACGGGAATTAATTTTTAAATTAATTAATGCAACTTATATGTTTTGAATATGGTAAAATAGACATCATTTTTGAGTTCATAATATCAAATATAGCTTAGACCTAATTTTTGGTATTTTTCTGGAAACATTCATTTTTTGATGAATAGTGAAACCACTAAGTGGTAGTTAAAAAAAATGAATTTTTCATAAAACTTAATTTTACCGCTTCTGTGAGTGGAATTTCAAAAATCCGAGAGACACGGTTGATGTCAGTAAGTAAAATGTGGTTCAATGAGATGAAAATAATTTTTTGTGAATAGTAACTTTTTACTTTTTTTTACCACGGTTAAAAGTAAATAGGGTAATTAAGGGTAAAAATGATATTATTATTACCCTAACACATGTCCTAATTCTATTGGATAAGTGTAATTCGACCAAAAACAACCTTAGGAATAAAATATGACCATTTAGGCCCACTTGGATTAGATTATGACATTTATTATTAATTTATTTAAAGAAGGGTTAAAATAGTTAAAATCAAAGTTTAATTAGTATATCATTTTTAATATAGGGTTATACATAAGATAAATTCAACTATAAATATTCATTAGAAATCTAAAAAGATTTCCTACATAATGATATTTTTCTTTGTAATTTTTAGACTTTAAATAAGTTAATTTATTTATGACACAAAGATGATGCAGTAATTATCTTATTAATGAAATATTGACATAATTGATGTTATAAATACCCAAATAAATGTAATTTGAGACTTTTTATAAATTCCACTAATTTTCTAGGTTAATATGACATGTTATTATTGATTTAATTAACTTTTTTCAAACTAATCATTCTGTTATGAATTTCACAAAAATCAATTACTAAATAGTGTCAAAATTGACATAAAATAGTTTTTAAAACAAATATTATATTATTAATTGTTATTTTATTCCTAAAAATATAAGGTTCGTCCAAATGACTTAGATAAGGTTATATATATTAATAATAAACAACTTGGGGTTCGTTTGGCTTGTTATAGTAAGTTTATTAACCTTATAGTGTAAGAACACAAAAAGACACGGTAAAAGTAAAATTATCTAACTTAAAATTAAAACTAAATGATAAGGTTAAAATAGTAAACTAAACTTATCCAAATTCTATTGGATGAGAGGATTTCGACCCATCCCAAACTTATCTTCTAAATAAATCAATTTGGAGCTATTTAAAACCGAATTTGGATTTATAATAAGATAATATTTTTTGTTATTCCAAAGGTGCCCCTCTCCACCCTTATAAAAGGGCACCTCCTCCCTCTCTTCCTCACACCACTTTGAGCCTTTAAGTTCGGCCAAACCCTTCCAAATTCTCTTCTCCACTTCCCTAGAAACATCCTAGAGGTCTTGGTCTTCTTCAAAGACCAATTTTAGTGCCCTAAGAGGAGGACTCAAAGAGGCGCTTCAAAGAAGAGGTAATGTCTGTTACCGATTATTTCAACTTTATTTCTTCTTCCACTTCTTCTTCTTAGGTTGTTTCATTATGAAGTAATAACATCAGTATCACACATATACTGATATGTTATTATAAGTACGAAACAACCCTATTTCACCATCTATCCATCCTACGGAAAACAAAATCACCGCGTGTGCGTACGTACGGAATACTGTCTCCACGCCATGGTGTAATCTATTTTCCACCACCACCTTAATTGGATGGGTATAATGATGTACATAATAACTATATATGATTATTTTAAAGTGATATTTATTCTGAAATAGTATACATACACTCCAATACAATTCCACGATCATGAGAACGATATCATCGCTCGTGCGTACGTACGGACTACCGTCTCCACGACGCAATGAGATTCATTCTCCACGTTAACCATTCATAAATGATTATAAACTATATATAATAAGTAATCATGAAATATATGACATAATAATGATACTGGATTTATGTGTATATATATGTATGTCATCTACTTAATTCCATTCAACTCAATAAGGAAACGAAAATAGCGTTCATGGGTACATACAGCCTACCGTCTCCATGAATGGTGTATTTCTTTCCATTTACTAATCTATTATATATATGTATATTCTGAATATATATTATATATAAATCATGTTTTAAATTCTGGAATTAAGTAATCATGATCTAAGTAATCATATGAATAATTACAGGTCAAAACACGGACGACAAATGAAACGATTTTACCCAAAACGCTCTTTAACATGGAATTTACAAAAGAACGGGTAAAATAAAGTCATAAGTGAACCATATATGATATCATAAAAATAAGTATGATTCTGGAATAAGTCAATAACATTATTTAAATCATTATACAGGAGGTTCGGACACTTATGAAGCAAATCGGACCTAAGGTAAGGGAAATATCACAATCTCATTTTTATCCGAGATTATTTATACTTTGGTATTTACTGGGGTGTATTTTATCATCCAAATCCATTTTTCCTCAATATGTAATATTTATATCCTTCTACAATAGTTTATATCCAATTTTACCCTTCGGTGAGTTTTTAGTAAAAGATATGAAAGGAATCTTTTGTCGTTTTTCGTACGAGGTACTTTTTGACTTTTCCGACAAAAGTACGAGAAGAATGTTTTTTTTAACTTATACGGCATGAATGGATTTTTAAAACATTATTTCCAAGAAGCTTCCATTACAAGTTTTCAAGTTTATTTTTAATCAACTTCTTTTAGTTTAAAATTGTATGACATGTTAATAAAGGAAAATGTTTTTGAAGTAGAAAGGATATTTTTCTCAAGAATGGAGTTCAAGTGTTTTATCAAAATTATTTTCCATCTAAGATAATAAAGGGTTCTGTTTTTATCTCTATTATTACATTGATTTGATATGTTGTGATGGAATTATTTTTATGAATTCCTTTATCTTATATGAATTGTTTTATGATGTCATGATGTTTAAGATTCCCATTTTTATTATATGGGTTATGCTATGATGTATGGTTTATGATTTTGTGGCACACATAAGAATGGTATCATTATGAGATGGGTGAGACCTATATCTCTCTCCAATGCATTGGGTAAATATTTTATATCTCATGAGATAGACATGGCTGGAATGGCAGGTTAAACCAGTTCAGTGAAACAGGACTGAAACGAGGAGTGAACTCGGTTCAGAAATGGACTTTGTCTACTAAGATAGTCTTGGCAATGAGTCTTGACTAATAAGAAATGATTCTCTATGATTATGTGTGTATGCCACAAAGTTTCATGTTTTAAGTTATGATTATTGGGATTACATTTCACTACTATGATTTATCTCATGTTATGATATTATGATCTCTTTTGCAGGTTAAGATTTCCAAAATGTTATGTTCTTATGAATATGATGTGATTGATATTTCTTTTGTTTACCCTTATTGAGCATTTGAGCTCACCGTTTTATGTTTTCTTTTCCCCAGGATATAAAGAAAGATTTTAGGTAAAAAAAAGGGGGAAGATCTTTATGGGAGATGTTGAAGATCTTTCACCATGATTAGAAGATTATATTCCGAGTTTCCAAAGACACTAAACTATTACGGTCCTTGTGTGTGTGTTTTTGTTATGTACTAAGTATTCCGAAAAAGTAATGTAATGTCCATGTATGTTAAGCTTCAGGTCTCTACATTATGGATATTATCTCCATCTCCAATTCATTCTCTCTTCCATGGGTTCCAATTGATTTTCATCCTCTTACAAATTTCTTTACTGAGGCAGATCCCACTACACTCAGAAATAGCTTCTTCACCTTCATTTACACAACTTTTTTCTTTCAGCATAGCCGAGATCATCCTTGGATAGAATAGGAAATTAGTTTTGCAAGAATGTTTGATCATCTCATTCATGTGCACATCAAGGTATCTACACAAATTTACCTTGATCCCTTTTCTCAACAGATAAACCAAATAGACATATTGATATTTCAGAGAAGAAAAGTCCCCTTTCCTGGGACAGATTTGATGCTGGATAAACTTAAACAAGATTCTACATTCTCTATTTAACTTGGTAGCAATGGGTCTTCTATGCTCATCATTATTAGTAAGATCCTTTAACATTGTCTCGAAGAAAAAAATATCACTCTCAGGTGGGGAAGTGCCTTAAAAACCATCAAATACACATTCATGAGGAAATTTAAGACATTCAGCCCAAAGTCTTGAAGAGAAAGATATTCTCTTCCCTTTTACTATGGATTTTATCTAGGCGACATCGCTTCCTTCCAAAAAAATCCATATTCATGTAAAACTCGTTAACTAGCTTCGGGTAAAAGGGTCATTCATTATTTGAGAACCACTCAAGCCAACCTTGATCTTACAGTACCTTGAGCAGCAGAGATTTGGTTTCTAATATCCATTCCACAATAACTTCTTTTTTCTGGAGTTACAACAAGATTTACGAGAGCATGATTTATGGGTGCTAAAGATTTGATCAATTCACCTTTATATTTCTTAGAACCACGAGACTCACCATCATCAAGATCTCGTTTCACACGCACCATTCCAATCCATTCAGTATGAAGGTTAGAAGGTGAAAGGTTAGGGGTAAAGAGAGAGAGCAACGGTTGAGAGAGTGTTGAGGTAAAGTAGTAGAGTGGATCGATTCAAATTTATATCATTTAGGGATTTTTAAATTACACAATCATGAAATCGTGAACTGGGTTCAACAAAAATTGATGAAATAGTGTCGTTTTGATAAAAACATAAACTGTATAAAAATAGAGTCATTGGTGTCAGCATGACAGATTTTACATAACACTAATGGTGTTGGCATGAACACTGTGTCGGCATGCCATAGCGTCGGTGTCAGAATGACAGCCGTGTCGGCATGACAACTTCACTTAAAAAGATCAAAGTAATAACAACACAAGGTATTATAGATTGATCATTCATAACTCATGTCTGATGTAATTCATTCTTTTAGAGTTCAATGGCTTAGTAAATATGTCAGTAAGCTTATATTCAGTGCCAATAAATTCTAAATTGATATCACCCTTTTGATAATGATCTCTCAAAAAGTGATGTCTTACATCAATATGTTTTGTTCTAGAATGAGAAAATGGGTTCTTAGAAATGTTAATAACACTTGTATTGTCACATTTTATAAGTACATGTTTAAATTGATATCCATAGTCTAGCAGAGTCTGTCTTATCCACAAAACTGGAGCACAACAGTTACCAAGAGCTATGTATTCAGCTTTGACATTAGATAATGCAACAAAATTTTGTTTCTTACTGCACCATGAAACCAAAGACTTTCCCAAAATGTGACATGTTCCAGAGGTACTCTTTCTATCTAACTTGAATCCACCAAAATCAGCATTAGAATAACTTGCTATATCAAATTATTGTCCTTTAGGGTAAAAAACCAAAAATTAATAGTATGTTTAAGGTATTTTAAAATCCTTTAAATAGCATTTAAGTGAAATTCTTTGGGATTATCTTGAAAATGGGAACTCATACACACACTAAACATTATATCTAGCCTACTAGTATTCAAGTAGAGAAAACTTCCAATAATTTCTCTATAAATGGTTTGATCAACATATTTATCATATTTATCAAGATCCAACTTAAAAGTAGTACTCATTGGAGTGTCACTACTTTTAATGCTATCAAAGTCAAATCTTTTTAAAAGGTATTTTGTGTATTTACTTTGATTTAAAATAATACCTTATTTATTTTAAAATTTTTGAAATCCAAGAAAGAATTTGAGTTCACCCATCAAACTCATTTCAAACTCACTTTGCATCATTTTAGAAAAATCAATATATAAATAATTTCTTGAAAATCCAAAAATAATATCATCTAAATAAATTTGAACTACTAAAACATCTTTAGAAATTCATTTTATAAATAAAGTAGGATCATCAATTCCTTTTGTAAAACCTTTTCTAATGAGAAAAGTACTTAGTTTATCATACCAAGCATATAGAGCTTGTTTTAAACCATATAAAGCTTTTGTTAATTTGAAAACATGATTTTGAAAATGATGATTTGTAAAACTGGGGGTTAGTTCAACAAAAATATCCTCAACTATATACCCATTTAGGAATGCACTTTTAACATCCATTTGATAAAGCTTGAAATTAAGATAAGAAGCATAAGCAAGAAAGATTCTGATGGCCTCAAGTCTAGAAATAGGTGAAAAAATTTCTTCATAGTCAATGCCTTCTTATTGACTATAACCTTGTGCAACCAATCTGGATTTATTTCTAACAATATTACAATATTTATCTATTTTTTTCCTAAACACCCACTTAGTGTCTATGGTTAAGGTGTTTTTGGGTATATCCACAAGTTTTCAAACTTTATTTCTTTCAAATTGATTAAGTTCTTGTTGCATATCCATCACCCAAAATTCATCTTTAATTGTATCATTGATGTTTTTAGGTTCAAGCTATGACAAAAAGGTTTGATGTTCGATTTTGTTTCTAAAAGAAGCTATAGTTTGTGTCCCTTTATCTAAGTCTCCAACAACAGAATCTAAAGGATGGTTCTTGAGAGTTCTAATTGGTCTAGAAAAGGAGGGTCTAGTAATTTCAGATTCATCTACATGTTCAAGTTCAACATGTCTAGAGTCTGAAGAATTTATAGAACTGTTTGATTCAATAGATTTCTTGACAAGAGGATTAGATGATTTTGAATTTATTTCCATATTTGACATATCATCTTCAAGGTTGTCTAGGGAGGTCTTAAGTTCATGAGGATATGTCTCATCAAATTTTATATGCACATATTCTTCTATACACTTGGTTCTTTTATTAAAGACTCTATAGGATTTACTAGAGGTTGAGTAACCTAGGAAGATTCCTTCATAACTCTTGGATGCAAATTTTTCAAGATTTTTCTTTGTATTAAGGATATAGACTTTGCAACCAAAAACTTTGAAGTAATTAACTTTGGGTTTTCTATTGCTCCACAACTCATAAGGAGTCTTCTTGAGGATATGTCTGATTAAGACTCTATTAATAATGTAGCAAGCTGTATTTACAACCTCAACCCAAATGTAAACAAGTAGATCATATTCATTAAGCATTGTTTGGGCTATCTCTTATAAGGTTCTATTTATTCTTTCCACAACTCCATTTTGTTGAGGTGTCCTAGGGGAAGAGAAGTTATGACTATAGCCATTGTGTGAGCAAAAACATTCAAAGTCTTGATTTTCAAACTCACGACCATGATCACTTCTTAAGGATTTTATTCTAAGTCCACTTAGATTTTCTATTGTTTTAGCATACTTGGTGAAGTAAGTACATGCTTCGCTTTTGTGAGCTAAAAAATAAGTCCAAGCATACCTAGAATAGTCATCTATAAGAACATAGACATAGTGCTTCCCATTTAAACTAGAAACTCGATATGGTTCAAACAAGTCCATGTGAACCAACTCTAAAGGTTGAGAAGTTGAAACTTCTTTCTTTGATTTGAAAGATATCTTGTGTTGTTTACCCTTTTGACATGGATTACAAACTTTTTCATTTGAAAACTCAAGTTTATGTAGATCCTTAACTAGTCCTTTTCGAGTAAGCTTTATAAGAGAGTGTACATTACAATGTCCTAATCTTCTATGTCAAAGTCAAGACTCTTTATGAAAGGCACTTAAGAATGAGACATGTTGAGAGACTAAATAATCTAAGTTAACATCATATACATTTTCATTCCTAAGAGCAGAAAATACTAATTCATTTTTAGAGTTAAAAACATTACAAGCATCATTTTCAAATTTAACATAAAATCCATCATCACATAATTGTGAAATACTAAGCAAATTATATTTTAGTTGATCAACAAAAAGTACTTTAGAAATTAAAACTGAGTTAGAGTTACCAATCTGGTCTAAGCCAATTATTTTTCCTTTAGCATTGTCACCAAAGGTGGCATATCTACTATCAATCTTGATTAGGTTCTTGAACTTGAATAGTCTCATGTTATATGTCTTGAACATCCACTATCCAAGTACCATTGACTCTTACAGGAGATCTTCAAATAGATTTCCTACAGAATAATCAAACAAAAACAGATTTTGGTACCCAGACTTGTTTGGGTCCAGTGACATTAGTAATCAATGCTTTTGGTACCCACATTTTCTTTATGGGTTTCCTATAAGCATTATGTAACATATTTGAAAAATAGACTTTATTTAGTCCAGAAAAACTAAAGGTAGTAAAATATTTTCCAGAACTAAAACTAGCAGTAGAATTTTGATTTTTAGGTAGAAGAACATATTTTCTAGATTTAGTTACAAAATGTGTTTTAGATAGGTTTCTTTGTCTAGGCTAATATCCAATACCAAAAGTGTACTTAGAAGCTATCTGTTTACCAAGCATTTGAGTAGGAGTATTTTTCTCATTGGTAAACTTTTCTAGATCTTTCTTTAATTACTCATTAGACATTTTTAATTCATTATTTTCTTTGAGCATTTGAGCATTCTTGTCCTTTTCAGTAGTAAGTTCAGACTTAATATTTACAGTGAGAGCATGCTATTTATTTAAAGATTTATATTTATCTTTCAATTCAAGACATGTCTCTTCCATCATGTAACAGTATTAAAATAGTTCATCACTTGTCATATTTTCATAATCACTTTCATTTCCAGAGTAATAGAAATTTTGTATAGGAGATTCTTAGGTTACCTCAGATATATTTGTCATAAAATACATATTTGTCATGTCATATCTCTCATCATGAGATGATGTTGATTCACTGGAGTTATCCTCATAGGCACTCCAGGTGGCCTTCATAGATTTCTTATACTTCTTGTCTTTGTTTTCATACTTCTTTTTGTATTTTAATTTTGGACAGTCAGCTTTGACATGTACTCTCCTCTTACATTCATAGTAGAAAATCTCCTCTGATTTTTCATTTCTTTACCAGTTCTTTTTTTAGTTGCCCTTGTTATCATATCTTCCTTTATAATTAGGATTCCTGAAGAACTTCTTCTTCCTATATAATTTCTTAAATCTTTTGGCCAGCTGAGTCATCTCTCCATCACTGTCTGATGTTGATTCATCATTACTGGAGCTTTCAACAGAGTCTAGCACCTTCTCTTTTTCCTTATTCTTGGAGGTAGTAGTCTTAAAGGCTACAGATTTTCTCTTAGGTTCATCTTCTTCTTCCTTGTTAACTTTCAACTCTTCCTCATACATCATTAGTTTTCCAATGAGTTCTTTGATAGGTATTTTTCTGATGTCACATGATTCTCTAATGGAGACAGAAGTTCATCTTCATCTATCAGGTAAGCATCTGAGAATCCTCATAATTTTCTCTTTAGCAGTAACATCTCTTCTCAGATAAATCATAGTGTTCACTATTTCATTAAACCTGAGATACGTGTCAGAATTAGGCTCATCGGGATTCATTTTAAAGTTATCATATTTAATGGTATATGTGTTAAGTCTCATTTCCATAACACTAGAAGTTCTTTCATGTGAAATAGATAAAGTATCCCAAATTTCATGAGCTGTTTTACATGCAGAAATTATGTTGAATTCCACATCACTTAGTGCACAATATAAAGTATTCATGCCTTTATAGTTATTACTATAGGAAGTTTTAGCAGTGTCATACCAAGTATTTCTAGCACCATCAGAGATCTCATATTCAGTCTCTATAGAAGACCAAATATCAAATCCTATACTCTCTAAATGAATTTTCATCTTAATTTTCCATTGGGCATAGTTGGTTCCATTAAAGAATGGAGGTATGTTAGTAGCAGCACCTTCCAGCTTATTTTCTATAATAAAATTTTAGAAAAATATTTCAAAGAGATAAAAATTTAGTATTAACATAAATTTTAAGATCTTTGAAATACAACTAAAATCACAGTTGAAATTTTTGAAAAAAACTTTGAAAACTGAAAATTCCAAACCCTCTGATACCAATTGTTGGTCAGAGTAGGACACTCAAGAGGGGGTGAATTGAGTTACTATAAAAATTTATGTTAAAAGGTATAATTTGAAATTCCCCCAAATTTAAAATTCAATTAACCAGTTAGCCAGCAGTGAATTTATAAGATCTTGATTGTTAGATTAATTTCTCAAAAGATTGATTAGTTCTCAGTTAAATCAATTTGATAATTAATAAAACTTTTGAAACTAACCTAATAAGTCAATATTGTTATAAACACTTGCTAAGACTAATTATTAGAGTTCAGTTTAGTTTTATGAAATATATGATAAAATAGAGTAAAACTAAAAGTAAAAACACAACAAAAATAAAACAATAGGTTTAGTATCAAGAAGAGACTTAATCCTCTCCACTTGGTTATCATCTTCCACCAAACAGTTTATATTAATAAATAGTTTGATCTACACCTTAGATCGGGGTTCACAATAGCACACAAGTTGTCCAGGTCACAAGACCTATACCATAGTTCTTCATGGGTACAGACTACCAGGTCACACAAGGAACTCTTCCACACTTATTCGTGAGAGTAAACAGACATAAGAAGATATGAGTGGAAGGATATCTTGTATCCTTTAGTTTGATATAGGAGACAGTGTGTGCTTTACAGACAGATACACACACTGCTCAAAAGTATGTAAAAATGTACACAACAGAGCAAATAAATATGATAAAGGATTTAGAAGGATTTGTGTGTCTCGAGATGCAACTTTGGACCCTTCAGATGTAACTAAGGTGAGGTTTGAGTCCTCTTCTGGAAGTTGACAGAAAAAACAGTGTTGTATTCTAGCTTCAGGTATAAGTATGGTTCTGTAGGTATATCCTTCTCCTTCTTTGATATGCTGAAGTGGTTTTTCAATTCGATGTACAGCTCGATTAAGATTTCCCTGTTTGTTCTTCTTTTGTGCTCGAGTTCACAGTGGGTGTATGAGAATCACAGATGTTCTTTTGTATGTCTTGCACGTGGGCACACCACACTTCTCTTCTCTATTTCTTCTTTCTTCGAATAATGCTTTTTATTCTTGAGGGCCGACAAAGAGTATGTTCTTTCCACGTGCATAGGTTCATCGTACCTCATACTTTATGCTAAAAATCCTAAAAAAGATTATTAAATATGTCAGTTTCATTAAATGACTCAAATGTGACCATTAGAAATAATATTAATAAATGAAAAATTAAAACAGTCTATCGGTGACTCGTCTGTCAGTAAGTCGGTCTATCGGTGAGTCTTCCTATCAGTGAGACATCAGTCGGTGACTCGTCTGTCAGTATCTCCTTCCTTTGGTGACTCAACCCATTGGTATTTAATTTTGTCGGTCTTTCCATACATCAGCGACTCATTACATCAATGACTCGTTTTAACTGACAGTGAGTCTTTTCACCGGTAGTACCATGCATCAGTAGGTCACTTGGACTGACGATAGTTCGATTTCATCAGTATGTCATATGCATCGGTAGGTCGCCTACGTCGGTGAGTCATATGCATCAGTAGGTCGTCTGCGTTGGTGAGTCATGTGTCTGTCGGTAGGTCGTCTGTTTGTCGGTGAGTCATACGAATCGGTAGGTCGTCTGTCTATCAGTGAATCATATGCATCGATAGGTCATCTATCTGTCGGTGTCTCAGTTCTTCTGTCGGTGTCAGTGAATCATACTTAGATAAATTTAGATTTTTTGTCTGTATTATAGTACAACAAAGTCAGAAAGTGTTAATACCCATAATTAAACATGGATAATCAGTTATAAGCTTGTTTAGACTTAAACAAAAATAATTAGTTATATGATTCAAATGATCTGATATACAAGATAAGCTTTGACCTAATTTAGGAACAGTCATGAGGTAAGATATATGTTATAATATATGACATGATTTGTGATAATTAAAACCATTATAGTTATAGATAGTGGCTAACAATATCCTATGGGCCAAAAACTGATTTGTGTGCTTCCTCTAACTTCATAGCCATGTCAACTTGTTCTGGCTAGATAACTAAGCATTCTTTCTTTTCAAACTTAGCAAATCTGTTTATCTTAACTTCCAAAACATCCGCCTTCTGATAATTGTTCAAAAACTTTTGTTGATCCGGTAACAAAATAAGACATCATTTAGCAAAATGTACAGGTTTCTCACATCTTTCACAAATAGTTTCCAGAGGTTGGAACCTATTTTTAATTTTCACATCAACCTTCTCAGGTTTTTTCCGAACATCCTTCTCATACTTCTTCCCTTAAGGGTATTGACTCCCCCTCAAACTTTGTCTTCTATAGTTTGTGGAATAGTTGTAATATTGTTGGTTGAACCAACACATATTATTTGTATGCCCAAGTCCACCACAATTCCAACAGTATCCATAGAAATGGTTTTTTATTTTGTAACTTCCATACTAACAGGAGTTAACATGATTCTCCGCAACCTTCTTATCTTTCTTATCTAAGCCACAAACCATTTTGTCATCAATTGGAATCTTCCTTTTCTTTCTTGTCTTATTGGAATCAGAAGTAATAGAAACATTTCTGTATTCAAAATGTTTGGAAACATTTTCGGACTCAGGGTTTTTAGAAATTTTTAAATTCCCAACTTTTTTGGTCTTAGCTACATACATAATTTTCTTATCTTTATTCTTTTCAGAAACTATTACAACTTTATTCTCAGTCTTTGAAGATAACTTGTATTGATTCTTCTCAAGTTTCTCCTTACGAGAACTTTCACCAACTTCAGAGATATAGTTTTTGAAACTTAAACCTCTCTGTTCAGCTTTAGAAAATTTTTGTTGGACAAGTTCTAACTCTTCTTCCTTTGCCTTCAACTTCACTTTTAGATGTTCATTATGATTTTTTTCTCCCTTGAGATATTTCTTCAAATTATCAATCTATTCCATCAGCTTGACTTTCTCATTAGGAATACATTCTTGATTGATTGTTGAAGATTTTTCACTTTTCACCTCCGTGATCTCCTTTTCAAGTCTCTCAATCTTCCTCAGATATTCTTTCAATTCTTCTTTCATATGATATTCTAATTGATTTTATTCTACTTCAGAATTGCTTCTTTCCAATTATCCATTACTAGGTATTGAAATGAAAGTATTCTCCCCAACATGCTCAATAGAGTTTTCAAATTTAGCTTCACATTCTTCTTTTTCAGAACTACTACTTTAGCTGCTAGAAAAAAGTGTCTTCATTAATTATTGCAATAAACATGTTCTCTTCAGCACCATTTGTAACCTCCTCACTATCATCATCCTTAGACAAAAAAATTATCCTTTTGGATAACTTCTTATCTTCCCTCTTGGAATAGGATTTTTCTTTATCACCCTTTTTCTTCCAAGATCTTCTTGGCATTCTTTCTTCTTCTTCACTTTCATTTTCATCAGTTTCTTCTTCATCGCCTCTTTGAGGACAATTGAAAACGAAATGCCCAATAGCTCCACATCCAAAAAAAATTAAGGGAAGTTTTTCTTTATACCTTCATGTACCTCTTTTCAAATTCTTAGAAAACAATGATAAAATTTCATCAAGATTTTTACATAGCTCATTTTCGGAATCAGAATCTCTAGTTTCTTCTTCTTCAGGAATCTTCTTTGACTTTTCCTTCTTGGCGTCTTTGAAAGGAATTTCTCTATCAGATTTTGTTTTTTCCTTCATAAATTTTTTCCTTCTCATCTCATATGTGATGAGATTATTATGAAAATCATCAAGAGATAATGTATCAGGATCACTATCTTCCAATGAAGAAACTTTGGCATCAAACTTATCGAGAAGAATTCTCAAGATCTTTTCAACAATAGTAGAATCTTCTAACTTTTCACCAAGGCCTCTAATAGTACCAACAATGTCATTCACCCTGGTAAAGAATTCATCAACAAATTCATACTCACCCATATTCAGATCTTCATACTTCAATCTCTAGATTTGTAGCTTTACCTTTTTCACTTCTATATTGCCTTCATAAATGTTATTCAGCTTATCCCAGATACCTTTGGCAGTGAAAACTCCTTTTACTCTTAAAAAATCACTTTCATAAAGTGATTAGAGTAAAACATTCTTAGTTGATTCATCATTCTCAAGGTTTTCCTTATCATAATTTGTGAGAGGAGCATTCTCAATATGAGGAGGAAAACCATCTGCAATAACTGTTGAAACATCATAATCAAGAGACATAAGATATGGCAGCATTCTTCCTTTTCCGATATGATAATTCCTATCATTTAAGATCATAATCCCCTTACTATTTACACAAATCATATTATCCATCACAACTTCTTCTTCAAAACTTTAGCAAAGAATAAACAAAGGAAACCTTCAACTATGATACCACTTGTAAGTGCCCAGGTAGGATAGTTGTATCACTGAGAGGGGGAGGGGTGAATAAGTGGTATATTTTTCTTTTAAGTTTCCTTTCTTTTGAAACAACATTTTCCTCATGTTAAGGATTTCTTTCCCTGCTGAAAACAAATCAAACACGCATCCATAGGAACACAAGTATTTACAAGGTTCGCTATTCAATAAGAATACTACGTCCTTGGTATAGTTTGGAAATAATCCAATATCACACAATCCACTAGAAAACAATCCTTTTGTGTGGAATACAATGAGTAGGATATTCTCTTTCACTCGTGTAGCACTTTGAAAATAATCCAGCAGTGTGTGTGCTTATTCTAACACAAATGATGTAATATATAGTTTTTGTAACAACACCTGTTACTTGTTCTTCTTTATCAACTTCCACACATGTATTCTCTTAAAAAAATTCTTCACTTTCTTACCCAGAAGCTGGTAAGAACTTCCTGGACTTCATAATGATACTCAGTCTGATTTCCCAGTTCGATTCCCAAGTCTAATTGTTCAATACGAAAATATATCTTTGTCAGAATACCATTGAAAAAATCTGAACCACTTCAAATCTGAGTCTGGAAATCCCAGTTTGATTCCCCAGTCTGATTCCCAAGTCCGATTTGCTTAATACGATAATATAACTCTGTCAGAATACAATTGAGATAATTCTAAACACTTCCATATTCAGTCTAGAAAACCCAATACAGAAATCTTGTTCTGATTATCTAGGCTGATACAATAATCATCTGAATATGATGACAAGCAGAATATGATAATTAGCTGAATACGATGATCAGTTGAATACGTTGCAATCATGTCTCCTCTCCTTTCACTTCAATCCGGCAAGACTTCTTCAAGAAAATAACCCAGAAACCTCTTCTTCTATCCCTATAACTTCAGATCTTCTCTCTCTTTGTGAACAGTACACTTGTTAGAAAAGTATAGAGTACTTTATCCTTTTATAGGTGGACCAAGGTGGTTTGGGTGGGAATCCTGAAGTTGTTTCCCACTCAATCGATTTCCCTAAATTTTCATGTATCCTTGAATTTAGGATACATTTCTGACTTTGTCGACACTTCTCAACTCTTCTTGTTTCTTCTCAATTCTTCTTGAATCTTCTAAACAATTCAGCTCTCTTCTGACTTCCTTCAGAAACACCAGAAAAATTCTGATTTCTCATTCTGATGCCTGATACATTTTCTTCATTACGATGCTCTATACCAATTGCATGTATAGAGAAATAGATAGCTTTAATCTCCTTGTAAAACCTCAGTCTGATTCTATTTCTCTACTCTGATTTGATCAGTACGATTTCTTTATTATGATGTTTCGTACCAAATGTATGTATGAAGAAATAGACATCTTTCATCTTCTTATCAAACCTCAACCCGATTCTGATTCTTTATTGTCATTACAATATGTCTTATAATGATGAAGGCAAATGTAAAACAACAGTTTCCTCATTACGCTGCTCTGCACCAAACAAACATAATCTTCTTCAAATTTCAGGCTCCCCCTTTGATAATATTTTCAATAAGGCCTTAAACAATACTCTTCTTCTTCTTCTTTCCTCTAGGCTGATGATTGGTCTTGACTTCACCTGGGGTCTTCTTCAATTCGATGGATCTTGAACCATTTGCAATACAAAACTTCTTTTCCTCTTCATTGGTTTTAAACAAAAATACCTATGATGAATACAATGACATACTAAATCCGATGAATTGGGGTCAGTGGATTCTTTTCATTTTGAATATGATACCAATGATCTTTCCTAACAAGCTTCTTTCTTTCTTCCCACCAACTTCATTCACTAAAGATTTGTATCTTTTGGCTTTTGGTCTGACTGAAAACCAGTACCTTTGGTTTCTCACATTTTCCACAAATCTTCTTAACCATCAAATTTCAAGATACATCAAACCAACTCCTTCATACTCTTACCAAACTCCAATCTGATTCCAATTCTGATTAGGGGTGTCCAAACCTGACCCAACCCGACCGACCCGACCTGACCCAACCGGGTTGGGTCGGGTCGGTTCGGGTTACATAAGAATATTGATGGGTCGGGTCAGTTTGGGTCGGGTTGAGATCGAGTTGGATCGGGTCACGAGTTGGAAAAATAATGACCCAACCCGACCTGATTGACCCGACCTTCAATTTTTGTTTTGGCTACCAGCGCTTCGGTTGGTTCGGACTTCGCTCGACCCACTGCCCTCTTCCCCTTTCTATCTCTCTTCCTACGATCCACCTTGTGACAACCGCAGCCCCCTGATGTCGACTCATTTCCTGTGATGATCATGTCCTGACCCCTATCGTCTGGTTCCTTCCTCCCTCATGAAGAGTGATCCCCCCATCATCGATAGATATCGCCTCTCTCTCTCTCACCATGATCCCCACCCCCTCCGCAGCAGGACCGCAGCGCCGCCTCTCCCACAATCCCACCTTCATTCATCACCCTCTTTCCCATCCCCGATGGCCATCTCCCTTCCTCTCATCTTATTCATTATTTCCCTCCCTTCCTTTTGTATCTAAATCAAGCAGGAAGTAGATGAGACCCATGGCACTAGCCTAGAAGGAAGACAATAATCGCAGGAGAGGTCATCATGTCGGGAGCGAATGATGTTGGTTTGGTTTAATTATTAACCAACGATGAAATTTTTTTAGGTTTCTTTATGCCCAAATTAATTACGTTTGTGTTGCTTTCTAGTGAAATTGGTTGGCATGGAAGACGGCGAGAGGATAGGTTGTTGCAATGGGTGCAAGCGTCGAGTGAAGAGTTGAGTAGCGATGAGATTTTTTTCATGGTGGTTGCTACCCTAATTGCTTCGGTGTTTCTTCCTAGTAGCATGGCTCTAGCATGGAAGACAATGCCTGCGGGAGGAGAGGGTGCCACGTCGAGATCCAGAAGATAGTTCTGTTTATGAAGGAGAGATGAATTTTTTCCCCATATCCCAATGGACCTGACCCGACCCAACCCGATCTAAGATGGGTTGGGTCGGGTCAGGTCCGAACCAGAATTCAGCTATGACCCGACCCATCATTTTTTGCTTGTGTCGGGTCCAAAAACACCTCCAACCTGACCCAACACGACCCATGGACACCCCTAGTTCTGATTATGATATGTCTCATTATAATGTAAGTCAACCCTGATAAATGGTTGACTAAATTATTGGTCGGTCTCTGTTATTACGTTTTGAATCAGCTTTCAATAGTTTCAATTCCTTTACCATCGATCTTGATGTAAACAATTATGCCTTTGATAAATACGATGGTATACTGAATACGATGGATCGGTATTCAGCAACTTCGACTTCAGCAACTTCCTTCATTTCTTCATAATGATCATCCTTCTCAGCCTTTAAACAAATCTGCATCTGACAAACTCATTATGATGATCTTGAGGCTTGAAAACTTCAGCTTCACCAACTTCTTCTTTCACAAACTTTAGCTTGTATCATGACTTCCTTCATGACTTTGAATACATTGAAGACCAGTTTTAGCATCGTCTGACTTATAATAGAAAGTATGATAACTTCTCATTCCTCTAGCAACTTCTTATTCTCCCTACAACATTTTTCTTTCCTACTTGGCTTGAATATAATTGTCCTGAATACGATTGGAATGATTATGATCATGCTAAATACAATTGGCAGCATCTCTTTCACTCTCTCTTTCTTTCATCAAGCTTGCATCACAAGTTTTCCAAATACTTGTGATTTATGATAACTCCAAGATCAGCAAAGAATCGTCTCATCTAAATCGTAATCATGCAGACTATGATTCTCCACCATTACGATCAATCCTTTCATACCGGATTCAAGGTGAATCTGATGAGCCTTTTCTTCCAGTCGGCTTCTCCTCAATATGATGGACTTTCTTAAGCACTGTGAGTCTGAATTCCTGAATACAATTTTTGAGTCCAATCACCATCTTTTACAAAGTGAAGTGATTTCCTTTTCCTCTTTGGCAGAAAAACCGATTACCAACAAACTTCTTCCTGGTTATGATGGTGAATCTGATTTCCACCAACTTTTGACTTTTTATCAACATCCCAATCTGATTAATCATATTGACTCGTCCAGATGGTCAGGATCTAATTGAAAACTTTCTTCAATCTGTATTTCCATCAACCATCTTCTCAATATACTTTCTTTCTTCAACATAACCAGCATAATGATCTATTGAGAACAAATACAACCAAAACACAACTTGGGCCTAACAAAGACAGAGCATGGGTCATCGACCTTCTGAGTGGCACCCTCCAGCATGGTTGGGCATGGGTTCGAGATGACCAGAGTGGCACCCTCCTGTGGAGATAGTTCATGGGTTCTTGGCCTTCCGAGTGGCACCCTCCAGCAGGGCTGGGCATAGGTCCCTGATGACCAGAGTGGCACCCTCCTACTATGGCAGGGCATGGGTCCTCAACTCATAGAGTGGCACCTTCGAGCTGGGTTGGACATGGGTCCTCGACCATTAGAGTGGCACCCTTCTGTTGTACCGAGGAATGGGTCCTCGACCATCAGAGTGGCACCCTCCTATTGTACCAAGGAATGGGTCCTCTACATAGAGATTGTGGCTCCTCGACTATGCAGTACAGTGGATGTTTTTTACTGGGCATACGCACAAGATGTTGAGAATTGTTGATGGACTTCTGGAACTGATGGTGACTCTTTTCCTGGGTTGGGCTATGAGATGGAGATTCTCTTCTCTCTCGTTTGAGTTTATTTGGATTGAGCATATATATATATATATATATATCCATGTTTATGGATTTTTCTACTCTTGTTATGGGTGGAAAAGACACGGCGTGTAGTCCACCTACACGACGCGTTGAGATCCTTATGGTTGGACGAGGATATCTTTTTGCTTTGGGTTGAGATGTTCACTATTTATTGTCTTTTTATTACTATTCCTCTTTTAGCTTTCGGGATGTCATGTTGGGTATATATATACTCACCCCTACATGGGCTTCGCCCACACATGTCGTATCTTATGCAGATGACGGACAGGTCGGCGGTAACTTCAGAGGATCTTAAGGATACCTGATGTATAGGACCACGCACAATGGTCGTAGCTTAGAGATCAGGAGCTGGGCTCTCTCAGCATTTTACTTTCTAGTTTTTCCAAGTTGGGACATCTTCTGGTTGGGCGTGTATTTTGCCTTTTTACTTTTCAGTTTGCACTATTTCACTCTTATACACCTTAGAGGTTTTTCATGTTTGGTTTACTTTCAAGTTGTTACATCTTTTTTATTATTATTATTATGCACTTATGCATTGATATGGTCGGGTGTGTGCGTATATATGCATTAGTAAAAGGCCTCTCATTTAGGATGTCTTTTATCATTTTTCACCACCCCCTGGCCTATGGAGGTGGGCTTGGGGTAGTTACAGCTCGAGCCCCGGTTAGGGTCGGATTGTGAAAGATTATGAGGAGACATATTCTCCTGTTATGGATGCTATTACTTTTCGATATCTAATCAATCTAGTAGTAGTTGAAAAGGCTAATATACGTCTTATGGATATTGTTACGACTTATTTATATGGATCACTTGATATTAATATATATATATGAGAATCCCCAAAGTATTCAAAATACTTGGAGTATTGAAATCAAAACACAAAGACCTGCCTGCAAGTCATTTTTTTCATTTTCCAAAGCCAGTTTATGGGTTCCTAGTACCCAAAAGTTTACAACCACAAACTCAAAGCAATAGAAGCACAAAAGTAGGGAGCAAAACAACAAAGACTTACATATCATAATAACCATAGTCCTCACTGCATCCCATGCATGATTCCTCTCCTCTGGTAGCCGTAGCTGATTCCCATTCTGGCGATCTCCAGTAGCTTTCACTTTGAACCTGACTCCTAAGATGATCAAGCAGCGGTTGTTCCGGAGATGTCCTTTTGACCACACTACCCTTATTAAAAGCCACGGTCACCTCACTATTCCGCTTAGAGGCAAATCTGGTCCGCATCGACCACGGAAGGCATAAGTAATCTCTCCTTGGTCGTCTTCTTGGTGTAGCAGATAAAGGCCCCTCAATTGGAGTCAAAATATGCTTTCCATTTTGAACCACATCGCTGAAGGAACGACCAGCAGTGCCACTCAAATTCTCCTTCCCTCCTCCAGACTTCTCCCTTCCTTTACCGGTTTGCTCCCCTCGACTCAAACCAAGATTCCCTGCCTTGTTTCCCCACCGTTGGTCTGGGGTTTTATTCTCCATTAAAGGTAGACATTCATCCTCAGTGGTCAGCCTCCCCACGGTTGCGGCCTGCACCCCCTTCACGCCACCACCATCCTGAATTTCTTCCACCATCAAGGTTGTGTTCCTAGTCACCTTGCAGTTGTATTCCACAGATAGAATAACTAGAACTTGCTCCAAATCAGTAGCCTGGCGGTCCTCCACAGCCTCCGCTCCACCCATAGCAGTTATGTTTTCCAAACCTTCAACCGACTTTCTGTCAAGGCCCTCCTCACCATCATCCTTTCCTCCATGAGCAGCCTCCTCCAGCCCCACGGTCAACATACCATCAGATAAACCTTCAAACCTGTTACTCAGTAACAGAAATGGAGCAGCCAATGGGTCCAGGCCTCTAGAATCCTTAGCACCCACCGGGGAAGCAACCTCCCTTGCATTCAAAACCCTTCCATCCCCGACCTTCCCAACACTCACACTACCCAGTGAGTCCGAAATATTCATATGCCTCTTACCATCTGAAGCTCCAAAATCCCTTCTGCTCTCAGAGGAAGCCTTAAGAGACCCAGCAAACTTATCTTCCAAAGCTGAACTAGCCACCTTAGAACACCTCCCTCCAGCAGCACTTCCTATCAACCTCTGGTCCCGATGCAACTCCAAGTCTGCTTCCAAACAAATACCATTAGCAGCGCTCACAGGATCAGGCTGCTCAACGCGACTGGTCCCCCTCAGACGTGAATGAAGTCCCCGACGACATACCTCCGTCGAATGGCCCTGCCTCCTACAAGAACCACAGAACTCGATCCAATCTTAGTACACAACTTGCTGCTTGTAACGATATTCTTCTTCAATTGTTATCCAAACAAAGTCAAAAGGAGTGCAAGACGCGTCGATTTCAATACAGACCCGGGGGTTCACAGGATGACAAACCACCTCAGTTCGGCTATCGGCACAAAGAAATCTCCATACCATGTTGCCCAGCATGCGAATAATTGAAGGATTTTGAAACGGCAAAGGGAGTTTAGGGAAACTAACCCAAACCACGATGCAAGGCGAATCACAGTTCATATGAAGGTCAAAAGACCAACGCAGAAGAAGAAAACGATAACCCTTGAAGTAGCGAGGATCCTTCGACCATGCTTGGATGAGGTCCGCCTCCGTCTCGAATCGAATCATAATTTGTTTATTGTCGAGTAACCCAACCACAGCGCGCTCCTGGAGATCCCAGGAACCGAAGACAAAATGATTGAAGTCGTCCACTGAAGGCCGCTTGTGCTTGAACCGAGCCACAAGGATGAGATTCAACAAGCTGGAAGATTCTGAAAACTCGGAAGAAGAGAGTTGAAGATTCGGCGCTCCATCGACCAGATCTGAAACCTTAGGGTTTAAAGTAGCTCTCGGGAACGGAGGGAGAAACTCCGAATTGGAGAAAGGTAGGAAGCCCGTATCCCTCCTATGAGACGACGAATCTCCCTCCCCCGCCAAGGGGGGAGGAGTCGGCGCGGGGGCCGACGTCGTCACCGGAGGATGAAACGGAAAGGGAGAGAGGCTCCCGACCTCCAGCCTGATCTCAATTCTATGTAAAACACAAAGACCAATATTCAATTAAATTGCAGAAATCCTTGTATGGATTAAAGAAATCTGGACGTATGGTATAATCGTTTGAGAGAATAGTTGTTAAATAAAAGGTATGTAAATGACCTCATATGCTCATGTGTTTTTATTAAGAAAACGACATCTTGATATGCAATCGTTGTTATTTATGTCGATGATTTGAATATCATTGGAACCTTAGATGAGATCAATGTGACATTGAGAAACCTAAAGGATGAATTTGAAATGATAGACCTGGGAGAAACCATGTAAGATCTCGGGTTTTCCTACGAGGTACGGATCTTTTTTTGGTTTAAATGTTTGTTTATGGCCTAATGTGAGTACCCAAAGTGATCATGGGTGTATCGAGGGTGTCTGGGGCTTGTTCGGAGCCCGGAGCCCGATTTTTTGGAAAAACAAGACTAACAGCACTGTTAGAAGAAATCGTGCGGGGCAGGCCACACGGTTACTTCTAATTGTGCGAGGTGGTCCAGGCCTCTGTTAGGAGGCGCACAGTTTAAGGAAACTGTGCGGAAGGGGGCGCAAGCCCGTGCAAGGGCCTCTATTGTTTTTTATAGTGGTTGAGACATGGTTTGCACACAGTTTGTCAAACTGTGTGCACTAACCATGCAAGGTGCCCCTTAAAGCAGTGAAGGGTGTACGATTGGCGCACGGTTTGGCCAATCGTGCAGCCAAACCGTGTGGCCCAGTATTTTGGGTGAAATTAAAATTTTTTCCTTAAAATCTTTATAAATTTAAACATGTTTCTATTTCTTCCTCCGGTGGGCAGTCCTCGCATTAGGAGAGCTCCTTTGAGCCAATTTCGTAGCTTTTGATCTTATTTCATCATTCATACTTGGATTTAAACATTGTCGGTCTCATTGGATTCATGTCGGTGAGTACTCTATTCCTCTTGAGTCGTTCTTTGTTTGTCTTAGTATTGATTGCGCTATTTTGATGTGAGTTAATATGCCCTATTTCTATATTATTTGTCTGTTCTTTGTTTTTCTCTCGATCTGGACTGAATCAGAGATCGATACTGGATGAGCACTCAACTACAGAGCTACGGTAGGCAGTCTATACCTTTCCCTCGGGGTTTGGTGTTTTATAAGCTTAGTTGTCATTGAATGATTGTAAATTGATAAATGAAATGAAATAATGAATTGAAATGGTAGTGGATGTCTTAGTTGGTATACCTTGGATCCAGATTCCATTAGATGGCATGGATGTTCCTCCCATAGATCTTAATAACGATAGTGGGCGCCTTAAATGAGATTGCTCATTGGTTCTTGATTATGTAGGATGTCTTGGGTCTTTCTACCCCTTGGATCTGGCTTGATTGGACTCGCATTGGACATGTGTTGTTGACATGCTCTTTAAACTCCACTCAGGTCTTACCGAATTTCCATAGAGATGCTCATGGGACTCGACGAGGATGTCTTGGTCTTCTCTACCTTGGATCTGGCCCTATGAGGTCTGACACTTCGGATTGTACAGCGTGGTCATGTTAAATGTTTGCTTGGTTGTACAGTATGGTCGTGGTTGATCTTTTGGCATGTTTTATAGATAGCTCGGGAACAAGTATCGGATTTCAGTTGTTAGACTGGACAGAGTGACATGTTTATTTTTGTTTATAGTTTCCTTGTTGCAAGAGCTTGACTGTTGTTGTAGGGAACCTTGGTAGGCTGCACAGGACCACTTGACTTAATCACTTTACTTTTTGTATTGTCATATTTGTTATATATTGCACACTGTTTAGCTTGTATTGCACAGTCTGGATTTGTTATAGACATCATTGGTGGTGGCCTACTGAGCGTTATCTCACACCCTATTCGGGTTGTTGTTGGGTACCCAGACGAACTTCATGGATGCAGGTAGGGACCGAGGCAAGAGCCCACAGTACAATGCTTGATTTGTGGTATGCTTAGGAGCAGGGGAGCACAGAACCGAGTTGTGGCTCGTGATGCTAGCTAGGATAGTCTTTTGGTCTTTTTGATATTTTGATACATGTATTGTACTGGATGTTTGTATTCCTGTGTTGGCTGCTTTGTAGAGACATGACATGATCATCAATGTATATGAGATTCCTTTGTGCCTTTATTTACTTACTCTTGACTAGGATATTTATCATCTACCAAGTTGAAATCTGCTTCTGCTATTGATTGTTATTGTTATTCTGTTGTGTTACACTCTAACATGAAGGCATGGTCTCCCCACAGACACCCTATGCCCTTTTTGCTAATCGGCACCTTTTGGCATTCAGGGAGATGCGCTTGAGGTCATGTGGTCCAACGGCTCAGGGCACCGATCAGTGGCATCCGGGTTGAAATGTTACAAACCTGGTATTGTTTTGGATTACAAATTGAGCATATGTCAAGTGGTATATTTTTGCATCAGTCAAATTATACTGAAAAGGTCCTAAAATGCTTTAATATAGATAAAGCAAATCATTTAAGTATTACAATGGTTGTTCGGTCTTTAAATATCGAGAAGTATCATTTTTGACCTTGTAAAGAAAATGAAGACTTAGTTGGTCCAGAAGTATCATACCACAGTTTCATCAAAGCACTTATGTATTTTGTTAATTGTACTCATCCTTAAATATCTTTTGCTACTAATTTATTGGTGAGATTTAGTTCGACCCCTACAAAAAAGCACTATTAAAATGGAATTAAACATATTTTTTTTATCTTTGTGACACTATTGATTTGGGTTTATTCTATTCTAACAAAATAGAAAAGAAGATGGTCAGTTTTGGTGATACAAGTTATTTATCAGATCCACATAACGCACGCTCACAAATTGGTTATGCATTCATAGTTAGAGGTACTGCCATATCTTGAAGATCATAAAAGAAGACACTCGTTGCAATATCTTCAAATCACGCAGAAGTAATAGCATTACACGAAGCATATCGAGAATGTGTTTGGTTGTGGTTTATGACTCAACAATTCAAGCAGCAAGTGGATTGCTTATGTATTGTAACCCAACAATATTATTTGAAGATAATGTTGTGTGCATCACACAATGAAAGGAAGATTTAATAAAAAAAAAAATCGAACAACACACATACCACTGAAATTTTTATCCTCCACACAAGAGTTAATAAAGAACGGAGATATCAACATGCAATATGTTTGATCCAACAGCAACGCGGCTAATTTATATACAGACACTACCAACCGCAATCTTTAGAAATCTTGTACATGAAATAGGGATGTGTAGATTGCAAAATTTATAATTTCATTATTTCATGTAACTTTCAAGGGAGTCAGCATGGTTGTACTCTTCATTATTCCGGTTTTTATCGCACTGGGTTTTTCCCAAAAAAGTTTTTAATGAAGCAACATCAAAACATGTATGACTTTGGTAGGAATGTGCATCCTAAGGGGAAGTATTGAGCAGCCGTTGAATACGCATGCGATTTTCAATCAGGGTGGGCTGCCCACCCCCACCAATCCCCCTTCCACCTACCATTGCACTACCTATAAATGAACAGTGCAACCCCTAATTATGGGTGGGATTGAGAAATAGATATAAAGTCATGGCAACACTTTGATGAATGTCTCTCTCCTATTTTTCTCTCTATGTATACTCATTTTCTCTCTGTACTTATTCTTCGTTTTTACAACAAGAACAAATAAATTTAATAAAATTCTTTTCTTGTACAAGTAGTGTAAACTTCAAACAATAAAATCTTTTATTCTTTTCCAAACTCATGTTGAAGGGAATAAACTAAAAGATGATTTTATAATTACCAAAACAAAAACAAATAAAATGATCAGGAGACACTCAACATAAACAAGAATAAAAGCACATTGTATTTTTACAAAGTTCACCATTGATGTGGGTGATTACGTCATTGTTGCGTTCGGATCAAGTCCGAGACACGATGTCCATTAATATGATAAAATAAAATGAATACAGGTGGGAAAGGTATAATTAACCCCAAGGCTATCGCCTCAAAAAGCATATGTTGACTTCCGACAGGTTCTTTATACCAACTCCCGCTGGTTAACAATGAAATTCTCAATCTCATTAGTGAACAAGATCTTCATGCAACTCCAGGATGCCAATATATCTTTGCTATAGTAGCATGCAAGTATGTCAAGTTCTCTCAACTCAATCCTAATAATGGATCATTTCATGTTGACACTGCAAAAAATGTGTCAAGTATCAAATGACACCGTCATAATTAGACAATTTATTATAAATGAGGGAATGACAACTGGGGACCAAAAGTTCTCTTTAATACCGGAGAAGGACTTCTGGCAGTTTTGTGAACAGTGTTTTTTCACTGTTCACAAAACTGACCATGGTCCTTTTTTTTTTGGTATTAGGGGGGAATTTTGGTCCCCCGTTGTCATTCCTCCTAAATATATTATAAGATGATTATGATAATGCATACTAATCCGATAATAAATAAGTAATAGCTTAAAAAATAATAAATCCCAACTCACCACGATAAGTAAAAAATGCTTTATCTAGCATGAATTCAAAGAATTGACACAGAGAAAAGCAAAATACTTTATTATAACCATTAAAAGGATATTTTTGCCAAGAAAATTTAAAACGAACACTGATACGTTATAAATAATCACTTACATATTTAAAGCTGTACATTATGTTAAATACTGAGTTGTGGACGCTATTTCAATGGCTCATCCAGTGATCTCCGGAGCTTCATAAGCTTATCCTTCCACATCGCTGCAAAAAACCACAAAATCATTGACAAGATTACTTGCTTTCAAAACAACAAGGCATTAGAGGTTCGTTTGGTTCCACATAAAAGACCTGCATCCCCGTATCGTTCCTCTTCAATAGCTGAATACATGCTCCTCACCAGCCCAAGTTCTTCTGCAACTAAATCTAGACCCTCCGGAGCACTGAACAAAGAAACTCAACACTCACAAGAAAACACAGAGGGAGGCAGATTGGATAATGACACGCCAACAGTTCCCTATTGCCAAGATTTAGGGCCTTTACCTGTCCAAGGATACATCAAAAATAACCTTGTTATTGCGTGCTCTGCCAAACCCATAAGCAATTCTGATCGCATCTGTCGCAACGATGTGTTTATTTACATAAATGGGTGCCTGCAGTGTGTGTGACAACAACCATTGGAAACAGTAAGGCCATGTTCCGTTCATGAAAACATTTTATGTTTCTAGTTTTCAATTGCCCGCCACTTCTGGGGAGGAGCAATTCCTAGTAGGCTTGATCTGGGGCAACTTCTTGTATGTTTTTATTTGGTTGAAATTGTAAAGGTTCACACTTACACTTTAAAAGTGTCATTTGAAAATCCAAAAATACTGATTTGGCGGAAAAATAAAAAATAAAAAATAAAAATTGCCCGCCACTTGGTACTAAGGAATGCTCGAGAAAATTTTACAACACTCGATGCCTGTTTTGCTCAAACGAACAATCCTACCTGATAGGTTCGGGTCAAACATAAATGGGTTCGGGTTGTAATCGGATTGAGTAATCCGACAAGAATGATATTCAGTTCAGGTTCAAGCTGACCACTCCTACCCATGTAACCTGATTAAAAATATAATGATAATATAAAACATTAAAAATGTAATAACAATTAACTTTATAATATTTTTTATTCTTATAATCAACTTAACCTGAGATAATTCAACATGTTTAATACACATCATTTATATTAAACGGTTTGAGATGGCTGAGTCGCGACATGAACATATGTTTCATATTAATTAGGTTATCTTTACTTTAAATGGGATGATTCAATTTGGTTGGACCCTGGTTAGACATGTAATGATGCAGTATATGTTGCATATTTAAAACAAATCGGCCGAAGGGACAACCCTAGGATAAGACACACAAACCCATGGACTAGGACAACAAACAGGCAAGGGCAACAAAATGAAATTTTTCTCTTGTGGCTGCTTCTTCCACTTGTTATTACTACCTCAATCACACTATGTTTAGTCATGCACTAGTAAAAGAAAAGAAATGATTTCATAATTCATAAAAGAGAAAAAAAATGAAATGATTTTGATTTATCTTCATTTTGTTTGGATATAAAATTTAGTAAAACAAAAGAAATGATTGTCATTTCTCTCCACCTTGTTTGATGACAATTTTTAAAGGAAAAGAAAATAAATCGTTTTGGTGCAAATGACACAAATAACCTTTTGTTACACATATATACGGAATTAAAGGGCATACTTGCCCAAGATCAAAAACAATCATAGATTAGATCCCCAAGGATAGCACACCTACCGCCATATCTGTCAAACATCAACAATTTATGTTAAATGACACAAATAACCCTTTTTAAAAAAATGTACTTTTATTACCTTTTTTATAGCAAATCAAAAATTAATAATTTTGATTTTAATCAATCATTATCTTTCATATCACCGAAATTAGGTAATCATTAAACTACAAACATATATTAATACAAATTTTAAAATTTTAAAAAAAATAAAGATAATCAAAATTATTAATTCAAGATAATCAAAATTATTTATAAATTATTTATCTAATTTATTAATTCAAAATTATTAATTTAAGAAAATCAAAAATATTAATTCAAAATAATTATTAATTCAAAAATATTTATTAATTCAAAATTATTTATAAATTATTTATATAAATTATTCATTCAAGATCATCATAATTATTTATAATCAAAATTATTAATAATCAAAATTATTTATAAATTATTTATGATTATTTATATACAAAAAATTATTTATAATCAAATTTATTTATATACACGTAATCAAAATTATTTATATCTATTTGTTATTATTATTTATAAATTACATAGAACTTAGAAAAATCATTATTTATAAATTACGTTGAACAAAATATTTAGATACACAATAAAATATTGTTTGTTGTTATTATTAATAATGAAAAATATGTTCATTTATATAAATATTAATTCATGAAAATAGTATAGTCATGAATAATGAAAACATTTATCTTCTTTTATGAAATTCAAGGCGCCGCAATTTTAAATTTATCAACTAAATATATTTATTTTCCCATTGAACATATATAAATTATCAAGGAAAATATTATAACCATGCATGTTATCCACAAGGTATTTCATAAGTACCTCAAACAGTTTTGAGATTCACACATGAATAGAGAAACTACTCAACGGGGTCATACAGCATTCAAACTGCAAACCTAAAATACTCATAACGCAACAAATTAAATGATGAAAAATATGAAGGGAGTATGCCACAACTTTAAGGATCAGCGGAGAAGCGGCGGAGGAACTAGACGACATCAAGTTAATGGGGAACGGCGCGACGGTTTGAAGAAATAAAAGGCCTGAAGCGATTGTTTATATAGACATACGAGAATAGTATGAGAAATTTAAAAAACACCTCAAGCACACACTCAATTTCCATCGAAATCTTCCCAATTTTGGGATGATTCGAAACTACGAGTTGAAGAGAAATGATTCTACCCGTTTCTCCCCCTAATATCTCTCTTCGTCACTTTGGTCTCACCAAATGAGTGAAATCAGTTTCAGTCACCCCAAATCATTTCTTTTCCTCGCAACTCTCGCCAACCAAACGAGCTCTCAAGGACAACATTTCCAATACATGCCTTGGGCAATAATATTCTTAGGTCCCAAGGTCCGTACTAATTGGTGGGTCGGGCTAGGGTTGACCCCTTCATAAATGGGTTGGGTCAGGTTAGGGTTGAGCTTAAATGGGTTCACAAGATGCCCAACCCGACCCATGAACCCAGATTGCCACCTTTATCCCAAATCTTGCCCTTATGCTATGCATCCAGCATTTAAAGAAAACAATTGTACCTTGCAAGTGGTAGCAATGTTTATCGCATCCGAAGGACGAGCATCAATGCTAAAAATATCCTTTTCCCCAAGCTGCAGAGAATTTGAATTTAGGAAATGAAGCGAACACAAAAGGAAGTTCAATTCGCATACTGTTCAACATTCATTCAAAACATGAACTATACCTTGCCGATATATATTTTGGCAAAGTACGTGTTAACCACCCTTTCGGTAATCCTCACCATAGTAACCTGAAGATGAATCCAATCCACCAATGAGTAAAAAAGGAATGGCTTTCAATCCTAGCCTCCCTCATTTAAACTGGATCACAGAATAGAAACTGAACCAGTGCACACCTCTTAAATGCACCGTAGTGTTTTAAAATTGAAACAGATTTAAACATAAAAAATATGGTATGCAGCACGAGCAAACCATGATTGAGCAAAGTGTTTTCCAGTTAAAACACCTTTATAAAAAAGTGAGTTTCAGAACATGCAAGTGCTACCATGGAATTGGCAAAAGACAGATAATTTCGCATCGCAATGATCAATTTTCAGCACGGTAAGAAGTACCTTTCACAAACTAAACCTTCTTAAGTGAAATTAAATAAGTGGCAGCAGTCCGCAAGGACTGATTCAGAGCGAAGCAAGCTACTGATATCCTCCCTAACTGAGCATGTCATCAAATGATGGAGGAAGTGCTACATGATGCAGAATACAAGATAGAAATCAGCTCAATACCTCATAGCCAAGTTTCCCCGTAAGATTTCTCACGAACTGGAACTGACTTGGGCAATCCTGCAGCAAGCACATTTGTTAATAAATAGTAAGAACCAAATGTCGCAGCTCGATATTATAAACTACCCCGAGTTCGTCATCCCGCGACGCTATAAGTCTTTCAACAGCTGATTCGCCTGCAATACACAACTGATATGAGTTAAATTTTAACGAGAGCAGTAAACCGATGACGAGATGAATTCGCATACCAACAATAATTGGAAGCAATAAGTCTCCGTCACAGAAAATTTTCAGAAAAATTGTCGGACTCTTAAAACGGCGAAGAAACCCGACCCCGATTGAATCTCCAGCCGCTCTTGATCCCTTTGCACGCGTTGGGAAACGAGGCAACAGACTTGACCGCTGCCATTCCGTCCCATCTTCCCATTCTTGATTGCGCATGTGGTAGTGCCGTTTGGTTTCTGACAAGTGACAAAAATCACTTGACACCAGACGCTAGCGACGGAGATCCACCCACACAAACAGAAAATACCTGATACGAGGACAAAGGATTCGAGATAATCCTCGTCTCGGCCATGCGCCTCGCCGGATCTTTCTTCGAAACTGTCGCGAGAGGAATGGCAATAAATCGACACCGATTTGGACCCAGGAGGCCGCCTGGTTCTCAGGATGAGACGATGCGTAATGAGATTGCAGGAATTCGAGGCGGAGCAAGCGGTTGATGCGTTAGTTTGATCGGATACGGAAAAAGGAACAACGCCGGAGAGCATCCGAAGACATGGCGGAACTCCGAGCATTCTCTGAAGACGAGGGCGAAGTCGGATCGATGTGGACGGGCCAGAACGTGTAAATTACTGGCCTAAGCTAGTTGTATCGTGTTCGTTAAAATAATGATCAAAATAAAATAAAGGTGTCCGGTATATTTGCCCTCGAGTTTGTAAAAATTGATTATGATGAGGTTTAATCTTAACATAAATGTCATTTTTGCATTCAAAAATTATATTGCAGTTTTTTTGTTGCGAATTTTCTTTGTAAAATTTTAGGTGATTTTCCACTGAAAATTTTCGATTGTTTCCAAATTGGAATTTATTCATGAAATTTTCTGCAGTTTGGCAAATAAGCGGTGTGAGTATCAATGGGAAATTTCTAATGACAATTTCCACTAGTAATTTGAAACCAAATCAAAGTTGAGATGATATAAAGAATTTTCACTTGAAATTTTCAATTGATCCCAAAAATCAATGTGTAGGAATTTTCGTTGGAAATTTTCACGGTGAATTCCACTGTGAATGTACATGGGGAATTTCCACTAATATTTCATTGTTGAAATTTAAAACTGAATCAAAGTGGAAATTTCCACTCGGATTTTTCATTGGGAGTTCCCATAGAATTCTCAAATGGGAATTCTCAATGAGAATTTCTATGCACCGGATATTTCCAATTGATTCCAATGATCTGTAGGAATTTCCATTGATAATTTCCGCTACGAATTTCAACAGAGAATTCTCATATGACATTTCTATTGGAAATTCTTACTATGAATTCGCAGTTGGAATTCCCATTTGAAATTTACAATTGTTTCAAAAGAAATGATTTGTGATTTCTAATTGATTTAAAGTGGAAATGTCTTCTAGTATTTCACTACTGGAATTTAAAACTGAATCGAAGTGGAAATTTCCACTCGAAGTTTCCATTGAGAGTTTCCATTGGAAATTTCCGATATAAATTCCCTGTGAGAATTTCTATGCACTATATATTTCCAATTGACTCTAAGTAGTGACCTATAGGAATTTACGATGGTAATTTTCACTATGAATTTCCACAGGAAATTCTCAGTGGGTTTTTTCATTGGGAAATTGGCAATTGATCTAGAAGAAGTGATTTGTGATTTCTAATTGATTTGAAGTGGAAACATCATCTTCTATTTTGCAGTTGAAATTTAAAATTGAATCGAAGTGGAAATTTCCAATCGGAGTTTCCACTGGAAATTTCCAATGGGAATTTCCAATTGATTCAAAAGAACTGATTTGTCATCTAATAATTTGCAGTTGGAATTTAAAGGCGATCTGACAATTTGTGCACATGATTTGTACAGGTCAGAATGGATGAGATTGAGCCGAATTTGCACGACATACACAATTCAAAACACATAAATTCATTAGATTTGAATATTGTGTTGTATTCTTTTGTCTGTTTACTTGAGGGAACATGTAAGTACTAACATTAAAAAATCAAATTGCAATGTTGAAATTTTCATCAACAGAGATGAAGTTCTAGATTCACAAGAAAGCACCTCATCCAATAGCAATTATAAGCAGAGCACTACATGGAGACCAAGCATTGAGATGGTTTTTAAATCAGAGTGTGAAACCTATTCATTTTATATTGTTTATGGAGACATTGTTGGTTTTAGTGTACAAAAGCAGTATGCTAACATACATAAAAATGATAAAAACTTAGTAACATCAACATTGTATACATGTAGAAAAGAATGATGTTGAAGATCATACAAACATGATGTCAATGTCAAGAAACCACGTGTCGAAACAAGGTCCAATTGTCCAGCACAAATAGAAGTTGTTTACATGTCCAATAAGCAATATGAGTGCAGACAATTTGTTGGGGAACATAACCACTCTTTACATTCTCCTTAGACCGTGCATTTGATAAGGTCACAACAAAACATTAGTGATGCACAAGGTGTCGAGTTGGATGTAAATGATAAAGCTAGTCTAAAGCCCGGTGATTCATTTTCACTTGTAACAACCATTGTAGGTGGGTCTGAGAGTCTTGAATATACATGAGTGGACCAACTGATTTTTTGTAGTCCAAAAGATAGAGGGAGCTGCTTTTAGATGAAGCAATCAAGGGATAACACACCATTCTTGTACTCAGTACAACTTGACATGTGTTGTCAAATTAGCAATGTTTTTTGGGTTAATCCCAAAATGAAGGTGAATTATGAGCATTTTTGAGATGTTGTTGTGTTTGACACTACCTTCAACACAAACAAGGAGCATAGGACTTTGAGAGTGTTTGTATGCATAAACCATTATAAGGAGATTTTCATTTTCAGTGCAGTATTGTTATATGATAAGACAACAAACTCATTTAGTTGATTGTTTAGCATATTTCTTGATTTTCATGGTGGGAAGATTCCCAAAATGATTTTCACAAATCAAGATGCAGCTATATCTAAAGTCATTTCTTTAACCCTACCTAAAACAAGATATAACCTATGCCCTTGGAACTTAATGCAAAATGACATTAAACAATCAGGACCTATAATGACAAGTGAGTCAACATTGTTGGAAAAATTCAAAAAGTGCATGTATGGGGTTGATTCCATTTCAAAATTTGAGGCTTTATAGCAACAAATCCAAGCAGAACGTGGTAATATAAATCCGACATGGTTAGAAGATATATACAAGTTAAGGGGGGAAATGGGCTCATTGTTTTATGAAAACTAAGTTGACATTAGGCATTCAAAGAACATAGTTCAGTGAGAGTTTTAATGGTGTATTAAAGGATTACTTGAATCGTAAGCTCGGTGTCTTGGAATTCTTCTAATAGTATGGGCATGTGTTAGAGAAGAATCTATATCGAGAAATGAAGGATGAATTTGAGGGAAGGTAAAAGCTTCCACATAATCATTTTCCATATCAAACAATCATGGTTCAATCAAGTAAGTTGTACACTCAAAAAATATTTATTGGTCGGAGTAGATTACTCAAGAGGGGGGGTGAATTGAGTATCTATAAAAATTCCTGTTAAAAAGTTTACTTAAACACTTCCCCAATAAAAATGAATATAGCCCAGTTAATCAAGGTAATACAGTTATAATAGTATGACTATTCAAATAACTTCTCAGAAGATTGATTAATTCTCAGCAATATCAATATGAGTTATTGATACTACTTTTGAAGCTATTCTAATAAGGCAAAACAGTTACAACTTCTTTCCAAGACTAACTATCAAAGTAAAATCTAGTGTTTTTCTGAAATATATAGTAAAGCAGAGAAAAACTAAATTAAACAACACAGCAGATAAAACAACTGGTTCGGTCTCAAGCCAAGAACTAATCCAATCCACTTGGTTTGATTAATTCTTAGCAATATCAATATGAGTTATTGATACTACTTTTGAAGCTATTATAATAAGGCAAAATAGTTACAACTTTTTTCTAAGACTAACTATCAAAGTAAAATCTAGTGTTTTTCTGAAATATACAGTAAAACAGAGAAAACCCAAATTAAACAAAACAGTGGATAAAACAAGTGGTTTAGTCTCAAGCTGAGACAAAATCCACTCCACTTGGTGATCACCTTCCACCAAGAACTTTTTATTAATAAACTTGATCTACACCCTAGATCGGGTTAAACAACAGTGCAAAAGACTGTCCAGGTCACACGACCTCTTTCATAGTTCTTCGTGGGTAAAAACTACCAGGTAACACAAGGACCTCTTCTATATTTATCTGTGGTAGTTAAAAAACGTAAAAAAAATATGAGAGGAAGAATATATTGTATTCTTCAGTTTAGTGCAAGAGACAATGTGTGTTTTAATATAGACACACACACACTGCTCGAAAGCTAAAAATAGTACACAATAGATAAAGGATGATGAGAAAGGGTTATAAGTTCTCTCAGTGTTATTCTATGGAGCTCTGGGCTTCTAGGATGAAGCAGATGTAGGTATCGAGTCTTCTGGTAAAAAATAGAGTATCGTATGTCTGATGCTCTGGTTTCTAGTTAGATCTAGCTCATGTTATTCGTGGAGTTGGTGTTGCAAAGATGATTTTAATTCTGATTTGCAGTAGTATAGCCTTTTTGAATTAAGAGCGCTTCGTGTGTTCTTCGGTTGTATCTTGTTGCATGCATAATTCACTTTTTCAAAAATGCTCGCTCTTCAGATTCTATGTCTGTGTGTATTTGCAGCCCGTCTTATCTTCTTTTTTAATTGTAGGTGAACACGTTGGAAACCTTTCAAGATCCTTTTTTAGTTGCTCATTAGATAGCTTTAATTCATTGTTTTTTTGAGTAATTGAACATTTTTATCTCTTTCAACAGCAAGTTCAGATTTAATAGTTGTGGTAAGAGCATACTGCTTCTTTAAAGACTTGTATTTATCTTTTAGTTAATTACATGTCTCTTTAAGCATATTGTAGTACTCAAACATTTCTTCTTTAGACATATTTTCAAAATCACTTCCATCTCCATAATAATAGAAATTTTTATAGGATATTCCAGTGTTACCTCAGATGTGTTTGTCATGAAACACATATTGACTTTGTTATCTTGTTCATCATGTGAAGACTCTGAGTCACTTGAACTATCCTTAGAAACACTTTAAGTTTATTTCATTTCCCTTTTATAATTTATATCTTTGTCCTCATATTTCTTTTTATACTTGAGTTCGGGACTGTCAGCCTTTACATGTCCCTTTCACTTACATTCATAACATACTATCTCATCAGACTTGTCATTTCTTTTCTAATTTTTCTTCCAGCTTCCCTTTTGATCATATCTTTCTTTGAAGTTAGGATTTCTGAACAAATTCTTAAACCTTATGGCTAATTAAGCCATCTCCTCATCACTGTCAGGTGAAGATTGTTCACTCTTGGAACTTTCTATAGAGACTTGCAGTTTCTCCATTTCTTTGGGTTTAGAGGTAGTGGTCTTGAATGCCACATATTTTCTTTTGGATTCATCCTCCTCCTTCTTGTTGACTTTCATCTACTCTTCATACATAATTAGTTTCCCAATGAGTTCTTTTATAGGTATTTTTCTGATGTCACATGATTCTCTAATTAAGACAGAGGTTCCTCTCCATCTATCAGGTAGACATTTGAGAATCCTCATAATTTGTTCTTTAGTAGTGACTTATCTTCCTAAAGAAATAATTGTGTTGACAATTTCATTGAATCTAAGATACATGTCAAAAATAGGATCATCATGCTTCATTTTAAAGTTATCATATTTAATATTATAAGTATTAAGTCTCATTTATTTCACACTAGAAGTTCCTTCATGTGAAATAGACAAAGTATCCCAAATATCATGAGAAGTTTCACAAGTAGAAATTCTATTAAATTCCTCATCTCCTAAGGAGAAATATAAGGCATCCATGGATTTGCAATTATTTTTATAATCTATCTTGGTTGGTTCATCCCAAGTAATTCTATCAGTAGTAGGAATCTTATACTCATCTATAATTGAAGACCAAATTTCAAAACCCATACTTTCTAAATGCATTTTCATTTTATTTTTCCATTGGTAATAATTAGTTCCATTAAATAATGGTGGTCTGTTTGTTGTATCACCTTCCAGTCTATTATCCATAATAAATAAATAATTTTAAAGAGCTAGAAATTTAGAATTAATAGAAATTTACATATCTTTAAAGTACAACTAAAATCACATTTGAACAGATGTAAAAACATAGGCTTAATAATAATAACTCTTCCTTTGATACCAAATGTTGGTTGGAGTAGATTAATCAAGAGGGGGGGGGGAATTGAGTATCTATAAAAATTTCTGTCAAAAAGCTTACTTAAACACTTCCCCAAGAAAAATGAATACAACCCAGTTAATAAAGGTAATACAGTTATAATAGTTTGACTATTCAAATAACTTCTCAGAAGATTGATCAATTCTCAGAAATATCAATATGAGTTATTGATACTAATTTTGAAGATATTATAATAAGGAAAAATAGTTACAACTTCTTTCTAAGACTAACTATTAAAGTAAAATATAGTGTTTTTCTGAAATATACAGCAAAGTAGAGAAAAACTAAATTAAACAACACAACTAATAAAACAAGTGGTTCAGTATCAAGACAATACCTAATCCACTTCCCTTGGTGATCACCTGCCACCAAGTAGTTTATATTAATAAACTTGATCCACACCCTGGATTGGGGTAAACAATAGTGCACAAGACTGTCCAGGTCACACAACCTCTTCCACAGTTCTTCGTGGGTAAAAACTACCAGGTCACATAAGGACCTCTTCCACACTTATCTATGGGAGTAAACAAATGTAAAAAGATACGAGAGGAAGTATATCTTGTATTCTTCAGTTTAGTGCAAGAGATAGTGTGTGTTTTAATATAGACACACACACACTGCTCGAAAGATAAAAATAGTACACAATAGAGCAAGGACGATAAGAAAGGGTTAGAAGTGCTCTGAGTGTTATTCTATGCAGCTCTGGGCTTGCAAGATAAAGCAGATGCAGGTATCGAGTCTTCTTGTGAAAAACAGAGTATCACAAGTCTGATGCTCTGGTTTCCAGTTAGATCTAGCTCATGTTCTTCATGGAGTTGGTACTACGAAGATGATTTTGATTTTGATTTGTAGTAGTCCAGCCTTTTTAAATTGAGAGTGCTTCGTGTGTTCTTCAGTTGTATCTTGTTTCATGCATAGTTTGTTTTTTTAAAAATGCTCCCTCTTTTACTTCTATGTATGTGTGTATTTACATCCCGACTTATCTTCCTTTTTAATTGCAGGTGCACACGTTGGAACCAACAGGATGCACGTATTCTACACCTCGTACCTTGTACTATTAGGTGACATGTCTACAAAAGAAACATTAATTATTTTAGTGCCTTTAAATGACTCAAATATGACCGTTAGAAATTAAATTGAAAACACAAAAATAAATTAAAGAATGGTTTCACAGTTTGTCTTGAAACGGTATCACTTGGAAACAGTGTCATCACGAAACAATGTATTCTTCTTTGACTTTGAGCGGTGAGATAATCATGATGCTACAATTGTATTGAGATCAGTAACCAGTAGCACAGATGAAGTGTTAGGATCACGATGTCTGGTCCTTTACCAAACTTCGAGCGGTGTCTTGGTGATGGTAGCATGGAACCGATGTCACAGACTTCATGAGATATGGAATTGGTCATGGTGTCTGGGTCACGGTGTCTTGGTGACGATGTCTAGGTCACAGTTTTTGGGTCACAGTGTATGGGTCACGGTGTCTAGATCACGATGTCTAGATCCTTTGCCTGAAAACCAGAACCGGTGGCGGACTCACAGTTTCTCAGACTTAACCAAATATTTGTAAATAGTCTTAAGTAGTAATATTCACAGAATGAATTATACTTAATCATTCATATAATAATTCATTATAGAACAAAATTAAATATTGTTTACAATAATCAAACATGATTTATAGGAATCAGGATCTAGTGGAAATTTATTTAAAGAATAGAGAAACCAACCATCTTTACACATGATTTGAGATAGAGGAAACAAGATTAACAAGATTTGTGATCATTAAAACATGATTAACATATGAGGAGTCCAACAATATCCCCCTTTTTGATGATCACAAATCATATTAGTTAAATTGTTGTTATTAGTGTTATTTTATCTCCCTTTTGGGATTATCAAAAAGAGTACAGGAAAAAGAAATAATGAAAGTAAATAAGAGAATATCCAATAACATTTCACATCGTGTTAGATGGAAAAAGATGTGTCATTACAAGTAGCAGGAAAAAGTACAAAATATCCCTATCAAAATACAATTTTCACTTTTATTTAGCTCTATTTGTCTTCTCTTTTCCCTTGGCAGTAGTATCAAAAGGTGCCACAGGAGTAGAAGTAGAGGTTGAAGAAGGGAGTCAGCCAACTGTTAGAGAAGGAAGAGGGAGCCCATAAAAAATAGAAGGTGCCAAGGTTGGTTTGGTGGAAGACCGAGGCATGTTCTAGTCAAGGATAACAGGTCTGATCTGGCTCAGAGCCTGAGATACAAACATTGAGGTAGAAGAAAAGGTAGTGGATGAGGAAGGAGTTAAACTAGGCCATAAGGGTGAAGTTGTAGGATCCACAATAGCAGTACTCTGCACATGAAGATAAGGCTTCAACAACTGAATAAATCAGTAATGATCTCACCACCATACTAAATTGCTTTCTCAAAATCATCTTTGTTCTCCATGAACTTGTCCAATAGAGGAGTGAAGACTTTGACCTTTTGGACTTGAGTCTTGAAGTCTTGAGTGATAATAGGTATTTTCAGATTCTCTACAAGATATTTGAAACGATTGGTCATATCATGCTTAGAGAAGATCCTATTAAAATAGAAATCCACTTTCTTATTAATTTCTTCCTGAGCATTATTTGTAATATTTGAATGAATCCTCACCAAATCAAGGACTTTTTCATTATTCTTGAAAACCATAAATAATATTTCCTTGTAAAATCCACTTAACACTGATTGAAGTTCCTCCTTAACAACAGTTCTGATCAAACCACTATCAAAAGATTGAGATGACTATCCAGTGGCATGAGAGGTGGTAACTGCTGAAGTGAGGGACTTGAGCTGATTGAGAACTTTCTGTAGACATCCCTTGTACTCATAAGTCAGTTTGTTGAGACCAAAAACAAGCCCACACATCTCATGGACTATTTGAATGTTTCTCTTAGCTACTTTTTCAAATATTGAAGTCAAGTTTGGTTGAATCAAAGAGGCAACTTTCTGTGGAATCTGATCACTAACATCCTTAACAGAATGAGCAATAGGATCTTGTCCTGATTGAAGTAGTTTTTTCATATCTTCAACCATATATTGAAGAAACTTCACCTCATTACTCAATTGCTTGTTTTCAATTCTAACCTCTTGTATTTCATGAAGAATTTTGGGATGAATCTGCCATATGATTTTCTCTAACAGCAAGGCAACATCTATTTCACTAAGATTTGTCACAGGAGTAGGTTGTGTGTTCATGAGATTTTCAACTCCAGCTAATAAAGTATCTCCAAAAGCTTTCAAATCACTTTGACTCATAGAAGCAGAAGTTTATTGAGAAGATTCAGGAACAGGAGCTGAGGCAGGCTTAGGTTCCTTAGTAGATATTACTTCTAAAGCAAAGACTAGTTTTAATTGAAACACAATAGACAGGTCTATGCCTTTAACCGAGGCTTACTGGGTGTTATCCATATCAAATTATATTGGAAACTTATACCATATATCCATAGTGCTTTGATCAACAGGATTAGGAACTTCAATACTTTCTATACTGGGGTGCTTCCCCCCCTTAACAAATGCATTTCTCACAGGACTAAGAGATTCAGTCCCTTGATTTGTTTCTAAAATTTCATCTCCAATAGCCTCACCCATTTCTTTTCTAGACAACTGGAAGGCTTGTTCCATTCTTTCCTCAGCAGATAGGATAGGTTCAGGATTATCTAGTTCCTCTAAATGTTCCTCAATAGCATCCTCTTTCTCAATAATAAGTTATTCTTCCAGATTCTCCTTAGGTACAACATTTTCTTTTTCACTAAAAACAGATTCTTTTCCAATAGTAGGTTTTTCTTCTAAAACAACACTTCTTTCAATAACAGGTTCTTCCTTCTCAACTATATTTTGTGGAATAGGTAGACCACTGTCTTCCTTATCCAAGACAGTTCATTCCATCGGTGCAACAACTACCACTTCTTCTTCATCAAAATAGTCAACAATTTCATCTGGTTCCAAACCAAGATCAGAAATATTCTTAGGTCTTGAAGGATTCTCAATCGGATTAAACTTTTCATATATCCTTTAATTATCCTCCACCCAAGACTTTTTCCACAAATTCCAACTTATTTTCATCCTTTTGACTGTAACCTTTGAGATACATAACTCATAGTCTTTGATAACTTCTTCATTCGGTCCAACCATTCCTTTAGAATACAACATTGTAGAGATCAACCTTGAATAGAACAAGGAGGTAGACTTTGAAGTTGTCTTAATCAACTCACACATGTGAAGTATAACATACTTACATAGATTGACCTTGTGTCCATTTTTCATTAGATTTATCAAGAATACATATTGATACTTGATGGTAGAAAAATATCCTTTCCTCAGACTAATCATATTATGAATGAACTTAAACAACAACCTCGATTCACCATCCAACTCAGCAGAAATTGCTCTTCTTTTCTTTTTATTTCCAATCAAGATTCCCAAGGCCTCTTCTAAGACAAAAAATATCACTTGGAGGAGGAGGACCTCTCTGGTAGTCCTCAAAAATTCCTTCATGAGGTATCCCTAGGCAGGCAGGCCATAACCTTGAGGAAAAGGTACATTTTTGACCATTAATCCAACTTCTTACAACAGAACTATCTTTTGTATCAAATGAGAACTGGAAAAACTGATAAAACTGAGCAACATGTTTTGGATAAATCGGCCTTGCCTCTTTTGTGAACCAATTCATCCATCCCTATTCTTCCAGTACTTTCAAAACTAGAGACTTACTTGAAAAAAACCACTTAGGATAGATTTCCTTTTCTGGAACTATTATTCTATCAACAAGATTCGGGTTCAGTAGTCCTTCAGGCACTACCTTCGGTGCTATTTTCATTTTATTTCGAGATTTGTGCTTTTTAGGAGTCGATGAAGATGGGCGCTTCATCCTATGAATTCAATGAGGGTTCGAGAGAGAGAGAGATAAAGGGCTGAAGGAGGTCTTATGGTTTGAGAGAGAATGTTTTTGGTTTTGAGAGAAGAGAGCTCAAGTGAAGAAAATAGTGAAAGACATTTGGTTTTTATCATTTAGGGATTTCAAACATCGCAAATTCAAAAGAACAGGATATAAATAATAAAATAATAAACATAGAGATATGGGTAATAAAATACAAATAAAATGTAAAATTGTTATTATGGTGAGATCAGAACAGGTTGCCATGGTGAGATCAGAACAGGTTCTCACGGTGTCACATTTACGGTGTGACTCGAAACAATGTGACTGTATCATTTAAAACAGTAAGTGCAAGACAGTAACCGAGAGATAATAACTGTGAGACCGTAAACATAATATAATAACTTCAAGACAATAACCTATAGAACTATGATAGTGATACAATAATCTTAAAGACAATGACTTGTGAAACCGTAAATCATGAAATAGTAAACTGTGAAATAGTAAGTTGTGAGACATTAAGTTTTGAAACAGTACATTTTCTACTTGAGATTTATCATTCCTAATTCATGTATGTTGTAACCCATCCTTTCATAATTTAATGGTTTAGTGAATATATCAACAAGATAATAATCAGTTCCAATGAATTCCAAAGTGATATCACCTTTTTGATAATGGTCTCTTAAAAAGTGATGTCTTACATCGATGTGTTTTGTCCTGGAATGTGAAACATGATTCTTTGAAATGTCAATAACACTTGTATTGTCACAATTTATGGGTACATTCCTGAATTGATATCCATGATCTGGTAATATGTGTTTCATCCACAAAATTTGTGTACAACAACTACCAACATCTATGTATTCAACTTCGGCAGTAGATAATGTAACGGAGTTTTGTTTCTTACTAAACCATGATAATAGAGACTTGCCTAAAAGTGAAATGTTCCAGAGGTGCTTTTTCTATATGGAAACCCTGCTTTTTATTACAACTTAAACATGCTTTATTACATAAAACTTCACTTGATACAACAAAGAAGATCGAGAGGTTTAGTGTCTTTGGGGCTTAGGATCATTACATAAAAACTTTAAACATGAAACACAACATCCTTATTGAAAACTTCCTTTACATGACCACTACATTCCTTCGTACTTAGCATTGCATGGGATAACCTGAGGACATGCATAAGAAAAGGGTGAGCTATAAAGCCCAGTAAGGGAGTACACAATGAATAACATGAGGAGTACAATACATGTTAGGCAATAGGCATATCAATAGAGCATAAGAGAAACATGAACATAAAGGCATGATAAAGCATGATAATCATAACATGGAAATGTGGCAACAACACTTAACATTGAATTAGCATGAGTCAAGGCTCATTGCACATGGAGCATGAGTAAACCCTCATTGCACTTGAAGCACGAGTAAACCCTCGTTGCACTTGAATTAGCATGAGTCAACACTCATTGCACATGACGTATCATGATACTATACTTTACCCAATGCATTGGAGCGCTATCAGGGCGCACCCTTCTTAAACATTTCATTTCATGCATAAGTGTGCCACATGGATCATAAAACATGGATTCATAAAACATAATCATTTCTTCCACGATAAAGGAATGTGGAATTCAAACATGAAACTTTACAATCAATACGTATATGTGCATAAAGGTGAATACCCTTGATGGAGAAATGGGCATGGTATTCACTACACAAAGACATTGGTTTAGAAAATTGGTGCGATTTCGGCAGCATAACGGCGTGACATAAGAATCCATAAAAAAGGTTGATGAGAGAGAAAGGGGTTCCTCATCATATTTACATGTAATGGACAGTAATGAGATCATATATATACATGTCCCAACAATAGAAATGGAATTTAGATTCATGATACAAAAGTATTGCTTGAATATAAAAGAGGAGAAAAAGGTTCCTTTCGGAATTTCGGCATAGTAACGGGTGTACATGGGAGGCATTTAATGAGAGAGAAAGGGGTCTCCCATCATTCAAACTATAAAAGGGCAGTATGGGAGAGGTGCGAAACCATACCCCAACATTCATAAATGAAATTAAAAGGGCAATACAACTTAAAGAAAATTGACAAAAATGAGAAAGGAAGAAAAACCCTTACTTGGAAGTGTGCTTCCAAAGGCTAGAGAGAGGCTTGTGAGAGGCTTCTTGGGAGCTTGGGGCACCTTGAGAGGATTCTAGAGAGAGTAGGGCAGAGTTTGGACGAACTTCAAGGGCTTTGGGTGAGGAGGAAGTGGGAGCTTGGGTGGGTTTATATAGGAAAGGTGAGAGAATTCTTTATTATTTAGGTTTGGGACCCCTTATATTAAAATAATCCAAACCACAAACCATCCCATGGTATTTGCCCATGGTTTCTGGAAAAGGGAAGAGGAAAACAATATTTTACAAGGCCAAGGTCCGAACTTATTAAAAAATTAGGGTTGCTTATGTGGAGGTGAGTCACACTCCCAAGGAAATTAATTTAAAAAGGCAAAGTGTTGAATAAGTCTTGAGGGCTCCATTAATGCTTTGAAAAGTGAGTCAAACAAACCCAAAACCTCATTATTTTATTGATAAAACACATATTGGCCGAACATAAGGATTATGGTATTTTATTACATCACCATTGGGTCATTATGATGTCATAAAACACATTATATATTTAAATGGTATTTAATTTTTACCCAAAAATTTGACTGTCTCAGAAAATTATGAAAAATTCACCGTTGGATAATTTCGACGTCCTGATTCCAAAAATAATATTTATTTTATCTAAATAATTTTCTAAATATGTGAATTTTCACTTTTAAAATAAAAACCGACATTTATAAAAAATTCACGGGTTTTGACAGAAATGGCTTTCAAACCTTAATAAAAATTTTAATTGCATTCATAAAATTATAAGATCATTTATATTTAATAAAAATTATTAATAATAATATTTTATTAAAATATTATTTAATTCAAAAATCCTTTAATTTAATAAAATATAATTCTTAATTAAATAATAACTAAAAACATCATTTGTACTTTAAAAACTAATTACAATGCATCAAAAATGACTAGAAATTATATTCATTATTATATATAAAAAAAAATAATGTACATGAACATGGTTCTACTTATTTGTTACATAACCCCTTAAAATAGCCGCATAAGACCTAAGGGTAAGGTGTGCGATGGTGACAGACTCTTGGGGTTGCTCGGATAACATCGCTCGAGTGGTAATCTCTATCAACTTCCATTTTTCCCGTAGACGATCACGTTCGAGCTTGACTTGATGAAGCTCAGCTTGGGCTTGGTCAAGGGCAAAGCCCAAAGACGCCACCTCCTTTCCGAGCTCCGACAAATGGGATTCGTAAGGGGCAATTCTACTGGATGAGGCCATCGCTTCCTTTGTCTGAGTAGAAAATTGGTTCGTTAAAGCCTTATATTTAAACTACCCAGATGATCACTGTTCAACGGCTATAAAAGTAACGGTCACAAATCTTAACGTAAAACTTAAAGAAGTTGAAATCTTATAAAAACATTTTTCATAAAGAAACATTTAACTGGATCAAGAGGGATTTTCCATTAATGAAATTTTGGGTCGTTACATTCTATATAACTTACAACCATCGAAATCAGTATCAGAATAGTTAACTAACTCAAATGATTTCCCTCTAGGGTAGAACAATCCTAGATTGGGTGTGTGTTTGAGGCATTTAAACATCCTTTTAACAACATTTAAATGAGATTACTTAGGGTTTTCTTGAAAACAAGCACACATACATACACTAAACATAATGTCAGGTCAGCTAGCAGTTAAGTATAGTAAGCTTCCAATCATTCCTCTATAATTGTTTTGATCAACAGATTTTCCATCTTCATCAAGATCCAACTTACAAGTAGTACTCATTGGAGTATCACTACTTTTAGTGCTATCCAATCCAAAACATTTTAGAAGATCTTTATATTTTCTTTGATTTAAAATAATACCATCTTTATTTTGAAAGATTTGAAATCCAAGAAAGAATTTTAGTTCACCCATTAAAATCATTTCAAATTAATTTTGCATCATTTTTGAAAACTCAATACATACAGAATTTTTTGAAGATCCAAAAATAATATCATCTACATAAATTTGAACTAATAAAACATCATTGGAAATTAATTTTATAAAAAGAGTAGGATCAACTATACCTTTTGTAAAACCTTTGTAAATATAAAAAGTACTTAATCTATCATACCAAGCTCTTGAAGCTTGCTTTAAACCATACAAAGGCTTTAATAATTTAAAAACATGATTTGAAAAGTGAGGATTTGTGAAACCAGGGGGTTTTCAACAAATATATCCTTAGCTATATACCCATTTAGAAATTCACTCTTGACATCCATTTGATATAATTTAAAATTCATATGTGTAGCATAAGCAAGCAGGATTCTGATGGCTTCAAGTATATAAACAGGCGCAAAGGTCTCCTCATAGTCAATTCCTTCTTCTTGACTATAGCCTTGTGAAACCAATCTAGTCTATTTCTAACTATATTACTAGCTTCATCTACCTTATTTCTAAAAATCCACTTAGTGCCTATGGTAAATATGTCCTTGGGTCTGTAAACAAGTTTCCAAACTTTGTTCCTTTCAAATTGATTAAGTTCTTCTTGCATATCCATCACCTAAAATTCATCATTGATAGCATCATTAATGTTTTTAAGTTCAAGTTGTGACAAGAATACTTGATATTCAACCTAATTTCTAAGAGAATCTCTAGTTTTAGTTCCTTTATCTAAATCTCCTACAACATCATTTAAATGATGGTTCTTAAGGGTTCTAACAACTCTAGAAAAGGAGGGGATAATTATTTTAGGTTATTCAATAGGTTTAGGTTCATTATGACTTGAATCTGGAGAATTTTTAGAACTAGAAATTTTCATAGATTCCTTTACAGGATAGTTATAGGGTTTAGCATTGATGTCCAGTTTTGACATATCATCCTCAAGATTTTCTAGAGAGGTCTTAGGCTCATGTGGATCTGTCTTATCAAACTTGACATGGATAGATTCCTCCACACATTTAGTTCTTTTGTTAAAAACTCTATAGGCTTTAATAGAGATTGAGTATCCTAGAAAAATTCCTTCATCACTCTTGGATGCAAACTTGTCAAGATTTTCCTTAGTATTAAGGATATAAACTTTACAACCAAAGACTTTGAAGTAGTTTACTTTGGGTTTATAACTCATATGAAGTTCTTTTAAGAATGGGTATAATCAACACTCTATTAATAATATAACATGCTATATTTACACCTTCATCCCAAAAATAAATAGGTAAGTCATATTCACTAAGCATGGTTTTAGTAATTTCTTTCAAGGTCCTATTTCTTCTTTCTACAAATCCATTTTTTTGAGGTGTTCTAGGGGCATATAAATTATGATTATATCCATTTTGTGAGAAAAATAATTAAAACTATTGATTTTCAAACTCACATCCATGATCACTTCTTAAAGATTTAATTCTAAGTCCACTAAGGTTTTCTATAGTTTTAGTATATTTGGTGAAATGAGAGCAGAATTAACTTTTGTGATCCAAAAATAATGTCTAAGTATATCTAGAAAATTCATATATAAGAACATAAACATATTTCTTCCCATTTAAACTAAAAACTCTAGATGGTCCAAACAAATCCATGTGAACTGACTCGAGAGGTTGAGAAGTTGACACTTATTTCTTTAGTTTGAAGGAAATTTGGTGTTGCTTTCCCTTTTGACAAGGATTACACACTTTATTATTTGGAAACTCAAGTTTGGGTAGATCTTTGACTAAACTTTTTCTAGTAATATTTCTAAGGGAGTGAATATTTCATTTTCCTAGTCTTCTATACCAAAGCCAATATTCTTTGTGAAATACACTTCAACATGAAGCATTTTGAGAAACTAAAGAATCTAAGTTAACAGAATATACATTTTCATTTCTTAATGCAGAAAATACTAATTCATTTTTATAATTAAAAATATTAAAATCACCATTTTAAAATTTAATATGAAATCCATCATCACATAGTTGTGAAATACTAAGTAGATTATATATCAGTCTATCAATAAAAAGTACTTTGGAAATTAAAACTGAGTTAGAGTTACTGATTTTTTCAAGTCCAATGAATTTTCTTTTGAAATTGTCACCAAAGGTGACATGTCTACCATAAATTTTTATTAAGTTCTTGAAGTATGAATAGTCTCCTGTCATGTTTCTTGAACAACCATTGTCCAAGTACTATAATATTTTACAGGATATCTTTAAACAATTTTCCTACAAAATAGTCAAATAAAAACAGACTTTGGTACCTATATTTGTTTGGGTCCAGTAATATTAGTAACTAGTGATTTAGGAACCCACATATGCCTCATAGGTTTTCTATAAGAATTATGTAAAGTATTTGAGAAATAAACTCAATTTGGTCTAGAAAAACTCGAAACAGTAGAGAGTGTATCATAATTTGAACTAGTATAATGTTTTCCTAAACTAAGAGTAAAGCCGTGTGTTTTAGATTTAGAAACAAAATTGGTTTTTCAAAAATTTCTTTTACTAGGTTGATAGCCAATACTAGTAGTATATTTAGGGGAAATATTTTTACCTTGCATTTTTACCAAGGTATTTTTACAATTAGTAAACCTTTCAAGATCATTTTTTAGTTGCTCATTAGATAGCTTTAATTCATTGTTTTCTTTGAGTAATTGAACATTTTTATCTCTTTGAACAACAAGTTCATATTTAACAGTTGTGGTAAAAGCATTATGTTTCTTTAAAGACTTGTATTTATCTTTTAGTTCAATACATGTATCTTAAAACATATTATAGTACTCAAACATTTCTTCTTTAGACATATTTTTATAATCACTTTCATCTCCATAATAATATAAATATTGTACAGCAGATTCCAGTGTTACCTCAGATGTGTTTGTTATGAAACACATATTTACTATGTTATCATGTTCATCATGGGAAGACTCTGAGTCACTTGAACTATCATTATAATCACTCCAAGTTGATTTCATTTACCTTTTACACTTTATATCTTTGTCCTCATATTTCTTTTTATACTTGATCTTGGGACAATCATCCTTTACATGTCCCTTTCACTTACATTCATAACATACTTTCTCATCAGAATTGTCATTTCTTTTCTAATCTTTATTCTAGCTTCCCTTTTGATCATATCTTCCTTTGAAGTTAGGATTTCTAAAAAATTTCTTCCTTTTGTAAAATTTATTAAACCTTCTGGCTAATTGATCCATCTCCTCATCATTATCAGGTAAAGATTGTTCACTACTGGAACTTTCTATAGAGACTTGCAGTTTCTCTTTTTCTTTGTGTTTAGAGGTAGTGGTCTTGAATGCCACATATTTTCTTTTGGGTTCATCCTCCTCCTACTTGTTGACTTTAAGATCCTCTCCATACATAATTAGTTTCTCAATGAGTTCTTTTACAGGTAATTTGATGATGTCACATGATTCTCTAATTAAGACAGAGGTTCCTCTCCATCTATCAGGTAGGCATTTGAGAATCCTCATAATTTGTTATTTAGTAGTGACTTATCTTCCTAAAGAAATCATTGTGTTAAAAATTTCATTGAACCTGAGATACATGTTAGAAATAGGCTCACCAAGCTTCATTTTAAAGTTATCATATTTAATATTATAAGTATTAAGTCTTATTTATTTCACACTAGAAGTTCTTTCTTGTGAAACAGACAAAGTATCCCAAATATCATGGGCAATTTTACAAGTAGAAATTATATTAAATTCCTCATCTCCTAAGGAGAAATATAAGGAATTCATGCCTTTGAAATTATTTTTATAAGCTATCTTGGTTGGTTCATCCCAAGTAATTCTATCAGTAGTAGGAATCTTATATGCATCTATAATTGAAGACCAAATTTCAAAACCCATACTTTCTAAATGAATTTTCATTTTAATTTTCCATTGGGAATAATTAGTTCCATTAAATAATGGTGGTCAGTTTTTTGCAGCACCTTCCAGTCAATTATCCATAATAAATAAATACTTTTAAAGATCTAGAAATTTAGAATTGACAGAAATTTACAGATCTTTAAAGTACAACTAAAAATCACAGTTGAACAGATGTAAAAACATAGTCTTAATAATAATAACTCCTCCTTTGATACCAAATGTTGGTGGGAGTAGATTACTTAAGAGGGGGGGGGGGGTGAATTAAGTATCTATAAAAATTTCTGTTAAAAATTTTACTTAAACACTTCCCCAATAAAAATAAATACAACCTAGTTAATCATGTTAATACGGTTATAATAGTTTGACTATTCAAATAACTTCTCAGAATATTGATTAATTATCAAAAATATCAGTATGAGTTATTGATACTAATTTTGAAGCATTATAATAAGGAAAAATAGTTAAAACTTCTTTCCAAGACTAAATATCAAAGCAAAATCTAGTGTTTTTTCTGAAATATATAGTAAAATAGAGAAAAACTAAATTAAATAACACAACAGATAAAACAAGTGGTTCATTATCAAGCCAATACCTAATCTACTCCACTTGGTGATCACCTTCCACCAAGCAGTTTATATTAATTAACTTGATCTACACCCTAGACTGGGGTAAACAACAGTGCACAAGACTGTCCAGGTCACACGACCTCTTCCATAGTTCTTCGTGGGTAAAAACTACCGGGTCACACAAGGACCTCTTCCATAGTTCGTGGGTAAAAACTACCGGGTCACACAAGGACCTCTTCCACACTTATCCATGGGAGTAAAAAAATGTAAAAAGATATGAGAGGAAGGATATATTGTATTATTCAGTTTAGTGTAGGAGATAGTGTGTGTTTTAATATAGACACACACACACACTGCTCAAAAGATAAAAATAGTACACAATAGAGAAAGGACGACGAGAAAGGGTTAGAAGTGCTCTAAGTGTTATTCTATGAAACTATGATCTTATAGGATGAAACAGATGCAGGTATTGAGTCTTCTTGTGAAAAACAGAGCATTGCAAGTCTTATGCTCTGGTTTCCAGTTAGATCTAGCTCGTGTTTTTCATGGAGTTGGTAATACAAAGATGATTTTGATTCTGATATATAGCAGTCCATCCTTTTTGAATCGAAAGTGCTTCATGTGTTCTTTAGTTGTATCTTGTTGCATACATAGTTCGTTTTTTCAAAAATGCTCACTCTTATACTTCTGTGTATGTGTGTATTTGCAGCCCGACTTATCTTCCTTTTTAATTGTGGGTGCACACGTTGGAACCAACAGGATGCACGTATTCTGCACCTCGTACCTTGTACTATTAGGTGACATATCTACAAAAGAAACATTAATTATTTCATTGCCTTTAAATGGATCAAATATGATAGTTATAAATTAAATTGAAACCGAAAAAATAGATTAAATAATGGTGTCACAGTTTGTCTTGAAACAATATCACTTGGAAACAGTGTCATCACGAAACAATGTATTCTTCTTTGCCTTTGAGCGATGAGACAGTCATGATGCTACAATTGTATTTGGATCGGTAACCAATAGCACAGATGCAATGTTAGGATCATGATGTCTGGTCCTTTACCAAACTTTGAATGGTGTCTTAGTGATGGTATCATGGAATCGGTTTCACAGACTTCATGAGATATGGAATTGGTCACGGTGTCTAGGTCACAATGTCTGGGTCATGTTATTTGGGTCACGATGTCTATATCATGGTGTCCGGGTCACGATTTTTGGGTCATGGTTTTTGGGTCATAGTGTCTGGGTCACGGTGTCTGGATCACGGTGTCTAGATCCTTTGCCAGAAAACCAGAACCAGTGTCAGACTCACAGTTTATCAGACTTAACCAAATATCTATAAATAGTCTTAAGAAGTAATATTCATAGAATGAATTAGACCTAATCATTAATATAATAAACCATTATAGAACAAAATTAAATATAGTTTATAATAATAAAACATGATTTATAGGAATTAGGATCTAGTGGATGTTTATTTAAAGTATAAATAAACCAACCATCTCTACACATGATTTGAGATAGAGGAAACAAGATTAACAAGATTTGTGATCATTGAAACATGATTAACACATGAGGAGTCCAACAATATTTGATCTTTTTCTATAATAACAACAACTATGTGGTTCTTTTTTCCTTAAGACTTCTAATGAAAATATTTCCCCAAAAGGGTTGTTGTTGGAATGAATGGTTTCTCAAATGAGTTTTCAATTACATTGTATCAAGATTCACCTGTGATAATTGGTTGTATTTGCATGAAATTTGAGAGTTGTAGGTACTTGTGTTTCCATGTACATAAACTATTAGAGAGGCTAGATGTATAGTGCTTATTGAAGTTATATATCCATAAGAGATAGACAAGAAGTATATGTGACATACACATGTAAGACATGAAAATTAATAATGTTAAAGAATATTTGGTAGTAAGAAAAGCTAAATGTTACCAATACTTGGCACAAATGGAAATAAATCTTGCAATGGAATCCTGTAAGTTTGAACAAGGATATACGATTGGGATGTCAAATCTAAATAATTATGCTAGGTAATTGCAGGAAGCTAGAAATAATTTACCCTATAAATGAATTCAAGAAGAATCTAACATGGAACGTTGACAACAATCTAGATCATCATTAAAAAATAAAGATAAAAGGAAAGGTGGTGACATGTTTAAAAGTTGTCTAAAGTAGATAAGAAAACACATAAAGTGTTGTGACTCTCTTTTTTTCTTTACAATCCTTTGGAATATATTAAGGAATATTTTTGGAGTTAGATGCTGAGATAACATGAGATTCCAAAGCTCGATGAACCCGATATTAATATTATAAAAATATTAAATATATTAATATCACACACGAGTAGTTTTCTTGAAATAACATAATAAATTCCAAACCGAGTCTCAGAATTGGAAATTTGAGACCACAATTAATTCTGGAACATGGGGTTTACCCTAGGCTTGATCTAAGGTTGGTCAATGGCAGACGTTCGGTTAAGACAATCGTTGGAAGACATGTTAATAAAATAAATAATTAAATAATTTATTTATTTTATTAAATAACCCAACCTATAGAAACCACTATAATTACCCACTTATAATAAATCTCCAGGGTTAGCTACATAACCTTAAGAGGATTTGAGAGGAGCTCTGAGTGTTCTTCATTGGTGGATCGCATCAGAGGACGACAAGTGATCGAATTGAGGTAGATCAAGAGGCGACGAATGCAACAAGACTTCTCCTTCACTGGTGAACACATTCTTCACCAACGATTGATCCAAATTGAGGTAGATCTCGTCAATTATGTGTAATGGCCTGCAATTTTATCAATGGAAATTACCTTCTTATAATTATTTCATATAGTATAATCAAATAAAATCACATTAAGACCATAATACAAACATTATAAATGAAGAATGAATAAAATAAGAGGTATTTCTAGAAGTTAAGTAACCTTTACCACAGAAATACTAACTTGACCTTTGGAACAGTAATATGACCCTTATGAATAGTAAACCAACCAATAGAATAGTAACCTCACCCATGAAATTATAAATAAAATTTAGGCATCCTATAAATGAAAGTATGATATAATTATATCATAGTATAAGTAAATAAATGTTTTAAAAATTATTAATTATGTCTCGGTATTTTTGTAAGTTATAAATATTTAATTACAATTTTATAATTATAATAATGATTTAAAAGAAAATTTATTTCCATAAAATGTATTCATAAATTAATAGTTTTGTATCTTATTATTATAATATAATTTTATGAGACCTTATTTAATTTTTCAAAGCGTTATAAAATCAGTTATAATTTTAAAATTGGTATCTTTAAGAAAATAATGATTTTAATTAAAAATTAAATTTATCATATTTAGAAAATTATTTTCATAAAATGGATTTAATTTTTAAATTCTAAAAAATTAAAAATGTTTAGGGTGAATTTTTGATTTTTTTTAAAATAGATGAATTTTTGTTGAATAGTGAAATACAGTAATTTATAGTATGAGTAAATAATTGATTTTTTAGATCATGCTTGAGTCATGGATGATGTAAGTGGGAATTATTTCGAACTCAAATGAAAAAATTACTATATTTAGTCTCAATAATCAACATATTTCTTGTCTTGAACAAAAGAATAAACTAATGAATAAAAGAATGAGAAAACACATCTCTCCTCTAGTATAAATACCACCCCTCACCACCTCTTCTCCTCACACCTTCAAAACTTTGAGCCTTGTCCAAATTATTCCCAATACTCTTAAAAACCTATCCCTCACATCCAAGAGCTCTTATTATCATCAAAACACCAAAACATTTTCCCTAAGGAGGTTTTTAAGGAGGAGAAATTCAAGAGGTAAATTCCTCTTTTCTTATCTTTTAATTTCTTTTCAAGTTATTTTCTTATTCTCTCCTCACCTCCTATCATCCAAATGGTATGATAACTCCAGTACCTCACATATACTGGAATTTTATTATGCTAATATAATAATCCATCATTAAACCCCACTAATCTACCTTTTATTCTAAAAATGAAAATGTTGTTCGTGATGTGTTAATTTATCGCCTTTAAGGATGACAAATTTTCATTTTCCATTAATGCCTTAAAGACTGGACATAAAACCATTTTTATGGTTAAAAAAATTATAATATATTTATTATATTCTTTTTAATTTTTTGGAATAATTATATACATATGATGTTAAATAATAAAATAAAACAAGTTTGCTATGAGGGAAAATCACCCAAAATAATCCAAAAGATTATCACCAACATATTATCTGATGATTCATCCTCACCTAAAATAACCAAATGAATTATATGATAATTTAAAATTGTGGATTTTTATTAATAACTTATAACTCTAATTCTGTATTTCTATTTCCATTTTACATGAACTTCCATACTCTTATACAAGCGAACCGATTATGAAAAGTAAGAAAATAAGCACTTCTGAATAATGAAATTGAACATTATAACTCATCAAAAAAGCCATAAATAAACTTAATAAAATTATGATAAATAAATTAAATGTATAAAATGTTATTTAATTATTAATTAATGAATTTTATTTTATTATTCTATACATTAAGATCAAGTTCATAATTTTTTCAGACATAAGGTAAGAGATCCTTTCCGAACCTCCATATTTTCTTCAGGTTACATTTTATCTCTATTTTACCTATGTAACTATTATTTATTTTTATTTAATTATTATAAATTATATGAATATGTTTCAAAATCATGTATCCATATCATATCATCCTTATTTTATGGGTTATTACATGTTTTAATAAGGTTCCCTTATCAAATCTTTCTGAAAAGCAAACCCGATTCAAGGGAACTTCCCTATTTCTTACCAATTTTCAAGTTAACTCCATAATATATTTTAAGCCCACATTATTTTTATAAAATAACTCATTTTATCATGAAAATCTATCTTGGTTAATTTTTTTCTTTATAAAAACAATTATGCCTTTTCCGCTTTAAATAATCTTTAAATATTTTCCTTAAACTGCATTAAAATGTTTTCTTTCTAAAGTTTCTTAAACACTATTTCTACATGTATTCACTTAATTTTGACATAAATTATCATTATTTATTCCTATTTTCTTTTATTAATGTCCATTTATGGTTTAAATCCTTTCTTTCATGGACCCCATTATGATATTCCCTTATGATATGCCTTTTAACATGATTATGATACCCAATTCTTACCATGGGTAACCCTTATGTTTGTGTTTGATTCCTTATGTATGATTATTCATTTGACACACATATTCATGAACATGTTTTTATGGGTGTTCCTAGATAGCATTCCAATGCATTGGTTAATGGTTAGTCTCATGAGACGTCATATTGAGACAATGAGTGAACCCGATTCCTTTATGGGACTTTGTCCACCATGTCTTGGTGGTTAACCCTGAATCATGTTTATGTCATGTTATATGTTGTTTCCACATTCCTATGATGCCATGATTAAATGTTCCCATGTTATAAATTCTATTATTACTTACGTTTATTCATGTTTCATTCCCTTTATTTCATCACATTTTTCTTTTTAACCCATGTGCTATGTTTTATTCCTATACTTATTTCCTTACTGATATTTTTAGATCATCCCTTTTGTTCATGTATTCCCCATGTTATCCTATACAGTTATATGAGCTCATTATAGAGATTAAATAAAAATGTTTTCAGGATGTTTACTTATGTACCTAATCTTCTAAAGACACTAGAATTTATGATCCTTGGATTGTAATTTGATGTTTAATTATGATTAAAATCATGTAATAATATGTGTAAAAGGCTAGTTCTATAGTTGGTATCATAATAAGGCCTATTTATTTTTGGAGACTAGGAATAGAGAACTTTAGTAAGAACCCTAAGTATAAGACTAAGTATAAGAAAACATACCTAATTTTTTTTCATTATAGAGTAAGTGGTTTATTAAGAAAATAAATCCATGTACTAATACTACAAGTGGAAGTGGTTTTGGAACAAATTTACCTAGGAGTAACAACTCCAAAAAGGTGTTCCAAACCCAACTTAGGGTAACCTGGTACATGAAAATGGGCCTTACTGTGCACCTAGTTTGATACTCCCAGGGGACATGCTTTGGTAAATTTATAAGATCATTATAAACCAATATTAAGGGAAAAAATCCCATAAGAATATATGTTAGGAAATATATCATAGATAACCTAGATTGAAACCTAGAGAATCACAAGACATGATATAATTTTAATTTACAAGTTTATCCTTCTATGTTTAATGTTTTCTTTTTATATTCTTATTGGCTAAGTATTCAAGCCCCCTAATTGTATTTTTTTTCTTAGTTAATGGATGGAAATGGAAGAACCCATGATAACAACCAATGTGATAGGAAATGTGTTAATTTCCCTAATGATATACCAAATATGATGGGAATGAGTGCTCAAAACTTCATGACAATACCTGCTCAACTGTATCAAGTTATGAATAATAACTTGAATCGCGTGGAATGCCCTCCTTATCCTAAGAGATAGTAATTTCCCATCAAATACTTCATGTGGAAAAGGCCTCCCATATTTAGAGGATATTATGATCCCCTCATCACAGAATATTATATTAACTCTATTGAAAAGATATTCTTTGTCCTTTAGTTCTTAGAAGAAGATAAAGTTATGCTAGCGGTCTATCGTTTTGATGAGGATACTAATAAGTGGTGGACACTGATCAAAAACCCAAAGTCGCAAGAGGAAATTGATTTCAGTGAATGGGAAGATTTCAAGAAAATATTTTTCAATAAATATTTTCCTCAAACACTCTATCTCAATATGGAAAGGGAATTCCTTAGACTGAAGCAGAATAAAGATGAGTATATCAGGACGTATGAAGAAAACTTCACAAGGCCTATAAGATATTCCTCCAAAATTTTCATGAACACTAAAAGTAAGGTGGATCACTTATTTAGTGGACTAAAGCCAAGTCTATGAAAAGCATTGGTGATTTGAGAGTTTGACAGTTATGAGGTGATTTTCCGTTGTGTCCTCAAGGTTGAAATGAAGATTAGAGACTCGTAGTAGTCTCGTGAGACCGGTGACAAAAATAGGAAAATGGAGTTTAATATGGGTGATAAATACCATAATTGAAATAAGACCCTATATCACACTTGTCAAAAGTGTGGGAAGAGGCATCCTGGAAAATACTTAAAGGGAACGAATAGATGCTTCAAATGTGGAAGAGAAGGGAATATGGATAATAAATGTCGAAGGGATATGAAGAATCCCACTAATGTGGAAGAAGAAATTAAGGTTCAAATCAACACTCAACCTGCAGTGCAGTGTTTAAACTTCAAGGAACATGGACATTATGAAAACCATTTCCCTAAGCCAAGGGTTGTTGGAGGAAATCAACAACAACAACCTCTAAGGAAGCAAGGAAGAGAATATTCTAAACAACTACAGATGTGGAGCCTGATAATGATGTGGTGACATGTACACTAATTATTCATTCAAGAATAGTGGATGCACTATTTGATTCTAGTTCTACACATTATTTTATATCTTGAAAGTTTACTGAAACTATTCAAAAATTACCACAAAATTTAGAGGTTGAGTTATCTATGAGAACAAAAAATGGACTAATTATTGCATTCAAAGTTTATAAATCCTCCTCGGTTAATGTTTGTGGACTGAACCTCCCAAAAAATCTTTTCATATTCCCTTTGGTAGATTTTGATGCTATATTGGGCATGAATTGAATATATTTACATAAATCCAACATCGACTATCAGGAAAGGGAGATCACTCTTCACATCCCAAAGCATCCTCCTATTCTATACAAGTGTAAGGAGGAATATGAATCTCCTTCTGAATCATCATCTCAAGTGTGGATATTTTTTCCTTATGAGAAAGCATATCTATATCAAATGATTGAGACAAAGAAGATAATCATGCTTGAATACATTCCCATTGCAAGAGATTACACAGATGTATTCCCTAAAGAGTTGCCTGGTCTTAATCCTGATCGAGAGGTTGAATTCTCAATTGAACTTATTCCTGGATATCTGCCTATATCAAAGACACCTTATAAAATGGCTTTCATTGAGTTGGAAGAACTAAAGAAGCGGTTACAAGAGAATCTGGACAGGGGTTTTATACACCTGAGTGCTTCACCAAGGGGTGCACTAGTCCTCTTCGTCAAGAAGAAGGATGGATAAATGTTCCTCTTCATTGAATATCATGAGATCAAAAAAATCACGATAAAGAATAAGTATCCCCTTTTATAGATAGATGACTTGTTTGATCAGCTATATAGGGCTAGTTATTTCTTTAAGGTGGACCTTCAGTCAGGATTTCACCAATTAAAGGTGAGGAAGGAAGATATTCCCAAAACTGCCTTTCGAACAAGGTATGGACACTATGAGTTCATAGTGATGCCCTTTTGACTCACTGATGCTCTAGAAATTTTCATGGACTTAATGAATAGATTCTTTAGAGATTACCTCAAAAAATTAGTGATAGTCTTTATTGATGATATTATGATATACTCCAATAGCAAAGAGGAACATAAGGAGAATTTGAATACTGTACTGAAGAATTTGTGAGGGGAAAAACTATATTCAAAGTATAGTAAATGTGAGTTCTAGATGAATGAAGTATCATTATTAGGGAATTTAATCACCAACAAAGGGATATCTATGGAACCTTCCAAGACAAAGGCAATCAAAGAGTGGCCCAGACCAATATGTATAATGGATATCAATAGCTTCCTTGGTCTAGCTGGGTATTACCAATGATTTTTGAAGAACTTATCACAATTTTCAAACCCTCTAACCAAGGTAACTCGAAAAGGAGTACAGTTTGTATGGACTAGTGAATGTGAAGATTTATTTAAAGAGTTGAATAAGAGGCTTATCACTGCACCAATACTCACACTTTCAAAAACTGGGGAACTATTTATAGTGTACAATGATGCTTAAAAGAAGGGATTAGGTTGTGTACTAATGAAAAATGATAAAGTGATAGCTTAAACCTCAACGTGTTTGAAAATTCATGAGAAAAACTATCCCACACATGATCTGAAGTTGGAAGTTGTGATCTTTGCATTGAAAATATGGCAGCATTGTCTCTATGGGGAGAAGTGTGAGATATATAACAACCATAAGAGTCTCAAATATATATTCACATAGAAGGAGCTTAATATGCGCTAGTGAAGATGGTTAGAGCTCATCAAGGATTATGACTACCCAATCCACTACTATCCTAGTAAGGCAGCAAATTCTCTAAGTAGAAAAGATCTTGCATCTTTATAAATGATTATAATTGAGAATGATCTAATATTATTAGACCTAAAAATGATGTACATGAGAATCGTTAAGGAAGGAACATAATTAATCTTTTCTCAAATGATTTATCAACCATCCCTTGTAGAGAAAATAAAGTATTCTCAAAGAAATAATGTGGAAATATAGAATAAGGTGGAAGCTATGAGAAAGGAGAAGTCCTTAGTGTTTAAAATTGATTAGGAAATAGTGGTAAGATTTGTGACACGATTATGTGTACCTTACGATCAATATATAAAGAAAGATATTTTGAATGCTGTATATAGCTCAACCTTCTCTATTCACCTAGGGAGCACAACGATGTATCGATATCTCCAATAGAATCATTGGTGGGCCAATATGAAAAAGGATATCACTGAGTATACATAAAAGTTCCTCATATATCAGTAAGTGAAGGCCGAAAGTAAAAAGTATAAGGGGATGATGTAACCACTACCCATACCAACATGGAAGTGGGAGAACATTACCATGGACTTTGTCACTGGAATTCCAAATAAATGTAAATTAAACAATGCTATATGGGTGGTTATGGATCGTCTTATAAAGACATCTCACTTTATCACAATTAGAGAGAATTTCTCACTAGATCAATGTGTACGGATATACATCAAAGAAGTGGTAAGGCTTCATAGAGTAACACTATCGATTGTATCCGATCGGGATCTGATATTTGCCTAGAAGTTATAGAAAAGTCTCCAACATGCTTTAATAAATGAGCTGAACTTCATTATGACCTATCATCCTAAAGATGATGTTCAATCTGAGCAAACTATTCAGACACTAGAAGACATATCGAGAGCGTGTTCTATGGACTTCAAAGTAGGATGGGACCAACATCTACCTCTATTCGAATTCTCTTACAAAAATAGTTTACACTCTAGTATCCAAATGGATCCATATAAGGCCCTTTATGGGAAAAGATGTAGAGCACTGACATAATGGGATGAATTCGGTGAACATAAGCTATTATAACCTAAAATGGTCAAAGAAATGGCGAAGAAGGTAAAAACCATTCAGTAACACATAAAGTCATCACAAAGTTGAAAAAATAGCTATGCAGACAATCATTAATGAGACCTTGAGTTTAAGGTTGAATACACAGTATTCCTCCACATATCCCCATGGAAGAGGATCATGAGATTTGGGAAGAAAAGAAATCTAAGTCCCAGGTACATCAACCCTTTCGAGATTCTTGATCGTGTTGGATCTATGAACTATCAACTAGCACTTCCACCTACCATGCCTCAAGTATACGATGTATTTAACATATCCCTCTTGAGGAATTGTATACCAGATCCTTCACATGTACTAAATTTAGTGGTGATACAATTGGAAAGTGGTCTCTCATACAAGGAGATTCTAGTGAAGATCTTGTATCGTAGAGATAAATTTCTACACAACAAGGCTACTCACCTAGTCAAAGTACTATGGTGGAACCATAAGTATGAAGAGGAAATATGAGAACTTGATTAAGTGATAAAGGAGAAGTATCCACACTTATTTTCAAAATAGAATGTAAAACAAAATTTTGAGGGTGAAATTTCATAAGGGAGAAGAATGTAACGACCCAAAATTTTATCAATAGAAATTCCCTTATAATTATGTCATATAGTATAATAAAATAAAATCACATTAAGAACACAATAAAAACATTATAAATGAATAATGAATAAAATAAGAGGTATTTTTATAAGTTAATAAACCTTTACTGATGAAATAGTAACTTGACATTTGAAATAGTAATATGACCCTTATGGATAGTAAATTGATCAATAGAATAGTAACCCCACCCATGAAAGTATAAATAAAATTTAGACATACGATAAATTAAAGTATGATATAATTATATCATAGTATAACTGAATAAATATTTTAAAAATTATTAATTAAGTGTTGGTATTTTTATAAGTTATAAACATTTAATTACAATTTTATAATTAATATAATGATTTAAAATAAAATTTATTTCCATAAAATGTATTCATAAATTAATATTTTTTTATCTTATGATTATAATATAATTTTATGAGACCTTATTTAATTTTTCATAGTGTCACAAAATCAGTTATAATTTTAAAATTAGTATTTTCCAAGTAAATGATGATTTTAATTAAAAATTAAATTTATCATATTTAGAAAATTATTTTCATAAAATGGAGTTCATTTTTAAATTCTACAAGTCATAAAAAGGTTAGGGTGAATTCTTGATATTTTTTTAAAATAGTTAAATTTTTTGTGATTAGTGAAATACGATAATTTACAATATAAGTAAATAAATTAATTTTTAGGTCATGCTTGAGTATGAATCTATAAGTTACCATTGGTTTGAACTCAAATACACTAATTACTATATTTAGTCTCAATAATCAACACCATTTATTATCTTGATCAAAATAATAAACTAAAGAATACCCTCCAATTCTCGAGTGCGCTCTGCTTCCACCTAGGGCTTCCTTGTGACGACGCGACTTCTCTGGATCACTCCTTTATTATCCATTACTTTTCTCTGTTCATATTTCTCTCATATCCTTGCATCTTAGATCTCATTCTTTCATATTTCATGGTGTTTTTGTCGAAGGTGGTTCGCTGTGGAAGCCTCTGGCCGCTTCAGCCAGCTCTGATCTCCTGTTCCATTATGCCTCTCCAGGTCGGATCTGGAGAGATAGTTCATATTGGTTTTGTAATTTTTTGCTCGGTGGTTGATGGTTTTCAGATGCGCTCCAGAGTTGGCAAGTTCTCTTCTTTTTCTCCGGTTTTAGCCTCACTGGGATGTCATCGTTCGGAGCCCTCGACCGTTCAAACCACTACCCTGACTTCACGTCCCTCGGCTCCTATCCTGGTTGGATCTAGAGTGGTGGGTTCTCAGAGGTTTTTGGAGGTTAGTTTTGATGGCCTACAGTGCCCCTCACATGATCTACTCTAGTTTTCTTTTCCCTTGATGTTCAGGTTTCGACATTGTCAATTGTTTGTTTCGGTCCTTTTAGTTTTATTCCTCAAGTCATTGTGAAGGTTTGGTGCTTTGTTCTATGGAGGGATGTTTTTTTTGTGTTGAACCCATTTTGTGTTTATGGAGTGGATTTTATGATACGTAGACCTTAGTTGGTCTCCGACGTGTGGTGTTTGGATGGTGGCGACGGCGATGTCACGATGACAGTGGTGATTTCCGATGTTTTTCAGTTTTTCTAGTGACAGTGATGGTGCTTTACGACTGCTTCGTCGAACTTAGTCTGGTTCGACAGAGTTGAAGGATATTGTTCAGTTTGATTATTGGTGTGGTTTTTTGTAGTTTCCGGTGTGATTAGGAATCATATGTGATGTTTTAAGGGGACCTGCTGATGGAGATGATGGTGCGATGGTCGATGGTCTTGACGTTTTTGGTGGTGGCGGCTCGTGGCTCAGAACTCGCAGCCTGAGGTGATTGGTGTTGTGGGTTCAAATTTCAATCTCATTTTGAATTTTTTTTATGCTGGTTTTTTTCAATTTTGTAATTTGGGGTGTTTTGTTTTTGATTTTTGGAATAAACTAAAGAATAAATTAATGATAAAACACTCCTCTCCTCCATTATAAATATCACCCCTCAACACCTCTTCTCCTCACACATTTTCCAGATTTGATACTTGTCCAAATTCTACTCAACAATCTTCCCAAACAACTCCCCTATTTCCATGAGATCATTGTCTCACAAAAAGATAAAAAAAATTCCCTAAAGAGGTTTTCAAGGAGGATAAATTCAAGAGGTAAATTCCTCTTTCCTTTTCTTTTAATTTCTTTTCAAGTTATTTTCTTATTCTCTCCTCACCTCCTCTCATCCAAATAGTATGAAAACTCTAGTACCTCACATATACTAGAATTTTATTATTCTAATGGAATAATCCATCATTAAACCTCTCACCTATATCTTTTATTCTAAAAATGAAAACATTGTTCATGAGGTGTCAATTTATCACCTTCAAGGATGAAATTTTTTCATTTTCCATTAATGCATTAAAGGATGGTCATAAAACCATTTTTATGGTTAAAAAATTATAATATATTCATTACATACTATTTAATGTTCTAGAATAATTATATACACATGATGTTAAATAATAAAACAAAACAAGTTCGTTGTGAGTGAAAACCGCCCAAAATAATCCAAAAGATTATCACCAACATCTAATCTAATGATTCATCCTCACCCAAAATAACCAAATGAATTATATGATAATTTAAACTTCTTGATTTTCATTAATAACTTATAACTTCAATTCTATATTTCTATTTCCATTTTACATGAACTTCCATACTCCTATACAAGCGAATCAATTATGAAAACTAAGAAAACAAGGACTCCCGAACGATGAAGTTAAACACTATAACTCATCAGAAAGGCCATAAATGTACTTAAAAAAATTATAATAAATAAATTAAATATATAAATGTTCTGTGATGATTAATTAATGAATTTAATTTGATTATTTAGGACATTAAGATCAAGTTCCAAACCGTTTCAGACATATGGTAAGGGATCCTTTCTGAACCTCCATATTTTTTTGGGTTATGTTTTCTCTCTATTTTCCCCATTAAAATCTTATTTATTTTTATATAGTTATTATAAATTCTATTAATATGTTTCATAATCATGTATCCAAATCATATCATCCTTATTTTATGGGGTATTACATGTTTTAATATGGTTCCCTCCTCAAATATTTTTGAAAAGCAAACCTGATTCAAGGGAACTTCCAGATTTCTTACCAATTTTCAAGCACACTAAATAATATGTTTTAAGCCATAATTATTTTTCTAAAATCAATCATTTTATCATGAAAATATATCTTGGTTCATTTTTGGTTTTATAAAAACAATTATACCTTTTCTGTTTTAAATAATCTTTAGATATTTTCCTTAAACCGCAATAAAATGTTTTATTTCTAAAGTTTTTAAACACTATTTTTACATGTATTCACTTCAGTTTGACATCAATTATCATGATATGTGCCTATTTTACCTTATTAATGTCCATGTATGGTTTTAAATCCTTTTCTTTTATGGACCCCATTATGATATTCCCTTATGATATGCCTTTTTGACATGATTATAATACCCAATTCTTACCATGGGTAACCCTTATGTTTATGTTTGATTATTCATGTATGATTCTTAATGTGGCACACATATTCATGAAAATTTTATTATTGATGCACATATATAACACTCCAATTCATTTGGTAATGTTCTTTCTCATGAGATGTCATGTTGGGACAGGGAGTGAACCCGATTCCTTTATGGGACTTTGTCTGCCATGTCTTGGCGGTTTGCCTTGACTCATGTTTATGTCATGTTATATGTTGTTGAAAAATTACTATGATGCCATTATTATGTGTTACCATGTTATAAATTTTATTCTTACTTATGTTTATTCATGTTCTATTCCCTTTATGTCATCATGTTATGCTTTCTAACTCATGTGCTATGTTTTATTCCTATAATTGTTTCCTTACTAGTCTTTTTAGATCATCCATTTTGTTCATGTATTTAATATGTTATCATATATAGTTATATGATCTCAATGGAATTTAGGATATCATTATGGATATTAAATAAAATATGTTTCCATGATGTTTAATTATGTACCTAATCTTCCAAAGATACTAGACTTTACGATCCTTGGCTTGTAATTTGATGTTCAATTATGCTTAATCATGTAATAATATGTGTAAAAGGATATGGTTTCTATATTGCGGGTTCCTACCTCTTGATTAAATTTTTAAAGCATGGATTTGATTTTCTTTATTTGATATGTGATTATTTTCCCTTCGCATGAGAGCATTTTTAATAAATTGAATTTTTGATTTCAATTCATTTGTCATGCCATGATCTCACCCTGGATATACCATTTATATTATCATTGGACAATATTTATTGTTCAATTATGGTTACATATTCATTCTTATACATTTGAACCAGCCATTATTTTTGTTCTTCATCTTTGGACTACAAGGTCATGATTCGACATCATCGTGGCGGGTTCAAGCATGATCGAACCCCAAAATTCATGGTTGTTGTGTGAAAAATGAATGGATTGGTGTTTTATTAATGGATTGGGATGGATTATAGGGGTTAATTTGTGTATATTGGATCCATGAGTGGTAACGGGTGATGGGAGGCAAAAAGGATACATGGAAGCTCTTCAAGTAGATGACCAGATTCTGTTTTCCTACCACCAAAGGCTGAAAAATGATGCCTAGAGGCATTTTCTTTCGTTCTCATGTGAAACACTGGAGATATTTGCAGCAATGATAACAAATCTATAAATCATGTTAAGGAACTGGTATTTCTATGAAAAAAATATTACACACCATGTAGTTCAAAAAAATACATGTTGCGTAATTCCTTTTCTGCAGTGGATGGGGTTTCTAGCCGAGTTAATGATCACAAACCATGTGGCTGGACCCACTTTTTGTGTGACCCTACTTAGGCATCCAAGCCATGTTCCAACTACACATGCCCAGGACCCCATGCAACATGAAACACTAGGTACTCTGGGAGTACACAAGCATAAACCGACACCCGTACATGACTAGGTACATGGGAATGACCCGAAGTACATGGGCACGACTAGGAGCACATGGGAATGGCTCGAGTGGCAGAGACATGCCACGTACCACCTGAACATGTCGTGTATGATGACATGGATTCCAAGTCATATCTATAGAATAACATAACCAGGAAACAAGGTGGTTCCACATGCCATATGAACCCCATGCATGTTGTGTATTCCCTCCTACAAATTCTTCCTCTCATATCTACTTTATTTGGACTCATATTTTGACCCATGAGTAGCCTATACTGAGTAGTTTTTCACTTAGAAATTGATGGTGAACTTCTTTTCAGTATACAAGTTATGATGAAATGTTTTCCAAGAGTAGTTATTCTTTAGTTGATGCTTAATAACGACAGTGATTAGGGTTAGATCATTAGTGAGTTTCGGGTTGGTACTCCCCTATTGTACTAGGGTGCAGGTTCCCCATACTCTTTATATAGATAAAGTCATTACTAACCTACACTATGTGATATTCCTCTATCTATAGAGTGGTACTTCCATATACTTGAGCTTCTGAAGTGGGCGGGTCCTCCACGAGTGTTGTATCTCTCTCCACTATGGAGTATAGTAGTGAGGAGCGGGCCCCTACATATAGATTTTGGTGAGGTTGTGTTTTATGTCGGGCATTGGAGGTGGAATTTTGGAGCTACAGGTAGACTCATAAACTTTGGTTGTTTTGTGAGATAGATATCCCCTTTCTCTCTCCTACTGGGTTTCTTTATGAGCATATGTATATGTTGGGTTTTTATATCCCACTTATTATGGGTTGAGTTGGCCTCTTATTGTATCTCTATATCGATCCCTTAAAAGTTTTCAAGGAATCCTACTGGTTATGTATACAATCACCCCTATATGGGGTTTTCCCACATGTGTCATGTCTTATGTAGATGATGGATAGATTGGAAACAACCTTGGTGGAGCTTAGGGATACTTGGGTGCATTGACCATGCACGATGGTCGGGACTTGGAGATCAGGAGCTGAGATAACTAGGTTTTCATTTATCCCAGTTTTTGTTAGGTTGAGACTTTATTTCTAGTTGGGCATGCATTTTTCTCCTTTAGTTTTGGTTTATACTATCGTACACTATTTTATTTTTCCTAGAAGTTATTACATACATGTTTACACTCTAGATGTTATTGTATTTTTATTCCTATAAAATTTTTCATGGATATGGTTGAGTGTGTGCGTATAGGTAGATTAGGAAAATGCCTCCCATTTTACATTATGCCTTCTCGGTGCTTGTTTCCATCTCCTAGCCTACCGAAGGCAGCTTGGGGTTGTCATGGCTCGACCTTATGTTGGTAAGGTGGGTCCTGATGGGTTGGGTCATGATAGAGTGACATCAGAATAGTTTATTACTTAGGATGGTTTTTAGAGTTTTCCCCTTATGAGGAATTAGTTGGGACTTGGGTCAAAAATGTTGAGATATATTGAGTGTAGATTTCAGGATAGAGAACCCAGTGATGGTGTAGTGGTCGAGTTATCTATTCACCAGGACTCTAACTGCCTGTTTGCTGACTCAACATACTGAGACATCGATTGTAGGGAGAAATGGTACATATATCATATATGATTGAGTCTTTTTACTATAATTATCAAGTCAGGTCCTCATATATATACTCACCTACTCGTGGTACATCTTGATTACTTTTAGGATGCCTCCGTGAAGATAGCCACCCAGATTATCAATTTAGGATCATGATAATGATCCGATGAGTAATGAGGCCTTAGTTTAGGGTCCATCTCATGAGGTGTTTCCTCTAGGATGGAAGGGATAAGATAACTCACCTATCAAGCACCAGATAGTATCAACAATTTAGGCTGAGGATGTGCATAGGCTTAGAGTACTATGTGAGTTCCAACATCAGAGATCATTGAGGTTTGTAGTGAGCCAGATCCTTAGATAGTGGAGGATTGGATTTATTCAGGGGTTCGATTCACCAAGATGGTTTAGACCCTGACCGATCAAATAGATGATCTGGATGCCAATATTTTCCATGGAGTAGTTGGGCATTGGCAGAGTCTAGTTACACAGACTCATGATGAGACGATACTCTCATGATCCAACTTCCAAAAGTTTTTTCCTGAGGAGTATTACCCATCATTATTGTGATTAGTTCAAATATAGGAGCTTCTTGAGCTATATTAGGGTGATATTATAGTGGATAACTACACCATGAGGTTCACTAACCTTACATGATACTCCCTTAATATGGTGCGAGATGACTTCTTTTGGGTGAGGAAGTTTGAGTAGGGTCTTTGTAGAGACATTTGTGATAGTGTGATCTCATTATGCCTTAACACATACGTTGAAGTACTAGAATGGGATCTAGTGACTAACAAATTCATAGAAGAGGGATGCTGGGTGTTTGAATCCAACGGTGGACATCATGTGGCTGAATCATCTACCACATCTAGCAGGTGTCAGAAATCAAGTTCTTAGCAGAGGAGGCATACTCATGCCTAGACTCAGACCTATGGGTATACAATTTAGGGATCACACAGATTATATAGTAATCTTAGAGAGGATAATTTCTATGTTTTTTATGGGTGAGGTTACTTGGCTCATGATTACTAGAACCTTCATGCTGAGAAGGACAAACATACATTGGATGGATCCCCGTGACAGAGGTAGTGTCGTGATCCAAGATCTCATAGACGTGGCTAGGGTGACCCTCAAGGAGGCATAGCTAGAATAGGGAGGAGTAGTTGGTGGAGGATGATGCTATGAACTTCCACCACCACCACCATTAGGTGTCCCACATCAGGCTCAAGAAGCTAGCAGTCAGGGCCATGGGTAATTGCAGACCATGGAGGGCTATAACTGGGTTGCACATGAGATGATTTGTGGTATAATCTGTATTTATTCTACTATTTCCTTAGTACTAGTAGAAAAAGGTGATATTTATTACTTCATCTCCTTATTCCTGGTGTGAGATATGGAGCTTACAGTTAAGACTTTATCAAAAAAACTATGGTTAGATGTACCTACATGGAGTGATTCTTTGATATTGTACATCTACCAAAAGTGATAGATATTTCTTGGTGGAAAGAGTTTCAAATGGGAAATTTTGGTCATTACAATGAAACCTTATCATGTTATCCTAAGTATGTACTAGTTGTCTATGGTTTGAGCCCAGATTGACTATCATCGTAGATGAGTTAGATGCATTCAGATAGATGGGATGAGATTATCCTTTGTGGGTGAGGGGGATCTCATGGTGGAGTGAGTGGGTTGTTGGTCAGAGTGAGTATCTCAAGAGTGGGGGTGGATTGAGTACCTAATAATTTTTTTGTTAAAACAGGTTTAAATAAAACCCCCCAAATAATTAAAAATAGCTGATTTAATTAGAATAAAAGATCGATATAAGTTTTAATATTTTAAAATATTTCTCAAAGATCGATTAAGTCTCAATTTAAAAAATATATGAATATTAATTTAAAATTTTAAATCAATTTACTTAATCAAAACCTTATATAAACACTAATTAAGACTAATAATCAAATTAGTGGTTTTGTTTATAGTTTAAAATAATTTTAGCTTAAATCATAGAAATAAAACAAAACAAAACACGCAATGGAATAAGTACAATAGGTTCAGTCTTAAGATGATAAATAATCACATCCACTTGTAAATAACTTTATTCCAAGTAGATTATATAAAATAATATTTGATCTGCAACCTGGGTTAGGTATACAATAATAAACAAGCTATCCAGGACACACATAGACCTCTTCCACGAAACTGTGGGAATAAAACAAACACATGGAACATAGGGACCTCTTCCACAACATGTGGGTAAACATGTGTAAAGGGAGTTGAGAAGATATCAAGTATCATCCAGCTTATGTTTAGGTGATAGTGTGTGTGTTTAAAATAAAGAGTAAGAACACATTTCTCATAATTCCAGAAAATAAACAAAAATAGAAAATAAAATATGTGAATATGATATTATTGCTCAGTCGGATGTGCTCTAAAGCTTGTGACTCCTTGGATGTAGCTTGAACAGTATCTTGAGTTGTGTTTTTGAAAATCACAGTAAAATAGATTATCATGAACTCTTTTGATCTAATTTTGGGAAGGAAATGAATGTTCTATGTGCTTCAATATTCCACACTTGGTTACTAGTAAGGATGCTTAATATAAGGTACACTTCACAACACTATCTTTTTGGTTCTTATAATATGGCTTCATCTCTCCTCACATGTATGTGAATATCTATTAGTATTTCCATATCATTATGTATTTCTCTCTCTATATACATATGATGAATTCAACTACTTAATTTAACAACAGCATGCAAGGAGAATCATCTGGATCCTCTACTCCTCATACTGGTCGACTGACACAAACTTTAATGCATTTATGAAATAGTTTAAGAATAATCATTAAAATAATTATCAGTATTAAATTAGATAATATATCTGTTAGAATAAATTAATTCAAATTAATAAAAATAGTGATGGTGACTCTTTTGAATATTGAGAAAACTTTGGAAGTGGCTTGAGCTGGCGGTGAGTTAGGCCAATAGAGAGTTAGGCTGACAGTATGTCATTCCAACACTTTACTAAATTTCCATCCTGATGGTAAGTAAATTTTAATAGTGACTCATCCTCTGGTGGTATCCCTTTTCCGTACTTAGCCAATTTTTCATCCCGATGATGACTCATCCTCTAGTGATAGGTCTTTCAATGTTTTTTCAAATTTCCATGGGTCATCTCCGACAGTAAGTGTTTTCAACCCTTAGCCAAATTTCTTATCCTCAATGGCGAGTCATATCTAGCGGTGAGTGTTTTCAACAGTTATTCAAATTTCATTTCGATGGTGAGTTTGCCCTGGAGGTGACTCATCTTCAATAGTGAGTCTTTCCCATACTTAGCCAAATTTTCACTAATCTGCCTTATATTGTAAAATGCTACCATAAAACATAAAACTCATTAATAACATAATAAACACTATTTTTTGATCATTAAAACAAGGGTGCCAAAAATCTCCCCATTTTTTGATGATAAAAAATCATGGTATTTTATAAACCATGGTATCAAAGGTAAAGAAAAGACACATGGTATCAAAGGTAATTAGATAATAAATAGTATCTAAGAGAATATGTTATCAAATAAAAGAAGTGAAAATATATGAGATAACAAGGAAAATCATTAATAAAGGCATCAAAGAAACACTACTATAAAATAAATAATTATCATATAGTCTTCTCCCCCTTTTGGGATTATCAAAAAGTGAAAAGAAAATAGTAAATGTAAGGGAATGGAATAGGAAGAACAAGAGAATTTTCATTAAGTTAAGCCAAAAAAGTCAAAAAAAAATTCAGATACATATATCCATAAAAGAAAAAAAGTACAATGTCAACACTTTTCATGTTGGGTTGAAGGATCAAGAGTTGATTTACCTTCCCTTTGTCTAAAGTAGAAGGATCAGTAGTAGAGCCTAAGGTAACTGCAGTGATATCTGTAGGAACATTAGTTAGAGGAGGAGTCTCTCTGATGATAATTGGTCTGAGATATTGAACTGCCTCCCTAGGATTCAAATTGAAAGGTTGGAAATGAGTAGACAAAGGAGAATCTAGATATCTAGTTACCCCGAGCCTAAAGAGATCTGGAGTAGAAACTGGAGGGTTCAGATGAGATGTAATGGGTATGGCATCCTAGGCCACCACTGCAGTTCCAAAAACATGGATAAAGGGTTTTATTAGATTTATGAAGTCTATTATTATATTTGCACCCCTTTAAATAGAACTAAAGAAATCATTCTTCTCTTACATGAACAACTTTAGCACTGGATTCATCAACTTTAACTGATTAACTTTCTCTTTAAATGCTTGAGTCACTAGAGGCATCTTAAGGTTCCCAGCTAGGAACTTGAAATGAGAATTCAGCTCATGCTTAGTATAAATATAAGATCAATAATACTTTATGGATTTGGTGATTTTATCCCTATTAGTTTTCAAATCATTCATATACTCCTTAACCATCATGTGAACATGATCACTGTTATATCGTATTTTGCTCAAAATTCCTAAATAATATCTGGTACAACACCTAAAACACCGCAAACCTCTTCTCTCAAAATAGATCTAATTAAATCAACATTAATAGGAAGAGAAGGAACACTAGAAGAAGAATCCATGGAATAAATATTCTCTATCCTCTCTAGAAAATCAGCCATGGAATCTGCAAAGGAAGACCTAATCTCCTCCACCGTGTCTCTCAAAGCTTTCATATCATTTTCCAACATTTTGTTTTCTACTTATACTTATTGAATGTGAAGAATAATATTGGGTTGAATATGATGAATCACAAGCACTAATAGATGATTTGCATATTTATCACTCATCTTGGTAACCAAGGGAGGATGATGTATCAATAACACACCAAAATTAGAGAGAATATTTTCTCTGAAGGAATCTAAGTCAGACTTGGTGACCACATCAAATGGAACTGATGGAACAACAGGTGCAGGAAATGATGTAGAGGAAATGATTGGTGTAGGAACATCATAAACAAATCTCTTCAACTGACCCACAACATCAATTTGGTCTACTAATATCCATTAGGATCCATCATTTCACAAATTATAGGTCCACCATGCTTTGGTGGACTCCCATTATCATCTAAATCAGAGTAGTCTAGACCAAGCCTAACATAACCTGAGAATTTATCCCATTCCTCAATCATTGGGTCCATTAAACTATAATAAGGAATACCATGAGACTTAACAACTTGAGAACCAACAACTGTAGATTCAACAATGGAATTTACAACATCCAACTACAAATTTGACCTATGGACATCATATTTTTTCTCAACAATAATAGAATCAACCTCCATATGCTCAAAAACTATCTGTTTAGAAACTATATGCTCAATATCCTTTTTAACATCATCTATAGGCACACTAAGGTCTCCAACAATAATATAATCAACTGGGTGACTGTCTAGACTTGGGGATACCCCCCCTCAATAGATGCTTCATTCTATTTTCTATTTGTTCTATAAAAATCTTCAACAAAGATCATTCTCTCTTCAGATTTAGAGACAATTGATACACCTAGAGAAGAGATAAATTTCTGAGGCATCTCAACATCCTCAGAACCAATGCGGCCACCAGGACCATCATGGTAAGAAGCTCCATCACTATCATCTCCATATCCATCTGCATTTTTCTCATATTCTACACCTTTTTCTTTATCTCCTCCTCCTACTCCTTCTTAATCACCATTCTCACCATTTCCAATTTCTTCATAGGATTTGGAAGTACTCTTAAACTATTATTCACCAGATACTTTTGTTTCTTCTTCCTCACTTCCTTCTTTTAAGAGAGAATCTCTAATAGGGAGACACCTAGGTGGACTAGGATCACCATAGGTAATAACTGATTAACTCTGAGGTAGGTCTGGGCCACTACCTTCATCCACAGAAAACTCTTACTCCTCATCACTAGAGGAAATAACCACTTCTTACTCATCTAAATATTAAACAACTTCATCTAGCTCCAAGCTATAATCCACTATATTATTTGGTCTAGTGGGATGATCAATAGGATTGAAGTCATCATAAATCCTTTCACTATCATCAATCTATTACTTCTTCCAGGGTTTACATCTAATCTTCATCCTTTTTAAAATGATCCTTATAATAAAAAAGCCTCCATAACTCACTATTGTTTCTTCACCTTCATCAACCACAACTTTAGCCTCCACCATGGTCAAAATAAACTTAGGTTAGATTAGGGAGTTGGATCTGGAAGATGGATTGCACATCTCCATCGTGGGAGTCATTAGGTATCTGTACAAGTTTATCATCTCTCCTATTTTCATAAGACATAAAAGTTTAACATATTGATACCTCATTTTAGAGAAACCAACTTTCCTTGGATATAACATATGTTGGATAAACTTAAATAGAAATCGACATTCAACATCAAGATCAGTAGAAAATAGTCTTATCAGTATCCCATCTCTAGTCAAATTTTCTAAAACATCCTTATAAACAAAGGTATCACTATCATCTATAATATTTCCTTGATAATCATTTAAAACTCATTCATGAGTAACTCTCAGACATCTTTCCCATGGATTTGAATAGAAAACAAATTTTCATTCATTTATTCTAATTCTTACCCAGTCTTCATTTTCCTAGAAACTGAACTCTACAAAATAATTGAACTGATGCACTAACCTAGGATAGAAGGGTCTCTTATTAGAAGAAAACCATTCTACCCATACTTAGTCTTTTAGAAATTTGAGCACCAAATAATTGCTTGACATTAACCATTCAGCATGTACTTCTTTTTAGGGTACTTGACCGCACTGTCATGACACGTCAAATTGATTATGATTTTAAGGTTGATTTTTAGTCTAGGGAAGACCCTAGGTCATCTCTCAAGGAGCATTCATGGGTTTAGAGTGTGCATTTTTAATAATAAGTACTAAAAGAGGGGTGGTTTTTAAACAATTTAAAGAAAATGACTAGATTTAAAGAGTTTAATAGTTGATAAAAAAAGTGGTGTTTTAGAATTATGATATAAGGAGATCATTTCAAGTTCACCAAACATATTGGTGAGTTCATCATTCTGAAAAATAAACATGGTTTAATGGAATCCTTTGGTTGAGGGTTACCAAGATCTCAACTTCCCTCTTGCCTCTTAAACGATGCTCAAAGAACCACCCCTTTACACAAAAATCATGTTGTGAGGGTTTGGGTGTAAATTATAGAGAAGAAAGGATACCAAAGCATACTTAAATATTATGTATGTGTGAGATAAATAGGACTCCTATCTTGTCCAATTGGAACAACCCAATATTCCCACTTGAAATATCAACCCAGTCGGTGTTGAAATAAAAAGTGTTTCACTTAATTTTAACAATAGAAATGAAATCAGAGGATAATCATGTCAAGATAAGAAATAAGTTAAATATTTAGCACAAAAATTACACAAAACTAGTAGAATAACAAGTGTTGGAACTCCCTCCCAAGTGTGTGTAGCTCCCTCGAAATGACCGTCCACTGTTTAGCTCGACATCAGGAGGAGGAGGAAGCTCAGGTGGAACTTCACCTTCATCCTTGATCCCCCTATGGGGATAGGGCCCTCTAGAACTCCTTGGATTATGATAGGACTCCTTTGAGTCTCCAAAATATCAGATATTTTCCTTCTGACCGAACTTACAAATGGGGATCCCAAGGTTCCATTTTATAGGAAAATGAGAAGGTGGTTTTGAGCACAAATATTTCATAAAACCACTTTTAATATAGGTTTCGACCTCCACAAAACCCTATCTCACTTTAGAGAAAATAAAAAAGTCATATACCCACCTCTTGAATGTATCCACCGAAATTTTGGAATAATTTGGACAACCAGAGCCTGAGATATGGACTATTCACAACACACCACTTTTGACTTCGTGCAGATTCGGTGTGCTGGACAGATCATGTCGATTGGGAATCGTAGAGGAAGAATGAGGCTTCAGTTACTTCATATGAAATGAATCCCATTAAATTTTAGACCATACCACAAAATTTCATCCCATTTGGATGCACTATTTAGTTAAAATATGCAGTTGAGTTCACTAGTGTGCATGGATCCTATGCAGTTTGGCCCATTTTTCTTGGACATCTTCATGGGACCTCCAAATCACCTCCTCCTACAATGGAATCATCAAAACAAGTAACATTTACCTTTTTAACAGTGATAAACACAAAATAAATTATTTAATCATGGAATGAAATTTGTTATTATTTTTATAATTTTCAATATAAAACGAGTTTAGCACAATGGTGTAAGGTTGAAAATGAAGCAGTGAATTGCGATGCGATCACACCCCCACACCTAAACACTTTTACTCCTGAAAAAAGTTACATTTTCAGAAATTATGCATGTAGATATTTCCAAATTCATAAAGATTTAACATTCAATGAAAATTTAATTCCTAATAGAAATGCGATCAAATAAAAAAACACATTGAGGAGTTATTCTCAATGATCATTAAAAAAGACATCTCAATATTTGTATCCAAATTAAATTCCAAGAGATACATGATACCAATCAATGAAAATAATTTAAAAGTTAATTATGTCACTAATTATCCATGTGTTTGTGTGACAAACATTTCATGCTATTCTTTCCACTTTCTATCAAGTAAATATAAGTTATTTTAACAATTGTCAACTTACAAGATCCTTTCCACTGAACTTTTCCCACATCCTTTATAATAAAATTTCAAGACACACTCACTTAATAATTCCTATAAGTCAAACCATAAGCTCCCGAACTAGATATCCCCATATTTTGTACATTTAATCACTCCCCTCATTTATTATTTTTTTCAAAAGTTTCACTTGAAATAAATCTAACACTCTTCTACCAAACCTTATTTGATCTCCGCATAAAACTAATTGTAATAATTATAAAAAGATCAAAAGTCGAGGAAGGGTGGTTTTTGACTTTCCCAATATACAACCATTTTTTTGTTTTTTTAGGTCGTACAATAGTCAGATAACAGGTACATGCGCATAGGTCAATATGGTACAATAATGAAATAGATCGGATAAAGAATGAAAAAATGGAAAAATGATTTTGGAAAGTAGAGAAAAAAATTAACCTAACTTATATTTACCTTCCATTAAGCAAGAAATTTTCACATTTCATGGTTGGGTGCAAAAATGTGTGGAGATATTAAGTGAAACAATTTTCCCTTAAACTATTCACAAAAAAGGGAACCATTCATATCAAAGGTTTCAAAATGATACAACCATTTATATCATCGACAAAGGACTAAATTTCAAAATAAAGTCACACCATAGTATTGAATTCTTATTGAAATTCACATTTTATAAAAAAATAGAATGTTAAAACAACATGAAATACAAACATTCCACATACATTTTCAATAACTTCCATCATTAAATAGGCATAATTTTCCATGATAAATTGGGCATAAAAAAAGTAATATTATAGCACAAAAGTGAGTGGGAGAGAAAGGGGGGAAAGTAAAAATACTATTCAATAAGAAAAAAAGAGAAAAAGAAGAAAGATAATGAAAATTCCTAACTAACCCAGGAATATAACCATCCCCCCACACCTAAAGTGTGTAGTTTCCTCACTGTAAGAAAAGAGAATGTGGGAAGGAAGGATAAAACCTGCTGAGTGTCATTCATAGATTGCTTCTTGAACATGGATTTCCTCCATTGGGAACTCTAGAAGGACTTCATGGAAGTGCTTCAATTGTTGCCCATTCATAGTGAAGGTTTTCTTGGTTTCTTCATTTTGAACCTAGACAACACCAAATAAAGAGACATTAGTAACAATTTATGGTCCAAACTAGTGGGAACGAAGCTTACTTGAATGTAACTTTATACTTTTATTGTAGTGGAGGAACTTCTGAAAAATGTGGAACTGACAATGAAGGATAAGACAGTCGTGGGAAGCCTTGGTTCACTCCTTATAAATCCTGGAGTTCTCATATGCATCTCTTCTCATTTCCTCTATCTCTTGAATCTACAATTTCCTTTTACCACCTGCACCAGAAAGATTAGAATTGCATTATTTGATGGCCCAGTAGGCCCAATGTTGAATCTCAATAGGGAGGTGACAACTATTTCCAAACACAAGCCGATAGGGTGACATTCTAATGAGAGATTTGAAAGCAGTACGGTAGTCCCATAATGAATCATCAAGTCGAAGACTCTAATATTTTCTATTGGGTTGAACCATTTTTTCTAGAATCTATTTTACTTCTCTATTTGACACCTCAGCTTGACCATTGGTTTGTGGGTGATATGCAGTAGACACTTGATGACCGACCCTATACCGATGCAAAAGTGATTGCATTGTTCAGTTGAAAAAATGAAAACCTTGGTCACTAATGATGAACCTAGGTAATCCAAACCTACAAAATATTTGAGTTCTTAAAAATTCCACAACTGTTTTGGAATCATATTTCCTTGTGGCTTGAGCCTCTACCCATTTTGACACATAATCAACCGCTAGAAGAATGTAAAAGTTGCCAAAGGAATTGGGAATTGGACCCATAAATTCAATGCTTAAAACATAAAAAATGTCATGAAAGAGAAACTATCGTTGTGGAATTTCATTTCCTTTAGAGACATTCACCATTCTTTGACAACAAGGAAAAGATTTTCAAAAATCATGGGCATCCCGAAAAAGTGTTGGCCAAAAGAGACAAGAATCAAGGATCTTGCGAGCAGTCCGTTGGGGACCAAAGTGGACCCCACAAGCAAGAGTGTGGAAGAATCTAAGGACAGAATAAAACTCACTATCAGGAACACAACTCCTAAGGACTTTATCACTACAGGTGTGCCAAAGGTAGGGGTCATCCCAAATGTACCAACATGACTCATGTTTTATACCGCCGGCCTAGTTTTTGATGAAATTGGTAGGAATGGAAGATGCTACCAAATAATTTACAATTTCAGCATACCAAGGGATATCATCTTGCACTCAGTACAATTTATCATCAGGAAACAAATCATTAATAGGAATATAGGGGGATGAGTCAATGTCCGAGGATGGGGTAATCCTACTGATATGGTCAGCCACCACATTATTTACTCATTTTTATCTCTAATTTTTAGATTGAATTCTTGAAGGAGGAGCATCCAATGAATGAGACATGGTTTGGCTTCCAGTTTATTAAAGAGATACCGGAGGGCTGCATGGTTTGAGAACACAATGACTTTAGACCCTAAAATATATGACCTAAATTTATCCAAGGCAAACACAATGGAAAGAAATTATTTTTCAGTTGTGGTGTAGTTTTCTTGGGAAGGGTCCAATGTACGTGAGGCATAGGAAATGACATGTGGATCTCGATTGAACCATTGTGATAAGACTTCCCCAACTGCATAGTTAGAGGCGTCACACATGATCTCAAATGGTAAATCCAAGCAAGGTGGTTGGATTACCAGGGGTGATGTGAGACTCCATTTTAAATTATTAAAATCTTCTTCACATTCTTTATAAAAAACAAATTCTTTTTCTTTTTGGAGTAACTGGGATAGTGGGAGTGAAATCTTACTAAATTAACGAATGAAACGAAGGTAAAATCCAGCATGACCTAGGAAAGACCGCACATCCCATACATTTTTGGGGAATGGTAGGGAATAAATAACATCCACTTTTTATTTATCTACTTGTATACCATCCCCAGAAAGGACATGCCCTAAAACTATACCTTGTCGCACCATGAAATGACATTTATCATAATTTAATACAAGATTTTTTCAATAGAGCGATGTAGGACTGAACCAAGACTACTTAAAAATTCATCAAAAGAAGAGCCATAAAAAGTGAAATCAACCATGAATACTTCCATGCAATTATCTAGGTAATGAGAAAAAAATACTAACCATGCATCGTTGGAAATTACCCGGAGCATTGCACAGACGGAATGACATCCTCCTATATGAAAATGTGCCAAAGAGACAAGTGAAGGTAGTCTTTTCCTAGTCCTCTAGGGAAATATGGACTTGAAATTATCCAAAATACCCATCAAGGAAATAGTAGTGTGACTTATCCGCTAGCCTCTCTAGCATTTGATAAATGAATGTAAAAGGGAAATGGTCCTTCCTAGTGTGTTGTTTTAGTCGGTGATAGTCTATGTAGACACGCCAACTATTCTGCACATGAGTTAGAAACAATTCATTGTTTTTATTTTTAATTACTGTAAGGCCAGTTTTTTTAGGAACTACTTGAATGGGATTGACCCATTGGCTGTCAGAGATGGGGTAAATGATTCCAGCAGCCAATAATTTTGTTACCTCCTTTTTCACAACTTCTAGGAGGTTTGGGTTTAGTCGATATTGTGCCTGCCTCACCGGTTTAGCCTCATCATTTAATAAAATATTATGTGTGCAAATTTATGGGATAATACTAGAAATTTCAGCAAGTTTCCATCCCAAAGCTTGCTTATACTTCCTAAAAAGTTCAAGCAGTCCCAATTCAAGCTCAGGAGGGAGTGAACTAGAAATGATGATAGGCAGCTTGTTTCCATTCTCAAGATATGAATATTTTAAATCTCGAGGCAGTTGTTTTAGTTCCAATTCAGGTGGATTTTTGATGTATGGAATTGTGTGTGAAAGTGAGAGGTCACTAATCTCATCTAACTGCTCAATGGTATAGTGGTAAGTATCCCTGCTTGTCATGCGGGTGACTCAGGTTTGATCCCCAGCAACGACGCCAAAATTTAACTACGCTGTCGTGACATTTCAAATTGATTATGATTTTAAGGTTGATTTGTAGTCTATGGAAGACCATAGGTCATATCTCAAGGAGCATTCATGGGTTTAGAGTGTGCGTTTTTAATAAGAAGTACTAAAAGAGGGGTAGTTTTTAAACAGTTTAAAGAAAATGACTAGATTTAAAGAGTTTAATAGTTGATAAACAAAAGTGGTGTTTTAGAATTATGATATAAGGAGATCATTTCAAGTTAACTATACATCTTGGTGAGTTTATTATTCTAAAAAATACACATGGTTTAATGGAATCCTTTGGTTGAGGGTTGTCAAGATCTCAACTTCCCTCTTGCCTCTTAAACGATGCTCAAAGAACCACCCCTTGACACAAAAATTGTGTTGTCAAGGTTTGGGTGTCAAGCATAGAGAATAAAGGATACCAAAGCATAATTAAATCTTATGTATGTGTGAGATAAATATGTCTCTTATCTTTTCCAATCGGAACAACCCAAGATTCCCACTTGAAATCTCAACCCAATCGGTGTTGAAATAAAAAGTGTTTCACTTAATTTTAACAATAGAAATGAAATAAGAGGAGAATAATGTCAAGATAAGAAACAAGTGAAATATTTAGCCCACAAATTACAAAAAAAAGTAAAATAACAAGTGTTGTAACTCCCTCCCAAGTGTGTGTATCTCCCTCGAAATGACTGACCACTGTTTAGCTCGACATCGGGAGGAGGAAGCTCGGGTGGAACTTCGCATTCATCCTTGACCCCCCTATGAGGATTGGTGCCTCCGGAACTCCTTTTATGATGAGATGACTCCTTTGGGTCTCCAAAATACCAAATCTTTTCCTCCTGGACAAACTTACAAATGGGGAGCCCAAGGTTCCATTTTATAGGAAAATGGGAAAGTGGTTTTGAGCACATAGATTTATTAAAACCACTTGTAACATGGGTTTAGACCTCCATAAAACCTTATCTCTCTTTGGATAAAATAAAAAATTTGTATCCCCACCTCTTGGATGTATCCACCAAAAGTTTGGAACAATTTGGACAACTAGATCCTGAGATATAGACAGATCACAACACACCACTTTTGACTTCACGCAGATTCGGTGTGCTAGACAATTCTGGTCAGTTGGGAATCGTAAAGGTAGAATGAGGCTTCAGTTTCATCATATGAAATGTATCCCATTACATTTTAGACATTACCACAAAATTTCAACCCATTTGGATTCGCGGTTTAGTTTAAATATGTGGTTGAGTCCACTAGTGTGCATGGATCCTGTGCAGTTTGGACCATTTTTCTTGGACATCATCATGGGACCTCCAAATCACCTCCTCTTGCAATGGAATCATCAAAACAAGTAACATTTACCTTTTTTTAACAGTGATAAAATCAAAATAAATTATTCAAACTTGGAATGAAATTTGTTATTATTTTTATAATTTTCAATATAAAACGAGTTTAGCATAGTGGTGTAAGGGTGAAAATGAAGCAGTGATTCACGGCGCGATCAGTACTACTCTATGCTTATCAAGATCTAGATTCATTGGATCAACAGTAGAAATAATTGACTCTCCTTTCTACTTCTTTGAAGGACATGAATTTTCTAAAGAATAAACTACAACTCTCTTCACTATAACCATGGAGATCAGCTTGGAAAGTTCAGGAGAAGGCGATAAAAGGCCAAAAATTGGGCGAGAAAGGGTAACGAAAAGATCGAGAGAAAGGCGCAAGGGAGTAAGCATTGGAATTAGAAAAATGTATAATTTATATCATTTAGGGATTTAATTATTCATAAATTAAAATCAAAATAACATTTGAATAAAATTAAAAATAAAATAAAATAAAATAATCATAAAAATAAACTAGCAATGTCGGCTTAAAAACAAATAGTGATAAATTGACAAAGGATGATTTCTTCCAATGGTGAGTAACTCAATAGTGAGTATAAATCAATGGTGGGTAAAACTCATTGGTGGGTAAAACTCAACAGTGGGTAAAACTCAATGGTGGGTAAAACCCAATGGTGGGTAAAACTCGATGGTAGTTAAAACTCAACGGTGTGTCCCAGAAAATTAAGTTTAACCAAAATTGATCACACCCAATTCACGTTTGATGCAGTTTATTCTCTCTAAATTCAAAGTCTTAGTGAAAATATCTACAAGATGATGTTTATTACCATTTTATTCAAGACTTATATCACCCTTTTGAAAATGATCTTTCAAAAAGTGACATCTTACATCAATGTGTTTTTTCTATAGTGAGATACAAGATTTTTAGAAATGTTTATAGCACTTGTCACTAAAATCATCATCTGAATAAGTAAATAAGTCAAATGATTGTTCTATAGGGTAGAAAAATCCCAAATTGATTTTATACTTGAGGTATTTGAAAATCATTTTTACAATAACTAAGTGTGACTCTTTTGGTTTTTCTTGAAAATAAGCACACATACACACACTAAACATAATGTCAGGTTGGCAAGCAGTTAAGTAGAGAATACTTCCAATCATACCTCTGTGAGTGGTTTGATCCACCGATTTCCCAACTTCATCAAGATCCAATTTATATGTGATACTCATAGGAGTGTCACTAGTTTTAGTGTTATACAAAACAAAATGTTTTAAAAGGTCTTTAGTATATTTACTTTCATTTAAAATAATTACTTATTTATTTTAAAAAATCTGAAAACCAAGAAATAATTTCAGTTCACCCATTAAAGTCATTTCAAATTCATTTTTCATCATTTTTGAAAAATTAGTACATAATTTTTTTAGAATATCTAAAAATAATATCATATACATATATTTGAAAAACTAAAAAATCTTTTTAAATTCTTTATATAAATAGGGTAGGATCAACTATACCTTTTAAAAAACCTTTGTAAATAGGAAAAGATTTGATCCTATCATACCAAGATCTAGGATCTTGTTTTAAACCTTATAAAGTTTTTTTAAAATTTGAAAACATGATTTGGAAAATGGGGATTTTGAAATCCATGGGGTTGTTCAACAAAAACACCCTCAACTATATACCCATTAAAGAATGCAATTTTTACATCCATTGGATATAATTTGAAATATAGATGTGTTTCATAGGAAAGTAGTATTCTAATGGATTCAAGTCTAGATATAGTTGCAAAGGTTTCTTCATATTCTATACCCTCTTCTTGACTATACCCTGTGCAACTAGTATAACCTTGTTCCTTACTATTTTTCCAAATTCATTAACCTTATTTCTAAACAAAAATTTAGTGCCTATATTCAAGGTGTCTTTGGGTTTATAAACAAGTTCCTAAACTTTATTTCGTTCAAATTGATTAAGTTCTTGCACAACCATTACCCAAAATTCATCATTAATTGCATCATTGATGTGCTTTGGTTAAAGTTATGACAAGAATCCTTTATGTTCAACCTAGTTTCTTAGATAATATCTAGTTCGTGTACCTCTATCTAAGTCTCCAACAACAACATCTAAAGGGTTCTATTTAAGATTCCTAATAACTCTAGAAAAAGAAGGGCTAGTCACCACAGGGTCCTCTACAAGTTCAAGTTCTGGAAGTTCCTCATACTGGATGATTTTTTTGCCTATTTTATTATAGAATCAGAAAGTTTGGAATTTATGTTAAAAGTGGATAAATAATCCTCAAGGTTTTCTAAATGGGTTTTAGGTTTATGTGTATCTGCCTCGTCAAACTTGACATAGACATACTCTTTGTCACAAACCAACCCAAGTACCTTAGTAACCCGATAACCGAGATGGTCCTAACATAGCCCGAAGGGCGTTCTTGAACCCCAAGGGTTGGAGAATAGAACATGACATCATAAAAAATAAAATTGGGAATTATTTTTCCACAAACACTATGTAAGTAAAAGAAATGAAACAATATGCATACAAAAGAAGCTCCATTGGGAGTAGTGCACCAGAAGTCAAATAGGCATAACAACCCAAAGTACTATAATAAAGTACAAAAAAAGGTAAAACTGCTCAAGTCCCAACTTGAATACAACTCACCAAGGACATAAATCAATAGCTAAAACCACCTCCAAGTGGTGCTTTACCCCTACTCAAACTTGGAAGGAGATAATCTGTTACGAGCCATCCCCCAGGGCCCATGCCATGACTACCCCAAGCCCGCCTTCCACAGGCCAAGGGATGGAGACTAGCACTGAGTAGGAATATAAAAACAAGGTAAGGCATTTCCTTTAAACCTGTATACATGCACAAAGCTCAAACTGCAAAAAATAAACACAAATTAAACCAAAATTGTCACTGATAGAACTACTGAGAGTATAGTACAAACTGAAAGTACAAAGGGGCCAAAATACAAGCCCAAAACCATGAAGGAAAGTAAAATTTCCATGGTCCATCTACTTGAGACCCTACCTGAAGGGTATGTGAAGGGTAACTTCCTATAGCTATAGAAGTATTCCCATCCGTCCCATCTCACTGAGCACCACCTGGTCCCAGACCACCAAGGTCTCCGTCAAAGCGTCAATCAACTGCATGAGACATGACACATGCGGGCGAAGCCCGTGCATGGGTGAGTAACACAATACTAAGTAGGGACCCCAAACCACAAAGGAAATACCACAAAGAAATACCAGAAAGTAAATATAGCTGACACTAGGTATAACTCAAAGTATTTAAAGTAATATTATCAGTTGTAAAGTTGAATCATCTTGTACTGCTGAGGGACTCATCCATGATGAGTCACTGGGGTTTGTTCGACTACTAAACCACTGAGGTCCACTCAAATCAGCAACTGGACCATTGAGGTCTACTTAGCTACTGGACCACTGAGGTCCGCTAAGCTACTGGACCACTAAGGTCCGCTTGGCTACTGGACCACTAAGGTTCGTTGAGCTACTAGACCACTGAGGTCCACTCGGCTACTGGACCACTGAGGTCCACTCAGCTATTAGACCACTGAGGCTCACTCTGCTACTAGACCACTAAGGTTCTCTTAGTAACTAGACCACTGAGGTCCACTCGGCTACTAGACCACTGAGTTCGGCTGGGCTTTTGGACCACTGAGGTCACTTCGGCTACAGGACCACTGAGGTCCGCTTGGCTATTGGACCACTGAGGCCAGCTCGGCTACTGGACCACTGAGATCCACTCCGCTACTAGACCACCAAGGTCTTCTTGGATACTGGACTACTAATGTCTACTCAGCTGCCGTACCACTGAGGTCCTCTCAGTTACTGGACCACTGAGGTCCGCTCGTCATATCCTTCGTGTCACAGCCAGCTGTAGGATTCCCACTCTCCAATGCGCTTGATTCTAAGAGAATCTAATCCAAAATGAATTATTAATATCTCTAATTCCATATAAACTCACTTATAGTATACCCAAAATACTGTCATGTTGAAAGGGTCCCAATGCCACAGACGACATGTCAATCGGACGCTGGGTTTGAAAGATATTGGCATTTTAGTAAACAGGGGCCAGTTGCTTCTGGGATGGTCCGACTTGGTTGGACTCACCTAACCAACCCAACCTGGGGGTACCCCATGACCCACCCCACCCTGACTCGATTGGGTTTGGGCCGACCCGATTCAGTTTGTCCTAGTGGCCAAGCCCATTGGGCCTTGCTGGACCCATCCCAGTTCGGCCGTGGGTCTAGCCCGCTGGGTCTCCCAGTGAACCATTCTGCATTCTTTGGCCCATTATGACTTAGTCTGATTAGTTTCTTTCTAGTGAGGATGCAAAACATCCCAGTTTCCTTTCCGGCCCGACCTGCATGGTGGGATGGTTCTCCTCCAACTCGGGCCGCCCAGTGGCCCAGTTCGCTCCATTGGCCTGGACCACATTGGAGGGTCAAACTGGGTCTAGCCCAGACATCGCACTAGCGTCCAGTTTGAATAGATACATGACAGGCTGAGGCTGACTGCCTCCCCTCTGCACGCGGTCCAGTGTGGACTGCATGCCAGCGCATGTCGTGGCCCGCCCTGCGGGCCGCTTGAACTGACGTGGAACCCGACCGATGCCACCCCCTACACCGATGCGACCCCTACTGGATGCGAACTCCACTACCTCGGTACGCCACCTCTTTCCCATAGTCAGCACGCCAATGATCTCCTCTCCGGACCACCAGACTTGTTCCGGTGGTCCGTTTGCTGATCTGTGCATGCTTCTAGGTTTATCAGGATGCCAGTGTCACTACCGTATACTCCTCACCATTTTTCCATCGCTCCAGGGGTTTGAGATAGTTTAGAACCTCCTGAAAAAGCTCAAAGTGACCATGGGGGTCTGTTGGGGAAGAACACAAGAGGTAGATGAGATTACAATGAACGCCCAATGCAACGAACATTGTCCTTGTTCATTTGGACTTCGTTCATTGCGTTAGAATAAAAAGGGGAGACATTAAAAAATATCACTATAATAATAATCCCCTCTTTAATCCCCACAACAATATTTTCTAATCCCACATAAAGAATTAATTTCGGGATCAACTAGTTAGTGAGTTGATCTACATTTTTTGATTAGAAGAGAAGAACAAGGGAAAACAATCACTTATATTTAAACCCCTACCTGGGAAAAAGGATATTGGTCAAGGATGATCATCTATCATCATTTGTCGATCTTCGGTCCTAAATATTCTCTCTAAGGTTATCGTTTCCACTTTCTAATTTGCTGGCATTCATCATTGGATAGGTTTCCTTAATCGTTCGTTAGAGGAATTCACGGGTTGTTTGTCAACCCTAAATCCCTGTTTAATTAAAGAAGGAAGAATCACTATGTGTTAAAAAGTCACCATGCTGATTCATTAATGAGGTTCATTAATGGATTCAGCATCGCCTCTTCCCAGTGCTTCAACACTGATGAGTCATTGTGTGATGATGAAGAGAAATAATAAAATAACCTTTTTAAGTTATTTTATTTTTCTTCTCAAAGTACTGAAAACTATCTTTTTCTGACAACCCACACTAGTCGATGTTAGTCCCATCATAAGAAAATCCCAATGCTCTGAGTTCAACGGTGCTCACAGATTTTTGATCTGGGACTAGTTTAAAATTTAGAAAAACCCGCTCGCATGATTATTTAGTGAACTTTAAAAATAGTTAGAAAATACATTCTGGCCACTCCAGGCCTCAAAATCACATGCCATCTTAGATCCTGGTCTCAAAATAATTTTGAAAAAAAAATCATGGAATTTTGAGACATTAAATTACCCCCACATTTAGGGATTTACATCCTCGTAATCCAAAATAAGGGATAATCAAACAGATGGGGGTATTGGGCATGAATCTGAGCCTCATGCTCCTACATTCTCTTATGGAGATTCTCGTGCTGCCATCAAACACACACCAGAGGAATCAACCATCCATGAAGGATCCTCTCTTGTCGATCCTCTATCTCCACTAGGTATTTTGTGAATGTCATCCCATCATCAATCTCTAGCTTGCTGTGGTCGATGACGTGAGAAGGGTCACGCAACTATCTCCTTAGATGGGATAAGTGGAAGATGTTGTGCACCCTATCTAACTGTGGCAGTAGAGCCAAGCAGTACACCACCTCATCCACTCTATGAAATATCAGGAAAGGTCCGATGAACCTCATATATAACTTGTCATCCCAACCAAATCTCAGTATCCCTCATCAAGGAGAGACCCATAAGAATATGTGGCCCCCCTCCTCGAACTCAAAGGGTCTCTATCGCCTATCATCATAGGACTTCTATCGGCTCTGTGTAGTCTTAATCCACTCTCGGATGACCTAAACCTTCTCAATAGTAGCCTGTACCATCTCTAGACCCATGAGTGCTGACTCCCCTGGGTCTATCTAGCATAACGGTGACCTGCATGGTCATCCGTACTATGCCTTAAATGGTTCCATACCGATGGTGGAGTGGTAGCTGTTGTTGTACGCAAAATCCACCAGTGGTAGGTGGTCCTACCAACTGCAACTAAAATCAAGAATACAAGCACGAAGCATGTCCTCCAAGGTCTATATGATCCGCTCTGTCTGACCATCCATCTGTGGGTGAAAGGTTGTTCTTGAGAGTAGTTGAGTCCCAAATGCCTCCTACAATCCCTTCCACAACTGGGATGTAAAGCATGCATCAAGATATGATACTATCATAGATGGTACTCCATGGAGTCAAACTATCTCCTGCATGTAGAGGCATACCAAGTCCTCTATTGAACCCTTCTCTCGAATGGGTAGGAAGTGGGATGACTTGGTGAGTCAGTCTATGATCACCCAGATGGTATCGTTCCCCCTGGACATATGTGGTAAGCCCGCCATGAAGTCCATCGATATCCCATCCCACTTCCACTCTGTTACCTTGAGGGGTTGTGTCAAACCTGCTAAAACCTGGTGCTCAGCCTTCACCTGCTAACAAGTGAGGCATCTCGAGAAAAACTCCGCCACTGCCTTCTTCATCCCCGACCACCAGTACCGATGTTGGGGGTCTTAGTACATCTTCTCCATACCTTGATGTACCACCAAAGGGGATGTATGGAACTCCCTAAACACCTCCTTCCGCAACTCCACCGGTACTATGGTGCATCCTCTGAAAAAGATGTCATGCTCCACACCATTAAAATATCCATCATGGGCATGCCCTATGGACATCTGGGAACATGTAGTCTCACAGCTGGCATCTCTAAGTTGCGCCTCCCTAAATCCTTGTAAGAGTGGAGGGGAAACTACCATCGACTAAAGAAAATCTATCTCCTCTATATCCATGAAGGATATCTAAAGCGAGGCCAACTACTATGAGGCCTCGTTCAGTAGTTGTGAACTTGATCTTCTAATGAGAGCATCTGCCACCACGTTCCCCTTCCCAGGAGTATAGAATATCTCAAAGTCACAGACCTAGAGGAACTCTAGCCAACGTCGTTGTCTCAGATTAAGATCCTTTTAAGAAAAGATATACTTGTGACTCTTGTGGTTAGAGTAGATGGTGAATTGTTCGCCCATAAGGTAGTATCACCACATCTTCAGTGCAAAGACTACCGCTACCAAATCAAGGTCATAAAATGCATAGTTCTACTCATGCGGTCTCAATTGTCATGAGATATAAGAAACCACTACTTTCCCCTATATCAGGACACAACCAAGCTCAGTTCCTGATGCGTTACAGAACACCATGTAGTCAGTTCCCTCCTCTAGAAGCCTCAAGATAGGATCACTCGTCAAGCTCTGCCTCAGCTACTGAAAGCTCTACTGGAATCGTTTTGTCCACAAAAAGGGGTTTTCCTTCTTTTTCAATGCAATCATGGGTGATTCCACTCTGGAGGAGTCGGGTACAAACCTTTGATAGTACCCAGGCAACCCAAGAAAACTCCACACCTCGTTAACGCTCTTAGGTGTCTCCCAAGAAAGCACCACCTCGATATTTGCAGGATCCACCGCACCTCCAGCCTCTGAGATGACATGTCCCAGGAAGTGAACCTTTTGTATCCAGAACTCATACTTCGAGAGCATTCCGTAAAGACGGTGCTCTCAAAGTGTGTCCAGAACCATCCTTAGGTGTATTACATGCTCCTTCTCAAACACTGAATACAATAAGATGTCATCAATGATGCACTACGCCAAAATTTGTATTTAGCAGCAGTTTAAACCACCACTAAACCATTTTGCGGCGGTTTGGGAAAACTACTACTAAATCGTGTGTTGGGAAATAATTAGCAGTGGTTTTTTTAAAACCGTCGTAGAATGATTTAGCGGTAGTTTTTTAGTGGCGTTTTAAACCATCGCTAAATCATTTTTAATTTTTTTTAATTTTTTTTAATTTTTTAATTTTTTTTCAATTTGTTTAGTTTTTTTCAATTTTTTAATTTCTTTATTTTTTTTATTTTCATAATTTATTTATTTATTTATTTTTGTTATTTATTTATTTATCCATTCATTTATTATTACCACACACATGCCCTTGTCCATGCACATGCCCATGTCATATATAGAAATACTGCGTTGGGTGAGATTTGAACCCCTTATCTCTTCCTTATTCTCCAAAGACTTTACCACCACAGCAGACTCTTCATGTGGTCAATAAATCAAATTTAATATACTTATACATATATATATTAATTGAAAAAACAAGTAATACATAACAAATAGATACACACTAAATAATTATTAATCAATAATTATTAATTAATAATTATTAATCAATAATTATTAATCAATAATGATTAATCAATAATCAATAATCAATAATTAATAATTAATAATATATAATATATATTATATAACATATAATATATAAGACATAATATATAATACATAATATATAATACATAATACATAATATATAATACATAATATATAATATATAATATATAATATATAATATATAATATATAATATATAATATATAATATATAATATATAATATATAATATACATTATACATTATATATTATATATTCTATAATACATAATATATAATAGATAATATATAATACATAATACATAATATATAATATATAATAGATAGTATATAATAGATAATAGATAATAGATAATAGATAATTTATAATATATAACATATAATATATTAGTAATGTATAAATTATAAATTAATTAAAAAATAATTTAATATATGACAAATAAATAACAATTTAATAACAAATTAATAAATAATAGATAAATAAATAAATAATAAATAATAAATAATAAATAATAAATGATAAATGATAAATAATAAATAATAAATAATAAATAATAAATAATAAATAATAAATAATAAATAATAAATAATAAATAATAAATAATAAATAATAAATAATAAATAATGAATAATAACTAGTAACTAATAATTGATCATTGTGAATTAATAATTAATAATTAATATTTAATATTTAAAAATTTATAAAAAATTAGTAAATTATTAATACATTATTAATAAATAATTAATAAATAATTAATAAATAATTAATAAATAATGAATATTTAATAAATAAATAAATAAAACATGAATAATAAACTAATAAAAAATTAATATTTAGTAGATTAAAAAAAATTAATTAATAATAAAAAATTAATAATAAATAATAAATAATAAATAATAATAATAAATAATAAATAATAAATAAATAAATAAATAAATAAATACATAAATAAATAGATAAAAAAATAGATAAAAAAATAAATAAATAATAATGAATTATAATTAAAAATTAATAATAACTAATAACTAATAATTGATAATTATAAAATTAATAATTAATAATTAATAATTAATATTGAATATGCAATATTCAATATTTAATATTTAATAAATAATAAATAATTAATTTATAAATAAGTAATAAATAATCAAGAAATAATCAATAGATAATAAATAAATAAATACATAATAAATGAATAATAAAATAATGATAAAATAATATTTTGTAAATTAAAAATAAAATAATAAATAATAAATAATAAAGAATAAAGAATAAAGAATAAAGAATAAATAATGAATAATAAACAAATAAATACATAAATAAATAAATAGATAAATAAATAATAAATAATTTATAATTAATAATAACTAATAACTAATAACTAATAATTAATAATTAATAAATAATAATAATTAATTAATAATTAATAATTAATTAATAAATAATGACTAAAAAATAAATAAATAAATATTAAATAAATAAAAAATGAATAAAAAATGAATAATAAATAATAAAAAATGAATAATTAATAAATTAAAAATAAATTAATAATTAATGTGTACATAATAACTAAATAATAAATAAATAAATAAATATTAAATATTAAATAAATAAATAAATAAATAATAATAAATAATTGATAAATAAATAATAATAAATAAATAAATAAATAAATAAGTAAATAAATAAATAAGTAAATAAATAAATAAATAAATAAATAAATAAATAATATTTAGTAAAAAAAATAAAAAAATAATTAAATAAATCCTAAAACGTTAAGAACCTCTAAAAACCCTAAAAACACTAAAATAGCCATAAAATATGATATGAGACTTCATTTTCAGTGCTACAACCAGTCAAATCGAATATCGTGAAATGAGATTTGACATGATATGTGGTAAAGTCCAAACGAACACCTCGATTGAAAGTTATAACCGTTTGAATTTTTAGAAATCAGTGTCTTTAACTAAAACCTATGTTTTAGAGGCCTTTTAGGCCTTTCTGTTAGAATAAAAAGGGGTACAATACTCAAAGAGTTGGTACCAGACCTAAGCGGCGTAGAGCTCTTCACAGGCTTCGATTCGATAGGTGGTAAAGCCCAAACAGACACCCAGATTAAAAGTTTTGGCCGTTTGAAGTTTGAGTTCGATTTTCAACTTTTGAATTTTGAATATATTTTTTTTCCTTTGATTATCACATGATTTAAATCTCACTTGGTTTTTTTCTCATTTGATATACTTCAATTTGATTGGTTGTGGAGCTGAAATGAACTCTCGGATCAGAAGTTGTGGTCATTTGATGCCAAAGTCTGTTCTTCTACTTATTGAAGATTTGTTTTCAGTTTAAAAATATTATTAACTAATAATTATAAATATTAATTAATTGTCACATTATAAATATATAAAATTATCAACAATAAACTATATTTTATTGTAAATAATAAAAAAATAAAAAATAAAAAATAAAAAATAAATATATTTTTTTAAATTTTCTTTAATTTTTTTTCTTAAATTTTGCAGCGGTTTTCAAAAAATCGTCGCTATTTCACAGTGTTTTTTTTAAACTGCTGTTAAAAAAATTGAAATTTTTCTAGAAGAAATTGTAAAAAAAAAATAGCGGTGCTTTTTTCACGACGGTTTTAAAAATCGTTGTGAAAAAACTGCTGTTAAAACACTATTTTCTTATAGTGAGACCACTAAAAAATGGTCTAAGTATGGCGGGGAAGATCCTGTTCATGAATCCCATGAACACTGTTGGGGCATTCTTCACACCAAACGACATCACTAAGTACTCGTAGTGGCTGTAGTGACATCTGAAAGCTGTCTTCGAGATGTCATTATCTCATACTCAAATCTGGTGATAGCCTGATCCGAGGTCTATCTTTGAGAACCATATTTCTCCCTTTAACTGATCTAAGAGGTCATCAATCCTTAGTAGAGGATACCTGTTCTTCACAGTCACCTGGTGTAGGTGCCGGAAGTCCATGAATAACCTCAAGCTTCTGTCTGTCTTCTTAGAAAACAATACTGGGGCTACCCATGGTGAAATGATGGGCCTTACAAATCCCTTCCTCTGCAAGTCCTCAAACTGTACCCACAACTCTCAGAGCTCTACCGAAGCCATCTGATATGCAAGTGTAAATATCAGTTCCATCTCGGGGTACAAATCAATATAGAAGTCTACCTCTTTTTGAGGAGGTAGTCCTGGAACATCCTCTGAAAAGATGTCCTCGTACTCATCTAATACTGTAGGAAACTGTGGACTCGTCTCATTTACTACACCAAGGTTCATTCTAGAAAACTGATATTTGATCAGTTGTACCCTCCTATGTGCAAGTCTATCCAGTGTTGCTCCATTTTCCTTCTCGCCAACAAAGTAAAACCGGTTCCCATCTCCACGGACACACCACACTATGCATCTAAAACAATCGATCTGAGCATGAACTGCTGATAGCCAGTCCATACCCAGAATGAATTCATAAGGACTCAATGCCACTACTAGGAGATCCAATCCAAAGCTCTCGCCTCCAAGAGTAAGCTCACACTATCGTCACTGGTGTGTTATTGTCGAATAACCTCCCGTAGGAGTCTCTAATCATAAGGATATAACCAACAAATCGATCAGAAATCTCCAAGATATGAAAAAGTTCCATGGTAAGGAAAGAGTGACTGAAACCCGTGTCTATAAGTACTACAACTAAAGTGGAGAAGACATAGATCATACCTCATATCATCTCTGGGATGTCAGGACTATAGGCCTCAATTGCCTAAAACTGAGCCCTCTCCTATCCACCTGCTCCTAGAGCCCATGGTGGACCACTTGGGGTGGTGGTGGTAGTACCTCGTACCTACACCCAACTCCTTCCACTTGTCCCACTCCTTTAACACATATGACGCCTAGCAGACTACCCTATTCTCATCTCTTCCATTGCCTCGGTGTTCTCTTGATCGTCTGTCGGTCTTCTGTGTAGTGATTCGGGCAATCCCAAGCCATGTTACCCTGCCCTCCGCATGCATAGTAGACTCTGATCCTATGATGACTCCCTCTACCCCGGGAGCCTCGTACTGCCGACCCTGAGTCCTGGGGTCATCCTCCAAATGGTCTGGCCCGTTTGGGACTCTACGTCATCTTTCGGCTACCCACCATAGATGACTCAGCCACCCATCACCCAGTGGTAGCTCCCAATGTCAGTGCCTGCTTTGTGAAGAATATCTCTACTAGTAGAGCTTGCTCCAGCACCCCATATTGCATAGAGATGCTCAGGGAAATCCTAAATGCCCTAATCTCCCATCAGAGTCCCTACTCAAATTTTCTAGCCCTGAAGAAAGGGTCCCATACCATATCCATAGAGTAACAGGATAGGTCTGTGAACCTCGCAGAGTAATCAACCACTTTCAGATTTCCCTACTATAGGTGAAGAATCTTTTGTATGTGTACTGAGCACAAATTCATAGGGAATAACTCCTCTCTAAATTTTTTCTCAAAGTTAGACCAGGTGAGGGTCTCCTCCTCATGTGTTTGGATCGTCAAACTCCACTATCTCCCTATCGATCCCTGCAGAAGGCTCACGGTTAGAACTGCCATCTGGTCAAGTGGCGTCCTCACTAAGCAGAAGACTCAAGTCACCACCTCCAACCAATCCTAAGTAACCTAAGGATCTGTCTCTACCCTAAAACTGAGAGGTCTCTATATTTGGAACTTGTGTAAGGCACTGAGCCTATATTCATCCTTTACCGGTAGTTCCAAGTAATAACTACTAACCAACAGGAAGTGGTAAAGATGGGACACCGCTTGAAGGTTCCATCTTGGGCAACAATCCCTATACCAAAGCCTCATATCTCTATAAACCATCCTCATGGTCATGCATAAGAATCCTTCCTGGCTGTTTGTTTGGAGGCATCCTGAAAGAGATCAAGATGAACCATGATTAATAGATTATACCTAGTGAGCTGACTCTGACTTAGAAATATCATGAGAAAACATTCAAAGATTCATGCAACCAGTGTTTTCATATACCAGGTTGGAAAGAAGAATTAAGGGTCCTAGTGTATGGATACGTTGGCCACCGCACCAACACTGGACTCCCTGGCCTGAAATCCAAACTCAAAACACTTAACACTGTTTCACCATAAAAATTTACAGACGCTTAGTTCTTCTGGTAAAACCGACCTCCCTTTGATACAACTTTTTCACAACCCGTCTCCCAGAGCCTGTGATGTGATTACCCCAAGCCCGAATTCCAAAGGCCAGGGGCTAGCGACTAGCACCAAGTATAAATATCCCAAAAAGGTAAGGCATTGCCTTTAAACCTATACACATGCACAAATCTCAAACCGCAGAAAGTAAACACAAAGTAAACCACAACTGTCACTGAGACAACTACTGAGAGTACAATACAGACTAAAAGTACAAAGGGGCCAGAATAAAAACCCAAAATAATGAAGGAAAGTACAACTGCCATGGTCTATTCGCTTGAGACCCTACATGAATGGTAGGTGAAGGGTAGCTTCCTGTAGCCATAGAAGTATTCTTATTCATCCTATCTCACTGAGCACCACCTGGTCCCAAACCACCAAGGTCTCTGTCGAAGCATCAATCACCTGCATGAGACACAACACGTGTAGGTGAAACCCATGTAGGGGTGAGTAACACAATACTCATTAGGGACCCCAAACCACAAAGAAAAGACCACAAATCAAGACCACAAGGAAAAGACAACTCACAATAGGTATAACTAAAATTATATAAAGTAAGATTATCAGTCATAAAGATGAATCATCTTATACTACTGAGGGAATCACCCCTGATGAGTCACTAGGGTTAGCTCGATTACTGGACCACTAAGGTATGCTTAGCTGCAGGACCACTGAGGTCTGCTCAGCTCAGCTACTGGACCACTAAGGTCGACTGAGCTACTGGATCAATGAGGTATGCTCGGCAACTACACCACTGAGGTCTGCTCGACTACTGGACCACTGAGGTCTGATTGGATACTGGACCACTAAGGTTCACTTGGCTACTGGACCACTGAGGTTCGATCGGCTACTAGACCACTGAGGTCCGCTCAACTACTAGACCACTGAGGTCCACTCAGCTACTGGACCACTGAGTTCTGCTGGGATACTAGACCACTGAGGTTCACTCGGCTACTGGACCACTGAGTTCTGCTCGTCTACTAGATCACTGAGGTCCGCTAGTCACATCCTTCATGTTACAACCAGCCATAGGATTCCCACTCTCCATTATGCTTGATGCTGGTAGAATCTACTCCTCAATCCATCGGTCGTATCTCTACTTCCACAAAAACTCATTTAGAGTATACCCAAAATACCATATCATTGAAAGGGTACCAACGCTGTAGATGACACATCAATCAGATGCCCGGTCTGAAATATATTGGCGTTTTAGTAAATAGGGGACGGTTGTGTCTGAGTGCAGTTCAACTTGGTCAGACCGACCTAACCAACCCAGCCCAGGGGTCCTGCATGGCTTGACCCGATTCAGCCAACCCGACCCAACTCGGTTGGTTCTAGGCCAACTCGGTCCATCCTGGCTCTATGAACAGGCCCATTGGGCCTTGCTAGACCCAACTTGGTTCAGCTGTGGGTCCAGCCTTCTGGGTCACTCAGCGACCCGGTTTGCATTCTCCGGCCTGACCCGACTTAGTCGGACCAGCTTCTTTCTAGCCAGGACACACAACTGCCTAGTTCGCTCCATTGGACTAGTCCACATTGGCGAGATGACTTGGCTCTATCCTGGAGACTGCACTAGCATCCGGTTCATGTAGCCACACGGCCAGCTGAGGCCGACCACCTTCCCTCCGCACGCAGTCCAGCATGGACCACGTGCTAGGCCACGCCACAGCCCACCCCGTGGGCCGCTCGAACCAACTTGGCGCTTGACCGACACTGCTTCCCTACACCACTACAACCCCTACTAGATGCGGCCTCCTTCACCTCAGCATGCCGCCTCCCACTCGTGACCACCGCGGGCGCGCCGGTGGTCTCCTCCACAGGCCACCAGACTCGCTCTGATAGTCCATTTTTTGGTCTGTATGCACTTCTAAGTTTCTTGGGGTGCCACTATCACTACCACATACTCCTCACTATTTTTCCATCACTTCAGGGGTCCGACATCATTTGAAACATACCAAAAAAGCTCAATGTGACCATAAGGGTCAGTCGGGGAAGAACATAAGAGGGAGAGGAGATCACAATGAACACCCAAAGAAAAAAACATCAGTCTTGTTCATTTGTCCTCTATTCGTTGAATTAGAATAAAAAGGGGAGACGTTCAAAAATATCACTAAAATAATAATCCCCTCTTTAATCCCTACTATAATATTTCCAATCCTTCAAGAAGAATTCATCTACGGATCAACTAGTTAGTGAGTTGATCCGCGTTCTTCGATTTTAAGGGAAGAACAAGGGAAAAAAATGGACCACAGTGCTGGCGAGTCGATTTATAATGATGAAGAGAAATAATAAAATAACTTTTTTAAGTTATTTTATTTTTCTTCTCAAAGTCCCGAAAATAATCTTTTTTAGTCGACCCGTGCCAGTCGATGTTAGGACCTTCCTAGGTGAATCCGGATGATCTGAGTTCAACAGTGCCCTCATATTTTTGATCTTGGTACCATTTAAATGTTATAAAAAACCCACTCACATGATTATTTAATGAACTTTAAAAATAGTTTGAAAATAAATTCCGACCACTCCAGGTCTCAGAATCACATGCCCTCTCAGATCCTGGTCTTGAAATAATCCGATATAATTTAAAAAAATTACATGGAATTCTGGGACATTACATAATCTACAAACACCCAAAGGCACATGTAGGGTGTGATCTAAGAAGCCCAGTAGGGTTACATCAAGGATTCCATAATAGTTGCCAATATTAAATTAACCAAAGTGAGATTTCAATTTAAAACTAACAAGTTTTTCATTTAAAAATCGTATTTAAAACAAATTATTATTTACATTTCAAAATATGGAATACATTTCAAATGATGGAATATTTCTAAAACAATGGTGCTTTTCACAAATGGATCAAAAACGATTTTATATAAAATAGTTTATATAATTCAAAAGGCATGTAAAATAGTTTACAATAATGGAATATATTCATTTGAAATACAAGAAAGAGAGAAACACAGTCATATGACTAAGACAATATAAAAGTTCCTAGCCAAGGGACTCCACACTCAAGGTGACCAAACAATATGTACATACATACCTTTAATATCAGGTCAAAGAGGACTCATCACCATCACCTAAGAGATGTGATGTGCTTCATTTATGTTTTGTAATGTTGTAAATCATAGAGTGTCATCCAATAACTCACTAACTACCTAAGGGTTGCATGTGCTATAATAAAATATCAACGATGTGAAATTTATTTCAAGAATTCTTAAAATAAAATTAATCCCATTCACCATTTCAAATATTCTAATTTTCTATTTTAAAACCATAATGAGTTTTTAATAAAAAACATTCCTTTTTCCAAGATAAAACCCAAAGGTTTCTATCAAAACCATTTTAAACCATTTTCACAATATAATAATTTGAAATCAAATCATAATTCAATTTCAAAATTCACTTTCACAATTAAATTCAATAATTTAATTTTCAAAAAATTCCATCAATTTCACAATAAACCCCCAATTCGATAGAATTGGGGTTTTCTACAATTTTCCATCAAATCCATTTCCAAAATTAAATTCAACAATTTAATTGAAACAATTTATATAAACACACCCCAATTCAATGGAATTGGTATTTTTTACAATTTTCAATCAAATCTATTTCCACAATTAAATTCAAAAATTTCATTGAAACAATTTACTTAAACACACCCCAATTCAATGGAATTAGGGGTTTTCCCAATTTTATGCCAAAACCAATTTCCAAAAAACCCAATTCAATGGAATTGGGTTTTTAATCAAACCATTGAAATAAATTTCATTTAATATCAAGAAATTTCATTTAATTAAAACAATTTAAATTAAAAAAACAATTTATGGTTAAGATAAATTGGGAATCGTGACAGAACCACCTACCTTGAGATCAAGAGATCTCGAATCACTAAACCCTAGATAAGGTTTATCAATGAAGAATGATGATCACATAATATGGGTAATAAGGAATAAACCTAGGTTTATAATCCAAAAGGAGGGTATTAGATCCACAATCCAACATGAGGATCCATGGAACCCTAGGGAGGAAGGGAGAGATAGAAGGAGAACATGAATGAGGAGAGGAAACCTACCGAGTGAAGATCCAATGATGTTCCTCAAGCTTTGATCTACTTCTAGGAGGGTTATGAGGGAACAAAAACTTTTATTGGGAGCTCCAAGGAAGGGATAAATTGATTATGGGTCGTTCTAGTCTATTGGGTACCTAAAGGGGGGGGGGGGTCAGGGATTTTTAATAAAAAATTAGATTAATTAAAAACCCGTATGCCTGGTTAGTTGGGTAGACCTGCACGATTAGAGAAAAAAAGGTGGCCTGGATGTGCGCCCGTTTTAGATGGGACACATGGTTTCTACTAAGAGGGTTCATATATTGACTAACCATACACCATCCATGAAAAATCTCACTTCCTTAAGTTGCATAGTTTGCTATGAGAGGGCGCATAGTTTGGGAAAACCAAGCTCCAACCGTGCACTAGCCCAAAATTTTCAAAACTCTTAAAAATTAAACCAAAAACAACCCCACACAAAACCCATCCAAATATTGGTAAAAATATGGGATTAGTAATATCTAAAAACAGTAATATGATGTTACAACCTCCCCACCATAAGAACTTTCTATCCCCAGAAAGCCTACGAAGAATCTTTCATGCCAAAAAGATGAGGCCACTACCCTCTCATCAGTGCCTCACTCTCCTACATATCATGAGAATAAAAACCATGCTACTATAGCACTAAAACCAAAGGTATCATCCTCCCACAAAGTACCTTGGTGTTAGAATAAACTATCCTGACTGGCTGTTCTATCAAGGATAAATCATGTTCAACCTCAAGATCACTCCATCTCAGAACATGATATGGATCAGATACTTACGAAGATGAGATACATGGAACATGTTATGTATCAAAATTAGTTGTGGTGGAAGTGCTAAATGGTAAGTAACTTTTCCTACCTATTCAAAAACCTCAAAAGGTCCCATAAAATGAGGATCAAGTTTCCCTTTCCTCCCAAGCCGTCGATCACCCAACTGGGGTGAGACTTTCAAGAACACCTAGTCACCAACTGAGAATTACAATGGTATACAATGACAATCAACATAAGATTTATACCGGCTCTATGCCATAAACATTATCTTAATAATCAACTAAATCATTGTTATCATCTCTTGGACCAGGCTTGGTCCAACCAAGGAACTTTCACCAATCTCCGAACAACATAACATAGATCTACAAGGATGACCATAAAAGGCCTTAAAAGGATCCATTCTAATCATAGATTGGTAATAATTGTTATAAGAAAACTCAACCATCCCCAATTGATCATCCCAATCTCCACCAATATTGATAAAACAAGCGCAAAGCATATCTTCAAGAATCCGTATAGCTCTTTCTGTCTGGCCATCCAACTGCGAATGCTATGCCATGCTTAAATGAAACTGAGGTACTAGTTCCTTTTGAAGGTATCTTCAAAAGTAATAAATAAATCAAGGATTCCTATCAGATAATATAGAATAATTAACTCCATGCAAATATAAAATCTCTTTTACAAATATATTTACCAACTCCTAAAATTTGGTTGTATCATGAATGGGTATAAAGTAAGATGACTTGATCAGCTGATCAATCACAACACATATCACATTCTTCTTTCTCTAGGTATGCAAAAACCTAACCAAAAATTCCATAGAGATCTCATCCCACTTCCAAGTAGGGAATAGAAGTGACTGAATAAAACCCAAAGGTTTATAGTGCTCAGATTTAACTTGTTGGCATGTATAATAATGAGAAACAAAATCAGTGATGCCCCATCTCATACCTGGTCACCAGAATTGACGCTGAATGTCATAAAAAATATTCTTGGTTCCTGAGTGCACTACCCATTGGGAATGAAAAAAATCTCCCATCATATCTTTCCTTTCTGAATATGTTACCACAAAATAGTTCTGAAAACATAGAATGACCTCTTTGGATAATGAACAATCAACACCGATCTTCCCACAATAAAAAGAGTATATACTGCTACAGAACTCATCATTAATATGTTGTTCCTAAATAATCAATTTGAGAAGAGTGGATATCAACTGAAAACTATCCAAGGAAACCTCATCCCTTGATTCTCATACTCCAATATGTAACTATACAAAGAGATCCATCAAATTTCACTCTTTTGATGATTATTCCACTACCCGGATCAGAAGTTTCCTACTCAAAGAATATACAATAACCTTACCTTTCTTCAGGGTATAGGAAATGTAAAAATAAAAAGACTACAGATATTCCACCCAATTACTTTGGAAGGGATTCAAATATTTTTGAGATAAGATATAACTTAAGCTCTTATGTTCAAAAAACATGACAAACCTTTCTCTGTAAAGGTAGTACCCCCAACTCTTAAGCACGTACAACACAACTACAGGTTCAAGGTCACAGGTCAGATAATTCTTCTCATGTGACCTAAGATAATGAGATCCATAGGCGACAACATGATCATCATGCATAAGAATTCATCCCAAACCTGAACCCGATGCATCAAAAAATACCACATATCCTTGCCCGACCTCTAGAAGAGTCAACACCAGTGTAGTAGTCAAAAGTCATTTCAGCTCAACAAAAGAATTATGACATTTTTTATCCCAAGAAAACTTTACTTCTTTCCAAGTTAGCAGAGTCATAAGAGATTCCAACATAGATAAGTCCTTAATGAACCCATGATCATATCCAGCCAAACCCAAGAATCTCTAAATTTTGAAGATATTTTTTGGTTGTTCCCATGTCATAAAAACCTTCACCGTTTTATTATCAATTAAAATACCATGTTTTGAAACCAATTTTCCCAATAATTTCACTTCCTGGATCTAGAAATCACATTTCAAAATCTTGAAATAAAGTTAGTGATTTCTCAAAAAACTCATAACTATTCTCTAATGATGCACATGACCCTCATACAACTTAGAGTAAACAAGGATGTCATAAAAAGAGACTACCATGAAAGTATAAAGATACTCATGGAAAATCCTATTCATTAAAGCAATGAAAACTATAGGAACATTGGTTAGACCAAAGGGCATAACAAGGTACTCATAGTGGTCGTACCTGCTTTGAAAGGTAGTTTTCTGAATATAAAATTATTTTATTCTCAACTGATGGTAACCAAATCAAAGGTTGATCTTTGAAAACCACTTTTACCCTTTCAACTGATCAAAAAGAACATAAATATGAGGAAAAAAATACTTCTTATTTATCGTCACTCGATTGAGCTTTCGATAATCAACACATAGGTGAAGTAAACCCTAAGATCTCTTAGCAAAGAGAACCAATGCCACCCATGGTGAAACACTTTGGTGTATAAGGCCTTTCTCAATAAGGTCATCTAAATGGGACTTCATCTCTTTCATTTTAGCTGGTTCCATATGGGAAGAGGGAATAAAATCTAGTTGAGTACTAGGCATCAAGTTAATGAAAAAATCTACCTCCCTTACTGGTGGAAAACCAGAGAAGTAAAAAAAAACACATCAGGAAACTCAATGAAAATTGGAGGGAGATCACCACTCAAAGATTATATCTCTATATCAAAGGTAAACACAAATATCACTTTCTCTAACTCTAGATAAAAAGGCCTGAATCTACCCAACCTTGGGTCTCATTCTCCTTGGAAGATTCAGGATACATCATTAGACACTGTAATGGGGACCCATTGAAGATAACAATTAATCCAGGATTTATTAGAAATGTTCCAATATATCCTAAAAATGACGTCAAGAAGTTTCATGTTGGGAACTAGAAAACTCCAAGTAAGATTGACATCAGATAGAGAGAAAAGACAAGTGGGACTATAAAGACCCTGCTCTCTCTTCATACCAAGGGGTGTAGTATTATCCATTTCATAAGATAAAAGCTTCGTAATAAGATTAAGCATATTAACAACACACGTGGAAATAAAAGAATGAGATGAACCAGTATCAAATAAAGAAGTCACTAATGATGAGGTTATAGTGATGGTACCTCTCATGGTCACTTGAATTCTTCCTCTAGAGACTCTTCCACCACGTGAAGAAGCTTCACTCTAGATTCTTATAGTTGACACCATTTTATACATGAAAAAAATAATTGTACCACAATTTTATAAGGTGAAGATGATCCCGTGCCACTATGTGAATGGAATAAACATGGAAGAATCATGTAGGTGACCTGAGCGTCCACAAGAACCATAAAACTTAGGTTACTCAGTGAAAATACTATTTGAATTCCCTAGATTTACACACTGGTAACAAATCAAAGGGCCTCTACCAGGAACGTCAAGAGGTCTAGAGTGACCCTTCTATCGAGAACCACCATAAGAATCATCTTACTTCCTCTTTACCTTAGAGTAATGCTCACTACCACTGGGAGTGAAGGAAAATCCTGATAACCCTCACTTGCCATCCGGGTCCATCTCGAAAATCAGTGATCTATCCAGTACATCAGCATATGAAGGTAGTTTCAGCAAGAAAAACTGAGAATGATTATACTATCAAAGTACCAACTTGAACTATCAAGACTTTATCTTCTCATTATATACAATCTAAGGTGTGAAATACACGTGCTCAGTAAAACAACTTGAATACTCTATCACGGTCCTGTCAGCCTACTCAAGTTTGAAAAACTTCATATCCTTGGCCAACCACATCGACTCTGGATAGAACTAGTCTGTGAAAATAACCTCGAAGTCTTTCTACTCTAATACCTCATGTTTCTTCATCATCACCATCGTGTCCCACCATATCCTGCTTGGTCTTTCCAATATGAAGGTGACACACTTTACCTTGATTTATTTGGGTGTGTCCAAGAACCCAAAAAATGCTCCATTATACTCAGCCACTCCTCAACCTCTTGAGGATTACTTGAGACTTTGAATGGTGATCACTTCTCAAAGGAACTCTTGAGAACAAATCTTGAGAACGTCCCTCTGAGGTTTGAAAACTAGAGCCTGAATGAGAACAAGAGGTTATGCCTATCCTAGAGTTGGGATAGTGCGCACAATCACCTCAACCAGACTCGGGTCCATGAGAGGATTCACTTTCTTTGGTTCAGTAGTAGCTTACTCTTGGATGCAATTCAAAAATATCCTTAGAGTCATGATGCTACACAACATCATCAGACGATAAGGAATACATAAAATTACACTCAAACAGAGTGACGAGGAAATTAATCCCAATATATAAACAAAAGATATTTGGATTTCAATATATCCAAATAAAAAGTAGGGAAAAATACTAGAACTAATCCTCAAGATGTCTGTCCCTAACCACCCATAGATACTTAAGGTTAATTTCTCCGAGAGATGAGAAGGAACTCAATTAAAAATTCCACCTAAGTCTCGAAAAGATTACACAATGCATAATGACTTCAAGACAAAAAGATCAACCTAGAGCTATGAATAGCTTTGTCACGGACCAGCTTGGGTACCCTGGTAACCTAATAACCAAGTTAGTCCTGATATAGCTTGAAGGGTGTTACCGATCCCCATGGGTTGGAAACTAGAACCTAATATCATAAAAAATGATAGTGAGAACAATTTTTCTATAGACATTGCGGAATTAAAAGAAACAAGACAATATGCATACAAAAGAAGTTCCATTGGGTGTAGTGTAGTAGAAGTAAAACAGGAATAACAACCCAAATGACTAAAAAAAGTACAAAAAACAAGTAGAAATTCCCAATTCCTAACTCAGACACAACCCACCAAGTCCACATATCAACAACTAGAATCACCTCCAAGTGGTGCTTTACCCCTGCTCAAAACTAGAAGGAGATAATCTACAAACACACAAAGGCACAAGTAGAGTACGAGATAAAAATCCCAATAGGGTATCACCAAGGATTCCATAATATATACCAATATTAAATTAACTAAAGAAAGTTTCAATTTAAAACTAACAAGTTTTTCATTTCAAAATCACATTTAAAACAAATAACTCTTTACATTTCAAAAGATGGAATACATTTCAAATGATAGAATATTTCTAAAATAATGGTGCTTTTCTCAAATGGATTAAATAAACACATTTATATAAAATAGTTTATATAAATCAGAAGGCATGTAAAACAATTTACAAATATATATTCATTTTAAATATAATAAAGAGAGCAACACAGTCATATTCCTAAGAAGGTACAAAAGTTATAGGCTAAGAGACTCCAAAATCAAGGTGACGCGATAATACGTACATATGTCCCTTTGAGATTAGGTCAAAGTGGACAGATCACCATATCCTAAGGGATGTGACATGCTATATTTATATTTTAGAATGTTGTAAATCATAGAGTTTCATCCAATAACTCACTAACTACCGAAGTCTTTCATGTGCTCTAATAAAAAATCATTGATTGAAAATTTATTTTAATAATTCTTAAAATATAATTAATCCCATTCACCATTTCAAATATGCCAATTTTCTATTTAGAAACCATAATGTATTTTCAATAAAAAAAATTCCTTTTTCTAATATAAAACCCAAATTTTTATATCAAAATCATTTTTAATACATTTTCACAATACAAGAATTTGAAATTAATTCAAAATTCAATTTCACAATTAAATTCAATAATTTAATTTTCAAAAAATTCCATCAATTTCACAATAAACCCAAAAGTCAATGGAATTAGGGTTTTTCATAATTTTCCATAAAATATATTTCCCCAATTATATTAAACAATTTAATTGAAACAGTTTCCATAAACACACCCCAATTCAATGGATTTGGGGGGTTTTCCCAATTTCATGCTAAAACCAATTTCCAAAAATCCAAATTCAATGGAATTGGGTTTTTAACCAAACCAATGAAATCAATTTAATTATTATAAATAAATTTCATTTAATTCAAACAATTGAAATTAAAAAAGAAATTTAGGGTTAATAAAAATTGGGCATCGTGACGGAGCCACCTACATCGGGATCAACAGATCTCAATTCACCAAACCCTAACTAAGATTCATCAACAAAGAATGATGATCATGGAATCTGAGTAACAAGGATCAAACCTAGTTTTATAATCTAAAATATATGGTATTATATCCACAATCTAACATAAGGATCCAAATAACCCTAGGGAGAAAGGGATAGATAGTAGGAGAATGAGAACAGGGAGAGGAAACCTATTGGGTAAAGATCGAACAGTGTTCCTCAAGCTTAGATCTGCTTTTGGGAGGGGTCTGAGGGGCCAAAAAATCTTCTTGGGAGATCTAAGGAAGGTATAAATTTATTATGGGCCATTTTGGTCCATCGGGGACCTAAAAGGGTGGTTCAGGAATTTTTAATCAAAATCTAGATTAATTAAAAACCAGTACGCATGGTTAGCTGGGCAGACCCACACAGTTAGACCAAACCATGCGGCCTGGCTAAGTACTTGTTTTAAATGAACCAAAATATTTCTCCTAATAGAGAACATGGATTGACTAACCATGAACCAACCATACAAAAGTTTACTACCTTGAGTTTCATGGTTTTCTCTAAGAGAGCGAACAGTTTGGGAAAACTTTGCACCAACCGTGCACTAGCCCAGGATTCCCAAGACTCTTAAAAATTCAACCCAAAACAACCCCAAACTAAACCCATCAAAAACTTGGTAAAAATATGGATTTAGGAATACTTTAAAATATTAATAGGTTGTTATACTATTCTATGGTCTTGGTTATCTTGTTAAAAACTCTATAAGATTTACTTGAAGCTGAATGACCAAGGAAAATTCATTCATCACCTTTAGAGGAAAACTTGTCAAGATTATAATTAGTGTTAAGAATAAATACTTTTCAACCAAAAATTCTAAATTAATTAACCTTAGGTTTCCTATTATAAATTCAAATTTCATAAGGGGTTTTCTTTAATATAGGTTTAATTAAATCTCTATTAATTATATAGCAGGCTATATTCACAGCCTCTGCCCAAATGTAGATAGGTAAGTCATATTAATTAAGTATTGTTCGAGCTATCACTTGAAGTTTTATATTTTTTCTTTCAATAAATCCATTCTGCTAAGGGATTATAGAAGTAGATAATTTATAACTATATCCATTTTGCGAGAAAAAATATTTGAAGTCTTGATTTTCAAACTCATAGCCATGGTCACTTCTTAAGGTCTTAATTATAAGTCCACTTATATTTTCTAAATATTTAACATACTTGGTAAAATAAGAAAAAGATTCAATTTTGTGTGATAAAAAGAACACCTAACTATACCTTGAAAAGTAACCTATAAGTACATAAACACAATTATTCCTGTTGGGAATGTATTATCTCAACAATACTCTATAATATTTGTTGATTTTTATGTTCACAAATATTGTTATTTGTTTTCTAATGAAGTTATGTTAAGTATGTTTCAATAATATATATCATGTTTTTTATATCTTTGATGAAATGAAAATCCACAGGATGTGTTCTGAAAACATTGTTCATACCCTACGTTTGGTGAATGCATGTATGGTTCATCATCCCTAGGATATGCTGAATAGTTTGTGTATAGATTAGAAACCATACACTGGATATTAAGCATATGGATTGTCAACCCTATATTTGGAAATCAACAAACATATGGAATATAAACCCTATGTTGGAATCTAAAATCACTATTCATACCCTATGTTTGGGAAATTGAACGTACAGTCAATCAATGCTACGTGTGTAATTTTTTATGATGAAAGAATGAATGTATGGATCATAATACCTATGTTACACATAGATAAAAGTATGGTTAATCAGCCATACATTAGTAGGAACCCTATGATATGAAATGGAATCCTACTCTATGCATTTCAACCCTACGTTTGTCTACTCAACAATAGAGTTTTAAATCCATGATTTCATCTGAGTTTCATGAATGATATTGATAAAATTATAGGCTGATTGAAAGTTTCTCAATAACTAATTCAAAGCTTGTTGTGATTGATTCAAAGAACCTCATTCATCAAAGAAAAACAATCCTTTTCTTAAGGGAAGTTACAACTCCCCTGGTCAATATGAATTTGAATTGATGCATTCACTTAGGCGATTTTCTTGGATCTAATTAATTAAAAGAAATCTATTTATATGATCAAAGTATTTTTGAAATCAAGGTGGTGTGTGTGATATATGTTATATGTGTGATAAAATTTTCATTAATTCACACATACAACTGTATTCTTATTAATATCTTTTATTGTTTTTCTGAAAATAAAGATTGAATCTGTTATTTTACAGAAAATGCTACACTTTGGAGACATACATATTTCAAAATCATACTATTAATGATGTTGTTTACTGATATTAATATTGGATATCATTTGAAACCATGATTGATTTAGAATTATTCTTTCTTGAAGAGTTTAATTTCTAAAGAAGATCCATCTACTGTTAGTTTCTACTGCAACTATAAAGATCAACCCAAACTATAAAAAAATCAAACTCTTTTGATTTATTAGAGTTTCAAATGCTCATACCCAGTTTTAGTGAAGTGTCAAATTATTGTACTAAGATATGGATAATAGGTTCCCTGTTAAAGAACCTTAAGGCTCTGTTTATCTTTGATTGTAAAGGTGTCAATAGCCTGAATTCAGTTGTGGATTTAAAGTTCTATTGATAAGAGAACCTTTCTAGTGAAATTCACTAAGATCATAAAGAGAGTGTTGGTGGAGTGGACTAGGGGATATTTGTGCCTCGAATGACTATAAAATTATTGTTTTCATTCTTTCTATTTATCCACTGCTCATATTTCTTATAGAATTAAACACCACATATCTACATAAATTTCAAAGGAAGTCAAAAGCAATAATTTTCTGAGATTTTAGAAAAGACACAATTCACCTCCCTATTGTGTTATCTTTGTATTATTCTAACCCAACAATTGATATTAGAGGATGTTAGATTTTGGGATAAATCTATAACAATCTGAAAAGTATAAGGTCTATACAAATCAGATGGCAATGGATGATCCAAAAGAAGGAATGTCTATGGTTTTTGATCCATAATTTAATAGAGAAAATTATAGATGATGGAAATCATGAATGATTATCTATTTGAAGAATCTTGGATTCAAAGTTTATTCAAAAATCATAACTACTTATTCAATTATTGAGAAACCAGAAATGTGGACTGCCAAAATAGAAGATGAATATGACATCAATTCAAAAGAAATGAATGCTATTATATATGGACTTGGTCTTGATGAGTTTAATCATGTATCAGAATGTCCTATTGCCTATGAGATGTGGTAGACAATAACTTTCGCATATAAAAGATAAAATATAAGATAGATGAGATATGATACTTCTAAACTAAAGTTTTTCACCTTTATAATGTTTGATGGTGAAAGAAACACATAGATGAATGGAAGGTTAATAGAGATTTTCAAAAATATTACTACCTTGGGAGATCCCATCAGTCAATCTGATTAAGCACTGAAAGTACTCAGAGTACTTCCCTCTAAATGGAATGGAAAATCTGCCACAATTCATTAATCATCACCTATCAAGAATTTTAATATAAAGGAAATAATTGGTAATATGATGATGTATGAAGTAGAAATTAAAGTTAAAATTGAAGACTATAAGATCATAGTAAAAAGGTAAAATACTTCCCTAAAAGTAACATCTTAGAATCATAACAGAAAAAAACAAGAAGTCAAAATAGATAAAAATTCAGGCTCCTTAGATTCTAAAATGGAACTAGCTCTACTAGCTAGAAAATTTATAAAATTTTACAAGAATAAAAGAGGCTTCAAAAAATCCTTCAGGAAGGATGAGAAAGAACCTATAGAAGTTTGATGCTATGAATGAAGAAAATTGGGTCACATTAGACCTGATTACCCTCAATTGAAAGATGAAAGAAAAAGGTTAGAAAAGAAATATCATAATAATAATGACTATGAGTATAAAGGTAATAGAGACATGAATTCTACATGGAGTGTATCTTAAGACTCCATAATCTCTTCAAAATATGATTTAGAGAAAGATATAAGAAAACTAAAAGCCAACATGTGAATTATGGCCAAGGAAGAATAATAAGTACAATCCTATTACTCCTCTGATTCTGAAACTAATAGTTTATCAAATAATAAATTAGCTACCTATTATCAAATGTTAGAAGAGAAATATTATTATTTATTAAATAATCATAAATCATTGAAAAATATTCACAATTCTATTTTAGGAGAAAGAGATACCATGCTAAAACAACATTAAGATTTAGTTAAAAAATTCAATTCTTCTGCATCAAATTGTATTGATCATGAAAAAATGATTAAAGAATTATAGGATGAAGTAGAATCTTATAAAAGTACTGATCTTATTTTTACTAAAGGAGAAAAAGTTTTAAATGAGATCCTTAGAAGGAATGTTGTTAAAAGAGAAAAAATTTGGAATAGGAAGCAAGGGTGAAAAATCAAAACTATACAATTTTTTTTGTGCTTAATTCAAAAAATTCTACCTGCTATTATTTTCGAATAAAATGTCATTACAATAATAACTATTACTTGAGAAATTATCAAATTAGTGGTATTAAAAATTATTTTATTTATAAAAGTATGTCTGAAGAAAGTAATGAAAATTATGGTAAAATTAGAAAAATCTGGATTCCCAGATCATTGCTTACTAACACTGTAGGACCCAAAAAATATGGGTACCAAAACAAACATTTTTTTAAATTATTTTGTAGGAAAAAGGCCAAAAGAACTAGAATTATATATGGTATATGGATAGTGGCTGTTCCAGGAACATGAGTGGAGACTAATCAAATTTCCATACACTGAATCAAATGATTGGAGGACTATTTACTTTTGGTGAGAATGAAAAAGGAAAGATTATTTGAGTTAGAACTACTGGAGATCCAAATACTATCTCAATCAAAAAAGTACTAAATGTAAAAGGGTTAAAAAACAAAATGATAAGTATCTATAAACTTTGTGATTATGGTTTCTATGTTGATTTTTCTAACAATTCCTACCATGTTATTTAAGATAAGTTTCTTAAGTTTAGAGCACCAAGAACTAACAATGTTTATACCTTGGATTTAAATTTCCCGTGTAAACAGAAAGTGAATTGTTTAAATGATAAGAAAAATGAGTCATGGATTTATCATAGAAGACTTGGAAACTACAATATATATTCTTTACATAAATTGTCTAAGAAATAGTTAGTTTTTGATTTTCCTAGTCATAATTTTGATAATAACATATTCTATGATGCTTGAAAAATTAGAAAACAACACCAATATTGTTTCAAATATATTAACAAAATTTCTACATCTAAACCTTTAGAAAATATCCACATGGATTTGGTTAGACCATCCAAATTATAAATTTTTTTTGGTAAATTATATGTTTATGTTTTAGTTAATGATTATTCTCGATTTACTTAAGTGTATTTTATAAAACTCGAAAGTGAAGTTTTCACTATTTTTGAAAGTTTTTTAAAAAATTTTCAAAATGAAAAAGGTTTTAAAATAATTTCATTAAGACGTGATCATGGTGGAGAATTTTAGAATCAATAATTTAATTCTTTTTTCTCAAATATGGGTATTAAACACACATTCTCTTCACCAAGAACACCTTAAAAAAATGGAATTGTGGAAAGAAGAAATAGAATTATTCAAGAAATGACAAGAACTATTATAAAGAAACACAACATTCTTACCTATTTTGGGCAGAAGATGTAAGAACAACCTGCTATATCATGAATAGAGTTTTAATAAGGCATATTTTTAAAAGGAACCCCAATGAACTTTGAAATAATAGAAAACCTAAAGTAAATTAATTTAAGGTTTTTGGATGCAAGCTATATATCTTGAATATTAAGGAAAAATTTGGTAATTTTGATCCAAAATTTGATGAAGAAATATTTTTGAGATATTATACTATCTCTAAAGTCTATAGAGTGTTTAATAAAAATTAAATTATTTTTGAAGAATCAATTCTTATTAATTTTGATGAAACTGACCCTTTTATTAAATAGAAATATCAAATAGATGAAGTTACTAATTCATTTGACAACATGAGACTTGTATACCCTAAAACTGATTTTGAAAATGATATAAATAAAATTAAGCCTAGTTTAGAAGATCATGAAACCAAAGAATCTAAAAATTTCTTTCATAGGTATTCTAGAACCTTAAATAACCATCCTTTAGAAAATTGCATAGGAGACTTAGACATAGGAATAAGAACTAAAAGAAATATAGAAAACCTAGCTGAATTCTCCACCTTTCTATCTCAGTTAGAACCTAAGTCTATTGAAGAAACCTTAGAAGATGAGAGATTGATATTATAAATGAAATAAGAACTAAACCAATTCAAAAGAAATTAAGTTTGAGAATTAGTAGAAAGACCATAAAATTATCCAATAATAGGAACTAAGTTGGTCTTCATAAATAAACAGGATGATTAGGGGATCATAACCAGAAATAAAGCTAGATTAGTAGCTAAAGAATATAATTAGAAAGAAGGAATAGATTATAATGAAATTTTTTCCTCTGTAGTTAGATTAGAAGTCATTATAATCCTTTTATCTTATGCATCTCATATAAATTTTAAATTATATCAGATGGATGTTAAATATTTCTTTTTAAATGGATATTTAATAGATGAAGTTTATGTTGAACAACCTCCTAGTTTTGAAAACCCTCATAAACCAAATTGTATTTTTAAACTTACTAAAACTCTCTATGTCCTTAAACAAGAACCTAGAGCTTGGTATGAAAGATTATGTTCTTTTTTCTTGAAAAATGGATTTACTATTAGATTATATGATCCAATAATTTTTAAGAAAACTATTAGTTCTAATATATTATTAGTACAAATTTATGTTTATGATGTTATTTTTAGTTCAAAAAATAAAGACATTTGTAATTATTTTTCAAAACTAATGAAAAAGGAATTTGAAATGAGTATGATTAGAGAACTAAATTTATTTTTAGAATTTCAGATTTATCAAAAATATTATGAAAACGTTTTAAATCAAAGTAATTATATTATTGATTTATTGAAATAGTTTGGACTTGAAAATAGTAATACTTAGACAACTCCTATGTGTACCAATATAAAACTTGATTTCGTTGAATCTGGAAAACCAATTGACAACAAGTTATATAGTGGTATGATTGGTAGTCTGTTATATCCTACTGCTAGAAGAATAAACATTATGTTTTCTATATGTTTATGTGCTATATTCCAGTCAAATACAAAATAATCCCATCTTACTGTTGTTAAAAGAATTTTTAGATATTTAAAGGGAACTATTTTTCAATCTCTTATTTACCCTAAAACTTCTGATTTTAATTTAATTTTATATTCAGATTCTGAATTTGGAGGTTGTAGATTTGATAGAAAAAGAACCTCAGGAACCTATCAATTTTTAGGAAAATATTTAGTATTATGGTTGAGTAAGAAACAATACTCAGTTTCCTTGTCAATAGACAAGGAATAATATGTTTATACTAGAAGTTTCTGTGCATAAGTATTGTGGATGAAAAACACACTACTATACTCTAAACTAAATTTTAATAATATACCTATTTTGTGTGATAATACTTGTGATATAAATATTTCAAAAAATCTTATAATTCATTATAGGACTAAGAATATTGATACAAGGCATCGTTTTCTAAGATATCATGTTCTTAAAAAGAATATATATTTAGAATTTGTTAATACCGAATATAAATTAGATAATATTTTCACTAAACCACTTCCCAATGAAAGTTTTGATTTTATTAAGGGGGAGTTATGAATATTTAATTTTAAATGAATGTTTATTAATTAGTTCTTAATCTCTTTGTTTTTATTTTAATTAATATGTATATATTGTATTTAATTATTTATTTCTATTTATTTTGATCATTCATGTATTAATTAGATTTAAAAAGAATTTAATTTTAACTTCTTTTTATTCATCTTTTCAAATTAAAAATTAACAAGTATATTCTTAATCAGTGCGAGAAAACCATCTGCCATCTGCCATTATTCTCCTTCACATCCCTTCGGTTTTCAGAGCATTTCTCATTCCAGTTTACTAAAACCCTAAACCTTATAACCTTCAATTGAGGAAACTTAAGAAATGGAAACACCAAGAAGACCTGAAGATATTGATTTAGGTGTATATGTTTACCCGACAGTGAAGTATTAAAAGGTTCTTCAAGGTATGGTGACAAATTTTGATCATTTAAATGAAAAAAAATCTTTTGTTAAAAGAAGAAATTAGATTTCAAGGACTAGATTTTTATTTTTGGATATAATAAAACTCCTATGATATTTGATGTAGAATTAAAAGAGTTCTGTATAAATTATAAGTTTAGTTTTGGAATCGATAAAGATTCAATAATCTCTATGATTCATGATAATGAATTTTCTCTTTCTTCAGTGTATATAGCTAAGCTGTTTCACTATCCTCATGATGGGGATTTTCATTTCGACTTGAGAACTATTGGTGATGAAAAATATAAGTCAAAAGAAATTATGTTTTCTTTGTTTGGAATAAGAACCATCAAGAAAATGATGAAAAATGATCTTACTTATGATAGGAAAGTCATTATGAAGTTTATTCAAACTGGAATTTTTCCTAGAACAGATGAGCTAGAGAAAGTTCTGTACCTAGACATGTATGTTCTGTTTCTATTTTTGAACCAAGTTAAGTTCAATTTACCTCATTTTATGATAAGTTATATTAGTCATTATTTTCATGAAGAATCAAAGATCGGATACTATCCATATAGAAGAATCCTTTCCTTTTTGTTTCTTAGAAAAGGAACAATAGGACATATAAACAGGTAATTGAATAAATCAAAAAAAAAATAGTGGCAGGCATTTATATAGAACTAATAAACTAGAGACACACTAAACTCAACCATAAAAAGGATAGGAATAAGAAACATATAACATTTTTAAAAATGATACAACTAATAATATAGATTAATAATCAAATATAACATAATAGAAGTCAAGTAAAAGAGTAAATAATCATGGGGAAACCATAAAAATTTAGTGAGATAAACCTAGATGTGCTCGATTGGAACCATATACCACTGTGTTGATGCATGCTTAATTTATAATCAACCGAATTGCACTATACTAGCTTCATCAGTGACACTCCTCTAGTTATTACTATTCATATGAGATAGGAAACATGTACATATCCTCAGGACAAGTATAACAACTTTCTCTCAATTTCCCAATATGATTCCTAAGATCCCCTTGATATTAACAACAGATGGTGAGGGGGATGTATGCCACACTATACACACACCACAATACCCCAAGTTTTTAAAAGGTAAAACTATGTTCGATAGTGTATGCGATAAGAAACACTAAACCCAAATGAACAATGATTAATTAAATATGACCTTTATAACCTATAAATTAAATTAAAATGTACGGATAAGATTAAATAATTTATGAAATATATATATATATATATATATATTTAAAATTTATAAATTATTATGAAATAAGCTCTAAATTTTAATAAAGACATCGATTCTTCAAAAAATAAATTTCCTTGAAAAATGATTTTTATTGCTTTTTGTGAGAAAATATTATAATTATTTTTTGATTTTTTTGAAATTTTATTTTATAAAATGAAGATAATTTATTTTTAATAAATTAAGTAATTGAAAAGTTAAATTATTATTTGAATTTGTTTTAATAGTAGCATAATCATTATTTATTTATATTTAATATAATTAATTACATTTAAATCATATTTATACTTGATTTTAATATATGTTTATTTTGAGGCTTAAAATACAAGTGTCTAAAAACTATTTTAAAGTGCATAATGTTTCTCCATTTTAACTAATTTAAATAACCAATAAATAGGAATTATTTAAATGAAATTTATATATTATATATCTATAAATATTATTCTAAATTAATCTAATTATTATTATTTTTAATATGATTATTATAATATCATATTATGCTTGAAAAATGAATTTCCTTGAAAATAGTTTTTTCGACATGTCTGTGGGTTTAATTTTTTATATTAAATCATGTCACTTATGTGAATTTGATTTGATAAAATGGGTTAAATATTTTTAATCAGAATAATTAATATCATATAATAAGGTCAAATTATTTTTTGTTCATAATTAATAGTAAAAATACTAAAAATCGGTTACCACGGTTTATGTTAAAACACGTTGGGGGGGGGGGTAAGCTAAAGTGGTAAATAGAATAACATGTTTATTTTTAACTTTAGAGGTTTTTATAAGACTTATAACTCATAAAATACTTTATTTTTCAATTTTTGAGGCACTTGGATTGAGATTGACTTCCCATTATTGAATTGTTTTGGGTATTTACAAGAATTCCAATCCTCCTCAATTATAAAAGGGAACCCAATATCCTCTCATTTACACCCTTAAAAAACTAATTGATTCATCAAATCACTAACCAAATACCTTCTTTACTTCTCTTACCATGTCCTAGAGTCCCTAGTTTGATCATAAAGTGAATATATAAAGTATTTATGTTTAATCCCAAAAGAGGTGGTCCAAAGAAGAGGTATCAATCTTAATCGAGAATATTTATTTCATTTATTCTTCCACCTCATTTAATTATTACAAAATAATTATGATATAATAAAAAAATTATCTCTCATTCACTATTATGTTATTATTTTAATTTCATACCCTAAATCCATCTTCACTTCCATAAAATGGGAAACAAAACCATCGATCGTGTGTACGGTGGACTACCGCCTCGAGAAACCGATGTAATTTGTTTTCCATAATCACCTATCAAATCTATTTATGATGATTTATTTAATTTTTTTATATTATATTAATTAAAATATTAATAATTCTGGAAAATTAATATATTCTATAACTTCTTATCTTACCATCCATTGAAAAAATGATAAATTTGTTCGTGTGTATGATGAACTACCACATCATGAAGCGATGTGGTTCATTTTATATTACCACAACAAAATGATGGTATATGTAAGTGTATTAAAATCTGTAATATGATATAATGATAATTATTTAAATATAAAATAACACTTACCTTATTTACATCATGATTTTTGAAAAATTGAAACGTTACTCATGTGTAAGTACGACCTACCATCTCCATGATCGCAAAATAGTTTGTTTTTCATAACTATATTTCATTATTGGTTTTAAAAGTATAATTTATGTATAAAAGTATAATTATTTCATGATTATTATTATTTATATCATGAAATAATAATCTCTTTGACCATATTAAATTCACTAAAGTGGGTTTGGATATATGATCCAAATATCATCAAAACGTTCAATATGAGCCTAATTGATTAAGTGAATCGAATATAACATGATAATAAATAAATAAAAGGAATAATAAAATTGAAAAATCTTCTTAATCAAATAAATAATTAAAATAATCTTATTATTTAGTAAGATAAAAAACACACATGACAAGTCAGGCTCTAGGAAAAGGATCTCTCTAAACCAACATTTCCTTTGAGTTATGACCATTCTCTCTCTAACTCACTTTATGCAACTAAATCACTTCATATCTCTATTTAGTGTTATTAAATTATTCTAAATTATGTATATAGTTCTCTCACATATATACCTATATTATTCTCTCTTACTTTGATGGGGTAATACAATCATTATCACCATTCCTCAAATTCCTTCTTCAAGAAGACTATCTTGATTATGATATGTTGTAAGATTATGCAACCAATTTTATTTCTATGGGAAATTCTTATAGTTATGATCAATTTATTTATGTGGAACACATATTGAGTAAAGTTAGTCTCATGATACATCATGTATGGGATTATAGAGTGAACCTAATCAATTATGGGACTCTATACAGCATGTGGTGCTGTCTTGGTGGTTATCCTTAACTTATGTATATGTCATGTTTTGTGTTGTTACCACATTTCCTTTTATATTATGATCTCATGATACCATGTCCTTTATATTATGCTTCCATTTGATTACTCACATACCTTCTCTTTTATGATATCATGTTATACCTTTGAATCAAATGTTATGATTCCTTATCATGTTTATTCCATTACTGAGTTTTTTAGATCATTCCTTTATTTCATATATTCCCCAGGTTATACCATGCAGTTTTAGGTGATCAAATGAATTTTATGAGCTTACTATATATAATAAAACAAGTATGGCATGTTTTTTGTTTCCATTGATGTATTATGAACCCAGTATTCTAAAGACACTAGGAATTTTTGATCCTTGTTGTGTATCGGTGGTTATTTATGCTAATAATTATACAATAATATGTGTAAAAATTCTTGGGTCACTATAGTTGGTATCAAAGTAAAGGTTCAGTTAAGCTTTGGAAACTAGGATGATATTTTTTTTGAAAACCTTAGGATAAGTTTAAGGAGAATAATAATTATAGTAAAATATACTAGAATTTTGGTGAAGTATAGAGTGAGAGGTTTTCAAGAAAAAAAACCCTGTCTGGATACTAAAAGGGGATATCAATCTAGAAAATATGTACCTAGGGGTATTAACCCTAAAAAAGAAACATTGATATGATTCGATCACCACCTAGTGCATGATAATAGGCCTTGTTGCACAACTAGTTTGACACTCCCATAGGATATGCTTTAGTAAATTCATAATCTCTTTAAAAAACATTATGATGAAAAAAATTCCCATAAGATTTTATATTTGGAAATAGATCACAGATAACTTAGATTGAAACCTATAAATTCATAGGCTAATAAATATACGTCATTTATGATTTATCCCTTTAATGTTAATGGTTAACCATGTATGTGTTTAATAATATAAAAATAATCATACCTAATTCTAATTTTTTTAATCAATGGATATAAATAGGAGAAACCAAGTCAATAGATAATGAAAGGGGAAATGTGATGATTTCTCAAATGATATGCACAACCAGATGGGAGTTGGAGTCAAGAACTTTAGGATAATACATTCTCAGCTAACTCATGTTTTCGATCGAAACTTAAATAAAGAGTAAATCCCAAAACCCCCTAAGAAAGATAAAGTTTTAATTTATACCTTTATGAAACAAAGGCCTTTAAATTTCATTAGATCCTATTATCCTTTAATAACATTAAAATGGATCAAATACTTTGAAAAAAATATTCTATATCCTTCAATTATATGATAAAGAGAAGGTTGTTCTTTCTATTTATTATATGGAGGGATAAGTTGATCAATGGTGGGTGTTGATAAAAAATACTAATCCTGAGGAAGATATCAAAGTGATTGAGTGGAATTAATTCTATAATTTTTTTTCAAAAACTATATTCCTTGAACTCTTTGACTTAAAATGGAGGTGGATTTATATAGCCTCAAGTAAAAGGATAAACAATCCATTGGGGCATAAAAAGTTACCACATCCCTTGAAATTAATGTTGACCTCTTCTTTAGTGGTATAAATCCAAGTATGTGAAATGATATGATAGTTTTATACTTTGACAACTATGATGAAATTTTCTGATGTGCCCTCAAATTTGAAATGAAGATTAGTGAATCTCACAGTTGTCATGGGGATAAAAAGCGAAAAATGGAGTTTAATTCTAGTGGTATGATAGAAAAATATAATGGTGGAAAGAAATTAAAACATCCTAGTTGTCAAAAGTGTGGAAAGAAGCATCATGGAAATTGAATAAAGGGGACAAGGAAGTGATTTTGGTGTGGGAAGGAAGGGTTCTTAGCTAGTGACTGCAGACGGGAGAAACCCACCAATGTGATGGGAGAAAGAAATTTGCTATCCAACCCTCAGCCTGTTGTCCAATGTTTCAACTACAAGGAATAAGGACACTATGTGATACAATTAAATAAGCCAAGGGCTATTGATGAAAACTAACAATAACAACTTCCAAGGAATAGATAGCAAGGGAAAGCTTATTCCATCACAACTGCGAAGGTGGATCCCGATAATGATGTGGTGATAAATATGATAGTTATTCATTCACTAATAGTGAATGTACCTTTTTTATTCTAGTTATATTAATTATTTAATATCATTAAAGTTTATTAGAACTACTCAAGAACCACCTCAAAACATGGAAGTTGAGTTATCAGTGAAGATGGATCATGAGTCAATTATTATATCCCAAACATATAACTCATCCCCTGTCCATATTTGCAGGATGAAATTCTCTAAAAACCATGTAATATTTACTTTAGTAAAATTTTATTCAATCCCAAGTATGGATTGTATTTCCTTATATAGACCCAAAATAAAATTATGAGAGAATAAAATCACCCTTAAAATATTGAATTTACCTCCAATTCTATAAAATTACAAGGAGGAAGATGAATATTCATTGGTATAATCATCTGAAGCATGAATATTTTTGCCTTATGAGAAAGTTTATCTTGATCAAATGATTGAGACTAAGGAAAATATCATTCTCAAAGACATGAATATTGTGAGGGATTATAATGATGTATTCCCCAAAGAGTTTATTGGTCTTCCTCCTAGATGAGAGGTTTAATTTTCAATCAAGATTATACCTAGATATTTTCTAATATCTAAGACTCTATATAGAATTTTCATTATTGAACTTGAGGAGATGAAGAAAAAAATATAGGATAATCTAGATAAATGGTTTATATTCCCAAGTGATTTACCATGGGGTACACCAATCCTCTTAATTAAAAATAAGTATGGGTTAATACACCTTTTCATTGATTATCATGATCTAAAAAAACCATGATAACGAACAAGTATCCCATACCATGGATATAATACTTTTTTGATCAAATACATGGAGCCCAATATTTACTAAAGGTGGACCTTTGGTCAGTATACCAAAAATTAAGGGTGAATAAGGAAGATATTACCAAAACATTCTTTCAAAAAAGGTATGGATACTATGAGTTCATATTGATGCCTTTCATACTCACTAATGCTCCAACAATATTTATGGACTTAATAGATAGAGTCTTTAGAGAATAACATGATTTTTTTGTAGTCTTTATAAATGATGTTATGATATTCTCCAAAATTAATGAGGAGCATGAGAAGGATTTTAATACTATACTAAAGGATTTTCAAAAGAAGAATATACATGCAAAGTAAAACAAATGTGGGTTATATATGAAGGAAGTATCATTGTAGGGGAAAATTATAACCAAAAAGGGGATATATATGGACCCATTTAAGACAAAGGTGGTCTAGGAGTGTCCCATACAAGCATATGTAACATATATTCATAGTTTCCTTTGAATATCTTGGTATTACCAATGATTTGTGAGGAAATTTTCATGATTTTAAAACCTGATAACTAAGATAAATTATAAGAGATTAAATTTTTTCTAGACCAATGGATGTGGAGTGAGTTTAATGGAGTTGAATAATAGGATTACCGTTGAATTGGTACTCACATTAACATCAAGTGGGGATCTTTTTGTGGTATACAACGATGCTTCAAAGAAGGGTTTGGGCTGTGTACTAATGCAGAATGATAAAGTGACAATCTAAACCTCAATGTAGTTGAAATTTCAGGAGTATAACTATTCAACAAATGATATGGAGTTAGTTATATTTATATTTTAATTTAATATCTAGAGACATTATCTACATGGGGAGAATTATGATATATATACATATTATAAGAGCCTCAAATATCTATTCACAAGGAAGGAGCTTAACATGAACCATTGAATATAGTCAGAGTTGATCAAGGACTATGATATCTCAATCCATTATTATCGTATGAAAGAAAAAAGCAGAATATGATCTAAGTATAAAGGATCTTATAATTTTATCAATGATGAGAATTGAGAAGGATCCAATCTTCTTATATTTTTAAATGATGGATACATGAATAATAAAATGACATTCATTATAAATTTCTCAAATATCTACTCACTCATCCATTATTGAGAGGATCAAGGAGGCTTATAATGATAATGAGGCACTACAGAAGAACGTAGTGAGTATTCCAGAGTTCAACTTTGATAAATATAGAGTTATAAGGTTTGGAATCCAGATATGCATCCCATCAAAACAAAATCTGAAGAGGGAGATTCTATATGATTTACATAGATCATCCTTCTCTATTAATCCAGGATTCACTAAGATGTATAGAGTTCTAAAGAATTTTTTTTGGTAGGATAACATGAAGAGGGAGATTATAAAACTTTTATCTCGGTGCTTGGTATTCCAAAAATTCAAGGCTGAATGATAGAATTATAAGGGTATGATTCAATCACTGCCCATACCATTATAGAAATGGGAAAAAAATAACCATGAATTCAATCATAGGACTCCCCAAGACACCTAAAGTCAATAAATCTATTTGGGTGGTAGTCAATAATATTACAAAGTTGAAACATTTCATTACCATCAAAGAAGATTTTCCTATTGAACAAATCACTAAGACATACATAAGGGAAGTGATAATATTGTATGGAGTTACACTATTCATTATATCTGATCAAGATCCAAGGCTTAACTCAAGGTTTTGGAGAAGACTTTAGTAAGAGTGGTATATAAAACTCTGCTTTAATACTACTTATCACCCTTAGATAGATGTTTAGTTTGAGAGAACCATCCAAAATCTAGATTATTTACTGAGATATTGTTCAATAGATTTTCATTGATGTTTTGATCAACACCTCCCCCTAAAAGAGTTCTCATATAACAAAAGCTTACATTATAGAATTAAAATGGAACCTTATGATCATATGTATGGGAAGTAGTGTCATACTCTGACATGTTGGGATGAAGTTGGAGAAAGAATGCTGATGAGACTTGATCTTTTCTAAGATATGATAGAGAAGGTTTAAACTAGTCAATATCATATGAAATCCATGAAAAGTTGACAAAAAATCTATGTAGATAATCATCAATGAGACTTGGAATTTGAGGACAGGTATAAGGTATTAATCCATATTTAACCATGGAATAAATTCATTAGGTTTGGGAAGAATTGAAAGCTAAGTTCAAGATACATCTACTCCTTTTCGATCCTTGATCACATTGATGTGGTGATTTATCGACTAAAACTTCCACCTAACCTATCTTAGGTACACGATGGGTTCCATGTATCACTCTCGAGGAAGTACGTACCAAACCCATAAAATGTATTGAATCTAGAGGTGGTATCATTGGATACAGACCTTTCATATGAGGATAATCCCATGAATATATTAGATCATAAATACAAAGTTAATATGAAATAAGAAAACTCACATTGTCAAAGTTTTTTGGTGAAATCAAAAGTTTGAGGAAGAAACATGTGAACTCGAAGAGGAAATGAAGAAAAAATACCATCACCTATTTTCACCTTAGTATGTAATATAAAATTTTTAGGGGAAAATTTCTTAATGGGGGAAGAATGTGACACCCAGAGTTTTTATAGCTTTTTGTGAGAAAATATTGTAATTAATTATTATAACCTTGAGAAATGTTATTTTATAAAAATAAAATATTTTTTTAAATCATAATACTGATATCAACTTAGGGTAAAATTTTAATATTTTTCATAAAATATTTATTTTCCATGAATAGTGAAAAATACCATATTTTGGAAAAACTATCATTTATTTTTAATAAATTAAGTAATTTAAATGTACCCTTATTATTTTAATTTGATTTAAAAGTAAAATAATAATAATTTATTTATATTTTTTTAAATTAATTACATTTGAATCATCTTTATATTTTATTTTAATATAAGTTTATTTTTAGGTTGAAAAAACATTTTTTCTGAAAATTCTTTTAAAGTGCATAATGTTTCTCCATTTTAACTAATTAAAATAACCCCTAATGAAAAGTTATTTAAATTATATTTATATTATATATATATATATAAATATTAATTTAAATTATTTTAATTATGATTACTTTTCATATAGTTATTATAATATCATCTTATGCTTGAAAAATGCATTTCTTGAAAAATCGTTTTTTTCTACACGTTTGCAGGTTTAATTTTTTAAATTAGATTATGAGACTTCTTTGAATTGAATTTAAAAAAATGGATTCCATAATTTTAATAATAATAATTAATATTATATAGTAAGTTTAACTTAATTTTTTTATAATGAATAGTAAAAATAGTAAAAATCTGTTACCACGGTTAATGTTAAAACTGGTTTACTAGGGGGTTAAAGTAAAGAGTTAAATGAAATAACATGTTTTAAAAATGTTTGTTTTTAATTTTAGAGGATTTTATCAGCCTTATATATCCTCAATTCCTTTATTTTTATATTTTTGAGGAATTTGTATTGAGAGTGACTTCCCATTACTGAATAGTTTTGAGTATTTACAAGAATGCCACTCCTCCTCAATTATAAAAGGGAACACCCTCTCCTTTTCTTTACGCACTTAAAAACCCATTGGTCCATCCAAATACCTTCCCATATCCCTTAATTATTTACCTTACTATGTTCTAGAGTCCTTTTTTTAATGAATCCTATCTATGGAGGCTTAAGGTTTAATCCTAAAGAGGTGGTTTGAAGAAGAGGTGTCGATCTTAATCAAGCATCATTATTTTATTTCTTCTTCAATCTAATTTAAATATTTTTGTATCATAATTATATTATAAAAAAATATACCATATACCATTATGTTTTTATGTTAATTTAATACCATAAATCTTTGTCCACTTCTATCAAATGGGAAACAAAACCATCGATCTTGTGTATGGAGGACTACCACCTCAGGAACCGATATAATTAGTTTTACAACATCACATATCATTTATGTTTATGATTATGGATTTAATATTTATATATAATATTTGTAAAATATTAACCATTCTTGAAAATTAATAAATCATATAACTTCTTACCTAACAATCCATTGAGAAAATGATAATGTCATTCATATGTACGGTGGACTACTGCCTCATGAAGCGATGTGATTTGTTTTATAATACCATATCACAATGATGGAATATATAAGTGTATTTAAATATTTAATATGATATTTATGATATAATTATAATTATATAAATATAAAATAACACTTAATTTCTTTACATCATGATCATTGAAAAATGGAAATGTTACTCATGTGTAAAAACGAACTACGGTCTCCATGATCATAACATAGTTTATTTTTCATAACCATATTTCATTATTTGTTTTAAAAGTATAATTTTCGTATAAAAATTATAATTAATTCATCAATAGTATTATTTATATGATGAAATAATAATCACTTTTACCTTAGTCAACTAACCAAATTGGGTTTAGACATATGATCCAAATATCATCAAAACATCCAATACGAACCTAAATGATTAAGTAAATAAAATATAACATGCTAATAAATAAAATAAAATGAATAATGAATTTTAAAAAGTTTTTTTAAGAATTTAAATAATTAAAATAAGTTTATTATTTAGTAAGATAAAGAACTCATGTGACAAGTCGAGCTCAAGGTAAGGGATTTCTCTAAACCACCATTTCCTTTAGGTTATGACCATTCCCTCTCTAACTCACTTTATCACTCTATTTAATGTTATGAAAATTTTAGAAATTCTATATATAAGTATATTACATATATACATATATTATTCTCTCTTAATTTGATGGGGTAATACATTACTTATATTCATTACCCAAATATATTTTTTAAGAAACCTATCTTTATTATGATATGATGAAAGATTATGAAACCCATTTTATTTACATGGGTAATTATTATGTTTATGATTAGTTTACTTATACGAAACACATATGTATTAAAACTAAATGAATGTGATGGGTGGTCCTAGAATTATATATCCCTTCAATTCATTGAATAGTTTTATAGTCTTATTAGATGTCATATATGAGATTAGGGAGTGAACATAATCCATTATGTGTAACGTCCTGGTTTCAGGTAACGCCCAGAGGTGCCCCGTACCTAGTTGGTCACATGGCCTTAAGCACATTTCCCCAAATTCCAGAGGCTTACGACTAGTAGCGAGGTACTTGGGTGTGATAGTGGGGAAACCATACCCTCATTGGTAGAGTAACTCAATAGAAAGAAATAGGTAACAATAGCGGAAGTAGTAATAACATACAGTAGGTAAACAACGGAAGACTAAAAGTAATAAAAAACTGGAGAACATATATAAATGATTCATGATACATTTGTCTAGGAAAACATACAAACAATTCACAATGATAGAATACAGTACTAAACCAAAGTAAAAAAAGAAAACAAATAAACTCTAGCAGCATCCTAATACTCAACTTAGTCCCATACTCTCCAGATCCACAAAAATCAAGTACATGAAGTATAAGGGCTCTTTCCCTTATCTATAACTACAAAAATATAATCTATTTGGGCCCAAAATCATGACCCAAATAGGGTGTGAGATGAATCCCGGTAGGCAAACACCTAAGGATCTATGCCTAACAGTCAGTGAATATATACATGGAAGACAATAAGAAAAATGAAGTAATAAACAAGAAAGTACTCAAAAGTACACAATCCTACAGTTTCAATTACATTCATTTTTCATATATCAAGTAAGAAGCTAATCAAAACAAGTAACCCTCTGGTAAGTACTCAAAACCTAACCCCTTTGGTTCAACCAATCAAACACAAGCAACCCTCTAGGAAGTACTCACAGTCTAACCCCTCCGGTTCAGCTTTAGCAAAGACTCTCTGAGGAAGCACTCACCGTCAATTCCTCCTGTGGTCTCATATCAGTAACTATAGACACTCTAGGTAAGCACTCAATGTCCAATTACCCATGTGGTCTCATAACGAGGAACTACAGACACTCTGAGAGAGCACAAAGTCTACCCCCCTATGGTCTTGCATTATAAAAGTAAACAGACATTCTAGAGAAGACCTCAACATCCATTCTCCCTATGGTCTACTACACCAGGTTCCCACAACCCTGTGTAAGTCAATTGTGCAAAAATGGTATATGGAATCCAATGTAAACATCAATAACTACTTGGATAAACTGTCTACAACATCTCACATCATGTCATATAAAAGCACTCCATCCTAACTACACTAGGCATGGAAAGCAAGAAGCCTAACATGCAAAGCTAGACCAAATAGTCAATATCAAAACAAGTGTGGTAAACACATCCATAGCATGAAAATTAACCCTATTCACAATTATAAATCCTCTACTCAAGCACAAAAGGAATAACAAGCAATAACAGGGCTAAAAACCATAAACACGCAATACCCCGAACAAGGGTATTGGGCACTTTTGCACATATAACTCAAAGAATCACTATGGAAAGACACAAACCACCTACCTTGGTGTTGCGTGATCTATATACTTGAATCTAAGACTTTGATTCGACCTAGAATTCCGTATATCTACAAAAATGTTAAAAATGCTCAACCAAGGATATCTCACGAGAGAGGATAAATCAAGTAACGATGCTCTAGAAGAAGGAATAACTCACTGATGTGATTCTAACACAACCTAAGAAGTTTGATTCGGAGAACGGATGACGGGTTAGGGGTTTGGAGAAGAATCTACGGTCTTGTTCTCTCCTGGACAAGACGAACCTATAAGAAGGTCTTTTTTTTGAATGAGACGTGACCCTGGTCTGTTTAATGAAATAAAAAGAAATTACATGGCATGTTCTTCAAGGGTACACGACGTGTACTTGATTTAACTAGACTCCACTTTAGGGGGTCTCCAGGTCACCCCACACGACCATGTACTTGACTGTTACATGGCCAATACATGGTCACTCATGGAAACTGGGTACATGACATGTACTCCAAAGTACATGACGTGTACTCCTTAAATTTCCATATTCTCCTCTTTTACTCAAAAACACCAGGAACCAATATTCATACCTGAAAAGAAGATCTGGGCTCTTACAAACTTCCCCCTTAAATAAATTCATCCCCAAATTTCCCTAGAAAGGCGGCGTAGAAGAAGAAACCATGAAAAGCTTTAACCACTATGATCATACGTCAACCTCCCTCTCCCAAGCCTCATCCTATACTCGTCTGTGCTGACATAGTACTCGTACCAAAATAAGAGACCAACATTAGAGAACCTTCATACTGTGATAAAAAATCCAAATATGATGCTCCTCAAAAGATGCGTCCACCTCCATCTCAACCTCCTCGGGTTGAAAAACACGAGACGAGTCTGAGAAGTAATGTCGTAGATGAGAAAAATGGAAGACGTCAGACATATCTCGATACCTCTGAGGTAACTGCAGCTGATAGAAAACCGGCCCGACTCTCTCCAAAACCTCAAATGGCCTGACGTACCTCGGTGAAATCTTACCTTGTCTTCTAATCCTCCAGTGTCTCAACCTCGGTGTGACATGTAGAAAAACCTGATCTCCGACCTTGAACTCTAGAGGTGTTCTCTGTTGATCAACTTAAGACTTCTATCATGACTGTGTAGGATCCATCCTCTTCCAAATCAACTCTATATGCTCTCTGGTCTCCTAGACAAGACAAGGTCCCAACATAGCTACCTCTCCTACCTCCAACCAACATAAGGGTGATCAGCTTGGCCTACCGTACAAAGCCTCAAAAGGTGCCATATGAATAGTTGATTGAAAATTATTGTTGTAAGAAAATACACCAGAGGTATATGCTTCTATCAAGAACCTCCAAAATCTAGGATTCATGCACAAAGCATGTCCTCCAACACTTTAATCGTACGCTCAGATTGGCCATCTGTCTGGGGGTGGTAAGCTGTACTCAGAAGTACCTATGTACCCAAATCCTTCTGTAATCCTTGCTAGACCCAAGAAGTAAAACAGAAATTCCTATCTGAAACAATAGAGTTTGGAACCCCATGTATATGTATGATCTCCCAGATGTACAAACTTCCTAGATCATCTACACTGAAGGTATCCTTGATCAGCAAGAAGTGAACAACTATTGTGATTATGTCAATGGAAACCCAAACTGCATCATTCCCTCAAGGAAACCTCAGTAAACCTGTCAAGAATTTCATCGTGACATCATTCCACTTCCACTCGAAAATGGGTAACTGATGCAAAATCCCTTTTGGTCACTGATGCTCCGCCTTCACCTGCTGACAGGTGGGACACCTCATGACAAACCTGGCAACATCTATCTTCACACCTGGCCACCAATACTGATGGTGCAGATCTCGATACATCTTGGTGACACCAGGATGAACTTCCCAAATTGAGGAATGAAAGTCCCGCATCAGCTCCTTGTGTATGTATTCTGAAACCCATACGCACCCATGAAAGTGAAAGATCTTATCCTCACCTATGGTCCATCCCGAAATAGGGTCCTCTCCTAAAAGGCTCTCCCGTAGGACTAAGCCTTAAAAATATGATAACTGCCTCATTCACACTTGAACAAGTAGAGTAGAGGTAACAAATATAGAAGAAAGGAACGTATTCCCCTATCTGTCGTGCACCTCCAAATGCATTTCAGAGAACAGAGCCATAAGCTACCACTCACTATTGGCCTCCCGAACTGCTTGTATCTGAGTCCTCCTGCTCAATGTAGCAGCTACTGTGTTACCTTTCCGAGGCTTATAGGCAAGATCAAAATGAAAAGGCTGAAGGTACTCAACCCAACTTTATTGTATCAGATTTAGATCACGCTGAGTAAAGATATACTTGATACTTTTTTGATCGGTGAAAACCACAAAATTATCTCCCAAAAGATAATGTCTCCAACAGCATAAGTCATGAACAACTACAACCAACTCGAGATCATGCATTGGGTAATTCCTATCATGTGGAATCAACTGCTGAGACCCATACACTCCTTCCCCCTACATAAGAACTGCCGCTAGCCCGATACCTGATGCATCACAACAAACAATATAGCTCTTGCCTGACTCTGGAAATACTAGTATCGGTGATGAAGTTAACCTCCCTTTCAACTCCTGAAAGGTTGACTCACAAAAATATAACCACAAGTACTTCATAACCTTCTTAGTTAGTCCCGTTAGTGATGCTTCTAAGTGTGAAAATTCTTGTATAAAATTTATGTAGTAACCATCCAGCCCTAGAAAACTCCATACTTCAATGATGTTTTTTAGATGATCCCAGGAAACTACTTCTCTCACTTTATCTGGGTCTACTGATACTTCTATCTCTGAGATAACATGACCCAAGAAGTGAATTTGGTCCATCCAAAAGTGTAATTTTGAGAGATTATCATATAAAAAATTCTCTCTTAGTGTACTCATAATGATCTCAAGATGGGTAGCATGGTCATGTTGAGTGTGAGAGTACACCAAGATATCATCCAAGAAGACTACCACGAAAGAATCCAAGTATGGGTAGAAAACTTGGTTTATCAGTTACATGAAAACAATAGGGATGTTCGTGAGACTGAACAACATAACCACATACTTGTATAGACCATACCTTCTCCAAAAGGATGTAAGAGGTATATCAGATGGTCTAACATAAAACTGATGGTAACCGGATCTCAAGTCGATCTTCAAGAACACCTGGGATCCTCAAAGTTGATCAAATAGATCATCAATCCTTGGTAAGGGATATAGGTTCTTAACCTTCAGCTAGTTCAACTTCTGATAATCCACACAAATTATGAGGGTATCGTCCGACTTCTTTACAAACAAGACAGAAAAACCCCAAGGATAAGTACTGGGTTGGATGAAACCCTTTTCCTGTAACTCCTCCAACTGCTTCTTGAGCTCTTGTAACTCTGGTGTAGCCATCCTATAAGAAGGAATAGACATCAGTGCAGCTCCTAGAATGAGATAAATAGAAAATTATACCTCTCACTCTAGAGGAAAACCTAAAAAGTCCTCGGGAAAGTCATCTTTGAAATGATCCACCACTGGAGGAAAGTCCATCTATGAAGTCCCTTGGTCATCTAGATATAGACCAGAAATCTGGGCTGTAACTCCTCCCAACCCATGATGCTCGGGTCCGGCTCTTCTTGCCTAGAAATCCCATTCACCCTTATGTAAAAAGGATCCACCCTGTGGTGATGTAAAACTCATCCTACAACGATTGCAATCAACAACTTCCTGGAAGGAAACTAACCAGTCCATCCTGAGAATGACATCATAGCCTCTCATCTCTAAGAAATAGAGGTCCTAGAAGAAGTGGCACCCACCAAACTCAAGAGGGAACTCCTTGAACTGACTTACACTAGCTGTTCTAGTCCCCAATAGAGTATCCGATGTCAATACATCAACAGAAGTAAAGATATAGAGCCTAAGGATCTCCACAATAGCAATAGATATGAAACTATGGGAATCCCCTATATTGAAAAGTGAAAAATCTAAGACTGAGGAAACTAGAATCATACCTCAAACTGTAGAGGGTCTGAGATACTGCTCCTATTAGGTCTGCTCCACTACAAAGGTCTGGCTTGTACCATGGCCCTATGACCATGCCTGACCACCCTGAGCCGATCCACCCTATTGTCGCTAAAAGCTTGATAACTGGCTACCACGACCACAACCTCCACCTCAGCCTAATCGGATGGAAGAACTTTAGTTCTCAGACTGATGAGGAACTGGTGGTCCTACTCCTAAATGAGGATTCATAGAAGAACCTCTATCACCAGATTATGGTGAGAAGAACTGACAGAAACGCTAAAGATGACCCATATTTCCGCAAAATCGGCACTCACCTGGGTATCTCGGGCAATGTGGCCTCATATACCCCACCTTCCCTCACTGGTAGCACACCACCTGGCCACTAGAATAAGTATACCACTTCCTCAAATACCCACACATAGATTACCTACGACGATTCCTGTTGTCAGTACGAGGGGTACCAACTTCGAATGCCGAGCCGCCCTGGCTCATAACTCCAGAATCCCTTATATTTCCCTCCATGATTAGCACCTGGTTGACTATAAAAGTGATGGAAGTCAACCTGAATATGTTCACCTAATATCAGATGTCTTGGATAAGACTATCCTCAAACTTCCTCCCTACGAATAACTCATCTCCCCCAGGAATGGGTGTGAAGTGATGCAAATTTGTGAAGCGAGAAGAATACTCCATAACTGGAAGAGAACCCTACTCGAGACTCATGAACTCTTGGGCTCGATCGGCCCTCAAAGTATCCAGGTAAAATTAGTCATATAAGGCATGCTGGAACTCATCCCAAACCATAACCAGCTGGAATCCCTCCTGTGAGATCACATCCCACCATCTCTTAGCGGAATATAGAATCATATACATAGCGAGCTTAACCCTCCTCTCTAGAGGCGTCTCCAGATACTCGAAGATAGATATCATGGATTCTAACCATGAATCTACAGCCTGAGGTCTTCCTTCCCTTGTGAAGGTGGGATGATGCTACTATTGAAAAACCCACATCAATTCTGCCATAGACGGGTTAGGATGCGGTGCACCCCTGAAGGTCTGCATGAACCTCATAACGCCCTCTCGAAATTGTGCATCAACACTTGTGTTTGGAATGATGACTGATGCCAAGACTGATACGACGAGAGGATCTTTTGGAAGTTCCTGATCTTCCATGTCCAGTGTCTGGTCACTACCCTGTATCTGGCGTACAACCGGAGGATGTCTTGGTGTCATGACTCTTCAAGGTCAAACACACACCTTAGATCAAGATTAATAGGGACTAAAACTTATAAGTGAAATAATGGAACGAGTGAAGTAAAGCATCCAAGATTTTAAAAAAAGTGGTTACACGGCGTGTATAACTCCTACACGGTGTGTTCCTTTAAGCCTTTACATGGGAGTGTACTCCCACCAACCCTAGTTGTGTAACACCCCATACACATGGCGTGTTTTCCCTAGACACAGTGTGTACTTGAATCATGTTCTCCTCCCTGAGTTCTTCAACATGACTAACCCACACGGTTCTTCTAGAGCAAGACTACATAACGTGTTTGTTCCTGACACTGCGTGTACTAGAAATAACTTCACAGACCCGTGTTGTTAGTCACATGTCCAGTTAAATGGATGAATCAACACATCGTGTTTTTTCCAGACATGGTGTGTACTAACTACCCATTATCCTCTCGTGTCATTGGTCACATGGCTGGACACATGGACTAAACACACAACGTGTACTTTCGGTACATGGCGTGTTCCACCAAAGATTTCCCAACTCCATGTCTCAGCCCACATAGGCAACAACATGGTTAGGGACTACACAATGTGTACATAGAGTATATGATGTGTACTTAATAAAAACAGTTCCTTCACAAACATAAGAACACATGGCATGTATTTATTATTACACACTGTGTATTCTAGTTTTTTCCAGACAGTAAGCCTCAGAAACTACTCTGGAACCCAGAAAACACTGAAACAAACATTAAAGTGCCAAATTCTGATCCATGAGGGCCCATACTCCCTGCGAATCAAAGCTTGGCATCCTATACATGTCATATACAAGCACAAAAATGCAATGATCCACTAAATTCTGATCCGTGAGGGCCCATAACACCTCAAGAACCAAAGTTTGACGTTCATTCAAACCAAAACTTACACAATTCAATATACTATAAAAAATAGTTATTCTATTAGGGTATCTATCACAACAACATGCATATCTATCACAACATCTATCACAACAACATGAAATCAGTAATGCACCCTAAATGGCATGACAAGAATTCATGACATGTGATCTCTATAAAGTGCCTATATGATACATGAGATGGGATACCCTCATCTCATCAGGTTGAAATAGAAATGAAACCTCAATAATATCTATAATAACAATACAAAACATGTGAATCACCCAATAGTGAAATCAAATCAACTGTAATAATTGTAAAACCAGAAAAATTATAACATATGAGGTAAATTAGATTTTACTTATACACAAGTTAGATACTCCCAAGAACATCTTATTACCAAGTACCTATTTATTCCTATCCCTAGCTATAGGCTCCAAACATCAAGTCAAGAATAAAAGAATTGCTCTGATACCACTTTGTAATATCCCGGTTCTGGGTGCTGCCTAGAGGTGCCCCATACCCAGTTGGTCACATAGCCTCTAGCGCATTTCCCCAAACGCCATAGTTTGCCGACTAGCAGCGAGGGCCTTGGGTGTGATAGCGAAGAAACTATGCCATCATTGGTAGAGTAATGCAGTGGAAAGAAATAGGTAACAATAGAGGAAGTAGTAATAACATGCAATAGGTAAACAACGGAAGACTAAAAGTAATAAACAACTGGAGAACATATATAAATGATGCATGATACATATGTCTAGGAAAACAACCAAACAAGTTTCAATGATGGAATAAAGTAATAAAAAAAAGTATAAAGAAAACAAATAAACTTCAGCAGCATCGCAAGCCTCATCTTGGTCCCATACTATCTAGCTCCACAACAATAAAGTACCTGAAGTAGAAGGACACTTTACATTATCTATACTTGAAAAAATATAATATGTTTAGGCCCAAAAGTATGACCCAAACAGGGTGTGAGAAGAATCCCAATAGGAAACCACCCAAAGATCTGTGCCTAACAGTTAGTGAATATATATAGGGAAAGCAATAAGAAAAATGAAGCAGTAAATAAGGAAGTACTCAAAAGTAGACAATCCTACAGTTTCAATTAAATTCATTTTTCATATATCAAGTAAGCAGCTAATAAAAACAAGTAACCCTCTGGGAAGTACTCACAGCTTAACCCCTCTAGTTTAACCAATCAAACACAAGAAACCCTCTAGGAAGTACTCATAGTCTAACCCCTCTGGTTTAGCTTTAGCAAAGACTCTCTGAGGAATCACTCACCATCAATTCCCCCCATGGTCTCGTATCGGTAACTATAGACACTCTGGAGAAGAACTCAACGTCTGATTCCCCCTGTGGTCTCGTAACGAGGAACTACAGACACTCTGAGGGAACACAAAGTCCACCCCCTATGGTCTCGCAACGTAAAAGTAAACAAGCTCTCTAGAGAAGCCCTTAGTGTCCATTCTTCCTATGGTTTACTACACCAGGTTCCCACAGCCTTGTGTAAGTCAATTTTGCAAAAATGGTATATGGAAGAAAAATTAAACATCAAGAACTAGTTGGCTAAATAGTCTACAACATCTCATATCATGATAGATAAAAACACTCCATCCTAACAACATTAGGCATGGAAAGAAAGCAACTTAATAGGAAAAGCTAGACCAAACCGTCAATATCAAAACAAGCATGGGAAACACATCCATATCATGGAAATTAACCCTATTCATAATCATAAATCCTTTACTCAAGAACACAAGGAATAACAGGCAATAAAAGGGATACAAACCATAAACACGCAATACCCCGAATAAGGGTATTGGGCACTTTTGTACATATAACTCAAAGAATAATTACGGAAAGGCACAAACCACCTACCTCGGCATTGCACAATCAATATACTTGAATCCAAACCTTTGATTTGTCCTAGAACACTGTAGATATACAAAAACATAAAAAATTCTCAACCAAGGATATCTCACGAGAGAGGAGAAATCAAGGAATGAGGCTCTAGAAGAAGGGAGAAATCACCGATGTGATTTCAACACAACCGATGGAATTCAATTCAAAGAATAGACGGCGGGTCAGGGGCTTAGAGAATAATCGGTGGTCTCGTTCGCTTTTGGACAACACAGACCTAGAATAAGGTCTTTTTGTGAATAAGACGTGACCTCGATCTGTTTAATGAAATAAAAAGAAAGTACATGGCGTGTTCTTCAAGGGTACACGACGTGTACTTTCTTTAACCAGCCTTCACTTTAGGCTCTCTCTAGGTCACACCATAGGGCCATGTACTCTACTGTTACACAGCCAGTACATAGTCATCCACGGAAACCGGGTACATTATGTGTACTCCAAAGTACACGGCATGTACTCCTTAAATTTTTAGATTCTCATCTTTTCCTCAAAAACACCAAAAAAACAAGATTCATACCTGAAAATAAGATCTGGGTTCTTACATTATGGGTCTATTTCCATCATTTTATGTTATCTCGATGGTTAGCCTTGACTAATGCTTATGTCATGTTTTATATTTCTACCATATTTCCTATGTTTCCATGATCTTATGATACCATGTTCTTTATATTATTCTTCCATTTGATTAATCACATACCTTTTATTTTATGATATCATGTTATACCTTTAACTCACATGTTTTACTTCATTGCCATGTTTATTCCCTTACTAGGATTTATTGATCACTCCTTACTTTTATGTATTTCCCAGGTTATCCCATGTAGTTTTTGGAGCTCAAATGGATTTTAGGATCTCAATATAGAGAATAAAATAAGTATTCCATGTTTTTAGTTTCCTTTGATTTATTATAAACCTAGTCTTCCAAAGTCACTAATAATTTTTGATCCTTACTGAGTATTAATAGATATTTTAGTTAAGAATCGTGAAATAATATGTGTAAAAAGTCTTGGGTGACTATACACACTGGTAATAGAATACAAGGAAAACCATACCAATTCCAAACCTCAACCCACTCTCACACACTCACTAAACCCCCATTCCAACTCATATAAGGAAAAAAAGAATAATAATATCCATCATCAAACACATTAAAAATATCGATCCCTGAGGTTTTAGGTGAGGGTGTCATGTATTTTGGAAGGAAAACCATGCACATAAAGTGCTAAAGAGGCCTTGAATTTTGAAACCAAGAATGTGTTTTCTAAAATCTCCTTGAAAATACATTTCCAAAAAAATAACATATTGATGTCTCATTTTCCAAGTGCTAAATGGGACTTCAATTTCTAAACTAATAGTTAAAAATATATGCGTATATATCGATATATATAAAAATATTATTTGAAAACCTATTTTGAAGTCAAAAGAAATTTGAAAACTCATTTTAAAATGTGTGGAAAACACCACTTTAAAACTAATAATGCTCTTAGAATCCATAAACTATAGGGAAAAAAATAATTAAATAATTAAAAAATCATCATAAAAAGAATAATAATTAAACAAAAAATGAATACACACATTACATTTTATGGAAATTAACTCCTCAAAAATAAAAAAAATCCAAACTCATAGAATTTCTAAGGAAGACCAATTTAATATGAAAAACATCCTTTAAAATACACATCCCCTTTAATAAAAACTTTTAAATTTTTAGATAAGAACATAGAATAAATAATTTCAACTGAAAGTGTCTATGAAAAACTAAAGCATCCGATGGATTTTAAATAAAAAGGAAAATATGGAAACACCTACTTAGAGAAAGTATAGATGATGTGAAAACTTAAAGAATGAAGAGAGGAGGGTCCAAGATGAAGTCCACACACCATAGTAACCAAGGTGACAATGATTTAAAATGAAAACTATTTGTACAACACGACACCACAATAGAGAAAGATAAAAAAGGAAAGAAAAATAGAAGAGGAAAGAGTCTAAAAACTTGATAAATCTGATAAAAATCGAAGAATAAACCCCAAGATATCATGTTTGAAAGGATAGGCCACACCTAGGATGCCTGAATGGGTTAAATCGTTAGGGTTAGAATAAGTATTTTACAAAAAATTAAAATCTAGGAAGATCAAATGATTTGGCTTCATGGTTTTGAAAATTGTTCACCGACTTTGAAAATCTCAATTGATAAGGAATTACAGGTTTTTCATGTTTGGTCACATAGTTCACCAACCATTAAAATTTCACTAAAACCTTAAAATTTAAAATTCTTAAGGAATTTCAACCCAAAACTCAAGGATAAAGATATAAATAAATAAATAAAGAAAATAATAGTTGAAGTGAAGGTCTATTTGTGACAATTGTCCCCACCAAAAAAGTTTCTACTCCCACAATGTCATTGAAATCCTAGTTTATGACATGAAGTTCATAACAGAGAAAATAACTTTACATAATTATGGATTATAAATGATAACTATGGGGAAAACATAGCTTTTAACACAACCTAAGAATAATGGGTTTAAAAAAACCTCCAAGAGGAATATATTGAAAGGAAGAGTTTAAAAAATAATACATTTAGGAGGAATCCCCACCTTATAAGCCGTCCTCTTATCATGGTAGGTCATACAAGACTAACCATCCTAGAAAAGGAACTACAAGCACCACATTACTTTTTAACTTGAGAAAAAACCTCTAAGAACTTATCAAAATAATAAAATAAAGAAATAAAAAAGGATTATTAACTCTAATTATCCATTAATTTTTTTTGAAAATGATGATAATTATTTATAAAATAGCATAAATAGTGCCAAAGAGAAAAACATAGGCCAGGAAACTAGGAAAACTGAAATAAACAAGATAGAAAATTATAGGAGTACCTCAAATAAGATTGATTATAACACAATTGAGATCCAATATAAAATAAAGTATCCTTCCTCTAATGATTCCAAAACATAAAAAACTTATAAGGATGGCTCTTCTAGCCATAAATATGATAAGTCTTTGGGAATTTTGATTAAAAGGGATGAGAATGAACAAATTGGTAACACTAATAGAATATAGGGGACCGATCATTTAATATTGTAATGACACTAGAATAAAAAGGATCCTCCCAAGTCACTTAGATTTCTTAACATGGTTTCATCTTGATTCTAATTAAAGATATATGTTGAACCTTATCTAAGGACTAAAGGAACCGGGCCACCACCCCTATTAGGTTGGCCATTAGAAACCAACTCCACCATTATAGCCTTATAGAACACATCCTCAAAACCAAGATAGATTACACAGATTATTTCTAGAACCTACTTCTAGAAGAATATCCCTTATGAAAGGATAAAAATTCAGTAAGTCCACTAATATCAACTTAGGAGATAAAGGGTTAAACTAGTTTAAATGAGTGACATATGCTTTCACTGACTAGTCACCTTTCTAGAGGTTCATGAGATCCATCGCCCACTTTGATTTAACATTATTAGGAAAATTCCTCTAATTGAATGTGGTATTAAATAATTCCCAAGATATGTTACTTTGTAACTAAAGGATAATGACAGTTCCCCACCATTCTAAACTTTATCCTTTGAAAAAGTCTGATATGGTCTTCACTTGTAATAATTATAGGGTTTTAAAAGAATTGAAAAATACTTCAATTTTATTTTTCCACTACATATCCTATTTAGATCCTTGGTTACCATGGAATACTATAGAAAAATGAGAAGTGGTTAGATCTACCACTTTACCTGGAGTGTGGGTAGGGTCGAAAGCTGGAAGAAACACATCTGATATGTGACATTCACTAGGCTAAGGAACTCTCTATGATAAGGAATTTCTAATATCCATTGTTACTTTCATGGGATTTATACTCTAAATAATAAAATGAAATAATAAAATAAATAAAACATCCAAACTCTAAATCCCTCTAATTAAAAGAAACCATACAATCTAATTATAAACATCATTTCCAGAACCACCACTTCTAGTTATAATTGAAAAATTCACTTTTAAACTCCCTTTAAAAACCACGGAACTTAACCTAAAACAATTTTTAAATTAAAATTTATTTCCCAATTTCATTTTACAACTCAAAACATACATCTTGTTTTACAATTTTATTTTCAAAATCTCTTTATCAATTTCTAAAACTAACCCTAACCACTTTTTAAAAAAAAATATTCCAATACAAAATATAAATAAAATCAAACCAAATAACATTAAAATACTATAAAACTATATTTAATAAATTAAAAATAATAATAATAAAAAACCTAATGAAATTTAAAAGAAAATGGATACACAATTTTTTAAAGGGGTTAGTGTTGTGAATGGTTTTTCCACAAAGTTTGAAAAACCATACACCAACTATGAAATAGACCACCGTGAGATTCATAAAACCATGTGTATGAGAACCACATGGTTTGTCAGGTCATGCAAGAAAATCATGCATCATAATTTATTTTCCATTTTCACCCAAAATCTAAAAAAATCTTAAAAAAACTTATGAAACACCCATAAGAATCAAAACACTATCAATTAAAATAAAAAATCAATAAAAGAATAAAAATTAATGCTTGAAACCTATAATTAAATCCCAATATACAATGTTCACTTAGGTTTTACCACAAGAGGTGGTGATCATGGATATTCTCATGACCTACCTACTGAGCTCTAATGGAACTCTCACCCATTTATCAAACTTCCCAAATAGCAAGGGTAATTCAAGAACCAAGGCCCTATTAAGGATCAAAGATATGATAACATATTTTCACAAAACAACCCATGAAACCACTAATATAGGAACCCAAACTTACCCATGTAAAGTCTTGAACGACATTCCCAATCCCCATGGTATGTAAACTAGTGTTAGGGAAATAGAAAAAACTCATTGGTAATAATTTTTATTAGTCGAATAATATTTAACATAAAGTGTAATTCTATAAATAATTCAACTTGGTGAGTCCATACATTGTAAATACATGCATAGAAAAATTAATTCAATCAAATAGAATTAAACCAAATAAGAAAAAACTAGATTGAAAATAAAAATCAATAATAAATCTAAAAAAAGTAGTAGAAAAAACCCAAAAATACAAAGAAAGATGACTTGGCTAACACAACTATGACATAAAAGAAAAACCAAAGTACCAAGTAATGTCTTCTTATGACTCCAAGTTCACTCTCTAACACAACATTCCTACTATATGAGTGACTTGAAACTAGAACCAGAACCTTTAAGAAAGAAACTCGGTCTATAGACACTGAGTGGTGTAAGTAAGGTGTGAGCTAACAATCCAATATTATTTTAGAAAATTTTCCTTTATTTAATTTTTATAAGCATTATAGAAATTATAGTTTGAAATAAAATAAATAAAATGGATTTTATATTTTTTTTAGCAATGTAATTTAAGAGAATAAGAAACCACCCTTTTAAAACCAAGGGATCCATAATATGAATCACTAATATTTTCTTTCAAAAATGAATTTTAAATTTTACTTCCCAAATTTTTTTTTCTAAAACCATTTTTATAAAAATTCTTTTAAAACAACTCAAATTTCCCAAATAAATATCAAACACATAAATACAACTAAGAAATAAGACAAGTGAATAGGTAATTAAGTAAATCAAGATCAAATGGTGGAAATAATCAATAAGGAACTACTAATCTAGAGATATACTAAATTAAACCATAAAAAATATAGAAATAAGAAATATATAATATGTGGAACAATTATATGGATAATAAAATAGAATCAAAATAAAATATAACAAGATATAATTCAGGGAAAAGAGAACATAATTATGGGAAACTCCAAAACATCTAATGAGATAAACCTAAAAATGCTCAGGTGGAATCATCTATTGGTATATTGATGCATCCCTAGTATATAGCCATCTTAATCTCAACTAGTCTCACCAATATCACTCCTCTAGTCAAAACTGGTCTAAATCTAGAGGATAAATATAAGATACTGGGTTTTCCCATGAGGTAAAAAACTTTTTAATTTTATTTTAATCCCTTTTATTTTACCTAATGTGAATTCATAATGAGGTTATGGGAGTGTCAGGGGTGTTTGGGTCTTGTTCAGAGCCTGAAGTCTTAGTTTTTAGAAAATTCATCTTTTCCACACGATTAGTAGAAACCATTATTCCCAAACTATATAGTTACTACTAACCATTCAAGGTGGTCCAAGGCTCTATCCAGGGCCACACTATTTGATGAAACCATTTCGCCAGGTCCGCACACCCATGAAAAACTCCTACAATTTTTAGTAGAAGAAAATCACATAGTTTTCTCATGATTTCCCAAACTGTGCACATTAACCATGTGAGGTACCTCCTTGGATAGTGAAGGGAACATGGTTGGTGCATAGTTTGGAAAACCATGAAACCAGACCATGCAACCCAATTAAAAAGGGTGAAATATCTATTTTTTCCTTTGTCAATTTAAATATTTAAACCCCCATTTCCTTTTAATTTATCTAGTGGATCTCTTTTTCCCATTTTATCTTCTTTAAGATTAAACTAGTCTGTGAGAGAATTCCTTTTTATGATATCTGATTTGAGATCTGCTCATCTCATTGGATCCATGTCGATGAGTTCTCTTTTCAACTTGCACCTTTCTTCATTTGTATTTATATCAGAGGAGTTATTTTTATGTAAGAAAATATTCCCTATTTATAAGGTTTTCTTCCATTATACTATTTTATTCCAATCTATGTCCAGTGAGGAGCTAATACTAGATAAGTGTTCTTCTACGAGATTATGGTAGGTGGTCTATGCATTTTCATTTAATGTCTAGTTTTTTGATACCCTGTTTTCATTGTGCTTCATTCCATACTTTTTGGCATTAATACTAAATTAGTTTAATTCGTTGATTAAATTATTAGAACCTTTCTAGGTTTCCCACTTAGCATCATGTGATGGTTATAGATTTTTAACCTCATCACGGACCACCCATGAGGAAAGTTTATGTATATTCCCCATGAGTTACCACCCTGTTGGGTTCATGTGAGATATCTATCTAAAAGGAATCCTTAATTAATTTAAATGTGATATTAGGAGAGGGTTTATGTCTCATTACTAAGTGATTATATGTTATTTAAATAGTTAAAAGATTTAAATGGAAAATGTGGAATGTGTTGGATTAAATCATGGCTTGTATATGATTATGAAATGGGTTAATGAAATGGTTATGATTATATTGGATACCATGGACATTTATACTCTATAGATTCAGATTAATTTGGATACTAAGGAAATTTTTACTCCTTATATCTGTTTAATAGGGATGCCATGGAACTTTCTATTCTATGGATCTAGATTATTTTGGATTCTAAGGACATTGATTCTCATTGGATCTAGTTTTCTTAGACCGCCTTAGTCATGCTCTCTGTATATGCTCCTCGATATCCACCCAAGTCTTTATCGAGTTTTTTATAGAGTTTTTCCATGTACTTTATGAGGATGCATTGGGAATTTATACGTTGTATTTGGACTTTGTAGTCCTGGCACTCAATGAGGATGCCTCAATTATTTATACATTGGATCTGGCCCATGTGGACATGACACTGGATTACTCAGTATAGGCTGTAGTGGATATTTTACCATCCCTTACAGATAGCCATTGTTTATTATTTCTTATTTACAGTGATCCTTGGTAAGCTGGACAACATCACATTTATATATATCACTCCTAATTATTCATTTATATCACTGTTATATATTACACACTGCTCAAATTATATACAAGGACTGGAATTGTTATAGAAACCATTGGTTGTGGCCTACTAAGTTTTATCTCACACCATATTTGGGCCGTCATTGGGTACCCATTCGTACTTCATGGATGAAGTTAGGGACTGGGGAAAGAACTTGCTTTATAATGATTGATTTTTCTTTTCTTAGGATAAGGGGAGCGCAGGAACGAGCTATGGCTTGTGATGATATCTAAAGATGTTTATTTTGGTATTTTTGTATTTTGATAAATTTATTAATATGGATTTATGTTTCCATGTATTTCCTTCCATTTTTTTATAAATACATGACATAATAATCTTTTATATGATATTTCCTTAGGTTCACTTTATTATTACTGAAATTATATTGATGTTATCTAGTACTGATCATTTATATTATGCGTCCGATATTTATCGATATGTTTACATCATTGTGGTACACTCTAACATGAGGTAATAGTATCACTATAGAAACACCCTAGGCCCTCACTACTAGTTGGAATCCTCTAGCATATGGGGAGGCACGATTGAGATCATGTGACCCACTGGGTCGAGGCACCATTTAGTGGATCTTGGGTTGGGATATTACAAAGTGGTATCAAAGAAAATTTATTTTATTTTGTTTTATTATTTGGGAATATCAGAAATGATATTAAGAATGTGTAATAATTTGGTAATGAGTTTTTCTTGAGAGTATCTAACCCACACACTAGAAAAATCCAAATTTCCTAGGATGGGATATGATTTTATGATTTATGCCTGTTACAATTGATTTGATTCCACTATTGGGTGAAACACATGATATTTGATGTTACTTTTGATTTCAGAATTCATACTTGGTATGCTATGAAAATGAAGTGTTTCATCATACATCATTTTAGGCACCTTATTGGAATGATATGATACGTATAACTCCATTCCATATATGTTTCATTTCTTAATTTCTTAACATTTATTATGTGTTCCTTGTGTTATATAATCATTATTGACTAATGTTTCTTGTATGATATTGAGAAACATAATTGGTACTTAAAGATCATTCCATAACCTAAATAGCTTTTTCCTACATAGGCTACAACATACACCTTATGTGGTTAATTGTGGAATGTTGATCCATGGACTATTAGTCTCATGGGCTGGAACGTGTTATGGTTGGGATTAAATGGATTCCACACTTCAATTTATAAGGTGTACGGGCCATTATAAATTGGAAATAGTGATATATATATATATATATAATTCAACCATTTAAGGGAATTGTAATAAAATTGAAATTGAAATTAAAATAAATTGAGTTTTGAAATGTAAAGGCTGCTATTAAATAGAGTTTATGATTTCCATTGACAATAGATATATTAAGACCTGTGTTGTGAAATACATAAATTCACTACTGCAAATATGGCCTTTATTAGTTCTAGAAAAGGGCATTAACAGTGCTAGAAAAGCGCTATTAATCGAGGTGAATATAGGGGGATGGGGGTCCCCTTTATAAGCACTTAGAAAAGCGATGATAAAAAAACCTTTTATCAGTGCTAAAAAAATCACTGATAAAAGGTGTCTTTTATCAGTGCGAAAAAAAGTGATGATAAATGGGTCCTTTATCAGTGTTTTTTAGCGTTGATAAAAGACCCCTTTTATTAGCACATTTTTTAGTGGAGATAAAATTTAACAAGCATTAAAAAAAATAAAAAAAATATTTCTGCAATTCAGGAGGGGCTTCAATAGAACTTGAAGCCCCCCTTTAACAGTGCCCCCACCCCAGCTCGCATGCCTGGGCCTGCAAGCCCCAACCCTCCCTTTAACAGCGACCCCACCCTTTAACAGTGCTAGCCTTTATTCCCCCCCCACACGCGTGACCTGCCTCCCACTGGATTCGAACCCTGGACGTGCTTCCTGTGCACCTAAGCCTTTACCACTCCACCATATTGCTTTTCTCTTCATTTATTAATATATCTATTTATATATATACATACTTAGTTATATTTAATCATATATTAATATATATTGATATTAACATATATATATAGTTATATTAATATATATATATAGTTATATTAGTATATATATATATAGTTATATTAATATATATATATATAGTTATATTAATATATTAATATATTTATTGGTATATTAATATATATTTATTATATTAGTTTTAAATACATTTATAAAATATTCTTTTCTATGTGTGTTTATAAATAAATAAATACATATATACAACACACACACATATTATATGTGTATTTGTAAGTATAATTATATATATATATATATATTTACAAATATTATAAATTAATTTGTCTATACATATATTTAGAATACGTAGATAATATATATCATTCTGTTAATACAGATGCACACACACACACACACATCATATAGGTTTATCCAACAATGCCACTTTCAATCATAAGGCTGCCATTTCACATATTCTAGTAATGATTCGAAGTGAAAATTAGTTCCACACTGAACAATGCCATAACTCTATCAAATACTTTGCAATCTTGAGGAGGCTTCATCTTCCAGGTAACTTTCCCAAACCTATGGGCACTATAGAAATTTTCTGGACTCCCCCTTTCACAGGTTGGATAAAATGCAACCTTGATGGCGCCTCAAAGGGAAACCCTGGACCAGCTGGATATGGTATTGCTTTCCGTGATCACAATAGCGACTTTCTTGATGGATTTTATGGCTCTTGTGGTCATTCCACTGCCCTTGAAGCTGATATGATGGCACTAATTAAAGTATTGGAGATTGTTCATCAAAGAAATCGAAGTAACATCTGGTTTGAAAGTGATTCCTATACTATTGTACATGCTGTTAGAAGGAATCCTATCCATCTTGCCTAGAATCTTACTCTGAAATGGATCAAATGTCTTGACACTCTTTCCTCAAAGAACTTCATCATTACACATGTTTACCGTGAAGCCAACTCTCTTGCTGATAGAATTGCAAATCAAGGTATTCCTGAAGCCTTTGGTGTGCATGTGACCACTATTGCTGATGATTTGCTCAGTATTCTCAATAGAGATAAATGTAAAATTCCCTCCTTTAGACTCTTGTAACTCTTTTTTTGTTTAATTAAGGCTTTAATGCTTGCTTTTTTCAAAAAAAAAAACATCATATAGGTTTATAAATATTAATATATTTGTATTTTAAATAAAATGGATATTAGTTTTTTATTTAGATAAGACTTATATATTGAGAAATATACTTTATATGCAAAAATGTTTAATTATTTATTTATAAAATTAAAGTTTTATGGGTGAATATATAAAAAATATGTATATATTGTTATATAATTGATTATAAATAACATTACATTGTGAAAAATGATAAAATTTCATAGCCATAATATCAATATAAATGTAACCCCTCAGAATAAATTCAGTCCCTAGTGAAAAAGGTCAAAAATACCTACTGAAATGATGTTTAAATTACATATAATGTTAAAAGATTTCAGTATCTAGACTAAAAACTTAGTTTTGGAGGCCTTCTGAGACTTTTTTGGCATCGAAAAATGTTACTGAAGGTTTTCTTTAATCATTAGCATGTAGAGCTCGTTGCAGGCTTTGATTTGATATGATGTAGAGCTCAAACAGACAATCGGATCAAAATTTATGGTCGTTTGAAGTTTGAGTTACATTTTTAAATTATTTTAGATCTTTTTTTTTGATTTTTTGTGTCTTTAAATTGTTATTAAATAATTATTAGTTGATGATAATTAGCAAAATATTAATTAATAATTTTTTAAGATATTTTATAAGCCATTTTCACTACCTATATTATATATAAGTGGAAATGTTCATTTATACTTATCTAAAACATATTTAAAAAATATATATTATATTTATATCAATATCTATATATGTTATATTTATATATCAATATATGTTATATTTATATATCAATATATTATTTTTATGATTTTTTTAAAATATACCCTTTATCGTCACTAGGAAAAAAGCACTAATAAAGCCACCCTTTTATCAGCATTACTAAAAAAAGCACTGATAAATCCCCCCCTTTAATAGCGATAAAAAAAAGCGTTGATAAAGGGGGTGCCTTTATCAACACTAAAAAAGTGCTAATAAAGGGTCACTTCTATCAGTTCTTTTTTTAGCACTAATAAAAGTGCCCTTTATCTGTGCTTTTTTTAGCACTGTTAAAGGGTGGCGCTGTGGAAACCTAGTTTTTTGGTAGTTCTTGAACTAGAACCGACTTTAGTAGTGGGAAATAGGTAGTGTCTTTGGTACTCTTTACAATCATTCCTATTACCCAGTCCTGGAATTAGGATCCTAAAGAGGGGTGTGACTTGGTTATAGGAAGGATTCAGTCTGTAATATGTTTATATCTATGATCTTATGGTTACCAAATCTTTTCTAAGGTGTTTTCTTAGAATTATAGAGATATTACACTATGATGGCCTCCAATCGTATTCCAGGAGAGTGAAAATGACCATACAGCATAGGTGGTGGTCTCTAATCCCTCCAGTAAAACCTCTAATAGTTCCACTTGTGGAACTAGTCATTATTTCTAATATGGGTGATGATTCCCAGTTTTAGGAGAGTTTCCCATGCTTAATGTAGTTCATTCTGGGATCCTTGTAGACTGAATCATCTATAGAAGAGCTGAAACATGTGTTCCAGAAGCAACATCCACCCACTTTTTCAAGGGATGGTGGTCCACAGACTGATGAGTTGTGGCTTGATACTACCTTGTCAATTTTTGAGCGTTTGAAGAATCCTATAGAGTAGAGAGTCAAGATCGTGATGTATATGCTTTTGGGATCCACTAAGAACTGGTGGGATGTCCTGAACCAGGATTATAGACTTTGAGATTTGGTTTGGAAGGATTTCCAATCGTTCTTTTATGACTACTTCTTTCCTGAGACTTTGAGAGATAAATAGACTAGTGAGTTTATGTGTTTGGAGTAGGGTGCGATAACTGTTACGGAGTATTCAGTTCACTTTATAGAGATTTAGTGCTTTTCTCCTATGTATCTTGCTGACGAACCATCTAGGGAGAGATTATTTTAGGAAGGTCTCAAGAATGTCGTTCGATCACTGGTAAACATGTTTCAGTAGAATAATATAATTGACATAGTGAATTAGGAACTGATTACTAAGTCATACTTAAGGGAAGGTGGGGACCTAGTGTAGGGTATTTTAGCTTCTCAACCCAGTGGTTAAGCATTATTTTGAATAAAGTGATGTTTTGAGACTTCTCATGAGGGGAATACTAGTCAAGGTATGATTTTTTGTAGTTTTATCTTCTGTCATCGGTGTTGAAGGTGGGGAAATATGAAGAACCGCTACGATAGAGACTCAGTCGAGTGATGAGCTTACATATGGATGTTCCATATACACCAGTTCTATAGGAACTTTCCCCTAGTGGTCAGTGAGATGGGGTGTTCTCTAACTCTAGGTTTGGGAGAGGGATTCATAGATTCACGTCATGCTAGGATTTGGAGTACTATTTATCATTTAGGCTGATGTGGTAGTCATGGACGGGGGATCTAGATACTAGTTGCACCTCAAAAACAGAATGGGACCACTCAGGGTAGTCAGGATATTTCTCAGGGTAGTAGTTCAGGCCAGATATATTCAGTATATCCTACACCTAGGGAGAAGATCACTAAGATTTCTACAGCTAGAGGTACAATCCTAATAGCTTCTACTATTTTATCTTCTATTTTTGGTATAAGTGATTCACATTATTTCATATTTTTTCCTATTGTAGAGAGACTTGGGCTTGATGTTTAGTTTTATGATGGAGTGATGAGACTTGATACTTCACTAGGAGTCAGATCAGAGAGTGTATGCCCATGCAGAGAGTGCCCCTATGAGATTGGTAGGTGTCACTTCTTATGGGACCTATCTATCCTCGAGATGACATGGTTTGATGTCATTCTTATAATGTAATGATTGGTTCCCTATCACACTTTCATTTACTGGTACCTCCAGAGAGTGACTTTGACGTCATATGAGGGAAGAGTTTTTATTCAAAAGGGTGAATGAGATATCTAAGGTGGTAGAGTTGGACTGAACCATCTTGGGCTAGGTGGGATGACAACCTAGATTGCGAGTTTATATTTGGATGATCAGGGAATGTGATAGGATGAATTATATTCATTAGTATATCATTTCAGGGATGTTTTCTTGGATTACTTTTCTAGTATACCTCCTAATAGAGATGTATATTTCTCCATTGACCTAGTTCTAGGATATTCACTAGTATCAATTTCTATTTATTGGATGGCCACTGCTAAGCTATATGAGCTCAAGAGATAGTTAGAGGAATTAGAGGTAAAGGGGTTTATACGGCCCGGTACTTCTCTCTGGGTTTCTCTAGTTTTTTTTTGAAAAAGTAGATAGAACTCTCAGGATATGTGTGGATTACTAAAAATTGATTCATATGATGGTTAAGAATCAGTATCCTTTATGATGGATAAATTAACTTTTCAACCATATTTGAGGAGATTAGGTTTTCTTGAAAATTGATTTGAGTTCGGGTTATCACCAGGTGCATGTCAGGACAACATATATACCTCATATGATGTTCTATATAAGGTACGAGATTTACGAGTATCTGGTTATGAAATTTGATCTTATGAATATACTGGCAGTTTTCATGGACTTGATGAATCGAGTTTTCTACCAATATCTAGATTTTTCATGGTAGTTTTTGTAGATGAAATCTTGGTGCATTTTTAGACTCGACACAATCATGAAAAACAAATTGGAATAATTCTGAATACATTGAGAGAGAATAGGTTGCATTACAACATTGAAAAATATTATTTCTAGATAGAAAAGGTTCACTTCTTAGGTCACGTCATCTCAGATACATGTGTATCTATAAACCTAGAGAAGGTGAGTGTTGTGGTCTCTTAGGAGTACCTCATGAATGTCCTTGATATAAAGTTTCTTGGGATTGTGCTATTATTATCGGTACTTCATCCAAGACTTTTTACATCTAGCTATGCCTCTCTTAGGCTTGACCAATAAGAGTGTGAAATTAGTATGGTATGTAGCATGTGAAAATTATTTTCCAAAGCTAAAGGAAATTTTGAATTTAGTGCCGATACTAATTCTTCCAAATATTGGAAGAAGTTATATGATTTATTATGATGCATCAAGAATTAGGCTAAGAAATATCTAGATGCAGGTGGATAGAGTCGTGGTATATGAGTCTCACCAGTTGAGACCTCATGAGAGGAATTACCTAACACATGATCTCGAGTTAGCTACAGTTGTTCATGAAATGCTTTGTTGGAGGCACTATCAGCTGGGAGAGAATTTTATGGTGTTCATGGACCACATAACCCTCAATTACATATTTTAGAATATGACTTGAACATTATGTAGAGAAGGTTGGTTAATTATCTTCCATCATTTTATTTTGAACTTGCCTATATTCCTGGTAAAGGAAATGTGGTAGCTAATTCTATGAGCTGGAAAACTCAGACACATATAGTTCAAGAGTCTAGTAGTGAATGTAAGTTCATGGACTTATTCTCAAAGACTCACTTGGAGGTTTAGGATAGTATCATACATATTTTATCTCGTATTTGTAAGTGAATTCCACTCTTATGGATTGGGTGAGGATAGGATAACTATATGATTCTAAGGACCTAGTCCTATGAGAGAGTGTGAAAGGCAGGGATCCACCTTCTAGTTAGATCATTTATGAGAATGAAATTATATATATACATTGCCACATTTGGGTTCTAGAATACACATGTGAGGAGATGATGTGATATTTTCATGCCTCATATTGGGAAGTACATCTAAGAGTAACCAAAATTCATCAAGTATTATTTCTAGGGGTGTGCATGGGCCAGGTCAGGTCAGGTCGAAGGTGTTTATGGTCCCAAATCAATAAAAAATAAGGGGTCAGGTTGGGTTGGGCCACATGTTTCATGGTCAGATAACTCTCCCCAACCCAACCCGTGGGGGTCAGGTTAGGTGATTCTTTGCCAAAGGACCCGACCCAAATAGACCAGTTGTGGTTCGGGTCAGATCAAGTCAGGTTAAGTGGGTTATATGTATCAGACCCGACACAACCGATGAATCTAGATCTAGACCTGACCCAACCTGATGGGTCCATACCCAAACCCAGACCCAACCCAACCCAATTTAATAGAGTGGGTTCTACCAACATACAATTCAAAAAATGTAGAAAAATATAAAACAAAAACGAAGACCCCAACCCAACCCAAAAATGAAGTGGAATAACAAATAAAACAACATCCAATTATAAAATGCAATAGTGAAATCCAACAGAGTGGGTTCCAAAATGTAGTGGAATCAAATAGATGATGGTGGAATAAAAATGAAGAAAGATGTAGAAATGAAGCAGAAAAATATAAATAATATGGAAGGTCACAACTCTATAAATCTGAGCATAAAATCTTAAAAAAATTCAACAACCAAACAAAAAAAGTGGCATAAAATTCCAAACAAAAAAAAATAAGGGAATCAAATAGTTAAAGTGAATAATAACATGGGGAAGGGAAGCCAACCTGTTACCAAATCTACAATATTCAGAAATTTGAACCCAATAGATTTTTATTAACACCATCAAGAATAATCTTTTTATTTTTCTTCCACTTAAAGTAATTGGTGAAGTTAATCTTGGTAAACCCCCACTTCCTACTGAAAATTGGAATTAAATTCATTAACTCAATCATCATTATATTTTATTTATTTTTATTTCATTTAGTCAATGTGAACCAAACATAGCCTTAGTTTCTAATGATGTAGTTCACTCTATCTTAAAAGGAACTCACAAACATAAAAAAGATTATATAAATTTAGTGAAATAAACAAATAAAAACTACCAAGAAAGATCTTTTCCATTGTAGCCTATGATAAAGTTGAATCTTATAAAATAAATTTACAAGAAAAAAACTATTAAATTAAACTAATTTTATATAAAAAAGGAAGACAAATCATTCATATTATTTAAAAATAAAATAGATCTTAAACAATGAAAACCATTTTACCCTATTAATACCATTACACTACACTCACATAAACTTTATTCAATCATAAAAAGAGAGAAAAAAGAAATCCCTAAAACTTATTTTAATTAGTGAAAATTCTATAAAAAAATTAAACAATGAAACCTTTTGAGTGGAATAAAATGCATGAAATCATACCTAATTACTAGAAAACACCCATACATCTATTCTAGTTGAATTATAAATTCTAACCCATAGAAGTTTTTGTGTTTAGAATTGAAGAATAATAAATCCATATTCAATTAAAAAGTATAAATGAAATTCATATTCAATTTAAAATAGCATGAACCATTTGGAATGATATTAATTATTTAAAAGAAATTTAGATTCAAGGTGGAGGATTCATTTTAATAAGAAATGATCAAAAATATTTTCAATTTCAGTATTAACAGGTGCATACAGTAGGGTCATAATTAGTTTATTAAAATGTCCTGAAAGTTCCTATCAAACAAATTAGAATAAAAACTTAGAGTGCACATGCAGGAATTTGAATTATAATTAAAATAAATATTCAATGATTGGACAAATTCATCATGCAGATCATCGAATCAGTATGTGTGTGTGCCATGTCCACGTGCTCTTCCCCTAACATTTTCAATTTAAAACCATGAACTAAGAAATATAATATATTATGAAAACAAAATAATAGTCCAAGTGAATTATAATTTTGTAGCAAGCGACCCTAGAGAAAATCACCATCATATTCACCTCAACCAATCTCATGAAAGTGAAGTGGACCAATTCATTACTTTACTAGAATTCTATTAAATCATTCAAAAAACTATAATATTGACATCAATTCATTTCAAGATATATTTTTTATATATTTGGGAACAAAATTGGAAGAAATACATCAACTTATTTTGTATAATATACCAATAAATGATCAATTATGTATCAAATATATGTGATTAATCAAATAATCATGGAGATTAATTGACACCATATGTGGATGATTTTTCCTTCCTCATAGTGATAAGACACTATAAGAAATTATAAATAAGTAAATATGATAAACTTAATTTAAGTGTAGTTTCTATTTAGATATCATTAATGCACATAAGTGTGAAACCAGTGGGGTGTCAAGTGTTTGAATGTTCAGTTTGAATCTAATGACACTTGTTGGATCAAATCACGATGAATAAGGATGTAAACCACTTGAATTCTCACTCACCAAATAGAAGCAGAAACTGTGTGGGTATAAAATAGAAGAGATGAGTAGTGTTAAACTTCTAAATAAAAATCAGGGTTTTAGGTTCTCAGGTTGCATGAGAAAATGAAACAAGTATACCTTTAATAATGTAGAAAAGTTTCAGTTCATCCAATTTCTCAAATGATGATCCATAAAATATACAAAGTATAAAATGAAAGGGAAATTTTTTTCACATATACATGAACATAATCACTATATTATTTGAAAAATTTGTGGTCATACTTTGAAAATATGAGATGAGTAGATATTATATAATATGATCACTGAATGAGTTATCTTAATGGGACAATGAAGGCATATCACACTAGAATACCATTAATCATATTATTATGAAATATTGTACATGAAATATATTTTAAATGATTGATTCAACACATTGAGTACATTAAAAGATATTATTTTATTTTAAGTAAATTATGATCATGGGACACATGTAAAATATCATCAAAAATATGGTAACATATTGGGAAAATAGAAGAGTGCTAAAATACTCGAGTGACATGATCTATGATATCCTTATGTATTTGGAATTGGAAAAAATTAAACATAAGGAATTAATAAAACAATCAGAAATTTATACCTTAATTAAGAGTTCTCCATCATCATTTATTCTTGTATTTTAGATATTGAAACATTGATCATGAATTGTGGATGATGGAATATCTTAAAAACATAACTTAATAAAGAAAAAATCATTATTTTTATTTTTCAAATAGAGGTTTATAATTGATAAATGTAAAATGATAAAAAATCATAATATTTTTAATGTTACCTAATTTAAACAATTCATCCTTATTCTAGTCTCCGTTAAATATCATTTTTTTGACTTTTTAAACAAATTTTGGGTGATAATTAATGCCTCAATGGTATTTGGATTCAAATAAATACAAAAGTGATCAAGGAATCTTCCTAAAATACTAAATGTGGGATCCAAAGATACTATAGTTAGAGGAATTTCTAGAATTTATCTAAAAATTCATGAGAGAACATGATACTTTCTTTCCTTTCATTTTCTTTCCACCATCTTAAAATATCAAATCCATCAAAATCATCCTCAAAATCATCAATATATAAATATATTTTTATTTAATTCCTTTGTTGTGTCAATTATATTTTCCTTTTATTTGATATATATGCATATTTCCATTTATCATCATCTTCACTACCACTACTAGTATCATGAATATGTGCATCTTTATGAGAAATTGACTCACATTTATCAATAGGGATGATATTTTTTCATTTTTAAAACTCAAAGAGATTATTCATAACCTTTGTTAATTTAATGATCAACTCATTCTTGTCTTAATCATAAAACACCATTTCAAAACTATCCCAAATATATTCAAATTCATATCATGGATCAAGAAAAACGTCCAAAAGTAAGAGAGAATTAGAATTTTCACCAATATCCTAATACTTTTCCAACTTCACCTTCATTAAAATATCCATTTCACTCATAGTAATATCATTAATATTCATCCATTTCTTGATTTTTTTATATATTTAATAAATATTATGAAAGATAGCGTGACATGTGACATGCATAAAAATGGAAAGTTAAACAGTTCTATCATACAATATTTTTAAAAACTTGACATATACTCGAGGACTCTCCCAATAATATGTTGTAGGAGCCCCACCTTCACAGACAAGAGCACCCCTAAAACTTGAATCCTCATCAAGGTGAATAGATAATTTCTCATACTTATCTATAACATCAAACATAAAGTAATAAGAATTACACCTAGTAGGAAAATCAATAATTATTTCCTTTTTATTGGGAGTTTTTAACTCCTCAGTAATTCTCTTGAAAATATCCAATATAGAGGGTGAAATTATAACAATTTTGAAGGAAACTTTGATTCTATTAATTTATGTTGATATTTCATTTATCCCATCACTAACAATAAGGTTTAAAATATGTGAACAACATTTCATATGCATATAATCTCCTTTAATAATAGACCCATTACAATCATTAACCCTCATCACCAAATAACAAATCACTGTATTATTTGAACTAGAATTGTCCATGTTAACAATATTAATACTTTCTATCCACTATTATTTCAATGTCTATTCTAATACTCAGCCGATTATTTCCCCTTTATGATCTGTAACAAGACAAAACCTGATTATTATTTTTATTTAAAATCCAATTATCATAAATAAAATGTGCATTCACACACATATAATTTAGATTCATAATTGAAGTCCATGTGTCGATGGAAATACACACCATATGAGAGAAAATATGAAACACATAATTTAATTTTTATTTCTCTTTTGAATATAACTGTAAGAAATATCTAGAAAATGTTTGTCTTGATGGAACTTAAAATTGAGGTTGAGGTACTTCAATAAATTATATAAAACCTTTATTCTCAACATATTTAAATGATAAATCATCAATTATTATCATTTTATCAAGAAATACTCTACAATCTTCTTGGTTAAAATTATCTACTAAAATTTTAATTGTCCCATCATCCTCATCTTCACACTTCTTTCCGAGACCAATGGTGGTTTGACTTTTCTCAATATTTTTGTGAGGATTTTTATTAAACCTTGTCAAATTCCCACTTTACCACAATAATTATTAATATAAATTCTATTTTTCTTATTAAAATTATCTCAATCTTGAGAAACTCTAGAACCAGCATGAGATTTAGGAATTGTTACCTTTTTTAGGATATGCTTACCCTCAGTTTCTTCAACTGGTTTGCTACTACTCCCCTTAATATTACTGTAATTGAATGTGTAGTTATAGTATAACCCATCTAACTTTGAGTTCCTATAAAAATTAGAGGATTAGAACCACTTGTTATACCACCTTCCATGAATGGATAGTTTCTATCTACAAAATACTCTCACCTATGACCCACTAGAAAGACTTTACTATGGAACACCCTTAGAAAAAGAAGAATAAAGAGGTTTTGAGTGATATTGGTGTTATAATCAACACCACAACATCAATGAATAGGTAAGATAATAATAAAAAGAAAAAATAACTGTGTACCACAAGGCTGCACACACAACACCAGGAGGAGGAGGTGAATCAGGAGAGTAGGAATTCTTGAAACCACTCACAAGGGAAGGTTGGGGGAGGGGATGAGTGAGGAGTGATTTTTTGGCTAGGTGGGTGATTTATTAGAGGTGTGAAAGGAGGCAGGAGATAAGTATTGAAGGTGGATTAGGGTTTTCTCACGAGGGAAGAAGAAGAGAGAAGGTGAGTCAGGGTTTTCTAATGAGGTAATCTTGAGGAAGGAGGAGGAAAGAGGAGAAGAGGAGAGAGATAGAGTAGGGTTTATATAGTCACTAAAAAGGGAAGGATGAAGTTGGAATTATGGTTTTTCCATGCGAGGGAAGGCTGGGGTTGGGTGGGGGGGGGATGAGGAGGCGAGTAAGAGGGAGGGGATGATTGAAGAGGAGGTGGCTGGCCGGGCTGAGTTTTTTTTCATAAGACGATTGGGTCATCAGGTTGGGTTGGGTCTATATATATCCAACTTGAGACTCGGCCTAGCCCATGCATGGGTCAACCAAATATAAACCCAAACCAAGTATTTTTTTCACATAATACCACCCTACCCAACCCATCTTGATTGGGTCTGGTCTTGTTTATACACCCCTACTTATGCCGCTAGTATTAGTGGCCTGGTATGAAATAGGTGGTGGATGAATTTTTTATGTGGTGTTCCACATGTCAGCATGTGAAGAAAAAACACCATAGATTGATAAGGATTTCAAAATAGTTTCCCATTCCTGAGTGAAAATGGGATGATATTTCCATGGACTTCATTAATGGGTTGTCTAGGTCACCTCAAGGTAGTGATACTATGTTGGTTTTTGTGGATAGAATCACTAAGGTATCCCATTTACTACTAATCAGGGAGATGTTTTCATTAGATTATCTTGGGAGTATTTATATATGTGAGATTGTGCACCTTCACGAGGTTCTTCATATTTTTGTATCAGAAAGGGAACCCCGATTCACATCTTGGTTTTGGAAAGTCTTGTAGAGGGTATTGGGTATATAGGTTCTTTTGATCATGGAATACCACCATCAAACTGATGGATAGTGAAATCAAACAATACATTTTCTAGAGTATACTCTTATAGCATGAATCCTTGATTTTGCGTGTTCTTGGGAGAGACATATAACCATGGTTGGATTATCCTACAAAATAGATATTAAGAGGCTATAAAGATGACACATTATGAGGCTTTTTATAGTAGTCCATTCTGATCACCTCTGTGCTAGTTAGAGGTAGGAGATTCATCAGTGCTCAGACTGCATCTCATGTAGAAGACTTTAGAGCAGGTCTAGTTGATCATAATGTCTATAGCTACTTCATAGTCTAGAGATAAACCCTACACCGATCACCATCAATGACATATAGAGTTCGAGGTCGGGGATTGATTTTTTTTACGTATCACTTCAAGGATGGGGAATAGATGGATTCAGAGATAGGGTAAGTTTTCTTTGTGATATGTCAAGACTTTTGAGATTCCTTAGGGAGTCAGGATGGTAGGCAATCAATTGCAGTTACCTCAGAGGTACCGAGCCATGCACAACATACTCCATGTATCTCAGTTATTTCATTATCATTTAGATTCATATCATACTATATAGGTGGATTTGGTTGAGTTATAGATAGATGCATCCTTTGAGGATCATCCTATATGTATCGTTGATCGAAGCATGAAAGTTCTTCAATGTAGGTTAGTTCCTCTAGTTTGGGTTCTATGAAAGCATGGATGTGTGTAGGATGCGACATGGGAGAGAGAGGATGATGTACTTAATCAGTGTATAAAACTACTTTTAGATTCTTTACTACCCACATAAGAGAAACTCAAGGATGATTTATATTAATATGGGGAGATTATAAGATCCCAGGTTTTTTTATGAAGTATGAATCTTTTTAATTTCATTTTAATTTCTTGTTTTTGACCTAATGTGAATGCTTAATGAGGTAACAAGAGTTTCGAGTGGTTCCAGGACTTGTTTTGAGCTCGAAGGCTCAATGTTTATAAAAGCCAGATGGACCGCATGGTTAGTAGATTTCATGCATCCCAGGCCACACGACTACTACTAACTATGCAGGGTGACCCAAGGCTCTATCCAAGTTTTCATGGTTTGATCAAACCATGCATCAAGGACCACATGTCCGTGTGAACTACCTACAATTTTTAGCAAAAGTGAAAATGGATGAGTGTTTTACCATGGGATTATGGTAGGTGGTGTATACCTTTTCCCTTATGGTATAGTTGGTTTTACCTTGTTACCATTGTTCCGCATGGAAGAATTTCCAATGTTGATCCTAAATTAATTGAATACCATGATTAAATTATTAGAACCTTTTTTGGTTACCCAATTAGCACCATGTGATGGTTTTATGTTGTAAACATTAACCCATACCACATATGAGGTGTGTTTACATATCTTCACCCTGATTTACTAGCCCATTGGGTGTGTGTGAGCTCTCCATCTTAGAGGGATCCTTAATGAATTATATATGATATTAGGAGAGGGTTTATGCCTCATTTACAAGTGATTTCATGTTATTTAAATGGTTTAATGGTTTAAATGTTAAATTTGGAATGATATGGATGAAATCGTGGCTTTTATATGATTATGAAATGGAATAATTAAATTGTTATAATTATAATGGATTCCATGGACATTTGTACTATATGGATCTATATTAATTTGGATACCAAGGACATTTATACTCCTTGGATTTGGATGATAGGGATTCCATGGACATTTCTACTCCATAGATCTAGATTATTTTGGATTTTAAGGAGTATAAATGTCCTTAGTATCCAAATTAATATCGATCCACAGAGTATAAATGTCCATGGAATCCACCCTCCGAGTAAAATTCTAGGAATTTAAGCATTTTAATAAATGTTTATTAAATAAAATTGTTTTATAAATAAAATAGACTAAATTTTAATTTAACATAAACTTATATATTTTTACATCCTAATTTTACTTTTATTTATAAATAGAGATAAAATATCAACATTCTTTTATTAAATAAATTTTAAGTATATTATTATATAAATATTATTTAATTTTTTTTATTTTCTTAAAATAAGTTTAAATATCTGATTATTTACTTAAAACTACCTTTTCCAAACCTCATGTTTTAATATTTTATGTTTTTAATATATTTTTACTTTTTAATAAAAATTAATTCTATATAAATTCTATGTAAATATATGTTTAAAAGTTTATATAATCCATTTTTGAACTTCTTATATAATTTATAAGTTATAATGGATATAAATTACTTTATATGTAAAAATTATAATAGTAAGTTTATAATATCGTTACATGTTAATATTTATTAGCTCTGATTGGTTGTAATATTATTACCATTGAAGAGATTATTATTTTTAAACTTATGATAATTGTATGATTTAATTAATTGTTAAATTGTTTTGAAAAATGAAAAAATGTAATATTATTATTTGAGTAATAATATATAATAATAATTATTTGTATTAAAACACTTATTAAAAAATGTTATAAAACAATGATTATTTGGTACTTTTTTTGAAAAGTAATCAATTTGAAATTATAATATTTACCAAAAATTCAATTTAGAAAAAATATTAATAATTTAAAAGAAATTATTTTTCTTACATTTATAAAAAATGAGGATATCCAAGACAAGATAAGTGGCCTGACTAGTTCAAGCACACAATGGGAGAATGATTCTCATGCTCAACCAAAGGAGGTAACCATCCTTATCTAGGGAGAATAGAGGTAGGGAGATAGGTCACCTCACATGAGGCATAACTTGGCCTAAATCCCATGTGGTCGTGTATTAGACCATCTGAATAGGTTAGCTGGGCCACATCCCATATTTATGAGTTTATTGTTATTGATTTTGGAGTGTGGAAGTCAATACTTAGCTTATATTCAAGCATTAAACCAAACAAAATTTTGACGTGGGATCTCTTCATAGTCTCTATTAACATAATTAAAAAAATGCGTTTATATCTTGTCCATTTGATCGAACTCATCTCAAAAATTTGATCTCCTCCACTGTCTTCATCTACCTTTGACCCTCATTGTTCATGGATTCTCTTACAAGCTCATCCAAATCCACCTTCGCCATCAGATCTTCCCTCAAATCCTCATTCTCAGCACGAAAATGCTAGTGTATGGCATCCTTATAATAGTGTGCTACCTTGACAATTTTTCCTTGGTGATAATACCATATCATTGATCTATTTTATGAGGTGTTCAACCTATGGAAAAGCCTTGATCTCTAGTGGACACTCTTTCTTCTTAGGGAATCTTGACACGTCCAGTTTAAATGCAAAGCATAGTTATCACAAAAAATTGAATCCAGATTTTTTTGTTTCAACAAAAAATCAATGGGTTTAAAACCCGCATTTCATTAGGTACCCATACTTGAAGAGATGGATTTTAACACCCCAGTTTAATTATTATAAGGAATGATTATATTTTAATGCCTTCAAGGATTGTCCCTTCATAAACACCAAGCTTCTATTGCATGCTCAAAAATCACATTTATGTGGGTATCTGAACCAGTATATATGTTTATAAGAAACCTCTTGCATAGAGAGAGCCCCTTATCACTGGAAGAGGCCTTTCTAAGACTAAACCCTCTCATTTTCACTTTTATTTACTAGGGTTTGAGCACACAAAATGTATAAGAATATTTCTACCCATTTAGGTTTCTAGTTTTGTTGGTAAGGGGATTCTATATTTTCAAAAAAAAAACCATTATAAGTATTAAGGTTATTTTCAAAAACTATAAAGCATATTTATTTTCTTTTTAAATTCCTTCTTAATAAGGTTAAATTGCTTTATTTTTAAAAGTTACTATTTTTCAAGCTATGAATTTATTTCAGCGGTGATTTAAAAGGGATATGCATATTCAAATTTTATATTTTATGTATATGTTTTCCAAAACACCTTGTTTATATAAAGACGTTAAAAATATTATTTTCAAAGTTATAGTTATGTAAATTAAATTATTATTTCTAAAAAAATGTTAATTATTATTTATATATATCTTTAAATTATTATTTTATGTAAGAAATGAGGGATAAAATTAATATTATTTCATGTGATGGATTTATATCACATCAAACTATCCTTTCATGCATGAATTATTTATTAAAAGCACATACATGTCATTCATGATCATAATATGACCATACATTATTGATTATTCATGAAATTTCATACACATATATATATATGTGTGTGTGTATATATAAGAAAGTTCATTAAATAAATTATTCCTTTATAGGAACAAATTTCAAAATGGGTTTTATAAATAATGGATTTCTCCAATTTTATGAAAAGAAGGAAAAGTGTGTTTTCTTAAGGAATATTTTTGAAAAGTGTATTTTATGTAAAATTATTTTCTATTGAAAATAATTTATAAGGTTTTCAAAATTTTGTTTTAAGGGAAGTTAAATGAGAAAAAAACCCTCACAATTTTTTTTTATAAAAACCTAACACTTTGGAATCAAATGTAATGTCTCAGAAATTTAGTGTAATTTTTTTAATTATATGGAATTATTCTGAGACCGTATACTCTCCCAGCAAGTGATTACGAGGCCCGAAGAGCCTGAAATAAAATTTTGAACTTTTTAAAGGTACGTTCAATAAATGCGTGAGTGGGTTTTTCTAACCTTTGAACCGATGAATAGATTGAAAATATGAGGACACCGTTGAACTCAGAGTGCTGAGATTCGCCTAGAAATGAATTAAATTTGGGAGATAAGGGATAATTAGAAAAGTTACTTTTTGGAAATTTTGAGGAAAATGATAAAATCATTTAAAACAATTATTTTATTTATTTCTCACTGTTGAGTGGCAGATGGTGATGCTATAGTGAAACAACGAGGCAGTGACGAGGGGAATTAATGGAGGGGTAATAATGGATCGTTTAAAACTGTGACATTGTTATCTAAATGACCCATTAAATGTGGCTCATTAAATGTGGATAATTTAATGAGCATCATTAGTAGGCACAGCGTCACTGTGATTTTGATTCATTTTTATAATTCCAATGTTCTGGAGTTTAGGGGATTAACAAATGCGGGGAAACTTCTGACAAATCACTGGCAGAATCTCCTCTACAACAAAGAACGACGAACATCGGAGGATCTATATCATCTTCCAGACACCTCGAATAATGAAGTCGGAAGTGATGACTTCAACATTCTGAATCTACAAGGACAAATTCTACAAAATCAAACTTCAATGAGGTACATGTTGTTTTATTTTGATGTTCTTCCCCATTATTTTCTAGAAACGATGAACGCGGATCAACCCATGAACAGGTTGATCCACGAATCATGTGTTTATGTGGGAGGGTAACTTTGTTTTTGGGATTTCGTTATTTGAGGTTTGAAATTATCATTTTCTAATTTAAATTGGAATCCCTGGAACTCCCATGATTAAAAACTCCTAACACGGAGGTCCTGGGCCGACATAAACAAGGCCTGAGAACCTCCCCTCGTGCATTCTTGGTGGACGCATTCTCAAAGTGGTGGAAATTCTATTATGGGGTCGGAGCAGGAATGATGACGACCCGGGAGGCCCATGGGTACAGACAGATCAGAAAACGAACCACCAGAACAATTTCGGTGGCCTATCGAAGATACCATCGGCGGTTGCGAGTGGGTGGAAGCATGCCACAATAGCGCGCTGGAGGAAGGTCCATAGCCGGCTCGGGCCGTAAAACAGCAGGAGGAGCTGGCGGCAGTCGACGCGGTCGATCGACCGTGCCGGAGGTCCACAGACGCGGCGGGTTGTGGTCGCTAGATCGCGGAAAAGGATGACGCCCCGTAGAGACCCGCGAGGAAATGGGGGTGGAATGGAAGTGGCATCTAGCTGCGTCCCAGTGAGGCGGATTGGTCTACCCCTGTCAAACTGAGTGGGGTGAGAACCATCCAGCGGTTCGGACTCGCACCGGCAATCCGAACCCGTAGCTCAGTCCCACCCCCAGCGGGCTGAACCCGTGCCCTTTGGGCCGGGCTGGACTAGACTGGGTTGCTGGGCGACTCGGTGGACTAGAACCTCATCCAAACCCGACCGAGTCCAACGAGGCCTATTGGGTCTAGCCCACTGGCCAAGTCAGACCAGACTGACCCCGACTCGAACCAGGTCAGGTCGAGTCCGTTTAATTAAACTGGTGTATGTTGGAATCCTAGATGGGTTTTTTGGGTTAGCCCGATCGGGTCAGACCGGGCCCCATTGCAACCAGTCCCCTATTTAGTAAAACACCCATATCTTAAAAACCACATTTTTGATTGACGATCCATTTGCGGTCTTACAACCCTCTTGATGAGTCAGATCTCTTGGAATTCTTTTTAGTGACTTTAATGGATGTTGACACGCGAAAATAGGTTTGAGGAGGGGTTCTCCCAAGCACGCTACGTACAGAACCCTGCGGTTGGATGAGACCCGAAGATTGATCGACGACGGCACAGTGGGAAGCGACTCTGTGTGACCCAAAATGACCATGGTGGGGTGTGGCTTTGTGTGACCCAGAAGACCCACAGTAATCGACAGGAGGGTTACCTCATTTTGGCCAAGGTGTGAAGCGGATCTGTGTGACCCGACATGCCCACTATGGGGAGCAGCTCTGTGTGACCCAGCATACCCATGGTAATCATTAGGGATGAGCACCACAACAGTACAAGGTTAGTGGGAAGAGACTCTATATTAATCGGAATCCCCACTGTACTCGATAGAGGAGGAGTTCTCCAGTAGTCGAGGAGTTCTATGAACTGACTGTTGATGCTACTATCACTACCCTATAATATACCTAGTGTGAGCTGCGTCTTTTACTTTGTGCTATGTGGTTGAGGTCTTGCTTGGTGGTATTAACTCTATGGTATTTTCTTTGTGGTGATTTCCTTCATGGATTTATGAGAGACCGGGTCTCGGGGTCCCTACTGAGTATTTTTATACTCACCCCTACATGGGCTTCACGCGCACGTGTTATGTGTGGTGCTGATGATAGACTTTTTGACAGAGGTGCTCAGGGGGATGGGACTAATGGACGCTATGACGATTGACTTGGTGGCCTAAGACCAGGTGGGGCCCAGTATGACCAGGTGGGTATGACATACTACTTTTTCTTATAGTAGCTTAACTACTCTCATGATTAGGTGGGGTTTTACACGGATGACCATTAGGGTTTCCTTTTGTATTTTGCTGTTTTTAGTTCCTTATTGGGTTTTTATTATGGACCACTTACTTTCACATTTACTTGCACTCAACTTTGTTTTAGTAGTGTACTTATTTTTCCTTTTAGTTTGTTGGGATGTGATTGGGCGTGTGTGTGTATAGGTTTAATGGCAATACCTTCCCTTTTATTGGGATATTCCTTTCCAGTTCTAGTCTCTAGCCCTTGGCCTATGGAAGGCGGACTTGGGATAGTCATGACATGGGCCCTGAGGGACGAGTAGTGAAAAAGTGTTAACAGAGAGTGGTTGGTCCTACCACAAAGACCAGGAGTCTGTGTTTGTTTTTAGGGAAATAACGTTAAGTGTTTCGAGTCCAACTTCTAGATTTAGGGAGTCCAGTGTTGGTGCGACGACCGACGTATCCATACACCAGGACCTTGAATTATGCTTTTTGGCTCGATACATGAAAACACTGGTTTCATAAGTGTATCCTTATTTTGAATAAGAGTCATCTCACCAGGTATAAACCTATAACCTTGGTACATATTGATCTATCTCAGGATTCCTTCATAAGGAAAACCAGATAGGATCCCGATACATGAGGAAAATCCGCCTAGCGATGAGGCATCCATTTAGGGACCAATTCTTGAGATGGCCCCATCGGGTAATGCACCGGTGCTACCACCACCTAATGGTCTGCATCCATTACTGGCAGTTTCAGAAGAAGAAATTCATAGGCTCAGTGACTTGCATGAGTTTTAGATACAGAGACCTCCCAGGTTCAGGGGAGAGATAGATCCTCAGGTCGTTGAGGACTGGCTAGAGGCTGTGACATGAGTCTTCTATTTCATGAGTACACTAACTGACCAGATGGCGATCTTGGCAGTGAGCCTTTTGCAGGGTTCTATAAGGAGATGATGGAGCTTGACCACCCATATAGTGACCCCAACCTTTTACATATAAAATTTCTTGATTTTAAGCATAATTAATCATCAGAGTACAAGCCAAGTATCGTTAAGTCTAATGTCTTGGAAGACTAGGTACATAAAACATAAAACATGGGGATAAAAAAAAACTTCTTTATTTAATCTCTATAATGAAATCCTAACTTCCTTTGAGCCCTTACATCAGCATAGGGTACCCTGGGGAACACATGAAAAAAGGGATGAGTTGAAAAGCTCAGTATGGGAAAGAACATTAGGATACATCTTAAGCACATGATTTTGGAGGAATGACATAATGATATCTAAAGCATGGAACATATAAAATCCTATCATATAAGAATGTGATCATATAAACATGGAATAATATAAATGTGGAAGAATCATAAAACATTTCTTTAGTACAGGTCAAGGCTAACCGCCAATCCCATTTCCCATTTTAGTATGGGTTAAGGCTAACCGCTAATCCCATTTCACATCGCAACTCATGAGACTTAACTTTAACCAATGCATTGGAGCGTTATCTGGCCGCAACCATCTCAAATTTTTCATGAATATTCTTTCCACATAAATATTTTTACCACATAAATATTATTTCCACATAAATAATCATACATAATCAACCATACATAAACATAAGGGTACCCAAGGAAAGAATTGGGTACTAGAATCGTGGCATAGAGCATGACCAATGAGCGTATCATGAAAGTGTCCATGAAAGAAAGGGATTAGAACATACATGGACGTTCATAAGGTAAAATACACATATAACATGATAAGTGGTGTTAAACATAAGTGACAACATATAAGAAATGTATTTGAGAAACATTAGCATTAAAACATTTTTGTGTGATTTTAATGAAAATGCTATAGAGCTTTTAAAATAGAATAGAGGGAAATCTTTTATATGAAACCAGAATTGAACCAATAAGGTTTCCATAATAAAAATAATGATTTTATAAAAATAATGGTGGCTTAAAACAGAGGATATAGTTCACTTTAAATTGGGTAAAATTTTGGTAAGTTCCCTTAGAAGAGGTTTGCTTGTCAGAAAGTTCTAAGGAGGGAATCTTTTAAAAACATGTATATCCCTGAAAGAGAGTGACGAACAGGTCTTCATAAAATAATTTTGTAAAATTAAACATAATTTATAAGATGCAAAAAAAAATATAAGATAACTCCATTTTGATATAAATAAAGATAACACAACCTGAAAGAACAAAGGAGGTTTGGGTAGATTTTGTTACGGATTATCAGCATGGTGTTGGGTGCATGTAAGAGGGATTGATGAGAGATATAAAGGGTTTGTCATAAATTATAAAACATGAGGGAAGTATGGGGAAGGTGCGAAATAATACCCCATCATTTGTGATTACACATAAAAAGGCATATCATAGTGGACAATCTTGATTAAGAGTGAAATGGAGAGGATCCCTTACCTTAAATCCGTTGCTGTTATCTACTTGTAATTAGTGACCTGAATAAACAAATTAGGATTATTAATTCATAATTACAAAACCTATTCTATATGTAATTGATTTATTATAACCTTTTTTAGTTCATTCAAGGTCTTTTTGTTTATTTATAAGGTTCAATTTCATTGTTTGGGCTCGTTTGTTTACATGGTTTTAAAATATCGGTTCACTTATATTCAAGTTCGGATTAACATGAAAGATGGAAGTGGTTGTCCAGAAATGAAGTTATATTCTATTATTGAACATCCAGGAGATTTCATGGTTTTAAATTTAATTTGGTTACTTAGATTGAAGTCAAAATATTATATAAAACCATAGTGACAACCGTTTTTGTTAATCGGTGGGTTTGATTACAAAGAACATGTTTTCCTTTATAAATTAATACCATTTGTACAAAAGGATTATAGAACCAAAAATAATATATATTAAATATATAATAATCTGTATCAACCATAACAAAAATGGTTTCATGACCATAATTAAAGATTATAATAGAAATTGATAAACCATTGTCCTTGAATGTGCTAAATTAGCATATCTCAAATGGGGCATTCATTTCTTTCAAATAAAGGGTGGGGAAAGGAGAGAAGATAATGAAATATACCATTAGAATGAAAAAATTTCAGTACATGTATGTTACTGTATTTATCATACTATTATGGTGAAGGGAGGTGAGTAAAGAAACAAAAAGAAAAGAACTTAAAAGAAATGAAGGAATTGGAAAGATGAATTTACCTCTTGAGCCTTCCTCCTTTGATAACCTCTTAAGGGGAGAGGTTTCAGTATTTTGAAGAGTCTAAGAGCTTTTTTAAGTGGGGGGAGGTTCTTGGGGAGAGATTTGGGCAGAATATTGGCAAGGCACAAGGCTTGATAGGAGTGAATAGAAGAGGGAGTGAGGGGAGTTTTTTATAGTGAAGGAGAGAGGGGATTTCTCAATATAAAATTCATTAATTTTTTATTTCCCCACAAGACAAGGAATAGTAATCCTTCCATGACCAATAATAGTAATTTTATCATGTGATATCGAACCAATTGGTCTTACATCAGCATAACATCATGCATGACTCTATAATTAGCTTATTTATCTTATTTTGTAAATTATGGTATTTCACTATTCATAAAAAATTCAAGTATTTCAGAAAAATCCCAAAAATTCAGCCTAACCATTTTTCAATGTGTATAATCCAAAAATGAATTCCATTTTTCAAAAATAATTTCTTAAATTTGATTATTTTAATATTTAATAAAAATCATAATTTTTTATCGAAAACCAGTTTTAAAACATTCATTTACTTATTCTAAAATATCGGTATATCGTATTTTCAACTTGAATATTATTTTTATACTATCATAGGTAAGGTTAATATTCATTAGGGTATATCACTATTCATAAAGGTATGTTACTATTCATATGGTTAGGTTAATATTCACCAAAAATTAAGTTTTTCTTATCGGAATCCAAATAACTTACTGATTGCAGCCGTGTATATCAGATTTTTGAAATTCCAAATACAGAAGTGACAAAATTATGTTTAAAGGTCACTTAGCACTTAGTAGTTCACTATGTTTTCATTTCATGTGATTTTATGACGTATTTATAAGAAGGGAATTTCCATTTAAAAACATTGGGTGGTTATATTCTTCCCCCCTTATGAAATTTCTCCCTTAATATTTTATTTTACATTCTAAGAAAAAAACAGGTGTGGGTACTTTTCCTTTATTGCTTCCTCCAGTTCCCATGTTGCCTCTTTGTACTTATGGTTTTGCCACAATACCTTGACCAGATGAGTAGTCTTATTGCATATAACTTTGTCTCTATGATCCATGATCTTCACTGACTACTAATCATAAGAGAGATCAAACTCTAACTGTACCACCTCTGAAGAGAGTACATGTGAAGGGTCTGGTATGTACTTCTTTAAGAGGGATACATGAAAGACATCATGTAATTTTGACATGGTACTAGTTGATAGGCCACAACTTTGACTCGATCAAGGATCTCGAAGGGGCCTATGTACCTAGAACTTAACTTCCCTTTCTTTTCAAATATCATGACCTTCTTCCACGGAGATATGCGTAGAAATACCATGTCATAGAATTTGAACTCAAGGTCTCGGCAATGGTTATATGCATAACTCTTTTGTCGACTTTGGGATTCCTTGATATGACGATGAATGGTTTTCACCTTCTCCACCATTTCTTCGACCATTTCAGGTCCTAGAAGCTTATGCTCACCAACTTCATCTCAACACGCCAATATTCTGCACCTTTTCCCATAAAGGGCTTCATATGGTGCCATTCGGATGCTTGAGTGTAAACTATTGTTGTAGGAGAATTCAACCAATGGAATATGTTGGTCCCATCCTCCTTTGAATTCCATAGAAAACGCTCTCAATATGTCTTCCAATATCTGAATAGTTTGCTCATACTGGTCATCAGTTTGAGGATGATAGGCCGTACTGAAGTTCAGTTTAGTGATCAGAGCATGCTGGAGACTTTTCCAGAACTTAGAGGTGAATCTCGGATCACGATCGAATATAATATATAGTGGTAATCCATGAATCCTTACCACTTATTTGATGTAAATCCATGCTAGTTGATCCAATGAGAATTCCTCTCGAATCGAGATAAAGTGAGATGTCTTTATAAGACGATTCACAATGACCCATATAGCATTGTTTTCTCTATATTTCCTTGGAAGTTGAGTGACAAAGTCCATGGAAATGTTTTCCCATTTACATACTAGTATGGGTAGTGGTTGCATCATCTCCTTAGTCTTTTGTCTCTCAGCCTTCACTTGATGACATACCAGGCACTTTGATATATATTAAAAAATCTCCCTTTTCATATTGTCCCACCAAAAGTTTTCCCAGAGATCTCGATACATATTTGTACTCCCTAGGTGGATAGAGAAGGTCCAGCTATGTGCATCATTCAATAGTTTCTTCTTTATCTTTGGATCAGTTGGTATACATAATAGTGACCCAAATCTTATAACTCCTTCCACATAAATATTGAAATCAGAGGATTTATCATTTTTAACAGCATCCACCCTTTTCTGAATTTCCACATCTTTTCTTTGAGCACCCTTTATTTTCTCCAAGAGGGATGGTTGAGCAATCATTTACGCAAGGATTGATGATGTTCCTCCCTTAATTATTCCCATGTTCATCCTTCGAAAATCTAAGAAGATTAGATCCTTTTTAATTCTCATCATTGATAAATATGAAAGATCCTTTCTACCTAGAGAATCTACCACCTTGTTTTCCTTACCAGGATGGTAGTGGATTGAGTAGTCATAATCCTTTATGAGCTCTATCCATATTTGTTGGTGCATATTTAGATCTTTATATGGGAATATATATTTGAGACTCTTCTGGTCAATATATATCTCACACTTATCCCCATAGAGATAATGCCGTAAGATTTTCAACACAAAGATCACAAACGCCAACTCCAGATCATGCATAGGATAGTTTTGCTCATGTATTTTCAGATACCTTAAGGCGTAGGCTATCACTTTATCATTTTCATCAATACACAGCCTAATCCCTTCTTTGAAGAATCACTGTACACCACAAAGAGTTCTCCACTTGTAGGGAGTGTGAGTATGGGTGTAGTGATAAGCCTCTTTTTCAACTCCTTGAAACGGTCTTCACATTTTTATGTCCATACAAACTTTACTCCCTTCCATGTTATCTTGGTCATTGGTTTTGAAAATCATGAAACGTTCTTAAAAAATTGTCGATAATACCTAGCTAGACCCAAAAAGCTACAAATCTCCATTGCAGAAGTTGACCTAGGACACTCTTCAATTGCCTTTGTCTTGGAAGGGTCCACTGATATCCCTTTGCTGGTGATAGCATTCCCTAAGAATGATACTTCCTCCATCTAGAACTCACATTTAATGTACTTTTCATATAAATTCTCCCTTCATAAAGTCTTTAACATAGTATTCAAATACTCCCCATGTTCCTTCTTTCTCTTGGAGTATATTAGAATATCATTAATAAAGACAACCACAAATTTTTAGAGGTAATCTCTAAAGACTCTATTCATTAAATCCATGAAAATTTCTAGAGCATTAGTGATTCCTAAGGGAATCACTATGAACTCATAGTGTCCATACCTCGTTTGAAAGTAAGTCTTGAAAATATCTTCCTTCCTCACCTTTAATTGGTGATATCCTGACTGAAGGTCCACCTTAGAGAAATAACTGGCCCCACGAAGCTAATCAAACAAGTCATCTATCCATGGTAGGGTATACTTGTTCTTTATCATGATTTTATTGAGCTCACAATAATCAATGAAAAGGAGTATTGATACATCCCTCTTCTTGATGAAGAGGACATGATCACCCCACGGAGAAGCACTCGGGCATATAAAACCCTTATCCATATTATTCTGTAATTTCTTTTTCAGTTCTTCCAGCTCTACGGTGGCTATTCTATAAGGTGTATTTGATATAGGCAAAGATCCAGGAATAAGTTCAATTGAGAAATCAACCTCTTAGTTAGGAGGAAGACCAAACAACTCTTCAGGGAATACATTAGTGTAATCCCTCACGATGGGCATTTCTTCCAGCATGATTTTTTTCCTTTGTTTCAATAATTTGAGCTAGATATGCCTTATCACATGGAAACAATATACAAACATGGGATAAGGATTCTAAAGGAGATTCATCTTCCTCCTTAAACTTATAAAGAATCGGAGGATGCTTCGGAACGTGAAAACTGATCTCCCTTTCCTGAAAGTTGATGTTGGATTTGTATAAAGATAGCCAATCCATGCCCAAGATAACATCGAACTCCACTAAAGGAAGTATGAAGAGATTTTATGGGAGGTTTAGTCCACAAACATTAACCGGGGTGGAGTTATAAACCATGGACACAACGATTTCACCATTCAATATTCTCACAGATAACTTTTCCTCCAAATTTTGAGGTGGTGTTTGAATAGTTATACTAAAATTATAAGATATGGAAGAATTCATAGATCCAAAATCAAATAGTACATCTGCTATTCTTGAATGAATAACAAGCGTACCTATCACCACATCATTTTCCGGCTCCACCTCTACAGTAGTGATAACATAAGCCCTTCCTTGTTTCCTTGGAGGTTGTTGTTGATTGCCTCTGACAACCCTCAGCTTAGGGAAATTGTTTGCATAATGCCCATGATCCTTGCAGTTGTAACACTACACTACCAGCTGAGTGTTTATCTGAACCTTCCTTTCTTCCTTAACATTAGCATGATTTTTCATATCCCTTCGGCAGTTCTTGGCAAGATGACCAAACTTTCCACATTTGAAGCAATTATTAGTTCCCTTTAGACAGTTACTAGTATGCTTCTTTTCGCATTTTTTTCAAGGGGAAAAGTCAGGATTCTTTCCATCATGGGATTTGTTTGATGTACCACCCATGTTGTTATCCATTTTCTGCTCCTTGTCACTGGGCCCACAAGACCACTGAGAGTCTCCAATCTCCATTTCAACCTTGAGGGCACAACAGACAATATCCTCATAACTATCGAAGTCTCAAATTGCCAATGATTTTCATATAATCTACTTTAGTTCACTAAATAAGTGATGCACCTTTCTTTTGGTGTTCATGACAATGCCAGAGGCATACCTTGAAAACCTTGTAATGTTTACTTCATATGTCCTGATGGACTCATCTTCCTCCTTCTTGAGTCTAAGGAACTCTCTTTACATCTTGAGATGGAGGGTTTGAGGAAAATATTTGTTGAAAAATATCATCTTGAATTCCTCCCAATCCATGGAATCAATTTCCTCTTGGGACTTTGTATTCTTGATCAGTTTCCACCACTGATCAACTTCCCCATCAAAACGATAGTCCTCCAGTTCAAATTTCTCTTCTTCCAAGCACTGGAGGATGGAGAATATCTTTTCAACGGAGTTAATCCATTATTCCACAAGGAGGGGATTAGAAGATCTTCTAAACATGGGAGGCCTTTACCGTATGAAGGATTCTATGACAACTAGCTCTTTACTTGGAGGAGGTGGGAATTCCACATGATTCAAGTTATTATTCATAACTTGATCCAACTGAGCAAGTACTGTCAAGAAGTTTTGAGCACCCTCTCATGTCATATGAGGCATATCATTAGGGAAATCATCACATTGCCTATCACATTGGTTGTTGGAACATGTTCTTCTATTTCAATCCTTTAACTAAGAAAAAGAATGTATAATTAGAGGTCTTGAATACTTATCTATTGAGCATAAAAAAGAAACTTTAAACATAAAAGGATAAACTTATAAAGAATAAGTATATCATAACTTGTGATTCCTCAGGTTTATATCTAGGTTATGATCTATCTATTTCTAAACTTATATTCCTATGGGATTTCCCCCCTTAATAATGGTTTGTAATAAGCTCGTGAATCTACCAAAGCATATCCCCCAGGAGTGTTGTAACCAAGAGTGCAGAAATGCCTATTGTCATGTACCAGGATACATCGGGTCAAGCCCGAAACTCCTTGTCAGAGTTTTCACTCCTAGGTACATATGTGCCAGAGTCTCCTCTACCCACTCATATCTAGACAGAGATGTTTTTGATAAACCACTTACTCAATACTCACCAAAATTTAGGACTATTTTCTTATACTTAGTCTCATCCTTAAGGTTCTCACTAAGGTTATCTATTCCTAATATCCAAAAATAACTAAACCTCCCTCTAATACTAACTATAGAAACTCCATCCTTTTATATATTCCATTTTATGATTTTAAGCATAACTAATCATCATAATACAAGCCAATGATCGTTAAGTCTAGTGTCTTGGAAGAATAGGTACTTAAAACATAAAACATGGGGATAAAAAAACACATCTTTATTTAATCTCTATAATGATATCCTAACTTCCTTTGAGCCCTTACATTTGCATAAGGTACCCTGGGGAACACATGAACAAAGGGATGAGATGAAAAGCCCAGTAAGGGAAAGAACATAAGGATACTTCTTAAGCACATGAGTTAAGAGGCATGACATAATGATATCTAAGGATTGGAACATATAAAAATGTATCATATAAGCATGGGATCATATAAACATGGAATCATATAAATGTGGAAGAATCATAAAACATTTCTTTAGTACGGGTCAAGGCTAACCGCCAATCCCATTTCCCATTTTTGTACGGGTCATGGCTGTAGGTGCCAAAATATTGGATGAAAAGAACGAAGAAAAAGAGGCCCCGTGCCCTGCCTCGCGAAGCCAAGATGCGAAGCCCCCGAGCACCGCGGCCGCCGCGAAGCAACAGAGGCGGTAACTCTCCGCGAACGACCTAACGTTCGTGAGCCCGCCATGAAGCAGAGGAGGCAGTACCCCTTCGCGAATTCGGCTGACGTTCACGACTCACCGTGAAGCACTAAATCCCCCCTTCGCGCCGTGTGAGCTCTAATTCACGGCTCCCTTTTCCTATAAATACTGATCTCCCCCTGAGATTTCCAGATGGACAATCCGACCTTTCGGCTTCTCAATTTCCACATCGCGAAGCACTCTTTGCTCTGAGAATCTTGAGATCCGAGAGGTATTTTTGCTTCACGAGAGGCCTCCGTCTTGTCTCATTTTGAGCCCCTCTTCCGAGAGGGATTCCCTTCACGAAGCCTAAGGGAATTCGCGAAGGAAGGGGATCCCCAAGGGGAACTGGGCAGTCGCAGAGCGTTTATGCTTCGCGAAACACCCGTCCTGTACACGTGATCCACATGCCAAGGTAGGGTCACTGTAATTTGCGAAGCACACTCATTCACGACACCTTGATTCGCGAGGAACCTCTGCTTCGCGAGGCTATGCTCCATGAACACCCTTCCACTTCACGAAGCACCTCCCACTCACACCTATGCCCCATGAAAAGGCCAAGGAACTCCACTTCATGAAGCGCACCCCTTCGAAAGTGCCCTCCACTACACAAAGCAACCGAGCTCCACAAGTCCCATGACTGTGGGCCCCCCTACTTGGAAATTCCTCTTCTCGTGCGACCCTCCAGGTTTTCATGATGTGATTTAAAATTCCCCTAGATTACACTACCCATAGCGTTGCTTCGCCTAATGCTTCTTTGCATAGGCACGCTAATGGCTAGTGCTTCTTCACATAACCACGCTAACATGGACCCCTCGATGGTTCGCTCTGCGACCCCCCTTCTACACGAACTTGCTGATGCCTTCCCTCCCACAAGGAGTAGAGGGTACCGGTCATGTAAGCCCTAGGGGTGTGGAGTAAACCCAACTCATCCGAGCTGCGGGACGTTAAACTTCCAAGCACCTCGTCCTCAACACATGACGTTAAACTGTGATCCGGACCCATGCCCCGCACGCAGGGTCCCTCTGGCTCGGAAATTCTTTACACCCACTCGTCTCCACGGGGATGGGATCACCCCTCACAGGGGATGATATCCTCCTTCTCGTAGGGGTGTTTTTCCACGGGGGAAGGGCGACCATCTTGGTGTAATCCCCTAGTCCTTCTTATGGAAGGTAGCACCCATGCACCTCTGTACTTCCCCACTGCCAAGGCCATTGGAGGGCATGATAGAGGAAGAGACACCCCTTTCTTCGGTCCCAAATCCCTCTCCCTCTTAGCTTTTCCACACTTTGGGCCTCCATCCTGAAGTAAGCCCCAACACCATGGCCCGTCTAACGCATAAGCCCCTTTTTGATTCTCACGGATGCACCATTCACGACGTGATCTTCAGGTCTCTGCTGCCTCTTGTTTCTCACACTGAGCATGACTCATGTGGGCTTAGAGTAAGAATTGACCATGACAATTCCCTCATCCAACATGACATTAAACTGTATGCCCTCGTCCAACATGACGTTAAACTGCACACCCAAACTACAAGGACATTGATCCATGTCAAGGCATGGTACATAGAAAGCCTCACAAGGTTCAAGCCCACTACCAATGGACCCACGGGTTCACCTTCATGTCGGTTCACCGACGGAAATGCCACCTGAACTATGAGGTCTTTGATCCATGTCAAGGCATGGTACGTAGGAAGCCTCCCTGATGTTCAAGCCCCATCACCCATCAGACCAAGGTCCTTCTTCACGTCAGTTCGCCGACACCCCATTTTCACCTGAACTACGTGGTCTTTGATCCATGTCAAGTCATGGTATGTAGGAAGCCTCCATGAGGTTCAATCCCAACAATCACTGGCCCCGACCATCTCTATGTCAGTGTGCCAAGCCCCCATTTTCACCTGAACTATGTGGTCTTTGATCCATGTCAAGGCATGGTACATAGGAAACCTCACGAGGTTCAACCCCACCATCCACCTGAGCCATGGTCATCATTCTCTTCGTTTCTCCGAAATGCCCCCATCCCGCATGACGTTAAACTGAATCCCAATCCGGCGGTAAGCCGTTGTGACCCTACAATCCAGTTGTTCCGACACCCCTTCGTGTCAGTTCAACAAACCCTTTTTCTGAACTATGTGGTCTTTGATCCATGTCAAGGCATGGTATGTAGGAAGCCTTCCTGAGGCTCAAGACCACCACCCGGTCATTCTGGCCTCATTCATGTTAGTTCACCCTCGTCCTGCATGATGTTAAACTATACACCATCCCGAACTATGAGGACTTTGATCTATGTCAAGGCATGGTACATAGGAAGCCTCCCTGAGGTTCAAGCCCCACCACCCATTGGACCAAGGTCCTTCTTCACGTCGGTTCTCCGGAGTCTAACCCGAACTACATGGACTTTGATCTATGCTAAGACATGGTACATAGGAAGCCTCATGAGGTTCAAGCCCACCACCTGGTCATTCCGACCTCATTCACGTCAGTTCTCCCACCACCTTGGGCAGCCTAGAGTGTAAGCCCCACACATTCATTCTGAACTACGCAGACTTTGATTCCCTACCATGGGGATACGTAGGAAGTCTCTTCAAGACTCAATCCCAACACCACCGTCATCTCCACGATGGCTCCATTTCATTCCCCCTCCACTTAGTGTTGTTTTCCATCATCCATCCTGATCCTTACCCGGGCCACCAAATCACAGTGAGATCATGCCACCCCATTCCACCCCACAACATTCGGGAAGCCACCCACAGGATGGCTCCGATATCGGTGTTACCTCAAGAGGGGTTACTCAATCTGATCCACTCCAGCTACTGTTCTGATCATCCCGATCCATCTCCGCTGGACGTTAAACTTGCGGCATACCCTGTGTTAAACATGGGAAGCTGAGGAAAACCTCAGATACATGCCTATGGCATATGATTCCCCGTATTCGATGTGGGATGCCTTGGGCTTCTGCGCCCTCGAGAAGCCCTATAATAAGGGACTAAAGGAAGACATGCCAATTCCCCAGTGTTCAGACACATTAATGATGCCTCAATGTGACTACTCCCCCGACCGAAGGTTGCTGCCCTGACCGAACCCCTTGGAATGTATTGACAGAAGCAGTGTAATTAACTGGAATCCATGAAGATATGACACTGGGAAGAGTTTCACGAACAATGTATTAAATTTATGAGGGAGACCCAGACTAGGTGATGATTTATGAGGAGGAACCCACGGAAGGAGGAACCGACATCCCATCATCCCATTTTGATCAAGGAGCAGACGCCCCTAAATAAGGGATGGATGCTGCCCGCCTTCGGAAAGCAAGAATGCGGGGCAAAAAAAGCCGCGCCTATCATGCACCAAGAAAACGGACGCACGTGCCCCGACGAAAGTGTCAGAAATAGAAATGGTGAACCCAATGTGAATCTCTTCTCCTCAATGTGTATATTAGTAGCGTTTGATACATCAGTAGATTGACGTGTCACTAGATCCAGATATCCGGCACCGGGTCCTTCCAAGAAAACGGAAGGCCTGGCATGAAACTCACGAGAAGTTGGGGTAGTAGAACGTGGGGTATTCCATTCTACAACGTTGTTGGCATGGATTCCTCTTACCAGCCACAGAAGACGGAATGGAGCTGGGGCACTGGTTGTCGATTTCATTTCCTCACAGTGCTAATAAGTCAATCTCCCCGCTTCTTAGGAATCAGGTTGCTACTACAGGGACACGATCACCGCCCACCCGACTACATAGGGGCAGGGTCAATACCGGTATAACCGCTCCGCGTGGCTCCACTACTGCCACAATGGCATCTATATCCACAAGCATGGGGTGCCCACGCCCCCTCTCCCCATCGGAAGTCATCCAACGAAGGGTGATTAACGACCTCGTACGTCGTTATGAGGAGGAGGGAATAATCCCAACTCGGGATATGGCCCACCTGGATCTGGAGGCGTCCAGGACCCGCCGTCAACGCCATCCTCGAGGGCCGTGCAGGGAGCCCCTACTACCCACCCCAACATTCAACCGTTTTGGGAGCCTGTCCCTGGAACGCGTTGACGACTCCCTGCCTTACGCTGATGAGGTGGGTGATGTCCAACTCAGCCCGGTCAGAGTCCCGGTACAAGGAATCCAAGCAAGGGCCCCACCCGGCCGCGTCAGCACCACCGTCCGACCTTGCTAGAGGAGCAGGTAGGCTATGCCCCTACACCACCCATGCCGGCTTTCCTGACCCAACGCCAGCGTTGGACCCGAGTGAGGACGCCCACCAAGGGGCGTCAACGTCGACAACTACTGTGGCCCGAGCCACCTTCGATGCATATCATAAAGTCCCTGAACATACTGAGTAGGGGCACTCCTATTCCCAACCATGGTCGAGGCCCCAACCGCCCCACAAGCAGGCTGGGTTGAATCTCCGGGTCACAGTCCTGAGTGATGATCGCCACGAACCAACCCGTGGTGATTTCACCCTGTACGGAGGTCCTCCCCGTACCACTACTCCACAAAGCATGGGCCTTCCCCGCTCCGAAACTCATCATGGAGGTATGTCCCGTGCTACCCCCAACCTGAATGAAGACCTGCCCCGCGACAATGACACTCGGCGTGGAGGCCTCAATCGTGCCCACCACAGCGGGTATGGAGTCCCTCCTCGTGCCCCCGAACATCGATGTGAAGGAATTTCCCATCCGATCTCTCTATGGTGTGGGGATCCTCCCTACGTTCTCTCCAAAATTGGCGAAGGTTCTACTTGCCCTGGCAACCAAAGGAGTGAAGGTCAACCTTGCTCCACCCTCACCAAGCATGGAGGTCCTCCCCATGCTCCCATCAGTTCCAACATAGGTTTCACTCACTCAGGTGTTGTTCATGGAGGTCCTCCCCATGTTCTCTTTGAAATTTTCCCTGGTGGCCCTCGCACCCCGGTTGTATCAAGCAGAAATCCTCTCCGCCCTGGAACCAACGCAACCCCAAGACTATATGTGGGGAATCGGCCTTGTCCCAAAGAGCCATCTAGGGGCAAAAGGTCGGGTCATAGCTGCAATAAGAAGAATCCTGGGAAGGTCCAGACAGAGATCAAACCGGCCCGCTTCTCGGATTCTGAAGCAGAATGTGACTCAGCTGTAGAACCCTCCCCTCAGTCCTCTGAGTCAAGGACCGGGGCAGGAACAAGGCGTGTCAGCCTCATCCTTCCGGAATACGTATTATACTGGATTCCCACCTCTCTTCGCAGGTACATCCAGAAGGAGGAAATTGTGGGAAACCCACAGGTTCCGGCCATGCGGTCACCACCGTCGTCACCAGAAGCGCCCTCTACCTCGACCAGAGATCAAGTAGAGATATTTTGTGGAACGATGGTGGTTGAGAAACAACGTGACCCATCGACGGTAACCACGATCCATGCACCAGAAGCTGTGGCTATCAACCCATCGTATCATGGCATTGTGTTCAGGTCACCACACTCTTAGGAGGATAGCCCAAAATTCGGTGGCCAGTCAGCTCGTTCGACGTATTCTCTGCCGCCCAACTTGCTGTCCCAGTGGTCCGCCTCAGTGCCGCTACCAGTTCCTTAGCCACCTCCGATTGACGAGTGGGGAAATACGGGTCCAGACCCTAAATCCGAGCCCAGGAGCTTCTAGAACATTCTCATAGCGGATCACTTCCCGGAGAAGTTCTGGCCCAAGGTAGCGTCAAACTTTTGTGCACCAGAATCCCTCACCCCAGAGGAAGTCGAGTGCTTCCGTCAAACCCTATGGGCAACACACTTTCATCTTTGCTATCATCGGGTGTTGTACCCTAGGAGCCAAGTGCACTTTGAGGAAATTAGTGATCAAATCCGTCTGGTCGATTTGGCCGCACTCCCCGTGGCCCAGCGCCCTGAGTCACCAGATCTCCAGAGCGCCCTCCAACAGAAATGAATTCAAAGTTTCAAGGTTCTCTATAAAATCATCAAGGAAGCTACCCCCACATGCAAGTCCATGGCTGGGGATAGTATGCCACCCTCCTCTTCAGTCCTATCCGATGGCAACCTGATTCGTTATGCGACATTGAAGACATGCCCCCAAGAAGGGTTGCGGTCCACATGGCTGACATAGTGGACAAGGAGGACGATATTGAGTTTCTCGATGGAGACTTACCCCCCGAGGATGTACCACCACTACTGGACCCATGAGGGAGGATTACTCGTCAGCAGAGGAACCTTCTAGGCCTCCCTGTGCCCACCGAGTCACTGGTACTCAGTCGGAATGCCCGTAAGGGTAAGGAACATGTCAGAACTGTCAAGTACTCTAACCCATCCACCTTAGTACAGAAGATGAACGAAGACCCTGAAAAGGTTGCGTCGCACCAAAAAATTGCTGAGCAGAAGAGGCTAGTCGATAAACTCTTAGCTGAGCACACTATAGAGAGGTGAATCGACTATGGTGATCCTAAGCTGGGGCAGTAGGGGCAGGAACAACTTCCCCCTGGCGAAATGCCTCCGGAAAACCCTGATCATGCTACTCCCGCAGACAGGGTAGAAGCTGGAACTCACAACAAGAGGGCGCGATACATCTTGCCAAACCCTCCTGAACGACGAGGCAATCTGAGGAATCCAGCCCGGGTTCCCCCAGTTGCCCCAAGTGTCGTTCCGCCAGTCGCTCCACGATCCATTGAATCCATTTACCCTATCGAAGAGCCCGACAATGCACTCATGGTTAGGGATCCCTGTCAAGAAAGGTACCCCCACTCGGATGATCCTATAACGACACTCATCTCCTGCCTCGAGGCATTGGAAACGCGGCAGGTGGCAGTCCCACCAGATGGAAAGACATATCGCGCATGGGTGGATGATATGCCTGCACCTCCGGGTTTTGGGAATCCCACTTTCTCGCCCTTTAATGGGATAGGGGACCCGCCGCAGCACCTGACCCACTTTTCCTCCAGGTGTGGCCCCATGATAGGAACTCCAGCATAGCAGGAAGCCGCCAAACTCTGATGTTTTGTGTAGACATTGGAGGGCCCTGAATTTGTCTGGTACAACCAGCTCCCTATCGAATCGATGACCGGCTAGGAGGATCTCCACCAGCATTTCCTATACTAGTTCAGCTCCACCACATGAAAGACCAGTATCACAGACCTCTTCAAGTGCAAACAAAGGCCTGATGAGCGAGTCACGGACTTCATCGCCCGGTTGAAGGGGCCTACATACTTCCTCGACATGCCACTGACTCAGGAGAAATTACTGACAATGGGCGTAGGGAATGTTAAAACAGAACTGGTTCCTTCCTTGATCACCCAGAACTACCCCAGAGGGTTCCGGGACTTCTCAAATAAGGCTCAGCGCCTCAAGGAAGCTCTGCAATAGGCTAGTCAGGCGTGTCTGCTGCCCCCTGTGATCCCAGCCAGGAGGGCTTCTAGAGAAAAACCCGCTACGGTGGCCCAAATAGAAGCCCCACGGCAGCTAGAGTTGCTGCCAGTAGCACCGAATCCGCAACCTCATAGGGGACCTCTACCTCAGGCATAAGCTCCAGCCCAGCAGCGACCGCCTCAGAACCGACAGTTTCCCCCGCGTAATGTGCCACCACCGCCTATGTGGGACAATCAGGCTCCGCCTCCTCGGCAGGCCCCTCCGGCCCCTTGTCAGGGCCAGACTCCCAGAGCCCCCTATCCAGAAATAAGGCACCAGACTTACTTGTTTAGTTAGAATCAGGTCCTCAGTTACTTCCATAGCACCCTAGAGCAGGGGATTGTGCGTTTACCCGAGTGAAGAAGGCCGACAGAGGCGAATCTCACCGATTTCCCCAACTACTTCCCCTATAACTGGATCCTGGGGAACACCCTCAAGTAATGTTATGTGTTTAAAGACTAGATCCAATACCAGGTCGAAAACAACATAGTTAGGTTGGGTACAGTCCCGAAACAAGTGGCAGGTGTCTTCGTGAAGTCAGAAAGCGGTAGCGACGACGAAGGCGAGTGGCAGCAGGTTCCCAACCGCGGATCTCAGAAGTACGATGACTGGATGGCCCGTAAAATGGTTGCTCGCGCCCATGGAATCATTCAGGCATGCCTTAATCAGCCGGAGACTGCAGAAGATGTGACCAGTACCTCTGCACCATCATCTAAGCCGACATCTTCCCATAATGGAAAGCAGCGGCGGTGCAGGAAGAAGCAACGTGCTCCACCACTACCATCGTCATCCCGCACTCTCGGTGATTTCATGCCCCCTGAGATGGGGATTCCCCCCAGAATCCGCCCAGTGGTGGATGATTTGTCAAGCGACAACCAGGGGTACGCTTTAGTTAACACCGTGGAGCTGGTAAATCCCTATATGACTCCTGACAAGGGGGAACGCCAGGTGAGGCTTCCCAACATCCCTAGTCGATGTCAACATCAGCGGAAACGTGGCCAAATAGGTCTTCAAGGCACGAAAGCGGGCACTTTCAGCCAGGCCGTGCATGCTACTGAAACTAGACAGTAGGCCCAGTGCAGAGCTCAACACACGCAACCTTATCTGGTGTCCTCAGATCTACCTCCCCCACCGTTTGTGCTACTAGATCAGGCAGAGCCGCCTCATCCGTACCACGACAAGTATTGCCCTGCTACAGGCCAATCTCAATTGTCCAATCCTCATCTTGCAGCTACTCTTCAGGCATCAACTAGCAGGCAGTAGGATGTACCCAGTACCAGCCAGCCGCCGGTCTAGCCGGCAGGGCCCGCCATGCCTCCAATTGCAGAGCGACCTCCTGTAAGCAGAGGTTCTCATTTGGCATGAAAGTATGATGTTCTGAAGCACCTTGCTGGTATCCCATGAAGGATTTCTATCTTTGAGGCTCTTCTCCTATCGTCTGAAATGCATGAGGCACTTTTCGAGGTCCTAAAGAGCCCCCTCTAGTTTGAAACGGAGGTAGCAACTGCAGAAGCCTTCAATGCTGAGGCTATTGAGAATGCTGAATGTCAGACAGTTATTTCATTCTCTGGAGAGGACGAATACCCTCCCATACAGGGGTACATTCTCCCATTGTACATCACTGGTCAGTTCAATGGTGTGAAAGTCCATCGTTGCCTTGTTGACACGGGGTCTGGGATTAACCTAATCCTGACTCAGACACTGCGAAAGATGGGTTTTTCTGATGATGATTTAACTCCCTCCGACCTCAAAATCTAGGGATATGACATAACTGAGCAATCCTCGGTCAGCAAGATCCACTTGAAGACCCACTTCGGTGGCCTAATTGCTAGCACCGAGTTCATGGTCGTCTCCCAGGACACCGCGTATAACGCATTTATGGGCAAGCCATGGCTCCATCTACATGCAGAGGTCCCTTCGTTGTATCACCAATGACTCAAATACTACCTCAATGGCCGAGTTGGCGTGCTCCAAGGATATGCGTCCCCTTTTTCCTCTTGTGAATCCCACTATCTAGACACTGATTATTATAAGAGAAAGGATAAGAAAATCCTAGAAAGCGAGGATGAACCCGCCCTGGTCACAAGTGATCCCTAGGAAGGTTTGGAGGACGCCTACATCTTCCCGATCCATTGTTTGGAGGCCACGACCCTTGATATGGGGTAGTGTTTTGTTATTTTAGGTACAAGAGGAAGTCATATTACCAGGTCCAAGAGACGGCGGAAAATCACCTAATACTCCTACACCAACCAGGATCATGTGATCCCGGAACCTCCTACCCTTGTACGATATCAGGATGTTGAGATCATGGCAATGGAGGTACGTCATATGTGTCTATTCTGCTGGGATGGAATCAACCGGCTCAGGCCGACTCGTCACAACTGCTTTGATGTCATTAAGCGTGGCCCCTTGGGCCGAAGGCCAGATGAGATTGGATCGACTGCCTTCATCGCTATGGTCTCAGTGGCGCATGAGTCTCCTGACGTGATGACCACTGCCGCTCAGGCCATCACCAGCCTCCCATCAGATTCTGGTGGCTCGCGAATGACTCCCCCCATGGAAGATCCCTCCGCAGGTAGAGAAGAGGACTTAGAGGATGCTCCCCCTGCCTTTGAAGAAGGCGTTTCTACCATGGTCGATGAAATGGTACAAGTGAACCTTGGTAGCGAGGCAGACCCGAGACCCACATTGATCAGTGCCGCCATGCCCCTTGAGGAGCAGCAACAATACGTGGACTTTAACAAACAGCACCGTGACGTGTTTTCCTAGAGTTATGATGAGATTCCAGGACTAGATCCCCAGGTATCCATCCACCGCCTTGGTCTCCCGAAAAACCATCGTGGGTTCAAGCATCCTCCCAGAAAGATGCACCCTTCTCAAGGTGCCATGGTTGAGGCTGAAGTTGATAATCTCATCAAAGAAAACTTCTTCAAGGAGGTCTAGTACCCTAGGTGGTTAGCCAACATTGTGTCAGTCAGGAAGAAGAACGGGAAGATTAGAGTCTGCATCGACTTCCGCGATCTCAACCACTACTGCCAGAAGGATGATTTTCCCCTCCCAGTGACAGAGTTTTTGATTGATTCCATAACCAGGTTCCAATCCCTCTTCTTCATGGATGGGTATTCTGGGTACAACCAGATTCGGATGGCCCCTGAGGAAGAGGAGTCCACTGTCTTCAGAGCTCCCCAAGGTACCTTTTGTGACCAGGTTATTCCCTTCGACCTGAAAAATGCGGGTTCCACCTATCAGCGGGCCATACACCGCATATTCAAGTCGATTCTCAAGACACTGGTGGAAGGCTACGTGGATGATCTGGTGGTCAAATCTTGCCAGTGCTAGGACCATCTCAAGGACCTTGAGAAAGTGTTCGGCTTCCTCCGTTCCTGCCACCTGAAGATGAACCCGCTGAAGTGTGCCTTCGGGGTCACCTCCAGGAAGTTTCTTGGATTTGTTGTCAGATACCAAGGCATCAAGATCGACCCAGATAAGATCAAGGCCATTATCCAAATGCCTCCCCCGAGCAATATTTGAGAGCTTCGAGGTCTCCAAGGCCACTTATCCTACACACGAAGATTCATTGAGAATCTGGCTGGTAAGTGTAATCCATTTTCCTGGATTATGAAGAAAGGCTCCGCCTATGAATGGGATGAAGAGTGTCAGACCGCCTTTGAGGAAATCAAGCAGTATCTGCTCCAACCTCCGGTCTTGATGCCAACCGTCTCTAGAAAGCCACTGGTCCTTTACGTGAGTGCCCTGGAATGGTCCCCCGGCACAATTCTCGCCCAGAAGAACAATGAGGGGACAAAGAACAACCTCTACTACCTCATCCACATGCTCCTCAATACGGAGACCAGATACTCCCCCATCGAAAAGAGCTACCTTGAACTCGTGTTCACCATACAGAAATTTCGGCATTACCTGAAGCACCATGAGGTATAATTGATCTCTCAGGTATACCCACTGAAGTACATTCTGAACCGCCCCGTGTTGACTGGCCGACTAGCGTGGTGGTCAGTGATCCTCTAGTAGTTCGACATTAGGTTCGTGCCTCAGAAGGCTATAAAAGGACAAGCATTGGCATAATTTCTAGCTGCCCATCCAAACTCCGTAGATCAATCCCTAGACCTGTATTTTTCTGATGAGGCAATCCTCTCGGTCGATCATGCCATCTCATGTTGGAAAATGCACTTCGACGGTGCCTACCAGAGCCCCACCAGTAGGAGGATCAATGATCCTAAGCTCAACAGAGTGGGTTTGGGTATCATCTTCATCACCCCGGCACATGCCATTCTGCCGTACTCATTATTGTTGTCAAAAGGCTGCACCAACAATGAGGCTGAGTATCAGGCTCTCATCACCAACCTTGAGCTGGCCCTTGAGATAGAAGTGCACCATCTGCATGTGAAAGGGGATTCTGAACTAGTCATCAAGCAGGTAAATGGAGAATATGTTGTCAGGAAGCCGGAGATCGTACCATTATTGGAGTGCACCCTCCATCTACTGGCCCATTTCCCTTCTCGACCGTAGGTTACCCATTTCCCTCAGTCACAAAATGGTCGAGAAGATGCTTTGGCCGACCTAGCTGCATCACTCGCAGAACCCGAGCAGGATGATTTGATCATACACGTGGCACACCAGAGATTCATCACACATGTCACCCCATAGGATAATGACGACTTGTGGGTAAGCCATCTTACCGCCAGACCCTCCACGTCAAGAGCCCCAGGTTCTTCAGATGCAGTGGTTGAGGCCACTCCTGACTGGAGGGAACCTTTTGTCAAATATCTCCAAAATGGTTTCCTTCTGGATGATCGGGCCGAGTGCGAGCGAATCCGACGCCGCGAATTGCAGCTTACCCTCCAGAGTGGTCCCAGTCTTGAGCAGATCCTCTATAAGTGGGGTTTCGATGGTGTTCTCCTCCGTTGCATTCAAGGAGTTGAGATTTCTCAGGTCATGCAATAGGTTCATGCCGGTTCCTACAGTGCCCACCAGGTTGGGCCCAAGCTGTCCCATCAGATCCGGAGGTCGGGGTACTTCTGGACCTCTATGATCCATGATTGTATTGAGTTTTCCAAGAGATTCCACACGTGCCAAGTCCATGATAACTTCCTGCATCGGCCACCAGATCCTCTCTACTCCACCAAGTACTCTTGGCCATTTTTGGTGTGGGGACTCAATGTCATGGGACCATATCCACCGGCGACATCTCGTCAGTATAGGTTCATCCTAACTGCTACAGATTTCTTCTCCAAGTGGGCGGAGGTAGTTCCACTCAAAGAGGTCAAGGACCGTTCCATCATTGACTTCGTGAGCTCCAATATCATCCACTGGTTTGGAGTCCCTCACGCCATCCTCACCGATAACGGCACAAAATTCTGAGTAGCCGAGCTGAAGAAATTGTACGCCAAGTACAATATCCATTCGAACCATACCTCTCTCTATCATACGCAGGAAAATGGGAAGATCCAGGCATTCAACAAAACTCTCCCTAACATCCTACAGAAAATGGTTGGTCAGAAAAAGAAAAGTTGTCCGGACAAGCTCCCCAATGCCCTCTGGGCGTGTCGGATGACAACTTGCAATTCCACCCAGGTGACTCCATATTCCCTGGTGTGTGGGACTAAGGCTGTCTTTCCCATAGAGATCCACCTGCCATTGTTACGCACTATAGTCTATGACCAGCAGGCGCCAAATAAGGTGGCCGAAATCCATCCAGCTGAATTGGAATCACTGGACGAGAACAGGCTCCATGCCCTGCAGAATCTGGAAAGGCATCAGAACAAGATAACTAGAGCCTTAAACAAAAAGGTTTACCTTCGCTCTTTTCTGCAAGGCGACCTGGTGTTGGCCCTCCGAGTGCCAATGATCCTTGGCAGGAAACCACCCAAGCTGGGGCCCAAATGGGAAGGACATTACATCATTCATAAGGTTTACCCCAATGGAGCATACTCCTTGGTGACCATGGATGGTGTGCGCATAAATCCTCCCACCAACGTCAAGTTCCTCAAGAAATACTTTGCCTGAGCCCCATGGTCCCGTACGACCTTAAAATGTACGATCCCGCATGACCCTAAACTGCACATTATGGTCCCTCATGACTTTAAACTACACCACCATCCTACATGATATTAAACTGCAAAATGGTCTGAGCTCTATGAACTTAAACTAAGATCTCCTTCGTCCTCACTACAAGACGTTAAACTGCAAGCTGGTCGGGCCTTCCTGATCGAGGTCCCTTGGCCTTTCTGGGCCCCTGACCCCTCTTCCTTACTGCAAGATGATAAACTGCAAGTTGGTTAGGCCTTCCTGACTGAGGACCGGCCTCAGGCCCCTTGGCCTTCCACGACTCAGGCTCCCTTGTGGGATTGTACGGTGTGGTGTGGGATTATGTCCTCATTCACGTCAGGTTACTCACCAGACCATGCATATCCCCAGACGAGATGCGTCCTCATGCCGTATGATGTTAAACTGCATCTCGTCCCATATGACGTTAAACTGCGCTTTTAGAACTATGTATGGCTTGATTCCCATCCTCATTGGATACGTAGGAACGCTCAGACGTCTTGTCTTGAGCCCATCCCCGAGATTTTCTATTTGACTGTCCCCCATGGGTATAGTTTCCTCGGAGGGTCCTCGCTTGAAGAGTAGGCTTCCTTATCCCCACTCATACGAGGATTATAATGGTCTCACCATGTGCCCACTCCCGTTCTTATATCCTACCACGTATTCACCGCACGACGTTAAACAGAATGGCCTTCAAGAACTACGTATGTCTTGATTCCCATCCTCATGGGATACGTAGGAATGCCCGAACATTTCGTCTATTGGCCTAGCCCAAAATCCAGAATTCTTCCCCTCGGGTCAGGACATATGGCAGGGAGCATGTTTTCACCCCAATTCACATCGAGTTAGCCTCGACCCGGCTGTACGTCCCCCTCCTTGGAGATGTTTAACTCTTCCGTAGATGGGTAAAACTATACTCCACCCACTCCTTGACTGGGATTCCATCACTTTCCCCATCCGGAAGGGCCCCTGAATTGTATGGATGCTAGGCCTAAGGGATCTCTCACCACTTCAGGCCAACACCCTCAAAGATGTCGAGCAAAAAGCTGATACAAATCCCGCGTTTCGAATGTGATCAGCGGTCGATGCTCATTTTTTTCTCCCATATCAGGTCACCATAGGGACGTTGTGTTTCGAACATGTTCAACATCCATCCTGGATCTTCAGGTCCACCCCAAGGTGTCGCAAACACTGAGTTTAGTGATTCATACTGCCTCGTCCCGAAGTGTCGAACTCTTTCCAGGCAGGGCCAACCGTCGGGCCCCTATCCTAGATTCTCTATGATGGGATTGTGCGGTGTGGTGTGGGATTATGTCCTCATTCACGTCGGGTTACTTTCCATACCACACACATCCCCGTACGAGACACTTTGTCCTCCCCTCGTCCTTACTGCAAGATGATAAACTGCAAGCTGGTCAGGACTTCTTGACCGAGGCCTAGCCTCAGGCCCCTTGGCCTTCTCGGGCTCTTTAGCCCAAGTTCATACCCAAAGTGTACAGTGTGGTGTGGGATTACATCCTCACTCACGTAGGGTTACCCGCCGTTCCGTACACCACCCATGTCTAGGGAATCCTATTCCCCGACCCTCATCGTCATTGTAAGACGTTAAACTGCGAGTGGGCCAGGCCTTCTTGACCAAAGGCCTAGCCTCATTCCCCTTGGCCTTTTCGGGCCCCTGGCCTAGGTTCTCTCTTATGGGACTGTGTGGCATAGAATGGGATTATGTCCTCATTCACATCGGGTTACTCACCACGCCATACATGTCCTCGTTAGGGTATCCTACCCCTGGGTATCTTCAAGAACTACTTGCGGCTTGATTCCCATCCTTATGGGATACGTAGGACCACCCGAATGTCTAGGATTCGTGTCCAGCCCCATCTTCCAAAAATCTCTATCCCACCTTGGCCCCTTGGCCTACCCTTCAATCTCCATCCCACCTCGGCCCCTTGGCCTACCCTTCCCCAAAGAGGGGAGTATATAGTGTGGTGTGGGATTATGTCCTCATCCATGTCAGGCTTGTAATGACTAGGCCATGTACCTCTCCCTCCTGAGCCACTTTGTCGACCCTTTTCGGCGGTTCACCAATATGCCTAAGGGTACTCTGGTTTAGTTACTTGGAATGTTGGACTCTACTCGGACACATCCACACCCACTTTTCAGGCTTTGTGTTCCCCTTCATCAGGGCTTTCATCACCTTTCACACCCAAAGGGACCCCCAAGAACGGCCTGGATACAACGCCCAAGGGTTCTCCTACCATTACGAGCCAACGCCCCTGAGGGTTTCAGGCAACAAATCGATAAAAATCTTATGTTGCGAATACGGTCAGTGGTTGATGCTCATTTGTTGTTCCCATTTCAGGCTAATGCGATATAGATACTGATTTTCCACCACAGTCAGCAGTAACCCTCCATCGCCACGCCAACCCCATTAAGCCCAAAATGTCAGTTACACAATTCACATCCTTCTCCATCCCCATCGTGTCCAAGTAGAGATTCAAAACTCTTGATACTATTCCTCAATATGCATCTGCACATTAGGGGAACAAAGCCGAGTTAAATGTGTCTTTCAGGGCTCTTCACCAACTTCCCCTTGATGGATGTTCCAGGTATTGCGATAAGGATCTTCCTCCCTTATTTCCCACACCGAGTTTAACTCACGTGGGCTTAGGGATCGGGTCGAGGTCTATGCTTACTTGGAAAGTTTCCATCCACCCATGGTCCAAGCTCTAAGACCATAAACTAAGATCTTCTAAGAACTACGTCTGGCTTGATTCCCATCCTCATGGGATATGTAGGAACGCCCAGACCTCCTGTATTTGGGTCCAGTTTGAGTTCAGCTAATTTGTCTCTTATGTCCTACCTTCAAGACCTTGACTACGGGATCACGTGGCATGGTGTAGGATTACATCCTCATTCACGTCAGATTTGCAATAGCCACACCATGTGCACCCCGTTCTAAATATTAGCCCTCCTATTTTCTGTCCAGCATGACATTAAAAGGCACATTTTGAGAACTACGTGTGGATTGATTCCCATCCTTATGGGATACGTAGGACCACCCGAATTTTTAGACTTCGGGTCCAACCCCACCTCTCAGAGATCTCCCGATCTTCCGGTCACCTAGGCCCCTTGGCCTGTCCCTCTCCACAAGGGGGGTATATAGGTGTGGTACAAGGTTTTTGGCACCATTCCTCCCTTCTCCCGGGAATCCGCCATCTCTTGTCCACCCTCAAGTTGAGTCCCTTGACCCCTTGCAGTGGTTCGCCTATGTGTTAAGAGTACTCTGGTCTTAGACCAAGAGTGTCAGATTCAACTTGGTCAAGTTCCTTCCACTTTTCAAGCTTCGTGTTCCCCTTCATTCGGGCTTTCATCATCTTTCACACTCGGAGGGACCCCCAAGAATAGCCTGGATACCATGCCTAAGGGATCTCCTACCATTACGGTCCAATGCCCCTGAGGGTTTCAGACAACAAATTGATACAAATCCCGCGTTGCGAACATGGTCAGCGGTCGATGCTCATTTGTTTGTCTCCATTTCAGGCTAATGTGACAGGATGCTGTGTTGCGAACATGTTCAGCAATAATCCACCTTCGTCACGCCAGCCCATTCAGTCCTCAAATGTTGGTTTCATGATTCACATTATGTTCCACTCCATCGTTTACAGGTGGAATCTCGACACTCTTGGCGCTATCCCTCAGTGTACCTTTTCATGTTAGGGGGACAAAAGCTGCAATATGGCATCCTTCGGGGCTCCCATAGTCCGAAAAGATCCTCATTAAGGGATATGTATGGCTCGATCCTCATCCCCATGGGATGCGATGGGTCACCCGGACATCTTGTCTCCGAGTCCATCTCAGCTGGGAGATAGTTCCTCATGCCTCTTTCCTTTTTACCCCTATTTGGTCCCCCTTGGTCTGAGGTTCCTATCTCGTAATTGCGTACGGTGTGATATGGGATCATGTCCCCATCCACATCGGTTATGTTTCATGGCACCGTACAAATTCCCCGCCTAGCATCATCTCTGCTATGTCTGTGCTGCATGACGTTAAAATTCAAGGTTGGTCCTATCACATGACCCTAAACTGTGACATTATCATCCTGGACACACAATGAAAAACGACACTGCATTGTGGTGACCTCGTTGTAGAGGACATCACGTTGGGTATTAGTAATATTCCATGCCATTTGTCAACGCATACTACGACTTGATTCTTATGGAGACACCATGTATTGCTACCCTAAGCATGTCTCTTCACAAAAAAAACCACTCACCTTAAAGTAAAAACAAGATTTATCAAATTCCACTTCTTTTGGTGCAAGGTCCACGCCCGCACTCTCCTTCTTCCCTGGAACTAGTACCTTACCGTGCCACCTTCAATAACTATGTGTAGCTTGATCCCCATCCTCATGGGGTATGTAGGAACACCTTTGCATCTTGCTTTAGGCCTAGCTCAACTCTTGTTTTTGGTCCCTCGACCTAAAACTCTCCGAGAAGCACGTGGTGGTCGGAACCCACAGTTCTCATTCAGGCCGGGTACTTGAGTTACCCCACCACATGCCTTCTATTTTTCATCCCATCCATGGTCCGAACTCTATGACCCTAAACTAAGATCTCCCTATGGGAAGGGACTCGACTCCCTTTACCTAATACGTCTCATTATCGTATTCAGATTTTTTTTGACAAAGAGCCCTAAGTGTGGAATCTTCATGGAGACATTCCTCTCATTCCATGTCCAGGCTTTGTGAGATTGCTATCTGAATCCTCATCCTCTTGCACATCCAAAAGGACCCTCAGACAACATGAATTCTAGGCTTAAGGGCTCTCCATGGATGCTGGGCCTAAGGGCTCTCCAATCGTTTTGGGCGAACATCCCTACGGATTTCTGATTAAAATTGCGACATGGTCCTGTGTTTCGAACATGGTCAATGATTGACCCTCATTTGTCTGTCCCCATTCCAGGATAATGAGATATGGATGCTACGTTTCCGCCACGGTCAACAGTTATCCTCTATCGTCACACTGCCATCATTGTGATCCAAATCTCGAGCGTCATGATTCACACATTTCCACTTCCTCATGTTCAAGTGGAATTCCAACATACTCGAATCTACCTCTTCATGCATATAGGTGCGCCACATGGATGTGTTAGTGTAATTGGGCCGATATTCACCGAGAATCCCTTCGCCTTAACCTTCCCCTTCTTGTTTCGGGAAAGTTCTCCATTACTTCTTGTTTCCCACACCGAGCATGACTCACGTGGGCGTAGTAGTTTTGGTAGGATGTGTACCGGTGCAACCAAGGTTCTATTTGTCCCACATGACGTTAAGCTGTGCTTCCAGAACTACGTGTGGCTTGATTCCCATCCTCATGGGATACGTAGAGACACCCTGGTATTTTTCCTAGGGTCCATCCCACATGAATCATAAGACCTGTTCCTCCCCATTTCCGGCCCATGGCCTGACCCCTCGTGGGGAACCATCAAACTATAACTCTACACTGAACAAGTCCAGGATGCCCCAAGATGACATTGGGAAGCGACAAACCCCCTTTCCAGAGAGGCCCTGTCTAAAAGGAATGGTCCATGATCAAACTGATGCACCCATCTAGCATACTCCCACCACGGTGGAATAATTTCAGGAGTATTGGATTCTGTTCGAACAAACCATCACTCCACATCCCACGCTTTGCGTGCCCCTTTATTCGGATCCTCATCCTCTTTCAGGTCTGGAGGGACCCCATAACAGTATGGATGCCTGACCTATGGTCCGCCTGCTGTCCTGAACCAATGTTTTGGAAGACTGGTCATGTTTTGAGGGACCCCCTAGCAGTATGGATGCTCGACCTATGGTCCGCCTTCTGTCCTGGGCCAATGTCCCGGAAGACTGATCGACGATATTTGAGTTATGCCCCGTGTTGCGAACATGGTCAATGGTCGGCCCTCATTTGTTGTCCCCATTTTAGGATAATGCAGTAAGGATACCATTTTTCCACCATGGTTAATGGTTGTCTTTTATTGTCACACCACCCTCACAATGTTCGGAATCTTGGGTATCGTGATTCACACTTCCCATTCCCACCTGTTTGGACTGATTTCAGTACCCCTGGCATTGCGCCATTCATGTACAAGAGCACACTGAAAAAACAATAATTCGGATATTCTGAGAACTTCCTTCTTCGGCCAGGTCTCTCCTATTTCCCGAAAATCTGGAAAAGTTATCCAAACCCTAGATGCCTGAAGCTTGGTTTACACTCCTATGTTTGGATGGGACTATGAGACGACTATCTATTGTTTCTTACATCAGGCCCGACCCACGTGAGCTTAGGGAATTGTCGTTGGATGTCCTGCAAACATTGTAAGGATGAAAAATGAACCAGTGAAAACAAAGGAACTCGTGCATTCTATGACATTTAAAAAAAATTTTAAAGCATGAAAGTACGTTTAAGGGTTTGTAATCATTACAGTACTCAGGGGTCCACTCCCCCCATGGACGGATTGACCCCGTCAAAAGAGAATTGTAGCTCCGCCACCCTTTGACTTGTGGCTTCTAGGAATTGTTGCCGCCGAATCAGCTCTCGCTCCTCATCAGTAGAGATGGGGCACAGTTCATCAACCGCAGCTCAGGCCCTCTCTATGTCAGCCTGAATGGAAACCATCTCTCCGGAAGCCTACCTCATACGCTCTTCTGCCTCTTCCAGCTGGGCCTTCAATCGCAAGATCAGCTTAGATTGTGCATTGAGAGAGGCTGAGTACTCATCCACCTGGATCTGTAGGTGTTGGACTTAGTTTTCTGCCTCCTGGAGCTTCTTGGTGTTCATCTCCTTCCTCCACTGCCAGCCCACGTTGAGACCGTGATCAGACTCCCAGATTTTCTCTACTATGAGATCTCGGATGATCGTATGAGGGTGTTGGGAATCCACTCCCCTAGCGCACAGTTCACGCAGCCGTGAGCGGATTCTGTCCATATCATTCAGCCACAACGCTTGGGGGGTGTCGTTGATGAAGCACATGATTAGCTTCTACGATCGGTAGAATATTGTTTTACTGTCCTCTTCATCGGAGGCCATTTCATCCCAGTCCGCGCGATGAGAAGGCTCGTATGCAGGATACACTCACAAGAAATCTTCAGCAGGATCTACATCTGGTGTTTAATCCGGCGTGACATCTGGCGCTGAAGCAGGCGTGGTGGGAATTGGGTCGATCGGCCGATCCTCATCGTCAGACTCCACATCAATAACCTCAGGCACGACCCTGCTGGTGGTCCCGCCAATGATAGGGAGTGTTGTATCTCGGGTAGATTGGGTAACTATCTCCACTATCAATGGCATGACCCTAGGAGGGAAGCTACCAGACATCCCGACCAGCCTCGCCACAACGGCCCAGGCCAGTTGTAGAAATGTACGCAACAAGGAAGGGCATGGACGTCAGTTGGCACGATCTACATACGTTAGGCAATGAATTCAGTGGATAAGACGTACAGAGATTGAAATCCTGGTGCTGCTCCTGATTCGATGCTGACGGAACCCCGAGGCATGGTCCTCTGTATATTGTCGGAAGGTCTGGAGATTCTGGAGGAGCCACCTTGGGTGCTCTAGCCCCTCTAGACATAGAACTGGACGCAGCCACAGGCACGAGTTCCGACGGTCTTGCGTCATCACCCACCGAGGGGCGAGAACGAGGTCTGTATACAAGTTCCTCCTGCACGATTTAGATGTTCTTAAGAGGTCCATAATTTCCTGAGAGTGGACCCTGAGGAAATAAACTTGGAATGTTACCTCGAGAGCCTCTGCGAAATCATCGAGATCTGAGTATTGATCACTGACTTCTCCTTCCTCCAACGGGCTCCCTCCGCCGGCCTCGTCTTCCCCAAAGGATTCGTCTGATTCTTCCGGCAAGGGGAAGCGCTCACTCAGTTCGGCGGCCGACAGCTATGGGGGAACCATTCGATCCAGCAATATCCTCACCAAGCCTGTCATTGGGCGTGGGACACCACTGGAATGTAAGTAGTCCTCCAGCTCATCCAGATACTGCTCCGCCTCCACCGGAGACACCATGAAACTAGCCCGGATAGGGCCTATACCCAGAAAAACCATCTCAAGATGGTTCAGGTGTTCCCACATCTCGGGTGGACTAAGGTGTTGTCGGTTGACATCCCAAATGTCCCAGGCCTCCGGGAAAACAACATTCTATTGCATGTCGATATGGCGCAACCGCTTCCCCAGAGCCTAAGTGGATATCCTACGGAATCCCCTTGGTGGCTGCCCCTCTGGATGGCTCTGTTCTTCCGGGACCACCGGATCCTCCACTGCTACCTCATCCTCATCCAGTGCAGGTCTCACCGCCACGACAACCCCGCCACCATGAGAGGCCCTTTCTGCCCTCCGACCCTGACCTCGGGATAGGGGAGGCCCACCGTCGATAGCCCGAACGGTTGGCTACTTCAACATTTCTCCCAGATAAGCTGCCTCCCAGCTGATGGCATACTCCTTCACCAGTCTGAAGGCGGTAGTGGATGGAGGCAATGCATTTCACATTTTCCCGTCTTCCCGTGTGAACATGAACCACAGTTTCCTCATCACACATGGGTGCTCCTCATGGCGCACCTCCCAGTAGACCTGTGGGGTCAGTCCCTGTAGGCTCGGAACTGCCTCACAAACCGATGTGGGGTGTATGGCTCACAGAGCGGCTCACGGTCCACCCGTTCCACAAAAACTCCACCACGAAAGGCTAGGAGATAAGACCCATTCTCTTCCGTTCCCTAACCGTCGTCGGTGAGTACCCCCGTCGACAATTGAAACAGGGGGAAGTTAAACTCGTCCGCCTTCCACACCCGGTTCAGCACCATCAGTAACGGTTAATTTGACTGGGAAGCTCCCGAACGCATTCAGAATGGAGGGGAAGAAGTTCAACCCCGGTGGAAAGATAGGGTTTGTGTATTCGTAAACCCCCCTGACATGCGCCGTGATCCACCCATACATAAGGTGGAAGGACCCACATATCCTCGGCGGCTTCTTGCCCTCGCTAACGTGCCGCAACATCTTGTACAATCTGGTGAGCATTGGAATCCTTAGATTGACCCGCTGTCCTGTGGCCAGCTGGATGCCATGATGAACGAGCTAGGACGCACCCCCCATGTTGGTATCCCTTACTGGTAGGATCCAACCGCAGATAAGGGCCGCGATAAACACCGCCAGCCTGACTATCGGCTGCTATTCAATATTGACACTGAAATCCCAAGTCTTACATTGGCTGTCCTCCAAGAGCTGCCAATACGAGTTCTCCTTGCCCCATTGATCCCCCTTCGGACAAGTTCGAGGCCTCAGGGGAAACTCGTGGTCCACCGGGAGGTTCAGGAAATGCTTGAACCACTTCTTAAAGTGGACATCTCTCACCGCCTCTTTGTCCTCTCTAGGGACCAGTCCCATCAATGCCAATGCCAGCCGCGACATCTGCTCCGGATCCACCCGCGTGCTCATGATGGGGAGGAACTCATCATATATGGAACCCAAGATCAGGACCCCCGAGATCTAATGGACATCCCACAGACTGATGCCAACCTCCCCATGGTGCAGGTGAAAAGTGTTGGTCCTAGATGACCATCTGCTCAACAGCTCTGTCATTAGCTGTTTCGGTTGATAAATGTGGAATTGGGAGGCCCATGCCGCCTCATACAAGCCAACTCTCCTCAGCACGGCCCCAAACTCCTCACATGAGGCACTTACCCAGTAGGCTCATGCCCAGTCGTTAGTGAAGTTGCCACCCTGGCGCAGGTCCCACTCATCGGACCACCCCTTCTTTGAATCCCCCAAAGATGCCTTCAATATGGTGCGATACATGGGAGGGGACGACTCTGGTTGCAATGGATTCCCATTGATGTTGTTCAGATGGTTGTATAGATAGTCGGCGGTGACAGTTGTGAAGTCCTCCCACTCATGACCATCGGCTGCCCTGAACCATTGGCGCTGGCACAACATGCTCCTGAACCAGCAAGCTGGCTCATCCCTGCTCGCCTCAGGGATGAAGACATCATCCCTCAGCCCGAAGCCATACAAGGGCAGCTTCTTGCAAAGCGGATAGTTCTTTTGTATCTCTGACAAGAGTTCCGTCAAAGAATTATGATCCGAGTGGCTTCGAACTAGCTCCCCCAGGCCTAGACAGTTGGCCATCTCATCCCTCCGGGCAGCATCCGCAAGCCCCCCCAGTGTAGCTTTTTGATGGGCCATCAGGTTTTAGAACTTGGAAAAATTTCAGGTCTGACCGAAAATCTCATTCACAGAGCCCATTCATGGAGCTCAGGTGCAAATCCAAGACATGGAGCCTGGCCTTGGATTGCAAGAAGATGTTCGCTTTGCGCAGTCACAGAGTCAGAGACTCGTGGTTTGCTGCAAAGCTCAATTCGTGGTGAGTAGACGCGGAGTACACAGAGCTTCGCGAATCGATAGCGCAAAAGGACAAAGCCATGGAGAAGGGAAAGGACAAAAGAGAGGTCATACCCCCTATTTATAGGCATCATCCCTCAGAGCTTCACGGTGCATCTAGCCAGCACGGATCTTTGTGGCGCGTCCAGACTGCACGACCCCCGTTCACCCCGCGCGCCCTCTTCACGATTCATCACCGCGAAATGCTAAAAATTTTGGCGATTTCCCTCAGACTTCGACCCTTCATCTCTCCGAGGATCCAAGTCTGAGGGGGGGAATTTGTAGGCACCAAAATATTGGACAAAAAGAATGAATAAAAATAGGCCCCACGCCCTGCCTTGTGAACCCAAGATGCGAAGCCTTCAAGCACCGCGACCGCCGTGAAGCAAAAGAGGCAATAACTCTCTACGAACTCCCTGACGTTCGAGAGCCTACCTCAAAGCACCAGAGGCGGTAACACTCTGCGAATTCCCTGACATTCGTGAGCCCGCTACGAAGCATAGGAGGCGGTAACCCTCTGTGAATCTGGCTGATGTTCGCGACTCGCCGTGAAGCACTGAATCCCCCCTTCACGCCGTGTGAGATCTGCTTCATGGCACCCCTTGACTATAAATATTGAGCTCCCCCTGAGCTCTTTGGACGGACAATCCTACCTTTCGGCTTCTCAATTTCCACATCACAAAGCACTCTTCACTCTGGGAATCATGAGCTCCACAAGGTATTTTTGCTTCGCAAGAGGCCTCCGTCTTGTCTTGTTTTGAGCCCCTCTTCCGAGAGGGATGCCCTTTACGAAGCCTAAGAGAATTCACGAAAGAAGGGGATCCCCAAGGGGACCCGGGCAGTCGCGGAGTGTTTATGCTTCGTGAAACACCCGTCCTGTACACATGATCCACATGCCAAGGCAGGGTCACTGTACTTCACGAAGCACACTGCTTCACAGCACCTTGCTTCGTGAGGCACCTCTGCTTCACGAGGCTATGCTCCGTGAACACCCTTCCACTTTGAGAAGCACCTCCCACTCACACCTATTACCCATGATAAGGCCAAGACACTCCACTTAGCAAAGCAAACCCCTTCGCAAGCACCCTCCACTATGCAAAGCAACCGAGCTCCGCAAGGCCCCTGCTTGCGGGCCCCTCTACTTGGAAATTCCTCTTCCCGTGCGACCCTCCAGGTTTGTACAATGTGATTTCAAAGTCCCTTAGACAACACTACACATAGCGTTACTTCACCTAATGCTTCTTCGCATAGGCACGCTAATGGATATTGCTTCTTCGCATAGCCACACTAACGTGGACCCCTCGATGGTTCGCTCTACGACCCCCTTCTACACGGCCTTGCCGATGCCTTCCCTCCCACTAGGAGTAGAGGGTACCCGTCATGTAATCCCTAGGGGTGAAGAGTAAACCCACCTTGTCCGAGCTGGAGGACGTTAAACTGCCAAGCACCTCATCTTCAACACATGACGTTAAACTGTGATCCGGCCCCATGCCCCGCACGTAGGGTCCCCCCAGCTCGGACATTTTTTATGCCCACTCGTTTCCACAGGGATGGGATCAACCATCATAGGGGATGATATCCTCCTTCTCAGAGTGAAGTTTGTCCATGGGGGAAGGGCGTCCATCTTGGTGTAAGCCCCTAGTCCTTCTTACAGAAGGTATCACCCATGCACCTCTGTGCTTCCCCACTTCCAAGGCCATTGGAGGGCATGATAGAGGTCGATGCACCCCTTTCTTCGGTCCCAAATCCCTCTCCCTCTACGTTTTTCCTCACTTTGGGCCTCCATCCTGGAGTAAGTCCCAACACCATGGGCTTCCTAACGTGTAAGACCCTTTTCGCTTCTCACGGATGCACCCTTCGCGACGTGATCGTCAGGTATCTACTGCCTCTTGTTTATCACACCGAGCATGACTCACGTGGGCTTAGAGTAAGCATCGACCATGATAATTCCATCGTCCATCATGACGTTAAACTGTATGACCTCATCCAGCATGACGTTAAACTGCACACCCAAACTATGAGGACTTTGATCCATGTCAAGGCATGGTATGTAGGAAGCCTCACGAGGTTCAAGCCCACTACCAGTGGACCCACGGGTTCACCTTCACGTCGGTTCACCAGCAGAAACTCCACCCGAACTACAAGGTATTTGATCCATGTCAAGGCATGGTACGTAGGAATCCTCCCTGAGGTTCAAGCCCCGTCGCCCATCGGACCAAGGTCCTTCTTCACGTCGGTTTTCCAACACCCCATTTTCACCTGAACTACGTTGTCTTTGATCCATGTCAAGGCATGGTACGTAGGAAGCCTCCCTGAGGTTCAAGACCAACAATCACTGGCCCCAACCATCTCTGTGTCAGTGTACCAAGCCCCCATTTTCACCTGAACTACGTGGTCTTTGATCCATGTCAAGGCATGGTACGTAAGAAACCTCACGAGGTTCAAGCCCACCATCCACCTCGGCCAAGGTCCTCATTCATTTCGGTTCTCTGACATGCCCCCATCCCGCATGACGTTAAACTACATCCCAATCCAGCGGAAAGCCATTGTGACCCTACAATCTAGTTGTTCCGAAACCCCTTCGTGTCAGTTCAACAATCCCTTTTTCTGAACTATTTGGTCTTTGATCCATGTCAAGGCATGGTACATAGGAAGCCTCCCTGAGGTTCAAGCCCACCACCCGGTCGTTCCGACCTCATTTACGTCGGTTCACCCTCATCCCGCATGACGTTAAACTGTACACCATCCCAAACTACGAGGACTTTGATCCATGTCAAGGCATGGTACGTAGGAAGCCTCCCTGAGGTTCAAGCCCCACCACCCATTGGACCAAGGTCCTTCTTCAGATCGTTTCTCCGGCGTCTAACCCGAAATACATGGACTTTGATCCATGCTAAGGCATGATATGTAGGAATCCTCACGAGGTTCAAGCCCACCACCTGGTCATTCCGACCTCATTCATGTCAGTTCTCCCACCACCTTGGGCGGCCTAAAGTGTAAGCCCCACACATTCATTCCGAACTACACAGACTTTGATTCCCTCACATGGGGATATGTAGTAAGTCTCTTCGAGACTCAAGCCCAACACCACCGTCATCTCCACGACGGCTCCATTTCATTCCCCCCTCCACTTCGCGTAGTTTTCCATCATCCATCCTGATCCTTACCCGGGCCGCCACATCCTGGTGAGATCATGCCACCCTATTCCACCCCACAGTATTCAGGAAGCCTCCCACGTGCTGGCTCCGATATCGGTGTTCCCTCAATAGGGGTTCCTCAATCTGATCCACTCCAGCTAGTGTTCTGATCAGCCCGATCTGTCTCCGCTGGACGTTAAACTTGCGGCGTACCCTGTGTTAAACATGGGAAGGTGAGGAAAACCTCAGATACATGCCTATGGCATATGATTCCCCGCATTAGATGTGGGATGCCTTGGGCTTCCATGACCTCTAGAAGACATATAATAAGGGACAAAAGGAAGACACGCCAATTCCCCAGCATTCAGACACGTTAATGATGCCTCAACGTGACTACTCCCCCGACCGAAGGTTGCTGCCCTGACCGGACCCCTTGGAATGTCCTGACAGAAGCAGTGTAATTAACCAGTGTCCATGAAGATATGGCACTGGGAAGAGTTTCACAAACAATTTAGTAAATCTATGATGGAGACCCGGACTAGGTGAAAAGTTCTGAGGAGGAATCCACGGAAGGAGGAACCAACATCCCATCATCCCGTTTCGATCAAGGAGCAGACGCCCCTGAATAAGGGATGGATGCCGCCCACCTTTGGAAAGCGGGAATGCGGGGCAACAAAAGCGGCACCTGTCGCACCCCAAGCAGACGGACGCACGCGCCCTAGCAAAAGCATTAGAAACAATGGCTAACAGCCAATCCCATTTCACATCGTATCTCATGAGACTTAACTTTACCCAATGCATTGGAGCTCTATCTGGGTGCACCCATCTCAAAATTTTCATGAATATTCTTTCCACATAAATATTCTTACCACATAAATATTCTTTACACATAAATAATCATACATAATCAACCATACATAAACATAAGGGTACCCATGGAAAGAATTGGGTACTAGAATCATGACATAGAGCATGACCAATGAGCATATCATGAAAGTTTCAATGAAAGAAAGAGATTAGAACATACATGGACGTTCATAAGGTAAAATATGCATATAATATGATAGGTGGTGTGAAACATAAGTGACAACATATAAGAAATGTATTTGAGAAACATTAGCATTAAAACATTTTTGTGCGGTTTTAAGGAAAATTCTATAGAGCTTTTAAAATAGAATAGAGGGAAATATTTTATATAAAACCATAATTGAACCAAGAAGGTTTCCATAATAAAAATAATGATTTTATAAAATTAATGGTGGCTTAAAACATAGGATAGAGTGCACTTGAAATTGGGTAAAAATTTGGTAAGCTCCCTTAAAAGAGGTTTGCTTGTCGGAAAGTTCTAAGGAGGGAATCTTTTAAAAACATGTATATCCCCAAAAGAGAGTGATGAAAAGGTATTCATAAAATAATTTTTTAAAACTAAACAGAATTTATAAGATGCACAAAAATAGATAAGATAACTCTATTTTTATATAAATAAAGATAACACAAACCGAAAGAACAAAGGCGGTTCAGGTAGATTTTGTTACGAATTATCGTCATGGTGTTGGGTGCACATAAGAGGGATTGATGAGAGATAGAAAGAGTTTATCATAACTTATAAAACATGAGGTTAGTATGTGGGAGGTGAAAAATAATACCCTATCATTTGGGATTACACATAAAAAGGCATATCATAGAGGACAATCTTGATTAAGAGTGAAATAGAGAGGACCCCTTACCTTAAATCCGTTGATGTTCTCCACTTGTAATTAGAGACTTGAATAAACAAATTAGGATTATTAATTCATAAGTACAAAACCTCTTCTATATGTAATTGATTTATTATAACCCTTTTTATTTCATTCAAGGTCTTTTTTTAGTTATATGGTTCAATTTCATTGGTCAGGCTCGTTTGTTTATGTGGTTTTAAAAGATCAGTTCACTTATATTCATGTTCGGATAAAATTGAAAGTTGGAAGTGGTTGTCCAAAAATGAATTTATATGATATTAGTGAACATCCAGAAGATTAAATGGTTTTAAATTTAATTTGGTTACTTATATTGAATTTGAACTATTATATAAAACCATAGTGACAACCGTTTTTGTTAATCGGTGGGTTTGATTACAAAGAACATGTTTTCCTTTATAACTTAATACCATTTGTACAAAAGGATCACAGAAAAAAATAAGATATATCACATATATAATAATCTGGTTCAACCATAACACAAATGGTTTCATGACTAGATTTAAATATTATATTAGAAATTGATAAACCGTTGTCCTTGAATGTGCTAAATTATCATATCTCAAATGGTGTTTTCATTTATTTCAAATAAGGGGTGGGTAAAGGAGAGAAGATAATGAATTATCCCATTAGCATGAAAAAATTCCACTACATGTATGTTACTAGATTTATCATACTATTATGGTGAAGGGAGGTGAGGACAGAAACAAAAAGAAAAGAACTTAAAAGAAATGAAGGAATTGGAAAGAGGAATTTACCTCTTGAGACTTCCTCCTTTGAGAACCTGCTAAGGGGAGAGGTTTCATTATTTTGAAGAGGCTAGGAGATTTTGGACATGGGGGAGGTTTTTGGGGAGAGATTTGGTCAGAATATTGGAAATACACAAGGCTTGAGAGGAGTGAAGAGAAGAGGGAGTGAGGGGGGATTTTTATAGTGGAGGAGAGAGAGAATTTCTCAATATAAAATTCATTAATTTATAATTTCCCCACAAGACAAGGAATAGTGAGTCTTCCATGACCAAGAATAGTAATTTTATCATATGATCCCAAACTAATTGTTCTTACATCTATAGAACATCATGCATGACTCTATAATTAGCTTATTTATCTTATTTTGTAAATTATGGTATTTCACTATTCATAAAAAATTCAAGTATTTCAGAAAAATAAAAAAATTTCATCCTAACCATTTTTCAACATTTATAATCCAAAAATTAAGTCCATATTTCAAAAATAATTTTATAAATATTATTATTTTAATATTTGATTAAAATCATAATTTATTATCAAAAACTAGTTTTAAAACATTCATTTACTTATTCTAAAATATCGGTATATTGTATTTTCAACTTGAATATTATTTTTATACTATCATAGGTAAGGTTACTATTCATTAGGGTATATCATTATTCATTAGGGTTTGTTACTATTCATAAGGGTAGGTTACTATTCACCAAAAATTAAGTTTTTCTTTTCGGACTCCAAATAACTTACTGATTGCAACCGTGTATGTCAGATTTTTGAAATTACAAATACAGAAGTGAAAAAATTATGTTTAAAGGTCACTTAGTACTTAGTAGTTCATTATATTGTTCTTTCATGTGATTTTATGTCATATTTATAAGAAGGTAATTTCCATTGAAAAACATTGGGTCGTTACAACCTAGACGTACTACGAGGAAACCCCTACTTGGGCGGACTTCGAGTGGTTGTTCTGGGATGAGTTTTTCCCTATGACCTTTCACTCTGTGTGCATTCAGGAGCTTCTTCACCTACAACAAGGCAACATAATGGTATCCAAGTACTCAGTGAGGTTCACTGAGCTCTCTCTCTACTCCATAAACATGGTGCAAGATCCTTTCTTCAGGGATCAGGCCTTTGAGTAGGGACTCAGGAGGGAGATCAGAGCATTGGTGTTGTCTCTTAGCATCCCTACCCAGGCCAAGGTACTGGAGCGAGACATTCTTGTGGATAGATTCTTGGCAAAGCAGGCGCCGACAACTAGAGCCACCAGCAGACCCCAGGCAACAGAGTCTTCATCAGGAAGCAAACAACAAAAACATGGGATCAAGCGGGCCAGGTCTTTTAGAGGCCGTCCCCAGGACATAGGGTCGGTAGTATGGGGATCCTAGTCCCGAGGGAGTCAGCAGGAATCCATGTATTGCTTCTCATGAAGTGGGTAGGGACACATGGAAAGTGACTGACCGACCCATCATACATGTGACCAACAGATGGTCGAGGGGCCGCCGAGGCAGCAACAATGGTTCGAGTAAGGAGTTCTGTAGGGCAGCGAACGTGGCAGGGGAGCTGTCCTAGTGGAAGATGGTGGACGAAAGTTTTAGGTGTTACTTCCACCACCCTCGGCTGGTTCACCTCGACCTTAGGGAGCAAGTGGGTAGGGGAAAGCTCAGCTCTAGGCAGTAAAGGCTTATGACCACGATGCTCTAGAGATAATCCAAGGTATGATATATGTATTTTCCACCTTAGAATCTTCTCTTATAAACACAGGTTCTAGTCACTCCTTCCTTTCCAGGACTCTCGTTTGGAGCTCAGAGATTCCGGTGGAGCTGTTGGATCGATCCTTACAGCTAGATACTCCTACAAAAGACGATTCGATGATTACATGTTGGTTCCTACAGTGTGAACTTACTCTAGGAGGTGAAATTTTTGACTAGGATCTCCTAGTAGCAGCGTCAAGGACTTATGATATCATCTTGGGAATGGACTGGTTATCCACATTCCACGATCAGATCAACTGTTTTAGGCGTACAGTGTGGTGTGTCTGTAGAGATGGGACCATGTTTTCATTCACTAGCATGTAGGAAGCCCTTACAGCATAGGAAGGACTTTCTCATAGGAGGGTGTATCCAATCACTCACCAGTTGACTAGTCTCACTCTCAGTGTAGTAGATGAGAGGAGTCTGAGATTTCCTATAGTGGTGGATGAGTATGAGGATGTTTTTTCTGAAGATGTTTTGAGACTACCTCCATGAAGAGAGGTAGACTTTTTCATGGACCTATACCCCGAAACAACACCGATATCCACATTGGAATATCATATGGCTCCCATGAAGCTTCACGAGCTTCAGGTACAACTAGATGACTCGTAGGAGAAGGGGTTATTAAGGCACAATGTTTCACCATGGGCAACCCTTGTGCTTTTCGCCAAGAAGGTAGACAGGAGTTTGAGGTTGTGTATGGAATTTTGATGCCTGAAACATGTGACCATGAAGAACAAGTATCCACTACTAAAGATTGATGACCTCTTAGACTAGCTGAAGAGAGTGAGGTGGTTCTCAAAGATATACCTCAGATCAGGCTATCACCAGCTTTGGGTACGAGATGAGGATGTACCAAAGAATAACTTCAGGTAGCATTACATCCACTATGAGTTTCTAGTGATACCTTTCGGGATGAACAACATCCCAAAATTTTTCATGGGACTCATGAATAGGATCTTGCAGCCTTACCTTGATCATTTTGTGGTAGTATTCATTGATTAAATCTTGGTGTACTTAGCGTCGGAGGAGGATCGCGCTACACACATGAGGATAGTTCTAGATTCACTATGTGGGAACTAGCTTTATGGTAATATATCGAAGTTACAGTTCTGTATTCAGGAGGTCCACTTCCTACGACATGTCATGTCAGAGGCTGGATTTGTTGTGGATCCGGTGAAGATAGAGGCAGTACTTTCTTGGGAGCCACCCCTGAGCGCAACTGAGGTGTGCAGTTTCTTGGGATTGGCTAAATAATACTAGAGGTTCATGCACAAATTCTATAGAGTAGAATCACCCTTGGAAGCATTGAAAAAGAAGTTACAACCCTTTGTATGGATGGGGAGATTCCAATAGAGTTTATAGGAGTTGAGGGAGAGACTAACGAGTGCCCCCATCTTGAGGCTACCAAAAGAGGGTGTTGGGTATGTAGTCTACTGTGATGCATCAGGGACTGAAATGGGTTGTTTCCTAATGTATTAGTAAGCAGTGATCACCAACGGCTCACACCAGTTGAAGTAGAATGAGAAAAACTACACAAACCATGACTTAGAGTTAGCAGTAGTGGCCTTTTCCTTGAAGATGTGGTATCACTACTTGATGGGTGAGTGGTTTACAGTTTACTCTGACCATAAGAGTCTCAGTTATATATTCTCCTAGAAGGACATGAAACTGATACATCAGTGATGGCTAGAGTTCCTTTAGGACTATGACTTTGAGTTAGTCTATATTATTGGAAAGGGGAATGTGGTGGCAGACACACTCAGCAGGATGACCGGTTTTCAGCTACTGAGTGAGGCGACAAAGCAGTTAGCCACAATACAAATATCCTTTGTGGATGATGATGGAGGGACTTACCTTTAGTTTCTGAATGTTACTGCCCCACTCTTACTACGAGTCAGGGAGGCATATCTAGTGGATGTTGGCTGTGAGGACCGACGTTCTCAATTATCCTCAAGATGGGCTCTGGACGGATTTTCAATAGGTGGGGATCACATCATCATTTTTAGAGGGCACATCATAGTGCTAGTGATGTTGCGGGAATAAGTGTTGAGGGAGTTACATACATTCCCCATAGAGGTACATCCCAGAGTGAAAAAATGTACTAGGACCTCTGACATCAGTACTAGTGGTCCGGGATGAAGAAAGCGATGAAAGAGTTTGATGCACGATGCCTCACTTGTCAGCAAGTGAAGGCTAAGTATCAGGTTCCTGTAGTCGTGAACCATCCACATGAGGTACCAGAGTTGAAATGGAATAGTATCTCAATGGAATTCGGGATGGGGTTACCACATATGTCCATAGGCCATGATTTTATTTGGGTGATCAATGATTGACTCACAAAGTCAGATCACTTCCTACCCATATAGGAGCATGGAATGGTAGGCGATTGGGATGCCTCTACGTCTAGAAGATAGTGCAGCTCCACGGGGTGGCTTTGACTGTCGTCTTAGATTATAATGAATGATTTATATCTCGGCTGTGGAAGGGATTTCAAGAAGAATTTAGGACTCAGCTATTTTTGAGCACAACTTTTTATCCCCAGATGGATGGTCAGACAGAGTGGACCATACAGACCTTAGAGGACATGCTTCATACTTGTGTCCTTGACTTTGGTCACAATTGGTAGGACCATGTTCCTTTTGTAAAGTTCTCATAAAACAACAAATATCACTCCACCATCGACATGGAACAATTTGATGCCTTTTATGGGTGGCCTTACAGATCACCCATATGCTGAACAGACCCATGGGAGTCGGTACTCATGGGTCCAGATTTGGTACGGGAAACCACCAAGAAGGTTTATATTATCTAGGAGCAGATGAGGACTACATAGAGTAGGCATAAGTCTTACGATGATAAGAGAAAAAGACACTTGGAGTTTGATGAGGGAGATCATGTGTTCCTTAGAGTCTAAGCTCGACGTGGATTACAGAGATTTGGCCGTGGTGAAAAGTTATCTCTGAAGTTCATCAGACCTTTTTAGATCCTAAGAAGATTTGATGAGGTGGCATACCACCTAGTACTTCACCAAAAGATGCACCAGGTGCATTATGGTTTCCACGTTCCATAGTTGAGGAGGTACATGTATGATCCATCACACATCATTGATTGGGTCGAGCTGAACATTGACGATAGGGAGACGTTTGTGGAGTACCCAGTAGAGAAAGAGGATTGACATGAGAGGGTCCTATGTGGGTGGTTGATTCCTATAGTAAGAGATCGGTGGAAACATGAGAATCTCTATGAGAGAACAAGGGAGCGAGAGGCTCAAATTTTTGCTCAGTACCCCCATCAGTTTGATTAGTTTTTGTTTTATATTTTTGGGACGTAAAGACCTAAGTTGGGGGAATGTAATATCTCATAAATTCCATGTATTTTTTTAATTATATGGAATTATTATGAGACCGCGTGCTCTGAAAAAAATGTGATTCTGAGGCCCGAAGATCCCAAAATGGAATTTTGAACTTATTTTAAGATATGTTCATTAAACGCGGGAGCAAGTTTTTCTAACTTTTGAATCGGTTCTCAGATCGAAAATTCAAGGACACTATTGAACTCAGAGCGCTGAGATTCTCTTAAAAATGACTTAACTTCAGGCAGTAAGGGATGAGCGAAAAAGTTATTTTTCATACTTTTAGAGAAAAATAATAAAATAATTTAAAATAATTATTTTATTTTTTTCTCACTGTTGAGTGGAAGACGATGATTCTACGGTGCATCGACAAGGCACATTAATGGAGGGCCAATAATGGATCGTTTGTAACCACAACACTTTTATCTTAATTAACCATTAAATGTGGATCATTAAATGTGGCTAATTTAATGAGTATCATTAATAGGTGTAGATTTTCTGTGATTTTGATTCCTTTTTATAATACCAATGTGTTTGAGTTTAGGGGATTATCAAACATAGGGAAACCTATGACGAATTGCCGATAGAATCTCCTCTCCAATGAAGAACGAAGAACGTTGGTGGATCTTTATTGTCTTCGACACACCTCGAAGAATGGAGTAGGAAGTGATGATGTAGACATCCTAAATCCTAGAGGATGAATGCTATGACATCGAATGTCAATGAGGAAGGGGTTGTTTTATTTTGTTGTTCTACCCCATTATTTTCCATAAACAACAAATGCGGATAAACCCATGAATAGGTTGATCCATGAATCATGCATTTATATTGGAGGGTAAATTTCTTTTTGGGGATTTTGTTATCTGGGGTATGAAATTATCATTTTTTGATTTAAATTGGAATCCTCGGACCTCCCATGATTATAAACTCCTAAAGCGGAGGGCTCGATCCGACACGAACCAGGACCAAACACCTCCACCAGTGTGTTATTGATGGACACATTATTGAAGTGGTGGTAGTTTGATTCTGGGGCCTGCGTAGGGATAATGGAGACCCATGAGGCTCATGGGTGTAGGCAGATTAGAAAATGGACCACTGGAGAAATTCTGGTGGCCCAAAATGACGATGTGCTGGAGGAAGGGTTGTGGCTTGCTCAGGCCGCGGCGCGGCGGGAGGAGCCGCCAGCGGCTGGTGGTAGTGGAAACGGTTTCCCTAACACATTGTAGGGTTACAAACATGACACCATGCCACATCCCATGCGGTGGGCCATGGTCGCTCGATCACGATGGAGGAGGCCACCTCATGGCGACTTGCAGGGCGATGGCGACAGACCAGACGCGTCCCAGTGAGGCAGACCGGTCCAATCCTGGTGAACCGGGCGGGGCAAACTGCCCATCGGGCCATACCCATGACCTAGAGGGACAGTCCCTCTCCCTTCGGGCTAGGCTAGACTGGACCTGGTCACTGAGAAGACTGAACCCTTAGCTAAACTGGGCTGGGTCCAGCGAGGCCTATTTGGCCTGGCCCACTAGCCAGGCCGAACTAGACCAACCCCTGACCTGAACCAGGTCATGTCAAGTCTGTTTAATTAAATTGTGGTATGTGGGACCCCTAGTCTAGGTTTTTTGGGTCTGTCCGATCGGGTCAGACCGAACCCTGTCGTAATGGGCCCCCTATTTACTAAAATTCCCGTATCTTGAAAACCACACGTCTGATTACTGATCTGTTTGTAGGGTTGGGACCCAATTAATGAGGTAGATATTTTGGCATGATTTTTAGTGACTTTCATGGATGTTGAGATGAAAAAAATGGATTGATGAGAGGTTCACCCAAGCCCACTATGTACAGAACCCTGCGGTTGGATGAGACCTGAAGATTGCTCAACGATGGCCCCATGGGAAGCATCTCTCTGTGACCCGGTAGGAAAATAGTGGGGAGCAGCTCTATGTGACATGACAGACCCACAATACTCGATAGGTGTAGTATCACAGTTCGACCAAGGTGGGAAGAAACTCTGTGTGGCCCGACAGACCCATGGTGGGGAGAAACTCTGTGTGACCTAGCATACCCACGATACTCATTAGGGATGAGTATCGCAACAGTCCAAGGTTAGTGGGTAGTATCTCTGTGTGACCCAACATGCCCAATTTACTCAATAGAGGAGGATTTATCTAGTTGATGAGGAGTTTGATGAACCGACTAATGATTCTACTATCACTACCCCAGAATATACCTGGTGTGAGATGCCTCTTTTACTTTGTGCTATGTGGTTGAGGTATTTCTTGGTGGTATTACCTTTGTGGTATTTTATTTTTGGTGTTTTTCTTCATGGATTACTGAGAGACCTTAGGGGGTCTCAGGGTCCCTACTGAGTATTGTTATACTCACCCATGCACGGGCTTCGCCCGCACGTGTTGTGTTTGGTGCAGACAATCCAAGTTTCGAGAGAGGTGCTCAGGGGGACGGGACTAAAGAACACTACGATGGTGGAATTGCTGGACAATGACCAGGTGAGGCCTAATAGGATCAGGTGGGAAGGACATACTACTTCATATTCCAGTAGCTTCACTACTCTCATGATTAGGTGGGGTTTTCTACAGATGTCCATGAGAGTTTCCTTTTGTACTTAGCTATTTTCAATTCCTTGTTGGGTTTGTATTCTGGACCACTAACTTTCACTTGTACTTGAACTCATCTTTGTTTTATTGGTGTACTTGTTTCCCCTTTAAGTGAGTTGGTATGTGGTTGGTCATGTGTGTGTACAGGTTTAAAGGCAATGCCTTCCCTTTTTTGGGATATGCCTTTCTGGTGCTAGTCACCATCCCCTGGCTTATGGAAGACGAGCTTGGGGTAGTCACCACACGGGCCCTGAGGGACAGGCCGTGACATCAAAAGTGATCATAAGGAATGGGGAGGGAACCTATAGCCTCAAGAGGACTTTTTTTCTAAGAATTTATACCCCAAGTGGCCCCATGGATTTAATAAGGGTTTCCTAATATCATTTTCTTTCCATAAAAAGTTATTATTTAAAAAATAAAGGGGTTTAAAACCCAAAGGAGAAATCCATATATTTTTAAAGATAAAGGTTTTTTGAAAATAATGATTCCAAAGATATAATTATTTTCAAATGATAATATATTTTTAAAAAGTGTTTTCAAAATATTATTTTCAAGAAATAATTATTTTGAAAGTTTATTATATTTTGGATTGTTTTTCAAAATTATATGTGTTATAAAAGGATTTTAAGTGTTTTTTAAATCTATATTTTGTAAACCCTTGAAATTATGATTTTTAATATATATATATATATATCAAATATTTATTTTTATATTAATGATTTTTTTTTCAAAATGTGTTTTCACAAATTATTTTAAATAGATTTTTCACCAGTTTTTAAAAACCCCATACTAGGAAATTATGATCACCCTATGTTTTTAAAAATCTTTTTAGGATCATTTATATGTTTTATGGAGTTTAGATTCATTAAGAAGATGGTGCAAGTTAAGTTAAATTATTATTTTTTAATTATGAAAACTCTAATATTTTTTAATAGTAGCCATTTTCCTCTAAAGCCTAAACCAGAGAAGATCAATAGTTTTATAACGGACTGTAAATTTTTTAGTTTCTTTTATAAAAAAATAAATATAAAACATTATTTTATATCAGATCTGGAAGTGAGGATCTTGTTATATTAAACTCATGGCTATTCATTTTCCTCTGACGTACGGGGAGGCATGCTTGAGGCCATGTGACCCACCAACTTGGGGAATCGTTTTGTGGCTCTTGGGTTGGGAAGTTACAATACAAGTCTATCACATTGGGATATGTATATAAACCACCTCTAAATTTCTCACTATGATTCATATTATCTTCATGATATTATAAATATAGAATGAGCGGAGGTGTGTGCCACATTGAACACACACTGTTAATAGAATACAAGGAAAATAATTCCCATGCCAAACCTCAAACCACCATCAGACACACTCCTCACCAAATCCCTCATTATAATTTTATAAAGAAAAAAATAATAATCAAATGAATCTCAAAAAAATTACAAATATAGATCCAAGTAGATTTATGAAAGGGTGTCATGCATTTTGGATGGGAAAAAATTCACACAAAGCTCCAACCATGTCTTTAATTTTGAAACTAATTACAAATTTTGTAAAAGCTCATTGAAAATTCATTTATAAAATAATAAAATTTTGAATTTTAATTTTCAAAGTCACAAGAGAGACTTAAGTTTCCAAAATAATAGTTTCACACAAAACACACACACACACACACACACCTTACCACAAACCAACAAGGATAACCTGATAAACCGATACCCAAACCAGTCTTGACATGGCCTGAAGTGTGTTCCCTATCCCCATGGGTTGGAAAACAGCACTTGTGAATCAAGAATAATCAAAGGGAATAATTTCACCATATTAATAACAAAAAAATGAAATCAATAGATAATAATACATAAAAAATCAATATGAAATATCATTCAACATGGGATAAGTACAAAACCTAAGGAAAAAAATCCAAAAACATCAGAAAAACCAAAGGAAACATCACCACAAAGATATCATTGAAATAGGTGGTCACATACTCTGTATATTACTACCAAATCCAAGTTCATACTATCAAGAACTAACACTAGATACAAGTGATTATTTACCTTTTCTTGTACCTGAAAAATAAAGTCTACAAAATCCCAAATGCATAAGTAGGGTGTGAGAAACTGTAGCCTAATAGGATCCCACCAAGTCATTTCATAAATTTCCCATCTCAAATAAAAAATATTCTCAATTTAAATAAAACCTGGATGGGTATTATTTTCACAATTATTAATAAAATATTCTTTTTAAAACATTTCAATGGTAAATATAAAGAAGTAACAATTAATAACTACCATCAAAATAGGCATGTATAAGAAACATTATTAAAATAGTCTGGAATATTTTATTTAATAAACATTGGAATTAATAAATCAATTTTCAATCATATCACCATGGTTATAATATCTAGGTCTAGTTAGTTCAAGTCCAAAGGATCCTAAGACATATTAATGAAATACAACTCCAGGTGTGCACACTTCCCTAGATCTTAGGCCTTAAGGGAATATGAGTCCACCCCAAAAAAATGAACTCCCTATACTCATCAATTTTTAGGTAGAATTTTCATCATCAATCCATTTCTAGTTAGAGATAATATATTCCTAGAGTGATTTTCCTAGACTACTAACCTAATTACCTAGACTCTCATATGCTTCAAGTAAATCAATCAATGGAAAATCATTCATCTCAAACCAACTTCATCAATCATTGTTCAAGAAGCCCCAAACTAAGTTTTCAAACATTATATTTAATTTCAAAAAAAAATTCAAATGGATTTTAATAACAACTCACACCTTTTAAAACAATTCATCTTATTTCAAATCTTTAAAACATTTTATACCTTATTTTCTTGAGAATCATTATCAAATTGATTATTCAAATCATTAATTTCAATTCAAGATTATTTTCTAAAAATCATCACTTAATCTAAAAATACATTTTCATAGTGGTTACATAATATTATACTTTAAATTTAAAAAAAAATTATCAAAAGAATCAAATAATACTTGAAAATAAATTAAATATCCATTTTGAATCAAACAAACAAAAATAGTTTGAATTTCTAGGAATTGCATTATGAAACCACCTACCTCAAACATGGTATCACCAAACACCCAACATAGGATCCATAATATATAACAAACCATAAATTTAATATATAAATATTATATCTTTTTAGATTAATATTCAATAAATAACATAATTATCAATATAAAAATTATATAGGTTTAGTGTCTTTGGAAACTTAGATACATAAAAAACTAGTTTATAAGATATATACACCATCTCTCAGTAATTTCTTCATAACTAGAAACCTTCTTAGAAATATAAAACAAAAAACCTTTCTTTATAACTTTTGTAAATTAAACATAAGAAAGGGTGATATCATATTCTTAGTAAGGGTAAACAAGGGAGATATCAATGATCACTTAAACAAAACATGAGAATAAGGGAATGATAAAATGAGCTTAAAATTTGAAAAGAAAACCCTATATTTCAAATATCATAATCTTAGGTCATAGAAAAAATATTTATAGCTCATAAGACACGAATCACAAAGGAATCTAAGAGCATGATCCATGATATCATAACATTGGGATAAAATATAAGTTTTTGGTATACAAATAAGAGTGTAAAATCACTTCCTTAGTCAAGGATCACTACCATGACTATCATAGTGGGTTGGATTCAATCCCCATTCCTCACACCATTAGTCAAATTCCACTCTCAATACTATCACAGTGAAAAAAATTCTTTATTATAATTGGGTTCACTCCCCATTATAGTCTTTATTATCTCTTGAGATATCTATCTTTACCCAATGAATTAGAGGACTATATAATTATAGGATGACCCATCATATAATGAAAATAATATAAATGTGTGACACAAGATAATAAAATATTCATCGTAACATAATCCACGGAAAATAAGTATGTTTTATAATAATTCCACCATTTCATCATAGTATAACCCATGGAAAAGAAACAAGTTTCATAAAGGTTTCATCATAACTTAATTAACCCATGGGAAAGAAATGGGTTTCATGGAATCATACTTATATAATAATTATCATAAACAATTTAAATAATAAAGGTGATTGGTATCATTGGCTCATAACCCCAGTAAATCATAAGTAACATCAAAATATATTATCATATATAAAACATTATTTTATAAGATTACTAGAACTTTTCTTGAGTGAAATACCCTTTTCACTTTGAAATAACTTATTTAAAATATAAACATTTCCAAAATATTAAGAATTTTTTTTTATTTAAAAATAAACTTAGAATCCTGTAACTTAATCTTCAAATCATTTATCAGTCATGATGGTAGGATGTTCCATTCATTCCATGTGTGTTAAAATAATGATTCCTTTTAAATTTTCTGTAAAAAGTTCAAAGTAATTTTTTGGAAAATTACAAGAAGATTCCTTTTAAAAAATATTACAATAAGTAAAACATGGGTAAATAAGAATTTAAAAAATCATAGGATAATATTAAACACATTCTTGAAAACATTTTTCGAAAAAATGGATATGGAAGAAAAAATATTTTCAATCGGGGAGGGAAATAAAGTTAGTTTTCCTTAAAAACATTATTTTGGTCACTTGAGTACTTAAAGTGAGAAAAATTAAAGGAAAACATTTATTCTATAAAGTTAAATATAAGAGAATAAAAACGAAAATTATTTATCATATAAATATTATATAATTTTCTCAATTAAAATTCAAGCATAAAAAATCCCGAATAAAACGTGATTGAGACGTAAATCCCTTATAACTTTGGTAACTTTTGAATCATAAGAAAAATTTAAGAATAAATTTAAATTAAAATTTAAATATTGTAAAAATAAGGATAATATTTCTTTAAAATATTAAAGGGGTAGTATATAAACCACAAAAATAAAACAATATGTGAATATAGCATATGTCTCACAGAAATAAAAGTGAAATGAGAAACACCTTACCTCAAGTATAGTATATTGAGTTATTATAAATGTATTCCAAAAAAAAAATCACATTTATAATATCATATATGACTTACTTATATTATTATATCATCCATTTATTAATAATCCTTTATTAATATCACTGTTCTGGGTGATAATTGCTTCCTTTTTCATTCATGTTTCAGTTCAACAATCCTGTTCCATGTAACTTGATCATGGTTTAATCATCTAAAAAATGTCAATAATAGTATAAATATAATAAATATTCATTATATATACTTAAATTAATCCATAAAATTTAGAGATAAAAAATTAATTTTACCGTTCATAGAGACGGTGGGTTGTATGTATGCATGAACACTATTTTCAATATTTGATGGATAGAATGAAATAATGGTAAATAATAATTCAACATTAAAGAATAATTATTATATTATATATATAATATATATTTATTAAATATATCCTTGTTACCATCCATGCAAAGAATAATTGAAAAAAAATCACATCGCTTCGTGAAGGTGGTAGTCTACACGTACACATGAGTGACGTTATCATTTTCCAACATATGAGAAGAAAGTGGATAATAGTTATCCATAATTATAATAAAAATTAAGTATATTTAATATAAAAAATTAATTATTTTGTGAGGGATAACATAAATTTATAGGAGGTATAAGAAGAAATAAAACTGAAAATACTCATTTAAGAGTTATACCTCTTTACTGAGAAACCTTATTTGGATTACACCTTAATCTTTGAAGGAATGGTATTTTGGAAAGAATAGAAGTTATAAGATGTGGTTAAGGAATATGGGAAGGTATTATTTCATGGTTTTACATGATATAAAGGTAAAAAGGTGTGTGAAATAGAGAATAATATGTGACCTTTTATAAGTGAGGGGAGGGTTACTCTTAGAATTACTTAAATTATTAAATTAATACACATTGATTTTTATGTTAAAGTGACTAAAATTTGATATATTTTAAATATATGGTAATGAAAAGTCAATATAATCTCATCCATAATATTTTGACAAATTTAAGTGTAGGTTTAACCCTTATCTCTTAGTTCTAACCCCTGTTAATCCTTTTGACGGTTACACAATATCGAAGCTCTCTACTATTTAAGGGTTATGAATGCCATAAAAAAAGGAAAAGTGGCCCATAAATGGTATGTGGTTGATATTTTAAACCATATATCATTATATTTACTAAATATATTATTTTTATAAATCTTAAATAATTTAATAAAATTTCATTTAATATAAAATTTCATCAATGTGATTTTCAAAACTGTTCATTTACTTTGAATTTAAAGTCATCAAGATAGTTATGTAATTATTATAAAAATCTTCTAAAAGTACCTAATATGTTATATTTATATAAAAATTTCATGGAACATAATAATTCATCCATGTTTTATTAATTTTATTTTTTTTAAATCATTTATTTTATTTTTCAATTAATTGAATAAATATTGTATCAGTATTGCATAAGCATTTAAAGTAATTATTAAATAAATAAAAATTAAAAATTAATTACCCTGAAAAAATAATAATTTATAAATTAAATAAATATTTATAAACGAACTTATCCTCTACTTATCCTTATGTAAAAAATTTAGAGATATTAAATTCAAGAGAGTGACATTTTGTATTTATTGTTTTCTTAAAATAATATAAAGGTAATAATCAAATAAAAATGGAAGCAAAGAAAAAAAATGAAATATAACACATGATAAGTTCTAAATAAACTCAAACAATAAAATTTTACTAAGTTATGGATATATTTTAAGCCTTATATTCTTATTAAAAAACTTCATACCCATTTTAACCTTAAAAGTGACAATTTAACTTTTTACCGTGATAAATTAATCATATGAAAAAAAATAAAAAAAGGCTTAATTTTTTTTTGAAAATTCTAATTACAAATTTTAAATCCATTTTACCATATTTAATTTATTTTTGTGGTAGAAATTACTTTTAATATAAGAACACAAAACACATGAAAAATAGTTTTTTGGAAAATACCTCATATTAGAGTAAAAATAATTTACCCTCGAAATAAAGTAATAAATTTCTGTTCATATTTTTTTCGGTCATATAATGAATAAATTAAGGTTTTTATAATTTTATTTCTATTAAAAACTAAATGTAATCTTCTAACTATGTGATTAAATGAATAGACCCAAAAATAGTTTTTAGTTTGAATAAAATACAATTTGTCTTAATTAAAGTTGAGATTGGGTTCCCAATTTCAAAATAATGATTTAAAATACATTATTTAAATCATTAAAAATAAATTTAGTTAAATAAACTTATAAAATAGTATAAATTATTTTTTTAGAGACATTTTGATGTTTCACCCCATGATTTTAACATAATTTTACCTCTTTTACTGAGGTAAAAAATATTTACCATGGTTACTATTCACAATGACAAAAAATTAATTTAACCCTATTAAATTATATAAATTATTATGATTCAAAATATGGAATACATTTTTATCAAATTAAATTCATATAAGTATAAAATGTTAATTTAAAATTAAACCCATAAAATGTGATGAAAAGTGATTTTTCTAGAAAACAATTTATTCTTAAGTATAAACAGTTGTTATACCAAAATCAAGTATTAAATTGATTTAAATAACCTTAATAAGAATATTAATATTATGAATGAACTAATTTTAATTTGAAATTATTTTAAATAAAAATTCATCTTTTTAAATGTTTGAAATGAAAAGACAAATTTCAATAAAAATCAATATTTTCTACTATTCACTAAAATATTAATCTTTTTAGAAAAATACTAAAATATCATTCTATGTTACTTTTAAAATGATGAATCCAAGAATTATATGTATTTATTCAAATATAAATTTTAAAATTTGTATAAATTAATTAAAATATTCACACCCAAAATTCTATAAAAACCATTTTTGAAATATAAAATGAATTTACTAAAAAATTGATTACTTATTTATTATAAATTAATCAATGTATTTTCATTATATATAATATTTATTATAAATTAAAAAATTCATTTTCATTATATAAAACCTGTATACTTATTTTTTATTATGTCATTATTACTATTCACACAGCCAATTTTAACAGTTAGGTTATAATAATCACATTTAAATAATATTATTTATATCACAGTTTATTTGAACTCGGATTTTTTATGAAGAAAAATATATCAAATAAATTCATTTTTTACAGGGAACTATATCATAAAATATCGTGGTGTTACATTCCATCCCCCTTAAAGTTGAATTTCTCCCCCAAAATTCCATCACTCTAATACAAATAGTTGAGGATATCTTTGTTTCAAAACATCCTTAGGTTCCCCAGTTGCTTATTCAAAATTATAATTCCTCTAGAGAACTTCAACTTGTTAGGTAGTCATGTTTAGTAGAAATTTATCCCCATAATCCAATATTTCTATCAGTTTTTCTTCATATGAAATATCATTCTTTAGTGGCACAACCTAAAGATCTGGTATATACTTCCTCAGTAGAGATAAATGGAACACATAATGAACTTTATAGAGGTTCGATGGAAGTGACAAGTTATAAGCTCCTATCCTTACTCAATAAAGAATCTAAAAGTGTCCAATATACCTAGGGCTCATCTATCCTTTCATTCAAAATCTCATGAAATTATTCTATAAAGATATTAATAGGAATAATTTTTCAATAGCTTAGAATTACAGATTTCACCAATGATTATCAACATAACTTTTATATTGATTATGAGATACCTTGATGTGCTATTGAATGGTTTTGAATTATCCCACCATTTCCTCAACTATCTCAGGTACCAATAGATTTCTTTCTCTAACTTCATCCCAACATGTTAGAGTTATACACTTATTTCTATAGAGGGATTCATAAAGAGCCATTTGAATTCTTGAGTGAAAGATATTACTGTAAGAAAAAACAACAAGATGAAGGTGTTGATCCCAAACTCCTTTAAAATCCATAAAAAAATATCTCAGTATATCCTTTAGGGTTCGAATAGTTCTCTCAGACTGATCATCTGTCTAAGGATGATAAGAAGTACTGAAAATCAATTCTATATCCATATCCTACTAAAGAATTTTCTAGAACATTGATGGAAAATTTGGATCCTAGTCAGATACAATAAAATGTGTGAATCTATGTAACCTTACCACTTTTTTAATTTATATTCTAGAACAATAATAAAAATAGAGAAATCTTCTGATAGAAATGAATTGTTCTGAATTTTTATTGTGATCGAATAAAACCCAAATAACATTCTGCACTTAAGATGTTTTAGAGATTTCAATAGAAAAATCCATGTTTGTGTTTTCCCATTTCTATTATGGTATAGGTAATGGTTGTAACATCCCATTAGAATTGTTATTCTCAGCCTTATCTTGTTGACATACCAAGAAATGAGATGTATACTCTGCATTATCTCTCTTTATGTTGTCCCACCATAAATAATCTTTCAGATATCTATATATATTCATACATCCAGGATGAATAGATAATGGTGAACTATGAGATTCATCTAATAACTTCTTCTTTAAGTATGGAATTAATTGGAAACATACATGGTTTATAAACCTTATCATACCATCATAGTCAAGGATGAATTCAAGATCATTTCTAAGCTTATTCTGTAGTTTCATATCTTCCTTATATGCCTATTTATTCATTACATAGATAAATGTCTGAATAATCATTTTAGAAATAAAATATTTCTACCCTTCCTTCAATATTTCCATAACCATCCTTTGAAAATCCAAAAATATTAGATCTTTTTCAATCCTCCTCATAGAAAAAGTAGCATGATCCTTCTAACTCAGATCATCAACCACCATGTTCACTTTCCCAGGGTGGTAATGTATTGATCAGTCATAATCTATAATCAGCTCTAACTATATTATATGGTGGATATTCATCTCTTTATAAGTTAATATATGATTTATAATTTTATAATTAATATATATATACATATACATATATCACACATTTCTCTGTAAAGAAAATTCCTCCACATCTTTAATAATGAAATTACCATAACAAACTCCAAATCATGAGTTGGGTAGTTATTTTCATGAACCTTAAATTGGTATGAGGAATAAGTTATTATAATATCATTATTCATGAGGAATCATTTTATTACCTTATTTGATACATTACTATAAATCACAAACCCTTCTCCATTATACGGTAATATAAGCACAACTTCACTAATTAACCTTATCTTTAGTTCCTTGAAATTTTCTTCACATTCATCTATCCAAAGGAACTTGGATCCCTTTCAAGATAAATTGGTGAGTGGATTATATATCCTAAGAAATTAACCACATGGAATTAATAATATCCACCCAAACTAAGAAAACTATAGATCCTGATCATAGTGGTTGGTCTATCCCAACATTAAATAACTTCCATCATCGATATATCCATAAATACACCCTATCTGGAAATGATATGATCAAAAAATGAAACTTTTTGTATACAAAATTCACACTTGGTAAATCTTACATAGAGATTCCCCTTTATCAGGGACTTTAGTAAAATCCTCATGTAATCTTCATTCTCTTCCTTGATCTTTGAATATATAAGAATATCATCTATAAATACTACCAAAAACTGATCAAGTTAATATCTAAAGACTACATTCATTAAATCCATGAAGATAACAGGGGTATTAGTAAAAATAAATGGAATAACTATAAATCCATAGTGTCTATACCTTATATAGAATATGGTATTGTGTATACCATCCTTTTTAACCCTCAATTGATGATATCCAGACTGAAGTTCAATCATGTAAGAGTATTGAGGTCCACACAATTGATCAAACAATACATCAATACAAGGTAGATGATACTTATTATTGATAATGATCTTTTTAATTTAAAAATAATAAATGTAGAGTCACATTGAACAATATCACTTATTAACAAAAAGAATAGGTGAACCCCAAGGTGATGCACATGGATTAATGAATCCATTTTCAAGATTTTCCTGGAGTTGCTTCTTTGAATCTTAAAGCTCAATCAGGTCCATTATATATGGGGTCTTTGAAATAGGTGTACCACATGTTATGAGTTCTATTGAAAAATAAAATTTATGATTTATAAGAATGCTGGTCAATTATTATAGAAAATCATTTTTGATGCTGGCCAATTGAGCACCAACAAATTCAATAAGGAAGAAATACCTAGATATGAGTATTATTTCCCCCGTAAATGAAAAGAAAGAAGAAGGTGGCTAGAGACCCGTGGATCTTGAGAGCTCCTAGAAGACTCGCGAATGCATGACCATTATGAGTTCATGAAGATGTACACATGCAGCACATTTCCTATAGAAGGTCCCATAAAGTCCCTTCAATAGGACATTTCTCTCTTACGAAGGTGCCCGAGATGATTGTTGGCCATAAAGTGACATAAAAATAAACTCCCCTAGGACATGTGGCTTTTGACCCCATGGAATCCTCAAAAACCATCCAAAATAGTTCAAAAATAGGATGTAAATATCCAAAACGCATAGGCCTCTTGCGACCATAAAACTCACGCGATGGATCACCGATGGGGATAATTATTATCATTGAAAAAATTCAAGAAAACTCATGAAACCATCAATCCTTTATAAAATAAAACCAAGGAAATAAAATGGGAGGAGGGTGCCACTCATAGTCTTAAAAGACATGGGATGCACCCCTGGAGGTCTCCAAGACACCACGAGACCCTGAAGAGATGCCCGCATCATCTCGTGAAAGCCCATAAGTATGTCATCCTCATCTTGTGAAGAGCATTAAGTATGTCCAGGTGACCTCACACCCCCCCTTTGGATCCATAAGGATAAATAGATGGATTTTCCACAAAATTCTCATGCATACCCATAAAACCTTTATTGATAACATGATACATCACTATGGGATAGAGTATTTTTTGGTGACATTACTCATGAAATCTCGCATGACTCTTGACAATTGTAAAATAAAAAAAGGAAATAAAAAGGAGAGGAGGTGAGAGCATTTCATGGCTGCAAAAATATTGCAATGTGATAATGATATCTAAATCATGGTCTCATAAGTCCCCTTGGAAATCCAATTTGGGTTTGTAGAATCACCACTACAAGACATCCTTACCTTGTAAAATATTTCGGACAAGGCTTTGAGCATCACATGAATTCCTTTTGATAGGTGCCCTGATATCATGAAAGCACATGGACTTGTAAATATGAAAATATGGATTTACTTCGGCATACCTAAATGATTGAATGACCCCCCATTAATTAGAAATAATAAAATAAAGGATGTGTTGATAAGGGATACTCACAGTCACTAAAAATCAGGCAACTCCATCAGAGTGATCCATGGTGAAGACTTACAAAGATGTATGATTCTAAAGATCTTTTCCAAATCCATCCTAGATTCATGCGATGCATGATGTAAAAATTGGAGAATTCTCGAGGTGGAGAGGCCTATAAATCCCCCACACCAGTGTGAAAAAGGAGGAAAACTCACCCTTATCACAATAATAACCATGAATCTCTATGGATGGACGAACTATAGAGAGGAATTATCAGATTAGATGATCTCGCAACTAGAAATACTTCTATCAGGTAGGGTTCAGAAAATAGCTAGAGTGATCCTGTACCTTGCATAAGTCAATTCACATGATCACTCATAGATCATGGGAAGAACTTCTGGTATGATTTGGGAGGAACATCTCACACATTATCTAGATCACATGAGACTTAAAATTTACTAACATTGAATAAATATAAGGCATTTTCAATATAAATGATAGAAAAATGAATAAAGGTGGGAGACTTATTCAAAGAACATATACAATTACCCTCATTCACTTTGTTTAAACCATCCAAGACACATGACATCACTTGGACATGTCTCAAAGATCTCACGACTCTCCTTCAGTATACTATTTGGGTTATGTGGAACCCCCAAACACGTTAGAGAAATTCACATGGTGTCCCTCATTCATGCCACCCATGTATTATGAAACCCTTCGGGCTCCCCATCCAAGTATCATGATGTCCTTCATACATATCAACTGTCTCATATAATGCAACCAACACATGTTAGTTGAGTATCACGGTAGAACCGAAGAATGTCAACTGGATCTTGCTATGCCCTCCATACATGCCATCTAGATCTCACAGTACTCTCCAAAAAAGTCATCCAGGACACACAACACCCTTTGAGACATGTCACATTGACTCTCACAATTCCCTCCATGTGTGTCAGCCATCTTTTGCGATGACTCTTGGGAAATTCATTTAGATCACGTAACACCCTCTAGAAAAGTGGGCCAGGTCATACGATGGCTTCCCAGATCAACCTTCCGGGTCTTATGATGTCCTCCGAATAGTCCAACCCCTATCATGTGACAAACCTCATAAATTTCATCTAGATTATTCGAGGTCCTCCAGAAAAGTCAACTAGATCATACAATTGTTTTTGAACATGTTAGGTAGACACTCATCAACATGACTAGAAAATAATTAAGGCATTTCGAGTAGACAATCCAAGCATTTTAGAAAAGAAAGTGAGATCGATCAATAAGGAATACTAGGATTTGACAACCTTTTCCATCCTTGGTGTGTAATCCCCAAACCTAAGGGAAACATCAGAGTCTAAGGCCTGACCAATGAAATAATATGATATTTCTCACATATAAAGGAATCCCTAGATATGACAAACTTTTCTATCCTTGGAGTGTAATAAATGAACATAAGGGAATCCTTAGAGTGTAATCCCCGACCATCAACATAACATGATATCAACCACATATAAGGGAATCCAAATATTTGAAAACCTTGTCCATATTTGATGTGTAATCCCCAAACATAAGGGAAACGTCATCATGTAAGCCCAAACCAATGGCATAATATGATATGTACCATATACAAGGGTATCCCAAGATTTAAAAACTTCTTCCATCCTCAATGTGCTATCTTTGAACATAAGGGATACCTTAGAGTTTAATCCTTGGCCAATGAAAAAATATGATATGTCCCACATACAATGGAATCCTAGTATTTGACAAACTTGTCCATCCCCAGTGTGTAATCCCCAAACATAAGGGAAACATTAGAGTGTAATACCTGACCGATGGTAGGATTTGACAACATTTTCCATCCTCAGTGTGTAGGAAATGAAGATAAGGAAAATTTTAGAGTGTGAGAACTGACCAATGGTATAATATGATATGTCCCACATATAAGGTAATCCCAGTATTTGACAACCTTATCCATTCCCAGTGTATAATACCCCAACATAAGGGAAATGTTAGAGTGTAATTCTTGACCAGTGGAATAATATGATATGTCCCACATACAAGGGCATCCTAAGATTTTACAACCTTGGCTATCCTCAATGTGTAAGCCACAAACACAAGGGAAACCTAAGAGTGTAGGCCTCGACTAGTGTAATAATATGATATGGCCTATATACAATGGAAAATTCAGAGTGTAATCCCCCACCAATTACATAATATGATATCTACTATATATAAGGGAAATGTTAGAGTATAAGCCCCGATTGAGGGAACTACAAAAACTCTAATTCCTGTCACAATTTGGATACATAGGACACCTCCTCAAGGTTCAATCTCTATATTAATATTCTAAGGGTTGTCCCAATACATAGGCCCCACATCCACATGCAATTTCATTAATTTTTTCCATCCCTTGATTGTCACAATGAGCATGTATCACACAGGCTTAGGGAGTTACAATAATCATATCATCAGCACTACAAACCCCTAAAAAACAAGGGAAATGTCAGTGTGTAATCCTCAATCAATTGAACTATGAAAAATATTATTCTTTCTATAATGAGGATATTTAGGGTGTCTTCCTCAAGCCTAATCCCAAACTCAAATGGGCATCCACCTTAGTGTGGGTACCACCACGTATCTAACATTTCAATCATCGTGACCCAATCATTCCAATGAGATAATCACTCTACCTCATCCCTCAACAGACTAATACATTAAATGAACTATGATGACTCAGATTCCTACTATAACCAAGATATGTGGGATGTCTCCCTAAGGCCCAAGATCAATATCTTGCATCCTAAGGGATGTCTGAGTGCATAATTCTTGTCTCCATATGTAATGAGGATGATCACTTGGTATCCCTTGTTTCTCACACTGAGCATAGATCACACGTGATCAGGGAGTCACAATGACCACATCATTGACATCATGAATCTCTACCAGCTAGGTAAATCTTAGTATATAATCCCCAACGAGTGGAATAATATAAAAATCCCCCATATAAGGACATATACCTTGGGTATAGTCTTAAGGGAGTGATTGAACTATAAGGACTCTGATTCCCACCATAACTAGGATATATAGGATGCCTTCATAAGGCCCAAGACTGAACTCAAATAGTCATCCACCACAATGTGGGTTCTGCCATGTCTTTGAAATTTTAACCATTGGGACCTAATCATTCCCATAGGCTGATCATTATACCTTATCTTTTAGTGGACTAAAAAGTCAAATAAACTATGAAAACTCTACTCTATCCACAATTGGGATAAGTAGGATTCCCTCTAGGGTTGGATCTTGAATATTTGGTGCCTCAGAGCACTCATATATTTCCTTTCTGTATGATGTTAAACTACATGGGTTTAAAAAACTATGTGGGTATTTATTCATGAAGTAACCAGGATAGGTAGGAAGCCTCATAATAGCTCAATCCCCTCCTTGAAATATATACTTCTTCCTTGCATGGCAGCAAATTCCAAAGATCTTTTTTATATGAATTCATCACATAAGAACCTTCCCATTATTGGGAAATGGATTAAGAACCAAGGATACATAATAATGGATTCACTAATAGGATCCTAATCTTATTCAAAAAAATATACATAATTCATAATTTTATTTGTTAGGGTAACCGATTATGTATTAGGATTAGTAAGATATTCATGAACATGTCTTAAATTTATTAGAGAGTCCTGGAGTTGGAAATAATTCCCCCCAAAAAAAGTGCACAATGAGCCCGACATACCATCCTCTCGACCAATGAGAGTCCCCAAGATTCATTAGGTCTAAAACCCTAATTGACCACCGACCTTTGGAAAGTAGGCCCGTAACTAGTTATGGACATGGGAACCATTGGAATTTTCCATTAAGAATGACGATGCTGACCCAATGTTATTAGTTGTGCAAGAACTGAACCCCTCACAACTAACCATTAGGCCAAACTGAACCTTCCTTGACAGGGGTTCCATTTTGTCCCCTCTCCATTGAAATTATCATTAAAAAGCTCCCATACAATAGGCATATCTTCAATGTTGAGTTTCTACCCAACTATCTAAGATAAAACCCAATTTTAATAGTAATAATGACCTATATAATTGATGTAATTTCCATTGGATGTTTACATTTATCTTCACACTAATATATGGTCATAGGTTGGTTCATAATATCAAATGTGAATCAACTTCATTGAAAATTGATGTGGGTTTTATGTTAATAAATATAATACATGCCTAAGATAACATCAAATTAAAATATAGGGAGTGTAATAATATTTTTTGGAAGTACATTCCAACAAAATTCAATTGGAGAAGAATCATAGACTTGAGATGAGATCATCATACCATTAGAAGTTTTCACTGCTATTTAAATATAAAGTCATTAAGGATATGAATTAATATTACTTAAGAATTTTCATGATATATAAGAATTCATATAACTAAGCTAAAATAAGATGATTCAATATTTTCACACACGTGTCACCACCTCAAATTAATTGTTCTATGTTCAATCCCTTTCTAAAACTAAAATGGTTAGCATGACCCTAGGAAATATTTTATTATCATGATCAATCATATAATCCTAAAATATTATTCATAGGATTTTAAATCATGGAACCTTCTTTTAAATCCATATCACTTTAGTTTTAGCCTAGGTCAATCATAGTCATCATATATTCAAATCCTTTATAATTGTTTATAGAGAAAATGTGATTTAACCCAATCATATCCCATAGGTATGTCAAACCAAGTTCATAGTAAGGGAACACTCACTGTGAACCATAATTATGGATAAGATATAATTGAACAACTCTTTTTAGGGTTATTACCCCTCAATGCATATGTTCAAAAAATACATCTAGTTGTAATATCCAGAAAAGGTTGTTTTTTTAAGAAAACTACACTTCTTTATTTACCATAACTTAGGATGTTCTCCAATACATAATATTATCCTAAGAGTTATCACAAAATATTTTTTATCCTAGTTTCCAAACTCAATTAAAACTTGATCTAATACCAACTATATTTACTCGTAAATTTCATACATAAATATTAAAAAGTTTTAGGTGAATATTCCATTCATAATATAATGATCCCAACCATAATTGTATAGTTTTAGTGTCTTTGGGAACTTGGATACATAAAACACTAGTTCATAAGAGATATATATCATCTATAACTAATTTGTTCATAATTATCACCATTCTTAGACTTATCATACTTAAAATATTTCATCATTACTAGAAGAAAGGAAATATATTAAAAGGTGAGCTCAGATGATAAGAAAGGGTAAAGAAGGGAGATATCAATGATAACTTAAACACGACATGAAGACAATGATATGATAACATGAACTTAGAATTTTAAAACCATACCATAAATTTAAAAGATCATAATCCCGAGTCATGGTATAAATCTTGAAATTTTATAAGACTAAAATCATAAAGGAATCAAAGAACATGATCCATAAGATCATAACATTAGCAAAAAACATAAATTTGTGGCATAAAAATAACCACGGAAAATAATTTCCTTAGTCAAGTATCATTACCAATACAATCATAGTGGATTGGGTTCACTCCCCATTCCATTATATCATTAGTCAAATTTCCATCTCATGACTATCATAGTGGAAAAAATCACTTAGTGAACCAGGTTCACTCCATATTCCAGTCCTTATTATCTTATTAGATATCAATATTTACCCAATGCATTGGAGGGTAATATAATTCGGATCCCACCCATCACATAATTAAAATCATACATATGTGTGAAAAAATATCATAAAGCATTCATCATTACATAAATCATGTAAGGGTAATTAGTTTTATAAATATTTTATCATTTTATCATAGTATAAACTGTGGAAAATAAATTAGTTTGATAAAGGTTTCCTCATCACTTAATTAACCCATTGGAAAGAAATAGGTTTCATAGAATAATACTTAAACCATAATTATAATAAACTATAAAAAAAATTAATGAGGATGGTATCATTGGATCACAACCCTAGTTAATAATAATTATCATCAAAGGATTTTATCATAGATTAAAAATTCCTTTATAATATCACTAGAATATTTCTTGAGGAAAATAACCCTTTCACTTTAAAATCACTTACTTAAAATATAAAATTTTCATACATATTAAGAAAATAATTTTCTTTAAAAATAATATTATAATATTTTAATGTAATATTCAAAGCATTTAATGGTCATGATTGTGGGTAATTACATTCATGTCATGTATTTTATAACAACAATTACTTTCTTATTTTCACAAAAAAGTCAAAAGTACCTCATTCAGAAAATGACAAGAAGCATAATTTTCAACAATTTTGTAAAAAATAAAACGTGGATAAAATTTAATTTAAACATTAATATAATATTAGTAAAAATAATCTTGAAAACTTTTTTATAAAATATGGGCCTGGAAGAAAAAGGATTTTCAACCGAAGAGGGAAATAAATTCAGTTTTCCTTAAAAACATTATTTCAGTCTATTGAGTACCTAACATGAGGAAAAATAAATGAAATCATGTATTATATAAAAATAACTAGAGTATAAGAAAAATTAAATATATTTATCAGATAAGGATCATATAATTTCCTCAAAGGAAATTCAAGTATAAACAATGTCGAATAAAATGGGATTGAGACATAAATCCCTTACCACTTTGGTAACTTTTAAATCATAAGACCCTTGTAATATTGAATTGTAATGGAACCTTAAATATAATTAAAATAATTAGAATCAAGTTATAATATGTCAAAGGTTTATTAAATACACCTCATAAAGGAAACAAATGGGGAATATGGCATATGTATCACAAAAATAAAAGTGAGAAGAGAAACCCCTTACGTCAAGTATAGTCTTTATTAATGAATATTAAAACATAATATAAAATAAATATATATTTATAATAACCATAATAACATATATAATAGCATATATGATATAATTATATTATATTATCACCTATTTATTAGCAATTTTTTATTAAAATAACTATTCCAGGTGATAACTGCTTTGTTTTTTCATTCATGTTTCAAATCAATAGTCCTATTACTTATACTTTGATCATAGTTACATGATATAAAAAATGTTAAAAATGATATAAATATCACATATATTCATTATATATACTTATAGTCATCTATAAAAGGTATAGGTATAAAAATGAATTACACAGTTCATGGAGACAGTAGGATGTGTGTGCGTATGGACATTGTTTTCAATTTTCGAAAGAAGAAATAAAAGTAAGGAAAATAATAATTTAAAATTATATAATAATTATTATATTATATATAATATACATATTCATTAAATATATATTTATTATCATCCATGTAAATCAGAATCGATAAACAAATCACGTCACTTTTTGGAGGTGGTAGTCCACACTTATGCATGGACAACGTTATCATTTAACAACGAATGAGAAGAAAATATATAATGGTCATTATATCATCATAATAAAAATTATGTATATTTAATATAATGTATTATATATTTTATTATGGTACCATTTATTTATAGGAGGTATAATGATAAATAAAATTGAAAATTCTCAGTTAACAATTATTCCACTTCATTGAGAAACCTTCTTTGCCTTACACCTTTAAAAGGATGCTATTTTGGAAAGAAAATAAGATATAGGATGTTTTTAAGGAATATAAATAGGTATTAGGATAGGTATTTTTTGTGATATAATTATCAAAAGTCATGAGGAAAAGAGGAGAAGAGGTACCCTTTTATAAGTGAAGGGAGGATCACTCTTTGAATTACTTAAATTATTAAATTAATATAGATTAATTTATATAATCAAGTGAATAAAATTGATATATTTCGAATATATGGTGAGTATAAGTCTAAATAATATCATAAAATAGTATTTAAACAAGTTTAAGGGATGTTTTAACCCTTATCTTTTAGTTTTAACCCCCATAAATATTTTTGAAAATTACCATAATATCAAAATTTTAAAATCTTCTAAGGGTTAAGAATGTTACCATAAAAAGATAAGTGAACCATAAATGGTAAATGGTTGATATTTTAAAACGTATACCATTAAAGTTTCCTAATATAGGGTTTTTATAAATTTTATATAATTTAATAAAATATTGTTTATTATAAAATATCATTAATGTCATTTTTGGAACGATTCATTTAATTGGATATTAAAGTCATAAAGTTGATATGGAATTAAAATATAAAATTTAAACACATACATAATATCATATATTTGTCTAAAAAATACATAGAACAAAAAAATTCATCAAAATTGTATTAATTTTAATATTTATAAAATAATTTATTTTATTTTTCTATTAATTTAATAAATATTGTGTTGGCGCTGCGTAAGCATTTAAGGTATTATCCAATCACTAAAAATTAAAAATAAATTAACATGATAAGAAAGTAATTTATAAATCAAATAAATATTTAAAACTAAACATATTCTCTTCTTATAATTATATAATTTTTTTATTGTTATTAATGTCAAGAGAGTGACATTTTTTATTTATTCTTTACTTAAAATAACATAAAGGTAATAATCAAATAAAAATCGAACCAAGGAACCCAAAATTAAAATAAAATATACAATAGGGTCTATATAACACCATAAAATCATAGTTTGGAGAGTTTTAGAAACATTTTAAGCCTTATCTTCTAGTTAAACCACTTTAAACACATTTTAACCTTAACCGTGATGATTTAACTTTTAACTATGATAACTTAATTATATGAAAAAAATAAAGGGGTCCTTATAATTAAATTTGGACATAATGATTAATTTTTTTTAATAAATTTTATCATATTTTATTTCTATAGGTATTATAAATTACATTTAATATAAAAAAAAATGGATGAAAAATGGTATTTAGGAAAATACCTATTTTAATAGTAAAAATCATTTAACATTGAAATAAAGAAATAAATTGGTTTAAGTGATTTTTTGCTAAATAAAAAAAATAAGGTTGTTAGACTTTTTGGGAAATCCAAAACTGAATGGAATCTTCCAACCATGTCATTAGACACAAAGAACCAAAAATAGTTTTTAATTTGAATAAACTATAACTTATCTTCACAAATGTCAATATTGGGTTTTCAATTTCAAAATAAATATTTAAATAAATATTTTAAATATTTAATAATACCTATGGTATAAATCCACTAATCCAATAGTATAAAGTAATGCGTTATATATATTTTGATGTTTTACCCCATGGTTTTAACCCAATTTTACCTCTTTTATCGAGGTGAAAAAATATTTACCTTAACCACTATTCATAACGAAAAAAAATTAAGTTGAAAATGTTATATTATATAAATTATTATTATTCAAAATATTGAATATATTTTTTCATATTAAATTCATATAATTTAAAGAATGTAATTTAAAATTAAACCTTAAATACACGACAAAAGATTTTTTTTAGTAAACATGTACTTTTAATTATAAAACGTTTTATAAAAAAATAAAGCATAAAATTGATTTTAATTATATTAATTGGATTATTAATAATATAAATTAACTAATTTAAATTTTAAACCATTTTAAAATAAAATTTATTTTTGTAAATTCTTAAAATGAAAATACAATTTTGAATAAAAAACTGTATTTTCTACTATTCAATGAAAAATTAATCTATTCAGAAAAATCCCAAAATTTCATCCTTAATTAATTTTTGTATTTTTAATCTAAAAATTATATCCATTTTTTAAATACAAATTTTAAAAGTATTATAATTTAATTATAATATTCTCAAACAAAATTCCATAAAAACCATTTTTGAATAAAACATATTTTTGAAACATAAAATGAATTTACTAAAAAATTGAGTACTTATTTATTATACATTAAAAAATGAATTTTAATTATATAAAAAATTTATACATATTTTTAATAATTTGGTTATTCCTTTTCATACCGAAAATTTAATTGCTAGGTTATAACGATCATGTTTAAATATTATTTTTTATATCACAGTTTATTTAAACGCAGGTTTTTCATAAGCTGTAAGCTATCGAAGAAAGTATATTTATCTATAGAGAACTGTATCATAAAATTTAATTTTGTTACAAAAACACATAGTTAAAGACATAGAATTAATCAATAGGGAGTCCCAGAAACACAATCCATAAATCAATATCTAGAATCATAAACGACATAAGAATACATAGTCCTAAAAAATGAGAGACTGGTGGGAAAATGAATTCACAATCGAATTAAGGCTACACTTGCTGAAATATATTCAATTATTTGATCAAAAATTCCATCCATAAATATTAAAGGTTTAAAGGGCCAAAATCACCTCTAGAGAGTCTTTAAATTCTTAAGGGTCGAATTAAGTTTGAGGGAGAGGAGTTTATAATTAATACGAGTGTTGTGGGAAATCAATTTATGATACTACTCTAGACTTTATCACCAAGATCAGGGCTACCAAGTATCTAGTGGTTCCAGGTAGAAAGCCTGCACTTCTAGGAACCCCACCAACTGGCCAATGGTGCAAAGACTCTGACCCTAGTACCCCGGACTTAATGGTTACTTTATTACATTAGAACCAAATAAAAGAGATCTCGTCCTAAAGGATAAAATAGATGAGTAGTCTTGGAAAAATAGATACATATATATAACTCACATTACATTTGAAAATTGAAAATACAACACAATAATTACTTTGATAACACTATTATTCCCTTTAGTATATCCCTATATTTTAATTATAAAACAATTCCTTCCATCCTAGGGGAAGGATACATAAGAATGATGTGAGCTCAGATGCTTAATAAGGGTATGTATAGAATGGAAGATATCATGAATAAATAATACAGAATCAATATGGAAAGTTAAATTTCTTAAAGAACATTCAATTTAATCAATAACTTGTGAATTAAGAATATTATGGCATGAATAAATGATGATCAAATAATTCCATATAAATAGCCACATAAGCTTGAAACTTATCCATATATATCATAAATAATCAAATAATCACATTGAAATCAATATATAATATCATAATTATGGAATGAATAATTTTATACATCATAAACATATAGTTAAGGTATCATACCAAGGCATCTTATATAAATGGGGAAGACCTCTGCCAAATACCCAAGCTATTTTGTCTCATGAGTCCTACTAATAAATCAATGGACTATTATGGTCTTCCCCATAACATACTAAGTACAATCATATAAAAGGGGATAAAGATAATAAATGTTAACATTATATTGAAAAATAGAATAGGAAATTTTAACAATTTCCTCAATCAATAAAAATAATTATAGACCATCCGGAGTAATATAGAGAATGATATCAAAATAGTACATCCCCAGTCAAACTGATCCTAAACCATTTGGAGAAATAATAAGTATGGCATCATTATAAAATATCCTAAATAAATCAAAAGTAAAATAATATTTGTTTTCATTAAATGATATAAATAATATAAAAATATCATTGAAAACATTCTTTAGGAAAAAACCCTTTTTACATTGAAAATCACTTTTAAAAACAAAAAATTTCAAGAATATTTGGAAAAACATTTTCTTTTAAAGTAATCTTGGAAACTTATAAATGAATATTAAAATAAATGAGTGTACATGATGGTTTTAAATTCTATACAAGCCATATAAGTTAAAAAATATATTCTTTTCACACTTTTGTAAAAATGTTAAAAAGAACCTCATTTAGAAAAAAACAAGGAGATTCATTTAAAACCATTTTGTAAAAATTTAAAACATGGGTAAAATAAATTTAATAAATAATTTTGTTAATTTCAAAAAAATTATTGACAATATTTTTAGAAATTATGGATATGAAAGAAAAAGTATTTTCAACCAAAGAGTGACATAAAACCATCTTTTCATAAAAACATTTTCTAAATAATTTTAATTACCAAAGAGGGGAAACAATACTATTTCTTGAAAATTTAATGAAGAACTAGATTAGTAGAAAATATATTGGTTTTAAGATATAAAAACAAAATAATTCCCCTAAGGGAGACTTAAACACAAATAATATAGAATAATGATGAGATTGTGACATGAACCCTTACCACTTTGGTAACTTTTGAATCATAACCCCTTAAGAGAAATAAATTCAAATTAAAAATTTTAGTGAATGAAGATAAAGAGTCTCATTATATAACATATAAAAGGGTTGTTATGTACACCATACAAAAGAAATAAGTGGTGAATATGTAATATATCTCCTAGAAATAAATATGAGAGGAGAAACCATTACCTCTGGTCCAATTTCTTCCATATATTTTTAAACCTCCTATTTAATAAATATAAATTTATTATAAATATATTAAATAAAAATAATAATAATTAAAATACCTTATATTATTTACTTATAATCTTTAATCACCCATTTATTAATAATTCATCATTTAAATCACTGTTTTAGGTAATAAATGCTACATTTTTCATGTATGTTTTGGTTTGGTAGTTTTATTGCTTGTACTTTGATCATGATTAAACAATACTAAGAATTTTAAAAATTATATAAATATAATATATATATATATAATATATTCATTATATAAGTATTTATAATAGTCTATTAAAGTTATAAATAGAAAAATTAGTTACATTGTTCATGGAGACGGTAGGGTGTACGTACGCATGAACACTGTTTTTTATTTTTTTGAAGGATGGAACAAAAGAAGGGTAAATATTAATATACATTTCCATAATAATTATTATATTATATAAAAAATATATTTTCTTAAAATATATCCTTATTACTATTCATGTAAAGTGGAAATGAAAAGCGAATCATATCACTTCATGGAGGCGGTAGTCCATGTAGTTGGGGTTTGGCTTAGTGGTAAGCACCCCGTAATCCTACATGAAAAATGGGGGTCCAAAACCCATGGGGCGCAGGCTACTGTAGCAATACTGTAGCTATATTGTAGCAGTAATGGTACTATTGATCGGCAGGTACTATAGCAATGACAGGGTACTGTAGCAACGGTAGGGTACTGTAGCAGCGGTAGGATACTGTAGGAGTGGCAGGGTACTGTAGCAGTGGTGGGCACTATAGCTGCCGAGTTACTATTCACAGAATGAGTCTTAGGCCAAAAATTTGTGTCTACAGGCTATGTAATGGGCTACAAGACCACTGGGCCTTTGGGCTATGTAATGGGTCTCCCTCTACCCAGTTAAAAGAGGTCTTTGCTTTTCTTTAATAATAAAACGAGGCTTCGACCCCAACCTTTAAAAAAAAAGTGGAGGTGGTAGTCCACACGTACATATGAGTGACATTATCATTTTCCAATGGATTGGAAGGTAAGAATGGATATGCGATATTATAATTATAGAAGTATAATAATATCATAAATATAACATATATAATTTATATCCATCATTATATCCACCCTTGAGAGTCAGTGATGGAAAATGAAATATATTGGTTCGCAAGGCGGTAGTCCACTATACACATGATCAACAGTTTTGTTTCCCATTCGATGGAAGAGGAGATGGATATAGGTTATTACATTAACATAATACTATCTATATATATTATATATACTAGTGATATTATTTTATCATAGTTAATGTAGATTTTAATGAGTTATAATAAAAAATAAAATGAAAACACATTGTTAAGAACTTTACCTCTTCTTTGGACAACCTCTTTAGGTCTATAACTAAAGAAATACTATATCATTTTTATTATTAATAAATTAAATATATGTTGTGATAAAGGATTTAATTAAGGTATTTGGAAATTTATTGGTCAAAAAATGGCTCTTTAAATGTGCATAAGAGAGGACACGGGGTGTACTTTTATAAATGGGAGAGAGGACACACATAGAATCTTTGAAAATAAAAAGACATACCCATGTTTTAAACATTCCAAAAGGTTCATAAAATGTATCATTATCCAAAATTATATTTTATAAGGTGGAAATATGGCTATAAAATAGTAATTGGATAATTTTTTAAGACATTTTAACCATTAGATTTTTAGTTTAACCCCTAGTAAACCTGTTTTAACCTTAATTGCGGTAATTAATTTTTACTATTTTTACTATTTTTTATGACAAAAAAATAATTTAACCTTATTAACTAATATCAATTATGATTATTCAAAATTTGGAATCCATTTTTTCAAATTCAAATCATATAAATGGCAAAATTTAATTTAATATTAAACCCACAAGTGGCTCGAAAGGCGGTTTTCTAAAGGAAAAAGTTTTTATATAAAAACTCAACATTAAATAGATTAAAATGACATAAATTGGATTAATTATAATATTTTTGTACTAATTTTACTATTAATACAATTTTAAAAATAAAATGTAACTTTATAAATTCATTAAACAAAAAGGAAATTTTGAATAAAAAATATAAATTTTCACCATTAATCGAAAAATTACTCTTTTAAGAAAATTCTCCAAAATTAAATCTGAAGTAGTTTTGAAATATTGATTTAAAAAATGAATTTTATTTTCTAAAATAATTTTTATAAATGTGATATATATTAATTTTAAAATAAGTTTGAAAAACATTATGATACCAATTTTTAGACAAATATTGTTTTTAAGAAGGATTTATTCTTATCCCATTCTCAGAAGACAAATATTGGATGGTTTGATTTTTTTATTTATTAAATAATATTTAAAATTCATTAAAGGAACCAATAGTGACTAATTTAATTTTTTAAAATAAAATAAACTTTACATATAAAAAAATCTTTTAATAAAAATATTTCTTCTAATTTCAAATGATTTTTTAATTTTATCTATAATCGATAGAGAACCAATGAATTTATTTTTTTACATATGTAAAAAATATAATTTTAATAATTTAGTTAGTACTATTCATATTTTATAATTTAATGGATAGGCTATAATTATTATATTTAAATAATATATTTCACGGGTTAATGATGCTTGGTGTTGCATGTCGTATATGCTATTAAACACAATATTCCTATTTTAAAATATCATGACATTACATTCTCCACAACTTCATTAAATTTCATTATCAAAAATTGAACTTATGATTAGAAATTAAGGATTTTCTATTTAAAAATAACTTTTTTGAAATCCCACATCCTAAAAGGTTTAATAAAACATCCTCATGATAAGATATAAAGGGAAGTACAAAGTTTATTTGGAATAACATCATCATCATAAGTAATTTTGTATTAAGAAAAGATAAAGAGCCTTAAAAAAGGGAATGAAGTCCTAAAGTAATGTAGTCCAAGGGAATAAACCCAAACCAGGTTAACACATTCAGGAGGAATAGATCCAATACTAGAGAAATCATTAAGACTTGCATCATGACAAGCCTGAGAGGCCATAAAATCTTAAAATTTGTTCCCTTCATCCCATGTATGTGTCACCTCCATATAAAGAGTAGATAATTATAGAGAGTTAAAGAGATCATTGATAATTGAATATTAAATGATCAATATAAATTTAAAACCACAAAACCATAAAATGATGAGGAGTAAAACAAACCATTGTTCCATTAGAAATGTTGGTAAATGTATAACATTTTTATTTCAAGATTCTTTCCTTATAGTTGAGAGATTCGTTTACTATTAAGATAGAGAAAAACAGAAAATATACTTAATTGATATATTTTTATCTCATAATCACAATTTCATCATTTGGTTGATCTTTGATCATTTTATCTTTATTTATTACTTCAAGAAATGAATATAAAAGATGATTTTTTATACCTAAATCACTAAAATTAACATTTAACAGATCATAAGGTCAATAAAATAGTGTCAATTCCTTCCATATTCCATGAAATTTTTACCCAAACCAAAATGGTTAGTATAAGTTATCAAATATAATACCTTAATCTATAATCCTCCACAATAAAACCCAATGTTCAATAGAATATTTATTCATCAAATCATTTAAATAAAAAAAATTCATATTAACTAGAACATCATGTAGGCTAGTGGTTGGCATTGCACCCTTTCCTATCTTCAGTTGTGACTTCAAGCTCTATAACCTTTCCGAATATTATGGGTTGTTCCTTGGCATGTTGGTTGTCATTTTTATAAAACTATATTAATATAACTCCTATAAAATTCCCAAAAAATATAATGAACATCCTCAAAAAGAACATTAATATTCAAATTTATTTTTAACCACTCATGTTTTCTATACAATTTATTTTCTACACAAAATAAGATAATCTTAATTAACTATTATTACCTTAACATTAATGATCATATTAACCCTAAAAATTATCAATATCTTCAAACTTATGTTCAAAAAAATATAAAATCACTATTTTTAAAATAATCTTCTCACTAAAACATATACTAATCCAAAAGGTTATATTCAAATAAATATCTCCCAAAATATCCTAAATAATGTTAAAATTCATCACATAAAACATAAAAATGTGTATCTATTATGTTAAACTAATGAAAAAATTCTTATTAACCCATAATGGCATCTATAACTCTTGTGTTGTAAAAAAGTTTACACAATCCTTATATATTTCATGATTCTTATAACCAAAATACTATTGATAAAAAATACTTCTAAAATATAAATATTAAATCCCAATATATAAATACTTTAACCATTTTACTTCAATAATTGGTATAATATAGGTCCTTCCTTGGTCTAGGAGCTAACCTTTAAAAAATGTCATTGACCTGGTTAATTCCTAGGTTCCCTAGATTTAAGATAATCAACTATAAATGGATCTCTATGATGAAATTTATTTCTCCATATTAAAATACTAACTTTTCCTCTACAATTAGTTATTTTATGCTCTTATTTTACTCATATAAAACATTTTCTTATTCCTTTGAGACACTCACTTGTGCGACTCTACCCACATTTCTGAAATAAAGGAAATTTATCCTTCTTTCCTTCATGGTCTCCACCACATGATATCTCAATAAAATCCACTATTCTCTTCTTTGGTGAGTTTGAGAGTTGGTTAAAATGTAGGTTATTAATCTTATATCATGCTAAATGATTAGGAATAATCATTACATATTTTAATCTAATCATCATTCCATTTGGTTGTTCACAATCACCACATTATACATCATATTCAGTGTTAACATGATTTATTTGGGTACTATCCATTGACTAAAATAAAAAACCATAGTGTGAGAAAATATTGTCATTCCAGAAAAAATATAATAAATTGTAGGATGTATAAATAATGTAAAATTATTTTCAATATTATACACCTTAGTATTAACATATGACATTCATTTTGATCATATATTAAGATCCTTCATGATGGTACTTAAATAAAATGTAAACTAACCCAATAATATCCCCCAAGAGTTCCTAACCCATTGTGAAGAAAGAACTATTATTGTGCACCGGGTGATAAATGAGTTAGTTCTTAATGAACCCTTTTATGATTAATTACCCCTGGGTACAACCATGCGAGATTCACATCCACTTGTTGTATCTACACATGGATGTATTTCTAAGATAACCACATATTCTCTACCTTAACAAAACTTTAGGATGTTATTATGTACATATAGTTATACTCAAATTTATTCATAGGTTATGTTCTCTAATATATGTTTTCTTAAATCTAGTTCCAAAGGTTTCTAATAAACTTCAGCTCAGACTAACTATAAAGACCCCAAGACTAATAGCCCAGAGTCAGTGGTTACTTTATTAAATTGGTACAAGATATAAGAGATCACATCCCAAAGGATCGAATAGTTTAGTAGTCTTGGAAAACTAAAAACATAATTGAAACTCACATTACATTTGAATAATTAAAATAAAAATAGTAATTTCCTTGAGAACACTATTATTGACTTTAATATATCCCTACATATCAATCATAAAACACTTCCCAACATCCAAGGGAAAGGAAATATAAGAAATGGGTTAGATCAGATGATCTATATGGATATTCGTATAGTGGAAGATATCATGAATATATAAGGAATAATCAATATGGAAAGTTAAATAGTTGAAATCACATTCCATTTTGTTAATAAATTAATCATTAAGAATAATATGGAATGAATAAATAATTTTCAAATAATTCCATATAAATAATCACATAAGATTGAAACTTATCCATGAATATCATAACTAAAAAAATAATCACATGAAAATCAATAACTAATATCATAATTAGGTAATAAAAAATTATATATATCATAAACATACCATCAATTCCTTATGCTGGTACATATTATATAAATGTGTAAGTCCTCATATAAAAACCCAAGCTAGTTTGTCCCATGAGCCCTGTCGATACATCAAGGAGTTATAAAAGGACTCAACCATCACTGAATAAGTCCAATATATTCCTTATATGAAAATTTTGAAACATAATCAACATAAATATTCATATTTGAAACTATATAATTAAATGTTAACAACTTCCCCAACCAACAAACCTAATTATAATCCATCCAGTGTAATATAGAGATTGGTATCAAAATAGTACATCTCTAGCCAAACCAATCATAAAACATCCAAAGAAATAGTAATTTTAGTATAATTATAATATATAACCAATTTATAAAAATAAAAATATGGGTTTTTTTCATTTATAAATAGAAATACCATAAAATGGTCATTAAAAATAATCTTGAGAAAAATACCCTTTTCACTTTGAAAATCACCTTTGAAAATTAAAAATTTCCAAAAAATTAGGAAAATAATTTTATTTGAAAATAACCATGTAAAATTTTAAATTAATCTTTAAAGTAATGTGTTTTCATGATGGTGGTAAATTCCATAAATTATTTATAAGTTAAAAAGAATTTTTTTAACACTTTTGTAAAAAGGTTAAAAAGTAACTTATTTGGAAAATTAAAAGAAGATTCCTTTAAAACCATTTAAAAAAAAGTAAAACATGGATAAAATGTATTTGGTAATTTTTTTTATAATTTTAAAAAAATTATTTGAAATATTTTTAGAAAATAAGGGTATGAAAGAAAAAAGATTTTAGATATAAGAGAGAAATAAAGACAAATTTTCTTAAAAATACTTTCTCAATAATTTTAAGTACCAAATAGAGAAAAATGGTACTATTTATATAAAGGATCATGAATAACCAAAGGAGAATAAAAATATATTGGGTTTAAGATATCAATACCAATAATTTCCAAAAGGGAGACTTAAACACAAACACTCCCAAATAATGATGAGATTGTGAAATAAACCCTTACCAATTTAGTTACTTAGAATAATAAACCCATGAGAGAAATAAATTCAAATGAAACATTAAGTAACATAAGAAAATTATATTTATGATATAACACATAAAAGTTTCATTATATACACCATATAAAATAAATAAGTAGTGAACATGGAATATGTCTCATAGAAGTAAAAGTGAGACAAGAAACCCTTACCTTTGGTCCGATAGAATTGGTATAGGTTTTAAACTCATATATAATAAATATAGACTTATTATAAATATATTATATAATAATATTCATATATATTATACCTTATATTATTTACTTATAATCTTGTATAACCTGTTTATTAATAAATATTTGTTAAAATCAATTTTTTTGGCTAATCACTACTTCGTTTTTCATGTATGTTTTTGTTTGGTAGTTTAGGTATTTGTAATTTTGATAATGGTCCCATAATTTTCATAATTTTTACCATAATATAAATAATATATATATTCATTATATAATTATTTATAATATTACATAAAATTTATAGGTAGAAATATGAGTTACACTGTTCATGGAGATATTAGGTTGTACATACGCATGAACCTGTTTTCATTTTTCTAATCGATGAAAAAAACAAACATAAAAAATAACTAAACTTTAAATAATAATTATTATAATATATACATCATTCATGTTTATAAAATCCATCCTTATTATAATCCATGTAAATAAAAAATGAAAAATGAATCATATTGCTTCGTGGAGACAACAGTCCACATGTACGCATGAACGATGTTATCATTTTTAAATTGTTTGAAAGGTAAGAAGGTAGATATGATATTATAATTATTTCATAAATATCATATATATACTCTAAATCTATCACTATACACAATCGTGAGAGGTGGTGATGGAAAATGAATTACATTGGTTTGCGAGGCGGTAGTCTGCCGTATACACGATCGATGGTTTTATTTCCCATTTGATAGAATATGAGATGGGTATATGTTATTACATTAACATAATTTAATTTTAGTATATGGTATGTAATGGTGTTATTAATTTATCATATTTTATGGATATTTTAATGAGTTAGAAGAATAAATAAAATGAAAATTCATGGTTAAGAACTATACCTCTTCCTCAGATAACCTCTTTAGGTTTATACCTAAAGCATTCCTATATTAGTTTTATAATAAAAGAAATGAAACTAGGTCATGTGGAGGTATATAATGAAGTTATTTTTGTAGGTATTTAATGAAAAAGGGCTCTTGAAGTGTAGATAGGAGAGGAGAGGCATTCCCTTTAATAAGTTAGGGTGATGGCACACTTGGAATTTTTGAAAATAAAAAGATATACCCACATTTTATACATTACACAATGTTAAAAAATGGATAATTAATGAACCTTATATGTTAAAAGATCTAAATGTGGAAATAAAATAGTAATTATACAAGTTTAAAGTCCATTTTAAACCTTATATTTTTAGTTTAACCCCCTATAAACTCATTTTACCTTAACCGCGATAATTTATTTTTACTATTTTTAACATTATTTATGACCAAAAATTAATTTTAACATCTAAAATAATATTAATTATAATATTTAAAACTATATAGTATATATTTTTTCAAATTAAATTAACATAAGTGATAGAATTTAATTTAAAATTAAACCCTTATGTGTGTTGAAAAAACAGTTTTCCAATATAAAATGTTTCTTAACTATAAAAGGTCTTTATATCAAAAATCAACATTACATTGATTAAAATTAATTAAATTGGATTAATTTTATTATATCTGAAATAATTTTTCTTTTAAAACATTTCTAAAAAAATGTATCTTTGTAAATGCTTAAAAAAACTAAAATTTTCAATAAAAATTTGTATTTTCACCATTTCTAAAAAAATTAATCTTTTATGAAAATTATAAAAAATTACCTATAAGATAATTTAGATTTTTTTAAAAAAGTTAATTTTTTAAAATTAATTTACTAAAATTGATAAAAATTAATTTTAAAATTTGTTCAAAAAATGCGACGAACCCGCTTTTTAGAGGAATACATTTTTAAAGCTTAAAACTAGATTTATTCTTATCACATGCTTAAAAAAATATTAGATGAATAGTAAAACATTATATTGAATAAATTATATATAAATTTCAATAAAACCATTCACCAATAGTGACTAATTTTATTTATTAAAATGAAAACCTACCACACACATAAAAATATTTTTTGAAAAAAAACATTTAATTTACTTTTAAATGTTTTTTATTTTTATTTATAATCTATTGATAATAAATGAAGTTATTTCATACATGTGTAAACCAAATAATTTTCAGAATTTATTTTGGTCTATTAATTTACAATAATTTAATGGCTAGGTTATAATGGTCATATTTAAAAAATATATTTCACATTTCATTTAACCTCGTTGTTGTGTGTTGTATATGCTATTGAACACAATGTTTTTCTTTTAAAGTCTTGGGATGTTACAAATAGAGTTACTATTTGAACTCCATTATACCATCCATCCATGGATTGGACATGGAATTCTTATTAGAATACCATACTTCCTGTTGTACCCCTCTTTCTTGGATTTTAATGATCACAATCACTCTTATTTTGTTCTAACTTGTTTTCAAGTGTTTTTGTTGATAAGCAAAAGGTTGCCAAGGAGTTGGACCAAGAAGGATTGAATGTAGACTCTGTGAGTCTACCGGCCAACCGGTGGATTCCCACCGGCCGGCCGGTGGTCTCTGGCAGTAGCAATGCTTACTGTCCAGAGCCACCGGTCAGCCGGTGTGAGCTCCCCGGCCAGCCGGTATTGTCACCAGCCAGCCGGTGGCTGACCACCGGCCAGCCGGTGGAACCTGGGCAGAGAGCTTGCTCTCTGTCTGCGCACCGGCCAGCCGGTGGCTCAGGACCGGTCAGCCGGTGGACCACCGGCCAGCTGGTGAGACACCACCGGTCAGCCGGTGTGCCCAGTCAAACTAGCCGTTGGGCTTTGACCAGACTTGCACTTTTGACTCCCAACGGTTCCGAAGGCCTATCCAACGGCTCCGAAGACCCCCAAAGTCCATTTGGGTGTTTCTCTCCTATAAATAGAGGACTAGGAAGCCCCAGAAATATAAAGTAGCCCACGGGAACATTTTTCGATCATTTGGCGAACCTCCGGCGCATTCCTTCAAGGATCCCCACCTGCTCCAACTCAATTCCACAACCAAGGAGCACCACCATAGAAGCTTGGGAGTGCCCTTCATCATCACCAATCAATCCTTTGGCGCCCAAGACTTCTCCTCTTTACGGTTTTTATTGTTTTATCATTTTGAGCATTATTTTGAGTTTGTGCATACAAACCTTTCTTTCTCTCATCCTCCCTTCGTTTGGGTTTTTCAAACCACCTTCAAGGTGTGAAGAGGTTAGTCGAGCCTTCCCTGTAAAAGGCTTGAGTCATAGGTGAGATAGCCTTCACCTGTAAGAAGGCTAGTGGGTTTCTTGCTACAACCAATAAAAAGCAAGCTGTAATAGGTTTCTAGGCTGCCTTAAAGTCTAGTGGGTTTCTTGCTACAACCATTAAAAAGCAAGCTGTCGTATAAATCTCTCAACAGTTGAGTTGGGAGCGGAGACGTAGGCTTGGGATTTAGGCCGAACTCCGTTATCAATTTTGTGTCTTGCCTCTTTTATTTCCACTGTGCTTTAAACTCTTTTTTAAATTGTTAAACTTTTTTAAAAAGGCAATTCACCCCCCCTCTTTCCATCACTCTCCGTCCCAACAATTGGTATCAGAGGTAGTATTTGTGTAATACCTTAACCGGTTTCAAATTAAAGATCCTTAGTGATGGCTTCATCTTCTTTCGCCCACGAAGGTTATTCATTGGGTCGTGCTCCTTTTTTTGATGGAACCGACTATACCTATTGGAAAACCCGCATGTCTAATTTTCTTAGAAGTATAGGTTATCCTATTTATAGAATTTTCATGCATGGTTACTCTCTCTCTTCTCCCGATGAATCCAAATGGACTCAAGACGATATTAAAAATTTCGAGCTTGATGGCAAAGCCATGAACGCTCTACATTGCGGCCTTGATCATAATGAATTCAATCGAGTTTCCACATGCACTTCATCTCATAAAATCTGGAAACTTTTGGAGGTTACCCATGAGGGGACCAACAAAGTTAAGGATACTCGATTGGATATGTATCGCCAAGATTTTGAAAGTTTTACCATGCATCCATCTGAAAATATTACTGAAATGTTTACTCGTTTTACTGACGTTTGCAATGGAAGAAAATCTCTTGGAGATGATGTTTCTGCAGAGATGATGGTCAAGAAGATCCTTTGGATCTTACCAAGTTCATGGGCACCAAAAGTCACGACAATTCAAGAAGAAAAAGATGTCAAGAAAATGCCAGTTGAAGAGCTCATCGGATCCCTCATGACCTACGAGATCACCATGAGGAGGCAAGCTGAAAAAGAAGGCAATCTCATCAAAACTCCAAAGAACATCGCCTTCAAAGTTCAAAAAGAAGAAATCTCCTCCTCCTCATCTTCTTTATCTTCAAGCGGCGATTCCGAAATCGAGAACCTTGCCCGCAAGATGCACAAATTCATGAAGAAGAACAAAAAGAAGAAATCTCGCAAGGCTTGAAAGAAAGAACTCGACGAAAAATCCGGGCCCGAGGTAATATGCTATGGGTGCGGCAAGAAAGGCCATTATAAGCCCGATTTCCCACTCCACAAGACAAGGGCCAAGCAAAAGGAAAAGAAAAAGGCATTCAAGGTCACTTGGAGTGATAGCTCTTCATCCTCCTCCTCCTCCTCAAAAGACAACGGTAAAAAATGTCTAATGGCATTTAATGAGGTAACCTCTTCCGAATCCTCTTCCTCTTGTTCTTCCAATTCTTTCAATCATTTGTCTTACGAGGATCTCCAACATGCGAGAGATCAATTGGAGTAAGGTTTTCACGAACTTTCTTCCAAATTTATTTCTTTAAAAAAGAAATTCAAAATTATTTCTTCCGAAAAGGATCAACTTCTCAAAGAAAAGGAAGACTTGTCCCCTAAGATCCAAAACCTTCCCGATGTTGATTCTATGGAATCAATAATCAAGGATTTAAGGGAATCCCTAGCTAAGTTCAACGAAGGTGAACATAACCTTTCGAAGCTCCTTGGTTCCCAATGTATATCTAGAACCACCCAAGGGCTTGGCTATTCCAAGCAAGCTTCCTCTTCCCATGATCCTACTATTTTTGTAAGGGGGAGCTCCCAATATAAATTTTGCAACTATTGCAAAAAGATCGGGCACTTAATTTATGAGTGCGACTGCAAAAATGCCCGGTATGGAAGGCCCAAAACCATTTCCTTTAACAATGAATTTCATAGGAGAAGACCCGCCACAAGACAAGTTTGGATTGAAAAATCCCTTTTAGCGAGTCTCTCCGGACCAAAATTTGTCTCGGTTCTAAAATCCTCTCCCCAGTGATTTGTTGTTTTTATTTAGGGGGAGTTAGGATCGTTTAAGCCTTTTTGCGTTTTTCTTTCAAAACTTTCAATTCAAAACTTTCAATTCAAAACTTTCAATTCAAAATTTCAAAAATTTCAATTGGTTTAAAATCTCTATCTTGTTTTTCAATCCTTTCCTTCAATCAAATTTTATGCCCCGTGCTATTTTGATAATCACAAAGGGGGAGATTTCCTTGGTTGATTGGGGGAGAAATTTTTCTCTAAAGCTTTGCTTTACTTTTCAATTTATCCTTTAAATCATGCCTTTCATTTCAATCTTTTACATTGCTTGTTTTGGTGATTGTGATCATCAAAATAGGGGGAGATTGTTGTACCCCTCTTTCTTGGATTTTAATGATCACAATCACTCTTATTTTGTTCTAACTTGTTTTCAAGTGTTTTTGTTGATAAGCAAAAGGTTGCCAAGGAGTTGGGCCAAGAAGGACTGAATGTAGACTCTGTGAGTCTACCGGCCAACCGGTGGATTCCCACCGGCCAGCCGGTGGTCTCTGGCAGTAGCAATGCTTACTGTCCAGAGCCACCGGTCCGCCGGTGTGAGCTCCCCGGCCAGCCGGTATTGTCACCAGCCAGCCGGTGGCTTACCACCGGCCAGCCGGTGGAACCTGGGCAGAGAGCTTGCTCTCTGTCTGCACACCGGCCAGCCGGTGGCTCAGGACCGGTCAGCCGGTGGACCACCGGCCTGCTGGTGAGACACCACCGGTCAGCCGGTGTGCCCAGTCAAACTAGCCGTTGGGCTTTGACCAGACTTGCACTTTTGACTCCCAACGGCTCCGAAGGCCTCTCCAACGGCTCCGAAGACCCCCAAAGGCCATTTGGGTGTTTCTCTCCTATAAATAGAGGACTATGAAGCCCCGGAAATATAAAGTAGCCCACGGGAACATTTTTCGATCATTTGGCGAACCTCCGGCGCATTCCTTCAAGGATCCCCACCTGCTCCAACTCAATTCCACAACCAAGGAGCACCACTATAGAAGCTTGGGAGCTCCCTTCATCATCACCAATCAATCCTTTGGCGCCCAAGACTTCTCCTCTTTACGATTTTTATTGTTTTATCATTTTGAGCATTATTTTGAGTTTGTGCATACAAACCTTTCTTTCTCTCATCCTCCCTTCGTTTGGGTTTTTCACACCACCTTCAAGGTGTGAAGAGGTTAGTCGAGCCTTCCTTGTAAAAGGCTTGAGTCATAGGTGAGCTAGCCTTCACCTGTAAGAAGGCTAGTGGGTTTCTTGCTACAACCAATAAAAAGCAAGCTGTAATAGGTTTCTAGGCTGCCTTAAAGTCTAGTGGGTTTCTTTCTACAACCATTAAAAAGAAAGCTGTCGTATAAATCTCTCAACGGTTGAGTTGGGAGCGGAGACGTAGGCTTGGGATTTAGGCCGAACTCCGTTATCAATTTTGTGTCTTGCCTCTTTTATTTCCGCTGCGCTTTAAACTCTTTTTTAAATTGTTAGACTTTTTTAAAAAGGCAATTCACCCCCCTCTTGCCATCACTCTCCATCCCAACACTTCCATCATGCCACTTTCTAGAAAGTGGACTACCTGTGGCTTTTATAGCCACATGCCCATGTCTACTCTAACACCAACACCCAATACACATCCCAACATCTCATATAAGAGTCAAAACCACCACTTACCTTTAAAATGATATTAAAAATATTTATAAACCATGAATAAACATTAATATTATGAATATCAATGAAAATAATGATTATACTTGAAATCAGGTGTTAGGACCTTACAATTCTCCCCACAAAAATGATGTATTCACATAGAAAGCCTTATTATGAACGCTGGTAAAAAAAAGACAATGACACTAATATCTCATCATCTCCTCATAATCCCATGTATCATGAGCACATGAAATATTCTTCCAAATAACCTAGTCCAAATGTATGAACTTCCCAGGGATAACCTTCATTTGAGAATCAACCATTTGAACTGGAATCTCAGTCATGGTTATATCTAGTTCCATATTAAGGTCCTCCCAATTAAAAAAATGGGATGAGTTCAAATGATATTTATTAAGATAGGAAACATGAAACACATCCTGGAGTGAATTCATTTATAGTGGAAATTCCAAAGTGTACTCCACCTTTACAATCTTCTCAACAACCTCAAAAGGTTCCACCTATCTTAGTGCCAAATTCCCATGTTTTCTAAGATTTTAGTGACCCAACTAAGGAGAGAATATTAAGAAAACATGGTTACCAATAAAGAAATAAAAATTATTCTAATTATGATCTTCGTAAGATTTATATCGACTCTGATCCATCACCAACCTCTAAAAAATCGTCTTGATCTTAATCATAATCTCTTGAACCAAACTAGGTATCATTAAGGAATCTTCAGAAATGTCTGAAAAATGTGGATAATTATAAGGATGTTCATACAGGGCCTCAAAGGGTTCCATTTAAATGGATTAATGGTTATTTTTTTTATTATAAAACTGGACTATCTCCACATGGAAATCCCATGCTCCTCAAAATACAAGGATTCAAGCATGAAACATGTATTAAGAAATATTAATAAATACTTTTGTTTATCCATCCATCTAAGGATGGTACACTATGCTCAACCTGGATTGTAATCCCATCACCTCATGTAAGCCTCTCTAAAACTAATAAGTGAACTAAGGATCCATTTCATAAACAATTGTAGATGGAACTATATGAAACCTATTTCAGGTACAGATTTCTAAAAATCCTCAACCTTGGTGGTATCACAAATAAGAATAATGTGAGCCAATTTGGTTAATCAGTCAATCACTATCCAATTTTCATTCCTTCCCTAAGAAGTAAATGAAAAAAATAAAATTAAATACATAGATATATCATACCATTTATAAGTTGAAACAGTAATGGGTTAATGAAACTCTAAAGTATTTTGATCCCTAACCTTGATCTTTTGGCATGTATAACATTTGGGAAAAAATAATGATGTCTTATTGCATTCTTGGAAACCATAATTGATTCCTTATATCATAAAACATCTCAGTTGTACTAGGGTACACCATCCACTCAGAGTGATGAAAATTAACCATAACATCTTTTCTAATAGGAGATAAAATAGAATAATATTTTATGAAGTAAAGGATACCCTCCATAGATAGAGACTATTCATTAATAGTATCCCCACTATATAAAGAAACACTGATTACATTGAACTCAACATCAAGCTGTTGCTCCTTGAGGATCATCTCAAGTAGAGAATGCATCAACTAAACACTTTCTATAATAAAATTGGTAATATCCTCCCAGAATCCAAAATGTATATGATCAAAGAGTTACCCTTATATAATTCCTTCATAGAATGGGGTGGAAACTTCCTACTAAGAGTGTCAGCCACAACCTTTTCCTTCCCAGGGTTGTAGGCAATGTCATTGTTAAAAAATTAAAATTTATTTACCTATTGAATCTTCTTTATATTCAAATCATTTTATGAAAATATACAAATCAAGTTATTTTAATAAGAGTTAATGGTAAACCATTATCAGAAAAGGTAGTTCAACCAACTCTTAAGAGAATTCATCAAAACTATGAGTTATAGATCATGTGTGTCATATTTCTTATAAGGACCAGATCTTGAAAAATTCATAAAACTGATTCTTTAGACAAGAAGTAATTTTCTTCCATTATAAGAGATATTTTAGGTTAAGATTTTATGATAATTTGATCATCAACCTTACATAAATAAATATTACATCAAAATTAGAAAATTTTACTCAGTATTCATTTTTCCCATAATGCAAAACTTTTAAGACAAAACAATTGTTTTTCATGAAATATCTTCAATATTTTCATCTTGACATCGTCCTTGTACCTAATTATCCTTAAAACCATATGAAATAAATTTTAAAACATGTGATGGTAAAAAAAGATTAGTAAAGTACATATAAAAAAGAATAAAGAGACCTGTTAGTATAAAAATACTCATTATAAAATCTTTCTTTTTCATAATAAACTTTGAGCCTAAAATAAACTTTTATTACCCAATAAATCATCTTCTATACCAAAATATTTTCATAAAACATTTCATAATGTATATAAAAAGGTAAAATAAAACTCATAAATGAATCTTTGTAATCATGAAAAAATCATGAAATATATTTTTTAAAATATATACATTCACATTTAAGATGTATCATAAAGTTACAATTAAAATTAAGCTCATTATATTCCCTTGTAAAATCATATGATTTATATAAAAACCCATAAAAATCATAGATAAATCAGGTAGGTGACTTGGGGAATCATTTAAATATGAATATTATACTAAAACTTACAAATAAAATAACATACCCAATAAATTATAATAACCTCTTAGGATAAACTGAACTGGTTAACTTCATCCCTATACCAAATTCATTGGAGATCTATATCGGGCTCACTCATCATCATGAGCTATATCAGGATCACCCATCATCATGATCTATATTGGGATCACCCACTATCATAAAAAAATTCCAAGAACCACAACATAATCATAATAAATGATATCTGAAATTTCCATCATCATACTCATAAAAATATTCTTTAAACCCATGAGAACACTTTTTTTTGATATTAAAATATCCATTTAATTTAAATACCTTTTTTATATTACCAAAAAGTAAAATAAAATAGGGGTTTTCTTTGAAGAAAACATGGAATACTGTAAAGGAATCCAAATATCATATAAATTTTATGGTGGCTATAAAATTCATTGATTCCATATACGTTAAAACAAAACATTCATTTTTTCATTTTGTCAAAACATTCCGTATAAAACACGTAAAAAGATTCCTTTTGAAAACATTTGAAAGAAAGTTAAAAGTGACATAAAATTTAATTTATAAATAATTTATGTATATCTAAATACATTAAAAAATAATGTTAATAATTTCTACATGAAAGAAACATATTTATAAAATAAATCTTTAAAACATTTAAAATGAGGTTTTAAGATAAAGTGTTCCTTACCTAGAGTTTGGTTCATCACATATGTTATTTATATCCCTAAATAATAAAATTATTTTAATTATTTACTTTATTATTAAAATTTTTCATGTTTAATTTTTATTTCATTTCATTTATTCCCATGTTATATACAATTAATTAATCAACTAAGTTCATGTCAGATGTTTTGACGATATTCAGCTCATATACCCAAAATGACTTTGATAAGTTGACTATATTTAAAGTGGTAATCATTACATAATAAATATTTTAATAAAAAAATAATTATAATTTTCATACATAAATTATAATTTTAAAACCAACCATTAATGGTGGTTATGAAAGATGAATTACGTTATAATCATGGATATGGTAGGCTGCACGTACACATGAGTAATGTATTTATTTTTCAAAGAGCATGAGGAAAAGAAAGTAAGTATCATTTTATTTTTCCAAAATTTCGATTATATAATAAATATTATATTCTTTATTTAAATACACTTATATATAACATATGTGTGAAGTGGTCATGAAAAATTAATCACATCGCTTTGTGGAGATGCTAATCCACACGTACACACGAACGACATTATCATTTTTCAATGGATAGAAAGGTAAGAAGAAAATGATATAATATCTTTCCAAAATAATACACATTTCATGAATAATATATATATAAAAACTTTAAATACACCATTATAAGAACCTGTGAGAGATTCTGATGGAAAATGAATTGCAACGGTTTGTGAGGCGTTTGTCTGCCATACATATGAACGATTATTTCATTTCTTATTTGATGGAAGAAGAAAATGAATATAGGTTATTAAATTAATATAAAAAATATTATAATATTAAATATTTTTTTTAATATTTTATTATTTTATAATAATATTTTAATGAGGTATAAGAAGAAATAAAATGAAAACACTCAGTTTAGAATAATATCTCTTCTTCAAACAACCTCTTTAGATTTATACATAATCCATATAAGGTTTGTTTTTTGATCAAACAAGGGCCTCTATAAAATGAGGAGTGATATAAGGAAGGTATTTATATAGGTATTTTTCTAGACACACTAATTTTTATATTTGGAGAGGATAAGAGAGGGGGTGTCCTCTTATCAATGGGAGAGATGACACACTTGGAATTATTAAAATGAATAAAATATTTTAATGTATTACTCAAAATAAATGGATCCAAAATGGACCATTATAGAATATTATATGATATATTCTAACAATATGGAAAAAATAGTATTTATATAAATTTTTAGGTCATTTTAACCCTTATCACTTTAGTTTTACCCCCATAAAACATCTTTTAATGTTAACCATGATAATAGATTTTTAATGTTTTTATTATTTATTATGACAAAAAATTATGTTTAAATTTTTAAAAAATATTAATTTTTTATGAATAAAAATACGGAAACCATTTTTTCAAATTCATTTAACATAATTGGTAAAATTTAATTTAAAATTAAACCCGTAAAATGTGATAAAAATGGGTTTTCAGAAAGATGCATTTTTAAGTATAAAAATGTTTTTATACCAAATTAAAGAATAACGTTGATTCCAACAAAATTTATTGGATTATGTTTAAAAAAATGGTAACTAATGATATTTTAAAAATATAATGATACATTGTAAATAATTGAAAATAAAAGACAGTTGTCATTAAAAATTGGTATTTTTATCTATTCATTGAAAAAATCAAACTTTTCAGAAAATATAAAAAAATCATCCTAAGATAATTTTGACATTAAAAATTAAAAACAAAAATTAATTTTTTTAAAATTAAAATTAAATAATTTGGAAATAAAACTTTAAATAAACCATATAATTCATGAAAACCCAATTTGGTTAGAAATAATGTTTTTTTCTTTTTGACTAAGAAATTACCTAATATTATTATAATTATTTTAACTCTATAAAATAAAATAAATTAATATTAATAAGACATGAAAATAATTTATCTTAATATTACCTAGTTTTTTACATTCTCCCCTCATTTGGAATTTATGTCCTCATAATTTTATTATTTACTTAAACAAGTAGGGATATTTTTCTTTCATAGTATTTTTTAATTCCCATGATACTTCAATCATATGGGTTTCTTACAAAACCTTCACCCAATAAATAACTTTATCTAGTAAAACTTTATCTCTACAATCAAGAATATTTACTTAATGTTCCTTATAAGAAATTTTTTCTTCTAACCGAACCACTTCAGGGATCAAAACATGAGGCACATCTGACATAAATTTTATTAACAATTAAACATGGAATACATAATGTACCTAAGATAAAATCATAGGTAAGGCCACTAATTAAGAGAGAAATTAAATTTTCCTCTAAATTTCACATGGTCCAATCTATCATGAACTTAACTTTACCTTTTTACCAGAACAAAAAACATTGTTCCATGGAAAAACTTTAATAAAAACACGATTTCCTACCTCAAAAAAAGATATTTCATCCAATTATCTATATAACTTTTATTCCTACTATAATCCATTCTCATGTGATTTGGAATCATATTCACCTTATTAATAATTTATTTTTCCAGATATAGTCCCAATAACTTTATTTACTTAACTTCATCCTAACAAGTAGTAGTTCGAAACGTTTTCCCATATAAAGCCTCAAATGGTACCATCTATATACTAGAATTAAAACTGTTATTATAAGAAAACTCCACCAAAGTCATATATTTATCCCAAATTCAATGATAATCTATTTAATAAGATTAAATAATATCCTCTAAATTCTGAAAAGTTCTCTCTCTCTATCCATTAGATTGAGTATGAAAGGCTGTATTGAAGTTTAATTGAGTACCAGATGACATTTAAAGTCCTTTTAAGAAATTGGAGGTAAATTTGAGATTACAATCTAATACAATAGATAAAGGGACTATATTTAATATAATTACATATTTAGCACAAATTTGATAAATTTTATACAAATAAATATTATCTTTAATGGGAATAAAAATAGAAGATCTAGTTAATCCCTAAAAAATTACCCAAATCACATTATTACCTCAAGATGTATTTGGTAATCCTAACATGAAATCCATGAACATATTGTCGTATTTCCATTCTAGAACTAGAAAAAGATGAATCACCCATTCATTAAATAATATTTTATTTTGAAAAATTGAAAAGTTAACCATTTCATAGTAAAATCAACAATATCTTTCTTCATTCCTTCTCCCCATTGTCACACCCATCTTTTTTTTATTATTTATCTTATTATTTTCATTATAAATGGGTTGTTCGGGTTAAGGCCCGAATTAAAATTATTAGAGTTCTTTTCAAAAAAAAATGGATGTTTTGCCCTTAGTTGCGTCCAACGCACCGTGATCGAAGTCGTGCGACCTTGCTTGGGTCACCGCACGACGTCGCCCGGCTCACCTCAATGCCTACCCGGTGTTCAAGGTAGATGAAAATTATATGGCTGATAATAAGATGAAAATACAACGATTTTGAAACCGTGCGGCCTCGCCGGGTCCCCCGGTTGACCTGACGATGTTCCATTAATTAGATGAAATGAATTAATAATGAATAAAACAAATTAAATGAGTCATAAAATAAAAATAAAATAAAATAATATGAGTCGGATAAAAATTTAAGTAATTGTTTTAATGGTAATAATAATGTTATCATTATTTGAGAATATTATTATTGTTATTTATGTTATGAATATAGATTTTATTAAGTTACCGTTATTAATACTGTTATCATTTTACCAAGTCATTATTTTTATAATTATTATTGCAAAGTTATAAATGTCATTATTGGTATTAATATTATCACCATAGATTATGTTTATTATCACCGTTAATTCTTATTATTAGAATCATTAAAATTCTAATTAATAATATTATTATTATAATTATCATTGAGTGTATAATTTGTATTAGACTATTATTATTATTCCTATTCTTTTTTGTTTATTATTATTACTATTATTATTGTTAGAATTTATTTTGGTTAATATTAATTTCTACTTATTCTTTTTGTTTTTGTTTGTTTTATTTTCTTTTTCTTTTACATTATTTTTTTTCCCTAAAGCCTGCGCTGCACTCCTTTCCCCCCTTTTTTTTCGTTGGTTTTCCCTTCCCCCCACTGTTCACGCGCCCTCCCCACCCCCATGAAACCCTACCCATGCCCAGCCGCCGGACCTTCCCCCTCCAACGCGACCCGCGTCGCCCTGCTCCCTCCCCTGCTCGCACTATCTCCTGCGCCACCAGCTACCATCGCTCCTCCCCGGCCTGGCCTCTCTCCTGCTTACCGCCTCCTGGATCCACCGCGTCAACCCCCTGCGCGCTACCCTCCCTCTCCCGACCTGCTCGCCCGATGCTAGCTCCTCGCCGCACCCCGCCGCCCGCCGCACGCCCGCGTCGGCCTTCTCCCGGCCGCCGCCGACTTCCCGTCCAGCTTCCCCGTCACGACCGCCTCTTGGCCAGCTGCTCAAAGCCGGGTCCCTGCCACACCCGCCGCAGCCGTCGCGTGCCCACGCCGCCTCCCTACTCCAGCCGCGACCTCTCTATGCGCCGCTTCCCTTTTTCCATCCATCCGCCAGAATCTCAACCGACGCACCGCTGCCCTCCGGCGAACCCCATACCCCCTCGTCTGGCGAACCCCTGCAGGAAGGTTTGTTCCGCTTTCTTTTTTTTTATTTTATCTATTACATTTTTATTATTTTGTCTAGTGAGACATTAACAATTTTCTTTTGATTTTATTATTATTATGTTAATAATACTATTATTATACATATAATTTGTTATTATTATTATATTATGATTATGTTATTATTAATATATTAATGTTATTATTATTATTATTATCATGTTAATATTATTATGTTATGCTATTATTATTTGGATATTATTATTATTATGTTATCATTATTATCATTATTTTATTGATATTACTATTATTATTATTATTATTTTTACGTTATTATTATTATTATTTTTATTATTATTTTTATTATTATTATTATTATTATTATTATGTTAACATTATCTTTGAACCTGTTTTAGGACCTGTTTGACAGCTCGATACGGTGCGATCGTTGCGCAACTGGAATCTTGCGCCGTGTCACTTTTCCGTTCCTATTTGAGGTAGGTGGTTCCATGTCATTACATCATGTAGATAATTTAATTTGTTTGTTTAGTTTAACTTAATATGTGCTATGGTTTAGTTGCAAAATGCGAATTGTGTTTATAATGTTTTGGTAGAGCTGTAGAGGTTTTGCGAAAATGCATTTTAAAAAAAATGGTGTAACATGCGTGCGTGAGGAATGTTGCACTTTTCTTTAGAAATTTTCATTTTTATTCCTTTTGATTCGGTTGTGGTAAATCCTAGAAATGTCTAATAATTGTTTATAGAGTGCCAAAGAGGTTTTGAAAGGGGTGACTTGTGAAATTGATTTTGCAATGGTATCTTTTTCATGCAATATGTTTCATAAGTTGAGAACTTGTTTATTTAAGTGGCGTTTTTAGTGCGAAACATGGTTGAAAGGTTTTTGAGGGCTGTTTGGTAGGTGCGAGAGGTGTTTTCATGTTAATTTAGGTGTTTGTATGTTTAAATAGATATTTTCAAAGTATATGAATCACTTTTGGTGTGTTTTCCTTGTTGTGTACCTTTGAAGTTGAATATGCTTTTCACTTTTAAAGTGGTGTATTTTTATAAAAAGAGACATGTCGTGTGCGTGCGTCTTTGAAATAGTGCTTTGGTATGAAAATGGTGACTTTTGTGTGCAATATCTTGTTTGGTCTGCGAAATGAGAAATATATATATTATGTGAATGTGAAACTTGTTTGAGCACAAGGGAAAAACCCTGGGTATATAGGTGGGCGGACTAGAACTAGTGCGCTAGTGAACCGGATGGGTGTCATCCCTGTTTCACTTAGCTGGATTGACAATTGCAACACTAACAAAACATGATATCTGAGGGTCGTGGCCTTCTAAGCCACGTGTTCTGAGGGTCGTGGCCTTCTAAGCCACGTTTTCTGAGGGTCGTGGTCTTCTAAGCCACGTTTTACCGAGACACGAGGTTCTAGGGTCCCACTCGAGCTAGATGAACCTTAGGGGATTTACCCACAGTGCTCTACTATCCTTGGCGTGGTGCCTTCCGTCGGCATATGGAAGACCACTTGTGCATGTGTGTGTGTGTGTGTGTGTGTGTGTGTGTATGTGTGTGTGTGTGTGTGTGGCGATAATGAACCTTTCTCTTCTTTTTTTTAAAATCTTGTTTGTGAAATGAGTTCTTGTTAGTGTTTTCCATTAGCATTTGGTTTGTAAATGTTCTCTTTAAAACCATTTTGAAAGTATAATTTTGGATAAGCACTTTAAATTGTCTTTTGATGTTGTGGCATGTAAATTTTTCTCGGTGGCATCCTACTGGGCCTTTAGCTCACACCCTACATACACCCTTGGGTGTATATAGATTTTTGTTTCTTGTGTATTCCAGGTTGTGCGTCGTGCTTAGCGATGGTGGCTCTGGTTGCTGTTGGTCTTCGTTTGTAGGTTCGTGTTAGTAGCTTGGGGAATGCAACTTCTCATGTTGCATGAGGTTGGTTTTGGAGCTTAGTTCTCTTTTTCGGTTGTTGTCATTTTGGGTTTTTGGCTGAATTGTTTACCTAAACCTGTTTATAGTTTAGAAGTGTGTTTTGTAGTCTGTTTCCAGTTTCAGTTATTGATCTGGTTGGTGGTTTTCTATCTTGTATTTCGGGTAAAACCGTTACCACTTGTTAAACCTGATACCCGGGCACTTGTGCCAGCCCGTGGGGATCGGGAACGCCCTTCGGGCCTTGCCGCGGACCGGGTCGGGTGTCGGGTCAGATGCCGACCCGACCTGGTTCGTGACAAAATGGTATCAAAGGAAGGTTTGCTCTCTTGGATCATTTTCTTTTAGGATAGAGTCACGGTATACTTGAGTTAAGGTTGTCGGGACTCGATGTCCTGGCTGCGAGTAAGGTGCCTGGCCAGCACACCTCGTGGCGGGACTCAAGTTACCAACGTATGTTGAGGTTTGTCTGAGTTTTTGGTCCTTGTGGTTAATCGTGTCTAAGGGAAATGAAAAAGGGGTAAGGTCAGTGGTCCTAGTGAGCTCGCAGGGTCTGGCAAGCCCTGCGGAGCTGGGGATGCTGTCCTAGAATACCCTCCGTGGCAGTGGCGTGACTGGCGTATGGCCGCCAACCATATGTTCCTGTCACCCGCTGACACAAGTTTCTATTGCGTCATTTCTTATCCCCTTGTTTTGGATTCATGGGAATTTGGTTTTTAAGTAAAAATGTTTTGGTCATGGAAAATGTTTTCAAATGAAACGCTTTAAAAAGAAAATGATGTATGAAGTTTAAAAGGTGTGGGTTGGATGTTTTGGTTTTGGAAAATGGAATGGTTTGGTTTTGATCCTTCGTGTTCTCATGGGCGACCACATGCATGAGTATATATGGAAAGAGAAAGTGTTAATGGCACGAGCGGATGAGTGCCTGGACGGATATGAGGTGGGTGCTGGTACAACACGAGAACATGCATGTGCAAGGCTCATGGGACACCTTTGGTGTTTGTGCAACTCGCTGGGTTTGCATATTTTCGAAAGGTTCTGTTAAATGAAAAATTTGGTCTTTTAGTATCCGGTGGTTGCGTGGTGTATCCTTGTGTTTTGAAAATGTTTTGTGTTAAGCGTTTCGAGGCGAGGATCCTTTTGAACTGACTTGTGTTTTGATTTTGAATTCTTATTTGTAAGTTGGTCAGTTGGTGCGAAAGCGTGTGGTTAATGGTCTCTTTTGGAAAGTGCTGTAGTAAGCCCTTGCAGTGGTTTCCCCTGCATGTGTAGCGTTCACTTGTGGTACATCTCGACCATTGGACCAGTTCGGTTGGGTCCATGGTTTTCTTTCTTGGCTAGTGTACGCCCCCAATAAAGAGTTAATGTGTGAATGACGTGCGACCATAGATGGTTCGCCATTGGCTGACCCTCCAGTTGACTAAAGTAAGGACTCTTTCTTTTAGTGACAATGCTAAGTCTATTCCTTTTTCCTTCAGTTAAGCGGATCCTCTCGCAGCAGAATGACAGATGCGAGGGGAGTTGAAGGGAGTTTCAGTCTTTTTGAGTTGTCTAAGTCATCGGGTATGATGTTTGACGTCGTCGCGTCTGAAGGTTTCCCCCTTGAAACGGTGAAAGGAATTCCAGCGGGGAAGGTTGAAGGCGGTTCAGAATTATCTGTGCTGACCAATGTCTTGAAAGGTTTGTAGTGTTGCCCTCGGCTGTAAGGGTCATGTTTGTGGCGTCTTGCAGTATGAGTTTTCTTTGATAGTAAAGGGTGAAGTTTGACCACTTTAACATGAATGTTGTGTTTGGAGATGGTGTAGGAGATTCCAGTGGGAAAAGGTGGAGGTAACCTAGAATGTTCGGTGCGGGCCACTATTCTAAATCACTTTTGGTCCTTTGTTGGTTTCGCTTAAGAAAGTGTCTACGTTGGGACACTAGTGTGGCAGACCTAGTCACGTGGGGATGCTACGGTCGATTGTAGTAATAACACTTTTTTTAAGACTCAGTTTGAAGTCCCTCTCTGTATAATGTTCCTCCCAACAACAATGGTCATGTTCAGGTGATGATTTGTGGTGTCGTGTTCTCATCCAATGTGACAAAGGGTGATGCACATGCACCATTGCAGCTTTTGTGTTGGTTAATGTTTTGTGTATGATCAGTTGGATGTCATGCTGTGTTGTATTTGATGGTGTTACCTCGGTTGCAGTATGATTGCACGTTACACCGAAAGGAGATTCTCCGTTCAAGAGTCTTCAATACCTGACTGCGAGACAGGAGATGCTTCAAACATCAGGGCTCTAGCCATAGGCCCCGGAGTGAAGCTGGCACGTGGTCAGGGTTCCCAGGATTGTATGAGACCCCAGTGTTATCTCTGTCGTCGGTAATGAAGGTGAGGGCAATTTAAAATTGTTTTCTGTGGTTCCAATCCGAACGACCCGATTGGTTGCGTGAGGCTTCATGTGGCTATAAGGAGTCGTGGTCGTCTCATTATCTTAAGATCTCGAGGGTTGCGTTCCCTCAAAGGTGATCGTTTTTTTTAGTTGTCCCTATGGGATGTGTTGGGTAAGTTGGTATCAAATTGGAGTGGAACTCGTCTAGGGATGTGAAGATGTTGGTTTGTCTTAGGTTGTGGTTTTGACACCCAGTAGTTGGGCCCGACCCTCCCCACCCCTTAGGGTGGGGTGCTTGGTTCCCATTGAAAAAATTTCTAAAGTTGGTATCTGCTGTCAGTTCCAATGGTGGGGAGACCCATGTTGGGTCTCGCACGACTGTCTCTAGAATGAATCAGTGTTGGACTTTTCTTTAATGGCTGGGAGTCCGTTCGAACCTTTCAGTGCCAGTTTTCCAGTCTCGTTTCGAGTGTCAGTGAGTTCTTAATGGTGGGGAGCCCCTCGGGCCTCCCCATGTTGATCTTTTGCTTCTGTTTTTAAATATGGTTTGGTGATAAGTGGTAAGATCTTTATGTGGACATGGATTGACCTTATTTGTTCTTTCTAGCCAGATGGTGTGGTTTCGGTCTAATATTGCTTGAGTTGTTTCATCTTCTGAGGTTGGTTTTCGCGGGTGCGAGAGTCGTTTTCCTTGATCAATCAACTGGAGGTGTTTTAGCCACTTAGGGTGGGCGACACATATGAGAAAGTCTTTTACGAGTTTCTTGAGGTTGTCATTTGAATCACTCTCTCTGAGCACGATGCTTTTGCCTCTTTTTGCTTGATGTTGTGGGGATCCCCTTTGAATCAAAAGGGAGTGTGGTTTTCTGCTCTGAGGTTTGGTTTTAGTTGTGGCTTTCCGGGGACGGAAAGCTTTATTGTGGGGAGAATTGTCACACCCATCTTTTTTTTATTATTTATCTTATTATTTTCATTGTAAATGGGTTGTTCGGGTTAAGGCCCGAATTAAAATTATTAGAGTTCTTTTAAAAAAAAGGATGTTTTTCCCTTAGTTGCGTCCAACGCACCGTGATCGAAGTCGTGCGACCTTGCTTGGGTCACCGCACGACGTCGCCCGGCTCACCTCAATGCCTACCCGGTGTTCAAGGTAGATGAAAATTATGTGGCTGATAATAAGATGAAAATACAACGATTTTGAAACCGTGCGACCTCGCCGGGTCCCCCGGTTGACCTGACGATGTTCCATTAATTAGATGAAATGAATTAATAATGAATAAAACAAATTAAATGAGTCATAAAATAAAAATAAAATAAAATAATATGAGTCGGATAAAAATTTAAGTAATTGTTTTAATGGTAATAATAATGTTATCATTATTTGAGAATATTATTATTGTTATTTATGTTATGAATATAGATTTTATTAAGTTACCGTTATTAATACTGTTATCATTTTACCAAGTCATTATTTTTATAATTATTATTGCAAAGTTATAAATGTCATTATTTGTATTAATATTATCACCATAGATTATGTTTATTATCACCGTTAATTCTTATTATTAGAATCATTAAAATTCTAATTAATAATATTATTATTATAATTATCATTGAGTGTATAATTTGTATTAGACTATTATTATTATTCCTATTCTTTTTTGTTTATTATTATTACTATTATTATTGTTAGAATTTATTTTGGTTAATATTAATTTCTACTTATTCTTTTTGTTTTTGTTTGTTTTATTTTCTTTTTCTTTTACATTATTTTTTTCCCTAAAGCCTGTGCTGCACTCCTTCCCCCCCTTTTTTTTCATTGGTTTTCCCTTCACCCCACTGTTCACGCGCCCTCCCCACCCCCATGAAACCCTACCCATGCCCAGCCGCCGGACCTTCCCCCTCCAACGCGACCCACGTCGCCCTGCTCCCTCCCCTGCTCGCACTGTCTCCTGCGCCACCAGCCACCATCGCTCCTCCCCGGCCTGGCCTCTCTCCTGCTCACCGCCTCCTGGATCCACCGCGTCAACCCCCTGCGCGCTACCCTCCCTCTCCCGACCTGCTCGCCCGATGCTAGCTCCTCGCCACACCCCGCCGCCCGCCGCACGCCCGCGTCGGCCTTCTCCCGGCCGCCGCCGACTTCCCGTCCAGCTTCCCCGTCACGACCGCCTCTTGGCCAGCTGCTCAAAGCCGGGTCCCTGCCACACCCGCCGTAGCCGTCGCGTGCCCACGCCGCCTCCCTACTCCAGCCGCGACCTCTCTATGCGCCGCTTCCCTTTTTCCATCCATCCGCCAGAATCTCAACCGGCGCACCGGTGCCCTCCGGCGAACCCCATACCCCCTCGTCTGGCGAACCCCTGCAGGCAGGTTTGTTCCGCTTTTTTTTTTTTTTTATCTATTACATTTTTATTATTTTGTCTAGTGAGACATTAACAATTTTCTTTTGATTTTATTATTATTATGTTAATAATACTATTATTATACATATAATTTGTTATTATTATTATATTATGATTATGTTATTATTAATATATTAATGTTATTATTATTATTATTATCATGTTAATATTATTATGTTATGATATTATTATTTGGATATTATTATTATTATGTTATCATTATTATCATTATGTTATTGATATTACTATCATTATTATTATTATTTTTATGTTATTATTATTATTTTTATTATTGTTTTTTTTATTATTATTATTATTATGTTAACATTATCTTTGAACCTGTTTTAGGACCTATTTGACAGCTCGATACGGTGCGATCGTTGCGCAACTGGAATCTTGCGCCATGTCACTTTTCCGTTCCTATTTGAGGTAGGTGGTTCCATGTCATTACATCATGTAGATAATTTAATTTGTTTGTTTAGTTTAACTTAATATGTGCTATGGTTTAGTTGCAAAATGCGAATTGTGTTTATAATGTTTTGGTAGAGCTGTAGAGGTTTTGCGAAAATGCATTTTAAAAAAAATGGTGTAACATGCGTGTGTGATGAATGTTGCACTTTTCTTTAGAAATTTTCATTTTTATTCCTTTTGATTCGGTTGTGGTAAATCCTAGAAATGTCTAATAATTGTTTATAGTGTGCCAAAGAGGTTTTGAAAGGGGTGACTTGTGAAATTGATTTTGCAATGGTTTCTTTTTCATGCAATATGTTTCATAAGTTGAGAAATTGTTTATTTAAGTGGCGTTTTTAGTGCGAAACATGGTTGAAAGGTTTTTGAGGGCTGTTTGGCAGGTGTGAGAGGTGTTTTCATGTCACTTTAGGTGTTTGTATGTTTAAATAGATATTTTCAAAGTATATGAATCACTTTTGGTGTGTTTTCCTTGTTGTGTACCTTTGAAGTTGAATATGCTTTTCACTTTTAAAGTGGTGTATTTTTATAAAAAGAGACATGTCGTGTGCGTGCGTCTTTGAAATAGTGCTTTGGTATGCAAATGGTGACTTTTGTGTGCAATATCTTGTTTGGTCTGCGAAATGAGAAATATATATATTATGTGAATGTGAAACTTGTTTGAGCACAAGGGAAAAACCCTGGGTATCTAGGTGGGCGGACTAGAACTAGTGCGCTAGTGAACCGGATGGGTGTCGTCCCTGTTTCACTTAGCTGGATTGACGATTGCAACACTAACAAAACATGATATCTGAGGGTCATGGCCTTCTAAGCCATGTGTTCTGAGGGTCGTGGCCTTCTAAGCCACGTTTTCTAAGGGTCGTGGTATTCTAAGCCACGTTTTACCGAGACACGAGGTTCTAGGGTCTCACTCGAGCTAGATGAACCTTAGGGGATTTACCCACAGTGCTCTACCATCCTTGGCGTGGTGCCTTCCATCGGCATATGGAAGACCACTTGTGCATGTGTGTGTGTGTGTGTGTGTGTGTGTGTGTGTGTGTGTGTGTGTGTGTATGTGTATGTGTGTGTGTGTGTGTGGGAGTGTGTGTGTGTGTGGCGATAATGAACCTTTCTCTTCTTTTTTTTTAAATCTTGTTTGTGAAATGAGTTCTTGTTAGTGTTTTCCATTAGCATTTGGTTTGTAAATGTTCTCTTTAAAACCATTTTGAAAGTATAATTTTGAATAAGCACTTTAAATTGTCTTTTGATGTTGTGGCATGGAACTTTTTCTCGGTGGCATCCTACTGGGCCTTTAGCTCACACCCTACATACACCCTTGGGTGTATGTAGATTTTTGTTTCTTGTGTATTCCAGGTTGTGCGTCGTGCTTAGCGATGGTGGCTCTGGTTGATGTTGGTCTTCGTGTGCAGGTTGGTGTTAGTAGCTTGGGGAATGCAACTTCTCGTGTTGCATGAGGTTGGTTTTGGAGCTTAGTTCTCTTTTTCGGTTGTTGTCATTTTGGGTTTTTGGCTGAATTGTTTACCTAAAACTGTTTAAAGTTTAGAAGTGTGTTTTGTAGTCTATTTCCAGTTTCAGTTATTTATCTGGTTGGTGGTTTTCTATCTTGTATTTCGGGTAAAACCATTCCCACTTGTTAAACCTGATACCCGGGCACTTGTGCCAGCCCGTGGGGATCGGGAACGCCCTTCGGGCCTTACCGCGGACCGGGTCGGGTGTCGGGTCAGATGCCGACCCGGCCTGGTTCGTGACACCCATGAATATTCTCAAAGGGTTCTATACATTTTTATGTCTCCATGATGAATAAAAAATAGGAAGATATAATACTAACTCAATATTTTATTCTTTAAATGGGGTTATATAAAACAAATAACCTTTTCATGAATCTCAAAACACCTTATGTTTGAATATTAAACTCTAGAAACTTACTCGTATTAAATGATTCTTCTGTTTCCTACAAAAAACAGTCTTCCTTATCATATTTCTTAATCCTATTTTGAAAGGATGATTTCAATGAAACCTAAAATAAATAGAGTGAGTTTTATGAAAAATTTGTAATCCAACATTTATTAAATAATTTACCAAAGGATAATGTTCAAGATATTGAAACATTAATGATGAATTATCTTTCTATCTCAAAGAATCAACTACTATACTTTCCTTACATAGAGAGTAAATAATTGTGTTGTAGTAATATTTTATAAATTCCCTCCATATCATCTATAGTATGTTTTAATATTTATTATTGAATATATAATTCAAACTTTTATTGTCAGTATATATTTCACACTTCACACTATATAAATGTTGTCTCCAAATTTTTAAATCAACCACTATAGTCACCAATTTAAGGTCATGTTTAGGATAATTTCTCTCATGAGATTTTAATTAACATGAATCATATGAAATTAACAAATAATTCTATAGTAAAACACAACCTAGTCCTTTCAATGCTGAATCCCTATAGAAAACAAAGATACTATTTGTATATGGTAGGGACAAAATTGGAGAATTCACTAATAATCTTTTCAATTCCTAGAAACATTCATCGCATTCTTTTTTTCTAGATGAACCTAACTCCTTTTCATATTAACTTGGTTAGTGGGATAAATAACCATGAAAAGTTCTCAAAAAACAACTAGTAATAGATTGGTAATTCAACACAACTATGAATCTCTGTAAAATTTGTAGTTCTTGACTACTCATCAACCACTTTAGTTTTTTCAAGATCAAAATAAATTCCATATTTATTAATGATATGTAAAAGGAATGAAATCTAATACAACTGAAAACCACAGATACTAAATTTTCTATAAAAATTATTTTATTTTAGAGTTTTCAGAAAAATCCTTAGATTTTTTTCATGATCCTCATGTGTTGTTCAGAGGTAGTGTCTCAAGAGGGTGGGGGGGTGAATTGAGTACCAATAAGAATTTCTATTAAAAATCGATTATTTTGAAATTCCCTAAATTTTTAAATATGAGAAAGTTTATAAAAATAAGTTGTATGATATATATATTAATCTTTCTAAATATTTATCTCAAGATTCATTAGTTCTTGGATGAATAAGATATAATATTATTGAATCCGTTTAAATCAATTTACTTGATCAAAATACTATATGAACACGAATTAAGATAAACTATAAAAATGTAAATTTTTTTTACTGGTAAAAATAGTTTTCAGTTTTAAAGTGGAAATAAATTAAAACAAAATTAAAACACACCATAGAAAGATTGAATACAAGAGGTTCAGTCTCAATTCTAGACTTAGTCTTATCCACTTGGTTATCGACCACAACCAAGAAGTTTATATAACATAAACTAGATGATCCACAACCTAGATCGGGGTTATACAACATTTTACAACTATCCAAGTCACACAAGACCTCTTCCACAGTTATGTGTGGGAGTAAAAAGGAAAAATGCCACATTAGGGCCTCTACCACTCTTAGTCATGTGAGAAACAAATAAAAAAAGTGTTTGAGAAGATATTCAGTATCTTCCAATTCAGTGCAGGAAATAGTGTGCGTGTGGTAAATAAGAGTAATCACACTCATTTCTCAAAATTTAATAAAACTAAACATAATCGAGAAATCAAAGAGTGTAGAGTTTATAAGTGCCCGGTTTGTTATAGTATAGCTTGTGACTCTTGCGTTGAATCAACAATGAAGCTTGAGTTGGGTTCTTTTGAAATATTCAGGGAAATAGAGTGTTGAAAATATTTTTTCAAACTAGAGGAGAGCACTGGATGTGATGATCTTTGGATTCCTTAGTTGAGTGTTCAAAGCAGGTGATATCTTCATGTTTTCAACCAAGTTATGCTCTTTAGATCTTGGATATTTAGTGAATCTCGATCCCCTTATGTGAAAATCATTTCAATATCTTTTCACCATGTTGTTATTTGTATGAATCTATGTGTATATTTCATGAGGGAGTGTTCTCCAATTTTATCAGTAGTAGTAGAAGGAATATCTGAATCATTTTCTTCCTCATACTGTACATTATGACATGTTTTTTATCAAACATTTAAGATACAATCATTAAAATATTAAATTTTATTAAATTTGATGAATAAATCCATTAGAGTAATGTAATTAAAAAATATTTAATGTAATAAAAATAGTGATAGTGTATTAGGATCTGGAGGTGTATCTCTTGATGGTATGTTCTTCTAGAGGTATGTTTCTCTGGTGGTACGTTGTTGGAGGTATGTTTCTGGCAGTGTCTGTAACACCCAGATGCTTTCATGAAATATTTTCTTTAAATAATTTTTATTCTTCAGTAGCTTGAATTTCATAAAATCACAATTTTAAACGAACAATATGATGCCCTTATTATAAAATTACCATAATAGCCTATCCGTTAGGTTAGCGGGAATAATTATAACTATCTTATGAAAATTCATTATGAATTCATAGGCTATTAATTATTTATGAAAAATATAAATCAATTAGATATTTTTATTTTGAGTGAATTACTTTTGGTAATAAAATTAATGATATATATATGTTTTATATACTTAATAAAATATTTTTTTATATTCATCCAATGGATATTTTTCTCATAGGGTATGAATAAAACCCCATTTGATGTGTAAAAACCTTTTTTTAAAAGGTTAATTTTATACCTTTGAATGGTGAACCCGTTTTAAATTAATATTTTGAAAAATTAATAATTTTTATTGGAAAAAATAAGAATTTTATTTTTAAGCATGATATAAAAATTTACTTTTGATAAATTTCTGATATTTTTCTAATAACTTTCATGTTTTGATGAATAGTAAAAATATGCTAAATTTTAATTAAAAACAAATTTTTTCATTGAGATAATTTATATGGTTAAATTATAATATTGAATGGTTTTAAAGTATAAATATAATATATTTTTGTCATTAAATATATTTTTTTAATTATCATTAATTTTACATTGAATTCATAGGTAAAATCATTTCAATATTTTACAATGATTTAATTATTAAAACATATTTTCTCATTTCAATAATGAGATTAATTATAAATTAATTACTGAAACTTATATGTTTTAAATTTTTAAAAATGGATTACAAATTTGGAATCAGTAGGTAAAAATAATTTTAATAGGATACTTTTATTTTTTGGAATTATGAATAGTAACTTTGGTAATTATTTTTATTACCATGGTTAAAGGTAAATCGAGTAACTAAGGGTAAAAATAATATTATAAAATTGCCTTAACACTTGTAAAAATATTATTGGATGACGAAATTAGACCCTTATCATATATTTTTAAAAATGGAATCACATTATGGCCACTTACCTATGAATATGACATGAACATAATAAAAACTAATGAATGTGAAAAAAGTCACAATCTCATTTTATATAAGTATATTAATTTTAATATATTTATAACTAGGATATAATAACGATTATAGATAGTATATGGAAATATAAAAGAATTACCTATATCATAGTAATTTATTTATAATTTTTAGAGATTAAATAATTACCATTATTGTTGACACAATAGTGATGTAAAAATTATTTTATTAATAGAAATATCAAATATATGGTTTTAAAAATTATAAATAAATATAATATGAACTAATTAATGTGATCCACAAATTTTATAGGTTTCTATGACATTTTATAAGTGTATTTAATACTTTTTTTTGAATTTATCTCCCTCTTGTATTTTTTTAAAATCAAATAATTGAATAGTGTAAAAATTGACACTATTGATATTTTATGAAAATAACATTTTATTAAATTATTTAAAATTCATAAAAATATTTAAAAATTACAAAGTGATAATTTTAAGATATAAAATGTCATAAAATATCAATTTGTAGTCAATTAACACTATATAAGAAAATATTTATAACCATTAAATATTTAGAATATTATTACCACAATTAAAATTAAATTGAATAACTAAGTGTCAATTAAAAATATATGGTTTAAATGGACAAATTAACTTGTCAAAAATTTATTGGTCGATGATATTACAACCCGATATAATCTTATATTCTAATTTGGGAATCTTTCAATGTTTTTGGGTAGGGTTTGATTTTATTATAAATTATTATTTACGGAGTTTCCAAAAGTTCCCTTCCCCTCAATTATAAAAGGGGACCTCCTACTTCACCCCTTTACTTAATTTTAAGCCTTAAATCTTGGCCAAACCCTTCAATTTTTACTTATAAACTTAAATATTTTCATTATAGAGGTTATTTTCATCTTCAAAGACCAACCCTAGTGCTCTAAGAGGAGATTTAGAGGAGGCACATCGAAGAAGATGTAATATCATTTACCGATTATTTCAAACTTATTTATTATTCTACCTCCTATTAATTAGTTGTTTAATTATAAAGTAATAACCTCAATATCAAGAATATACTTATGTGCTATTATAAATATTAAACAACCATATTCCACCTTCTACCCATCCTATGAAAAATGAAATCACTATACGTGCGTACGTACGACTTACCGTCTCCACGCCGTGGTGAAATCCATTTTTAACAAACACCTTACATGGATGGGTATAATGATAGAATAAATATATATATATATGAATTATATAAAATTATTTTTATTATGAGATACTATAAACCACTCAATTCAATACTATTGAACAATTATGGGAACAATATCATCGCTCATGCGTACGTACGACTTACCGTCTCCACGATGCGATGTGATTCGTTCTACATAATCTTTATTAAAGAATGATTATATAAATTAATTGAATGAATAAATATGATATATATTATACTAATATCATTCTTTAAATGATATAACTATAACCTAAAAATAGGAATAAGAACTTATCCGACAAAACATGCATAAGAACATAAAGTAGTTATACCCGAATAACGAGTAACAATGAAATGTTACTAAAAATAGATGAAAATATGATCATAAATGTTATAATAAAAATGATTATGATTCTTGAATAAATCAGTTTCATTATTTAAATTATCATACATGAGGTTCATATACACACGAAGCATATCATACACATGGTAATGGATAATTCTACAATCCCATTTTTATCCAAGATTGTTTATATGTAAGTATTTAATGGGGTATATTTATCATCCAAATCCACGTTTCATAATTATTTAATATTATTTATATTATTTTATAGCTATTTAAAGTTAATTTTACCCTTTGTTAAATTTTTATTAAATGACATGAAAGGAATCTTTTGTCATTATTCGATTTGGGGAACTTTTTGACTTTTCCGACAAAAGTACGAGGAGAATGTTTTTTTAAACTATACAGCATGAATGGATTTTTATGGTTTCATGAAACCTTATTTCCATGAATCTTATACTAAAATCTTACAAGGTTATTTTCACATAAAATTATTTCTTCTAAATTGTGTGGCATTTTGAGGAAGGAAAACATTTTTCAAGAAGAAAGTATATTTTCCTCAAGAATAAATTTCAAGTGTTTTCTCAAAATTATTTTTCATCTAAGATGACACTATTTAAATAGGGTTATATTTATATCCCTATTATTACTATGTTTTTATTATGTTTATGATGGAATTTTATTTTGGAAATCCATTTGTTTTATATCAATTATTATGGAATGATGTTTAGGAAACCCATTTTGTTTCATGGGTTATGCTATGGTGAATGTTTTTATGTTTTTGTGGAACACATAAGAATGATTTAATTATGAGATGGGTGAGACCTATATCTCCCTCCAATGCATTGTGTAAATATTTATATCTCATGGGATACATATTAATGGAATGATAAGTAAATCTGGTTCAGTAATATAGGGCTGGAACGCGGAGTGAACTCGGTTCAGTAATGGAATTTGTCCACTATGAAGTTCTTGGAAATGAGCCTTGAATAATATAAAATGATTTTATATGATTATGTGTGTTTTCCACAAAACTTAATGTCTTATTTTATGAATATTGGGATTACATTTCACTTTTATGATTTTTTCCATGACATGATATTATGATATTTTATATGCAGGATAAGATTTTGAAATGTTATGTTTATGATTTATATTTCCCTTATTTACTATTATTAAGCATTTCAGCTTACCCTTTCATATGTTTCTTTTCCCCAGTTCAAGAAGAAGGGTATTAAGTAAGATATGTCAAAAAATGATTGTAGTTATGAAGAAATAAGTAGAAGATAATGTGGATGTTTTATGAACCAATTGTTTATATTTACCAATTTCTAAATACACTAAACCGATATGGTCCTCGCATGGTTTTGTTGTGTTATGTAATACATATTCTTCAATGTTGAAGTAACATATATATGTAAAGTATGGGTAATTATAGTTGTTATTAGAGTAAAGGAATAGTTTACCTTTGGAAACTAGGATGAGAGAACCTTAGTAAGAACCCTAAGGATATGTCTAAGTATAGGTTAAAATCCTACCCTAGTGTTTTAGAGACGTTCATGAATAACCTAGGATAAAGCCTAAATTGTCCTAAATTGAAATTTTATTCTTGATTATGTGGTTTTACTATTATGATTTGTGTTGCTAAAACTATGATTATTTGTTTTAGTCAATGGATAGAACTCGAAGGAACTGCATTAATGCTGAATACGATAGGAAATGTAATGATTTCCCCCATTAGAAACCAAATGTTATGTGAGTGGGAATGAAAAATCTTGTAGCCATGATCACACAACTTTCTCAAGCTATTAATCATGTAGGAATTCCAAACAAGCAAATTAGGTAGAAAAATTCTATTGAGTCCTTCATGAGATAGCATCCGCCTACATCCAGTGAGTCTTCTGATCCATTAGTGGCTGAATAATGAATCAGTACCATTGAAAAGATATTTTTAGTTCCATAATGTTCATAACATGATAAATTCATCTTAAAAATCTATCTTTTTTAAGGTGAAATTGATCAATGATGCAATCTTATCAAGAATACGAGGCAAAGAGATGAAATTGAGTCCATGTAATGAGACATGTTATGAACTTATATTTCAATAATTACCTTCCTAGTATTCTTCAAAAAAAGATGGAGAAATAATTCCTTGAACTTATGCAAATGGATGATGAATCCATTGGTACCTACAAAGAAAATTTTACATGACTTGCAAGGTATGCTTCTCGAATTATTATCCAACCTGAGAGTAAAATTGATCGATTCTTTAGTGGCTTAAAAACAAGTCTCTAAAGGGAATTAGCCATAAGGGACTTCAATATCTATGAGTAAATTATTATATGTGCTCTTAAGGTTGATATGGATATTAGAATAACCCACCAGTCATATGGGTTTGATAAGAAGAGAAAAATGGAATTCAAAAGAAAATCTAAAGACCAAACTAGAAAGAATATGAGTTTTTTTTATGCTCAAAGTGTGGAAAAAAACATGGAGGGAATTGTCTTAAAGGGAATAGTAAATGATTTAAGTGTGGAAAATAAGGTCATCGGGTAATTGAATACTGAAGTGATGGGAAAAATATGTCTAATGATGCAAACAAAGAAAAGGATACATAGAATGCACCTCCTACAGTTCAATGTTACAAGTGTAATGAAATGGGGAATTATACTAATCAATGCCCTAATCAAAGGGTTATTGATATTTATTGACTTCAACAAACTCTTAAGGCAAAATATAAAGGAAAGTCACATGTTATCACAATTGGAGATGTGGAGTAAAATAATTAAGTAGTGAAAGGTACACTTACCATCTACTCTAAAGTAGAAAATGTTTTATTTCATTCTGGATCCACCCCCTCTTTTATTTATGAAGAATTTTCTAAGGGTATATCTATATTACCTTAACAATTAGATGTTGAGTTATCTGTGACAACTCCTAATGGAACAATAGTTGCATAAAAAGTTTATAATTCTTCTATAGTTGAAGTTTGTGGGAATGTTCTTCCTGAAAATCTTGCGATCCTTCCAATAATGGAATTTGATGTGATTCTTGGCATGTATTGACTTTATCTATATAGAGCTCATATCAATTTCTAAGGAAGGGAAGTCACATTTAATTTTACAGATCAATTTATGATCATCTATCAATGCAAGGATGAATATAACCTTCAAGTATATATTTATTCCATCTTATGGGTATTTATTCAAATAAATGAAAGTTATTTATCTCAAATGGTTGGGAAGAAACTCATGATTATGAATACACCCATTGTACAAGAGTTTGATGATATCTTTCAGGAGTAATTTCTAGGTATTCCACCAAATCATGAAGTTGAGTTTTCAATATAATTCATACTGGGTTCTATGACTATTTCAAAGAAACCTTATAGAATGTACCTAATTAAGTTGAAGGAATTGAAGAAGCAACTCCAAGATAATCTTGATAATGGATTCATATGCCCTAGTGCATCACCTCAGGGAGCACCTATTCTGTTTTCAATAATAAAGATGGATCAACGGGACTCCACATTGATTATCAAGAACTTAACAAGATCACTATCATGAAAAAATATCCTCTTCCATGCATTGAAAAATTATTTGACCAACTATGTGGAGATTAATAATTTTCCAAGATTGATCTTCGTTTAGGACAACATCAATTAAGGGTAAAAAAGGTGGATATACCAAAGATGACATTCCATATAAGGTATAGAAACTATGAATTTATAGTGACGCCTTTTGGTCTTACTAATTCCCCCACTATCTTCATGGATATAATTAATAGTGTCTTTAGAGACTATCTTGATCATTTTGTGGTAGTATTTACAAAAGATATTATTGTCTATTCAATGATCAAGGAAGAACATGAAGATCACTTGAGAATTGTACTGAAGACCCTGAGAAAGGATAAGATTTATTCCAAATTTAGCAAGTGTGATTTTTGGCTTTAGAAAGTTTCATTTTTGGGTCACATAATCTCGAGATAGGGGATATCTATGGATCCAGTAAAAACAAAGGTTATTGAAAGATGGTAGAGACCAACAATGGTAACTGAGATATGAAGTTTTCTTAGTTTGGATGGATATTGTCAACATTTTGTGAAATATTTTTCACTATTATCTAATCCACTTACCAAGTTTACTAGTAAAATAGTTAAGTTTATTTGGATTAAGGAATGTGAAGAGAATTTCAAAGATTTAAAAAGAAGGTTAGCCAGTGCACCTGTGCTCACATTTCCCTCTAGTGAAGAAAGTTTTGTGATCTATGGTGATTCATCCAAGAAGGGGCTAGGATGTGCTCTCATGAAAAATGATATGGTGATAGATTATGCCTCAAGATAGTTGAAAATTCATGAGAAAAATTACCCAAATCATGATTTGGAGTTAGTTTAGGTAATCTTTTCATTAAAGATATGGAGGCATTATCTTTATAGTGAAAGGTGTGATATTTATACTGATCATAAAATTTTAAATTATATTTCCACACAAAAGGAGACGAATATGTTCCAAATAAGATGGTTGGAGTTGATTAAAGATTACTACTGCTCAATACATTACCACCTTGGGAAAGTGAACAAGGTGGCAAATGATTTGAGTCTAAAAGACCATGCTTGCTTATCCATGATGAGGATCATGAAAGATCCAAAATTTATGGATTTGAAATAGATAGATCTATAAATTTTAATGGAAGGGGAGAAACACTATCTTTATGAAATAAATTTTCAAACATCAATACAAGTGAAGAATAAGGAGGTTTAGAATAAAGATGTATAGCTACAAAAGAAGGTGAGAAATATTCCTAAATTTAACATTGATTGTGATGGAATAATAAGGTTTAGGAATCATGTTTTTATTCCTCCCATACCAAAATTAAAGAAGGAGCTATTGGATGAGGATCATAGTTATTCATTCTCTATTCAACCTAAAAGAAAAAATATATACAGTGACCTGAAAGAGTACTTCTGGTGGGATGGAATGAAAAGTGATGTCACCGAATATGTCTCTCAATGGTTGGTTTGTCATCAAGTTAAGGCTGAGAGACATAAGATTAAGGGGATGTTACAACCATTACCCATATCAGAATAGAAATGTAAAAACATAACTTTGGACTTTATCTTCAGACTTCCCAAAAAATCCAAAGGAAATAATGCTATCTGGGTTATAGTTGATCTTTTTATGAAGTCAACACACTTAGAGAGGATTTCTCTCTTGATCAGGATGCCAGAATATATTTAAATGAAGTGGTAAGATTGAATAAAGTACCACTTTATATTATATTGGATCAGGATTTGAGGTTTACATTGAAGTTCTGGACAATTCTTCAGTATGAACTAGATACAAAGTTAAGTTTCCACACTACTTACCATCCTCCGATAGACAGTCAGTCTGAGAGGACAATTCAAACTCTGGAAGAAATGTGGAGATCTAGCTCTATAGATTTCAAAGGTGGTTGGGATCAACACCTACCATTGGTGGAATTTCTTTTACAATAATATATTTCACTCCAGTATTTAGATTTCTCCTTATGATGACCTATATGGAAAGAAGTGCAGAACTCCAACTTACTGGGATGAATTTGGGGAAAGAAATCTATTAGGACATGATCTTGTTGATAAAATGGTAGAAAATTTCTGATCTATTCAAAAACACATAAGATCAGATCAGATTCAAAAAAAGTTATGTTAACAAATTAGGAAAATACCTAGAGTTTAAATTATGTGATTATGTTTTCTTACGAATATCTCACTGGAGTAGAGTAATGATATTTTCAAAGAAGAAAAAAATGATCCCTATATATATCGGTCCTTTTGAAATTATGGATCGTGTTGGGAATGTAGATTACCTATTGGTGCTTCCACAGAATATCTATCAAGTTCATGATGTGTTCCATATATCTCTCCTGAGAAAGTACATAACAAATCCTTCACATATACTATGCTCATAAGTCATATTGTTGGAGCAAGATCTTTCTTATGAAGAACAACTGATAGAGATTCTGGATCGTAGCAAAAAAATTTATAAGAAACAAGACCACTCTCTTGGTTAAAGTTTTATAGAGGGACAACCAATTTGAATAAGCTTCATGGGAACTTGAGGATATTATGGGGGATAGGCATCTTCATCTGTTTGCTTCCAAGTGAAAAATTTCTAGGGTGAAATTCAGTTGGGGGGGTAGAATGTCACACCCAGATGTTTTTATAAAATATTTTCTTTAAATAAATTTTATTCTTTAGTATCTTGCATTACATGAAATCATGAGTTTAAACGAACCATGAGATGCCCTTATTATAAAATTATAGTTATATCCTAGCCGTTAGATTAGCGGGAATAATTATAACTAACTTATGAAAATGCATTATGAATTCATTGACTATTAATTATTTATGAAAAATAAAAGTCAATTAGATATTTTTATTTTTGATTAATTACTTTTATTAATAAATTAATGAGATATATATGTGTTATATACTTAATAAAATATTTTTGATATTCATCCAATGGATATTTTAGTCATAGGGTATGAATAAAACCCTATTTGATGTATAAAAACCTTTTTTAAAAGGTTAATTTTATACCTTTGAATGGAGAACCCTTTTTAAATTAATATTTTGACACATTAATAATTTTTATAGGAAAACCTAAAAATGTTACTTTGAAGTGGGATATAAAAATTTACTTTTGATAAATTTCTGATATTTTTATGATAACTTTCATGTTTTCATGAATAGTAAAAATACACTAAATTTTAATTAAAAACAAAATTTTTTCATCAAGATAATTTATATGGTAAAATTATAATGTTTAATAGTTTTAAATTATAAATATAATATATTTTTTTCATTAAATATAACGTATTTCATTAGCATTAATTTTACATTGAATTCATAGGTAAAAACATTTCAATCTTTTGTAATGTTTTAACTTTTAAAAATCGTTTTCTCATTTCAACAACGAGATTAATTTTAAATTAATTAATGAAACTTTTAAGTTTTTAATTTTGAAAAATGGATTCCATATTTGTAATCAGAAGGTCAAAATTATGTTAATATGCTACTTTTAGTTTTGGACATTATGAATAGTAACTTTGGTAATTATTTTTATTACCATGGTTAAAGGTAAATCATGTAATTAAGGGTAAAAATAATATTATAAAATTACCTTAACACCTGTAAAAATACTATTTTATGACTAAATTAGACCCTTATCATCTATTTTTTTGAAATGTAATCACATTATGTCCACTTACCTATGAATATGACAAGAATATAATAAAAACTAATGAATGTGGCAAAATGTCACAATCTCATTTTATATAAGTATCTTATTTTTAATATATGGATAAATAGTATAAAATATCTAATATATATAATCTATATAAAGATAAAATAATTACCTAAATCATAGGAATTTATTTATAATTTTTAAAATTAAAATAATTACCATCAATGATGAAACAATAATTATGTAAATCTATTTTATTAATATAAGTATAAAATAAATGGTTTTAAAAATAATAAAATAAATATCATATGAACTAATTAATGTTCGAAAAATATTTTATAGGTTAATATGACATGTTATAAGTGTATTCAATATTTCTTTTCTAATTTATCTCATGTTTGGATTTTTTAAAATCAAATAAATGAATAGTGTCAAAATTGACATTATTGATATTTTATGAAAATAACATTTTATTAAATTATTTAAAGATAATGAAAATATTTAAAAAATAAAAATTTATAATTATAAGATCTAAAATTTCTTAAAATATCCATTATTTGTCAATTAACACCATATAAGTAAATATTTATAACCATTAAATATTTAGAATGTTATTACCACAATTAAAATTAAATAGAATATCTAAGTGTCAATTAATAAGATATGGTTTAAATTGAAATAATAACTTGTCCAAAATTTATTGGTTTATGATATTACAACCCTATCTCATATAATATTTGATGTTAGGACACTTTTGTGGTTTTTGTGTAGGGTTTTATTTTGTTATAAATTATTATTTATGGACTTTCCAAAAGTGCCACTCACCTCAATTATAAAAGGGAATCACCACCCTCACCTATTAACTTCATTTTGAGCCTTAAATCTCGTCATACCCCTGAAATTTTTCTTTATAAGCTTCCCTATTTTTATTCTAGAGGTTCTGGTTATCTTCAAAAACCAACACTAGTGATCTAAGAGGATATTTAGAGAAGGCACATCGAAGAAGAGGTAATATCATTTACCGATTCTTTCAAACTTATTTCTTCATCTACTTCCTATTAATTAGTTGTTTCATTATAAAGTAACAACATAAGTATCAATAATATACTGATATGTTATTATAAACATGAAACAACCATATTCCACCTTCTATGCAACCTATGAAAAATGAAATCACCATGCATGCGTACATAAGACTTACTGTCTCCACATCGTGGTGTAATCTGTTTTTCATCACCACCTTACATGGATGAGTATAATGATGGAATTAATAAATATATATATAAATTATATAAAATTATTTTTATTGTGAGTTACTATACACCATTCACTTCAATACCATTCTACAATTATGGGAACTATATCGTCACCTGTGCATACGTACGACTTATTGTATCTACGATGTGATGTGATTCGTTCTACATAAACTTCATTAAAAAATGATTATATAATTGAATTTAATTAATAAATATTATATATATTATACTAATACCATGATTTAAATGATATAACTATAACCTAAAAAGTGGAATAATAACTTATTTGAAAAAACATGCATAAGAACATAAAGCAGTTAATACCCGAATAACGAGTAACAACAAAATGTTATCATGAAAATGATTATGATTCTGGAATAAATAATTAAAAGTATTTAAATCATCTTACAGGAGGTTTGGATACACATGAAGCATATCAGACCTAAGGTAAGGGATAATTTTACAATCTCATTTTTATCGGAGATTGTTTATACGTAAGTATTTAATGGGGTATATTTATCATCCACATCCATGTTTCATAATTATGTAATATTATTTATATTATTATACAATTGATTAAATTCAATTTTACCCTTCTGGTAAATTTTTATTGAATGACATGAAATGAATCTTTTGTCGTTATTAGATTTGAGGTACATTTTGACTTTTCTAGCAAAAGTACGAGGAGAATGTTTTTTAACCTATATGGCATGTAACACCCCGAGATTTTATGAAAAGTATTATTTTTAATTTCATTAATGTCTTGTGTTGTACGCTACACCAAAAGGAGCTTTCACAACACACATCCCTGACTTTCCATGCATTACACGCAATCGTGACCTTCCTCGATAGCATGTGTAGTACGCAATACTGAGTTTCACTAAACGAGATATTATTATAATATTATTATGAACTAGCCGTTATGAATAGTAATACCCACTTTTTGAAATTTTATAAATTTTATCTTTCAAAATGGACTTCATTTTTGGATTCGGAATATCAAAATTATCTTAGGGTGAAATTTTGGTACTTTTCGGATAACTTTCATATTCCGATGAATAGTGAAAATTACTAAATTTTAATTAGAAACAACTTTTTTAATCGAAATAATTAATTGTGATAAATTATTAATTTGAGTGGTTTTAAAGTATATTTAGAATATATTTTTACAATCTAATACAATGTTGTTTATTGGATGTAATTTCACATTTAAAACAGACATAAACAAGTGTCAATCTTTTGATAGTTATTATCTCTTAAGAACACGCTATTTGTTTTGATGACGGGAATTAATTTTTAAATTAATTAATGCAACTAATATGTTTTGAATTTGGTAAAATAGACATCATTTTTGAATTCATAATATCAAATATAGCTTAGGCCTAATTTTTGGTATTTTTCTGGAAACTTTCATTTTTTGATGAATAGTGAAACCACTAAGTGGTAGTTAAAAAAATGAATTTTTCATAAAACTTAATTTTACCGCTTCTGTGAGTGGAATTTCGAAAATCTGAGAGACACGGTTAATATCAAGGACTAAAATGTGGTTCAATGATATGAAAATAATTTTTGGTGAATAGTAACTTTTTACTTTTTTTTTACCACGGTTAAAAGTAAATAGGGTAATTAAGGGTAAAAATGATATTATTATTACCCTAACATATGTCCTAATTCTATTTGATAAATGTAATTCAGACAAAAAAACCTTAGGAATAAAATATGACCATTTAGACCCACTTGGATTAGATTAGGACATTTATTATTAATTTATTTAAAGAAGGGTTAAAATAGTTAAAATCAAAGTTTAATAACTAAATCATTTTTAATATAGGGTTATACATAAGATAAATTAGACTATAAATATTAATTAGAAAGGTAAAACGATTTAATACATAATCATATTTTATTTGTAATTTTTAAACTTAAAAAAATTTAATTTATTGATGACACAATGATGATGCAGTAATTATCTTATTAATGAAATATTGACATAATTGATGTTATAAATATCCAAATAAATGTAATTTGAGACTTTTTATGAATTACAATAATTTTCTATGTTAATATAACATGTTAGTATTGATGTAATTAAATTGTTTTGAACTAATCATTCTGTTATGATTTTCACAAAAATCAATTACCAAATAGTGTCAAAATTGACATAAAATAGTTTTTAAAACAAATATTATATTATTAATTGTTATTATATTCCTAAAAATATAATGTTAGGCCAATATACTTATATCATGATATTTTTATCATTAATGGACCACTTGGTGGACTCTTGGATGTATATGGTAAGTTTATTAACTATATAATATAAAAATACAAAGTGACATGGTAAATGTCAATCTAATTAACTAAGAGTTAAAACTAAAAGTTAAGGATAATATAATGACCTAAACTTGTCTAAATTATATTATATGAGAGGATTTAGACCCATACCCACCTTAGCTTAGAAATAAATCAATTTGGGGCTATTAAAAAACGAATATGACTTTATAATAAAATAATTGTTTTAGTTATTCCAAAGGTGCCCCTCTCCTCCCTTATAAAAGGGCACCTCCTCCCTCTCTTCCTCACACCACTTTGAGCCTTCAAGCTCGGCCAAAACCTACCAATTTATCTTATCCACTTCCCTAGAAACATCCTAGAGGTCCTTTTATTCTTCAAAGACCAATTTTAGTTCCCTAAGAGGAGGTCTCAAAGAGGCACTTCAAAGAAGAGGTAATGTCCGTTACCGATTCTTTCAACTTTATTTCTTCTTCCACTTCTTCTTATTAGGTTGTTTCATTATGAAGTAATAACATTAGTATCAATAATATACTGATATGTTATTATAAGTATGAAACAACCCTATTTCACCATCTATCCATCCTACAGAAAATGAAATCATCGCACTTGCGTACGTACGGAATACCGTCTCCATGCCGTGGTGTAATCTATTTTCCACCACCACCTTACTTGGATGAGTATAATGGTGTAAATAATAACTATATATGATTATTATAAATTGATATTGATTCTGTAATAGTATACATGCACTCCAATAAAATTCCACGATCATGGGAATGATATCATCGCTCGTGCGTACGTACGGAATACCGTCTCTACGACGCGATGAGATTCATTCTCAATGATTAACCATTCATAAATGATTATAAAGTATATATAATAAGTAATCATGAAATATATGACATAATAATGATACTGGATTTTTGTATATATATATGTATTTCATCCAATTAATTCCATTCAATTCAATGAGGAAACGAAAACAACGTTCATGCGTACGTACGACCTACCGTCTCCATGAACGGTGTATTTCTTTCCATTTATAGATCTATTATATATATGTATATTATGAATATATATTATATATAAATTATGTTTTATATTCTGGAATTAATTAATCATGATTTGAGTAATCATATGAATAACTACAGGTCAAAACACGGACGACAAATGAAACGATTTTACCCAAAACGCTCTTTAACATGGAATTTACAAAAGAACGGGTAATATAAAGTCATAAGTGAACCATATATGATATCATAACAATGAATATGATTCTTTAATAAGTCAATGACATTATTTAAATCATTATACAGGAGTTTTGGATACATACGAAGCATATCTGACCTAAGGTAAGGGATAAATATTCCAATCTCATTCTTATCCGAGATTGTTTATTCATAAATATTTACTGGGGTTATTGTTATTATACATGTACATGTTTTATAAAAATGTTTTCATGTATTTTTAAAGTCCTTTTTACCCATTTTTGACTTTTACTACATGGTATGTAAGGAATCTTTCTTTTGTTTTACGTTACAAGGTACTTTTTTGACTTTTCCGGCAGAAGTACGAGAAGAATGTTTTTTTAACTTATACGGCATGAAAGGATTTTTACGGTTTTATAAAGCCTTATTTTCATGAAGATTCTTCCAAAATATTTCATGAATATTTTCAACAAAATCTATTTCTTTTAAAATTTCATGATGTTTTGTGAAAAGAAAATGATTTTTAAGAAGAAAGGATATTTTCCCCAAGAATTCATTTCAAGTGTTTATCAAAACCATTTTCATCTAAGATGAAATTATTTCATATGTGTATGTTTCAAGTATCATGTCTCTATGATTTACATGGATTCACTTTTCTTATTATGAAATGATATCAATTTATTTTATATGGATTATGTGATGATGGGATGATGTTTTGAAACCCATTTCATTCATTGGGTTATTATGAATGATGTATGTTTATTTTGTGGCACAAGTAAGAATGATTTCATTATGAGATGGGTGGGACCTATATCTCCCTTCAATTCATTGGGTAAAGATTTATATCTCATGAGATAGACATGGCAGGAACGTTAAGTTAATCCGGTTCAGTATTACAGGACTGGAACGAGGAGTGAACTCGATTCAGAAAGGGACTTTGTCCACTAAGATGGTCTTGGCAGCAATGCCTTGGCTACTATGGAAATCATTACATGTGCTTAATGGCTGCCACAATTACATGTTTTATTCCCATGCTATGTTATCATGATTTCTGTTCCATTATGATCTATGCCTTATGTACTTACATGTTTTAAGTCGTTGCTCAAGATTTTGATGTTTAAACATTATGTTCATGTTTTTAAGTTCAAATGTATATGGTATGTTTTATTTTATCCATTCTTACCCTTACTAAGAATTTGAGCTCACCCTTTTTATGTTTTATTTTCCCCCAGGATTAAAAGAAAGGTTTTAGGTAAGGAAACAAAAAGTGGATGATCTTTATGAGAGATGTTGAAGATCTTTCACCACGATTAGAAGATTACGTTCCAAGTTTCCAAAGACACTAAACTATTACGGTCCTTATGTGTCTGTTTTTGTTATGTATTATGTATTCCGAAAAAGTAATTTAATATCTATGTACATCAAGCTTCGGGTCTCTACAGTTGGTATCAGAGGGAGGTTTAGTCAACCTTTGGAAACTAGGATGCAAAAATGTTAGTGAGATCCCTAGGAATTTTTCTAAGGTATGTCTAGGGATGTCCCTAAGTATAAGTATACGTATAGGATATAGTCCTAGAACTATGGTAAAGATCTTATAATTTAACCTAGGATGTTAGATATTGAAGTTACTCCCCCTTTATTATGATTTTTCCTCTCACACTATTCTTTTTGGGTTTTAGAAAATGGCTGGAAATAAGATGATTCACGATAATGGAAGATATGATGGACAATAGAATGATATTCTTCGTGAGAAACCAAATGAAATGGGATTTGGAAGTCCAAACATCATTATTATGCTGAATCAACAATCTCATAATATGATCAATAAACTCAAATTTGGTAAGTTTCCTGACTCAGCTAATAAGAGAAAGATGGAGTTTCATGATGATCATAGAGGAAAGAAAGTTCAATTTCCCCTATGTAAATCATGTGGGAAGAGGTATCAAGTAGAATGTTTCAAAATAACTGGAAGATTCTTTGGGTGTGGAAAAGAATGACACAAAGCCAGTAAGTGCAAAGGAAAAGGTTCAGTTAACACCATGGATGAGGATAATGGTATTGCTACGACATCAACAATGGTTAAATGTTTTAAATGTGGAATGTACGGGCATTATGCAAACCATTTCCCTAAGGGAAAGTCTCATGAAGAGAATCAGTATGGTCGTATGGGTAGTATTTATGTTGATGATGATTAAGAGAATACAAAAGATTTGTGTGATGAAAGAATTGTTGAAACTCAGTCAATGGTTTAAGAAGGTAGTGGAATTATTACATGTTTATCAAGTGTAATGTTATATAAGTAATATCATGGTACTATGGAATAAAGAGACATCTAAGGATCGTTACATTGTTGTCTTTCCTTAAGTTTTGAAAGTGTACAAGGAATGGTACCAGTAACCATGAAAGGTTATTCAGATATTTTCGGAAAGTTGATAATAAGTGCATAATGAAGGGATAAGGAGAAAATTAAATGTTTGATAGTATTAATGAGATCATGACTGATATAAGGAAATAGTTATATCATGGTTTGAGTATATAGAATTTTGGGGTTTTGGTATGTGGAAAGAGTTAACTTTTGACAACACTCATGTTTTCACTAAGATTCAATGGGTATTCATTTCTCAAGAGAATACATGATTAAGGCCTTCGAACGTTTGAAATGTGACCAACAAGACATATCTTATGATATATGGTGATCAACGATGGTATTAACATGTTTGTTATATAAAATATCTGGTAATCGTTTTCCCTATAATATGACAATGGACTTCAATATTTTGGATAAGACTAAAGATTGTAATGAATTATGTTGGACATAAGTTAGTATTGTTTAAGGATAGAATTTTTTTTATAATGTAGTTTTAGAAAAAAGGACAACCTGCAGGACGGGCGATAGCCCATCGCGTCGGACAAGGCTGTGGGAATCGAACCCACAACCAAAGTGCGACTGGCCTTTATCGCCTACCACTGGCCTATAGGAAGTCCCTGTTTAGTATAAACTAGTTTTATTATATTAAGAAGTATGATATATGAATCATAAGTCCATTTTGGAACCATATATGATTAATCTCACTAAAGATGGACTTATGTATTTTTTGATAAATTTTCTAACCTTTTGTTTGAGACAGATGGAATGACCCATCATTCTATCACATGATCTGCTAACACATCATGAATGACAAATTCAACTTCATTTCATTAAGAGATGAAGTGGAAATTGTCCAAAGAACGACCAACGGTGAGACTGTACCAAAATCACAAAAGTATTTATTCTAATTCCAATTTCATTAACTTTAGGGAAGTGATCTTGAAAACCAAAAATGTTGTCCTAGTGCTCTTATATCTGATGAATCAGATGGTACCTTAGATTGTCACAAATTTATGGCTTTGTGATTGTTGGATTTTTCATAGCCATGTTCTCTACAACTCACCATCAGAACTTGATGGTTAGATTTTTCTTCCATATCCATATTTTCACCTATGTTCTCCTACGTGGAAACCCAGTTATGAGTTAATTTGGGTAACCGTTACGTTTCATACTTTAGTTTGTAAAGACAAGTTTTGGTATTCCTTTTTACGATGTGGGCTTCTATTAAAGAAATTTTCGAGTAGTAAACCATTTATAACCCCGACAAATTTCGAGGGAGAAATTCATTTTTAGGGGGGTAGAATGTAACATCCCGAGATTTTATGAAAAATATTATTTTTAATTTTATTAATGTCTTGTGTTGTACGCTATACCAAAAGGAGCTTGCACAACATGTATCCCTGACTTTCCTTTCATTACACGCAATCACGACCTTCCTCGATAGCGTGTGTAGTATGCAATACCGAGTTTCACTAAACGAGATATTATTATAATATTATTATGAACTAGCCGTTATGAATAGTAATACCCACTTTTTGAAATTTTATAAATTTTATCTTTCAAAATAGTCTTCATTTTTGGATTCGTAATATCAAAATTATCTTAGGGTGAAATTTTGGTACTTTTCGGATAACTTTCATATTCTGATGAATAGTGAAAATTACTAAATTTTAATTAAAAACAACTTTTTTAATCAAAATAATTAATAGTGATAAATTATTAATTTGAGTGGTTTTAAATTATATTTAGAATGTATTTTTACAATGTAATACAATTTTGGTCATTGGATGTAATTTCACATTTAAACCAGACATAAACAATTGTCAATCTTTTGATAGTTATTATCTCTTAAGAACACGCTATTTGTTTTGACGATGGGAATTAATTTTTAAATTAATTAATGAAACTTATATGTTTTGAATTTGGTAAAATAGACATCATTTTTGAATTCATAATATCAAATATATATTAGGCCTAATTTTTGATATTTTTCTGGAAACTTTCATTTTTTGATGAATAGTGAAACTACTAAGTGGTAGTTAAAAAACTGAATTTTTCATAAAACTTAATTTTACCGCTTCTGTGAGTGGAATTTCGAAAATCTGAAAGACACGGTTAATATCAAGGACTAAAATGTGGTTCAATGAGGTGAAAATATTTTTTGTTGAATAGTAGCTTTTTACTTTTTTTTACCACGGCTAAAAGTAAATAGGGTAATTAAGGGTAAAAATGATATTATTATTACCCTAACACATGTCTTAATTCTATTGGATAAGTGTAATTCAGCCAAAAAAAACCTTAGGAATAAAATATGACCATTTAGGCCCACTTGGATTAGATTAGGACATTTATTATTAATTTATTTAAAGAAGGGTTAAAATAGTTAAAATCAAAGTTTAATAACTAAACCATTTTTAATATAGGGTTATACATAAGATAAATTCGACTATAAATATTCATTATAAATCTAAATATATTTCCTACATAATTATATTTTATTTGTAATTTTTAAACTTAAAATAATTTAATTTATTTATGACACAATGATGATACAGTAATTATCTTATTAATGCAATATTGACATAATTGATGTTATAAATACAAAAATAAATGTAATTTGAGACTTTTTATGAATTACAATACTTTTCTATGTTAATATGACATGTTATTATTTATTTAATTAACTTTTTTCGAACTAATCATTCTGTTATGATTTTCAAAAAAATCAATTACCAAATAGTGTCAAAATTGACATAAAATAGTTTTAAAAAAACATATTATATTATTAATTGTTATTATATTCCTAAAAATCTAAGGTTAGGCAAATATACTTATATCATGATATTTGTATCATTAATGGACCACTTGGGGGTCTCTTGGATGTATATGGTAAGTTTATTAACTATATAATATAAAAATACAAAGTGACATGGTAAATGTCAATCTAATTAACTAAGAGTTAAAACTAAAAGTTAAGGTTAATATAATGACCTAAACTTGTCTAAATTCTATTGTATGAGAGGATTTCGACCCATACCCATATTAGATTCTAAATAAATCAATTTTGAGCTATTAAAAACCGAATATGACTTTATAATAAAATAATTGTTTTAGTTATTCCAAAGGTGCCCCTCTCCTCCCTTATAAAAGGGCACGTCCTCCCTCTCTTCCTCACACCACTTTGACCCTTTAATCTCGGCCAATCCCTGCCAATTTCTCTTCTACACTTACCTAGAAACATACTAGAGGTCCTGGTATTCTTCAAAGACCAATTTTAGTTCCCTAAGATGAGGTCTCAAAGAGGCGCTTCAAAGAAGAGGTAATGTCCGTTACCGATTCTTTCAACTTTATTTCTTCTTCCACTAATTCTTATTAGGTTGTTTCATTATGAAGTAATAAAATCAGTATCACTCATATACTGATATGTTATTATAATTATGAAACAAACCTATTTCATCATCTATCCATCCTACGGAAAACGAAATCACCGCGCGTGCGTACGTACGGAATACTGTCTCCACGCCGTGGTGTAATCTATTTTCCACCACCACCTTACTTGGATGGGTATAATGGTGTAAATAATAACTATATATGATTATTGTAAATTGATATTAATTCTGTAATAGTATACATACATTCTAATAAAATTCCACGATCATGGGAACAATATCATTGCTCGTGCGTACGTACGGAATACCGTCTCTATGACGCGATGAGATTCATTCTCAATGATTAACCATTCATAAATGATTATAAAGTATATATAATAAGTAATCATGAAATATATGAAATAATAATGATACTGTATTTATGTATATATATATATGTATTTCATCCAATTAATTCCATTCAATTCAATGAGGAAACAAAAACAATGTTCATGCGTACGTACGACCTACCGTCTCCATGAACGGTGTATTTCTTTCCATTTATAGATCTATTATATATTTGTATATTCTGAATATATATTATTTATAAATCAGGTTTTATATTCTGGAATTAAGTAATCATGATTTCAGTAATCATATGAATAACTACTGGTCAAAACACGGACGACAAATGAAACGATTTTACCCAAAACGCTCTTTAACATGGAATTTACAAAAGAACGGGTAATATAAAGTCATAAGTGAACCATATATGATATCATAACAATGAATATGATTTTTTAATAAGTCAATGAAATTATTTAAATCATTATACCAGAGTTTTGGATACATACGAAGCATATCGGACCTTAGTTAAGGGATAAATATTCCAATCTCATTCTTATCCGAGATTATTTATTCGTAAATATTTACCGGGGTTATTGGTATTATCAATGTACATGTTTTATAAAAATGTTTTCATGTATGTTTAAAGTCCTTTTTACCCATTTGTGACTTTTACTACATGGTATGTAAGGAATCTTTCTTTTGTTTTACGTTACGAGGTACTTTTTTGACTTTTCCAGCAAAAGTACGAGAAGAATGTTGTTTTAAACTTATACGGCATGAAAGGATTTTTACAGTTTTATAAAGCCATATTTTCATGAAGCTTACTCCAAAAGATTTCATGACTATTTTCAACAAAATATATTTCTTTTAAAATTTCATGACGTTTTGTGAAAAGAAAATGATTTTTAAGAAGAAAGGATATTTTCCTGAAGAATTCATTTCAAGTGTTTTATCAAAACCATTTTTCATCTAAGATGACATTATTTCATATGTGTATGTTTCAAGTATCATGTCTCTATGATTTACATGGATTCACTTTTCTTATTATGAAATGATATCCATTTCTTTTATATGGATTATGTGATGATGGGATGATGTTTTGAAACCCATTTCATTAGTTGGGTTATTATGAATGATGTATGTTTATTTTGTGGCACAAGTAAGAATGATTTCATTATGAGATGGGTGAGACCTATATCTCCCTCCAATGGATTGGGTAAAGATTTATATCTCATGAGATAGACATGGATGGAATGGTAAGTTAATCCGGTTCAGTATTATAGGACTGGAACGAGGAGTGAACTCGATTCAGAAAGGGACTTTTTCCACTAATATGGTCTTGGAAGCAATGCCTTGGCTACTATGGAAATCATTACATGTGCTTAATGGCTGCCACAATTACATGTTTTATTCCCATGCTATGTTATCATGATTTATGTTCCATTATGATCTATGCCTTATGTACTTCTATGTTTTAGGTTGTTGCTCAAGATTTTGATATTTAAACATTAATTTCATGTTTTTAATTTCAAATGTATATGGTATGTTTTATTTTATCCATGCTTACCATTACTGAGCATTTAAGATCACCCTTTTTATGTTTTATTTTCCCCCAGGATTAAAAGAAAGGTTTTAGGTAAGGAAACAAAAAGTGGAAGATCTTTATGGGAGATGTTTAAGATCTTTCACCATGATTAGAAGATTATGTTCCAAGTTTCCAAAGACACTAAACTATTACGATTCTTGTGTGTCTATTTTTATTATGTATTATGTATTCCGCAAAAGTAATGTAATATCTATGTACGTCAAGCTTTGGGTCACTACATGGCATGAATGGATTTTTATGGTTTTATAACACCTAATTTCATCGAAGCTTCTACTATAATCTTACATGTTTATTTCCACGCATAATTATTTCTTCTAAAATTGTGTGGCATTTTGAGGAAGGAAACCATTTTTGAAGAAGAAAGGATATTTTTCTCATGAATTAATTTCAAGTGTTTTCTCAAAATTATTTTCCATCTAAGATGAAACACTTTTAATAAGGTTATATTTGTATCCCTATTATTAATATTATATTATTGTGTTTGTGATGAAATGTTTTTTTGGAAATCAATTTGTTTTATATCAATTATGATGGAATAATTTTTAAGAAACCCATTTTGTGTCTTAGGTTATCCTATGGTGAATGTTTTTATTATTTTTTGGAACACATAAGAATGGTTTTATTATGAGATGGGTGGGACCTATATCTAACTCCAATACATTGGGTAAATATTTATATCTCATGAGATAGACATGACTAAAACAGAAAGTAAATACAATTCAGTAATACAGAGCTGGAACGAGGAGTGAACTCAATTAAGTAATTTACTTTGTCTGCTATGATGGTCTTGGAAACGAGCCTTGACTAATATGAAATGATTTTCTATGAAAATGTGTGTATTCCATGAAATTTCATGTCTTATGTTATGAATTTTGGTATTACATTTCACTTTTATGATTTATTCCATGACATGATATTATGATCTTTTATATGTAGGATAAGATTTTCAAATGTTATGTTTATGATTGATATTTCCCTTGTTTAACCTTATTGAGCATTTGAGATCACCCTTTCATATGTTTCTTTTTCCCAGGTCATGAAGAAGCGTATTAAGTAATATATTTAAAAAAGGAGTCTAGTTATGCAGTAATAAGCGGGAGAAAATGTGGATGTTTTATGAACTAGTTGTTTATGTTTCCTAGTTTATAAAGACACTAAACCTATACGGTCTTGGCGTGGTTTTGTCGTGTTATGTAATAAATTTTCTTCAATTTTTAAGTAATATCGATATTTAAATATGGGTCGTTATAGTGTCTTAGAATAAGAAAAAAATTTAGTATGTTAGCGGTGTCTATGGTCTGATAGTGTCTCAGACTTAAGTAATGTTTTAGTGATGACGGTATGAGTCTAGCAGTGTGAAATTTGGAGGTACCCCGTCTGAAGGTATATCATACTTAGCCACATTAGCATTCTGGAGGTGTTTCATCCTAGTGGTGTGTTGACCAATGGTGTCTCATTCTTTTTCAATTCTTCAGTCCAGTAGTATGATAGTCTAATGGTGTGATATCCTGTAGGTATCTCAGTCATAGATATTTTTATGGTAGTGGTGTGTCATTGATAATGATGTCTATATCAATGGTGGCTCATACTTAGAAGTATTTTTCACCTTTTATCAGGATACATATTTTTTTATAGGAAAACAATAAATTCATTACTATTATTAGAATCAAAATTTTATGATCGTTAAAAATAGGGGGTAAAAAATATCCCCCTTTTTTATGATCACCAATCATGGAATCAAATGAATATTATAAATATAAGAACATGTCATCACAGGTATTTCAAAATTTTGAACATGACATCCAAGGTAAGAACCAAATATAAATCAAGGCTTATCTTTAATAGTATGTTTATATGGTTCAAGGAAAATAATAATAAAATAGGAAGTCTCAAAGGTAAGTGTCATGAAACAAATAGTATCAAAGATATTAATGATTGAAAATAGATAAACTTAATTCTAAAAAATAATCCAATTTTTTTTATGTGTGGAATAGAAATTATCATAAACACACATTCCATTAAAATTCCCCCCTTTTGGTATTATCAATAAGGTAAAAATAGAAAAATAAAGACAATAAATGCAGGAAGAATATTTGAATGATCGATAAAAGTAAAAATAAACATAATAAGAGGTAAGAAAGAAATTCAAAATTATGAGAAAAAAAGTTATTACATTGCAGATCACATTAGAGACAATACAACATAATTAAACAAAATATAAAGGTTATGGTTTGGTAGGGGGATCCATCGGTTCTTTGACTTTATGCTGAGTTTTCTCTTTCTACTTAACTGAAGTAGCAAGATCAGCCTGAGGATGAGTAGAGGGATAACTAGGTGGATGACCAGTGAGACCTCAAAGGGGAAGATCTTCCAAAACAAAAAATAGCCTAATATGAAACACATCTTATATGGTTTCCATAGGAAAAGGTTGTAAACTGGCTGGCATAGGTACATGGGAACCACCAGTAACACCAGGAATAAAATAGAATCGAGGAATGATTGCAATGGATGACTGAAAAACCACTTCTTGGACTTGAGAATGAAGAAACCACTTCATGAGATTGGTGAAATCCATGATAATATGGACACCCATTTCTATTACAATAAATAAATCAAACTTTTCTTCCATGAAATGGTTCAAGACTGGGGTCGTCTTCTTAATCTATCTAACTTTTTCTTGGAATGATTGAGTCACGAGAGTTATTGTCAAATTCTCACCCATGAATTTTAAATGGGAATATAGAGAATGTTTGGTATAGATCTGAGAGAGATTAAAATTTATGGACTTCGTTATAGTCTCTATGTCATCATGCATATCTTTGGAATAACTAGAAACCATCTTGAGAACATAGTTAGAATTATACCAAATTATGCTTAAGGTTTCTTGGGGATAATCTATGACACTACCTAAAGCACTATAATTTTTAGCTTTAAGCTTATCTCTAACAAATAATCTCAGCTGATCAACATTAAGAACTAGAGAAAAAAATACATCAACAAAAAAGTATCTGAATAAGTATACTCAATACTTTTGAGGATACCAACCAAAGAAGATTTAAACTCATATTTCACTTCCTCTACCAAAGACTTGAGAGTTTCCAGTTCACCACTTATCCTCTTATTCTCAATCCCTATCTCATAAAAATGATGCATCATATTAGGTTGGATATAATGAATAACCAACTAAAATATGTATCTTGCATCCTTTTCACTAAGATTTTTCAAAATAGGGGATTGATTCTTTATACACTTGTGAAACTCAGTCATCATCTTTTCACCAAAACCATTCTAGTCAACTTGAGTGAGTATATCAATTGGAAAAAATAGTGGAGATAAAACATGTTCCAGTATAGGAGGTATCAAAGAACTAAAATTTTCAAGAATACCTTCAAGATGAAACTGATCTATCAAGGATTACTTAGGACAACCTACAATACTACCTTTAGGTTTATCATTCTTTGGAGAGATTCTTACAATATTAGAGAACATTCCCTACTCGTCTACAGAATTTTTCATCCAATGGTCTGAAACAAATACTGTGGAAGGAGGTACCACAGTGGAAGAAACAAATGAAACTTCCATATTCCTATGACCTTCTAAACTAGGAGAATTCATTGTATGTTCAACACTGGAAGATTGGATTCCAATGGTGTACCAATAGTTAGTGAATCTTGCATCTCAAAACACTTTTTCGAATCAACAACAGTGGAATCCATTTACAAATTTTGATCCACATGAGAATTATGAACATCTAGAACATCTAACTGTTCATTTCCAAATTCTTCATCAATAAGATCCTTCTTCTCTTATTGAAAAACATGTTGTTCCACAACAACTATAACTCTCATATGTTCTACCATAGTAGAATTTGAAACATCTTAACCTATAGAAATTGAATAGGCCTTAACATCATCAATAACTAGAGCTATATGAAAAATATCCACTGATGGGAAATTACCTCCCTAAGAAAATGAATCCTTAAGATCTAAATTCGTTTCCACATCCTTCTTATTGAATTGGACACCATTATCATCAAGTTCAGAATCACTTCCATCATCACTTCCATCATGCACAACATCTTCCTCATCGTTTTCTTCTTAACCACCATCATCATCACCTTCAATGGATTTGGAACTTTTATATTGATCCTCTCCAGAGACCTCAGTCTCTTCTTAATCAATTTTAACCTACTTATCTATTTTTAGAAACCTCCTAGTTTGACTAAGAGATCCAAAGGTAATAGGAGAGGCTTTTGGAGAAATGTTAGGGTCAATCCCTATATAAACAGATTATTACATTTCCAATTCATCACCAATAGCTTCTTACTAATACGAGTATTCCAAAAATTCACCAGGTTTGAATCCTGGATCAACTTCATCCTTTGTTCTAGTTGGATGATAATTTGTATTAGACTTAGCATACCACTTCTCACTATCAACAAAAAATTGTTTTTCAATGGGTTCCATATTATCTTTATTCATGAATATGTGGAAATATTAATTAATAGACTACCATAGTTAATAATATACTCTTCATCATCACGAACTAGGCCATTTCCCAATAACATGGAAGAAATCATCTTTGGATAGATCAATGAATTTGATATGGGGGATGGTTTGATCATCTAGAACATATGTACCAATAGATATCTATAGAGAGTAATATTATGACATTATATAATAATAAATAGGAGATAAACATATTGATACCTTATGTTTTCAAAATATCCTTTTCTTTCACATAACATATGATATAAGAACTTAAACATCATCCTATATTCATCATCCAACTCTGAGTAAACATTCCTCCTTATTGAACCATCTACCGTTGGCACAATAAGGGAATCCTCATAAATAAACATATTACTAGCTTCTAGAATACTTCCTTAGTAATAATCAAAGACCCTATCAGGAGGTACATTTAAATACTTATCCCCTTTTCTTGAAGAAAAATAAAACACATGTCATTTGACACTGGTTTTAATCCTATATGCACCATCTTTATTAAAAAAACTCCATGTTATGATAAAACTCATATACAAAATTTGGGTAGAAAGGAATATTATTAGATGAAAACAACTCCAACCACCCTTGGTATGGGAGAACCATAAGTACCAAAGACTTACTTGACGACAACCACTTTGAGTCAACTTTCTTTTCTACAACAATAAATCAATTAGAAAGCTCCGAATTAACTAAAGCAATAAGAGAAGACACAATCGTATCTTTCTTATTCTTATTATAATATTTAGACTTTGAAGAATAAAAATCAAAAGCATGATTCATTCTTGTCATTCGTATTGGCTCAACAAGCTCTATCGAAGGTAAGTAAGAGGTTTAAATAGTGAGCGACGAAAGGGTTTTACTAGGACCAAGAGAGAGATATGTGAGTATCACATGGGGTTTAAGGTATATTAATAGTAGAAATTTTTCTAATTTAATGCCATTTGGGATATTAGGTATTATAAAATTGAAATTATACTTGAAATCAAAATCAAAATTGAGAAAAAAATAAACATATTGTTTTAGTAAATAAAATAAACCGAGAAATAAATCGATGGTTCAAAATATCAAGAAAATGAGTGAAAATTTTCAGAGTCATGAAAGGAAACAACATGAAAACTCAAAGACATGACATAGCCAATGGCATGAAAAACCAATGGTATGAAAAACCAATGGTATGAAAAACCAATGGTATGACAAACCAATGGTATGACATATACAATGATATGACATAACTAACAGTATAACATAGCCAATGATATGAAAAACTAATGATATGACCTAGCCAATGGTATGACATAACCAAAGGTATTCTAATGAGAATTAAAAATTACCTAAATTTATCATTATAATTCACGTTTGATATAATTCATTCTCTCAGAATTAAAAGTCTTAGTGAAAATATTAGCTAATTGATATTCAATACAGATAAATTCATGATTCATTTCTCCCTCTTGAAAATGATCTATCAAAATGTGATATCTTATATCAATGTGTTTTCATATAATGATAAAAAAGATTATTAGAAATTTTTATTGAACTTTTATTTTCACCGTTTATGGGGAAAGTTTATAATTTATATCTATAGTATATTAGAGTGTGTTTTATCCATAAAATTTGTGCGCAAAAACTACCTACAACTATGTATTCAGCTTCAGTAGTAGACAATGCAATATAATTTTTCTTTTTACTATACCATGAAACAAGTTACTTTCCTAAAAAGTGACATGTTTCAGAGGTACTTTTTCTATTTAACTTGCATCCACAAAAATCAGCATCAGAATAACTTACTAAATCAAATTCTTGTCCTCTAAGATAAAACAATCCTAAATTGGTAGTATAATTGAGGTATTTAAAAATTCTTTTAACAGCAAATAAGTGAGGCTCTTTTGGATTTTCTTTAAAATGACCATGAATATATACACCAAACATTATATTTGATAGAGTAGTAGTAAAGTAGAGAATAATTCCAATCATACCTCTATAACTAGTTTGATCAACTGGTTTCCCAGCTTCATCAAGATCCAATTTATAGGTGGTACTCATAGGATTATCATTAATTTTAGTTCTATACAGATTAAAACATTTGAAAATATCTTTTGTATATTTACTTTGGTTAAAAATAATTCATTCCTTGTTTTGAAAAATCTAAAAACCAATAAATAATTTGAGTTCACCCATTAAACTTATTTCATATTCATTTTGCATCATTTTAGAAAAATTAGTACATAAAGAATTTTTTGAAGATCCAAAAATAATATCATCAACATATATTTTTACTACTAATACATATTTTGAAATGAATTTTATGAAAAGGGTAGGATAAACTATTCTTGTTGAAAAACCTTTTGATATAAGAAAATTTCTCAGCCTATCATACCAATCTTTAAGAGCTAGTTTTCTACCATATAAAGATTTGGTTAATTTAAAAACTTGATTTGAAAAGTTAGGATTTTGAAAACTAGGGGGTTGTTTCACAAAAACATCCTCAATTATAAATCAATTTTAGAATGCACTCTTGACATTGATTTGATAATGCTTGAAATCTAGATGCTCTGCATAAGAAAATATGATTATTATAGAATCAATTCTGGATATAGGTACAATGGTTTCCTTATAATAAATACCTTCTTCCTGACTATAACATTGTGAAATAAGTCTACCCTTGTTTTTAACTATATTTCCCGACTCATAAAATTTATTCCTAAACACTCATTTAGTTCCAATAGTCAAGGTGTCCTTGGGTCTATCTACAAGTTCCCACACTTTTTTTTTCTTTTAAACTGATTTAACTATTATTGCATTTTTATTAGCTAGAATTAATCATTAATATCTTCATTGATGTTCTTAGTTTCCAGATGAGACAAGAAAGCTTGATGTTCAACCTGATTTACAACATAATCTCTAGTTTTAGTTACTCTATTTAGATCACCTACAACAACATCTAAAGTATGGTACTTAATAGATCTAAAAGATCTATAGAAAGAGGGACTGGACACTTCTAGATTTCTAAGTTGAGGTTTTGGAAGTGCTAAAAATTCTTCAAAATTAGATGGTTTTTAGCTTATTTTATAGCATAATCTAAAGATTTTGAATTTATGTTCAGAGAAGATAAATCATCCTTAATGTTTTTTAAGGAGGTTTTAGGATCATTTGGACCAGTTTCATCAAATTTTACATGAACTAATTATTCCACAGTTTTTGACTTCTTATTGAATAAGCTATTGGATTTTATATAAATTGAGTAACCAAAGAAAATTCCTTCGTCACTTTTGGATGAAAATTTGTTCAAATTATCTTTAGTGACAATAATAATGACTTTTAAACCAAAAACTGTAAAGTAATTCGAGTTAATTTTCCTAATATTCCACAACTCATAAGGGGTCTTCTTAAAGATATATCTAACCAAAACTCTATTGATAATATATCATGTTGTATTAACTGATTATTCCCAAAAGTATATTTATAGATCATACTCATTTAACATGGTTCATAACATATCTTATAAGGATTAATTCCTTATTTCAAAAAATAAATTTTACAAAGTTTTCCTAAGAGTAGTGAAGTTATGAGTGTATCCATTTTGTGAGAAAAATGATCCAAAATATTGATTTTTAAACTCATGTCCATGGTAACTCATTAAGATTTTAATCCTAATCCCACTAAGGTTTTCTAAAGATTTAGAATATTTGGTAAATTAAGAGCAGGATTCACTTTTGTAATCTAGAAAATATAGCCAAGTATACCTAGAATAGTCACATAATTGAACATAAACACAATGATTCCCATTAAGACTTGAAACTCTAGAATTTCCAAAAAATATATGAAAACCAACTCGAGAGGTTGAGAAGTTGAAACTTATTTTTTTCATTTTATTTTTTTTATGTTGTTTCCCTTTTTATAGGGATTACAGACTATCTATTGGGAACTCTAGTTTAGGTAGATCCCTAACTAACCCTTTTTTAGTAATCTTACTAAGAGAGTGAATGTTGTAGTGGAATAATATTTTATTCCCAAAATAAGATTCCTTATGAAGGTTACTTAATCATGAAAAATTATGAAAAAAAATTAAATCTAAAGCATATACATTTTCATTTCACAAGGTAGTAAAAATTAAATCATTTCCAGAATAATTTTTTTTTGCAAGTATAATTTTAAAACATAATATAAAAACCATCATTTCAGAACTGAGAAATTATAAGTATATTATAATGTAAAACATCAACATATAAAACTTTAGAAATTAAAAAAGAATTTTTGTTACCAATATGGCCAAGGCTGATGGTTTTTCCTTTTTCATTATCACCAAAGGTGAAATGGCCACTATCAACCTTGATAAAGCAATCGAACTAATAGTAATATCCTATCATATGTCTGGAATAACCACTATACAAGTACCATATACTTCTATTGGATATCTTCAAACATTCTTCTTAAAAAATATATTTTAAACAAAAAATGGTGCCCAAATTTGTTTCATACCAAAAATTTTAGTGATCAAAGAATTTAGAACCGAAATTTTCCTTATGGGTTTCTTATAAGTAGACTACAATATTTTATAAATAAAAACTTTGCTGGACCCTTTTGAAAAAAAATTCTGTACAGATTTTAGGTCAGTATTTAAGAATAAAATTATTCTTAATTATTCTCCTCTATCCAGGTTCATATCCTATCCAAGTAACATATTTGTGAGAAACTTTTTTTCTACAATTTTGAGTGAGTTTCTATCTACCATTTGTAAAATTTTCAAGGTATTTCTTCAATTGGTCATTTTAAATTTTATGTTCGTTTATTTATTTTATTAGTTTAATATTTTTCCCCTTTTCTATAGATAGCTCAGATTAATGTTTACAGTTAGAGCATGATGACTTTTCAAATATTTATAGTTATCCTTTAACTCATTAAAGGTTTCTTCTAGAATATTGTAGTGTTCAAACAATTATTGACTTGAAATATCATTATCATCACATTCATTATCAAAATTATCAATCTCATGCATAGGGAAAACACTAGAAACAATAGATAAGTCAAGTTCCTCACAGAACTTGTTCATAAAGAACATGTTTTCTCTATTTGGTTTACTTTCAAGTGGTGCATTAAAATCACTTGAACTATCTTTTGAATCACTCCATGTTTCTTTCATGTAATTTTTTGTATCTTCTATCCTTATATTAATATTTATTTTTTTATTTCATCTTAGTATAGTCATATTTTATGTGACCTTTCCTTTTTTGATTCATAGGAGACAACTTTCTTTGGATCATCTTCCTTTTTCATCTAATATCCTATGTTATCATACTTTCCTTTATAGTTTAGTTTTCTAAAAAACGTTTTCTTCCTGTAGAACATCTTAATACATATGGCTTGATGATCTATTTCTTCATCACTATCATAAGAAGATTCATTATCACTTGAATATATTGGTTGTACCTTCTATTTTTATTTTTGCTTCTATTGTCTAGGGGAAGTAGTCTTGAAAGATACTGACTTCCTCTTAGGATTATCATCCTAATCATAGTTTAACTTTAGTTCTTCTTCATACATCATAAGCTTACTCATCAGATTCTTGACTGGTAATTTTCTAATATTATAGGATTCTGTGATTGACACTAAAGTGACTATCCATCTTTCATGTATATATCTCAGCAATATCATTATCTAGTCCATGTTAGATACATTCTTTTCTAATGAGCTCATGGTTTTGGAAATCTCATTAAACATGAGGTACATATAAAAAATGGGCTCATTGGGATTCATTTTAAAATTATGATATTTAATTTTATAGTTATTAATCCTCATTTCTTTAACATTTTAAGTTCTCCCATGGTAAACAGATAGAGTGTCCCAAATTTCAAAAGCATTTTTACAAGAAAAAATCCTATTAAATTCTTTATTACCAAGAGAATAATACAAATCATTCATAGATTTACAATTACTGTTGTATTCTAATTTTTTTGCATCAACACAAGTGCTTCCAGTAGTATTAGGTATTAAATATTCTTCATTTATAGTGGAGAAAATATCAAAACAAATTATCTCTATGTGCATTTTCATCTTTATTTTACCTTTGGCATAATTTTTTCCATTGAAAAAAGGAGGTATATTGGTATTAGAACCTTGTTGAAGATTATCCATATTGAAGAACTAATTTTAGAACTAATAGAAATTTAAGATCCTTAATGTACAACTAAAATCACTGTTAAAGTAAATTTGAAAACATGATTACTAAATAATTAAAAGCATTTGATACCAAATGTTGTTCAGACTGAGTATCTAAAGAGGGGGGGGGGGGTTAATTGAGTACCCAATAAAAATTTATGTTCAAAATGAATTATTTTGAAATCTCCCAAATCTTTAAAAATGGGAAAGTTTATAAAAAAAAGTAGTATGATATATATATTAATGTTTTTAAATATTTTTCTAAAGATCATTTAGATATATGATGAATAATATATATTATTATTGAATCCTTTAAAATCAATTTACTTGATCAAAATAATATATGAACATAAATTATGATAAACTATAAATGTATTAATTTTTTTTATAGGTAAAAATAATTTTTAGTTTTAAAGCTGAAAAAAATTTAAAAAAAATTAAAACTAACATAAAAATATTGAATAAAATTGGTTCAATATAAAGTCAAGACTTAGTCATCTCAACTTGGTGATCATCCGCCACCAAGTAGTTTATATAATATAAACTAGATGATCCACAATCTGGATCAGGTTTATAAAATAGTTTAAAACTGTCCAGGTCACACACATCCTCTTCCAAAGTTATGAGTGGTAGTAATAAGGAAATATGCCACACAAGGACCTATACCACTCTTATCCATGGGAGAAACAAATAAGAAAATTTTCTGAGAAGATATCCAGTATCCTTCAGTTTATTATAGGAAACAATGTGTGTGTGGTAAAAAAAATAAAGAACACACACTACTCAAAATGTAATAAAACAAAATAGAATTTATAAATCTATGAGTGTAGAGTTTATAAGTTCTTGGTCTATTGAAATGAATCTTGTGACTCTTGAGTTGAATCAGCAATGAAGCATGAGTCAAGTTCTTTAGAAATCTTCAGGAAAATAGAGCGTCACAAGTCTTGTTTTATGACTGTAAGAAAGCACTGGATGTGATAATATTTGGCTTCTTTAGTTGAGTGTTCACAACAAGTGATCTATTCATGTTTTCAATTAGGTTTATCTCTTTAGATCTCAAATATTCAATGAATTGTGTGCTACTTCTATCCATAATGTTTCATTATATTTTTATCACATTATTCTCTATATGACTCTATGTGTATGTTGCATGAGGGAGTGTGATCCAATTTTATCAGTAGTTTTCCATAAAAAAATTAAGTTAAAATCATTAAAATAGTAAATGAAATTAAATTTGTTTAATATAGCTATTAGATTAATGTAATTAAAAAATAATTAAAGTAATATAAAAATAATGGTGTCGTAGGACATGGTAGTGTTAAGATCTAGAGGTGTCTCTCTTGATGGTATTTTATTATAGTGGTATGTTTCTATGGTGATATATTACTGGAAGTATGTTTTTTGTAGTGTCTTAGACTTATCCAATCTTTCAGTATGCTGGTGGTGTCTATGGTTTGATGGTGTCTCAGAATTAGGTAATTTTTTAGTGTTGATGGTATGATTCTGGTGGTGTGAAATCTTACGGTGCCCCATCTAGAGGTATCTCATACTTAGATACATTAGAATTTTGGGGGTGTGTCATCCTGGAAGTATGTTGATCAACAATGTCTCATACTTTTTCAATTATTTAGTCCAATGGTATGACATTCTGATGGTGTGATATCCTAGAAATATATCATACATAGATATTTTTATGCTAGGGGTGTGTCATGGAGAATAGTGTCTATCTCAATGGTGTCTCATACATAAACATATTTAGGACCTCTTCTCAGAATAAAGATTGATTATTGGAAAACATGAAATTCATCAGTATTATTAGAATCATGATTTTGTGATAATTAAAACTAGGATATCAACATCATGTATTTTTGAATAGACCATAATATCATCAATAAACACAGCCAATGATTTTTATCCAAATATTCTTAGAAAACACTATTCATGAGATCCATGAATATAACTGGAGCCTTTTCAACTCAAAGAGAATAAAAAAAACTCATGATTCTCATACCTATTATAAAATAATATATTAGGAATGCCATATTACTTCACCTTCAGCTAATGGAATCCAAACCTGAGATCAGCCTTCACAAAATACTGTTCTCCCTGGAGCTAATCAGACAAGTCATTGATTTTAAAAAATGAATACTCATTCTTAACAATGATGTTATTTAGATCTATATAATCAATAAAAATCCTCATGGAACCAAATTATTTATAAGAAACAAAACAAGAACATACCATGGTGAAGTGCTTGGATGAATGAAACATTTATCAAGAAACTCTTACAACTTCTTTTTCAATTACTAAAGTTCTACTTTGTCTATTCAATAAGTGTTTTTAGAAATTGGATTAACATCAGAAACTAAGTCAAAAATACACTCAACTTCTTAATCTGGTATAATACTAGTAAACTCATTAATTAAAAAATCCAAATATTTTTTCACTACTGTTAAATCATTAATATAAACAGTTCCATTATTTTTAGTAACATGAGAAAGGTAACTTTAATTCCTATCTCTTAAAAGTTTACCATCTTTCTAATATGTTATCAATGGAATTCATTCATTATTACATAAAAACTAAAACTCATTTCATAAAATAACTTCATTATGTCTACAATCTATCTTATTATGATAAACTAAAATCCAATTTATTATAAAAATAAAATCAAATTCTATAATGGGAAATACAATAAGTTTTATTAGGAAAAATCTTCCATAGATGATAATAGGTAGATATTTGTAAATTCATGTTTCCTTAATACTACCCCATGTGTTTTTACAAAAATCTCTACCTTTAATTATTGAGGTGTGATTTTCATTTTACCAAAATATTTATTGTAAATAAAAGAATCTGTAGACCCAAAATCAAAAAATATATTAGAAAAATCCAAATAAAAAATAATGTAACTATTATAACTTTATTCAATAGCCCAAAACTTCCAAAGTAGATACAAAGGATTTCACCACACCCTTCCACTTATATTATTTATTATTCCCATCATTTTTTATCCTCTTAAAATATATATATTCATAATAAACCATTTATTCATCATTTAAAAGACCTTATCTTCTACTTTAAAAAAATGGTTTTACCTCAAGTAAGATATTTTTCATTACCATCATGATCCATATTCCAAAACTTACCACACAAGAAGAACTTACCAGATTTTATAATGCATTCCCCATGGTTCTTTTTATCAAACCTATCACAAACTAAAATCTTGATTTTCTTAACACTATATTTCTTTGATGGGTTATTCCCATTTTCCTTCCACCAAGACCTATGTTTTTTATTGTATTCCTAAAAACACATGATCATAAAAAAACCCAATTTCCACCTTCTCAAAACATCAAAAAAGTTTATGAAAATAGTTAAATTTATGTGAGGATAAATCAATTCAGTATCTTGGATTGAACCTAGAGTTAAACTAATTAATTTTACTATCAAAACCCCGAATACAATTTGGTATGTATCTTACCAATCAGGTGAAGTTTACTCTATAAGTTTCCACTAAATCTCCCTCCTTCAACCTCAATTCTAATAATTTCTTTTCTATCATAAGATAAACATTCTTTGGAAAATAATTCTCAAGGGAAATATTCCAAAATGTATCCCATTATATGGAATCAATCACTTTTTTTCTCTAGTACTCTTAACCAATAAACATCGTTGATTGGATTCAAATTAAAAATAGTAAATAAAAATAATTACTCTTTGATTATCCAAAAAATCCATGACTTTGAATATCTTTTTCAATTATTTAATCCATCCCTTATCCACCACTATGTTAGAATATCCACTGAATGCTTGATGGTGTTATCTTATAAAATTACCCACTATTGAAAGGTTCCTCTATGGTAGATTTGATTTCTATCTATCATGGATACAAACACCATTTATAGACTACATAAATTCGATCCATCACAGAAGAAAACCACCCAATTCTAATTCCAACCATTTTAGGTTACTTATTTGGAAGGATATTTTCTTGTTAGTTCCTTCCTGCTCCAGTTTCCCTATTTTCCCTATGGTTAGCCATTCTGAGAATACATATCTTAGATGAATCAACATGTTAATATTCAAAAAAATATATCATTATAACTATATATGAGTATCTCTTAAGGGTATCTACTTACATTATCATATCCTCTAGAATTATCTAAACCTTTCCTCTAATAAAAAATATAAGGACCCAACCTTAAAAAATATATAAAATTGAATCTTTTGATAAGAATTAATTTTCTTACATTCCTAGATGTATATTAGGTTTATAATTTTAGAGAATTAGGTTACCACCCTAACATAAATAAATATTATATTACATATTAGACACTCCCACTCAGTACCTATTTTCCCACAATACACAAATTTTAATAAATAAAAAGTTTTCTTTTCATGACTTATCATCATAATTTTCATCTTGACCTCATACGTTTCCCTAACTATCCTTAAAAAACTATAAAATTTTTAAAAGATAGGAAACGCATAAAAATTTTAGTATGATACATATAAAAATGAAAACAAACCTGTTAGTCCACAAATACTCATTATAAATTTTTATTTTTTTATAATCATTAAAAAGAAAATAAACATTTAATTACACAAGAAATCAACTTCTCTGCCTAAATATTTTTAAAATTTTTTTATAAGTAATCTTACAGGAAAATTAAATCTAAAAAACTCCTCTTTCCAATCATGAAAATCTAATGAACTTTTTTTTCTAAAAAATTTATATATTTCACCCTTAATAAGTATCATAAACATCCCTTTAAAATTAAGCTCATTATCCTACCTAGTGAAATCATAATATTTCCATAAAAACCCATATAAAGCATAGATAAATCATGTACGTAACTTGAGACATAATTTATATATCACTCTTATAATAACTCTTACTAATGGAATAACCTACTTGGTAAATTTCAATAATCTCTTAAGAGAAACATAATCATTTAACTCTTTCCCATTACCCAATGCATTGGAGATCTATATCGGGCTCAACTATCTTTAAGAGCTATATCGGGATCACACATAATAAAAAAAAATCCAAAGAACCACAAAATAATAATAGTACATGAAATATTTCATTTCCATCATCATACTCCTAAAAATATTCTTCACACCCATAAGGAAAAATTTTAAAATATCAAAATATCCATTCCATTTAAAACAATTTTTTAAAATACCCAGAACAACGAAAATATGGTTTTTATTTGAACAAAACATGGACTATTATAAAGGACTACTAATATCATACAATGGTTATGGAGGTGGGAAAATCCATTGATGTCTTATGCATGAAAATAGAATGTTATTTTTCCCATTTTTGTCAAAAATTTCAATATAAAATACATAAAAGGATTCCATTTAAAAACATTTGAAAGAAAGTCAAAAGAGACACGAAATTTCCATTATAATTCATTTATTCCCATATAAATACATTCAAAAAATTATTTTAAGAATATTTACATTGAATAAAAATATTTATAAAATAAATCTTTAAAATATCTAAATTGAGGGTGTTAAGGAGAAGTGTCTCTTACCTCAAGTCCAAATCGTCACTTACATTCTTTATTTCCTGAATAATAAACTTATGTAAATTATTTAATTTCATAAGAACATTTTTAATGTTTATTATTCCTTTATTTTATATATTACCATGTTATATAAAATTTATTAATCAATAATTATTTCATGAATATCATATATATACATTAAATATGCAATGTCCCGACCCTTCTCACCCCTAAACCGGTGGCTGGACTGGTCACCACATGACCTAAAGCACGTCTTCCCATGCTCTAGAGGCTTCCAAATAGCAGCGAGGATCTAGGGACAGTTAGTAGGGAGACTATACCCTCTTATCAGAGTAAAAACAATGGACAATATCAGCAAATGGCAGAAGTAGTGTGGATGATAATAAAGGTGTAGAAGACATATTTTTTATAAATCTTGTATAAAAAAATGGACAACACCAATGTTATACAATGAATGCATGTTATAATGGTAAAACTATGAAATAGATAAAAAATACATCATTATTTACATATCAATATAGAAATAAATAAACAATGACTCAAAACCCTAAGGGAGATCTCCTTGAACATCCCGAGCTTCCGCTCGGTCCTCTACTCCTATCTCCCAAGTATATGCAGATAACACAAACCTGTAACCAAATAAAATCTACTCAAGTACCCCAGTGCAATGGTGGCCTGAGTAGGGTGTGAGATATAAATCTTAGTAGGCTAGGACCATTGGTGTCTACCCTAAATCCAAACATTCAATCAATAATTTAAATAGTGTGAAAACATGCATAAATAAAGTAAGCAGTACAATGTAACTATATACCCAAGCACCTGCTTCGGCCCTCAACTGGAGTTGGAACCTGCATTATACATTTTCCAAACATAAACAACATTCTTCACACATTAATTTTCATTTATCAATTATTCGATGTAACGACCCGAGAAACCATGTTTTGAATTTTGACAAGTTTGTTTTACAAATGTCACCCGTTAAGTGAACAAATAAACATCTTATAAGATGATAATAATAAAATAGCATCAAATTAATAACATCTCGGCTACAACTCCCACTGACCGAACAAGAAGATAAGCTAACCAAAAATCCCAATTAAGAACCCGATTACAATAATGGGGAGACCACTTAAAACCACCAAGACCCCAAGAAGGCGGTAGGGGTTTTTGGCATCCATCAGAATGAACATGAGGATGGCCAAAGCCACTGCAACCATGCTGAGAACCAAGGGAATCACACAAAACATCTCTTCTTTTCTCCTTCAGTCACCTAGAGTGAGGGACACCCCGAGACTAGACCCTTTATAAGCACACTAATCCGACTGTTGAACCCAAACGGCTATAAATATGACCGTTGGATTCTCCTATCCACTATGTTTTATTTTTGACCATTGGAGATAAGAATGGCTTGCCCCTGAAAGGTTCGGAATGTTAATTATGTAATTTGCTTTAATATTTAAAGAATTAAATCAATGATAATTTAATTAATTTATCTCTTGTTTTCCCAAAAATGCGAATTATGTTTTATGTTACAAAACGGCGAAAATTAATATTATTATTCACTATACATATTTTCTTAATTTGAGCAATTAAAATTTTATATTGTAATTATATTAAAGCTGATGGGTTTTTATTTTGTCTAAGAAAATATGTACTAACTCTTGAGTTATATATATATATATATATATATATATATTTCATCAAATTAAATGAATTATTTTTATCTCTAAGTTAAATATAAGTGATAATATTAATGTGAATGTTTATAATTTGGATTAACAGTTTTGGAAACTACGTCAAACTATGATTTTATTTACTTATGTGTTTCATAGTGGTAATGTTTATATCAACACACTCTTATGTGTGATTGAATATAGTTACGTTTAATGTTTAATTAATATTAATCTTTAATTAAGGAAATTAAGGTAATTAGCTAAAAAAAGAAAATTAAAACTTATATGTTTTGATTAACCAATTTTTTCTTTAAATTAAATGAACCATTGACCTTTCATAATGTAATATTAAGTAATTAATAATTATGGTTTAATAATAATAAAATTAATATAATAAGGTTAATAAAAATTATTGATGTTTAAAAAAAAATATACATATATATATATATAATAATATGTTTTGATTAAATCAATATATTTTTATTAACCAATGACCAATTTTTTTAAAATAATAAAAGTTAGATTAATAATTTAATTTTAATAATTAAAAAAATGTTTTATTAAATTAATAAAAATATTAATAAAACAATTTTTTTTTTAAACCCACTGAACCGTGTTTCATTAAACGCCGCAACAATCTAGACCGTCCGATATTCTCCCCTCTGATCACAGTCGTCCGTTCCTTTTAAAGCCACATCGCTTATGGTCGCACAATCTTCTCCAGTTTAATCCCAGCCGTCCACTGTTTCCGCGTCTCCCTCTCTCCCCGTAGCTTCTTCTTCTTCGTCGTGTCGTCGAACCAGTAGGTTAGGGTGGATATTTTTTTCTTCTCATAGGCCAGCTAGTAGACCCGGCTGTCTCCTACTTTCCACGAGTCGGCACCGACTTCGCCTCGGATACCCCGGGTCGGTGACTCCATGAAGAGTCCGCTGATTCTTCTGTTTTTTTAAAACCTGGTTGCACCGAAGGCCAGGGAGGTTTTGCACCCGAAGTTCTTTGATTTTTCCGACCACCGGTCCTCTTCGCTGCTTAGTTTCCCCTCCTCCTCTCCGAGCAAAGGTAAGGTACGAGTTCTGTATTGGTTTTGTTTGAGTTTCAGTTTTTATATATATACTTATAAATGTGTTATATGTATATATATATATATATTCTATGTTTATACATCCAGTTTCATTTGCCTTGTCTACTCCTCCCCTCCGAACAGTTAAGGGGAAAAAACTTACCCTGTTTTATTTTAAGCTCTGGTATGTATATATTTATATACAGGTTTATATATATATAAACCTATGTGTATATATTCCTTGTCTATACACATATGAAAGGCTTAAAAAAACCATTCTTCTCAGCTTCTGTAAAGAAAAATCCTTTGTTTCGTTTCCCTTCAATTTCGAGGGTTATGCATATGCGAATACACTCTTTATATAAATCTATATAATTATGTATACGGGACCATGTGAATCGGTTCATACCACTTTTCCATTCCTAAAACTGAACCTGAATAGGGAGCCCTTCCTGTTTAAAAAATTTATTTTGATTGGGAAAATACACGGTTATATGTATATATATTCTTCATGTATAGGTATATATATATACATAATTATACAAAGGAATAAGACCCATTCATATCAGCTTCCCACTTACTGCAAAAACAAGCTGGGGTAAAAGAAGCTCTTGGGTACTATTTTACTTCGGTTTTGGGTGATTGCGTATACATGAATACACTTTGTGTATAATTATATATATATATATGTATAAATGTATACATATATATATATATAATACAATTTATGCATGTATGCACATTCCGTTTATATGTAATCAACCTATTCTACACCCTGCCCTATGAAAATTGAGTTTGCGGGTAATTGTATAAACATATAAGATTATGAAAATATATAGATCATATATATGTATATGTACATGTGGTTATATAATATGTACATGTACATCTATGTGCAAATATGAGGATAAGTTTATTTAATTCTTTTAAAATTTACCACATTATCACATAAGGATTTATTACCAATTATATTTACCCTATAAAATTGTTATTTCAAGAAAAGTGCCCGAAAACTATTTATAAACATGTTTATATGTGCGACGAAGTTTAAGGGTTAGTTTGATATCAAAATAGTTCTTTCAATTGAAAATTTTCATTTATCATCATTCTTGATAAATCAGGATTTTGGTTTTGAGAAAATGGATAGTAATAATTCCTTAAACTTTTATATACATGTATTCATGTATATGTACACATGTTTATGGATCGACCATGTTGCATGCAAGATTGATTTTATGCCAAAAATGGTTTTATGAAAGTTAAGTTCATTTCTTTTTATATAAAAGAACCCCACTCGGTTTGCCGAACTTTAATTTTGTTTAATGTATAACTTGGGAAATATTTTTGAGTATGGTTTAATGTGGTAAACCCATGAATATGTGTATACGCACCTAAATTTATATATCTATAGGTATATATAACCATGTATCATTGTGTTGTATTCAATTAAAAGTTATTTTATGATGTTTGAAAACTTTACAAAGGAAAGGGGGTCATGTTATTTAAAGTGCTAATAAAAGAGTTTTTACACAATTATATACACGATTTCCCCAAGATGGACCAGATTACACACATTGTATTCCTAACTGCATGTATATTTACACAGTTTTTAATTAAACTCCCACAATACCCATTTATCATCATATGTGTAAGTTATGAATGACCTTGTTTTAACTGGGTATTATGATGTTATGGAATGTTAAGTGTTTATGTTCATTTCCTTAAAACCCATGTTTCAATTGTTTAGATAATTTCTTATGTGTACGGATTTTAGCATGCATGTCTCAGTTTATTTATGAATGAACTGTCTTCAAGTTATAAATATGAATGTGAAAAGGGGGTTGATTAAGAATGTATGAAACCCTACGAATGAAAGACCATGTCAAGATATGTGAGGGATGTATTGGACTTAAATGTGACGGGTGTGCCCATAATTATATAGCGCAATATGAATGATATGACGGGTGCACCCGGAATTATACAGCGCTCCAATGCATTGGGTAAAGTATGACTCTCATGAGACATCATGTGCGACAGTCTTGGCAGTTATCCTTGGCTTGTGCTACCATGGAAACAGGATTGGCAGTTAGCCTTGACACGTTAAGTATGTTATATGGTCTTGATGAAAGGTCTTGAAAAAGTCCGGCATTATACATTCCCTCTGCATGTGATGATAATTGGTCAATCAGGTGTTATTTCAACAATCAGGACATCCCCTAGTTGAAAATTCCCATGACTATGAAAATGTAACTATGTGATAAGAACTGTATTTCATGTGGTAAACTGTTAGAAGAACTGTATATTCTCATGAATCATGTTATGAATGTTTTCCCTACTTAGTCACAGAATTCTTTTTATAATTTAGGTAACCTTATTTGAATATTATGCATTATCTATTCTTCATATGTTGTGCTCTCTGGTCATGTTTACTTTAAAGCTTATTTCAAGTACGTACTTCTCTGTGCAAGTGGTTTTCAAAAATGTTGGATTTCAAGTTTTTAAGAAAAGAAAATGCTTCATTTTTATAAAAGTGTTTTATTCTTTTCAAAAGGACTACTTTGAGAAAGAGTTTTCTTAAAACGTTTTTAAAACCCCTTACTGGGCATATTTGCTCACCCTAGTTTTTTGTTTAAAATTTTTCAGGCATGGTTGGTACTAATGAAGTTAATCAGAAGCAGCTGGTTTCTCAGAATCCTGAGCCTCAAGATCTTCTGTAGTGATGAGACATGATATATTATTTGTAAATGATGTAATGAAATGTTAAGTATATCATGTCTCATAGGAACCATGGGTCTGGGGTTTCTAAAGTTGGTATCAGAGGATGGGTTCAGGAAACTATGGAAAACCAGGTGGTATAAATGTATTGCTATGATTGACTAAGTAAAGATGTTATAACTTTCAGATGGCTAATGAAAATGTACCTACCGACCTACTGTCACTTCCCACTGAGGCTCTAGAGAACATTGTATCCCTAGATAGCCGTGAGAACTTTCTAAATTATGCCCGAATTCGCATGATGTGTAAGCACCTGTATGAAGTGTCAAACTCGCCTAGGGTGCTTAGTCTTCACCGGGGATTGGGGATGGATTATCTCCTAATGATGATAACCCAATTTCCCTTTTATGCACGTCGGGGAAAGTATCATGAGGGACTCTTCCGAGTGTTCACAACTGGCGAGGAATTTGGCACGATGCTTGATAACCCCTTTCAAGAAGCTTCTGCTGCCGGAGACCTCCGAGCGGCTTACCTATGCCAGATTTTGTACTACGGCTTCTGGGGCCAGTTAATGGACCTTGGAGTGTTGGAAAATGATTCCACCCGATTTTCTCTTAGGCAAGAGGTGTATACCGATGTTTCCCAACTCCATACCCCTCACGCTAAACTCAAGAGGCGTCATAGATGTTCCCATGAGTTTAGTCTGGTTTGTTCAGCCTGCGTGTGGTTTGAAGAGTTGGGAAGTTTTTCCACTCTTTGTGGTGTGTGTCTAGTAAACTCAGGCTTTGTCATGTAAACTTTTGCATAAATGGAAGTTTCATGTTTCCTTTCATGTTTCTACATTATCAATGTTGTTAAGAGTTTCCTTTCGGTGTTTTCAGATGGATGGTCAAACGAACTTCTCATCACTACCCGATGAGTTAGTAGAAGTCATCTTGATCAGGGCATGCATGGTGGATTGTCCATCCTTTCTCCACTTGCGATGGTCTTTCCAGCGTCTGCTCGATCTAGAAAACGGTCCTGAGATTCTTTGTTTGTGTCAAGAGGATGATCTTGTTTTTCACCTCATCGCCACTGCTCAAATCCCCTGCTATAGGCGAAGGGGAAGGTACTATGAAGGCCTATTCCAGTGTTTTACTCTGGCACAAAACTTTTCTGCCAGTGCGTGCTTCCTCGTAGCTGCTCAGAATGGCCACCTTAGTGCAGCCTACATGTTCCAGGTCTTGAATTTCAGTCTCCTCAACCACATCATTCCTCTCGACTACCTCGAGCGTGATGTGGGCCGAAGAGTTATCAAGGAGTTTATCTACTCGGATGTTTCCGAGATTTTCACCGCACGAGCCTCCCTTTGGAAGCCCGTGTGCAGTACGCATGAGTAGGAGTTCAGGACGTACTGTTCGAAGTGCATCTGGGATAGGGAAACAGAAGAGCTATGTGCCAACTTTGGTATCCCATTAACCGAGCCATATCCACTGTTTCGGTAATTTTGTATGTGTGGGGCTTCAGTTTTTATTTTTATAATAGAATTTCGAGGGCACAATTCTTTGAAGGGGGAAGTGATGTAATGACCTGAGAAACCATGTTTTGAATTTTGACAAGTTTGTTTTACAAATATCACCCGTTAAGTGAACAAACAAACATCTTATAAGATGATAATAATAAAATAGCATCAAATGAATAACATCTCGGCTACAACTCCCACTGACCGAACAAGAAGATAAGCTAACCAAAAATCCCAATTAAGAACCCGATTACAATAATGGGGAGACCACTTAAAACCACCAAGACCCCAAGAAGGCGGTAGGGGTTTCTAGCATCCATCAGAATGAACACGAGGATGGCCGAAGCCACTGCAACCGTGATGAGCACCAAGGGAATCACACGAACCATCTCTTCTTTTCTCCTTCAGTCACCTGGAGTGAGGGACACCCCGAGACCAGACCCTTTATAAGCACACTAATCTGACCGTTGAACCCAAATGGCTATAAATATGACCGTTGGATTCTCCTATCCACTATGTTTTATTTTTGACCATTGGAGATAAGAATGGATTACCCCTGAAAGGTTCGGAATTTTAATTATGTAATTTTCTTTAATATTTAAAGAATGACATCAATGATAATTTAATTAATTTATTTCTTGTTTCCCCAAAAATGTGAATTATGTTTTCTGTTACAAAACAGTGAAAACTAATATTATTATTCACTATACATATTTTCTTAATTTGAGAAATTAAAATTTTATGTTTTAATTATATTAAAGTTGATGGGTTTTTATTTTGTCTAAGAAAATATGTACTAACTCTTGAGTTATATATATATGTATTTCATCAAATTAAATGAATTATTTTTATCTCTAAGTTAAATATAAGTGATAATATTAATGTGAATGTTTATAATTTGGATTAACAGTTTTGGAAACTACGTCAAACTATGATTTCGTTTACTTATGTGTTTCATAGTGGTAATGTTTATATCAACACACTCTTATGTGTGATTGAATATAGTTACGTTTAATGTTTAATTAATATTAATATTTAATTAAGGAAATTAAGGTAATTAGCTAAACAAAGGAAATTAAAACATATATGTTTTGATTAACCAATGTTTTCTTTATATTAAATGAACCATTGACCTTTCATAATGTAATATTAAGTAATTAATAATTATGGTTTAATAATAATAAAATTAATATAATAAGGTTAATAAAAATTATTGATGTTTTAAAAATAATATATATATATATATATAATAATATGTTTTGATTAAATCAATATATTTTTATTGACCAATGATATCTTTTTTTAAATAATAAAAGTTAGATTAATAATTGAATTTTAACAATAAAAACAATGTATTAATAAATTAATAAAAATATTAATAAAACAAATTTTTTTTAAAAACCCACTGAACCGCGTTTCATTAAACGCCGCAACAATCTAGACCTTCTGATCTTCTCCCCTCCGATCATAGTCGTCCGTTCCTTTTAAAGCCGCATCGCTTCTGGCCGCACGATCTTCTCCGGTTTAATCCCGGCCGTCCACTGTTTTCACGTCTCCCTCTCTCCCTGCGGCTTCTTCTTCTTCGTCGCGTCATCGAACCAGTAGGTTAGGGTGGATCGTTTTTCTTCTCGTAGGCCGGCTAGTAGACCCGACTGTCTCCTACTTTCCACGAGTCGGCACCGACTTCGCCTAAGATACCCCGGGTCGACGACTCCACGAAGAGTCCGCTGCTTCTTCTGTTTTTTTTAAAACCTGGTTGCACTGAAGGCCGAGGAGGTTTTGCACCCAAAGTTCTTTGATTTTTCCGACCACCGGTCCTCGTCGCTGCTTCGTTTCCCCTCCTCCCCTCCGAGCAAAGGTAAGGGACGAGTTCTGTTTTGGTTTTGTTTGAGTTTCGGTTTTTATATATATACTTATATACGTGTTATATATATATATATATATATATATATTCTTTGTTTATACATCCAGTTTCATCTGCCTTGTCTACTCCTCCCCTCCGAACAGTTAAGGGGAAAAAACTTACCCTGTTTTATTTTAAGCTCCGGTATGTATATATTTATATACAGGTTTATATGTATATAAACCTATGTGTATATATTCCTTGTCTATACACATATGCAAGGCTTCAAAAAAACCATTCTTCCCAGCTTCTGTAAAGAAAAATCCTTTGTTTCGTTTCCCTTCAATTTCGAGGGTTATTCATATGTGAATACACTCTTTATATAAATCTGTATAATTATGTATATGGGACCATGTGAATCGGTTCATACCACTTTTCCCTTCCTAAAACTGAACCTGAATAGGGAGCCCTTCCTGTTTAAAAATTTTCTTTTGTTTTGGAAAATACCCAGTTATATGTATATATATTCTTCATGTTTAGGTATATATATATACATAATTATAAAAAGGAATAAGACCCATTCATATCAGCTTCCCACTTACTGCAAAAATAAGCTGGGGTAAAAGAAGCTCTTGGGTACTATTTTACTTCGGTTTTGTGTGATTGCGTATACATGAATACACTTTGTGTATAAATATATATATATATATATATGTATAAATGTATATATATATATATATAATACATTTTATGCATGTATGCACATTCCATTTATATGTAATCAACCTATTCTTTACCCTGCCCTATGAAAATGGAGTTTGCGGGTAATTGTATAAACATATAAGATTATGCAGATATATAGAGCATATATATGTAAATGTACATGTGGTTATATAAAGTGTACATGTACATATATGTGCAAATATGAGGACAAGTTTATTTAATTCTTTTAAAATTTACCACATTATCACATAAGGATTTATTAAAAATTATATTTACCCTATAAAATTGTTATTTCAAGAAAAGTGCCTGAAAACTATTTATAAACATGTTTATATGTGCGATGGAGTTTAAGGGTTAGTTTGATATCAAAATAGTTCTCTCAATTGAAAATTTTCATTTATCATCATTCTTTATAAATCAAGATTTTGGTTTTGGGAAAATGGATAGTAAGAATTCCTTAAACTTTTATATACATGTATTCATGTATATGTACACATGTTTATGGATCGACCATGTTGCATGCAAGATTTATTTTATGCCAAAAAGGGTTTTATGAAAGTTAAGTTCATTTCTTTTTATATAAAAGAACCCCACTCGGTTTTCCAAACATTAATTTTGTTTAATGTATAACTTGGGAAATATTTTAGAGTATGTTTTAATGTTGTAAACCCATGCATATGTGTATACGCACCTAAATTTATATATCTATAGGTATATATAACCATGTATCATTGTGTTGTCTTCAATTACAAGTTCTTTTATGATGTTTTCAAACTTTCTAAAGGAAAGGGGTCATGTTATTTAAAGTGCTAATAAAAGAGTTTTTACACAATTATATACACGATTTCCCCAAGATGGACCTGATTACGCACATTGTATCCCTAACTGCATGTATATTTACACAGTTTTTAATTAAACACCCAGAATACCCATTTATCATCATATGTTTAAGTTATGAATGACCTTGTTTTAACTGGGTATTATGATGTTATGGAATGTTAAGTTCTTATGTTCATTTCCTTAAAACCAATGTTTCAATTGTTTAGATAATTTCTTATGTGTACAGATTTTAGCATGCATGTATCAGTTTATTTATGATTGAACTGTATTCAAGTTATAAATATGTATGTGAAAAGGGGGTTGATTAAGAATGTATGAAACCCTATGAATGAAAGACCATGTAAAGATATGTGAGGGATGTATTGGACTTAAATGTGACGGGTGCGCCCAGAATTATATAGCACAATATGAATGATGTGACGGGTGTGCCCGAAATTATACAGCGCTCCAATGCATTGGGTAAAGTATGAGTCTCGTGAGATGTTATGTGTGACGGTCTTGGCAGTTAGCCTTGGCTTGTGCTAGCATGGAAACGGGATTGGAAGTTAGCCTTGACCCGTTAAGTATGTTATACGGTCTTGAAGAAAGGTCTTGACAAAGTCCGACATTATACATTCCCTCTGCATGTGATGATAATTGGTCAATCAAGGGTTAGTTTAACAAACAGGACATCCCCTAGTTGAAAATTCCCATGACTATGAAAATGTAACTATGTGATAAGAATTGTATTTCATGTGGTAAACTTTTAGAAGAACTGTATATTCTCATGAATAATGTTATGAATGTTTTCCCTGCTTAGTCACAGAATTCTTTTTAGAATTTAGGTAACCTTGTTTGAATATTATGCGTTATCTATTCTTCATATGTTGCGCTCTCTGATCATGTTTACTTTAAATCTTATTTCAAGTACGTACTTCTCTGTGCAAGTGGTTTTCAAAAATGATGGATTTCAAGTTTTTAATAAAATAAAATGCTTCATTTTTATTAAAGTGTTTTATTCTTTTGAAAAGGACTGTTTTGAGAAAGAGTTTTCTTAAAACGTTTTTAAAACCCCTTAATGGGAATATTTTCTCACCCTATGTTTTTGTTTAAAATTTTTCAGGCATGGTTGGTACTAATGAAGTTAATCAGAAGCAGCTGGTTTCTCAGAATCCTGAGCCTCACGATCTTCTGTATTGATGGGACATGATATCTTGTTTGTAAATGATGTAATGAAATGTTAAGTATATCATGTCTCATAGGCACACTGGGTCTGGGGTTGCTACATTCAATACTCGTTAAATTATATAATTCTTGAGATCCGGACTATACCTGACATCCCTTGTATAAGTCACTCACAACAGATGTCTCTAAAGACCATCTAAGTAATCAATGTAAAGACTGAATCCAAGATCATGCTTTGTCTTGGATAACATGTCATAAGATATTCAATTTAATCTTTTATATACTATGTCCAAGATCGTCCACTAAAAATAGTGATTCGCCCAACCAATACCAAAATATGAGCCCATCCACTAAATATAGTGATTATCTCCTGGGGTTATCCACTAAAAATAGTGATTCACCCTATTTATAAACAAATATGAGTAAGATCCCATCCACTAAACAAAATTATTTTCCCCTAGGTCCATCCACTAAATAGCGATTCACACAATTCGTCAACAAGTATGAATCCATCCACTCAAGTAGTGATTCGTCCTGGACATAACAATTAACATGCACTTCATAAACATATCAAGTCAAACATGATGAACAAGGATCAAATATTTAGCAACCATATCACGTGGAATATCATATATTCAAAAAAAATCTATCCTAAACAACGTAAGGAATGGAAAACAAGCATGAATCTAAAAGAATTCTTGGCCAAATCTGCCTTAAATAGTCAAACTAGAGAAACGTACCCATGGGGTGTCCCTTAATCAAGGTAAAAACCCTTATTATTTACAAGAAAACATATTAAATTCATTCACAATATGCACCACATCTCATAATTAATTTACAAAATTATTTAAATCATTCTAATTTTACTTTCCATAATTACATCCCAAAATTAATTATCCAAATTATCACTGCAAAATCACGTCATTAATCCATCATTAAATATCTCTATTTATCCAAAAACAACATATCATAATTAATCATCAGATTTATTATCTCATTCAGCTAAAATCAATATCTCATAATTAATCCTTTTGGATTAATTATTTATATCCCAGTCTCAGAACACACAATTAATCCCGCATTAATTATCTCCATTTATCTCACTCAATAACTCATAATTATTCACCTAATTAATTGTCTCATTTAATATTCTCAATGCACATAATTAATATAAAAATTAATTATCTTAACTTAGCCAAAATCCAAACATCATTTAATTATCACTTTAACCAATTCAGAAATACATGCTTAAAACTAAAACATGGTCATGTCCTCATTTATCTCATGTAGGAAGCATCATTCTATAACATCAAAAGTCTTGTATTATCATATCATATATCGCATTCAACAATTTAATGAAATTTAATAAATTCAAATTTGAATGAAATTCAATATAAATACTTCATTTCATAATTTAAATATCAACAAAAGTTCTGCATGCATTTTATAAATGCATTTATTAAAGATGAGGACTTAAAAAAAGAACCCTACCTCAGGGTGGAACCAAATTAATATTCAGTATCACTTTGATTTACTAGGTGAAAACCAATTTCCCTTGGAACACAGTTGTACACACATGACTTGTATATATATGTGTGTGTGTGTGTGTGTGTGTGTATTTACATGCATGTGCACCCTACAACATCCTAAAAAATTTACTAAATCAAAAACAGGAGACCACAACCAGTGCAACAAGGTTTATGAACCTACACCTCTATACCAGGGACTCAGATAAATTATCAAACTCCATAATAGATGGTGAAAAACTAAATAGAGGTATAAATCCCTACCTCTGAATCAACATCAGAGAACCGAATCGGCCCGAACCACCTCGCCTTCAGCGGCGGTTGTCGGAACACAGACCATTGGGTCCCGATACACCAATAACACAACCTATTGAAGGAACAACACAATAATGAGTATAAACCCAAAACCCTAAAATCGACCAAACCTAAATTAGATGTGGAAAGTAGTGTGAATAGTTAAATAGATGGAGTAGGACATCGAAGAAGATCATACCTCAAAGAATCAGATAATAACCATAGAGAAAATAGGAGAAATTATCTGTAGATGGAGGACTTAGGAATGGAGAAGTCGCGTGCTGCTATTCTGCCCGGAGGGGGGGGGGGTCACACCTACTACATGGGATTTGTCCAAGGGGTTGCGCACTACTAGAGGTCGTGCTGCCGGGAGGATCAACCATGGAGGGGCGCTGTAGGTGGTACATAGGAGGAGGGCCGCACCATGGAGGTAGAAAAATCATGTGGGGGTTGTGCACCTCACCTGTAGCGAGCTTATGCGTGGGGAAGGAAGAAAAAGGGCCCTCCTTCTTTTATTTTTTTTAACTAAAGACTAAATAAAACCCTTAAATTCAATAAAATTATTAATGTTTATTATTATAACATTAATAGCAATAGTCATACCATTATTACTACACCCTTTAATTTATTCATTCTAAACCACCCCCGATTTAATTACCATTATTATTATTATCTATAATAATAACAACAACCATAATTAATAATAATTTTCACACTCATAAAAACCATAATAATAATAATCTCATTATTATTATTATTCAATCCTTAGATAAAACCATAAATCATCAATTAATAAAATGTTTCTTCATTAAATCTGAAAATCCTCATTTAATTAAACATTTCCTTGAGATACCCAAAAGACACATTAATTTCACACAAATGGTACACCCCATTAATCGTCCAATTAAAATCTCTTAAAATCCAAAAAATTTAATAAACACAATAATAATAATAATAACTTTATTATTATTATTATTAACACTTTATTTTATTTAAACAAAAAAATATCATTTTAATCTTATTTAATTAAAATAAATAAAATATTAAATTGGGTAAAATGCACGGGTTGGACTGCATCCATGCGCAGCCTGTGAAAATCCATTAAAGTGGACTTTTCTAGACCCAGTGCTCCCAAGACTTATTGGGAAATCCTTGAAAATTTTTAGGTATTAAACCAAGTCCAAAGACAACACCTTTAAGTATTCCAACACTCATAATAATGTTATGGTTCTTGGTTTAAAAATAGACCCATCGATAAACCGATTTTTTTTCAAAAACCATTATATTTAAACCTGGTTTAAAAACACAGGACTTTACAATATAACCACCTTAAAAAATTATCATCCCCGATAATTAATTGGAAACTACTATAACATCTTCTGACCCACCAAGGTCTAGAAGTTTTGTTTTAACAAAGACATTACGTTTCAAAACACCAAACACACTATTAACCAAAACATAAGTCCAACCACTTAGTTCTTTAAAACCCGAGCCAAAGCTCACCGAAATAGAGCTTACATCTGAGGAAATTATAGGGAACTCATTAAATAAGAATATCAAATCTCGATCGACCAATATAAATTAGTTGCACATGATTTTTTGGAAAGACATTATGGTCCCAAAACCCACACTCACCCTTAAACTGGAGACATGCCTTTTAAAATTGTTACATCACCAACCTTATGTGCAACAAAGTCATTAACCGACCTCTAGTGATGTTCCAAAGTTAAGTCATCATAAGGCTATTTTAAAAAAACTAACGTGACCCAACATGAATGAAGGAATAGCCCAAAGAAACCATGCATCCTACGTATATCCCAGATAACAACCACTCATCAATACCAACAACATTTAAAACTTTAGAAAAACATAAGACCAATGTTATCTTAGTGTCTCCATGAAGAGGCCAAGATAGGGAACATGCTCGTCTCATTCGAAAGACCACACCAAGAGAAAACCCACATCTCTAAAAGATCAGTCGTTCTATCACCGGTTGAATCTTTACACAAAAAGATTAGATTATCCTATAGATGTATCATCAACCAAACCTTGATTCATATGTCATCAATGATATTCATGTTCTTTCAAAGCTACCGGTGCGTCCCTACCCACTTTAGGATTATCCATGTCGTCGCAAGAAAAGATCAGCCGCTCACTAGTGCACTATTTCAGAACACCTTAACCCATGTGTGTGACGTTCCTCGAACCATGATTACCACATCAAACATTGATCAAAAAATCTATAACTTAAACCTATCAGTGTGCAAAACACCAGAGTCAAAAAAAGTCCTCCTGAGAAGTGGGATGAAACATATTCTTCAACGCTCAGGTCACTCTACTAAAAAGATGTCCTAAAACCATAATGAATAGAACAAGAAGATTTATTTCAGAGTTGTGTTGCCTCAGACGATGATTATCATGGATGATACCATAACCAGTTGTCCATTTAATAATATGAAACGGTCAAGCGACCAACCAAGCAGCTAACCAAGCCCTGGGCATGTCTATCTTGCAAAACCAAGCATTACTGAATGCTCATTCAAAAATTAAAATTCAAGGTAAAATGTCTACCCATCTAAACAAGGATGTATCTTTAAAACTAAAAATTCCTACAATGGATAAAAACAAAAAAATGGTGGAAAAGTTAAAAAATCACAGTGGAAACAAGTAATTTTGTGCTCTTAGGGTGCTACCTACCATGAGATTTCCCCTTACAAAGCATACGCATAGACCCAATCTCTTGGTCATGAAAAATAGATTTCACTTGGCTCAAAGCCCCTTTTTTAGCCATTTAATTTTAATTCATTCAAACCTTTAAATTTTTGAAGGAATTTCAACAAACACACAATTAATTTTTTACAACAAGTCACTTGGTTTTCAATCAACGCTCCACGGGAAAAACTAGCAAGATATTGAAAAATTCCTTTTTAAACATGTAACATTCAATGTTATTCAAACATAAATAGGCAATTTAGAATCTAAATTCATTTTATAAGGCACCCATACACCATAAAATTGAAACCTAATTTCCATCATAAACATAGCAAATCAATTTTTTTCACTAATGTATCCATTTACACATCAAAACATCTCTAGCATGTTATCATAAGAAGTAACACAACAACATGTTATAACACATAAGCATGTCACAATTATAAAACATGTTAATAACAAAGGAATCATGGAATATAAACACCCAAACATGTTAAATCTGTCACCAAAACATGCTATCTCAAAATGCATGCTAATTAAGTACAAGGCATGGCACATATTCAAGGCACACAACCCATATTAGCAGGAATCCTACTAATGAAACTACATGGCATAGAATTTATACATGGAATGTGAATATATAAGTACCTAAGATAATGTATGTATGAAACTTTCTTGCCTTATAATTCCAAGAAAATTGTTTTTCAAAATTCTCGAAATCAATAAGCAGTGGAAAATACACCAGTCACTCAAGGTGAAATCATATCTACTGTAACCTCAAATACTACAAACATAAATTACCATCCCTGGTCACTTAGTCATTTCCCGTACATGGGGTGATCAATCCCAAGCAAAGTTATTATCCCAAGAACTGACAAATTCATAGTATTTTGTGTACCAACCCCAAAAAATACAGACAAAAATCTCCCAAAAATATCACTTTTAACATCCCAACCCGACTCACCCCTGAACCGGTGGTCGGACCGGTCACCACATGACCTCAAGAACATCTCCCCGTACGCCAGAGGCTGCCTACTTGCAGCGAGGGTATAAGGATAGTTGGTGGGGAGACTATACCCTCTTATCAAAGTAAAAATAGTAGAAAATATCAGCAAATGGTGAATGTAGTGTGAATAACGATAAAGCAAAGGAAGACATATTTTTTATAAATCTTTTATAAAACAAATGGCCAACTCCAATGTTATACAATTAATTCATGTTATGATGGTACAACTATGAAAGAGATAAACAATACATCATGATTTACATATAAATCTATAAATAAATAAACAATGACTCAAATCCTTGAGGGAGATCTCCTCGATCATCCCGAGCTTCTACTCGATCCTCTGCTCCTATCTCCCAAGTATATGCAAACAAAACAATCCTACAACCCAATAGAATCTACTTGGGTACCCTAGTGAAATGATGGTCTAAGTGGGCTCTGAGATATAAATCATAGTAGGTCAGGACCACTGATGTCTACCCCAAATCTATACATTCAATAAATAATTTAAACACTGTGAAAACATGAAAAAATAAAGTAAGCAGTACAATGTAACTATATACCCAAGTACCAGCTTTAGCCCTCAACTGGTGTCTGAACCCGCATTATACATTTTTCACACATACACAAAATTCATCACACATTAATTTTCATTTATCAATTATTCAATCATAGTTAAATTATATTTGTCTCAAGATCAGGCCTATGCCCGAAATCCCCTGTATAAGTCACTCACAACAGATGTCTCTAAAGACCATATAAACAATCAAAGTAAAGACTGAATCCAAGATTTTTCTTTGTCTTGGATAACACATCATAAGATATTCAATTTAATATTTCATATACTATGTCCGAGCCTATACACTAAAAATAGTAATTTTCCCAACCAATACCCAAATCTGAGCCTGTCCACTAAATATAGTGATTTGCTCCTAGTTCCGTCCACTAAAAATAGTGATTTACAAAATTCATAAACAAGTAAGAGCAAGAGACTGTCCACTAAACATAGTGATTCTCCCCTGGTTCCCTCCACTAAATAGTGATTCACCCAATTCATTAACAATTCTTAACCCATCCACTCAAGCAATGAATCATCCATGACTTAATAATTAACATGCATGTCATAAAAATCTCAAGTTAAACAAGCTAAAAAAGGATTACATATTTTGAAACCATATCACATAGAATATCATATATTTAAAAAACTCCATCCTAAACAACTTAAGGAATAGAAAACAAACACGCATTAAAAGGAAATCTTGGCCCAATCAGCCTTAAACAGTCAAACTAGGGAAATATACCCATGGGGTGTCCCTTAATCAAGGTAAATAACCTTTATTATTTACAAGAACACATATTCAATTCATTCACAACATGAACCAAATCTCATAATTAATTTACAGAATTAATTATCACATTCGAATTTCAATTCCCCTAAATAAATCCAAAAATTAATTATCCAAATTATCACTGCAAAATCACATAATTAATCCATCATTAAATATCTCTATTTAGCCAAAACAACATATCAAAATTAATCATCATATCAATTATCTCATTCAGCTAAAATCAATATCTCACAATTAATCATCTAGATTAATTATTTATGTACCATTATCAAAGCACACAATTAATCCACCATTAATTATCTCTATTTATCTCACTCAATAACTCATAATTATTCCCCCAATTAATTTTCTCATTTACAATTATCAATGCACATAAATAATATACAAATTAATTATCTTAACTTAGCCAAAATAAAAAACATCATTTAATTATCACTTTAACCAATTCAACAACACATGATTAAAACTAACACATGGTCATGTCTGCATTTATCTCATGTGGGCATCATCATTAAATAGCATCAAAAGTATTGTATCAATATATCATATATCACATTCAACAATTTAATAAAATTTAATAAATTCACATTTGAATGAAATTAAATATAACTAATTCATTGTATAATTTAAATATCAACAAAAGTGAATAAATAATTTTAAAAATGCATTTACTAAAGTTGAGGACTTGGAAAAAGAACCCTACCTTGGGGTGGAACCAAATTAATATTCAGTATCACTTTGATTTAGTAGGTGGCAACCAATTTCACTTGGCACCCAGTCGCACACACATGACTTATATATATGTATATATATCAATATATACATAACTATATATATATTAACATGCGTGTGTTCCCTCATACATCATAAAAAATTTACTAAATCAAAAACAGGAGACCAAAACTAGTGCAATAATATTTATGAACCTACACCTCTATACTAGGGACTGAGATAAATTATCAGACTATATAATAGATTGTGAAAAAACCAAATAGTGGTATAAATCTTTACCTTTGAATCAACATCATAGAATTGAATCATCCTGAACCACCTCACCTTCAGCAGTGGTTTCCAGAACACGGACCAATGGGTCCTGATACACCAATCACACAACCTATTGAAGGAACAACACAATAACGAGTATAAACCCAAAACCCTAAAATCGTCCAAAAATAAATCGTATGATGAAATAGGTGTGAATTATCAAATAGATGGAGTAGGAAATAAAATATGGTTATACCTCTAAGAATCGGACCAGACCCATGGAGAAAATGGGAGAAATCATTCGTGGACGGAGGACTCGAGAAGGGGGAAGTCGCGCAATGTTGTTCTGCCCGGAGGGGGGGGGGGGTCGTGCCTACTACAAGGGATCTATCCAAGAGGTTTTGCACTGATGTAGGTCACGCCACAGGGAGGATCAGCCATGGAGGGGTGATTCAAGTGGTCCGGAGGAGGAGGGCCATGCCATGGCGGAAGAAAAACTAGGTGTGAGTCGTACACCTCACCTATAGCGCACCTATGCATGGGAGAGGAAGAGAAAGGGTCCTTATTTTATTTTTTAACCTAAAGTCTAAATAAAACCCATAAATTCAATAAAATTATTATTATTTATTATTATTATTAGATCATTAATAATAATAATCATACCATTATTACTACACCCTTTCATTTATTCATTTTAAACCAACCCCCCCAGATTTAATTACCACTATTATTATTATATATAATAATAATAACAACCATAATTAATAATAATTTTCACACTCATAAAAACCATAATAATAATAATCGCATTATTATTATTATTTAAACCTTATATAAAACCAAAAATCATTAATTAATGAAATATTTCTTCATTAAATCTAAAACTCCTCATTTAATTAAACATTTATTTGAGATACCCAAAAGCCACATTAATTTCACACAAATGTTACACCCAATTAATAATCTAATTAAAATCTCTTAAAATCCAAATAATTTAATAAATTACATAATAATAGTAATTAAATTATTATTATTATTATTAAAACTTTGTTTTATTTAAACACAAAACTCTCATTTTAATATTATTTAATTAAAATAAATTAAATATTAAACTGGGTAAACTACACAGGTTGGACAACATCCATGCACAACCCTTGTAGATCCATTAAAGTGTAATTTTCTAGATTCGGTGCTTCTGATGATTATCAGGGAACTCATGATAATTATCAGGTATTCACCCAAGTCCAAAAACAACACCTTTAAGTGTTCTAACATTCAGAATAAAGTTCAAATTCTTAGTTTAAAAATTGAACCATCGATAAACTGATATTTATTTTGAAAAAATTCATATTTAAACCTAGTTAAAAAACACAGGACTTTACAAAATACATCTTTTTTTACTAGATATGTGAGGTAGTGATTTAAAAAAAATTAAATATGTTCGCGAGGTGGTAGTCCACCGTACACCCTAAGGATGGATTCATTTCAAATTTGGTTGAACAAGAAGATGGATATAAGTTATTACATTAGAATTAAAACATATTAGTGTATGGAATATTTTTTTTATTTTATCAATTTTGAAGAATATTTGAAGGAGATAAATGAAGAGAAAAATGAAAATACTTGGTTAAAAACCATAGATCTTCTTCCAAAAACCTCTTTAGGTTTATACCTAATGCCTTCCAAGGTTGGTTTTATAATCAAAATAGGGCCTATAAGACATTGGGAGGGATGTAAGGATGGTATTTGGTTAGGTAGTTTCTAATATAAAAGGACTATAAAGTTTGAAGAGGATATGAAAAGGGGTTTCCTTTTATAAATATGGGAGAATGCATACATAAAATTTGTTAAAATATTAAAATATATTAATGTATTAATAAAAATAAAAGAATTAAATATTAAATATTTATTAATATGAGATGATATTGAGTCTAAATATTTCAATAAAATAGGATTTTATAAAAGCTTTTTTGGTCATTTTAACCCTGGCCACTTGTGTTTAACCCTCAACAAATCTGTTTTAAGCATAACTATAGAAACAAATTTTTATTGTTTTTACAATTATTTATGGCCAAAAATTAATTTGAGATTATTAACTAATGTTATTTATTCTAATTAAAAATATGGAATCTATTTTATCAAATTCAATTCAAATAAGTGGAATAATTTAAATTAAAATTTAACCCGTAATATGCAATGAAAATTGACTTTTTAGAAAAATGCCTTTTTAAGTATTAAAATGTTTTTACACCAAATTAAAGTGAAATTTGGATTAAAATAACATTTATTGTATTATTTTTACAAAAATTAAATAGTTTAATTTTATAAATATAATTTTAATTTATTAATACTTGAAAATAAAAGATATTTTTCAATAAAAGTAAATATTTTTTCACTATTAATTTAAATAATAAAATTTTTCTAAAAATTCAAATCAATTCATCCAAAGATAATTTTTTGATGATGAATTCAAAAATAAAGTTAATTTTTTCAAATTAATTATATATAATTTGGAAATAAAGGTTTTGTGTAAAACCATATAATACATGAAAACAAAATTTGGTTAGAAATAAAGCCTTTTCCATTTGAATGAAAATTTTCCAAATATTTATTATAATGAATATAAAGCTATAAATTATAATTAATGAATATATAAGAAGACATGAAATTTATTTATAATAACATTACTTGGTTTGTTAAAATTATCCTCAAGTGGCCTAAGATGATGAGAACCCTAAGCCACCATGTGATCACCCTACATGAGAACCCAACCCAAACCTGAATCTGAAGCGGCATGAAAGACCACATAGCCATGAATAGCCCCCCAGAAGAGTCAACAATCTATTTAAAGTAAAATGTAGTTTCAAATCATTAAAATAAGACTGGTATTTTGAGTCCAAAATGAACTTGAATCCCTTATGAGTGAGTGGAGTCAATGGAGAAGCCAATTTGGAGAAATGTTTTACGAACTGATGATAATACCTTGATAAACCCCAAAAATTTTGATTCTCAAAGGAATTATGAAGTTCCTCCCATGATAATACAACTTATAACTTATTAGGACCAACTAAGATACCATGTTCTAAAACAAAATTACCCAATACCTTCACCTCCTGAATCCAGAATTGTAACTTCAATAAATTTACATAAAGTTGGCGATTCCTAAAGATGTCCAAAATTTCTCTCAAATAAAGAACATGATCCTTATATATTTTTCAATATACTTGGATTAAATCATTTAATACCAAAAAAAGAGTTAAGATATTAGTAAAAAATCGTTTTTATGAATTTCATAAACATTACAGGAGTGTTGGAAAGACCAAATGACATAAAAAGTTACTCATAGTGGCCATACCTGCTCCTAAATTCAGTTTTTAGGATTTCAGAATCCTTTTTAATACTAAGCTTGTGGTACCTAGATCAAAGATCAATATTATAGAACCATGTATCAAATTTTAACTAATCAAAAAAATCATCAATATAGGTAAATAAATAATTTTTCTTAAGTGTAACCCAATTGAGATTTTAATAATCAACTCACAAGAAAAGGGTGCCATCAACCTTCTTGAAAAAAATAACTTGTTCTTCCAATGGTGACACACTAGGTCAAATGGATCATTTAAATATCAAGTTGTCCAACTTATTATTTAAATTCTTTAGTTTATCTCATTCCATATAATAATAGGGATTATATACTGGTTGAATACCCAAAACTGAGTCAATAGATTACTCCACCACCCTTTCTTGTGGTAGGACATACATGTATGAAGGGGAAAATTATGGGAACTGAAAGAACACTCAAGGAAGTTAAATATAAGATGATTACGACTATAATTCAAAAAAAATATAAGGATAACATCCTACCCAACTTCATAAGATGAGTTATGGATCGATTAGACATTGGTACCAATTCCCCCTAAAAAACAAAGAACTCCATATCTTGGGAAGTAAAGAACACCCATTCATGATAACAATCAATATAAGTTTTGTGAGAAACCAAATATTTCATAAAAATAATAATATACGAAGTATTCATATCAAGTACTAAAAATTACTATATGATCTTGATCTAAGATAAATAGAAAGAAAAATATGGACAATAGAGACCCTCCTGTATCTTTATCCTGAGTGTTTTTGGCATATCCATCACATAAGGCATGAGATACATGGGAATATTCAATAGATACACATCATATGTTGATAAAAATAAGTAGAGGAACCCATATAAAATAATGTACTCACTAAATAGGAAGCAATTGTAATGGTACCTCTCATTATCATAGGACCCATATCCGTTTACACTTGAGACTCATCCTCTGCATGAAGATGCATAATTCTTGTTTCAGGTGGATAGAAATAGTTTTTTATTAAAAAATATGACTATAAAATATATCATATAGATACTAATGATCCCATGACACTATACATGGTGGTAAAGACAAAGAAAAACCTCTACAAGTAACCTAAATATCCGTATGAGTTAAAAAATTTTGGTGCCTCCACACCAACACGCTTTGAGTGTCCAACCTTAAAACACTAGAAACAATTGAGTGGAAATTTAATAGAAATTATAACATATATATGTTTTCTAGTAAGGACCCCCCACTACAGTTTCCACCATGATGCACATTTCCCTTTTTCATACCCTTAAAAGGACCACTAAAGATGCCATTTGGAGTAGGAGGTACTCATGTCAACCCTAACATACCATTCAAGTAATTTTTTAGAATCATAGACCTATATAAAACATAAGTATAAGAGGTGTGATTTAGTATAAATAATTAAGAATAGATATCTAATCGAACACCCATTTGAAAACTCCAGGCCTTAAACTTCTCATTTGATACCACTTCAGGAGAAAACTATGAAAGTTTAGAAAAATGATTGGCATACTGAGTCACTGAACAATCACACTATTAAAGTTTGAGAAATTATACGGACTTATCCAATTCCATAAATTCTAGATATAATTTCTATGTAATAACAGTCTTGAGGTCTTTCTACTCTAATCCATCATTCTACTTCACCCGATCTATAACATCCCACATCCTCCTACATGTCCCCTCAATCTTGAAGGTGGGTCACATCACCATTATGGAATCCGACATATTAAAAAATTAAAATAGCTATTCCATCATACCCAACCAATACTCTAACTCTTTAGGATCATTCATTCTCTATAAATTTAGTGGTTTCTAGTGAAGAAACAGATCGATCTATACTGTCATCCCTTCAAGGTTCCATACTTAGAACATGAATGGGAAAGGTGTGGTCCCCTATTCTAGATATTGGAACATGCATATCATTTACTTTACAAGGTTTTGTTCAAATAGAGGGTTCTCCTACTTTGTATTCTCAACAAATTCCTCATGAATTATAATCAAATGTATTCTTGGGGGTATGTTACTCTAAAACCTCAAAATATAACATGGAGACATCTTTCAAGAGGCCAAAAAAAAAATTTATCTGTTACAAATCAATTTTGAAGAAAAAATATCATATTAATGTTTGGGAAATATATATAATCAGATTAAATAACTCTTCAATGACACATTTTCCCAACATCCCATAGTAATTTGAGGCTCTCTACAATAAGGGTTGTGAAAACACTTTCTTGTAACCTATCCCTCAAGTCATGAAAATCCTATCTCATATCTACTTAGACATCTCAAATTGTACACTGACATATAGGAAGTAATAAAACCTCCTTCAATAATTTTTTTAAAACCAACCTAGATGACCGACTAAAATGGTACCTAAATTATCCCTAACATATAACTAAGGGTATTCCCAATCCCCATGGGTTGGAGACTAGTTCCTAAGCATCAAGAGAGATCAAGGGGAACTATTTCTCCATAATAATAACCAAAAAATTAATCTAGTTAATAATAATCCACAAATATTTAGTATTATAAAGTCTTCAATATGGGATAAGTATAAACCCTAAGATATAAAAAAAATCCAAAAACTTCATAAAAACTAAAGACAACATAACCACCAATATCTCCTCACAATATGTGGATCACATAACCTTCCTACCACTCCCAACTCCAATTTCCAACTATCAAGAACACCCATCCCCTCCAAGTGGTGATTTTCATTTTCTATACCTAAAAAAATAAATTCTATATATTACCGTATCCATAAGTAGGGTGTGAGAAACACTAGCCCAGTCTGATCCCACCAAGAAATTTCATAAGAAGTCCATATAAAAAAACTAAATGTGATCAATTTAAATAAAAAACAGCATAAAAATATCTCTATAATTCTTAATAAAACATTATTTTGAAAACATTCCAATGGTATGTATAAATTAGTCACAATTAATCATTTCCCTCAAAAAAGGCATGTTTAAGAATCTTGATCAAAAAATGAATGAATAAATAATTTCATAAAACTTGGAATGCATAAATAAATTTTCAATCATAAAATCATAGTTATAACCCCTGAGGTTAGTTACATCATGGATCAAGGATCATCACACATCTTGGTAAAATACAATTCCATCTATGTAGAACTCCATATATCTCAAGACTATATAGAATAGAAGTCCTCCCTAATGAATAAAATCCATTCCCTCATTAATGTTTATGTAGAATTTTCATTATCAATCCATTGCTAGGTAAAGATAATACATGCCTAGAAATATAGTATTGGACTACCCACCCAACTAACTGGGATTCCATGTGCTTCAAGTAAATCAATAAAGGTAAAATCATTCATCTCAATCTAGTTTCATCAATCATCATTCAAGTAGCACAAAATCAAGTTTTCAGACATGCCATTTTATTTCAAAATAAATGTTAAATGGGTTTTCATGAAAACTTATGCCTTTCAAAATAATTAATTTGATTTTAAATCCATAAACATTCCATGAATTATTTTTTAGAGAATCAACATCAAAGTTATTCTTGAAATCATTCATTTTAATTCAAGATCATTTTTTTGGAAATTAACACTTTATTTAAAATTCCATTGCTAAAGAGGATGAATCGCACACACCATTATATTTCAAAAAAATTTATAGAAAGGATCAAATAAAACATTGGAAATCAATTGGAAGTCCATTTTGAATCAAACAAACATAAACACTTTAAATTTATAGGTTTTTCATTATAAATCAACTTAACTGTAACACGATATCGACAAACACCCAACACATGATCTATAAAATGAGTTTCGAAGGGTTAAAATCAATTAAGAGGAAATATTGGAAACAAAATCCAAAAATAACAAATCCATATCCATCAATTAAATAATAACCCATATCCCTTGAATAATAAGAGATAAGAGAAAAAAGGAAATCAAAGTCTAATTAAGCTTACACTTACCAAAAGATATTAAATGATTCAATAAACACATTGATCCATGGATATTTAAGGTTTAATGGGACCAAATTTGTTTTAAGGAGTCTCCAAAGTTGTAAGGGTAAAATTAGTTTGAGGGAGGGGAGTTTAGAGTTAAAATGAGGTATTCAAAAAAGAAATTTACAGTACTACCTTGGAATTTCTCACCCAAATTAGATCCACCAACTAGTTATTGGATGACAATGGCTTTCTGATGGTTCCATGTAGAAACCCTATACTTCTAGGAACCCCACCAGCTGGCTAATGGAGTTCCTGTATGAAATTAATTCTATCATCTAGCCACTATAGGGCTGTTGGACTCTCACTGGTGGGATGGTAGACTCCCACCAGTAGTTAAATGGACTTCATGTAGTAAGTCTCTATTTACAGTATGCCATTGGCTGGATGATGGTTCTCACCAGCTAGCTGGTGGACTACCAATGGCCTTTCTATACACAAACAATTCTACTCTAATCCTAACAATTGGTACATATCACAAACTCTTATACAAGAGTCAAAACCATACCTCTAACCCTTTAAAGGATATATACACGAAGTAAAAACCATGAATCAACACAAAAATCATGAATAGAAACACAAAATAAAGATCATGCCTAAAATAATGTGTCAAGATGTTATAAACTTTATTTAAAAACCCATTTTAAAATAAAATTACAATTAAAAAAACTTTTGTAAATAAGTAGAAAATCCCTATTTAAAACTAGCTAAGCTTATATAATCCATAAACAATAATGAAAACCATCATTAAAAAATTAAAAAAATTACATAACAAGAATAATAATTAAAAAATATAAAATAAACTTAGTACACAAATTAACACTTATTGAATATATTTCCCAATAAATAACCCCCTTAATACTCATATAATTTTATAAGTGAGATAAATTTAATGATAAAATTGTCCTTTAAAATAACCAACCTCTTTAAGAAAACATTTTAAGTATTTAGATAATCATACGGAATACATAATTTCAAATAAAAGAGTTTAAGAAAAAATCAAGAATCACATGGATTGTAAGGAAAAAGTAAAACATGGGAACACCTACTTGGAACAAGTGTAGGTGACGTGAAACCTTCAAGAACAAAGAGAGGAGGGTATAATATGTAGTTAAAACACCCTATGAACCAAGGAGATAAGGTTTTGGAACAAAAAAACACCTAGGATTCATCCACTACCACCCCACAAAAAATATAATGTAAAGATAAAAAGAGGGAAAAAGAAAGTAGAAGTGTGAAGATGATCAAACCATGAGATATATGATAAAAATCAAAGAAGAAAGACAAAATTATCTTGGTGAAAGAAATGTGGGGGGACTCTATTGGGTTTATTCCTGATTGGGTCAAATGATATAGAGGAGAGGCATGGGTTAAATCAATATGGGTGTAATAGGCATTTTACAAAATTTAAAATATGGGAAAGCCACATTTTTTTCCAAACTTTTCATTAACCTTGTGTGACCTACTAGACACACCTAAGAAACTACATGGTTTGGAAAACCATTTACCAACTATGAAAATCACCACTGATAAGGAATTATAGTTTTTATAGGGTTAGCGAAATGGTTAGTACTAACCCTGAGCTAACCGTTTACCTCGACTTGGAAACATAAAATTTAAAATTCTCATGGAATTTCTACCAGGAACTGAAGGAAAAGGATATAAATAACTTATAAATAAAATAATTGGTTATGTGAAGGTTGGGGATTGATATGGATCCATATCATGACACCTATTCATTACTATTTTTTGGAGTGTCCTTCATTTAACACTTAAATGAATGATGTTCTTGCCATTAAATAATCCATATCACATAATATAAATCAAAGAAACCATGGGGGAGGTAAAGACTTGGGGTGTAATCAAGTTGAGTCGAGTTGATACAGTATATTACTCTATCTTGAGCATGATATAAAATTCATATAATATATACTCAACTTGACTAAATATAAGTTATAATTTAAAAACTTTAGCTCAACTCAATTTTAAAATGATTACTTCTGATCATCTCAACTAATCTTGACTAATGAAATTAGCTCGATTATTATAGGAACTAGATATCAATTATGTCATAGATAAAGATCAAAATCAAGATAGACTTATTTTTAAAGGCTGGGGTCGAAGCCTCATTTATTATTAAAGCAAAGAAAATACCTCTTTAACTGGGTAGAGCGAGACCCATTACATAGCCCTGAGGTCCAGTGGGCATTTAGCCCATTACATGGCCCGTAGGCACATTTTTTTGGCCCAAAGCCCATTCTGTGAATAGTATTGCTACAATACCCGTGCTGTTATAGTACTGCACAGTACCCACCACTGCTACAGTACTCTTCCGCCACTACATTGACATGCCGCCTCTAGAGTGCCCGCCGTTGCTATAGTGTCGTCGCTGCTGCAGTACATCTATAGTACCCTGCACCCAATGGGTTTTAAGAATAATAATGTCATGACTCAACCCTACCGGTCTCGATCCGCAACTACCCCAGGACCGTCTCCATAGGCCAGGGACTGGCGACAAGTGCCGAAGGAATAACAATATCTGGGGAGGCCTTTTCCTAAGTACCTGTACACACCAACACAACCCACTCAATACAGAAGTGCAGAGTAAAAGAAAACCAAAGGACAAGATTATATAACCCAACCACAGTCATGCATCAACCTATAAATAGAAAAAAGTAAAGTGTTGAAAATTACTGACAGATACTGAACAAAAAAAAAGGAAAAAGCACACGCCCAACCTGAAAGGTGCCACAACCGAGAAATAGGTAAACAAAAGTAAACAGATGGTGTCTCACACCTGAAAGTCCTACTATTTCTACTGAATGCAGCCCAAGCTCATGTGTCCTCTATGCTCCTCCGTAGTCTCGATCAACTTGTCCCTTGTCTGCAAGGGCACATCAACTATGGGCAAAGCCCAAGCAGGTTTGAGTATAAGGATACTCAGTACGATACCCCGAAAGCTCGAGGGAGAAACAAAGGAGATACCAAAATGGTGATCAGTAGACAGAATAAGGAAGAGTGAAAGAGTATAGAAAATAGAATGCATCTCAACCCAATAGAAGAAAGGGAGTAGACTCTTCCATCCAAAAGGAACTAGACATAGAAATCACGTGGCATACCCTGCATGTCTTTGCCCCTCCTAGAAGGAGAGTAACTGAACCCCAGGAGTGGGGAAAAAGTATGGTGTATACATATATGCTCAACAAGAAACCTGAATGAGTGCGTAAGGGGATCTCTATCTCCAAGCTCAAACCAAGAAAAGTCTCCAACAGTTCTAAGGATATCTATCACTAATGCACAACAGTCCCACACATTAAAGTTGCCTCATCGGTAAGTCGTACCACCAAAAGTCCCGCTCCGGTAATCATGGATAAAAATCAATGACTAGCCTCATCAGAAGGGATGAGTTTGAAAGGAATTGTCAGGTAACCCACTGCCCAGCCCAATTGGAGGGTAAACCCCAAAAGGTCATCGGGTGACCCACTGCCCAGCCCTATTGGAGGGTAAACCCTAAAAAGGTCGTCGGGTGACCCACTGCCCAACCCTGCTGGAGGGTAAACCCTAAAGTCAACGGGTGACCCACTGCCCAGCCTTGCTAGAGGGTAAACCTTGATTTGCCGGTGGGTAACCCACTGCCCAGCCCCGCTAGAGGGTAAATCCAGAATTGGTCCAATAACTTCGCCCTGCCCGTGCCATCACGGGGTGTCTCTAACATCGCGACCGTGCTTTGGGTCGGAGTGCGTCAAAGGAACCTCCGACCAATGACCTTTTATCTTGCTACATTTAAAGAGATCTCAAAATGGGCTCTGCACGCCCAACTAGATTACACCATTGTAATCCTCACGAAAAAACATGCGAGATAGACTACTTACTCGCTGGAAACTGACTCCCGATGAAAAAGTTATTCAACACCGCTTTATGCCCATACTTCGTCTCATGGGGTCCAAAACTTGGTCCCGAAAGAGGCCGGGTGAACTACACCATGGCGATGCTCTTAGAAAAACACACCAAAACGATTACTCATTCGCCCCGAATAGACGTCTAATGAAAAAGTCATAAAATGATGTTCACATATTAAAACACGGCCTATGGGGCCCATGCCTAAACTACATATTTAACACCTAAAACCACCATATACCACTTCGTCATGACGCCAGGGTCACAACGCCGCCGACAGTGCCTTAAACGGACTCCGGATATGTTCGCGCCATCTGAAGGAAGAATCCCGACGTAGTACTTCACGTGAGTGACGCGCCACCAAGCCCCAATATCAGGAATTTAAATTTCTTGACACCCTCTAAAAATATTCACCTCAAGATGAGGATTACACTTCCGTAGATGACACAGAAAAAGGAAACCCGTAGTAAAAGATATGGGTGTTCGAAGACAGGGGCTAACCCCCTTAGGGCTCGACCGGCCAGGGTCGGCCCGCACCGGCCGACCTGGTCCGCAGTGCCGGCCTGCGGCCCTGCCGCACGGCCTGGCCGCGGAACTGCGGTTTACACCGCTGACTGGCCCTCATGTCTGGTCGCTGGTCCGCGTGGAGACCCACTGAAGATGGGTCTCGGTTCCCTCACGGGGTCGCGCGCCGCGACCCCCTGTCTGCCTGGATGACAACCTCCGCCCGCCGCTGCCTAGATCCCACCATGCCATGCGAAGCCACCGCCGCCTGGAGACCTCCATCACACTAAGTATCCTTCCGCCATGCCACCATCCTAGAAACCTCCGCCACCGCTGGAAGCCTGCGGGACCATTGTGCCGACCACCAGACTACCTCTGGAACCGCCAGAAAAAGGAGAAAACGGCCAGAAAACATCCCGGGGTCACCTCAGACACCCTGAAACTGAAAAATTTGATTTGAAAGGATTTTTGGGAAGATAAAATTGACCCCTATGAAACTATGGGCTTCACTCGACGATCAGACAACATTTCAATGCAAAAAAAAGTGCATTTGAAGGGGTTGCGGGAATTTAAATTGAAAATGCACGAGCCTACCTCACTGGGTGTAGCCCGTAGCTTTGCCGACGATCCTCCAAAGTCGTCACGCCTTACCGGAGAGGTGGAGGAGAGGAGAGGAGCTTGTTGAGAGGAATCTTCCAAGGAGAGGAGCAAGGGGGAAGAAGGTGGAGGGGTGGATGTGTTTAAATAGAAAAACACTAAAACCCCCGCCAGTCGGCCCCGTACCCAAACTCTCAACGGGGTCGAGTTTAAGCCGCCCCGAGGGTAAAAACCACATTCTGAGTGCAATGGTATTCTTGAAATTTTAATCCAAGCCTCCTTTCAGAATTTATACTGTTCATGCCTGGGGCCGCTAAATTATGAAAATGCCTCTGGTGGCGTTTTCCACAGAAGGGCCGCGCCCATGAAAGTTATTCCCCTCCTAGGGTAAAAAACACGCTCCGGACTCAAAGATTCCCTCGGTTTCCACACCCGAGCAACCGTTTAGGAGCTATTCTATTTATTTGGTGTGATTTGTATGAATGCACTTAAAATTTAATTCCGGCCATACCAGGGCTCAAAATCACATGCCGTCTGAACGCCCTGCTCTAGAATAACATTAAGAAAATTTCAAAGTCTTACAGGCTGGAAACCCGGTTTCTTACATCATTCCCTCCTTCAAGTTTTTCATCCCCAAAAAAAACTACAAAAACAACTCGGGATACTGATCCCACATCTGTATCTCTCATTCCCAAGTGCTCTCCTACACTCTCTCGTGCTTCCACAGTACACGAACCAAAGGAATGGTCCATCCACGTAGTGCTACTTCTTCTGGTCCTCAATCGCCACCGGGTGCTCCGCTAAGGTGGGTCCATCCTCGTTGTCCAGCTCTCCCAATTTGATAACGTGCGTGGGGTCGTGCAAGTATTTCCTCAGCTAAGACACGTGGAAGACGTCATGTACCCCCTCCAGTTGTGGGGGTAAACCAAGACGGTAGGCCACTTCACTGACCCTGAGCATGATCTCAAAGGGTCCGATGAACCTCAGGGACAACTTGCCTCCCCGGCCGAACCCCCATGTCCCATGCTGCAGAGAGACTCTAAAAAAGACATGGTCCCCCTGCTCGAACTCCAAATGCCCATGATGACGATCTGCATAGGACTTATGTCTGCTCTGAGCCATCCTCATCCGCTCATGAATGACCTGCACCATCTCCGTCGTTACCTACACCAACTATGGACCCACAAGGGAGGTCTCCCCGACCTCTGTCCAGCACAACGGTGACCTGTTGGGTCTCCCGTAGAGGTCCTCAAAAGGTTCCATGCTGATAGTAGAGTAGTAACTGTTACTATACGCGAACTCCACTAAGGGTAGGTGATCCTCCCAACTCAGGACAAAATCTAACATGCACGCCCTGAGCATATCCTCTAACACCTAGATAGTGCGCTCTGTCTTCCTGTCCTTCTAGGGATGAAAATCTGTAGTCATCCGTAGCTAAGTCCCAAATGCCTCCTGCAGGCCTCGCCACAATCGTGATGTAAACCGCGCTTCGCGGTCGGAGATGATCGTCGAGGGTACTTCATGAAGGCGTATGATCTCCCAAACGTACAACCGCCCCGGTCTCTCCATTGAGATCTGCTACCTAATGGCAAGGAAGTGAACCGACTTCGTGAGTCGGTATACTATCACCCAAATGGAATCATGGCCCTTTTCTATGCATGGAAGCCCTGTGACGAAGTCCATAGATATGCCATCCCACTTCCACTCCGAGATATCAAGGGGCTGCAACAACCCTGCCAGAACCTGATGCTCTGCCTTCACCTGCTGTCATGTAAGACATTGAGAAACGAACTCAGATACGCTCCACATTATGCTAGAACACCAAAACTACCACCGAAGGTCTCTCTACATCTTCCCCACACCGAGATGTACAACCAAGGGAGAAGTGTGGAACTACCGCATCACCTCCTCCCACATATCCACTGGTACTATAGCTCGCCCCTGGAACATGATCTCGTGATTCCCTCCTTCAGAATACCCATCAGGTGCATCGCCCGTGGGTATCTGATCACACAGTACCTCGCTGTCGGCATCCCCCAGCTGCAACTCTCTCACATGCTCAAGGAGTGAAGGAGTCAACACCATCGACTGCATGAAAGTTGTATCCTATTGTTCCCCCAAGGTCAGTCGAAGGGAAGACAACTACTCAACAGATTCCCGCACTAGACGAGCCTGGGACTTCCTACTAAGGGAATCTGCTACTACGTTTCCATTCCCTAGAGTGTAGACTATCTCGAAGTCATATTCTTGTAGAAACTCCAGCCAGCGCCTCTGCCTCAGATTCAAATCTATTTGAGTGAAGATGAAATTGAGGATCTGGTGGTCTGAGTAGACCAAAAAACGCTCACCTAGAAGGTAGTGTCTCTATAACCTCAAGGGAAAGACCACTGCTGCCAGCTCTAAATCGTGAGTCTCATAATTCTGCTCATAGGGCCTCAACTTCCTCGACCCATATGCAATTACTTCCCGCTGTTGCATCAGCATGCACCCGAGCCCAGCTCCTGAAGTGTCACAGTACACTACGAACTCAACGCCCTCCTCTACCAGCCTCAAAATTGGAGCACTAGTCAGCCTCTGTCTCAACTCCTCAAAGGCCTTTTGGCACTGATCAATCTCGGTGAACGGTCGTCCCTTCCACTTCAATTCTGTCAAAGGGGCAGTAATCCTGGAGAAATCTTCCACAAACCTCCTGTAGTACCCTGCCAAAACAAAGATGTTCCGTACCTCTGACGCATTCTTGGGTGGATTCCAAGCAAGAACTACCTCTATATTTGTGATATCAATGGCTAATCCCTGCTCCGTAATGACATGCCCAGAAAGTGAACCAACTGAATCCAGAACTGACACTTCGAGAGCTTCCCATACAACTGGTGCTCTCAGAGTAAGTCTAGGACCATCCTCAAATGCTCTGCGTGCTCCTCTTTCGTCGTAGAGTAGATGAGTATGTCATCAATAAAGACAACCACAAACCGGTCCAAGTATGGCTGGAAGATCTGGTTCATCAAATCCATGAAAACGGCGGGGGCATTCGTCATGCCAAAGGGCATCACCAGAAACTCGTAATGCCCATATCGAAAACGGGAATCCATATCCGGATCGATGGTCAATCTTGGAGAACCACTTCGCTCCTCTCAACTGGTCGAAGAGGTCTTCGATCCTCAGAAAAGGGTAATTGTTCTTTATCGTGGCCTGATTCAGGCGATGATAATCCACACAAAGCCACAAAATCCCATCTGCATTTTTCACAAAAAATACTGGAGCCTCCCAGGGGACACACTGGGCCTGATGAATCCCTTCTCACGAAGGTCATCCAGCTGAAGTCATAGCTCCTGAAGCTCTTTGGGTTCCATCCAATAATCCACACATGATACCGGGGCAGTCCCCAACTGCAAATCAATGCAGAACTCCATCTCTCACCTCAGAGGTAGTCCCAGAACATGCTCGAGAAAGACATCCATGTAGTCCTATACAATGGTAGGGATCTAGGTACCTGTAGCATCCACTGCTCCAAGAGCCATGCTCGCCAGCTGGTGTGAAAAAGGTCGGGGTTGCCTGCTCAGAGTACCCATCTACTTTGCTAAGAGGTCTCGTTCACCAAGGATGGTGAACCTTGTCCCATCAGAAAACATGCTTCTGACTCGTCTGTGATGACAATTTATCTGGGCGTGAATTATAGAAAGCCAATTCATGCCCAGGATGACGTCGTAAGGTTCCATTGTGATGAAGAGTAGGTCCCACGTGAAACTACCTCCTCTGAACGACAAGGCTAATGAGGCAAGTCCCCTAGGAACCTCAAGGCTAAGTGCATGTGTCAGTGCCTCTTCTAGAATATCCAACTATCATACCAACAACAACGATATAAAGGAGTGGATGGCGCCTATTTCTACTAGTACCGAAGAAAGCGTAGAGTAAAAACAAAGCGTACCTCGAACCATCTCATGTGCTGGAGGGTCACAAACACCCATATCCTGAAGCTTCCCATGGACCCTACCGCCAGCTCCCTGAGCCTGGCGTGGGCTGCCCGGCGGTGGTAGTGGAAGGACCTTGAAACGCTGCCCCTGACCTCCAAGTCCTGCCGCTCTGCCTGAACCGCCTCCCTGAGAACCACCCTATCCTCTCCTGGGGGATCCCAGGTCTCAGCACTGCCTCTACCGCTTCAGTGCGCCCACTGCCTGCCATGGCTGCTTGGTACGCCTGGTCGGGCAGTCCCATGCTAGGTGACCCCATCCATCACAGGCATAGTACCAGATCTCTCCTGACTTCCCAGTTGCTCCATGACGCCACTACGGTGTACGACCCTACCCCTGAGTCTGCTCACGAAAGGGCCTCCTCGACCAAGGCTCTACTCTCGGCCGCCTGCCTGTCACTGAAGACTCTCCTATGAAGCGGTCATTGCTAGGCCTTGTCAGCTAGCATCCCTCATCCAAGAAGATCTCCATCACGAGCACCCGCTCTAGCACCCCGACATAATTAGGGATGCATAGGGTCACTACACTAGCATGGATCTCCCTACGAAGACCCTACTCAAACTTCCGTGCCCGAAAGTAACTATCACAGATCATATCCTGCGAGTAGCGTGTCAGATCGGTAATATGGGATGAGTACTGTGCCATGGTCATTCCCCCTGATTCTGCTCCAGAAGATCTTGAATCCGAATGGAGCATAAGAAAGAGGGGGAGTACTCCTCCCGGAAGAGCTGCTGAAAGCTATCCCATGTGAGAGATGACTCGTCGTGGGTCTACGTGACCAACCCCCACCAACGTCGGGCCATCCCAAGGAAAATTTTGGTAGCTAGGGATACCATCTGGTCTGCTGGTGTCCGTACCAGCCTAAAAAGTCAGTCCACGAACTCTAGCCAGTCTTCCGCTGCCTGGGGATCCGGGTCTCCGTGTAACTTCTGTGGTCACTGACGCTAAAAGTCTCAGAGCGCACTTAGCCTGCACTCAACCTCAGCCTGTTCTGTCAGTACTAACTACTTCTCCCCAGGTGGAGGGGCTACTTCCGAAGCACTGGGCGGAAGGGGATCATGTGAGGGTCCCTGAACTGATGCGTTGTTACTTGCCTGGTCTTCGTCATGAACTGGAGAGGGTAACCTGGATGGCTGCTGTCTTGTGGGCATCCTAAAAATTATCAAGGATTACCGAGATCAGATGAGCATATATATATATATATATATATATATATATATATCTGTAATAACCAAGGGGAGATGACTCAAAAATGACAGTCAAAGACTCAATTCTACTGAATGCATGATCCAAAGTTCCCTGCAACAAGTGTCTCAGTGTGCCAAGTCGACAAGCGGGTTATCAGGGTCCTGGTGAATGGATAAATCGGTCACCCATACCATCACTGGACTCTATTTCCTAAGAGCCACTCTTGGGAAACGTCGACACTATTGCCCTAAATCCCAACCAATACCTTTTTAGGGACATCTGAAAAATGCCCCAAGGAACGAACCACCTCTGATACCACTTTGTCACAACCCGACCCTACCGGTCTTGAGCTGCAACTACCCCATGCCCGCCTCTATAGGCTAGGGGCTAGTAACAAGTGTCAAAGGAATAACAATCTCTGAGGAGGCCTTCGCCTAAGTACCTGTACACACCCACACAACCCACTCAATGTAGAAGTGTAGAGTAAAGGAAAACCAAAGGATAAGACACTATAACCCAACCACAGTAATGCATCAGTCTCTAAATAGGAAAAAGTAATGTGTTGAAAAGTACTGACAGATACTGAACAGAAAAAGGGAAAAACACATGCCCAACCAGAAAGGTGCCATAACCTGACAATTGGTAAACAAAAGTAAACAGTTGGTGTCTCACACCTGAAAGTCCTACTATGTCTACTGAATGCAGCCCAAGCTCCTGTGTCCTCTAAGCTCCTCTGTAGTCTCGATCGATCTGTCTATCGTCTACAATGGCACACCAAGTGCGGAAAAAGACCAAGAAGGGGTGAGTATAAGGATACTCAGTAGGATGCCTAGAAAGGTCGAGGGAGAAACAAAGGAGATACCAAAACGGTGAGTAGTAGACAGAACAAGGAACAGTAAAAGAGTACAGTAAATAGAATGCAGCTCAACCCAACAGAAGAAAGGGAGTAGACTCGTCCATCCAAGAGGAAATAGACACATAAAGAATGTGGCATACCCCGCGTGTCTTTTCCCCTCCTAGAAGGAGATTAACTGGACCCCATGAGTGGGAAAAAAAGTAGGGTGTATAAATATATATATGGTCAACAAGAAACCCGAATGAGTGTGTAAGGGGATCTCTATCACCAAGCTCAGCCCAAAAAAAGTCACCAACAATTCTAAGGATATCCATCACTAATTCCCAACAGTCCCGCACGTCAAAGTCACCTCATCGGTAAGTCGTACCACCAAAAGTCCCGCTCTGGTAATCATAGAGAAAAACCATTGACTAGCCTCATCGAAAGGGTTGAGTATGAAAAGAGTCGTTGGGTAACCCACTGCCCAGCCCAACTGGAGGGTAAACCCCAAAAGGTCATTGGGTGACCCACTGCCCATCCCTGTTGGAGGGTAAACCCTAAGAAGGTTGTCGGGTGACCCACTGCCCAGCCCTGTGGAAGGGTAAACCCTAAAGTCAACGGGTGACCCATGGCACAACCTCACTAGAGGGTAAACACTGATATGCCAGTGGGTAACCCACTGCCCAGCCTCGCTGAAAGGTAAACCTTAAACTGGTCTGATAACTCTACGCTGCCCGCGCCATCACTTTGTGTTGCTAACATCGTGACTATGCATTGGGTCAGAGTGCATTAAAGGAACCTCTGACCAACGCCCTTTCATGTTCACACATTTAATGAGATCTCTAAAGTTCCTCCACACTCCCAAACAGATTACACTGTTGCAATACTTGTGAAAAAACATGTGAGATATACTAATTACTCGTTGGAAACGGAATCCCGATGAAAAAGTTATTCAACACCACTTTATTCCCATACGACGTCTCATGGGGCCAACACCTCAGTCCCAAAAGAGGTCGGGTGAACTGATCCACTGTGATGCTCTTGAAAAAACACGCCAAAACGACTACTCATTCTTCCCGAACGGACATCTGATGAAAAGGTTGTAAAACACTGTTCACAGCTTAAAAGACGGCCCATGGGGCCCACGCATCAACTCTTGCTTCAATTCCTAAAACCAACCTAGACCACTTTTTCATGACACCAGGGTCACAACCCCACTGATAGCGCCTTAAACGGACTCTGGATGTGTTCTCTCTATCCAAAGGAAGAATCCCAACGTAGTACTTAACGAGAGTGACGTGCCACCGAGCCCCTGTCTCAGGAATTAAAATTTTCCAATACCCTCTCAAAAGATTTGTCTCGAGCCGAGGATTGCACTTCCAAATAAAAAACACAAAATAGACACCCGTAGTAAAAGATACGGGTGTCCGAAGATAGATGGCTAACCCCCCTTAGGGCTGGACCGGCCTGGTCCGGCCGGTCCACCCAGCCTGGGTCGGCCCGGTTCGCAGCGCCGGCCCGCGGCCCAGCCACGCGTCCCCGCCGCGGACCCTCACTCCATACCGCCGACTAGAACTTGTGTCTAGTCGTTGGTCTATGTGGAGACCCGCCGAAGGCGGGTCTTGTTTCCCTCACGGGGTCGCGCGCCGCGACCCCTGGTTCGCCCGCCCGACGACCTCTGCCCACCGCTGCCTGGAGCCCGCTGCGCCGTGCGAAGCCACTGCCACCTGGAACCCACCTCCATTCTGAGGATCCCTCCACCACGCTTCCATCCTGGAAACCGCCGCCACAGCTGGAAGCCTGCCGGACCACCGTGCTGACCACCGCACTGCCCCTAGAACAGCCAGAAAAAGGAGAAAACGGCCGAAAAACATCCCAGGATCACCCCAGAAACCCAGGGACTTAAAAATTAGATCCTAAAGGATTGTTGGGAAGATAAAATATATCCCTACTCAACTATTGGATTCACTTGACGATCAGACAACATTTCGACACAAAAAATGGCATTTTAAGGGGTTGTAGGAATTAAAATTGAAAATGCACAAGCCTACCTCGCTGGGCATAGCCCGTAGCTTCACCGACGATCCGCTGGAGTCGTCGCGCCATGCCAGAGAGGTAGAGGAGAGGATAAGATCTTGTTGAGAGGAATCCACCATGGTGACGAGCAAGGGGGAAGAAGGTGGAGGGGTGGATATGTTTAAATAGAAAAACACTTAAACCCCTGCCAGTCGGCCCCATGCCCGAACTCTCGATGGGGTCGAGGTTAAGCCGCCCCTAGGGTAAAAACCACATTTTGAGCACAATTATGGTGTCAAAATTTTAATCCAATTCTCCGTTTAGAAGTTATACAGTTCACACCAGGGGCCACTAAATTACAAAAACACCCCTTGTGGTGTTTTCCACAGAAGGGCCGCACCCACGAAAGTTATACCCCTCCTAGAGTAAATGGCACACTCTGGACTCAACGGTGCCCTCTGTTTCCCCATCCGAGCAACCATTTTGGAGCTATTCTATTTATTTGGTGTTCCTAGTGTGAACACACTTAAAATTTAATTTCGACCACACTGGGGCTCAGAATCACACACCGTCTGAACGCCCTTCTCTGGAATAACATTAAGAAAATTTCAAAGCCTTACAGGCTCAAAACCCGAGTTCTTACAAATAAACCTCATTTAAGTAACTTTAAAAATACATTTAACCCATAAAAAATAAGAAAATTATATTAATAAACACACCCAGGGGAAAAGAGTATACATTAATAAATATTTATTTAATATTAATAAAGCTAATTTAAGGGACTTTAAAAATACATTAAAAACATAAAAAATAATCCAATTATATTAACAAAAATTATAATAATAAAACAAAACCCTTTCATATTAATCAACATACACTATATAATAATAAAATATCATCGATCACAAACAAAATTAAAAAAATAAAAGACATAATCATATTGTGCATGAAAGTAACATATTAAAAATCATCATCACTCCCTACAACATCATTCACCAATATCTTTTCATTACATATCTTTTTGATTTGTAGTGTACATGTAGAATGAGGCACCTTCAATGATAAATTACAAATTTTGTAATATTTAATTATAGCATCAAAAGGTGATAATGAAAATTATTTAAAATATGATTGAAATATAAAGACTCCAACTAAAAACTGACACACTTTAATTATATATAATAAGAATTGTGGGGTATTTTTTTTAAAATATCATGTTTTTTTAAATCACCATTCTTATATATCAAAAATCTAAATACCCATGTGAGTGTCTAGGCATGTATGCAATTTCCACTCAATATATTTTTTTATCAAATATTATTTTTTTGTAATAATAGGATCAATTTTGTTTGTACCATTATATTTTTCTTACAAAAAAGATAATAATAAGTGAAGTGCCCATCCTTAAAATAAATTCACTCCAAATAAACCATAGCCCACACATACCCATGGATGAAATAACATTTTTTGTTTCATGAATTCATGAACAAATAAAAAAATAAATATTTTACCATATACTTTCTTGGTTTTTCAAAATGGATACAGATCCGGGACTCTACCAAGTATAACTTTAACTATAGATTGATTCATAACCCACTCAAACATAATTTTCCATACCATAATATAACTCCATATGTCCTGAACCAATACATCATTTGATTCCATAACTATAGGATCTGCATCGCAAGGAAGGGTATCCAATTGATTCAACACCGCATTCATAGTAGTTCATGGACCATAGGCCTTAGAGAAACCTTAAACCAAGACATTTCAATGACAATAACCTTTTAAATTTTATAAAGAAACAATTTCATATGTATTTTATAAATTTTAATGCACCACCATTATTTATATTCAAGTAATAAAAATAAAATAAAATTTATAAAAAAATATAAAAAATTAATTTATTTGGAAACTTATTAGAATAAATGATATCATTTGATTCCACCCAACATTATATTTTGTTTTTTGGAAATAAATAGTTAAAACACCATGGATTGTCATGATGCTTTGAAAAAATAGTCATAAAATCATTAAATGTACTTAAAAAATGGTTTTTTTTAGTGTCTAGGAAAATTCCATGGAAATATACTGACAAAAAATTAAAAAAATTGTACTTATATTATAGAAAATTAAAATAAATAATTCTATCACAAGTTTCATTCTCTATTGATTCTATTTCTTTATATAAACATAGAGAAACTAGATTTCCATACACTATAAAAATTGAAACAAAGTCAAAAAAATTCAACGATGTATTGAAACCAGAATTTGGACTAAAATATAATTGATGTTTAATGAATAGAATTAAAAAATTATTAATTATGTATAGAAAATTAATAAACACCAAAGTATATGACCACTTACAGCCTTAAACAACCTTATATTGGAAGAAAAGTTTTAAATAAATCATTGATTAAAAATTTATGAAATGATAAACTGTAGCAAGAGTCTAATAGAAAAATAAATTAAAGATAAAAAACAAACCATGATTGTGTTGCACATTTTTCTATTTGGTCTTTTTAATTAGTTTTATAAATAGAATAAATAACAATATGGCTACTCAAGATTTGGTTTTCTCTATTTAAGTTATCATTATATATAATAGTGCAAATAGTTATAACTTGATAAGAAACTAATAAATATGTGAAAAAATTGTGTCGAGACATAAAAAATACCTTCAACTGATGATGGTTAACATGACATATTATGTGATATATGATGAGTTTAATTTAATATTAATTATTTTTCTTTTATTCTATATAGATGAAAAATTAAAAATAAAAATGTAAAAGATTAATGATTTCAAGGAAAAAAATAAAATAGGTATATAGTAACAAAAATAAATTAAATAAAGCCACTTTACCATATTATTTCACACCATGAAGATTACAATACCATCTCCTCCAAATTTTTTATTAGCAAATAAGACAAGTAAAAATAAATTCAACTTCATAAAACTTAATATTATAAATCATTTGAAAAAACAAAACATTTTGGAAACTATAAATTTTAATTGACAAACAAAAAAATCATTTGACAAAGAAAAATAATAATTTTTAAAAAATAAAAAACTTAACATATAATAAACTAAATTCAACAATAAATTTAGTATTATTAAATTTATAAGCATTAAAATAGAACAAATACAATGATTTTTTTCTTGATACCCATATAAACACATTTATAAAAAAAATAAAGGCCAAAACTATAAAAATATCCAAAAACCAAAGAGTAAAATGAACTAAAATATAAAAAGATATATTTAGTGTTAAAGAACTAAAAAACGAATTCAATTTTTTTTAAAGATAATAAAAATAAAAAACTTTTTAATAAAAATATAGATTCATGAGTAAAAAATATGATGTATTAATATAGAGATATTAAAAAAATATTCACCGAGATAGGGTGTTGGAGGGATATATGGTATCAAGATTCTTAGGAAAAAACATAGGGAATTCAAATAGAGGGGGTGGGGGGGATAAAGTGATGATAAACGAAAAAAACATGGGAGATCAAGCATTGTTTGGGGGAGGGGTAGAAACGGGATCTGATGGTGGAAATGGGAAAGGTGATGCCAACCGACATCTGTGATATGATTCGAGGAAGGTTAGGGGGAATGTGGTGGGAATCAGGGAGTGGTGGGTGATAGATCACTATCGTGGGTGCCCTCAAATGATTAATACGATTTTGGGGTACTTAGGTGCAGCAGAGTGGCTGACCAAGGTCGTCTCTCAAAGGAGGAAGTAGATTTAAAACATCTTTTTAAAGGTTTTCTAAAAATAAAATAAAAGAGAATAAAAACACTACCTGAAATAATGGGGTTGTTTATAGTTTATGAATCTAGAAGAAGTTTTCTGGAAGAAGATTGTATTTTTTTGTTTTTAGTTTTGAAATGAAGTTCGATTAAAATGACACAACAAAAAGATATTTTTTAGACAATATTTAAAAGGCGTAATCGATATAACTCTAGCTCTTCAATCATTTATTAATCATTATCATTTAAATTAATATTAAATTAATTATGATCCCTTAATTTGTTAAATCCCAAACCCTACGAGAATTAACTTTACCATGAAGATGAAGTGAATTTAACCTTAGGCTAACTTCGGAACATGCAATCGCAACACCCTGCTTTGATTGATGTTCTAAGATTAGCTTATGGTCAGTGGTAAATTAAGCCACATAACCACTCTGGAAATGTGGATTAATTGAGTTTAGGGATTGTATTTGAACTCTAAAAATTGATCCCGTGTGGTTTTGAATTACCGGTTAAGGTTGCGCTCTCACAGTTCACACAATTCCCGACCTCACGTGTTTTGTGTTAACTATTCAATTGATTTCTTAGTTTAATTTAAATTAAAAACTCAATTAATAGATCATGATATGAGAATTACAGTAGCTCATTGATTGAAAATAAATGAATGAATAAGGATAGATGTCGATCGATTACTAAAAAGAACTACTCTTCCATGGGTGGCGTAATCATCGTAGAAGCGTTTTGCATGTGCAAAGGTTTATAATGGGTATAACCCAATAACGCTTCTACCCAAGAATTCCATCACCAAGAGAAATATTAAGAGAAGAAATTTAAACAAAACAGAAGAAAATAGAAGAAATAAAATAAGAACAATGAAGTTTATTACATAAACAAAATCATTACAACATGAAGCAGAAGAAGAAGGTTCTGTCGAAGGGATCCTTGCTTCAAGAGATACCCTTATTGAAATGGTTGGAGAACTGGAGTGGATCCACTTCTACTCTTCCCTCAACTTCCCAAAGCACGTCCCAACCCCTCCAAATGAGAAAAACTCTAATTTATAGAGGGGAGGGGAGGAGATATTACAAGTGGTTTGAAGTGTGAATGTGGAAATTCGTCCAAATATTTTATTCCAACTTGCACCACCCATTTGACCTCCAAAACACGTGCATTTACTGGCCTTCCAGAAGGATGATTTGTGAAAAATCATGTCCCCGATATTTCCACAAAATATGGGCTCAATAAAATCCCTGATAAAGAATATATGACCCAAATACAGAACCCATGTCCATTCTGCCGAGTCTAGCCCACCATTGGATTAATAGCCTATTTACTTCTTCCAAATTCACTCTTTAGCTATAGTGTCCTGAATTAAAGTTGTATAACAGTACGTTAGGAACACTGTTACAAACTTTCAAATTCAAATAATATATATAAAAATATTTATCTTCGAAATACTATAGTGCACTATTAAGGGTAAAACTGGAATTTTCACCAAATTTTCAAATGAATGATCAAATCCCAAATATTTTATAAATAAACATATTTAACACAATGTGATGAAATTATTTCATTTATTATCAATAAAATATTCAACAAAATAGTTTTTTATCAGTGGGATAAGAGAGAAGGAAAGGTGGAGGGTGTTATGTCATCTCTAGATGATCTATAAGAGGCTATGTAATATGATTAATATGAAGGGATGGATGTGGAGATGCTCGTTAGGTCACGAGGAGAGCCGAGGAGGAGCTGAAGCAGCACTTGGGGGGGGAGTCGAGTGAGAAGAGGGAGTAAATCAGGGTTTGGATTAGGTTATTTTTATGTTATATATATATATAAAATAAATGTAAATTTATTTATTTTAAATAAAAAATATATATGATTATTAATTTATATATTAATATCTTGATTACCCGAATATGCTAACGAGCTAACCAATTACATTATTTCAATACTCAAACTCGGCTCTACTAGGCACTCAAGTATCTTGATATTGATCTCTAATAAAAAAATCAAGTCAAATTTGAGTATTTTTTGATTAAATCTCAAGTATATTATGAGTACCACTATATCATTTACACCCCTAGTAACAATCAAATGCATGAACTCATATGAAAATAATATCATATTTTGTATTTTATGATATGATATAGGTAAGAAAATCATCCCATTATTCATTTATGATACATTAATATCATAATTTGTGACATAAATATCATGCATAAAATACCTTATGAATCAATTTAGTCATAATACCTTTTTTTTATATCCATAAATATCATACTTTCACTAAAATATGATAAGATTATTAAGAAAAAATTCCCAACTCTGTGAATTCATCTAAAAATATTTTGGATATAGTTTATAAAACCCTTTTCATGTTGGAATTGTTTTTTGAAAAATTAATCCTTATCTATTGACCTAACCATGTGAACTTGAGGGCCTTAGTATGATTGAAAAAAATATGAAATCCTATTTTCATAGATGTAATCAATAAGTGACCTCGAGAAATGTATTAATGCTACTCAAACTACTAAGAGGTTTGGTGTGATATCTATCAAACATAATCCTATATCATATAGAAATGTACTCTACAAAATGTATCATATAAATCATATAGATACCTATATAATCCCTTTACCCATGACATTGATTGTCCACTAGACATGGGAAAATTTCAATATAGTATTGGCTATCCCGTACTTTTTTTCTTCACTGAAAAAAACTGACATAGTTGATGAATACATCACATTCCATTAATACAGCTAGTGGGAACATCACATTCCCATAATCTAAGTATCTGAACACATCTCATATGATTCAAATAATAATGATCATGAATATCTTCAGTCTAATTTAGTCAAGGTCCAGTTTTATTTTCTTGTCTTATAAGTGGAAAAATCCAATCTTGGTCAATATCTAATCAGTTAAAACATACCCAACCACCCCCTCATTATCTAATCGATAATGGATTTCATAATAAAATTATCAAAGTATAATGTTTCTCATTCTAGGTATCTCTCCAATATTAGGTAATAAGGATTGATACTAAGAATACTCCCCTAAGTATATTAATGATTGTATTAAATTTTGTAGGATATAATTGGTGGGTTAGTCCAAATAATAAATCTCCACTTATAATTTCATGAGACCACTACTCAAGATAACCTTGAAATATAATAAAAACCTATAAAAATCTATGATGGTCATTGATTAGGGGAAACTAAAATTCATACATTGGGGGGATATTATCGTTATACCATTCATGTAAATTAAATTGTTGCACACATGAATGAATTATAAATGGAGATCTCCATTATTATAAATACATCATACATTATTAAACTATTAAATCAATCGTTTATGTATTATATACCAAGTGATTCTACATGACACTCATAATTTAGTTGCATTAATTTTTTATTTAGTGGATCCACTACATTTTCTTAAGTATCCACTTAAATGATGCTAACATCATCGATATCGACAATTTATCTTATAAGATGATATTTTAGGAGGACGTGTTTGGTCCCTTGGTGAGACCATGGTTCCTTTTCTTAAGAAATTACTCCATTGTTGTCATAGTAATCTCAATCACTCCCTTGATGCCTAGAACCACCTATAGTTTAGAAAATAAATTCCTAATATAAATATTTCATTTCACAACATTTGATGAGACCATGTCCTCCACCACTATTTTTGAGTTTTTTTGGTGTCTTTTTTGGAACTCTTCTGACTGATAGCTCCAACATTTAGGAAAAATAAAAAACCAGATTGAGATTTCATGTTATATCAATCATATTAGAAACTTTCATATGTGTTACCCTTTCCCGAGTTCTCATACTCTTATTCAAATACAAAGAACATATTATTAGACCTTCTTAATACCTGAAGGATGTTATTCACAAAAATCCAATGAATCACAGTAGGATTGGATTAGTGTCTCCTTGTAATTCTAAGCGAATAGGGAGCATCAATTTAGGTACACAATATGAAATAGATGAAAGAAAAAATTACAGATACATAGGTAATTCTATAGATACTTTCTAACTTCAATGATCCAAAATCTTCTTAAGATTAATGAAATGAAAAACCAGTAAATAATGCCTTTTAGATTTCCCCAAACAAAATCTATGTAGAACTTCACCAATGTACTTGTCTAGAATCCGTTAAAGAAACATCTTAAATATATATCTATAGATATTAATATATATTATATATGTTTTTTCACCCTTTTATTTCATTGAGAATAATTTTACCAACCATATTAACATTTCCTCATTATCATTTTCTATAAGAAATCCATATCTCACAAGCTCTGGAATAATCCTACTAGATCTTCAAGGTCCTTTTGTAACTTGAGTTGGTTCTTCTTCCACAACTCTTTTTATTACCTGCTTAACTTCCACCTAAGGAACACTTCCTATTATTGGTATTAAAATTATCCAAGTTCAACTTTACTCCCATTGACTCATCGACTAATTTGTCCCTTCTTAAGTAAAACACCATATTGGGAAACAAACACTTTATGTTTAGTAGAATTGTAAAGGTACTATCCTGTAGTCACTTTGGGATAACCAAACAATACATTTATTTTATTTAGGGTTAATTTTATTAGAATAATAATTCATAACCCCAAATACTTATAAAATACATATTAATACATTCTTCATTATATGTATCATATGATTTATTTATGATTTATTTATATAGAACATGGTTAATTAGGTAAGAAACAGTAACCAGAGAATACCCCAAAGAATAATAAGAAGGAACATTAGAACATCATTTATATATCCATTTCCAACAAGGTATTATTAATTCTGTAAGACACACCATTACACTTTTGTATTCTAGGTGGAAGGAGTTGTGGAACAATTTCACAATATCTCAGATGCTTAGTGAATTCTAGGATTAAGTATTCGCCACCCCAATCTAATTGGTGAATCTTAATACACCTTCCTAGTTGGTTCTGCACATAGTTCTAAAATTCTATGAACTTTTAAAAATATTCATAATTATGTCTCATTAGAAACAAATATCCATGCCAACTAAATTCTTTGATTAAAGTAGAAAAGTAACTAAATCTACCACCTTATTAATCCCTTGTTGGTTCATATACATCACTATTCATGAGATAAAATAGTCCAATATTCCTTTATCCCATTATACTAAATAATTATTTGGTCATATTTCCTAATATTAAAGATTAAAAATTTTCAAATGATTCATAATTTAATGGTACCAATAATACATCTTTATAGAGTCTTAGAATGTGGTTCTCATTTATATATTGAAGGTGATGATCTAAAAGGTTGGTGTGATTAGAATCAATCCTCAAATTCTTATTTAGAATGTTATAGACAATATTATACATGTCTTGAATGTATAAACCATTTAATATATCCTCTATGCCATAAAAATTTCATTCATATTTATATATAACTATTGGATGTTCACTAAAACTATATGCAAATGATGTATATAGATTAAGGAAACATTGAATAAAATATATCCTTAATCATAAGACCAATATTATATTGGTTCCAATGTAGTCTAGTCACATGAGATACAACATGGCCATACTTTTTTCTTCAGATAACACTGCCACATTACTCTCTCATAGTTTCCTCCAGTTAATAATCCATGATATGGATTAATTAATGAGTGAGATGTTCATTGAATGAGTTAAATGAATGTTACACCAATATAAATTAATTTATATTGATATGACAAATTTTATTTTATTAAATGAAGACATAAATAACTTCTTATAAAAGGGTAAGTGGTTACCTTCACATAATGTGATGATGATGATCAGTTTCATGTAAAGCTTGTATAATCTCTCTTGTTTCTAAATCATCATTCATCAATTCACAATGATGTTTATAGAACCCCTTCATGTGTATGGGAATCCTCAATAAATATTATGGGATCATTTGGTCAATTTATTAATTATGAAGGTAGGAAAAATCATTTTTTCTTCAGTGATTATCATCAATCACACTTCATCAAGATAGAGGCTATTGAAAATACATTTTAGGCACACTATACCCATGGTGTTATTTATTTGCATGTACGTTTGATTCTATGATGTATAGTTTGAGATATATATGGGATTTATTACACATAATTAGATCGTAGGATTATCCCTTGAATCCCTTCAGTGGTATTAAATCCATATTTCTTATCGAATCAGCATGTTTGTTTCACTGTTAAATGAAGAACATGCTTTATGAAACCATAACTATTTTTACTTCACTTAACACTATTTTATCTGATAGAATAATGTTATAGCTACACTTTAATTTATATTAAGCTATTAATGTAACATATAGTATACTCTCAACATGTGTTAATAAGTTATTGTATTTTGTATTACAACCATGGAAAATAAAGTTTTTTTCTCGACCCAATGTTGCATTGAGTTTCAACATAATATCATGATTAGGCCTTACATGTCATTATGAGATAATGAAATATCAATTTCTATATATAATTAACAAATATAATGTTGAATAATAACCACTACCGAATGATTTCAACGTTAGAATTTATCTTGGTAGTTTACTCCTTCATTAATCATCACACTATACAGGGTGTCATTGAATTCTCTTATAGCCACCCTACTATATGACCACTTCGACCATTCCACCCTGAAAAGTGGTAAAACTTCCTTGTGCCTCCTTGTAATCTCATTTACAGTGTCGACCTCTATTGGATATCTATATTACAAAAATACATTTAGGGATAATTTAATATTGAGTGAAAGTAAAAAAATACAATTTTTTACTTAGTTAATTTCTCTTATAATTTGTAATTTTTTTTAAATTACAAGTGTAATTATTAATAAAAATATGTTTCTATATTCTTAAATAGAATATAAAAAGTTTATAAGAGGGTTTAATATTAAATAATGTTTTTGTTGAATTTTTTATTAATTTATATTTTTCATGTTTATAATTTTTTATAGAATGATATTAATTTGTATTCATATATTTATATGATAGGTTTATTCTAAAAATAGTGTCTCATGTCACATTCTAGGTTCGATATAATTAGATTGAGATTTTTTATCAACCTTAACCTCATTTTTAGTGTTATAAGATTAATAATTATAGTTGAATACACTTTATATGTAATATTCAAATATTATATATTTTTTTTTTGTAATACATTCATTAGCGTATGGTGTACATAACACTAAGATTTATGAAAAATGTGTTATACTATAAAAATATTATCATTTAAATATGACCATTATAACCTATCAATTAAATTGGTGGTATAAATATAAAAAATAACATTATAAAAAATATATATAAATCTTTTATATAATGAAAATAAATTTATTAATTAAAAATAAATAATTACTCGATTTTCAGTAAATTCATTTTATGCTTCAAAAATAAGTTTTCTTTAAAAATAGTTTTTATTTCATTTTATGCATGAAAATTATAATCAATATATAACATTTTAAGAAATTTTAATTGAGGAAATAAATGTAATTTTCAAATCAACATTTAAATATTAACTTAGGGTCAATTTTTGGGATTTTTTTGAAAAATTTAATTTTTGTATAAATAGTAGAAAATACCGATTTTTTTTATGAAAACCGTTTTTATTTTCATGTATTTACAAAGTAAAATTCTATTTTAAATTATTTTTTAAATTTAAGTAGTTAATGTTTTTTAAATATAATCTAATTAATTTCATTTGGATCAACATTACACATTATATTTGTATAAAAATAATTTTATACCTAAAAGGCATTTTCTAGAAAACCTTTTTTCGGTATGTTTTGTGGGGTTATTTTAATTAATTCATACCACATATAAGGATTTAATTAGATAAAATTTAATAGATATTTTTAATCATTATTAAAACTATTTTTAATGTGTCCAATTTAATTTTTTTTTCATTAAGAATATTTACATTATTAAAAAAGATAACTACCGTGGTAAGAGTTAAAAGAGGTTGGAAAGGTTAAAACTAAAATGATAATGGTTAAAATGACCTAAAATTTTGTCTAAAGCATATTATATATACATATTTCAACCCTATATCATCTTCTATTCGTATATGAGTCATTTTGGAGCCATTTATCTTGATTAAGACAATAATATAGCTTAATCTTTTGGAAAATTCCAAGTGTATCCCCACCCTCACTTATAAAAAGACACCACCTATCCCCTATTATCCACACTAAAAGAGTATCTTATCTGAGAAAATACCAAAAAAAATCATTTCCTGACATAACTATCCATGTAATATAGGTATTTTTTTATCATAATACCATCTTAAGAAGGATTTAGCTTTAAATCTACCGAGGTTGTCTAAAGAAGAGGTGTAGTAGTAAACCGAGTGTTTTTTTTATATTTATTCTCTTAAATCCTTCAAAACTCTCATAATAATTATGATATAATAAAAAAATTATATCCAATATACTAAAATGTTAATATATTTATGGTATAACCCCTTTTCATTGACTTATCCATCTAATAGAAAATGAAAACATCTTTCATGCATACGTGCGGACTACTACCTCAAAAAAGACGATGTATTTAATTTTTCATTACCGCCTCTTAATGGGTGGTCATAATATTGGATATAAATGAAATAATATTATATATATCATATAAATTTTATTCTATAATGATAAATAAATATTCCAATTATTTCTTTAACATATATTGAAAAATAAAAACATCGCTCGTGTGTACGTGCAGACTACCACATCACGAACTAATGTAATTTATTTCCACCAACACCGCACATAGATGGTATATATTTGTATATTTTAAGAAATAATATGGTATTTAGTATTTAATTATTATTATATAAATATAAAATAACACTTATCTTATATCCTTTAGGGTTTTTGAAAAAATAGAAATGTTAATTATGAATATATATGGACCACAATCTCTATGTCATACCATAATTCATTTTTCATATCCACCTTAAAAATTTAGTTCTAAAAGTATAAATAATGCATAAAAATAATAATTATAACATTATTAAAATTCTGTAAATGATATAATCATGATCTATTTGACCATAGTCATCCTACTTATGTATTTTGGACTTATGAACCAAGCATCCTCAAAACAACAAAACTAAAATTAATCAATTAAGTGAATAAGCATGACATGGTAAAAAGTGAAATTAAAAGAAACAATAGAAAGGTAATTTACTTGAGAAATATTCTTAATAAAGTAAATAATTAACATAACTTTATCATTTATAATGATAAATAATTTACGTGAAAATTAGGCTTAGGTAAGATATTTTTAGTCTTAATTTTCATTATTTGAGACTAAAGTTATTTTCACTACATTTTTTATTTTGTGCAGTGCATAAAATACCTTATGTTTGTATTTTATCATTATTCTCCAAAAATTAATTTTTTTTCAAATCTATTTAAAGTAATTTCCTTCAAAGTTTCATTGGTTCAAAATTTATCAAGTCTAAAGAGATATTCTATCATAAAACCAAGTTTTAAAATGTTTTAAAGATTTTTTTATAATATTTTTACTCCATGTATATTTTAATGTCCCAGATTTTTCGATGTATTATTTTCATATTATATGGGAATTATTTCGAGACCAGGCTCTGAGACGGCGTGCAGTTCCAGGGCCCGGTTTATCCCGGAACAAATGTTTGAATTTAATTTAATAATTAAATTACGCGCACGTGTGGTTTTCCTGAAAAAGTGGTAAAACTCCTGAACGGGTGCTCGGATCAGAAATCTGAGGGCACTGTTGCATTCAGAACATCGATTTTACCTAAGGCGAGGCCTAACATCGGCCGGCGTAGGTCGGTGGTAAAATCAGGTTTTTGGACGCAATAGTAATAAAATATTTAATTAAAATATTTTATTTAAATCTTGTTTCTACGGTGATATCTTTTAAATCTTATATCTTTTGTTCTTTTTAAATAAAGGCCTGCACAGGGGGTCCAGGCTTACAAACCTCAAACCCTGAAATCCTTGGCGGCTCTGGAGGCTCTGGAGAAAACCTCCCAACGCGGCGACGATGACGCGACGAGAGAATATTCTCCAACAATCACAGTAAATCCAGGTAGGATGATTGTTATTGATTTCTCTTTCCCCCATTTTTGATTTCTACGATGAACATGGACTAATCAACGAACAAATTAGCCCACTAATCGATCGTTTTGCGGGCGGGTGCGATTTGGAGTTTTATCAGGAAATCAAATACTTGAGATTTATAATCCATTAATTTTTATGGTTTTGATCTAACAGCGACGAACCCAGATCGTCACGAACAATGATCGAGCTAAGTCCCCCTTGTTTAATTATTGTTTCTTTTCTCCCTCGCGTTCTTCATTGCATTCTACATGTTCTTGGAGGAAATCGATTGTTGCACATTCGTTTGTTGGCGCAATGATCCAAGATTCAAGATCCAACCCCAAAGTAATGCCACAGAGGTGCGACGATGGTTCCGGCAAGCGATTCATAGCGGTTTGAGAGATTCAGGTTTTTGGGTGTTTTTCTTCGGATGGATCATTTGAGGTTTATGATCCAATTGGAAGACCAAAAACACCCGTTTCAGTGTTCATATGATAAGGCAAACCCAACCCTGGAGTATCAGAATGAACGGACGAGAAAACGAAGATCCGGAGGATCGGCCGAAGCGCGAGGAAGAAGACGGTGTTTCTGGAAAAATCCTGACTACACGCCGTGTAGTATGGGCTACACGGCGTGTGTTCGTCGGTAGGGCTAACCGGCGTGTACTCTAAGAGTACACGGCCACGGGAAGGGTACACGGCCAAGGACACGCCGTGTATACCCCTCCCCGGCCAGACCTGGCCAGATACACGGGATACCCCATGTACTGGTACACAGACAGGCGATGCGGACACGGGCAGAGACCGTGTACGGGCACATGGCCAGCGTACACGGAGCGAGCCCAGGTGATCGAAAACGACGTGTGATTTCTTCTACACGTCGTGTAGTTGTTTTCTATCCGACAAGCCAAATGACGCGGGCCGGTTACACGGGCAGCACCTGGGGTCAAGGAACACGGCGTGTACTTTTCTACACGCCGTGTAGTTTGGTTTTGCAAGGCTTGAACGAAGGACACATGTTGTTTACACGGGCAGTAACCGGGGTCAAGGAACATGGCGTGTAACCATACTACACGCCATGTAACTTTTTCTTCATGTCTTGAGCCACTTGCCTTCTGTGACTTGGACTAGTTCTTAGGGTTCGTACCCTTGGTAATCCCCTAAAGGTTCTGGTATCAATTCCTTTATACAGGAGTATGATCCCTTCAACAGAACTCCCTGAATAGAGTTTTTGGAATCCCCTCTGTGAGACTTAGAGCCGGATCCTCTATTCATTCCTGGAACCCTAGGTAGAGTTCTTGCTATCGACGTGACTAACTTTACCCGGGCGCCGATCCTCTGCTTAGCAGATTACTTAGACTGAGTTGTTGAAATCACCCCATGACTTGGCTGTGTTCCTCATCTAAGCATCTTGTTCCCAATGTACTTGTGGAGTGTGTTCTCCCGGAACGAGTACTTCACGTCTCTCTCTTCAGACCTAGGAGTGTGTTCTCCTGATGGTATGCTTAGTGGAATCTTCGAGTTGGAACTTATTGGGGGTTTCGCGATGGTCTCCTGTGTATGAGTATATCGGGATATTCTTGTTATATGTTCCATAGACATATACTGTGTAGAGATGACTGTACCTTTCTTCATTGTATTTTTCCTTTGTTGTATTTTCTTTGTAGTTTTGGGGGTGTCCTACTAGGTACTGTTATACTCACCCCTGCACGGGCTTTACCCGCACGTGTTGTGTCTTGTGCAGACGAGCGAGCCTTTGACAGGATTCTAGGTGGACCAGGACCAGACGTTGCTCGGTGAGATCAGATAGGCCGAGGTGCATTCCTTCAGTGACGGGTTGCAGTCCCAGTACCTTTCTCTATAGGTTGGACTTGTTGCAAACTTTCTTTTGGTGGGCTTGTACTTTTGGCCCAGGATTTTACTTTACTACACTTTACTTCCCTATCGTACTTTGTTGGTTCTATTTTCGTGTATGCATGCATCTTTTCCTTTTAGTAGTTTTTAATTTTCATCTTTGTGGGCTTGAAGATGTGTGTGTGTGTGTATAGGTTATAGGCAATGCCTCCCATGTTAGTAGCATGCCTACTCGGTGCTAGTCACCAGCCCCTGGCCTATTGGAGGCAGGATTGGGGAGTTGCGGCTCAGGCCCCACTAGGACGGGTCATGACAGAGTGGTATCAGAGGTGGTCGGTTCTACCTTAGGACCGAGAGTCTGTGAGTTGGTTTGGGGAAACGGTGTTAAGTGTTTCGAGTTCGGCTCTCAGGCCAGGGACCCCAGTGTTGGTTCGGCGGCCGACGTATCCATACACCAGAACTCTGATAACTTGCTTTTCGACTCGGAACATGAAAACACTAGTTGCATGGAGAAAAATAATGGTACATGAATCATATAGGAATGGGTTGTGGTTTCCATGTCCTTCTTGAGTCATCTCTCCAGATATACTCACTAACTGTGATACATCTTGTTTATTAAAAAGGATGCCTCCGTAACACGCACCCGTTAGGATCCAGAAGATCGATCACGAGGGTGACCCCCTCAGTGATGAAGCTTCGATACAGGGACCAGATCCCCCAGTTCTACCACCAGGTGGCATGCCAGTTATTCCACCACCTATGGGGCAGTGTTTAGCACCTTCTATACCCGTGGAGGAGGCGCGCAGGCTGAGAACCCTCCACGAGTTTCAGAGACAGAGACCCCTCAGGTTTTGAGGTGAGCCTAACCCTTAGGCAGTAGAGGACTGTCTTGAGGTAGTGACCAGATTCTTCCGTTTGGTTAGGACATCAGTAGACCAGATGGTGATCCTGGCAGCAAGCCTTCTGTAGGGCTCGACAGGGCGATGGTGGAGTTTAGTCATCCAGACTCACAACGAGGCGACCCTTGCATGGTCGGAGTTTGAGCATCTCTTCAGAGAGGATTTTTCACCGGTTACCTTGAGAGTAGTACATATATAGGATCTTCTTCATCTCCAGCAGGGAACCATGAAAGTGACTGACTATTCATCTAGGTTTACCGACCTCTCATGGTACTCGATGGATATGGTCAGAGATCAGTACTTCAGAGCTCGTACTTTTAAGAGGGGATTGTGCAGAGATATCCGAGCTAGAATAATCCCTATGAGAATTCCTACTTATGCTGGGGTGCTTGAGTAGGCTTTGGTGGTCGAGAGCTTCCTGGCAGAGCAGGGACAGCCGACAGTTGTCAGTAGTGGGTGAGCTGGAGCAGAGACCTCGGTGGCGGGGATCTGACGTCAGGGACCCAGGCTCAGGAGACATTTCCAGAGGAGATCCCAGGATAGGGGATCAGCCGTACAAGGTTCACAGGGTGCATCCAGCCAACCTCGAGAGAGGCGATGTTACTCATGTGACGGAAGGGGACATCTCGCTCGAGATTGTCCGACCCGTCATACTACTGACACGAGAGCAGTGGATGGACCACCGAGGCAGAGGCAACGTGTGGAGAAGGCAGATCCGCGAGGCAGTAGACATGGCAGAGGAGCTGGGAGAGCAGCTGGAGGTGGTCGGCATTTTGACCCTTTACCACCACCACTCTCAGGAGGTCCACCCTAGGCTCAGGGAGCTGGTGGACAGAGGCAGGAAAAGCTGCAGGCAGCAGAGGATTATGACCCAGGTACTCCCGGAATGATTAGAGGTATTATCTGTGTATTTTCTACTTTGGTTGCCGTATTGACAGACACAGGTTCTAGTAATTCCTTTCTGGATGCTCATCTTGTTCGAGACCTTGAGATTCTAGTTGAGCCGTTGACTCGACCCTTACGCTTAGAAACACTGACTGGAGAAGATTTAGAGATCACACACCTTTGCAGGTAGTGTGACCTGACCCTTGGAGGTGAGAGTTTCAGTTGGAACCTCTTTGTGGTAGCGTCGAGGCCTTACAATGTCATTCTTGGCATGGATTGGTTATCCACAGTTCATGCCCAGATTGATTGTTTCAGGCGAAGGGTGCGGTGTGTCTGCAGTGATGGAACGAGGTTCTCTTTTTTCGGTGAAAGAGAGACCCAGGCAGTGTAGGATGGACTCGTGCATAAGAGGGAACAACCAATTTCACACCAGTTGACTAGCCTAGCCCTTGGCGTGGCAGATGTTGCAGGTTTTCGGTTCCCAGTAGTGGTGGCTGAGTACGAGGACGTCTTTCCGGAGGATGTCCCTGGGCTACCTCCCCGTCGAGAGATAGATTTCTGCATTGATTTGCAACCCAATATGACCCTGATATCAACATCGGCTTATCGGATGGCTCCTGCAGAGCTTCGTGAGCTGAGGATGCAGCTGGACGACTTGCAGAAGAAGGGCTTTGTGAGACCCAGCGTTTCACCCTGGGTGGCCCCAGTGCTATTTTCCAAGAAGGTGGACGGGATCTTGAGGCTGTGTGTGGATTACTGGTGCTTAAATCAGGTGACCGTGAAGAACCGGTATCCACTACCAAGGATCGATGAACTCTTTGACCAGTTGAGAGGGGAACGATGGTTCTCGAAGGTTGATCTACAATCAGGCTATCACCAGTTATGAGTACGGGAGGAGGATATATCGAAGATGGATTTCATATGTCTCTATGGTCACTATGAGTACTTGGTGATTCCCTTCGGCGTGACGAACGCCCCGGCAGTGTTCATGGGACTCATGAACCGGATCTTTCAGCCTTATCTAGACCGGTTTGTGGTGGTCTTCATCGATGATATCCTTGTGTACTCTGCGTCCGAGGAGGAGCACATGAGACACCTAAGGATGGTTCTGGACACACTCCGAGAGCACTAGTTGTATGGCAAAATCTCAATTTGTCAGTTCTGGTTACAAGAGGTCCACTTTCTGGGGCACGTTATCACAGCAGATGGTGTAGCAGTGGACCCAGCAAAGGTGGAGGCAGTGCTAGCATGGGAGCCACCCCAGAGCGTGACAGAGGTGCAGAGTTTCCTTGGGTTGGAAGGCTACTATCAGAGATTCATCCATGATTTATCCAGGATTGCAGCACCCATGATAGCTTTGACCCGAAAGGGACAACCTTTCGTGTGGACCGAGAGATGCCAACAGGCTTTCCAGCAGTTGAGACTGAGTCTGACGAGTGCCCCGATCTTGAGATTACTGGAGGAGGGTGTTGAGTACGTAGTGTTCTGTGACGCATAAGGAACTGGGATTGATTGTGTCTTGATGCAGAGACAAGCGGTGATTTCCTATGGCTCATGTCAGTTGAGGCCACATGAGCAGAACTACGCGACCCATGATCTTGAGTTGGCAGCGGTAGTCTTTGCATTGAATATGTGGTGGCACTACCTGATGGGCGAACGGTTTACTGTCTACTCTGATCACAAGAGTCTCAGATATATCTTTTCTCAAAAGGATCATAATTTGAGACAATGGTGATGGCTTGAGTTCCTCCAGGATTACGAATTTGAGATCGTTTATACTCCTGGGAAGGGGAATGTGGTGGAAGATGCTCTCTGTAGGAAATCCAGTTCGCAGTTGCTGGATGAGGTGACAAGGCAGTTGGCCTCTTTTCAGTTGTCCTTCATGGATAAAGATGAGGGAGCTTACCTTTAGTCAATGGTTGTTACCCCTCCACTCTTACAGCGAGTCAGGGAAGCACAGTGCGAGGATGCAAGCTGTGAGACTCTACATTCTCAGATATCCACAGGTGATGTGGCTGATGGATTTTCAGAAAGAGGGGAGCACATTTTCCTTTTCAGAGGGCGCATGGTAGTACCAGTGACATTGTGGGAGGAGGTTATGAAGGAGTTCCATACATCCCCTTTGGCGGTGCATCTAGGCATGGAAATGATGTACCAGGACCTCCGATGTCAGTTCTGGTGGCTAGGGATGAAGAAGAGTGTGGCAGAGTTTGTTTCTTGGTGCCTTACTTGTCAACAAGTAAAGGCTGAGCACCAGGTTCTAGCAGGTTTGACTCAGCCCCTTAAGGCACCAGAGTGGAAGTGGGATGAGATATCCATGGACTTTGTTACGAGTTTACCATGCACGTCTAGGGGACACGATGCCATCTGGGTGGTCTTCGATCAACTAACCAAGTCGGCCCACTTCCTAGCCATACGGGAGCAGAGTTCAGTAGAGAGCTTGGGATGCCTCTACGTGCAGGAGATAGTTCGACTTCATGGAGTACCATCCACGATCATCTTAGATCATGATGCTCATTTCACATCCTAGTTGTGGAAGGGATTGGAGGAAGATTTTGGGACTTAGTTACGCTTGAGCACAGCGTTTCATCCCCAGACTGATGGTTAGACAGAGCAAACCATCCAGGTCCTAGAGGATATGCTACGAGCTTGCATACTTGACTTCGGTCATAGCTGGGAGGATCACCTACCACTAGTGGAATTTTCTTATAACAACAGTTATTATTCTACTATTGGTATGGCACCATTCTAGGCTCTATACGGGTGACCTTACAGGTCGCCACTTTGCTAGACTAACCCGGGAGAGTCAGCACTCATGGGCCCAGAAATGGTGAGAGCTTCTACAGAGAAGTTGCATGTTATCCAGGATCAGATGAAGATTGTACAGAGTCGGAAAAAGTCTTACGCCGACCGGAGGTGGAGGCCTTTGGAGTTTGAGGAGGGAGACCATGTGTTCCTTCGGGTCTCACCTCGACGAGGATTGCAGATATTTGGCCGAGGCGACAAGATATCTCCAAGGTTCGTTGGCCCTTTTTAGATTCTGAGTAGATTTGGCGAGGTGGCGTATCGCTTGGATCTACCTCCTCAGATGGACCGAGTACACAAAAGTTCCATGTGTCGTAGCTACGGAGGTATGTGCATGATCCATCGCACGTCATCGACTAGGGCGAGCTGGACATAGACGATGGAGCGACCTTTGCTGAGTACCCAGTGGAGATCGAGGATCTGCAGGAGAAGATCCTTCATGGACGAGCTATTCCCTTGGTACGTGTCCGGTGGCAGCACGGGGATCTCCATGAGAGCATGTGGGAGCAGGAGGCTCAGATTCACGTGCAGTACCCACATCTTTTCGAGTAGCCAATGTTTTGGATTTTCGGGGACGTAAAATCCCTAAGGAGGGTGTGATTTAATGTCCCGGATTTTTCCATGTATTATTTTAATATTATATGGGAATTATTTTGAGACCAGACTCTAAGATGGTGTGCAGTTACGGGGCCCGGTGAGCCCGGAATAAATGTTTGAATTTAATTTAATAATTAAATTATGCGTGCATGCGGTTTTCTTGAAAAAGTTTAATAACTCCCGAACAGGTGCTCAGATCAGAAATCTGAGGGTACTGTTGCATTCAGAACAGTGATTTTACCTAAGGCGAGGCCTAACATCGGCCGGCGCAGGTTGGTGGTGAAATCGGGTTTTTGGACGCAACAGTACTAAAATATTTAATTAAAATATTTTATTTAAATCTTGTTTCAATGGAGAGATCTTTTAAATCTTGTATCGTTTGTTCTTTTTAAATAAAGGCCTGCGCCGGGGGTCCAGGGTTACAAACCTCAAACCCTGAAATCCTTGGCGGCACTAGAGACTCTGGAGAAAACCTCCCAACGCGGCGATGACGACGCGGCGAGCGAATCTTCACCAACAAATGCAGTGAATCCAGGTAAGATGATTGTTATTGATTTCTATTTCCCCTATTTTTGATTTCTATGATGAACACGGACTAAACGACGAACAGATTAGCCCGCAGATCGATCGTTTTGCGGGCGGGTGCGATTTGGGGTTTTATCGGGAAATTAAATACTTGATATTTATAATCCATTGATTGTTGTGGTTTTGATCTAATGGCGACGAACCCGGATCGTCACGAACAACGATCGAGGTAAGTCCCCCTTGTTTAATTCTTGTTTCTTTTCTCCCTCATGTTCTTCATTGCGTTCTACGCGTTCTTGGAGGAAATTGATCGTTGCACATTCTTTTGTTGGCGCAACGATCCAAGATTCATGATCCAACCCCGATGCAATGCCACGAAGGTGCGACGATGGTTTCAGCAAGCGATTCAGAGCAGTTTGGGAGATTTGAGTTTTTGGGCGTTTTTCTTCGGACGGATTGTTTGAGGTTTATGATTCGATTGGAAGACCGAAAACACCTGTTTCGGTGTTCTTATGATAAGGAGAACCAAACCCTAGAGTATTAGGATGCACGGACGAGAAAATGAAGATCCAGAGGATCGGCCGAAGCACGATGAAGAAGACGGCGTTTCTGGAAAAATCCCGACTACATGCCGTGTAGTATGGGCTTCACAGTGTGTGTTCGTCGGTAGGGCTACCCGGCGTGTACTCCAAGAGTACACGGGCACGAGAAGGGTACACGGCCAGGGTCACACCGTGTATACCCCTCCCCGGCCAGACCCAGCCAAATACACGAGATACCCCGTGTACTGGTACACGGGAAGGTGACACGGACACGGACAGAGACCGTGTACGGGCACATGGCCAGTGTACACGGAGCAAGCCCAGGCGCTCGAACATGGCGTGTGATTTCTTCTACACGCTGTGTAGTTGTTTTCTATTCGACAAGCCAAATGACATGGGCTGTTTACACGGGCAGCACCCGGGGTCAAGGAACATGACATGTACTTTTCTACACGCCGTGTAGTTTGATTTTTCACGGCTTGAATGAAGGACACGGGCCGTTTACACGGGCAGTACCCGGGGTCAAGGAACACAGCGTGTAACCATACTACACACCGTGTAACTTTTTCTTCATGTCTTGAGCCACGTTCCTTCTGTGACTTGGACTAGTTTTTAGGGTCCATACCCTTGGTAATCCCTTGAAGGTTCTGGTATCAATTCCTTTATACAAGAGTATGATCCCTTTAGCAGAAATCCCTAAATAGAGTTGTTGGAATCCCCTCTGTGAGACTTAAAGCCAGATCCTATATTCATTCCTGTAACCTTAGGTAGATTTCTTGGTATCGACGTGACCAACTTTACCCAGGCACCGATCCCCTACTTAGCAGATTAGCTCAAACTGAGTTGTTGGAATCACCCCATGACTTGGATGTGATCCTCATCTGAGCATCTTGTACCCAAGGTACTTGTGGAGTGTGTTCTCCCGGAATGAGTACTTCATGTCTCTCTCTTTAGACCTAGGAGTTTGTTCTCCTGATGGTATGCTTAGTGGAATCTTCGAGTTGGATCTTAGTGTGGGTTTTGCGATGGTTTCTTGTGTATGAGTATATCTAGATATTCTTTTTATATTTTCCATAGACATATACTGTGTAGAGATGAATGTACCTTTCTTTATGGTATTTTTCCTTTGTTGTATTTCTTTTGTGGTTTTCAGGGTGTCCTACTGGGTATTGTTATACTCACCCATGCACGGGCTTTGCCCGCACGTGTCGTGTCTTGTGCAGACGAGAGAGCCTTTGACATGATTCTAGGTGGACCAGGACCAGACGGTGCTCAGTGAGATCAGACAGGCCAAGGTGCATTCCTTCGGCGATGGGTTGTAGTCCCAGTAACTTTCTCTACAGGTTGGACTTGTTGCAGACTTTCTTATGGTGGTCTTGTACTTTTGGCCCAGGGTTTTACTTTACTGTAATTTACTTCCCTATCATACTCTATTGGTTGGGTTTTAGTGTATGCATGCATCTTTTCCTTTTAGTAGTTTTTACTTTTCAGCTTTGTTGGCTTGAAGATGTCTGTGCGTGTGTACAGGATATATGCAATGCCTCCCATGTTAGTAGCATGCCTACTCGGTGCTAGTCACTAGCCCCTGGCCTATTGAAGGCGGGCTTGGGGAGTTGCAGCTCGGGCCCCACTGGGACGGGTCGTGACATATATATATAGTTTATTGGATGTGTAAATATTTAAATAAAATAATTGAAAATTTTATTTTACTTTTCCTTTTAATTTATTACAAAGGTCTTTTAAAGGAATCTTCTTGTGTATTTCATATAGAAATTTTGAATTTCTTTACAAGTATAAAAGGAATGTATTTTTATGTATATGGTGAAAATAGATTTTCCTAACACCAAAATCATTTTTTTATATTTGGATAAGTTTAAAATATTTCATGATTTCTTCAAATAAAAACCCATTCCCCCATTTTTCTAAGTATATTAGTATTGAAAATAGTATTTTAATGGAAAGTAATACATCAATATCTGAAAAAGTTTTATTTTTTTTTATCAAAAGTATATTTTTATGACATTGATGATGTAAATTCAATATTTTTTTTTGTTTCATGTAATTTATGGTCTTTGGAAGTTTTTTATCATGATTGGTGATCCTGATATAACTCTCAAATGCATTGGGTAATGATTTTGTTCTCTAGATTATTATGCTGTTTTAGTCAAGCAGGTTATTCCATTTGTTAAGTTTCTTATAAGGGTTTTATATAGATAACTTCCGAAGGAATATACATTAATTTTCTATGGCCTCAAATAAATTTTTATGGAAATATATTTATTTCATAGGGTAAGCCAATAAATTTTTTAAAGGAATGATGAGGCCCTTTAATGGTAAAAGGTATCTTTTTAAGAATTTTTTTTCTTGGGTTGTCTCGTTTTTTTAATGAAAACCTCATGATTATGATTTTCCATTTATATTTTATTATAAATTGTTTTATGAAAAATTTTGGAAAGTTTATTTGATTTAATGTGAAAGCAAATGATTATTTGAGCTCATGTTTATTATGTTAAAAAATGTCTCTTATATGATCTTATGGTTTTAAAATAGACCAATGAGTTCTTTTTATACTTTGTATTTGTCCCTTAATGAGATTTTATATCTCATAAAATATTTTAATTTTTTTTTCATTAGTATTAAGGATAAAAATAAATTTTAATAAAGTCAAAGTTCCATATATGGAAGTTACCTTGAATGAAGCAAGTGTGTCTTTATAAAAAATTTATTTTGCAAGAAAAATTCATATTGTGTTGAAATTACCAATTTTTTTATATAAGAGGATTTCTTAAATATCTAAAAATATAAACATAAAAGGTCCTTGTGTATGTAAGGTATCTGATATTGCTGTTTGATTTTGTATGTTTTGGATGGATAAAATTGGGTTCAATTTATCAGTATCGAAGTTATAAGGGTAAATATTATGTTTTTGTCACTGGATTTGGGAGTGCAAGTTCAAATCTATTATGGTTTTTATCAGAGAAAGGGTTTAGATGAATTGAGAGGTTAGGAAATTATTTGAGCAGAAGATAATAGTCCTTTATGACCACAATGTTTATTATGTTAGGGAGAATTATGGTTATTTTGTATAAATCTAAAGAGTTAAATGGAATATGGAATGGTTAAGGATACCATAGAGTTTATCCTTCTCATAAGATATTTTATTATTATTTTATTTGATATAATCACACTATTTTTTAGGAAATGGGTAGAACCAATAGGAATCAAATTAATGATAGATGTGAAGGATAATGTAATGATTTTATAAATGAGAAATGAAATAGAATGGTATCTCTAGTGAAAAATATTATATTTATTCATAACAAAATATTATGAGTTATAATTAACAACATGAACCTATGTGAGTTTCCCAACACACCAAATAATATAAAAATGTAGTTATATGGAAGTTCAGGTGATAAAGATCATGAAGGTAAATAGATTCAATGTCATATGTGTCTAGAATGTGGTAAAAGGAACCCAAGGAAATATCTTAAAGGAATGGGAAAATGTTTTATATGTGGTAAAGGAGAGAATCGAGTAATAAAATACCATGAAAAAAATAAGAGTTTGGTTAACAACATGAAGTGGAATAAAGTTCTTCTTAAGGATTCTATGTAATTCTTTATATTTGGTGAGTATGAGAACTATGAAAATGATTTTCCTAGGGGTAAAAGTCATTAAGGTGATTAATAAGAATGTTTAAATAAAATTTTAGTAATGTGTAAATCCATTATAGTTATATATGAGTAAACTATGAATGAAATATAAAAGGTATGGGTTATATTTTCTTATTATGTTTTGTTATTGATGAATCATAGATCATGATTTAGATTTTTGATTATATGAAGAAAGTATTAAGGAATAAGATGAAAAAACATGGTTAATCGGTTATAAAGTATGTTGAAATATTATGTATTCAACATATAGAGAATCAAGAGTTATGATATAGTGACAAATTTAATGATGATCATAAGTTTAAGGTTATTAATACTATTTTGAATATTTATGTGATGTGAGTACATTATGAGACATTTATTAAGTTTTGATAAATTTTTGAGGTATATATACCCATTAAGTCTAACTTGTGTTATAGTGAAAAGCTTATTTTAGGAATAATGATTTTATATTTTATGGACATAAGTTGTAATTTATTGACAAGATTTAGGGTTAATATGATCTTTGATGTTGCGGTAATTAAGATAAATTGGGATAAAAGGGTTATAAAAAATTGAGAAAATGTGTTTTATCATATAGATAACAATGGTATCAAAAAGTGATTTGGTGAATATATTATTAATGTTCTTTTTAAATAATTTCACTCTTTTGAGAACATTATATGATTAAGGTAAATAAAAATACTTTTGGATAAGATGAGATTATTTTGTGGAATAAAGGTTGGATTATTTTTCATAAGTATATACAATTTTATTTTGGCTTTATTGTGATTTAGGATAGAGAAGATTAGCATATTTTAGAGATTATATGATTAAGTAATATATATTTTTAGTATGTAACTTTAATAATTATTAATTTTATTTTGAGATAAATGTTAATTTTATCTTGTATGAATGTGTGATCAAATATTTATTATTTTAGGTTTTGAACATAGTTAGAAATATTCAGAATATTTTTAAGTTTATTTATTTATGGAATGATTTAAGTTGAACATTGTGTGTTATTATTGAGGATTTAGTGATTAATTTAGTATTATTTAATTTTAGGTTTTAATAATATTAAATATTATCTTAACATGTTCTAACCATTTTTTGATTAATGGATAAAAGCAGGAGAAATAAATTTTTATCCATTTATGGGTCTTGTGATCCATTAAATGTTAATTTTAGTGCTTTAGGCATGAAAAAGTCATCATTAATATTCATTTATTTGAGTAAGAAATGAGATATAAGTGGAAATTTATTGAATCACAACCATAGGATGGAATTATTATTTTAAAATGTAATTAAATTAATTAATCATGTCTTCTTGTGTTATATATCATGATAGTAAAAGAATCACTCAACTCTAGGAAAAGGATCTTAAAATAAAAAATTCATCCATATAACTTTATTTTTGATGAATTTATTATTATTTTTATCCCCTACTGATTTATGATTTTGTGTTTATAAAATTTATCATGACCATGTTCTTTATCAATCTATATTATTCCTTGGACATTAATTTCCACCTCCATGTCTATATTTTCACTTCCCACCAATGATCTCCATATACAGAACCTGGTTATGTTTCATTATAGCTAAATTTACATTTACCTTTTCCACTTTTCAAAAGGAAATTATATTATCCCTTTTTATGATATGGGTTTTTCGATGTTATTTTTAAATATTAAAAATATTTTTCCTTTCATGATCGTATATTTTATCTTTCACTCCTTGGAGTTGATATATTTTAATTTTTTAAACCCCTTTATTAGGAATGAGAGAAATTAAGATTTTTAAATTTTTTAAGGGGGTAGAATGTGTGAAAATAATATTTTAGAATTTTTTCCTTTATGTAATATATTTTTACCATGTGGTATATGCAACACCTATCTTTTAGAGAATTGTGATATATTATAAAAATATTATTATTTAAATATGACTATTGTAACCTAATTGTTAGATTTCATGAATAAATAGGAATAAAAAAATTATTAAAAATATATATAAAGGTTTTATATAATTAAAATATTTTTATTACTTCATAATAGATAAGAAATCAATTTTATGAAAATTAATTTTATGCTTTAAATATGTTTTCTTTAAGAATGGTTTGTTTATATTTTTTGTATGATCATTATAATTAATTTATACTTTTTTTACAAATTTAATTTGTTTAAATGAATTTAATTTTTGAAATATATATATATATAAATATTAACTTATGGTGCATTGTTGGGATTTTTATGAAAAAGTTGATTTTTGGGTGAAGGGTAGAAAAATATAGATATTTTATGAAAACTGTATATTATTTCCATATATTTACTAAGTCAAATTTTATTTCATATTAGTTTTAAAATTTATTTATTTAATTTTTATTAAAATTAATTGAATAAATTTCATTGGGTTAAATATTATAATTTATTTTTGTATAAATTGTTTTATACTTAAAATACATTTTTATGGAAAACTATTTTTCGTCATGTTTTGCAGGTTTGTTTTTAAATGAATTTATTCCACTTATAGAAATTGAATTTTATAGTTTTATCCATATTTTTAATCATAATTCCAAATTTTTTTGATGAGGCCATTTCCATTTTTTATCTTTATGAATAATATCTTTGGTAAAAAATCTAGTTACCATCGTAAGAGTTAACACATGTTAAAAAGGTTAAAAATAAAATGATAAGTGTTAAAATGACCTAAAGAATTATCTAAAACCATTTTTATGGTCAAATTTAGACATTATCTCACATGATATTAAAATATAAGTAATTTGGATATATTTGGATAAAGTAAGACATTAACATATTTTTAATCTTTTGAAAAATTCTAAGTGTTCCATAACCCACACTTATAAAAGGATACCTCATATCCTCTATTATATACACTTTATAATCCAATTGGATCAATTAATACCTAAAAAAATAAATTCTTAAAATTCCTCCCCAGGTCCTAGTGGTCATGGTTTTATTTTAATATCATCCTAAGAAGTTATTAGGTATAAATCTAAGGAGGTTGTTTGAAGAAGAGGTACAGTTCTTAATCAGGTGTTTTTTTTCTTATTTAAGCTCATTCAAAACCCTCATAAGAATTATGAAATAATAATCTATCATATAATTAAATTTTATTATGTTTGTGGTATAACCCTTTTTAATCTACTTATCCATCTAATAAAAAATTAAAACATCTTTCGTTCATATGTGCATACTATCACCTCACAAAGATGATGTATATCATTTTTCATCACAACCTATTATGTTTAGTCATAATGAAGGATAAAAATGAAATAATGTGATATATATGATAAAAATTTCATTCTATAATGGAAAATAAATATACAAATTCTTTCTTTACCATCTATTGAAAAATAAAAACATCGCTTCTACGTACATAAAAGACCTTTGAATTTTATTTTTTTTCTCCACCTCACATGTATGGAATATATAAGTGGATTTAAATAAATAATATGATTTTTAGTATATAATTATTATTTTTAAAGATAAAAAAATACTCACCTTTTTCCCCTCATCTTCTTTGGAAAATGGAAACTTTACTCATGCATATGTATGAACTACCATCTCAATGTTATAACTAATTAATTTTTCATAACAGTATTATATATATTTAGTTATGAAAGTATAATTGATTTATAAAAACTATAATTATAAAATGATTAATATTCATTAAATGATTCTATAATAATCTATTTGACCATATTCAACCTACCAAAATAATTTTGGACTTATGGACTAGATATCCAAAAACATGTTTGAAGTAAACATAATCTATTAAGTGAAAAAGTATGACATGGTATTAAGTAAAGAAAAAAGTAGTAATAAAAGGAAAATTAACTTGAAAAATATTTTTATGAAAGTAAATAATTAGAATAACTTTATTATTCATGAATATAAAGAATATACATGAAAAGTCATACTTGAGGTAAGGGATTCTAGTCTAAATTCCATTTCTTTTAGTATTAATCTATTTTCACCACATGTTTTCTTTTATGTTATGTATTTAATACCTTATGGATGTATTTTATCATTATTATGTAATAATTTAAGTGTTTTAGATCCATTCTATGTTATTTCCTTCAATGTATAGTTGGTTTAAAAGGTAACAAGTCGCATGTGATATTATATCCTAAAACCCAGCTTTAAAAAGTTTTGAATATTTATTTATAATATTTTCGTACACATATATATTTTTTTATTAATGTTTAAATAATTAAATAAATAAATTAAAAAGGTAATTTTACCACTTATTTAGCTTTCTTATAAAGGTGTTCCAAAGGAATATTCATATATATTTTATATAGAATGTTTGAAAGTATAAAAGAAATATTTTTATATTTATATAGTGTCAATGTATATTTACTATAACAAAACCTTAATTTTATATTTGTATTCTTTTATAATATTCCTTGTTTTCTTAAAATAAAAACCATTTCCCCCTTGTTATGGATATATTAGTTCTAAAAATGGAGTTTTAATGGAAAAAGATATATCTATATCTATAACTATTTCACTTTTGGGTTTAAAATTAAACTTTTATCAGTTTAATTATGGAAATGAAAAATTTTATTTGTTTTATATATTTTATAGTGCTTATAAGTTTTTTATGGGTGTGCCTAATATATATTTCAGATTCATCGGTAATGATTATGTTCTCCGGGGAATTTTGTTGGAATTAACTAGGTAGGTTATTCCATTTGTAAAGGTTCCTGTAAGGGTTATAAAAAGATAATTTTACAAGAATCCTACATGAATTTTTATGAAAATATTTGTCACATCCCAACCCTACCGGTCTCGAGCCGCGACTACCCCAAGCCCACCTCCATAGGCTAGGGGATGGCGACAAGCACTGAAGGCGTAACAATCTCGGGGAGGCCTTTGCCTAAGTACCGGTACACACACACATCCCACTCAATGCAGAAGTGTAGAGTAAAAAGAAAACCAAAGGACAAACAACTATAACCCAACCAAATTCATGCATCGACTTCTAAATAGAAAAAAGGTAAAGTGCTGAAAAGTACTGACAAGATAACTAAATGGAAAGAGGGAAAACATACGCCCAACCCGAAAGGCACCACAACTCGACAACAGGTAAACAAAAGTAAATAACTGATTATTCTAACACCTGAAAGTTCTACTATGACCACGAATTTAGCCCAAGATCCTATGTCCTCTACACTCCTTCGTAGTCTCGATCGACCTGTCTGTCGTCTGCAAGGGCATACCAAGTGCGGGCAATGCCCAAGTAGGAGTGAGTATAACAATACTCAGTAGGATGCCCCGAAAGCTCTAGGGAGCAACAAAGGAGGTAATAAAATGGTGAGAAGTAGACAGAACAGGGAACAATGAAAGAGTATAGTAAATAGAGTGCACCTCAACCCAACAGATGAAAGGTAGTAGACTCATCCATCCAAAAGGAACTAGACCCGGAAAGCACGTGGCATACCCCACGTGTCTTCGTCCCTCCTAGAAGGAGAGTAACAGAACCCCAGGAGTGGGAACAAAATTAGGTTATATATATATATATATGCTTTTCAAGAAACCCGAAAGAGTGCATAAGGGGATATCTATCTCCAAGCTTAGCCCAGGAAAAGTCGCCAATAGTTTTAAGGATATCCATCACTGATGCCCAAATGTCCCGCACGTCAAAGTTGTCTCATCACTGAATCACACAACCAAGGACCCCGCTCCGGTATCCATAGAGAAAATTCACTGAATAGACTCATAGAAAGGGCTGAGTCTGAAAGAAATCCTCAAGAAACCTAATACCCAGCCCAACTGGAGGGTAACCCCCAAAAGGTTATCGGGTGACCCACTACCCTGCCCTGCTGGAGGGTAAACCCTAGAAGGACGTCGGGTAACCCACTGCCCAGCCCTGCTGGAGGGTAAACCCTAAAGTCAATTGGTAACCCACTGCCCAGCCCCGCTGGAGGGTAAACCCTAAGGTTAATTGGTAACCCACTGCCCAGCCTCGCTGGAGGGTAAACCCTGATACGCCGGTGGGTAACCCACTGCCCATCCCTGCTGGAGGGTAAGCCCAGAACTGTTTGATAAATCCGCGCTACCCGTGCCATCACTAGGTGTCACTAACATCGCTACCATGCGTTGGTTCTGAGTGCGTCGAAGGAACCTCTAACAAACACCCTTTCTTGTTTCCACATTTAATGAGATCTTGAAAGAGGCTCCGCATACCCAAACCGATTACATCGTTGTAATCTTTGTGAAAAAAATGCGAGATAGACTACTTACTCGCTGGAAACGGCCTCCTGATAAAAATGTTATTCAACACCGCTTTATGCCCATACGACGTCTCATAGGTCCCACACCTCAGTCCCGAAAGATGTCAGGCGGACTGCTCCATCGCGATGCTCTCGGAAAAACACGCCAAAAAGACTACTCATTCGCCCCGAACGGACGTCTGATGAAATAGTCGCAAAACGCTGCTCACAACTTAAAAGACGACCTGTGGGGCCCATGCCTCAACCCTGACTTCAATTCCTGAAACCACCCTGGACCACTTCGTCTTGACTCTAGGGTCACAACGCCACTGATAGAGCCTTGAACAGACTCCGAATGTGGTCACGCCATCCGAAAGAAGAATCGCGGTGAGGCGCTAAAGAACACTTAATGGTGTGTCGTGCCACCGAGCCCCCGTCTCGGGAATTAAAAATCCCCGAGGCCATCTCAAAAACTTTGGCTTGATCTGAGGATTGTGTTTCCGTAGATATCACACAAAACCTACACCCGTAGTGAAAGATACGGGTGTCCGAAGGCATGGAGGCTAACCCCTTAGGGCCGGACTGGCCCGGTCCGGCCGGTCCACCTGGCTTGGGCTGTCCCGCGGTCCTTCCACATGGCCCGGATGCAGACTCGTTGTCCATCCTCACCGACCGGCCCTCGTGGCCAGTCGCTATCCCATGCGGAGACCCGCCAAAGGGGGGTCTCTGTCTCCTGCACGGGGTCGCGCGCTGCAACCCCCGGTCCACCCGCGCCGATGACCTCCGCCCGCCGTCGCCGCCTGGGACTGCCACCGCCTAAGATCGCCACCACATGAGATCGCCACCGTCTACCGTTGGGAGTCCACCGTCACCAATGGGAGCCGCCAGACCACTGGGATGACCGCCGGACAACCCTAGAACTGCCGGAAAATGGGAAAAAAAGTCCGGAAAACTTTTCGGGGTCACTCAGGACACCCCGGGACTCGAAAATTCGATCTTAAAGGATCGTTGGGAAGTTCAAATCGAGCCCTACGCAAATATGGCCTTCACTCAAGAATTGGAAAGAATTTCAATGCAAGAATTAGAGTTCAAAATTATATTCAGAATTTAAAAATAAAAACGCAAACTCCTACCATGTTGGGCGTAGCCCGTAGCTTCGCCGATGATCCGCCAGAGCCGCCTAGCCTTGAAAAGGTGGGGAGAGGATCTTGATGATTATTGAGAGGGAAAACTGCCAAGGAGGAATGAAGGGGAAGAAGGAGGGTGGGGGTGGATGTGTTTAAGTAAAAAAACACTTAAACCCCCCGCCCTTAAGCCCCGTACCCGAACTTTCGGCGGGGTCAGGGTTAAACCACCTCTAGGTTAAAATATACATTCGGAATGCAACAACGGTCTAGGAATTTTAATCCGAACCTCCTTTCAAAAGTTATAAAGTCCATGCCCAAGGCTGGTAAATTACAAAAATTCTCCTGGTGGTGTTTTCCACAGAAGGGCCGCACCCGTGAAAGTTACACCCCTCCTAGGGTAAACGACATGCTCCGGACTCAACGGTGTCCTCAGTTTTACTATCCGGGCAACCTTTTAGGAGTTATTCTGTTTATTTGGAATGTTCAGTGTGAACACACTTAAAGTTTAATTATGGACACATCGGGGCTCGAAATCACACGTCTTCTGAACGCCCTGCTATGGAATAACATCAAGAATATTTCAAAGTCTTACAGGATCAAAACCCGGGTTCTTACATCATTACCTCCTTCAAGTTTTTCATCCCCGAAAAACAAAACTACAAAAAAAACTCAAGTTACTGAGACCGCATTTGGCTCTCCCGTTCCTAGGTGCTCTCTTGCACCCTCCCGTGCTGCAACCACACACGAACCAAAGGAATGGTCCATCCACACAGAGTCTTCTTCTACCGGTCCTCAATAGCCACTAGGTTCTCCGCAAATGTGGCCCCATCCTCGATGTCCATCCCTCCCCAGTCGATAACGTGCATGGGTCCGTGCATGTATTTCCTCAGCTGTGACACGTGGAAGATGTCATGCACCCTCTCCAGCTGTGGGGGTAGATCAAGATGGTAGTCAACCTCACCAACCCTACACATGATCTCAAAGGGACCAATGAACCTATGGGATAGCTTGCCACCTCATCTGAACCTCCGTGTACCATGCCGTAGAGAGACTCTCAAAAAGACATGGTCCCCCTACTCAAACTCTTAAGGCCCGTGACAACGAACTGCGTAGGAATTCTGTCTGCTTTGAGTCATCCTCATCCGCTCACGAATGACCTGCACCTTCTCTGTCATCATCCGCACCAACTCTGGGCCCATGAGGGAGGTCTCCCCAACCTCTTTCCAGCACAACGGTGACCTTTAGGGTCTCCCGTAGAGGGCCTCAAAAGGTGCCATGACTATAGTAGAGTGGTAGCTATTGTTATACGCGAACTCCACCAAGGGTAGGTGATCCTCCCAGCTTAGGCCAAAGTCTAACACACACGCCCTGAGCATATCCTATAACCCCTAGGTAGTGCGCTCGGTCTGCCCGTCCGTCTGGGGGTGAAAAGCTATACTCATCTGCAACCGAGTCCCAAATTCCTCCTGCAGGCCTCACCACAAACGCAATGTGAACCATGCGTCGTGGTCAGAGATGATCATCGAGGGTACTCCATGAAGGCGGACGATCTTCTGAACATACAGCTACCCTAGACTCTCCACCGAGCTCTACTCCCTGATGGCAAGGAAGTGAGCCAACTTCGTTAGTCGGTCCACTATCACCCAAATGTAATCATGGCCCTTCGTTGTACGTGGAAGGCTTGTGACAAAGTCCATAGATATTCCATCCCACTTCTACTCCGGGATATCAAGGGGCTGCAACATCCCTGTCGGAACCTGATTCTCTGCCTTCACCTACTGACAGGTAAGACACCGAGAAACGAACTCAGCTACGCTTCGCTTCATGCCAGACCACCAGAACTGCCGGTGAAGGTCTCGGTACATCTTCCCCACATCGGGATGTACAACCAAGGGAGATGTGTGGAACTCCCACATCACCTCCTCCCACATCTCCACTAGTACTACAGCTTACCCCTGGAATAGGATATCGTGATTCCCTCCTTTAGAATACCCATCGGGTGCGTCGACTGTGGATATTTGATCACACAGTACCTCGCTGTCGACATCCCCCAATTGCAACTCTCTCACACACTCAAGGAGCGAAGGAGTCAACACCATCGACTGCCGGAAAGTCGTTCCCTTCTGCTCCACCAAGGTTAGCCGTAGGGAAGCCAACTGCTCTGAAGCTTCCCACACTAGACGGACCTGGGACTTCCTGCTAAGGGCATATACTACTACGTTTCCCTTCCCTGGAGTGTAGAATATCTCGAAATCATTGTCCTGCAAAAACCCCAACTAGCACCTCTACCTCAGATTCAAATCCCTCTGAGTGAAGATGTATTTGAGGCTCTGGTGGTCTGGGTAGACCACAAAACGCTCTCCCAGAAGGTAGTGTCTCCATAGCCTCAAGGCGAAGACCATCGCTGCCAGCTCCAAATTGTGAGTCACAAAATTCTTCTCATGGGGCCTCAACTACCTCAACCCATATGCAATCAATGCCCGCTTCTGCGTTAGTACGCACCCGAGACCAACTCCTTAAGCTTCTCAGTACACCACGAACTCAACACCCTCCTATGGCAGCCTCAATACTGGAGCACTAGTCAGCCTCTGTCTCAACTCCTCGAAGGCTTTCTGGCACTGATCAGTCAAGGTTAATGGTCGTCCCATCCACTTCAATGCGGTCAAAGGGGCAGCAATCCTGGACAAATATTCCACGAACCTCCTGTAGTACCCTGCCAAACCAAGGAAGCTCCGCACATTTGACGCATTCTTGGGTGGCTCCAAAGAAAGCAATGCCTCTATCTTTGAGGGATCTATGGCCAATCCCTGCTCTGTAATGACATGCCCTAGAAATTGAACCTCATGAATCCAGAACGGAAACTTCGAGAGCTTACCATACAACTGATGCTCCCAGAGTAAGTCTAGGACCATCCTCAAATGCTCTACATGGTCCTACTCCGTCACAGATTAGATGAGTATGTCATCAATAAAGACAACCACAAACCGGTCCAAGTACGACTGGAAGATCTAGTTCATCAAATCCATGAAAACGGCAGGGGAATTCATCACGCCAAAGGGAATCACCAGAAACTCATAATGCCCATATCGACAATGGAAATCCATATTTGGGATGTCAGCCTCACAAACCCACAACTGGTGGTAGCCAGATCAAATATCAATCTTGGAGAACCACTTCGTACCTCTCAACTGGTCGAAGAGGTTGTCAATCCTCATTAAATGGTACTTTTTCTTTATTGTGACCTGATTCAGGCGACGATAATCCACACAAAGACACAAACTCCCATCTACCTTTTTCACAAATAAAACTGGAGCTACCTAGGGGGACACACTGGGCCTGATGAATCCCTACTCACAAAGGTCGTTCAGTTGAAGTTGTAGCTCCCAAAGCTCTATTAGTGCCATCCGATATGCTGCACATGATATCGAGGCAGTCCTCGGCTGCAAGTAAATGAAAAAATCCATCTCTCACCTTGGAGGTAGTCATAGGTCATCCTTGGGAAAGACATCCATGTAGTCCTCTACAACGGTAGGGATCTAGGTGCCTATAGTGTCTACTACTATGAGAGGCATGATCTCCAACTGGTGTGAAAAAGGTCGTGGTCTCCTACTCAGAGTACCCATCTTCTCTGCCACGAGGTCTCATTCACCAAGAATGTTGAAACTCATCCCATCATAAAACACCCCTCTGACTCATCTGTGACGACAGTTGAACTGGGCGTGAACCATAGAAAGACAATCCATGCCCAAGATGACATTATAAGGTTCCATCGTGACGACGAGTAGGTCCCACTTGAAACTCCCTCCTCTGAACGACAGTTCGCACTGTCTGCAGATAAAAGTCACTAATAAGGCACTTCCCATAGGAACCTAGAGGATAAGTACAGGTGCCAGCGCCTCTACTAGAATCTCCGACTCTCATACCAAAAGCAGCGATATAAAGGAGTGGCTGGCGCCTGTGTCTAATAATACCGAAGCAAGAGTAGAGTAAACAAAAAAGTGTACCTCAGACCATCTCAAGTGATGGGGGGTGACAAACACCCATAGCCTGAAGCTGCTCACGACCCCTACCACCATCTCCCTGAGCCTGGTGTGGGACACCCAGTGGTGGTGGTTGAAGGACCTAGAAATGTTGTCTCGGACCTCTAGGTCCCATCGCTCTACCTGCGTCACCTCCCTGAGTACCCCCTATCCTTGCCTGGGGGATCCCTAGTCTCGGCACTGCCTCTACCGTTGCGGTGCGCCCACTGCCTGCCACAGATGCTCGGTACACCTGGTCGAGTAGTCCCATGATAGGTGACCCCATCCATCACAGGCATAGCACCGACTCTCTCCTTCCTACCCCGATGCTCCATGATGCCACTGCGGTATATGACCCTGCCCCTATGTCTTCTCATAGAAGGGCCTCCTCGACAGAGGCTCTGGTATCTGCCGCCTGCCTATCACCAAAGACTCTCCTATGAAGTGACCACTGCTATGCCCTGTTAGTTTTCATCCCTCATCCAAGAAGCTCTCCATCATGAGCACCCGCTCTAGCACCCCAGCATAAGTAGGGATGCATAGGGGTACTACAGTAGCACAGATCTCCCTGCAAATACCCTACTCAAACTTCCGCGCCTGTAAGTAACTATCACGGACCACATCCTGTGAGTAGCGTGTCATATTGGTAAACCAGTCTGAGTACTGCACCATGTTAATCCCCCCCTTCTTCAGCTCCAGAAGCTACTGAATCCGAACAGAGCGCAAACAAGAGGGGGAGTACTTGTCCCGAAAGAGCTGCTGGAAGCTATCCCACTTGAGAGATGAATCGTTGTGGGTCTATGTAACCAACCCCCACCAACACCTGGAAATCCCGAGGAAAAGGATGGAAGATAGTTCAACCATCTGGTCCGCTGGTGTCCGTACCGGCCTAAAAAGTCGATCCACGGACTCTATCCAGTATTCCGCTGCCTGGGGATCAGGGTCTCCGCGGAACTTCTACGGTCGCTGATGCTAAAAGTCTCGGAGTACACTCATCCTGTGCTCAACCTCAGCCTGAGCTTCCGGTACTAAATACCACTCTCTAGGTGGAGGGGCGACTACTAAAGCACTGGGAGGAAGGGGATCACATGAGGGTCCCTGAACTGACACATCTTCACTCGCCAGGTCGTCGTCACGTACTGGAGAGGGTAACCTGGCTGGCTGTTGTCGTGGGTGCATCCTGAAAATTATCAAGGATTACCACGATCAAATGAGAATATATATATATATATATATATATATATATATATAAGTAATCACAAGGGGGAGCTGACTCAACAAGGATAGTCCAAGAATCAATCCTACCGGATGCATGTTTCAAAGTTCCCTGCAACAAGTGTCTTAGCGTGACGAGTCGACAAGCGGGTTATCAGGGTCTTGGTGAATAGATACGTCTGCTACCCATACCACCACTAGGATTCCTATCATGAGAGCCGCTCTCGAGACACATTGACAATATTTCCCTAAATCCCAACCAATTCCTTTTTAGGGATGTCCGAACAACGCCCCAAGGAACAAACCACATCTGATACCACTTTGTCATGTCCTGACCCTACCGATCTCGAGCCGCAACTACCCCAAGCCTGCCTCCATAGGCCAGGGGCTAGCGACAAGTACCGAAGGCGTAACAATCTCGGGGAGGCCTTTTCCTAAGAACTTGTACACACACACACACATCCCGCTCAATACAGAAGTGCATAGTAAAAATAAAACCAATGGAAAAACAAATATTACCCAACCACAGTCATGCATCGACTTCTAAATAGAAAAAAGTAAAGTGCTGAAAATTACTGACAAGATAACTGAAAAGAAAGAGGGAAAACATGCGCCCAACCCGAATGGCGGCACAACCCGAAAACAGGTAAACAAAAGTAAACAACTGGTGAGTCTCACACCTGAAAGTTCTACTATGACCATTGAACGTAGCCCAAGCTCCTATGTCATCTATTCTCATCCGTAGTCTTGATCGACCAGTTCGTTGTTTGCAAGGGAACACCAAGTGCGGGCAAAGCCCAAGCAGGGGTGAGTATAAATATACTCAGTAGGATGCCCCGAAAGGTCGAGGGAGTAACAAAGGAGGTACTAAAACAGTGAGCAGTAGACATACCAAGGAATAGTGAAAGAGTACAGTAAATAGAGTGTAGCTCAACCCAAAAAAAGAAAGGGGGTAGACTCGTCCAACCAAGAGAAGCTAGACATGGAAATCACGTGGCATACCCTGCGTGTATTCGCCCCTCCTAGAAGGAGAATAACTGAACCCAATGAGTGGGAACAATAATAGGGTGTAAATATATATATTCTCAACAAGAAACCCGAATGAGTGTGTAAGGGGATCTCCATCTCCAAGATCAGCCCAGGATAAGTGGCCAACAGTTCTAAGGGTATCCATCAATGATGCCCAAACGTCACGCATATCAAACCTGTCTCATCATCGAATCGTACAACCAAGGATCCCGATCTGGTATCCATAGAGAAAAGTCACTGACTAGCCTCATAGAAAGAGGTGAGTCTGAAAGAAACCCTCGGGGAACCCACTGCCCAGCCCAACTAGAGTGTAAACCCCAAAAGGTCATCGGGTGACCCACTGCCAAGCCCTACTAGTGGGTAAACCCTAGATGGTCATTGGGTAACCCACTGCCTATCCCTGTTGGAGGGAAACCCTAAAGTCAATGGGTAACCCACTGTCCATCCCTGCTGGAGGGTAAAACCTAAGGTCAACGGGTAACCCACCACCTAGCCTCGCTAGAGGGTAAACCCTGATATGCCGGTGGGTAACCCACTGCCTAGCCCCGCTGGAAGGTAATCCCAGAACTCGTCCGATAACTTCGTGCGACCCATGCCATCATTGGGTGTCACTAACATTGCTACCATGTGTTGGTTTGGAGTGCATCAAAGGAACCTCTGACAAACGCCCTTTCATGTTTCAACATTTAATTAGAACTTGGAATAGGCTATGCATGCCCAAAACGATTACACCATTGTAATCTTCACGAAAAAACATGTGATATAGACTACTTACTCGCTGGAAATGGACTCCCGATCAAAAAGTTATTCAACACCGCTTTATGCCCATACGACGTCTCGTGGGTCCCACACCTTGGTCCTGAAAGAGGTCGGGCAGACTGCGCCATAGCGATGATCTCAGAAAAACATGCCAAAACGACTACTCATTCGCCCCGAATGGACGTCTGATGAAAAAGTCGCAAAACGCTGCTCACAGCTTAAAAGACGGCCTGTGGGGCCCACAACTCAACTTCAGCTTCAACGACTGAAACCACCCTGGACCACTTCGTCTCGACGCTAGGGTCAAAACACCACTGACGATGCCTTAAACGGACTCTGAATGTGTACACACCATCCGAAGGAAGAATCCCGGCGAGGTGCTAAACAACACTTAATGGTGTGTCGTGCCACCAAGCCCCCGTCTCGGGAATTAAAAATCCCCAAGGCCATGTCAAAAACTCCAAATCGATTTGAGGATCATGCTACCATATATGAAACATGAAACTGACACCTGTAGTGAAAGATAGGAGTGTCCGAAGGTGGGGGGGGGCTAACCCCCTTAGTGCAGGACCGGCCCGGTCTGGCCGGTCCACCCGGCCTGGGCCGGCCCTTGCCGGCTGGCCTGACCTGCGGTCCTTATGTGTGGCCCGGCCGCAAACCTGTGGTTTACCAGCACTGACCAGCCCTCGTGGTCGATCGCTATCCCGCATGGAGACCCGCCAAAGGCGGGTCTCGGTCTCCCGCACGAGGTCACGCGCTGCGACCCCCGGTCCACCCGCGCCGATGACCTCCGTCCGCCACCGCCGCCCGGGACAACCACTACCTGGGATATCCACCACCCAGGACCGCTACCGCCTGCTGTTGGGAGCCTGCCGCCACCACTGGGAGCCCCGCCGCCACCACTGGGAGCCACCAGACTGCCACGTTGACCGCCGAACAGCCCTGGAACCGCCAGAAAACAGGAAAAAAAGGCCGAAAACTTCTCGAGGTCACTTCGGACACCCCAAGACTCAAAAATTCGATCCAAAAGGATTTTTGGAAATCTCAAATATATCCCTATGAAAATAGGTCCTTCTCTCAAGAATTGGACAACATTTCGACACAAGATTTTGAGTTCAAAGTTATGTGCGAAATTTAAAAATGAAAACAGAAACTCTTACCTCGTTGGGCGTAGCCCATAGAATTGTCGATGATCCGCCGGAGCCGCCGTGACTTGGAGAGGTGGGGAGAGGATCTTGATGATTCTTGAGAGGGAAAACTTCCAGGGAGTAATTAAGGGGAAGAAGGAGGGTGGGGGTGGATGTGTTTAAGTAGAAAAACACTTAACCCCCCCGCCCATATGCCCCATACCGGAACTTTCAGCGGGGTCGGGGTTAAGCCTCTTATAGGGTAAAATATATGTTCTGAATGCAATGGAGGTCTTGTAATTTTAATTTAAGCCACATTTCAGAGGTTATAAAGTCCACACCCGAGGCCGCTAAATTATGAAAATGCCTGTGGTGGAATTTTCCACAGAAGTTCCACCCCCGTGAAAGTTACACCCCTCCTAGGGTAAATGACATGCTCCGGAATCAACGATGCCCTCGATTTTCCCATATGAGCAACCGTTTAGGTTTTATTTTATTTATTTGGCATGTCCAGTGTGAACTCACTTAAAGTTCAATTCCGGCCACACCATAGCTCGGAATCACACGCCGTCTGAACGCCCTGCTCTAGAATAACATCAAGAATAGGTCAAAGTTTTACAGGCTCAAAACCCAGGTTCTTAATTTTTTTTTTATATGGTATGATAATGAATTTATTTAAATTAATGATTATATCCTTTTTCGGTAAAAGGTATGTTTTTAAGAAATTTGTTTTCATGAGTTATCATATTTTTTAAAGAAACCCTAATGATTATGATTTTTTGTTATGATTTATTATAAAAGGTTATATGAAAATCATTGGGTAGTAAATATGATTTATTGTGAATGAGATTAAGTTTATTATTTTAAAGGAAAACTATAATATATGATATCATGGTTTTGAAATGTACTAACATGATCCTTTTATTTTTTTATATATCCCTTACCGAGTTTTATTAATCATCCCATATTTTCAATTGATTTTAAGTTTCTATTAATGACGAGTAGAAACATTAATAAATTCATATTTCTAGATATTTAAGTTTCCTTGAATGAATCAAGCGTGTCTTTATAAATATTTTTTTTGGGAAAAGGAATACTTTGTGGAAATTTCCACTTGTTTATGTAAGAATTTTTCCTAATTTTTTAAAAAATTAAACCTAAATTTTAATTGATTATGTTAGTAATCCAATATTTCCATTTGATGTTTTAAGTATTGGATGACTAAAATTGGTACATGTTTATTGGTATCAAATCTAGAAGTGTAAATATTTTGTTTTTCACACCAGATCTAGGTGTGCAGTTTTGGGGATATTATATTGTGAATATTATATGTTATAGAAACTATGAATTTAATTTTATATTTAGTAAAGTATCCTCAATGTGAGGGACTTGGTGTCTGAATATCCATCATCTTGGAGGCATATTCCTTGTTCTATACTGGTAATGGGTTCACTATCAATCACTCTATTCTTATTCATTTATAGACTATAAATCTCATATAACTATTTATTTATATTAAAAAGGTTTATATACCTTATAAATGAGATGTATTTTGATATGTAGAAATATAATTGTATTTTGTTTTTTGTTATGTAACACAATCTTTTGGATTTTGAAAATAGTTACACATTAATTCAGTTTAATAACATTAATTTTGTGGATGGAATAAGGATTAAAAAATAAATCATTAGAATCATGAATACATAAAGGAAAAAACATGAGAAAATAAATATTTTTTATGATGTTATAGTTATAAACTTAATATACAAATGGTGTATATCAAGATATATAGACATTGAAACAAAACATCTCATATATTAAGTGTGAGAATCCTTCCCAAGAGGCATTTTTGAAGAACTCGATCATTAAGTATGGGTGACCCTAATAGTTAAATTAACCTAAATTATATTGTGTAAGGAAATCAATTAATAAGGTGAACCTAACAGTTAGGTTCCTTGTTATTGGAATTTGTTTTGGGTTTCACTAGAAAGAAAACCCTAATAGTATATACACCATAGGAATAGATTTGAGTGAATTCATTTAATCTATTTGAATAAAGAATTTTTTATACATAGATATCCAAGAATCATGTATTATATGATTTAAAAGGCTCTTTTCTACTTGATATAGTCATAGATTATTTATGTTCTCAAACCAGTGTAAGTCATGTTAAAATATGGTTCTTGTCTAATTAAAATGACTTGATGTATGGTGTCCTCAAATTTAGTGGGATTACTTTCATTAAATTTCGTTGATGAAAATATTTAATAAATGATAATCAATTATAGAAATGTCACTATTATAGTTTCTGGATTATTTCATGAAAGTCATATTGAGATCCCTCAAAGGCATGGCCTATAGGATAGTAAGATATTGGTATATAAGGTTGATAAATGATCTCAAATCGAATCATTATAAGAATATAAATGTGAATATTATAGTGGTGAATTTCATTTACTCTTAATCATGGGTATTGAATACTGGTATGAATTACACATTTGGGTTAATAATCACAGACTCAAAGATAAGTGTTAATTGAAAAATGGTCCAGTAGATATTTGTGTTAGTAATGGATCAAGATTTTCATCCTTAAAAGATGACACTTATGATCTAAATTTATGTGTATTTATACTAGAATTTGAGAACTACATTTATGTCCCCTCCATAAATTTTTTTATTTATGTATCTTATTTGGAGAAGATGGGTGTTTCTTTCATTATCAATAATAAGATTCATTCTATATATAAGATTTAAATTTTTAATAGAATTGGGAATATGATAAATAACTTATATATTATGGATATGAATAATTGAGTTTAAAATATTTAGAATAAGAGGGTTAGGGTTGATTCTAATCCCACCTATATTTTGTATTGTATCATTAGACATATAAATGAAAGGCATTTTCAAAGAATCTATATAGGTTCATTTTTGGACTTATTTGGTTATTAATCATTTGAGAATTCTGTATATTTATTATTAATAAAAATGACCACATAAAATTTTAGTGGAAAAGGAAAAAGGTCTAGTGGGTCATTAGATCTCATACATTGTGATATATATGAAAAAATAAGAACATAATAAAGTGGTGGTTTTAGTTACTTGATCACCTTTAATGATGATTTTATTAAATATGGTTGTGTTTTTATGATGATACACAAGTATAAAACCTTTGAAAAGTTTATGGAGTTTCATAATAAAGTATAATGTCAATTGAAAAAATAGTTTTAAAATAGATAAGGGTGGTGAATACTTGAGAAAAGAATTCATTGATTATCTAAGATATTACTGAATTGATTCATAACCCACTCCTAGAACACAAAAATTAGTGGTTTGTTTGAGAGTACAAATCATAACTTATCAGGTATGGTTCAAACAATGATGAATCAATGTGACCTTCCCATTACATTCTGAGTTTTTTTCTTGAGGATATTGAATTTATACTACACCATGTTTAATTTAAATAAGACATAAAGATACCATATGAGGTATATATTGGGAAACATTCATTTATTTATTTTATAATGAGTTAAGGATGAGAAGAATTTTTATGAATTTTGGATTTTGATAAGCTTGACTCCAAATCTAAGAAATTATTATTTTTTGTTATACTAAGGAAACTGTAGGATATTATTTCTAAAATTCCACTAAATACAAAGTGTTTATCAACCAATGTATTGTTTTTATAGATAATGAAAACATAATTTGAGGATTTAGTGGGAGGAAAGTTAAAGTTGGAGAAGTTGAAGATCAAAAAACTAGAAGTGTTTCTAAGGTGGGGGTTCAGATGGTTCCAAAAATAGTTATGGAAGAATAATTGACTTAAATTACACAAGAACCTTGAAGTTATGATAGGATTTAATAAGATATCAGGATATATATATATTTATATATATATATATATCTTATAGTAAAATATGATGAGGTAATGTTTATAGGAGATAAAATAACTACTTACTAGGATGAAATTAGTATTTAAGATTCTAAGAAATGGGTAAAAGAAATGTAATATAAAATAAACTCCATATACACTAACCAAGTTTGGAACTTGGTGGATACACTTGAAGGGTTGAGACCCATTGGAATGAAGAGGGGTTTATATAAGGAAAATATAATGATTAATAGAGTATCAATCTAAAAATCACACATGGTATCAAATATCTATAAAATAATTAATGGTATTGACCATGAAGAAACCTCTTCACCTATTGTGATGATAAATTCCAATCAGATATTTTTCTCTATAGAAGATTTATTTTACTATTAGATATATCAAATGGATATAAAATTGATTTACTTAATGTGAATTTAGTTGACTATATGTTTATGATATTTCCCAAAGGTTTTGAAGTTCCAAATAACACTAATGATTCATTCAAGTTTCAATGGTCCATTTATGGATTGATAAAGGCTTATCAGAATTGGAATATCTGGTTTGATGTTGCAATCAAAGAGTTTAATCTGATTAAAAATATAGATAATTACTATATATGAAAATATATTAGTTGGAGTGTTTTAGTTTTTTGATATCATGTGTGGATGATATACTAATTATTGAAATGATATCATAACTCTTCACTCTATGAATATGTGGCTAGGTAAATGATTCTCATTGAAATACATGGGTGAATCAGCATATATACTAGGTATAGGGATCTATAGAGATATATCTAAGAGGCTACATAGAATCATTCTAGGAACCTATATTAGTAATGTGATAAATTGGTTTGTTATACATAGATCTAGAAAGGGGTCTTTACTAGTGTTACATGGAATAAATCTTAAGATGATTCAAGATCCTTATAATGAGTTAGAAGGGATAAATAGAACCCCTATAAATTCTCCATAAGATCTATCATATATTCCTTGTTGTGAAATCAACCTTATTTTTCCTATGCTATTTTCATTATTTATAGTTACCAATCCAATTCAAGTGAGAGTCACCATATTATTGTGAATAACATTTTTATTACTTGATAATTACAAAAGATATGTTCTTAATCTATGGAGGAGAGGATTTGCTCTATGTAAAGGGTTACCCAGATGCTAGTTTCCAATATGATAGAGATGGTATTAAATAATAATATGTTTTCATATTTTGTTGAAATGGTGTAGCTAATAATTAGAAGATTTCCCAAAAAAATGACATTGTTGGATCAATAGAAATGTTAGTGTAAATCATTGCATTAGATGATATAAAGGAAATTGTCTGGTTTATGAATTTTATCTCTAAACTAGAGGTGGTTCCTAGAATCTATGAATAAAACTTTATTTTCTGCGACAAAAATGGATCTATTTATTAGGCCAATAAACCATGGTCTCACCAAAGAACCAATAAAATTCTTAAAAAATACCATATTATATGAGAGATCATTTATAGGGGAGAAGTTAGAATTATTTTGGTAGATAAAGATGAAAATGTATTAGATCTATTAATAAAATTGTTATTGTAGTAGAAACATGAGAGTGATGCAGGGTCTATTGGAGTAATATACATAGTAGATTAATGTAACAATGTAACAATTTCTCATGATATTATGATAAATCTAATATATTATTTTATCATTTATTCATTTGTGATATAATTTAATTTACATAAATGACAGAATTATAATATCACCAAAAAGTATAACTTTATGTTTTCCCTAATCTATAATATCATGAACTATCATGGGTTGCGATGATATGTTAATATTATTATGAATATAATATTGTACTAAATAAAAAGAGTTTTATATGGGACATGAATATTAGATTCATGAGGTAATATGTAGATAAATATTATTTGGATTGACCCACCAAGTATATACCTTAGAATTTCATATAATTATCAATATACTTAGGGGTGTAAGATTATAAAAAAATAATTATTACATGAGTTTGGAAAGATAATTAGAATGAAAACCTTCATAATTTGATTTCTTTATTATATAATTCATTGTGAATTAGTTAGTCATGGGATTATTGGGTATGTTGTTGATCATGTTTTCAAATGTATCACGATCAAGAAAGGATTTTTCAAGTTTTATAAAGAGTAAAAGCATAGGAAAAATTGATTGAATTAGACATATTTAATTCATTAAAATGATTAATTGAGTCACATATGATGTGTTAAACTACTTGTATGAAGTAAATATGATGTAATACTTGATTATATGAATGAAAATTGATGTATTAATTGACATGGTCAGTCTATTTCAAAGAATAAAGAAACGTTGAGATGATCTATTCTGTATTGGAAGTGTTTTATGTCTATTAGTCACTATATGTCTTAGGAAAATGGATTATATTGTTTTATATATGTTATATATAATATATCTTGCTGTGGACATGTTTTTATATAGAAATGAATATGTTTGATGGATATTTTGATGGAGATCACACCAGACCCCTTAGTTTCTTGTGTTGCATTGATATTTACTAGAGGCCAGTCTTTGATTAAATATATGAAATATATATATATTATATATTTTTTTCAGTGATACTAAGGACTACATGGTAATAAATTTATGCATTTGGAAAAGATTTTAGTGTCTGTGTTATATTTTTAGATGAGTAGTGAAACTATATGTATATGAATTCATATAGATTTAGGATAAATTTGGTCCAATGTATCTTTATGTAAAATCCTAAGATTATGTTTGTTCCATAATATCCTAGTTTCATGTGATTCCACCTATCCATATGGTTTCCTTTGGCTACAACCATCACATCACTCCCACACAATTTCATTTAGTTATAAATCAATTTGATGTATTAGTTAAGGGATGATGTGTTCATTGAAGGAGTTCGATAAACATTTCACCAATTATTATTAACGTATATTGATATGACATATTCTATTATATTAACCTAAGAGATTTTGAAACAACCAATAAAATGGAAAGGAGTTCACTTGAAATGCTATTAGAAAATATCCTATTCTTAAAATTCCATTCATCACTTCACAATGAAGGTGGTAGAATCCCTTCATGTATATGATAATCCTTATGAAAGGTTCCAGGATCATTTTTCTGGTGAATTCATTTTAGTGGTAGGAAATAGAATTTTCTAAGTTTAGGTAGTGTTTGGGATTGATTTATCTACCTTAGATCATATGATGATCCCCTAAATACCTTCAAGAACAACTCTTGTTATTAACATTTAATGAAAATCTATTCTCTCATAAACAATATACAAAAATAAAATTTCTGTTTATGGAAGGAACATAATAATATTTCTCTAATTCTAAAATTAACCTAATTATTAAGGTTAGATCACAAGTGTTGAATTATAATGTATTAACACTTTCTCTATTACTAATATGAATACCTACTTCACCCTTTTTAATTCTCACTTATCTTTAAGTATTTTTCAGCACAAATGTGTGACACAGACCTAAAATCTAATACCTATGAATCATAGTTTGTGAAATTGTTCTCTATAACATTCACAGTCAAATGTTCAAATTATTCTCTTTGATATAAATTATCAACCTTAAAAACCAATATTGAACTATCATATTGGTCATACCTATAAGGAATCTTAGAAATAATGTAGTTATCTATAATCCATATAAATGACACATCTGTGAGTGAGTTTCATGTTTTATATCTTTTCATTAAGTAAATTTAATGAAATTAATCCCACTAAAAATGATAAACCTATATATCATATCTATTTTGTGAGCTCGGGCCCACATTTCATAATTATTTACTTAAATTATCATGTAAATAATCCATGACTATATCTGGTAGACAACTTATTTTTCAATTATATCATATATTATTCTTAAATAGATAAATAGATAAACTCATTTCCCTAATCCATTATATAGATTCACTCAAATATATTACTCTAGTATACTAAAATTTTGTGTTTATCAGCTGGTGTAATCTAAATACAATACTATGAACATGACACCTAACGATTACGGTTACTAATAACTTTATTTCCTTTTAAAATATAATAAATGGGTACCTAATGGTTAGGTTCACATATACTGAGTGAGAGAGGTCATGGCAAGTGTTTTTTATAAGGAATATCACACATATTATTTAAGGAGGTTTATATTAAAAGTATCACCTGTTTAATATCCATCACATTCATATTAAACCACATTTCATCTCACACAATCATTATTATCTCATGTTTTTAATTACTTTATGTATGAATGCATCTAACAATTTAGTTTTTGAACCCATATTCCACCCACCAATTTAATGCATTTACACAATGTTAACGTGTAACTCTTTTTTACAACCCACAAGTTTGTGTTACTCACAAAAAATTAGAAGCCAAACATATTCATAAATATCCAAATATATCTCTTGCATAAGGTATATGAACTGTTATTTTAAAGGTTTAAAGTTATATGAGATTGGGAACTCTACTTGAGTAAGCCCGATGTGAAAAATATCCAACCACTCACCTTTCTAGAAGAAGGAATAAGACTCCAAGACAACCAATAGACTAACCCCAGGTTCCTCTCCTAGGGGATAATTTTCTCAAGAGAGAATTAAATTATTAATAATCATAAAAACTAATATACACAAACTATATTCAATAACCATTCTTAAATTCACAAATATAAAAATAAACTGAGGTCAATGTAGATAAAAACTAAATATTATTATATCACAATTAACATGTAATGTTTGTATCTATCTCCTAAATTAAATTTATCATATAAATTTAAGCATACACATTATTCACAATCTATTATCAATTTATAAACATGAATAAAATAAATGAATAAACTACTTAATAAACACTTTATTTATTTAAAAAAACTATAGAAATAATTATGAACTCTTCATATTTTTTGTAGGCATGTAAAATGTAACATCCCAGGTAAATAAAGAATATGACATTTTCATATTTGTTAATATTTGTGAACAAAATGTTAATATTACTTTAAATGGAATTCTATGTTTGATGGCATACCCAATACGCAACAATGAGTTTCTTTGAAATATTACGTTGCACACTAATAATATAATAATATTATTTTAAATTGTAGTTAACGCCTAGCTGTTGTAATGGAGGGAATGAACAAAACTAACTAAATAATGATTATATATGTTTTTAAAATATTTTAACACTTACCCAATAAATGATAGAGGCTTAAAATGCAAATGAATCCAATTTTAAGAATAAATATTCTTTTATTCTTTAAAAGGTTGATTAACCGCCTTTTAATGGTGAAACCTTTTTAAAACTACTTTTTGTCAATTTTCTATGTTATAAAATCCTTCTTTTGAATCGAGACATCAAAATGTACTTTGTGTAAATTTTTGTTATTTTTCCGATAAAGTTCATTTCAGTGAAAATGATGTATTTTAATTCAAAACCTCATTTTAATCTAATTTATTTATATGGTTAGATTATCTTTTTAATTGGGTTTAAAGTTTAGTTAAAATATATATTTTCCATTTAATCCAATGGTGCTCATTGAAATTAATTTAACCTTGAAATTGGACATAAACAAGTGTCAATCTTGTGATAGATATTGTTTCTTAAAAACATGCTATTTGTTTTGACAATAGGAATTAATTATAAAATTAATTAATGAAACTTATATCTTTTGAATTTGGTAAAATGGACATCATTTTTTAATTTGGAATATCAAATTTACTTTGGATAAATTTTTGGTATTTTCTGACAAATGTTCATTTTTAATGAATAGTGAAAAATACTGTATTTTACTTCAAAACTGCTTTTTCATCTAAATTAATTATATAGTTAGATTTTCCTTTTACTTGTTTTTAAAGTTTAATTGAATTATGTTTTTATCACTTAATACAATTATGTTCATTGGAACTAATTTCAATTTTCAATTGGATGTAAAAATAAGTCAATCTTTTGATAAATTTTACTTCTTAAAAACTCGTCTTTGGTTGTGACAACGAGAATTATTTTTAAATTAATTAATGCAATTTCTGTGTTTTTAATTTGGTAAAATGAATTCCATATTTGGAATCAGAAGGTCCAAATTATGTAATTAAGACTCTAGCTTTTGGACATTATGAATAGTAACGATGGTAATTATATTTAATTATCGATATTAATTACTAATCGGGTAGTTAAGGGTAATAAAATAATATCATAATAATATAAAATGACCCCAACATGTGTCTAAATCCTATTGTTTAAGTCATGACCGACCATGGGAAGCTTTTTTCCAAACTTGAGGTCCCATGGAGTGAAGGTTCTGGGTGTAGTGGAAGCACGTGGGTGGATGTGCCCACTTGGCCTTTTTTCATTAAAAATGATCAATCCGGGATCAATACGACGATAAACGCCACTCTCCACAGATCGAATCATAGAAATGGACAAAGAAAAGGAATGTCCTGGAACCACAAAGTAGGATCGTTACAGGTTGATTATAATTAATTTAATCAATTGAAAAGAAATAACTTTTGGGTGTTATTTCTTCGTTGATGTTATTGATCACGTTCTGATGTGATTCATCATTGCGTCGTAGAAGCCAAGTGTAGAATTCCTCTAGTGGTGATCCAAACGTGTACCTCGTATCTTGGGACATCGCCAAAGGAGTCTCCAGGTGCTAGCATGGAGAAACCTTTTCTTTTATTGTCCGCCTTAGATCGTCTTGATCCAATAGAAGAGGATCTATCTCGGTCTTGGGAGTGTTCTTGGAGGAAGAGGTTCTTTCAGCCATGAAAGAATTATCTAGAGTTATTGTGCACAACAATTCTCTTATGTGTCGGAAAAGAGTTGGGGTTGTGAGGATATTTATAATTAGGTTTGAGGTTGTAGAGTTATGACAATAAATAAACACATTAAATGTTTTATTTATTTCATTGAATCTTATTTAAAACCTCCATGTCGAATAATTAATTTCTTGACATGTGCCCACACTAATTATAATAAATATCATTTAAAACAATATTATATCCTCAAAATCCCGACTGGAAAAACTACACAGCGTGTATTAATAAATAAATGACATGTACTTGTTTTTAATTGAAAACTACACGGCGTGTACATTCAATGTACACGACATGTATATCTTGTTTTCATTTATTCATTTCTTTTCTATAAATAAAACTACACAACATGTAATTATTAATACATGGTGTGTACTTGTTTTCCCTGAAAAACTACACGGCGTGTAATATTTAATACATGGCGTGTATATCTTGTTTTTCATTTCCTTCCTCCTCCATCATTAAAACGATTTAGGCTTCTTTGAATAATTATTAAACCACGTAAGGGAATAATATTTATTCTACTTTAGATACTTGAATACACTTAGTGTGTGTCCCTCTAGGCCTCTTTCTCATTGGCATTAGGTGGGCTTGCCTAAAGTCTAAGATTACTATCTAGAAACGGGTCAAGGCACCCAAGAGAAATAAGTTAACACTGCATTGACGTATCACCTCATACGAATGCTTACTGTGTAATTTAATCCTTTTGTCTCGATATATCATCAAGCAGGTTTCATGACAGTGTCATAAACCTATATGCTTGATTCGTCATTCTTTGACTTCCTGAAATAAACTCGTCGTTTACACCATGGCCATGGAATTTAATACGACAGTTCTATTTCAATCAAAGGGCCGAGATATCAACTTCTATAAATGGAAGGGAAAAATCCTTCCTCGAATTATCCATTAACAACATGTCACTTATGATGCACCCAATGTACCCTACTTCCCACCAACTGTCTGTGTGACGATTTTCGTCAGTAAATCTAAGTGTGCGAGTCATGACATGAGTTAATGATAATCTTCCAGTCTAAGGACCATTACACACGCTCGTAGATAGCAATGTACGATGACACCAAGACATGCAGAATTGCTACTGGAGGGTCTATTCTCATAATATCCCATCTTGGAGATTACCAAGTATGAACTCCATGAGAGAGAGTCTCGTCTTCTTATGAGTACTCGCGTATGATGGTCTATACACTATGTGTCCTATCATAGTATGTCATCCAACCATAGAACTTTATTTAAGAATATTGTTATAGAATTTCAAGGTTATCATCATATCGGGGATCTTCCATGACCTTATCAGTGAAACAAATATTCCAGGACATTATTATATTATAGTCATGCAGAACAATGAACAATATATAATAAGTGAACATTCATGTAATCAAAGTACAAAACAGTTGGTTCTCAGGACCCAACCCTTACAGACTCCCACTTGGACTAGATCCAACTTCCTACGACTTTTAGTCTGCTATACCACACATGATGATCATGTTTCTGTTGAGTCAAGGCTCTAGTCAAGGGGTCCACCATGTTGTCTTCCGTGGAAATACTGCTCACTGCAACTTCACCTCTCTGAGAAAAATCCCTCAAGAGATGATACTTCCAAAGTATATGCTTTGTCCACTGATGTGACCTTGGATTTTTTTCAAGTGCCACCGCTGCAGTATTATCACAATAGAGTGTGATAGGATCATTACTGATCATTACTACATCCAGCTCTTGGATGAAGCTTCACATCCATACTGCTTCTTTAGCTACCTCAGAAGATGCGATATACTCAGACTCCACTGTAGAATCTGCCACCACACTTTGTTTTAAGCTCTTCCAGGTCACTGCACCTCCATTCAAACTGAATATGTATCCAGTCTGCGACTTCATGTCATCTTGATCAGTCTGGAAACTAGCATCTACATGTCCTATGATGACTAGTACCTCATCTCCTCCATAAAATAGGAACATATCCTTATTATGCCTTAGATACTTAAGGATAGTCTTGACTACCATCCAATGGTGGTCTCCTGGATCAACTTGATATTTTCCTACCGCACTTAATGGATAAGAAACATCTAGCCTTGTACATAGCATATCATACATGACTGATCCAATCACGGATGCATAAGGGATCCTTGCCATTCTCTTTCTTTCCTCATGTGTCTGAGGATACATTTTCTTGGAAAGATGAATTCCATGTGACACTGGAAACAATCCCCTCTTGAACTATTCCATACTGAATCTCTTCAGTTTCTTGTCAATGTATGTACTTTGACTCAAGACTAGAATTCTCTTGGATCTATCATGATGGATCTTGATCCCAAGAATATATGCTACCTCGCCCAAGTCTTTCATGGAGAAACATTTATGCAACCATGCGTTAACTGACTGTAAGACATGTACTTTGTTTCCAATTAGTAATATGTCATCAACATAAACTACTAGGAAAACGGTTGCACTTCCACTAAACCTCTTGTAGACACAAGGCTCACATTCGTTCTTAACAAAGCCAAATTCCATTACAGCTTCATCAAAATGAATGTTTCATAACCTTGATTCTTTCTTTAATCCATAAATGGATTTCTGCTACTTGAATACCTTGTTGGCATCCTTTGGAGTCACAAACCCTTCAGGTTGTGTCATGTAGACATTTTCCTGGAGGTTCCTGTTAAGGAATGTTGTTTTGACATCCATTTTCCAAATTTCAAAGTCATGGTAAGCGGCAATGGCCAATAGGATTTTGATGGATTTCAGCATCGCAACTGGTGAAAAAGTTTCATCATAGTCAATTCCTTGACACTGTCTAAAACCTTTTGCAACCAGCCGTGCCTTATAGGTGCTGACTTTCCCCTCCATGTCTAGTTTCTTCTTGAATACCCATTTATTACCAATAGGCTTTACATTAGCTGGAGGATCTACCAAAACCTAGACTTGGTTTTGGTACATGGAATCCATTTCAGAATTCATGGATTCTTGCCACTTGGCAACATCTGTGCCTTCAACTGCTTCCTTATAGGTAAGAGGATCATCATTGTCAACCAATAATGAGTCACCATCCTCAGTGATAAGAAAACCATATCGTTCTAGTTCTCTTACCTCTCTCGTGCTCCTACACAGTTCTTGTGTCTCTAGAACAGATTGTTCTTCCACGGGGCTTTGTTGAATCTATTCTTGTACCAACTCCTGTGTATCTTGAGCCTCGACTTCATATAAGTCTATCTCGCTCCCACTATCTCTTTTGGAGATGTGATCCCTCTCAAGGAATATGGCGTGTCTTTCCACTATAAACTTTTTGTCTGAGGGGTTGTATAGGTAATATCCCCTTGTTTCCTTAGGATACCCTATAAAGATACACTTTGTGCCTCGGTGTGCAAGTCTGTTACCTGAAGAGGCCTTAACAAATGCTTCGCTACCCCACACATGTAAATTCGATAACATGGCTTTGCGTCCACTCCATAAATCGTATGGAATAACATTTATCGATTTAGTTGGTACTTGGTTTTGTATGTGTGCTGCTGTTTGTAATGCATATCCCCAAAAGGATAATGGAAGACTCACATGACTCATCATTGATCTCACCATGTCCAACAGGGTGCGGTTCCTACTTTCACTTAAACCATTCCACTGAGGTGTATAAGGAGGAGTGAGTTGAGATAGAATCCCAAACTCCCGTAAGAAATCAATGAAGTCATGATTAATATATTCTCCTCCTCTGTCTGAGTGGAGTTTCTTAATCTTCTTACCAAGCTGGTTCTCAACTTCATTATTGTATTCTTTGAACCGATCAAAAGAATCTGACTTATACCTCATTAAGTAAATATATCTATATCTACTAAAATAATCAATAAAAGTTATGAAGTACGAGAACCAACACCTTGCTTCAACTGAAAATGGTCCACACACATCTGTGTGAACTAATTCTAGAAGATCTTTAGCCCTTTCACCTTTCCCACTAAATGGGGCTTTGGTCATTTTTCCTTGTAGAAACGCATGGCATACACTAAGTGGTTTTAGTTCGAAATAATCTAAATACCCATCTTGATGAAATTTTGTCAAACGGTTCTCATTGGCATGACCTAGACGGTGATGCCAAAGTTGGGAGTGGTATGAGTTATGTGAATTGACTTTGTCATCGATTGACATTACTTGGTTTGTGTAGTATAACACATAAAGGCTGTTATATAAATGTGCCCTACCAAAAGAAATACTATCTTTATAAAAGTAGCAACATTCATTTATAAACTAGAACATGAATCCATCGGTATATAATATAGATACTGAAATAATGTTTTTAGTAACAGAAGGCACATAATAACAACCCTTTAACACTAAGATCATTCTAGTTGGCAATGTGAGGTGGTAGTCCCCAACAGCTACATCAGCAAGTCTGGCTCCATTGGCTACTCATAGATCTACCTCCCCTCGATCAATCTTCCTGAATCTACTTTGTTTCTGTATTTGGATATAGATGTGAGAACCACAAGTAGTATCTAATACCCAATTAGTAGAAACAGATAGATTTCATTCGATAAAAAATGCACCTAAAGATTCCCCTTGCTTCCTTGGATGGGTGCAGTTTTTCTTCGAGTGGCCCTTCTTGCCACATGCGAAGCAAACAACATCCTATTCCCTTGCCTCCCCTTTGATCTTCCTTTTCTTGGAAGGCCTTGAAGAAGCTTTGGTCTTAAAGTTATTCTCCTTCCCTTTCCTTTTATTCACCATGAGGACAGAAGGCTTTTCACGCTTCATGTCATTGTCCACTTGGCGAATAAGGATAAGAAGATCAGATAGAGACTTCTCAATGTTGTTCATGTTGAAGTTCACAACATAGTTTGAGAAGCTCTGGGGGAGTGATGCGAGAATGAGATCGGTACCCAGTTCTTCAGGGATTTTAAACCCTAGAACCTCCAAGTACTCAGTGTAGCCAATGAGCTTGACTACATGAGGCCTAGCTGGGGCACCCTCTCCAAGCTTGCTCTGGAATAGAGCCTTGGAGATCTCAAACCTTTCCTATCTTCCTCTCTCCTGGTATATACCACGGAGGTGCTAGAGCATGCTATTGGAATCCATGTCCTCATGAGACTTCATGAGCTCACTAGACATTTATGACAACATCAAACATTGAACGTCGAGTGCATCGCTCAAATGTTGATCATAGACCAGGAAAACTTCATCACTCACCCCTTGGGTAGGAGGATTAGGAAGTGAGGACTCCAGCACATAAAACTTTCATTCATGGCGTAGGATAACCCAAAGGCACCTAAACCATTCCTGAAAGTTACTGCTAGTGTGGATATTGTCTTTATCCAGAATTGATCAAAGAGAAAATGTGGTTGATGATTTTGTCATTTCAATTCTACAAATTAAAAGAGCAGATTTATCAGTAATTTCTTGATTACATTTTATGAGAAATAATAAATTTTTTATTAAGTCTCCCACTATTTTATCAAGTCCCAATGGCCCTCACCATTAAACTCGGAATGTTCAGTTGCTTTGACATTCTAGTGGAAAGGATCCATATTCCCCTTCGCATAACCCCAACAAGGATTGGTAAAGCTATTTGAAGGTATTTAGGAAGGCAAGTCTTTGCCAACTATGAGCTTACAGTTCCTTGATCTGTTTAGTAGACTCCCCAATCCTGAAATCCTGACTTGGATTTCCTCAACTCTTGCCTCCAATATTATATCATGTCTAGAAAGGGCTACTTCTCTTGATGTAATATGGTTAATTCAACCTAAAACCTTTCATAAAGGCATCCTTTATAAAATTAAGTGTCCCAACAAGGGTTGGTCAAACACATAGTTTTATTGAGTCTTTCCCTTACTCAAGTAATGGAAGGCTTGGTCTAACTTAATATGGTTTTGAGGGATTTTATTCCTTTATGAGTAGTTTTTTATTATCACATGCTTGTTAATATTAAGTGATGCTTTCTTAAGTGATTAACCATGTTCCGATAATGTTTACGCATAGTCCGGTTTTATTTTATTCCATCTTTGAATGCTTGTTTATTTTATTAATTATGTGATCGCAACAACACATACATAATAAATAAACCATGCAATCAGACAAAAATAAAATAAGATGGCATGATCATGAGCTTCTATTTGTTAGCTTATCTAGTAGTTTGATAAACTAACCCTGACCTAGGGAAGAACACCTTGAATAGATGGTTCGTGTTTTGCAGCTCCCACCTATCCCCCTTTGTATCTTCTTGGGTTGGTTTCACCTCACCTTCGGGTTTTGAACTGTCTCCTCTGGCTTGGGAGATCCTCCATTACATGGGTTTACATTAAAGAAATCATGGGCACGCAGGCCCTACATTTTATTCGAAGAAGTCTCGCAGGCCAAAAAATTTAAATTAAACAAATTTAAATGAAACCATACACACATACAAAGGGTCTTTGGTCTATCTCATGTCATCCATAGCATGCAACGACATTTACCCATATTTAGAATTCAAAATCTTTTAATCGTTCTATTATTCAAGATAAGTCGCGCTTTAATTAAATTAATTATGATCTTATAATTAATCAATTCTTTATCTTTAATTATTTTCTGAATTTTCTTGAGATTCTTCTCATCCATATCCCTTGTACAGGTCTTTGTAATTTTGGAAGAAACCTGGTGAAATTTCTAGAAAGTACACGGCGTGTATTTTATATTTACACGACGTGTATTTCCTTTCACCCTTTATCCAAAGTAAATGCTGGGGGCTTTGGCGTGTTTTCTTTACTTTGGAAATTTTGGAGTACACAGTGCGTAGATAAATCATACATGGCATATAAATCCTTTTTACATGGTAACCGGCCTGACGATCCCGTGTACGTGGTACGCAGCTTCTCCTTTGTACACGGTTTCACTTGGGCCGGATTGGACTACACGGTGTGTTACTCCAACATACACACTGTGTATTCCTATTTTCCATGTGCCGTTCATTTCTGGTCAACACGGGGAAATAAATACATAGGCATACTCAATTCACACGGCATGGTTTGGTGGACCAGTGCCAGTTCGTTGAACATAAGTACATGGCGTGTAGTTTTAATTACACGTCGCGTATTTCCGTGTTTTACAGACAGAAAGAGAGGATCCTCCAGATGAGTACCTCATTTTTATTTGAATCAAAATTAAAATTATAAGGCCATTTCTGTGATGTGAATCAAGAAATGAATGATAAATAATATATATCATTTATTCAGATTTATAGAACGATTTATTTCGAATTGAATCAAATATAAATGTGTAAATTATCAATAAAAATTAAATAATCATAATCAACATTGTAACCTCTCTCTGATACCATTTTAAGGTTCCGAGTGTAGTGGAATCATGCGTGTGGATGTGCCCACTTGGATTTTTGTCATTAACAATGATCAATCTGGGATCAATACGACGATAAATGCTAGTCTACACAGATCGAATCACAGAAATGGACAAAGAAAACGAATGTCCTGGAACCACAACATAGGATTGTTACAGGTTGATTATAATTAATTTAATAAATTGAAAATAAATACATTTTGGGTGTTCTTTATTCGTTTATGTTCTTGATCACGTTCTGATGTGATTCGTCGTTGCGTCGCAGAAGCCAAGTGTATACTTCCTCTAGCAGTGATCCACACGTGTACCTCGTATCTTGGGATGTCGCCAAAGGAGTCTCTGGGTGCTAGGATGGTGAAACCTATGCTTGTGTTGTCCGCCTTAGATCGTATTGATCTGATGGAAGAGGATATCTCTTGGTCTTGAGAGCATTCTTGGAGGAAGAGGTTCTTTCGGACTTGAAATAATTCTCTAGATTTGTTGTGCACAACGATTCTCTTATGTGTCGGAAAAGAGTTGGGGTTGTGAGGATATTTATAATCAGGTTTGAGGTTGTAGAGTTATGAAAATAAATAAACACATTACACATTTTATTTATTTCACTGACTCTTATTTAAAACCCCCATGTTGAATAATTAATTCCTTGACATGCGCCCACACTGATTATAATAAATATCATTTAAAACAATATTATATCCTCAAAATCCCTACTGAAAAAACTACACGATGTGTATTAATAAATACACGTCCTGTACCTGTTTTTCATTGAAAACTACATGGCGTGTACATTCAATGTACACGACATGTATATCTTGTTTTCATTTATTCATTTCCTTTCTATAAAGAAAACTACACGGTGTGTAATTATTAATATATGGCGTGTATTGGTTTTCCATGAAAAACTACACGACGTGTAATATTTAATACATGATGTGTATATCTTGTTTTTCATTTCCTTCTTCCTCCATTATTAAAAAGATTTACGCTTCCTTGAATAATTATTAAACCACGTACGGGAATAATCTTTTTTCTACTTGAGATACTTGAATACACTTAGTGTGTGACCCTCTAGGCCTCTTTCTCGTTAGCATTAGGCAGTCTTGCTTAAAGTCCAAGATTACTGTCTAGAAATGGGTTAAGGCACCCAAGAGAAAGAATTTGATGCCTCATTGATGTATCACATCATACAAACGCTTACTGTGTAATTTAATCCCTTTTTCTCAATATCTCATCAAGCAGGTTTCATGGCAGTGCCATAAACCTATATGCTTGATCCGTAGTTCTTTGACTTCCTGAAATAAACTCATCGTTTACACCATGGCCATGGAATTTAATACAAAAGTTCTATTTCAATAAAATGGTCGAGATATCAACTTCCATAAATGGAAGGGGCAAATCCTTCCTCGACTTATCCATTAACAACATGTCACTCGTGACACACCCAACGTACCCTACTTCCCACCAACTGTCTGCGCGATGGTTTTCATCAGTAAATCTAAGCGTGCGAGTCAGGACATGAGTTAATGATAATCTTCCAGTCTAAGGACCATTACATGTGCTCGTAGATAGCAATGTCCGATGACACCAAGACATGCGGAATTGCTACTGGCAGGTCTGTTCTCATAATCTCACATCTTGGAGATTACCAAGTGCGAACTCCATGAGAGAGAGTCTCGTCTTCTTACGAGTACTTTCACATGATGGTATGTATACTATGTGTCCTATCATAGTATTTCATCCAACCATATAACTTTATTTAAGACTATTTTTATAGTATTTCAAGGTTCTCATCATAGTGGGGATCTGCCATGACCATATCAATGCAACAAATATTCCAGAACATTATTATATTATAGTTATGAAGAATAATGAACAATATATAATAAGTGAACATTCATGTAATCAAAGTACAAAATAGTTGGTTCTCAGGACACCAACCCTTACATGGAGTCACATGGGTGTAATAGTGACATTTATGACCTTATTTTTTAAAAAGAAGAGAAATATAACAAAGGTTTGTATATCCTAAGTAAACAATTTTAATTTTGTTTACATTAATGATATCTTAGAATATAAATAGTAATTTGAAATCTGAAAATATTTCCTGCATCATGGTATTTATTTTATAATTTTTAGACATTAAATAAATAAATTTATTTATGACATCATGATGATGCAGTGATTGCCTCATTAATGAACGATTTAAATAAAATGAAAAGATAAGGTAAAATCTAAGAATTACACTTTTCAAAAAACTATTGGATGGGTGTATTTCGAACCCTTATAACATTATCCTTAAAATATATCATTTTGGTACCTTTAAAATCTGAAAATCATTTTATAATAAAGTTACATTTCAAGAATTTCCAAAAGTGACCCTCCTCCCTCTTATAAAAGGCCCCCACCTCTACCCCCTTACCCACACCTCTCAAGCCCTTGGCTCATCCAACCTCTACTCATATTATCTCTCTAAATCCCTCTATTACTCTTATAAGCCTCACTTTGGGTAGAAGTCTTTCCAAGTAAGCCTTTGGCTCAAATAAAAAAGAGTTACCCGATTTAGAGGTAATGTCTTCTCTCGAGTTTCTTTATTTTTATTTTCCTTCTCAACTCAACACTATCTTATTATTATTTTATCCTATAATAACACCAGTATCCACAATATACGAGGATGTTTTTATGATATGGATTCTACCGAAACCTACACACACCTCCATCTAATGGTTAAATAACATACTGTTTCTGTGGGTGGCGAATTACTGCCTCACGAAACGATGATGGTTCAATCTTCTTTTAACACATTTCATGGTGGAAATTATGATGTCACTATATTTATATATGATATATATGGTATTTATTTATTTCTATATTCTTCTGAATTTTATTTTTAAATTACATCGTTATGCTTTTCATGTTGTGGAACTACGATAATCTCATCTGAGGAAGTGTAGACTACCGCCCCCTCAAGTTATGTGACCCGTTCATGCCAAACATGGAATTTATAAAGAATGTAATTAATGAAATTATGTAACCTATTTAACATATATATTATACTGTAATTATAATTTATATATATATATATGTCTAATTTAGTTTTAATTCCTTTAATATGACAAAGAAATGAAAGTAGCGTTCATCTGTACGTACGACTTACCGTCTCCATGAACGGTGCATTTCATTTTTATCTCCAAATGTCATGTAATAGTATAAAATGAATATATAATGGATATATATGATATTTAAATCATTAATACCATTCTGGAGATGATATAATTACAACTACATGGGGAATTATTTTCAAACAAGTTCATTGTTGACTCATGTAACGAACATCGACAAAACGTATGATATGAACTCACATAATTAACTAATTATTATAACAAGATAATATGTTATATGAATTGAATAATAAACTTTAGAGCAAGTACTTAATCAATTATAAATTGACCAAAGTTTAATATTCAGGAATATAAAGAAACGAACAAGACAAGTCAGACTTGAGGTAAGGGGATTTCTTATCTCACTTTTAATTCCATGAGATTTCCATTGTTCGCAAATTATTTATTACATGTGGTGTATTTTTTATTGCCATTTGATATATATTATCATTATTCTATTCATGGTATTCTACGATTCATTTGGTTCTTATTATCTTTTGGTCATACAACTTGATTAATTACAACGAGGTAAGGGGTTTTTATCTCACTTTTTATTCCCGTGAGATTCATGCTATATTTGCCACTATCTCCTTTAGGTGGTGTATGTACTTCCCAATATTCTACTCTTTGAGTAATATACATCCATTTATGGGTATTTACATCAACATTTTATGTTCCTTCTTTCATGGGGTGTATGTTTCACAGGTTACCAAATCGGTAAGGGAACCTTTCACCCTCTTCTTTTTAAAAGAATTATTTTGGTTAGGTCTTTTAATTTATATCTTCTTATGTTGGGATATGTTCTTATATATATCATTATTGCTGTAAATTTTATGTCCATGTGATGAGAGACCCTTTTTATCTATCCTCAACTCATTTTCTGAATTTTAAAGTGACACTGTTAGGCTGTCGAATTTCTGAAAGGGAACTTCTTAATCCAATTTCAATTCTTTGGGTTAAACCTCTAATTCTTGATTATGTTGTGCTATGAATATGTGTGGATTAACTATGATTGTTTTAAACTTAATATCCACTTATATTGATTGTATTTATATTTTTCACACATAATTATGTAATTGATTTATCCTTAATCTAATGATGCCGTCTTTGTAAGGGACTTCGTCTCAATCTCCTTTTATTGAGGAATACTTCAATTTATATACGACCTTCTATTATTAGTTGTATAATAAACCCTTTTGACTTTTAATTTAATTAAAAAGGAATCTTTTTACATGAAGATTTTTACTAAATGACAAAATGGAATGTTTTTGTCTTACGTATGCGGCGAAAATGAATTCTCCGCCACCGTGACCATTATTTTAGTTTCGGCTTCCTCTACAAGACATAATTTTTTTTAAAATGAAAAATAAATACCATGTTTTACTTTATTTTGGTATTGAAAATGGTTTTGATAATGTTTTGATTATATCAATGTGTTGTATTGATATCTTGTGATTGAAATGTGTAAATGTTATGTTTCCTTTATGCATGTTTTATGTGATACGATTATGTTATGGTTCTTGGGAATTGTTTATGAAGATGGGTGGTTACATGATAAAATAAGGGCAGGTGAGCTCGAGATAGATCTCCAATGAATTGGGTAACTTGAAGGAGTTAAATGCTAAGGTTTCTCCAAATAGATTTAGGGAATATACTGTGATGGGTATTCCAAACGTAACCATGAGGGTTACTCCCTACGTAAGAATGTTATGAATGCCTCATGTTACCTTTATGTCTTATGATTTCTATGAGTTATTCATAAATCTTATAATTTCATGAGGTGTTTTAAAGTTCTTATGTTTTATGAGTAAAGTATGATTTCATTGATTCTTATGTATACATGGACTAATGTTTTCTTTCCGTATTTTTATATCCCTTACTTAGCTTTTTATGCTCATCCCAAGTTTTTCAAATGTTTCTCATAGGACATAAAGTAGAATAGGGTCAAGGATGGGATCAAGGAAATGTCATGCTGTCTAAAACATGGAACTAGACATGACTCTTTTGTTCAACAGTTTTTATTTTTTGAAAAAATTGAAACTGAGTAGATGTGTATACTTTGTAATCATTGATATGTAATAGTTATGTCCTAATTCTCAAAAATTCTAAACCTAAAAAGATCCTCAATGTGAATTATTCATTTAATTCATGATTATGTAATGTTTTATGGCTATGTCATTATAGTTCGTATCAGAGGTCAGTTTAGATAACTTTAGAAGTTAGGGTATTCTTTAAGCACAAGTGACATTACCATAATGGTTAGGATTTCAGAAATATTCATAGTTTTTTAGATAAAGTGAATGAGTTTAAGATAACATGAATAATTATATCTTAGTATTATATGCTTATTTTACTGATATACTCACAATGACCTTTTTGGTTTTAGTAAATGGATGGATCTAATAGGCACCAAAGTAATAGTGGATGTGAAGAAAATTGTGATGGTTTTCTGAATGAGAAACTGAATGATATGGGAGCTACAATGAGAACTCTTGTGGTTATTCTCAACCAACTATCTGGAGTCATGATTGACCACCTGAACCTTAGTGATTTTTACAAGGCATCATATATGCGATAAAAAAATCCCTACGGAAGTTTAGGTAATAATCATAATGGTAAGAATGTTTAAAAACCTATGTGTCAAAGATGTGGAAAGAAACACATAGGAAAATGTTTCAAAGGGACATAAAGATGCTATAGATGTGGAAATGAAGGTCATAAAGCAAGAAACTACCTTGGAAAAAGGAAGCATCTAGTTGACTCTAGGAAAGGGAAAGAAGTTATTTCTGAAGGATCAATTGAATGTTTTAAATGTGGTGTGCATGGTCATTATGAAAACACATTTCCTACGAAGAAGTGTCGGGAATGGTATCACCAGGATCGTACAAATATTCGTTTACCAATAACTAATTCCATTCTAATTAAGGATGAAGAAACTGAAAATGACCAATGAAAGGTATGGATTATTTCTTAACATATGATTTCCTATTATTAAATCTTAGGATATGATTCATGATTTTGTTTGTAGGAAATAAGTATTTCAGAATAACTTGGAAAGGAATGGATAATGGGTCATGAAGAATGTTTAATGAGTAAGTAGTCAACACATAAGGGATTCAAGAGTTATGGTAGATTTTAGGATAGTGAAATGCTTAAAAGTATTAAGGTTCTTTTGATTATGGGATTACATTAGAAGACTTTTTATAGTATCTGTAACCCTGATGTTTGGTATATGAAAATTTTATTCAAGGAATAATTATCTTTTCTTTTGTGGATATAGTTATAAAGAACCATTTTGGTTTATATGATCCTTGAATTTGAGGTAATTACTGGTTAATACATTTTGGGATGAAAAATGAAAGTTATTAGACAACCTTTGTGGTTAAAATATGTTATGGTTATTTTTGATGAATTTAAATCTTCTTGGGAATTTTATAAAATTATATAGTTATTAAAAGGGACAACACGCAGACCGTGTGACAACCCGTTGCGTTGGACGAAGCTGAGGGAATCGAACCCACAACCAAAGTGCGATTGGTATTTATCGCCTACCACTGGACTATGTGAAGTCCCTGGTTAGTATGACTAATTCTTTTTACTTAGATGATCTTATGAATCAGGAATAAGTTGATTTTGGGTTATCTATGGAAATGATTATCCTATCACGGAGGATATGTGATTAGGTTAATTAATTTTTAGTATGAGACTTTAAGAGTAACTGATGTTATTTGGAGATAAATGTTAATATTTACCCTGTAAGATGATGTGATTAAATCCTTTAGAGATTTGGGTTTCAATCTTAGTTTTGTTTACTTTGAAGAATTTTATGGATAGATATTTATTTAATGGTTTTTCTTTAACCTTTCACGACAACAAAATCTTCGTTTAGCGGCGGTTTTTTTTTGCGTTTAGTGGCGGTTTAAACCGCCGCTACATTATTTGGCGGCGGTTTACAGAAACCGCCGCCTAATAGGGCGTCACCAATCTATTAGAGGCGGTTATTTGCATTTGGCGGCGGTTTCAGGAAAGCGTCATAGCTGCCTCATTTCGCGGTGGTTTTCCTGAATTTAGCGGTGGTTTTACGAGCCCTAGATATCACTTTATTCGCGGCGGTTATAACTGCCGCTAATAAACTCAAATTACAGCGGCCGTAAAACCGCCGCTAAAGTCACGGGAACCACCACGGAATGAGGCAGCCATAATTCTCCTATTTGGCGGCGGTTATAACCACCGTTAAATGTAAATTTTATTTTACATTTAGCGGCAGTTTTCACCGTTTAGAGGCGGTTTAAACCACCGCCAATATACATTTCGCGGCGGTTAAAACCGCTGCGAAAAGCTGCCCAGAATAAAAATAATAATTCTTTGCTTCTGCTTCACCACTTCCCTGAAAAAAAAAATAAAACCAAAAATATAAACCAACTGAGAACAACATGAGAAATAACACCCAACATGGGGATCAATAAGAAGGAATCACATATCATATCGACCAACCAGGTCACTACACCTTCTGTGTAGGAGGACAAAGTCATCAGCCTCACAAAAAAATGTTTCAACATAGACCCACATAACCTTTCATGAAAGTTAATTATCTGTTTATGAAGGCTCAAAAGACTACTTTGTTAGTAAAATCACACACTAGAAAATATATATGATGTGAATCCTACATGCCAAATATGATGCATGAGAGTCCTCTTTATTCCCCGCCCAAGAGTCAAAAACCATCCCTGGACTCCCTCCAATGGCAAAGATCTGAATATCCAGAATAAATCACAACATCCAAAAAACATGTTTTTCTCTCAATGATAAATAATATACAACTTTAATATTTAAAAATAGAACAAAAATATGAAACCCTGGAAAATAAGACTTCCTATAAGAGAAAGTATTATTAACACAGCAGTCAGATATCCATCAAAGGTTCCAACAGATTCCTCATGCTCATGTATAAAATATCCTAAATAGTAAATACTAGGAGGATAAAAATCCATTGATTCAACATTGTAACACCCCAAACTGGATTCCACTAAATTGATGCTCCGAGCCGATGGGTTACTAGGCATCAAGCACACCTCCCCATACGCCAGATGCCACCAACTAGTAGTGAGGACCCAAGTGGTGATATTTGGAGAACTATGACCTCATATAAAATTAATAAACAATAGAAAATATATAATTATCATGAAAAAGGGAAAGTAAATGAATGCAGAAGATGTAAAAAACTAAAAAATAAAAAGCTTCAATAATACATTGATGTAAAATCCTAAACAAATACACAACACGATACATCACTGGTGACCCACTAGGATGACCATAAAAATAAAACAGTACGCAATAAAATCAATGTAAAAGTACATGGATCCACTACAAACTCTATATACTCAAACATGTATAGTATCATACCTATACACTGATACATAAATATGAAATTCATTGGTATGTAATATAAATTATTATATTCCAGTTTCAAAAAAATTTCTTTTTACTACCATCTTTAAAAAATTATCTTATTATAATGGTCAAGAGTTTATTAAATGATAAAAACAATAAGTAATCCATATCATCAATTATCAATCAATAAGATTCAATGCATAGTAATATCATGAAAATCCATAAAGTACAAGCGACTCACTTTTCCCTTCTAATTTACACTTAACTAGTTTACTATCTTTATTTAGTTTGTTCTTCTTTAAAGAGTGTTCCCCTATTTTCCCATTCCTCATAACCATGAGTAATAAAGTAGTCATAACCAAAAACATATAAAAATAATAATATAGGACCCTTGGAAAAGTTCTTAGTAGGCTAGTCAAACAATTTATTCCTAAAGATAGAAGATAAGTTTAGAAATATTCTACCTCAACCAAATATATGATTCCTGTTGTGTAATGAAGGAGAAAAATAATATGGTGACCAAAAACACATGTGGGGAGCCTTAATCAACCTAAAACATAGTTATTTCCCATAAAAACCAAATCCAATCCACTGTACAACCCCTCTGATAAATGGTTAAAAATCTTTAAATCAATATCATTGAGGAAGTTCGCAATATGAAAAAAGAACTACAGCATAATGTCACCTAAGGAAGAACCATTATAAATTAACCTCTAGGTCCTTGTGTCATGATAGAGGCAGACACACCATAAATAACCAACTGGAAGAACTCTAAACTCATCCTTTGAACACCATGTCATATCAAGAAAGTACCACTCTATGAAGGAACTCTACATAAAACTTCATCCTCTTGTTGATTTTATTTTAGAACCTTTGATCTCTTACAACTGCATGTAAATAATCCTCCAAACCTCTCGAATCTATTAACCACTTGAGGGTTGTATTCAGCTACTAAGTTTTCATTTCATCACTAAAATTTTATCTTTGTTTAACATTAGTTTAACCTCATCCTTTACTCCTCATTATATCTCCATTCTTGATATCACTTTTCGTAAAAAAATTTAAATTTTCTTTTAATGTCAAAAACTCTTTCACATATAGCTTTATTTTATTATAGATTTTTAGTGAGTGAATTTACAACATGGAAATTAGTTATAAATAAATCCTTAAAACCTAATGATCTAGAACTTTATATAATAAACAAGAACCTAAGTTAATAACTCCAGTGGTATCCATCAAGCTATCTTCTTCCATATCCTCAATTGGATACCACTTTATATGTTCTAATGTCACTTTTTATCACCATATTTTGATTGATAGAATTGAATACTTTAAATAAGGCTTTTACACCACTTGAATTTCAAATCTAACTCTATACCACATTAATTCTTTCATTACTATTTATAATTTCATATTTAATAAGAAATGACCCAATTTGTTCAACACATCAACAATGGGCCTCACCAAAGTGTCCAAAACACTATCCCCTTGATCACTATGAAATGACCCAATTTGTTCAACACATCAACAATGGGTTTAACTCCTAGTATTCCAAAATCTCGACTACCAATTCAAACACAGACCTAAATGTAATGATGTATACCACACTCGAGAAATGAAGACATAAAAAGAAACATCAAAAATAAATAAAATGCATAAAAAGAAACATGAGAAATCAAAGAAATTTTAGGACATGAAAATGTGTGGTGGCAACTATGTGCCACAAATGTTACATATACAAACCAACTATTTCCATTTTTGTTCAACACATCAACAATACAACTACTCAGGGTCCGATGATGCATCATCACCCTCTCCACCTTCATTTACACTTTGTGCTGTCACCTGTAAGAACATTATATTGAAAATTAAATACAGTTTCATATTTATATTAAAACTTAAAACCAATGAAAGTTAGCAAACTAAATGATTTTGATTTTCTGTGATTTACCTGCATACCACCACTCGATGCACTCCCACCGGGGGTATATCTTCTCATCTGCTGACGTATTTCAGTCAACTCTTTCTGCAATGCAGATATCTGATCCCCCTGCTGGTGAACTGTGTTTCGTAAGGAAATAATCTCTTTCTTAGCATCTTCGGGTATGGGCTGACTAAAGTCAGTATTAGATGCAGAATCTATCCCTGGTGGCCTGCTAAAAACCTCAAATGGCACGGGTCCCAAACCCATCCCGCGCACTCTCCTAGGATGCTCCTTCCCAAGGACTTTAGCAACCTGGTCATCCTGGGAGACAGAGTAGGAATGCGCAGGATTGACATCCCATATTTCTTTAATTTTGACCTATAAATCAAATATCAATATATATTAACATAGTAAAACCTGATAATAAGTTACTATGATAAAAAATTGACTTCATACCCCAACTTCTTTAGCAGGCTCATTAACAAAACATCCATCTGATTTCTTGTGAACATCCAACCACAATTCAGTTCTGGATGCTTCATGGCCTAAACTCTGTGACTGCATTAATCAAAGATAAATCAACAATTCAATATATTGAACCGATAATATTGTCTTATAAATATTTAAACTAATTAAAAGATTACCAATGTCATTCGACTTCTAGAAAAACTTTTTGATCCCGCAGTGTACGGGATGACTTGCTTCACCCGGTTTGACGCATTCTGTCTTGAGAGATCCTGAAATAAATAAAATTAAATTTAATACTAATGTATTGAATGTTATGTACTTTTCATATACATGTATAAATTTAAAATGAGGATAGTATAATAATAATATATATTTCAATACCATCCTCTTCTGATCCAGATTCCTGTTAACAAACACTTTCCACTGCTCTTTCGGTACCCCACTGGGTAGCTTCTGATACATTTGCAGCGCGGTCAATGATGCATCGTTGACATCACACCACAATCTCTATTTAAAATCTTTCCACTTCTTACCTAGATTTTTCAACATCCACTTCCGTGCTATCACATCAGCAACGGTAAAGTAGAAGAACATCTGTATATAAAAATTCATTTTGGACATATTAGTAACATGAAATACAATTAAACCATAATGTAATAAATTTACCTTGATTTGAGAATCAAAAACTTCATTTTTTCAGCTTGGAGGAATATGTCTCCAATCGTCATATGAAATGGGAATGGAAATGGGCTCCGTTGCCAGCTAGCCTAGAATCTGGCCAAGTAACCCCACAACATCATCCGTAGGGACCCCGTAAGAATCAAATGGCATAACAATCTTCTCACTATTCAGATTCCAAACATCTAAACTTTTTATGTTTTTATCCACGGTTGCATTTTTTTCATCTTCAATGAGCAAACAATTAGTATAAACAGAATGACATAAATTTATTTAATTAAAATTTGTACCTATAACAGTGACACTCCAGTATGTCCGGGATGAACTGGAAGGGGCGCGTCACTGACCCACTACTGAGGCTCCTAAAGGGGGAGCCGACAACTCAGCCTCTACTGGGACATCCACAGATGGTGTGAGCGATGGTGTAGGGGGAGATGGTGCAGGGGTTTCGGTAGCTGATGCCTCAAATTTCGTGGGGAGGGAGCTAGATGGAGCGTCATCTGTCACAGAACTGGATGAAATAATGTACCGCTTCTTCCTTGGCATTCCTATCATTTAATCAAATAAAATTAAGTTTAGAATATATATTTCAAAAAAATTATGTATAAAAAAAACTAAAAATGCTAATAGATGGAGTAATAACAGACAAAATATATATAACAATGATAATGAATGACTGCAGAAATGAAACAAGTGGTTGCTGAATAAATAAATAATTGTACATACAATCATTTTCTCCTTCAATCATGTCGGTTTCCTGCTCCATTTCTTCATCCACTTCATTCATCCTTACGAGACTAATATTTTCAATATCATGATAGACAAATAATTATGCTTCTTGTTGCTGATTAAATTCAATTTCAGAGGTCAAAATTTCCACTTCATCACCCATATCATACAAATATATTTGTATTATGTGAGAAACTACACTCCACCCTTCATCGGAAACATCATTCACATAATATACCATTTTTTCTTGCGATGCTAAGATATATGGATCATGCAGTTCACGATCATCAACATCCATCAATCGAGAGAAGTTCACAGAAGTAAATTGCAAGGAATCTCTTTTAACATCTCTGATAATATCGACCCATTTGAATTTGAATAAAACAACCGAAAAATGTCCGTGGTAGTTTAATTCAATAATATCATGCAGCTTTCCATAGTATTCCACTTCAGAAAATGTAAATATACCACTATTTTGTGTTCTCAAACCCACTTCTCGATGGACTGTACGAAATCTAAAGCCATTGACATTATAAGCGTCAAACTTTCTAACCTTTTTTAGAGGACCTCTAGCAATAAACTTCAAATCATCGGACAACTCTTCTCGAGTATCAGTATTTATGATATGAAAATAGAAATATACTTTATTAGATTTACAAAATGTATGTGTCAAACTAATATTCATATTTATTAAAATATTTATGAACTTACACGTCATGCAATCCATTCTACAAGCTCTTTATTAATAGCTTTCATTATATCTTTCTCATTTCATGTTCGTCCTCTCACTCGTCTCTTTGTTTGTATCCTCAACTCTTCAACAAATGGATCTGCAGTTTCACTATTTAGTAGCACATATATATGTGCCAGTAATAATTCCAATTCAGTCAGTGTCACATTTGAGGTCCTCCCAACTGATTGGCCAATAACAGGAAATATTTTGGATTTCTGATGTATTTGAGATTGAGTCGATGTGTCGTCAACACGTCCAACTCGATTACATATTGTCTCAATATCATCCAAGTATCAATGGAACCATTAAATTTTGATATGTTCAGCCGAAATCAATGAGATGCATCAAGAAATCTTCGATTACACAAGAAGCACCATTTTCTACTATGAGGTAGCCATTTGGGCTCAAAATCAAAGTTACAAACGGGACAAGCCAAACCCGTGTAAGTGTTCCAACCAAATAAATTCCCAAGACCAGGGAAGTCACTAATGGTCCACATTAAAGTAGCATGAATTTTGAACATTGTTTTAGAATAAGCATCAAATGTCTCAACACCGTTTCACCATAACTTCTGCAATTCGTTAATCAAAGGCTGCAAGTATACATCAATATCATTTCCAGGCATTTGTTTTCCAGGAATAATCATCGAAAGGATAAAAGATTTTTGTTGCATACACATCTATAGAGGCAGATTATAAGGGATCAAAAAAACTGGTCAAATTCTATAATTGGTACTCAAAGTCCCAAATGGGTTGAATCCATCGACAGCCAATCCCAATCAAACATTCCTAGGATCAGCTGAGAAATCGAGATGTAATGAATCAAATTTATTCCATGATTTGGAATCTCGTGGATGTCTCATTAACCCATCATTGTTATTATCTACAGAATGCCACTTCATGTGTTTGGTGGTTTTCGATGACATGAATAATCTTTGCAATCAAGGCTTCAAAGGAAAGTAATGCAAAACCTTTGTAGGTGTGCTTCTTTTCTTCTTCTCTATGAAATTATGTTCATTCAGACTTCCAACATCACCCTTTTCCTACCATCTAGAAGAAGAACATTTGTTTCAATTCTGTCTACTTGAATCCTCTCCCCAATAAAGCATACAATCATTGGGACACACATGTATTTTTTGTATAATTCAGAGCAATCTTGTTAACAACTTTTTTCATATCATAAAAAGATTCTGAGTTTTTTTCATCAAGAAATTCATCACGAATCAATTCCAATATCATGGAAATTTCCTTATTTGTAATTCCACATAGACATTTGATATGGTAAAACTTCAGCAGAAATGAAAGCTTTGAATATTTCAAACACCCACTATACAACTCTTGATTTCCATCATCAACTAAATTGTGAAACGCATTTTCCTCAGTGAAGTTTTATCTTAAATTTGGCTCCATAGAATCAATAGGAGGATCCAATGATATGTGCCAATCTTGATCTGCCTGTGTTACATTCTCAAAAACATCACTTGTCACGTAGCAATTTATATCACCCTCTTCTGGTTTTTATGATATGTTTTGATGCTGATAGTGGTGTCTTGCAGTGCCGAATGCATCATTTATTAGGTTTTTCATTTCATTTTCCATTTTCAATGAACTTGGGACCTCATTCTACGGATTAACATCACTGCTCAATCTTTCTATAACATTCGATTCTCCATGCCAAATACAACACAAATATTGAGCAGGGAATTGCTTCATTATTAAATGTTCATAAACCTCATCTCTATTCAACCATGTTCTAAATTTACATTTAGTACATGGAAATTTTATTCTACCGTCAACAGATCGATTAGAAATTGAAAAATCTAAAAACTCATTCAAACCCTTAACATAATGAGGTGTGTTCCTCGGTAATGTGATCCATCTTTTATCCATGTATATCACAATGTTCCTACACAATAAACAAGGAATTTCATAAAATAGCATTAAAACATTCAATAAATATATTCAAAAAAGTAATCATTAAAAAAATCTAAATGAAAACTACCAAAAATCAAAAAATAATTTCAACAATCAAAGGTCCAAAAACCACACCTCCAAAAAATTATCAAACATGAGACATATTCTATAACCCCATTATCAAAAACAAATAATGATGAAAAAAATTTCCATAATAGAGAAAAATTCAAGGATATATCAAGAAATGGGTCTCAGAATTCCTCAAAGTCCCTAAAATGGAAGCAAAAAATGGATGAACTCTTTCTATAATAATGGGCATTTTCATCATGTTATGGTTCATACTGCCTCTACTCCTTTCACATTGGATTCTCTTCATTCCCACTATTAATTTGTTGCATACCTGAAAAAACTAAGGAATGAACAACCATCGATTTCCAATAATATTTAGCTTCCATTCACATGTCCCTAGTGACAACCTCCAAAATGGATGTTATGCCCAAAGAAAGTAGAGATGTACCAAGGTCTGGGTGAAGACCATCACCAAAGAAATGATCTTTCTCATAATTGATGACCCCTATCTTTGGAGAATATATACCAAACCTTGAAAGGTTATTGACATACTCCCATACTGATCTGTCACCAATAAAAAGTCTCATGAGCTCAGTCTATTTCTCTTCATTCATTCCCTTAGTAAATAACCATTAAAAAAATAAATCTATATGATATTCCAATTTATACATTCATGAATTTAAGAAGGTACCACTGACTCCCACAAGACTCTACTAAAACTATAAATCCAGTTCTAAAAAATTCTCACCCACAAAGTATCAGGTTCCCTAAGATAATTGAGGATCACCTCAATTTGTTCCAACTACCTAACTGCTTCCACTGACCCTTGAAAAAAACTTAATGAAGGAAGATAATGAATCAGGAATCCTATGATGGTGTCCGAGATTGAAAATTATTTAACATCAACAAATCAACATGTATTCTAGGTCGGAATAAGAACTAAAGAATACTTTTTGAAAATTACAGTGGACAACAATAACATCTAAATGAACTATATCAATTAAATACTCAAAATAAAGCCTAATTATTCTATATGAAAGTAAGAATAAAATACAAAAAAAATTATAAATTAAACAAGGAACACACTAATGAAACCAAAATTACTTTTAGTTTTAAACCACCATTTTTTATAAGTAATTATGAAATACCACCTCCAATAAGTGTGAACCTCATTTGGAAAATACAGATTGGAGAGGAGTTGAAACAGGATAATAGGGGGATAAATTGTGATGTAAATGCTATGGCTTTGTGGGATGGGTGTCTAGGCGCAAACCATGAATACATTTTTGAAACCTGAGAACATGTATATGAAACAGGATAATAGGGGGATAAAAGAGTGATCTCTAAAAATTTCAAAAACTAGACTCAAATGACTCACATGATTCTCCTCGGTTTAATATTAAACCAATATCTCATACTCAAATACCACTAAAATGAATCAGGATAATCATGGAATATAATGTTGTTCAACACTATAAAAATTATGGGATCATTTGTTAGACCAAAAGGTATAGAAATATACTTTTAATGTCCATACCTACTCTAGAAGAAAATCTCTAATATATCAAACTCTATTATTCTTAGCTAGTGAAAACCAGAATGGTGATAAATATTTGAGAACCAGTTATTCACTTTCAACTGATCAAACATATCACCAGTCTAAGGCAATAGAAACTTGTTCTTTACTATGACTCGATTCATCTTTCGATAATCATTACAAAGGTGAAGGGTTCCATAATATTTATTCACAAAAAACAAATCCATTTCCCAATATTAAAGGCTTGGGAGAATAAATCATTTATCATATACAGTAGGTTTATCAAAACACATCATAAAGGAAAGAACATAGAACATGAAATAAATATGTACCTACCATGAAGAATGAATGTCAATATATACATTCCTATGTGCCTATCATGATTCATGAACACTCATTTAACACCATTCTAGGCCATGAGTATAAATATCAAGAATCAAAATTCATCACTAAACAATACCATCACACAAAATACAAATCACCCAAGGTGAAATAACATCAACTTTTTCAATAAAATAACATAAGAACCAATACCGTCCATATGAACACATATTTCCCCAATACATTGGCTAGATACTCCTATTAAGAATCTCATTGCTATGTCTTGACACATCCTAGTATCTCTTATACCTTTCCATAAGTAGTAATGTAATAGAAATTAAAACATGATTCTTTGATACCACTTTGCTACATCCCCCAATCCATCACTCTCTCATGTGGCCAAATCAAGTTTTTTATGGGACCTCATGAATTCCTACCCATATTCCATAGGTCATTGACTAGAAATGAGTGTGATATTTATATTGGGGAGACCATACCCTCAGGTATGTAGTTATATAGAAGTGGAAAAATCAATATAAATAACTATAATAAAATAAATATCCGTAGAGGAAACCATATAATAAAACATGTAAACAAAAAAAATCCAACTAAAGAATCCAATAAATAATAATGGAATAATGTAATGAGATGATGTAATTAAAATGAATTTATTGATGGTTGTAATGTAGAGTAAAAGACTATGTTTTTCAAATAGCGACACAAAATTCCACTATCCCAATCACCATTTCAATCCCTTCTCCAAAATCCAACCCATCCTATATGAAAAAAATTAACATAAAGGTCTCTTTACCTTTTTGAATCCTACATCCATGCAATATTCTAGGGTTAAAAATGTTGAGATGAGTAGGTTGTGAGTAAAAATTATTAGGTCAACACCATTATTCATATAAAAACAGTTGGATATATATTGTACACAGTAAGGGGATACGAATAAATATTAATTAATCAATCTACACAATACATGAATCATCCTAATACAGAACCATGTTAGATTATCTCTGATATTATTACACAACCATGCCAACAATAATAATAAACCATGGAAAAATTAAAAAACTTGGAATATCCCTCTATATAAGCATGTCATACATTGGTAATAGCCATATATATAATTATTTCAACATGTGTCCATTGGAATATATCACTATATTTTTATCTCATCATATATCTATGGGAATAATGTGCTATATAAGAATTTAAAACCTTAGGGTTTCGTATAGGTCACCGGGGAAGCAGGATCTCTAGGGTCGTCGGGGTCGTGGGGGGTTGGGGTCGCTGAGGTCGCGGGGTTGCCGGGGTCGCGGGGTCATCGAGGTCGCGGGGTCGTCGGGGTCGCGGGGTCGCCGGGGTCGCGGGGTCACCGGGGTCATGGGGTCGCCGGGGTTGCGGGGTCGCCGGGGTCGCGGGGGGCCGGGGGAATCTGGGTGAGGAGGGTCTGGGTGGGGGGAAGGGTCGGTCTGTTAAAAAAAACAATATTTTGCGGCGATTTATTATAAACTGCCATGAAACCTTTTTAAGAAAAGGTTTAGCAGCGGTTCCTAGAACCACCGCTAAACAGTGGTTTTGTTGTAGTGTTGGGTTCTTTTTGTTGAATTTTGGGGATTAAGAGTAGTATTTATTTTTATAAAGTATTATCCTTTTTGGGGATTATATGATCTCGTACTAACCATTTTGGTTTTAGATGATGTCTAAATACAAGGGAAATATATAGTTCTCCTTTTTTGGATTATGTTATTCTCTAGAAGATGATTCTTGTACTTTTGATGTGACTAAGTCTTTTTGAATGCTCATCGTTTGGAGAAAAGATTAGTTTTTGTAGAAACTTATTAAAGGATGAAACTCTACTTGCATGTAAGTATATTTCCTTATGTTTTTATTATATGTAGTAAATGAATTCCTCAAAATTATGAAAAGGAATGTAAAAAAATGTTGTTGGTTTACGTTTCCTAATGGGTAATCAAAGACCATTTACACACATTATAAGTTTGTGATTTTCTCGTGGTTAAATTTCTCCTAATCATGTTTTCTATCACTCTCCATCAGAACTTGACCCTTTGTTTTCTCCTCCATATCCATGTTTTCATGGAATCATAGTATGGGCTATTTCAGGAGACCATTGTACTTATTTTTATTTCTTTTAAAGTGATAATTTTATTTACTCCTTTTCCGATGTGGGAATTTCAATAAAGTTTCTGAGCCCAATTTTAAAATTGCAAGGATGCAATTCCCAAAAGGGGGGAAAGATGTAACATCCCAGGTAAAAAAAGAATATGACATTTTAATATTTATTTATATTTGTGAATAAAATGATAACATTTCTTTAAAGATAATGCTATGTTCGATGGCGTACTCAATACGCAACAACAAATTTCTTTGAAATCTTACATTGCACACTAATAATATAATAATATTATTTTAAATGGTAGTTAACACCTAGACCTTGTAATGGAGGGAATGAACAGAACTAACTACAAAATGATTATATATGTTTGTTAAATATTTTAACAATTACCCAATAAATGATAGAGGCTTAAAATGAAAATGAATCCAATTTTAAGAATAAATATTCAAATATTCATTAAAAGGTCTATTAACCACCTTTTGATGGAGAACCCTTTTTAAAACTAATTTTTGTCAATTTTATATGTTATAAAATCATTCTTTAGAATCGGGACATCAAAATGTACTTTGTGTAAATTTTTGTTATTTTTCCGATAAAGGTCATTTTAGTGAAAAATGTTGTATTTTAATTCAAAACCTCCTTTTAATATAATTTATTTATATGGTTAGATTATCTTTTTAATTGGTTATAAAGTTTATTTAAAAAATATATTTACCATTTAATCCAATGGTGGTCATTGGAATTAATTTCACTTTGAAATTGGACATAAACCAGTGTTAATCTTTTGATAGATATTGTTTCTTAAAAACACACTATTTGTTTTGACAACGAGAATTAATTATAAAATTAATTAATGAAAATTCTATGTTTTGAATTTGGTAAAATATAAATAATTTTTGAATTTTTAATATCAAATTTACTTTGGATAAATTTTTGGTATTTTCTGACAAATGTTCATTTTTAATGAATAGTGAAAAATATTGCATTTTACTTCAAAACTACTTTTCATCTAATTTAATTATATAGTTAAATTTCCCTTTTAATTGGTTTTAAAGTTTAATTTAATTATGTTTTTATCACTTAATACAATGATGTTCATTGGAAGTAATTTCACTTTTCAATTGGATGTAAAAGCAAGTCAATCTTTTGATAAATTTTACTTCTTAAAAACCCGTCTTTGGTTGTGACAATGATAATTATTTTTAAATTAATTAATGAAATTTTTGTGTTTGGAATTTTGTAAAATGAATTTGATATTTTTAATCAGAATTTTTAAATTATGTAATTATGTCTCTTTTGTTTTTGGACATTATGAATAGTAACGACGGTAATTATCTTTAATTATCGAGATTAATTAGTAATCGGGTAGTTAAGGGTAATAAAATAATATCATAATACGATAAAATGACCCTAAAATGTGTAAAAATACTCTTTTTTGAGTCATGGACAACCATGGGAAGCTTTTTTCCAAACTTTAGGGCCCATGGAGTCACATGGGTGTAATAGTGACATTTATGACATTATTTTTTAAAAAGAAGAGAAATTTAACAATGGTTTGTATATCCTAAGTCAATTTTTTTTTATTTTTTTACATAAATTATATCTTAGACTATAAATATTAATTATAAATCTAAAAATATATCCTAAATCATGTTATTTTTTTTATAATTTTTAGACATTAAATAAATAAATTTATTTATGAAACCATGATGATGGAGTGATTACCTCATTAATGAACGATTTAAATAAAATGAAAAGATAAGGTAAAACATAAGACGTAAAATTGTCAAAAACCTATTGGATGGGTGTATTTAGAACACTTATCACATTATCCTAGAAATATATCATTGTGGGACCTTTAAAATCCGAAAACCATTTTATAATAAAGTAACATTTCAAGACTTTCCAAAAGTGACCCTCCTCCCTCTTATAAAAGACCCCACCTCTACCCCCTTACCCACACCTCTCAAGACCATGGATCATCCAACCTATGCTCATATTATTTCTCCACATACCTCTCTTACCCCTATAATCCTAACTTTGGGCATAAGTCTTTCCAAGGAAGCCTTTGGCTCAAATCAAAAAGAGTTACCTGATTTAGAGGTAATGTCTTCTATCGAGTTTCTTTCTTTTATTTTCCTTCTTCACTCAACACTATCTTATAATTATTTTATCCCATAATAAAAAAAGTATCCTCAATATACTAGGATGTTGTTATGATAAGGATTCTACCTAAACCTACACACACCTCTGTCTAATGGTTAAAGAACATACTGTTTCTGTGGGTGACGAATTACTGCCTCACAAAACGATGATTGTCCAATCTTCTTTTAAGACCTTTCATGGTGGCCATTATTATGTAAATGTATTTATATATGATATATATGGTATTTATTTCTTTCTATATTCTTCTGAATTTTATTTTTAAATCACATCGTTATGCTTTTCATGTAGTGGAATTACGATAATTTCATCTGAGGAAGTGTGGACTACCACCCCCTCAAGTGATGTGACTCATTCATGACAAACATGGAATTTATAAAAAATGTAATTAATGAATTTATTCTACCTATATAACATATATAGTATACTGTAAATATAATATATATTTATATATATGTCTCATTTAGTTTTAATTCCTTTAATATGACAAAGAAATGAAAGTAGCGTTCATGCGTACGTACAACCTACCGTCTCCATGAATGGTGCATTTCATTTTTATCTCCAAATGTCATGGAATAGTATAAAATTAATATACACTTAATTTATATGATATTTAAATCATTAATTCCATTCTGGAAATGATATAATTACAACTACATGGGCAATTCCTTTCAAACAAGTTCATTGTTGAATCATGTACTGAACATCGACAAAACGTATGATATGAACTCACATAATTAACTAATTATTATACACGATAATATTTGATATGAATTGAATAATAAAATTTAAAGGAAGTCCTTAATCAATTGTAAATTTACCAAAGTTTATTATTCAGGAATATAAAGAAACGAACAAGACAAGTCAGAATTGAGGTAAGGGGATTTCTTATCTCACTTTTAATTCCGTGAGATTTCCATTGTCTGCCAATTATTTATTACATGTGGTGTATTTTGTACTGACATTTGATATATATTATCATTATTATATTCATGGTATTATGTGATTCATTTGGTTCTTATTATGTTTTGGTCATACGACTTGATTGATTACAACGAGGTTAGGGGTTTTTATCTCAGTTTTTATTCTCGTGAGATTCATGCTATATTTCCACTATCTCCTTTAAGTGGTGTACGTATTGCCTAATATTATAATATTTGAGTAATATACATCAATTTATTGGTATTTACATCAACATTTTATGATCCTTCTTTCATGGGGTGTATGTTTCGTAGGTTACCAAATCGGTTAGGGAACCTTTCACCCTCTTCTTTTTAAAAGACTTATTTTGGTTAGGTATTTTAATTTACATATTCTTATGTTGGGATATGTTCTTATATATATCCTTGTTGCTGTAAATTTTATTTCCGAGTGATGATATACCCTTTTTATCTATCATCAACTCATTTTCTGAATTTTAAAGTGATGTTGTTAGGCTGTCAAATTTCTGAAAGGGAACTTCTTAACCCAATTTCAATTCTTTGGGTTAAACCTCTACTTCTTGATTATGTTGTTCTATGAATATTTGTGGATGAACTATGATTATTTTACACTTAATATCCACTTATATTGAGTGTATTTATATTTGTCACACATAACTATTTAATTGATTTATCCTTAATCTAAGGATACCGTCTTTGTAAGGGACTTCGTCTCAATGTCCTTTCGTTGAGGCATACTTCAATTTATATACGACCTTATTTTATTAGTTGTATAATAAACCCTTTTGTATTTAAATTTCATTCAAAATTAATCTCTTTACACAAAGCGTTTTACTAAATGACAAAAGTGAATGTTTTTGTCTTACGTATGTGGCGACAACGTCTTCTCCACCACTGTGACCATTATTTAAGTTTCAGCTTCCTCTACAAGCCATAACTTTTTTTAAATGAAAAATAAATACCATGTTTTAATTTATTTTGGTATTGAAAATGGTTTTGATAATGTTTTGATTATATCAATGTGTTGTATAGTTATCTTATGATTGAAATGTGTAAATGATATGTTTCCTTTATGCATGTTTTATATGATATGATTATGTTATGGTTCTTGGGAATTATTTATTAAGATGGGTGGTTCCATGATAAACTAAGGGTGGGTGAGCCCGATATAGATCTCCAATGCATTGGTTAACGTGAAGGAGTTAAACACTAAGGTTTCTCTGAAGAGATTTAGGGAATATACTGTGATGGGTAATCTAAACGTAACCATGAGGGTTACTCCCTACATAAGAATGTTATGAATGTCTAAAGTTACCTTTATGTCTTATGATTTATAGGATTTATTCATAAATATTATGATTTCATGAGGTATGTTAAAGTGCTTATGTTTTATGAGTAAAGTATGATTTCATTGATTCTTATGTATACATGGACTAATATTTTATTTCTGTATTTTTATATCCCTTACTGAGCTTTTTATGCTCATCCCATGTTTTTGAAATGTTTTTCACAGGACATAAAGGGGAATAAGGTAAAGTATGGGATCAAGTAAATGTCATTCTATATAAAACATGGAACCAGACACGACTCTTTTGTTCAAGAATTTTTATTTTGTGAAAAAAATGGAAATTGAGTAGATGTGTCTACTTTGTAATCATTGAGATGTAATAGTTAAGTTCGAATTATCTAAAAATATAAACCTAAAAAGATCCTCAATGTGAATTATTCATTTAATTCATGATTATTTAATGTTTTAAGGCCGTGTCCTTATATAAAATATTATTTTATAATGAAAAATAATTTTAATTTATAAAAAAATTATAAATCAGGGAGAATTTACCAAAATATAGAATTTTAAAAAAAATTAGCCATGTCACATTTTATGACTGATAATCATATCATCAGTCACAAAATACAACTAATACTGGAGATATGAATCCCCATGTGTTAATTGTATTTTGCAATATAGGTCAAATCGTATGCTATGATAGTATCACTAAATATGACTAGATGAACTGTATTACCACTACTATATTTTATGATTCAGAAGATATAAAATTTAAACTAAAATCCTTTGTTATTTGGAAACTATAGTTTTGAATCTTATTTTATGATATTTTTTATCATATCATATAGAACATTTCAAATACATGGATTCACTAAATATCATACCTTATGACGTGTATCCATCATATGATACAACTGATTAAAATATAAGATTTTAATGTATTGTATTACAATATATTACTATAAATGTCTTACAATAAGCAATTATTTTGAAAAACTAGATATTTAACACATTTAATCCTTGAAGAACCTAGATTTTATACCCACTGATGGGTTTTAAGAGATCATCTAATGATTTTTAACAATGAAAAAACCATGATTTTTATAATCTATCATAAAAAAAATCAGAATATAAGAAATATAAAAGAACAATATGAAAATAATTATCTTTATCCTTGGTAGCCTTATTTGATGGATCATTTTTTATGGGGACCACTAAAGTAGAAATAATAGGCTTCTTTCCTCAATGGGGATAATTTCATCCTATGAATCTCAAAATATTTCTTGAGGACCCGAAGTATAGTAGGGGTTCTACAACCCTTACTTAGAAAAAAACTATTCTTTGAGAGGAAGATTTAGCTTTGGAAGGTATGTAAGAAATTAGGGTAATACATTAAGAAATTATCACATCCTTTATAGCCATTCTTTATAATCTTACTTTAATAAATAGTTTTCACAATCTAAAACTTATCAAGTTCCATCTCATGGATCCCATGAATTAATTTACATTAGAGTGTTATTTTATTAAACACCTCAATGAATGATGTCTTTGCTATAAATAATCCATCCATGGATTAGAAATTTAAGAAACCATGTAGTAGGTGGTAGCTAGATAAATGCAATAATATGTACAACATATCGTAAGATGTATCTTATGAAATTATATGAGAAAAAATTATACCAGGATTACTTTATGATGCATTCATATTTTTATGTTTGATATGAATCTCATGAATATCGTACTATATGACTTATGATATTTGTTATACCTTTTAGTATATATCCATGAGAAGCTACACCACACAATACTATAGTCATGCTATTTCTTGTTTTTTATATCTCAAGGGTAGAATAAAAAAAGTGTAGTTCATTGATAGGTGGGTGATTATTTGATGATATATTTCATAACCATGATTAAGTGGTCAGTTCATAATAATATTATCTCAATGAAAAATGGACCCTATAGTTTTATTTTAAAGGATTTATCAAGATAGTTCTATCCTCTAAGTTATTTGATGTAATGATGATTTAGATTACATTTTATTATGACATGTATTAAGTTCTCTTCAAAGGTGTCTTTTGAAGTGGATGTTAGTTTCAAGAGCAGTGGAATTAGTAAATTATCCTTGTGATAATTGTATTTTATTATATAATTATGATATGGATAATATAAGGATGGAATTAATGGCATGGATAATATTTTGTTGATTATAATTATGAAGATGTTGCAAATATGACATATGGTTGTTACTCAATCATGATTATGAGATTATGGTATTATATTTATTGCATTAATGATGTTAATTAAAATATGGGAGTACCATTCACTACACAATGGCCACCCGAGGACGATTTTATAAGGTGCAACCCAATGTTCATATTGGTGAGTGGACAAAAAAATGGAAAGACTAGTATACACTCTACAACCCCACTTATTAACATAGATTTGGATATGTCATAGATATGGATTGGATATATTGTGGATGAGATCTGTATATGGATGTAGTTGTGGTGTTTTCATGGTAGTGGGTTGTGAAAATATGTTTTCTATTGGAAATGTCCATATTATCTGGTGGGAGTTGGTTTGTGGGGCCCCGGTTATATAATGAAAGTTAAGGGTGCGTATAAAAACCACTGACCCAATCCAACCGGATTTGAATTTCCTATAAAAATTATAAAAGCAAAAAGATAAAACAAATAAGGTTGGTCAATTTTTTATTTGATTTGGGTTATGTTTAGTGGTTGTGTTCCTATTTATTTATCTAGGTTGATCAAAACCACTATCCCTAAGTATTAAACTATATCATACTTTTAATATAATTTTTTTTTATAAAATGTAATTATGTATACATAATTTTGGGCTTGAAATATGTTATTTTTTTAATTATTAGTTTTAATTATGGGATTATTTAAAAAAGTTTCTTTCTTGTATAATATTTGAATGAATATTTATAGTCGAAATGTTTTTTATTTATATAGATTAAAACATTTATGTATTGGTTTGGATTGTTATAAATTTTTTCCAACCTAAACTGATCCACCTTTTAAGACACCTCAACCTTCTATGTTGAGTATTTTAAAAGACCATGTATTAGGGTGTTAAATGTGGGTATAATATTTTTAACCCACCAAATATGGGTTGGGTGAGATTTATCTTTTAACCAAAATAAACCACTCATTTTCACATAATTAATGAAAGTGTGTGTTATACTAAATATAATTTTTTATTTGGTGAATGATGCGTGTGGAGAGATTTGGAATGAAATGATCCAATAAAATGTAATTATTAATAATGATATGAATACTTCTAGAATTAAACAGGATTGTGTGAAGTTTCTTATAGTGATTTTAGGGCGAGATAGTTTACTACCTAATGTATAGACTAGTCCACTCCTAAGTGTTTATGGTTAGTGACGTCTTGACTATGTATTGTGATTTTACTTCTTGAATATTGTGAATGAATGATATTAACTTGGGTTTTCTCTCTTAGGGGATGAACTTATGAGTATGTGGATATACTATTTCCCTGGAATGTACGTTATGGTTAAGAATCACTATTTCTAGATGGTTTCCAATGAGTTTTTATGGAATCATAAACACCCAATGGTTCTATATCCAAAGGGACCTGCTTTCCAAAGGTCGGGGATCATTAAGGATTTTGATCCATGATTCTTAAGAACTCACATTGGTCGACAGGATGGGATGTCAGGATCATCATACACTTTTGATGGGAATTATTTCCAACTCTAGTCTCTTTTATAGATTTAGTATATGATCATGAATCCTTATTAATTTACCAAGCGTAATGTAGGTATCCATGGAAATTTTTAATCAATTATTAGCTTGTATAGAAATCAGAATCATATATATGTATTATATGGACTTAATTAATAGAGATATCTATATGTATTCGAGGTTCTCCATCAAAAGTATCATCTCATATACTAATCATATATTCTTTGGTTGTTATTATTTGGTAGTTATTATGAAAATTCTGGTTTTGAAGCCACTAAGTGGGACACTCTAGAATTTATCATCATCTAGGGAGATAAAAGTCACTCTGGAATTTATCATTATCCATGGAGAAAAAAATTGTTTTGATTTGGTGATCACATCCATAAATGATCTTTCTACATATCCTTGTGAAAGTAATCATAACCCACATAGTTTAGTGGCGCTTAATGGGACACACCATACCTTTTAAGTCCATGTGATAAGAACCCAACCATATAGTTTATTGTAATGTGGCAAGGATATCTAGGTGGAAGGTAATTAGTCAATTATTAGTGTGGGACTTATGCCTAAGCATCCCAAAGAACTTGGAAAATACATGAGATTCCAAGATGGGTTAGAACCTGTGCGGAATATGGCCGAGAGAGATTAGGGTTGATTTAGAGTGTTGGGTTTGAACCTCACGGACGCTTCCTACATATCCCACTTGGATGGAATCAATTCCCCTATAGTTTTGTAAGTCTCAAAGGGGAGTATGTCCCTTTGAGATAAATAGGTTGGGGTTTACTCCAAAAGAATATTCCCTTGTAATAGGTTCCATGAGAGATGACCTAACTCATGGAGATTTAATTTAGGTTCTACTCCTAAGGAGGGTACCCTGATTAAGGGAATTAGGGTTGTAATCTTTAGGAGGATGTCCAGTGAGTTTGGGCCCTAGGTGAAGGCTTCCTATGTATCCCAGTTGTGGTGGGAATCAGAGTTCGTGTAGTTCATTAAGTTAGGTGGATTGTGTAGATGTCGTGATCATTACAAACCTCTAAGACCATGTGATTCATGATCAATGGGAGAAATAAGAGTATGTGAAATATTTAACAAACCATCAACACTTTTCCTATTCCACTAATGGAATAGGCTGGGCTTATGGGAAAAGAGGTTGTGACAACGGTTGGAGAGGTTATAGTTATGGAATAAGAGGCTAAAGCATTGAACCTTTCCCCTCTTCACATTACATTAGATGAGGATTCAATGTAAGGGATGATTGAAGGTGAAGGAAGTGGAGAGGAGTGAGACTGCAACCTCCTACATGAAAGCCATGGGGCTTACACCATGATGGTTTCCCTTACATGGGTTCTATAATAGGAGGATGATATTATTCCCTATGGAAGGAAAAAATAAGTGTGATACTCACTCTTCCTACTGGGGACTATAGGCTTTGGATCTTAGAGATGAGAAGGGGTGGAAAGAGTACTATCCTCAGAATCCAAGACCAAGAACTGCTCAACACTATCTCTGGGGTAAGGGTCTATGTGACCATACATATCTAAATCCACAAACAACCTAAAGATCCTTACCCCCTAGAAGGACAATTATAGAAAACCTATGACCATAGATATACAAATCAAAATGGGATACACACTAATGTGCCTTTCCAATAGTTTTGATGGATTAGGAGGTCTTGGTGGTGGTTTCAACTTGGTCTCTTTCAGTCAAGGAAGACAAAGACGAAAAATACCTACCATGAGTGGTTTTAAAAGAGGTAATAAAGGATAGCTCGTGTAGGTGGTCCACACATGTGTTCCACATAGGTATGACATGTAGGAATGTCAAAAAGATCCTATGAGGACCTGAAAAGTTATTAACATAGGAAGTGCAAGCCTGTGGAAGATTTATATACCATGGGAATTGACTATCGGGACAACAAAACTTTGGTGAGGTTTTAACTTAATCACCCAGGGTGTCCCTCGATTTCCATGGAATAATCCCACATAGGTCTTTGCTTAAGGGAAGGACCTTGCATAAGTGACTTCTTCTTAGGGAAGGAGGGTCCTCAAATATGTATCTTGAATTATAGACCCTAAAGGGACTTTGATCTTGTTTATCCCTTTTAATTATCTCTTCTCTCATGTTTTAGAGAGCTACCTAAGAAAATTTGGTGGACCTAGGTGAAAGATATATGTAATGAGATCTTCGAGAGTTCTTACGACCTTTTCAGTTCTTGAAATGGGAATCCCAAGGGTCCTATTATATGTAATGAGGGGACCTGGTCAAAGGGAGGTGTTCCATGCAGGCTATGGGTGTAGACCTTCCACGTAGATCCCCCACATATCGGTGTGAAAAATATACCACCACATAGGTCCCCCATCGTAGGTCCTCTATGAGGTTCCTCAGTGCAGGGGCTATACCTTTTGGTTGTACTGGAAGTAGCTACGATGGCCTTCTTGTGTGTCGGTATGCTGCATAGGTCCCTTTTACCATATTTCTTTGGTTCCTTTAAATTTAATTTAAACTTTAAGATATCCAATGTGCTCTTTAATAATCTTTTTTCCTTCCTTTATTAAAAAGGAAGCTTCAACAAAAGCCACCACTCAGAATTGAACCCGACTAAAAAGAGGGTCTAGTATTGAGGTAAGATTATGGGGAAAAAGATTATAGAAAATTATTATTGTATTGCATAGGTCCTCTGCGTAGCTATTTTGTGTAGGGCATTTGAATAGGTCATTCAGTGCATGGTTTCATAGGCCAGTGATGCCTATTAATACCTCTGTTCCTTCTCCATTTTCCTCACCCACATTTATGTTTTTTTATTCTCATTGCATAGATCATTCATCCATTTCTATTGTGTTGTTCTCTCACGAAGGTCCTTTAAAAGTTTCTCAAGGTATAGCCACCTGAGCAATGAAGCTGCGTGGATTTATTTATTGAAGGAGCTACTTAGGAGGACCTCATCAAAGGACCTATGCTGGGTACCTTGTTAAAGGACCTATGTGGGTGACCTCATCGAAAGAGCTACACGAGGATTTTCCTTTTCCAAATTCATGAATTACTTGAAGTTAAAATTTGAACTTTCTTAAGTCAATATTCTAAATTAATGAGAAATATTTGGTGATTCTATTACAGGAAATAGATCACTTGATGAATTCAACCGATGAATCTAAAATTCTCCAAACCTAAATGAAAAAATCTATTGGACCAGAATATTATGACATTGTTGAGAGTACCCTTACTAAGTTAGAGAAGTGATTGGTTCCATACCAACACAAATATCCATGAAGAAACTATCTGCCTCTATATGGGCATGGGATTCCACAAGAATCCCACATTCCATCATATACAATTGTTTTTACAAATACATGGTTTTTATAACACCTAAATTGTCATTATATGAATATTACTACGAGGGGTGTCCCTGTTCATGAGGGAAGAGTGTCGATTGGATGCATCCTACTTCAAAGTGGTTGTACTCCGGATATGAAGGATCATGTTGTAGAGTCAATGCCACATTTCTATGATACAAAATTTTTTGCATAAAAAAATAGATCAATATAATGGTTGGAAATAAGACTGGGATCTTTACTTTGGAGGAGGAGCTAGGCCTAAATGGATGGGGGCATTTTGGCTATGATATAATTGTGTCGAGTTCAGGAAAGAGATCTATGGTATTTACATTTATGAAACTTTCTAGGTATGATAGACTTATTTTTATAAAAATGTCATCATTGCTAAATTATTGAGCCAATGGAGTCCACAAACAAATTCTTTCTATTTAATGCACTGTGAGGTTGGCATCAATTTGTGGGATGTATACCAAATATCTGTGGCTCCCATTCTCAGGGAGGTGTACGATGAATTCATTCCACCAAAACCAACATGGGATGATGCTATGAAAATTACACCATTTGAAATGAATTATTCAAAATATAAAATAATTTATAGATAGAAAATAAATATCCCCTTCCTAAGGCTAATGTTCATGAAAGAGTGTGGATGTAATCCTTTTTAGAACAAGATAAAGGGAAGGGTCCTACTTGCATATGTCCTACATTTTTCCCAAATATAGATAATCGGGGTGCTTCACATAAGTTCTATCCCACATTAGAGAGAGGTGATTACAAGTAATGTGGTTATAAGGTTAAGCCTAATATTGATACAAATGTACACTTAGCGGACTTCCTTTCCAAATGGATAAGCATTTATTTTCTCCTAGTCTGTGAGTCTGGTAGTGGTGTAAGGCTAGAGAATTTTGTTATTATATCCAAGTTGGTAGAGGGAAAATATACCAGGTTGTACACCCCCATATTAGCAAGAATCTATCACTACCTTTTGCATTTATACAATGGGAAGGACTCATTTAGATTCTCATGACCATTCATGGATTTATAGGGATATATTGCAGCATATTTCAATTCATATTCAGTACTGAATTTAGTTAGAGTCCCCAATGGTCATTTTACTCATTTGTGCAGAATATTTCTAGGATTCAGCCACTAAACCTGAAGCTTGATGAAGTTTTGAGGATATTGAATGTACCAGGAGAATATATCTTCTTTCCTTTTTGTAACCCAACAATTGGATCATTTGTTGATGATGGTATGAAATAAAATTACAAATAAAGTTCATACAAGATGGAATTGAGGGATAATTTATTATCAACCAGGATTGATGATAAAATCATCTGTGAGGGTTATATCCCTTACAGGTTTTCACCCAAATTCAGATGTCTTAAAAAATCAATCACCTTCCCTCTCACATATGTTAGGTTTGAGAAGCACTCAATGGTTTCCCACAAATTATAGATTCTAATGGCTTTAGAGACATCCAAAATTCCTATTACACTACATCCATTAGATGCATCAATTGGATTAGAGGTTGGATATGATAAATCTTGTGTCTCCTCATACCCTTAGGTATATTTAAAAAAAAGTCATACATTGAGTTGAGGATGGGAAAGCTTTAGTTCGTAGAAATAATGGAAACAAAATTCTAAAACCAAAGATGGTGAAGAGGATTTAAAAACTTCAAAACATCCTCATAAAAAATACAACAAAAAAACCAAAGATAGGGAGACAAAAATTTCAACACCGAGGTGATATAGTCACCATCATAAAAAAGAGGTTTCCATATAATTTTTTTATTATGCAGAAGAGGAATAGAGGCTTGAGGAGGCCATCCAATTTAAGGGTATGAGTTTTCCCCACTACCAACCACATCAAAACCTAACTATGTTTGGCCTTTAGAAATCTAATACTAGGAAAGCATGAACTGTGATCTCTGGGATGCATGGGAATTTCTCCAATATGGCCTTTGAATACTAGATTTGGGTGATATTAGGGAACCATATGGTTTTTATATAGATGGAAATTTGGATGAGGTATATGAGTACATAAAAGAGATGGATATTTTTATATATGCAACTGATGACCAGGTCCCTGCCTCAAAATGAGTATCTGACATGCTAGATCGAGGAATACAAGAAGGGGTAATTGTTCAACCTAAGGAGGAATGGAACATATATGTTAATACTGAGAATGTATTTCCCTTTTTGATCATTTTAGTTATGATCCATCATCCACTATTACTAATCCTGATAGGATTTCATTTTCAGGTTGAAATTAGAGGAGTGGCACTAAGAAAGGTGCATGAGTCACCAAAGTACAGTCATATGGGCACCCCTATCAGTACATTGGATGAAACCCCGAGGTCTCCAAAACATTATCCAAGAGGGAGAACCATGATGGAGGTAATGGAAACAGAAAATACACATCCATTACCTCAAGTTTTTGTTTCAAAGAAAAGTTGTTCAATCTCCCTGTTATCTTATGAAAAGAAACACAAGAGAGCATTGAAGTTGGTCCGAAAAGTACACCAAAGCGAGTATTCACACTGTCATCCGGTATTACAACCTTCTTGACATATAGTTCTAATAAGGTTTAATTTTTTTAGTATCTACGTTAATTTCTTATCTTAAGGGATGTGATAATGGCCCCTCAAGGAATGAGAAGGAAACCTTAGGAGAAATACAAATTTGTGCTGATGAATCTGTTACTTTAACAGATAACGTGTCAAGTGATGTGGCTACATCTAATCCAATTTCTACAGGGAGAGAGGAGAGTCATGAGAATGTAAGATTCATTTATTATGGATATCAAAAGTTTTTTCTAACATTTTTTCTCCATAATATCTGAAATTCATTGATTTTTACGAAGGATTATGTGAAAATCAATACAAATACTCTTGTTAGTTAAGAAAGAGGGAGAGAGGATCCTAGGAAGTTTGAGGCACGTGCTGGGGCTGATCCTGATTTAGAAAGGCCTATAGGCATTACACTAATTTAAGGGATGATATAAGAGAATGTTAGTAGAGCCAATTTGGGCATCGATAAACATTTTTTGGATACCTTAAATGGTGAGGGTGGTATGATATAAAAATCCATATACACTAAAATGATGTATGCTCTTAATTCAGAAATTGATATTATAGGTTTCATAAAGGTATTTTGGGACCTCAATGAGGAGATTAAAGGACATAAGTTCTCATTCTTGCATTTACAATACATAATTGTTATTTTATTTGATATTTCACATCAAATACCAATTTATGCATCCTTGTCTACAGAAAAAATCGAAAAGTCCCTTCAAGAACTGTGCATCCCACTCCATCCTACATCCATTGATGTTGAAGAAGTCTCATTTGAGAATCTCGTATTGGGATATTCTTTAAAGCCTCAAGTTATGGAGACTGGGAAAGCTTAGGAGAATTCCCTACCCAAGAAGTAGTTTCTCAAACTATTGGAGTTCAGAATACTGGTGAGGAATCTACTCAAGAAGCTGATTTATTATTGTGTAAATGTCACTAACCATCATGATCATTCTTTGTTCTTTATAAACATTTGGAGCTAAAAATTATTCTAATTAACCATTTAGGGCTATCACCTCCCACAGTTAGGTTTGAAGGTGAATCCTCTGTGTTGGCACAATCAGCAATGGAAGTTAAAGAATCTGCTGCTTTGAAAGGAGCATATCTAGGAACCTCTTTAAGTGATCTGATTCAAGAATATGTTCCACCTCATGGTAGTGATTCTGATTCAAACCTAGAGATACAGTTTTCTCTTGGTATCTCATGTAACAAGACATGGATAACCATTTGGAAGATAATATATGAGAAGAATTTGGATGAACTGCCCTCACATTTTGGCCGAATTCCAGCACTGTTTAGAAAAATGGGATTTTTTTTTGGGATTTGATTATCACCAAATTTATAATGCAGTGAAAGAGACTGTTCATCAGTAGGAGCAAGAACAAAAATTATGGCAAGATCTTGTTAAGAACAAACTTTTCACTAATTTTGAGGGTTTTTGTGCTATAATGTTTGAAGTGGAAGCCAACAATAGAAAATATTTTATAGAATTCAATTAAAAAATTAAAGAGACAATGAAGGAAATGATGAATCTTCAGAAAAAATGGATTCTGTTCAAATTAGTCTTGATTAATTGAACCAATCATCGGTAGAAGCCCAAATGGAAGGGATAAATTCCATTTCAATGACTAAAAATGCACTCTATCAAGCTGAAGAGGCCAAGGCTACTCAATTGACTGAGCTTCAGCAAGCGGTTGATAGGTCCCATGAGGATATTCATCAAACGGAGAGTCATGATGAACACATCTTGTAATATATGACATAGAGACTTGATTCTATTGATGTTACTTTGATTTTTCTATATAAATAAAATGGATTTTGTCTCCAATCATATATATGTATTTATCCCTTATTTATTTTTGTAATTTCAATATAAAATATTATTTTCATAACATTGCATCTTTACGTCAGATAATCATAATTACAATGACATAGATGGGGTGATCTAATTTTTACATAAGCCAAGAGGCTTATTAAGCACAATTTTACTATTTCCAGGTTCATATGGAAAACCATAAATTTTTTGTGTCTTTTTACTTTTTATTGCTCGATATTTCCAAAACCATACAAAGTGTTGGTATAGTGAGATGAGACTCCACTTTTTAATAGATTTCCCTTTTTGGGTTTTCAACCTGGTGAGTACTATTTATTTTTTGTTGACAGTTTAAAGTCATACATGTTAGACTAATAAGGCGAGTGTTTTAGGTCAAATAGATTTTACCATGAATTTTGAGATTAGAACTGAAATAAATCTTGATGGCTTGGAATGTTTTGATATTTTCTTAGATACTTCCAAGGGGAATATTGAATCATGATTTTTATAGTCACCAAATCTAAAATTATAAGTATGATAATAGTGGAGGTATCTTATAAGAAGGTATTTACCACTATTTAACAAACTTTTTATGGGGGTTGTATTATACAGGGTTAGCTAGGGCATATGCTGCATAACCAAATAGTGGAATCATTTGGTTGATAGGCTATTTTTGTGAGAAAATGATGTAAGGCCAACTGGGAGAACATACTACATTTACAGGAAAATGAGTTCCTAGGAATTTTGACATTCTATTAATGATAGACAAAGGGGTTCATGATTTGGATGTCTCAAGACCACGATGGGTGAACTTTCCAAGGAAAGGTGTCTGAAAATAAAGGGGGACTCCTATTCCAACATAGGCCATGAATGAGAATCCACTCCAACATAAATCTAATGTGTGAAGGAAGGTAGATTTGTCAGAAAAGGGATTTCTAATATTATGCTGTGCAATTTAAAGTCATGTAGCAAGGGCATTGGGGTAATGTGTAGTTTAAAGTCATGTAACAAGGACATTATGCTGTGTAGTTTAAAGTCATGAAGAAAGGAAATTAAAATGATGTGATGTTTAGAGACATGTATCAAGGAAATTATGCTATTCAGTTTAAAATCATACTATAAGGAAATTATACTGCGTAGTTTAAATTCATACAAAAAGGACATTAAAGGATTTGATTTAAGGTTTTTTTCTTTGAAAAAAGGTTTATGAGTCTCTGATTTCGTAGTAATTTGTCTACAAAACATGCTACCATATTCAAGTATGGAAAGGTAGAATTGAAAAGTATGATTTGGGTTTTTTTAAATCTGGATAATGACAAGGTAAAATGGCTAAAGGCATTAGAGGAGGTCTCTTCCAAGAACAAAGTTACTGCTATTTGAAAAACCCCTTATGGGAGCTGTATTATGAAAGGATAACTAGGGAATGTGTTTAATAACAAAAAAGTGGTATATTGTGACTAATAGTCCCGTGATGTGGTCTACTTATGCAAGGACACCTAGGGGAAAGAACTACATAGTCAAGAAAAAAGATCTCAAGAATTTTGATATTTTATCACTAAAATATAAAGAATATTTATCAAGATTCATATTTTCCCAAACACGGAGTTTGGTTTATGGATAAAAGCACCTGAATATAGAAAGAGTATTTCTAATTGAAAATTCCAAAGGATCAGAGGAATAATATTTCTATGAAGTTCTGATGCAAATGTAGGAAGTATGGTGTCTGTAGTTTTAGGTCATATGACTATGAACATAATATTATGGAAATAATTGATGATATGTTGTCAAATGATCCAAGGTATTTTTGGTATGATTTTAACAAGTGAAGGAAAAAAATGTAAACCACATTCTCTGAGACTTTGAGGTTGGGAGAAAGGATATAGAACAAATAAGCAATGGTTGACTGCTTTAAAATACAGGTTCCTGCATACTCTTATCAAAGCTTAAAGGGGACAGAAGAGGCTTCTCCCAAGAACGAAGTTGTTTCTATTTGAAAAACCTGTTATGGGAGCTGTACTATGTAGGTACAACTAGGGAATATGCTATATAGCCAAACAATGTCATCTTTTTTTAACAGTCCAATTATGTGGATGACCTATGCAATGCCACCTAGGGTTACATACTACAAAGTTAGGGAAAAGAGATCTCAGGTATTAGAAATTATGTTACTAGAAGATAAGGAAATATTATGAAGATATTAATGTATTCAAGATTAGTATTATGAAATGTGAAAGGGAAAGTGTGAAATTCAAAAGGAAAGTATTTTGAATGATACGAGCCATGAGTTTGGAGTCCCTTACATAGATCTAACTCATATGTATAATGGGGAAATCTTTTTTTCCCTTGGTGGGTTCTCTATGTAGTGGATCCAAAATAAAAGTTCCTATATATATTTTAGATTATATCTTGGAGGGGGTAAATATTATTTTATCTCATGGTTAGGACTAGGATCTAAGGCCTAGTCTTCACAACGTAACTCAATGGGATGAGAATAAAGCCATACAAAGTTTTCTAGGTAACGTGAAGTTTAAAATCACGCAACAAGGACATTATGTTGTGCAGTTTAAAGTAATGCAACAAGGACATTAGGGACTTTGATATGAAGAGAAATTTTAATGTTTTGGATGAACCAGGGTATAGGGCCCAAATGTCACTACGTATCTTTTTAAAGAAAAATCAATCCACATGTAGTTCTTATCAGATACAAGTTCATGTATAAGGTGAGAAATTGTATTGAATCTTCTCATGTAGATCTAACTCATAAATTGAGTAATAGTGGTCATTTTATATCATGATTTAGTTGGGCCTAGGATTGAAAACCTAGAAGTAATTACGTTTCTCATAGGGATGAGAATAAAGCCACAAATATTTTTTAAAGAACTATACAGTTTATCATCATGCAATGAGGACGTGAAGTGATTCTGATGTGAAAAGGAATATTATGGCTATAGTAAGGGATAAGACCTAGGTGTCACTACATATTTGGAAAAGGTAATAATCAAGCCACACATAGTTCTTAAATAAAAGTTCCCCCACCCCAATTTAATTACAAGTGGGAGATAATGGGGGTTTCTTAAATACACGTTCATACATAAAATGAGAGCTCATATTGAATTACTCATAAAGATATGACTCATACCAAGGATAAAAGAGGCATCAATTTTATGAAGTTATGGATAGGTAAAATATTGAAAGTCTGGACGTAACTACATATCTCATATGAATGATAATCAAGCCATACTTAGTTCTTGAGGGGGATTCCCGTATAGGTCTAATTCATACACAGAGAGGGGGGGGGGGGGATTTTCTAAATTGCAGTAGGACTTGAGATAGGAGATTCAGGTGTCAATAAATATCTAAATAGAATGATAATAAAGAAACATGTAGTTATTTGTACTTATATTAAGTTTAACATCATACAATAAGTGCGAAGGGAACAAATGTGAAATGACTACATCTCTCATGAAAATGAGAATTGAACCACAAATAATTTTTTTGAGAATATCTTTTAGTTTATCATCATGTAATGAGGACATATATTGTGTCTTTTAATGTCTTACAACCAAGACCATTGATAACCCCAAATATGAATTGAGATACCTTATTTATGCATAGAAGTTCTTTACCCAATTCTTATGACCATGTGAGCTGTGCTCGGAGTGAGAAACAAGGAGTAGTAAAAGATTCTTTTTCAACATAAAGGTAAATAAAGTGAAAGATAAGGGCCTAATGATTGAATGCTAGACGAGCCAAGATATAGGGCCCAAGTTTCACTATTTATCTTACTATGGGAAAGAATGAAGCCTCATGTAGTTCTTGAAATGTTCCATTCAGTTTAACGTCATGCAGTATGGACGAAGATGAAACAATATGAAAAGACAGAAATATTGCAATTATGCCAGGTTTAAAACACAAACATCACTACATATTGCCATGAGATGAGGATCAAGCCACACATAGTTCATGAAACATTCCATTATTCATGTTTGATTCACACACACAAGGGATGAAGGGGTTTTTTATTTTTATCATGGTTGTGCCCAAGATTGGAGATCTGGGTGTCACTACATATCTTATTGGAATAATAATCAAGCCATACATAGTTCTTGATGAGATTCCTCACACCAACTATGTTTTTATGTGATGAAGGGTTTTTTTAGTTATGACTGGACCCAATATTAGAGATCTGGGAATCACTACATATCTCATTGAAATGGGAACCAAGCCACATGTAGTTCTTGAAAAGATCATTCCCCACACTAACTGAATTTTATGTGAGAGATGGTCGATTTTGATACATTATAGAATAATAATTAATCTCAATACATAGAATGGTATGATAATAAAACAATGTATTCTAGAAGAGTGATCTATATAAGTTTGGTTCATATAAAAAAAGGGGAAATAAATTTTCTTATGATTGCGGCTGGGCCCAAGATTGGATATCTGGTCGTCACTACGTATCTCATTGAAATGAGAATCAACACAACACATATTTCTTGAAGTACCATGTAGTTTAACATCTTTTTGTGAGCACATAAGTCACTTGATGTGAAGGAACCTTTGCATCTAGACTAGGGAATAAGACCTAGGTGTCACTACGTATCTCGCTAAAGGCAAGAATCAAGCCACAGGTAGTACTTAAAAAGGGGTCCCTATGAAGATATGATTCAAACATAGGGATAAATGGGGATCAAGTTCCACTAAGGAGTGTCAATTATGTGAGTAATGCTTGTGCATGGAAGCTACTTCATCTTTTAAAGTACCACAAGGAATGATAATTTCTATTATATTTGGGGATTTCATAATTTTAAATGAAGGATATGTTAATCATACAGTTTAATGTCATATAGAAAGGAAAAATAGTGTCGTGTAGCTTTACTTCCTAAAACAAGGATGAAGTTTCTACACATTTTAACATCGTGCAACATGGACATGTGTGGTGCTATGCAGTTTAACATCCTACGACTAAGGCAATGGTTGATATGTAGTTTAACATCATGAAACTATGACATGATCTGTGCGATTATACAAATTATGTCTTCAAGAATATTTCATTGGTTGGAGTTTTAATGAGTTTCCACCCATTGAGATTAGAGAGTAAACTCCATTAGAGTGGAATTTATGTATGGATTAAGGTATTTACCACTTTGGATCATGTTTTGAAGACTTCTTTCCTGGTATCATCGGAGTCCTAAGGACTAATACCAATTATCCTTACAGAAATTAACATAGGAGAAATTTATTGTTAAAAGATCATGATATTATATTTTGATAGACTTCCATGTGATGAAAGGTATGAAATATATTTTCTTCTAATCACTCCAACTCATCCAGTCACTTCTTGAACTGCTCATCTTTAGATAACTAGTCACATATGAAAACTTGAAGTAAAGGAAATTGAATTTCAATAGGCAGGACTGCTTCTGTTCTGTATACCAATGAGTATGGAGTTTCTCATGTGGAAGTTTGAGTAGTAATCCTATATTCCAACAAATAATCCAAGAGTTTATCAGGTCAATAGTTCTTATCTTTATCCACCATATTTTGGAGTATATTTGATAGGGTCTTGTTGAAAGCATCTATCTTTCCATTGGTTGAAACATGATAGGGGGATGAATGGTTGGATTTGATATTTGGTTCCTGATATAACTTCCCTACCTCATAAGAATATAAATTGGTGTTTTTTTAATCAATATGGCATGAGGGACACCAAATTTGGTGATGATATTAACTTTGAAAAATCTAACAATTCTTTTGGCCCCGACTTCTTTAAGAGCTATTGCATCATCCCGTTTAGAGAATAAATCAATCGTAGTAAGTGTAACACCTAAAGATTTTGGAAATAAATTTAATATTGAATGCATGAAACACTGAGTCTCTCTAAAACACTACTTTGTTATAACCTAACCAGTAAAAATAATTTTTCCACCTCTGTGATTTGAATTTCAAAAAACTGACATATGCGTTGCGTTCAGTAAGATATTTAGAGTCTGATAAGACAAACTTAATTTTTGGAGAATAGTAACTTAACCTTGTGAATAGTAATATGAATAGTAATATGAACCTTGTTAATAGTAAATCATATTATTATTTTATTTTATTAAGGATATAAGATAAATAAATCTTGATTAATTTTTCCAGGTGATATAAGAAGAATTATAGTTTAAAATTTGTTATTTTTTGAATAAATTATGATTTTATTTAAAAATAAATTAATAATATTTAAAAAATTATTTTCAAATAATAGAGTATATTTTTGAATTATACAAGTCAAAAAATGGTTAGGGAAAATTTTTGGGACTTTTCTGAAGTACACGAATTTTTGATGAATAGTAAAATATGGTAATTTACTGTATATATACATTATCAGTTAAATTCACAATTCCTAGAATCATTACTGATATAAGCACACCTGGTTCAAACTTACATGCCCATATTACTATTCTTGGTCAGAAGAATAAAGACTATTGGTTGTCTATGGAAAAATAATAAAATAATGAGTAAAATAAAGGGAAAACCCTCCTCTCTTCCACTATAAACTCCCCCTCACTCCCTCTTCTCTTAAATCCTATCAAGACTTGTTCCTTATCTAAATTCTACCTAGATATCCTTACAAGATCCTCCACCATTTCCATCAGCCCTTGGTCTCCTAAAAATAGCAAAACCTTTCCCCTAAAGAGGCTCTCAAGGAAGATTACTTCAAGAGGTAAATTCCTCTTTTCATTTCTTTTATTTCAAGTTCAATTCTTTTATTTTTCTCTACTCTCCTCCTTTCATCCAAATGTTGTGATGAATCTATTACCTTACATTTACTGGAATTTTTTTGTGATAAAGTAATAATTATTCATCATATCTCCTTTCCCCTTTCTTTTATAATATAATTGAAAACACCATCTGAGATGTGTTAATTTATCACATTTAAGGACGACATGTATTCAATTTCTATTATCATATTCAATGGTCATAAAAAATATTTTATGGTCTCAAAAGACTATAATATATTTATTATATTTTTTACACATTATATGAATTTATAAATCAAAATTAGTTTGTTGTGTTAAAAAACTGCCAATTAACCTAAACATTTGTCATTAAAGTTTTATATAATGATTCATCTTCACTCCCAATAAACAATTTTTTTATAACCATGTAACATTCTGTTTATTCACTAATAACATAAAACTTATATTCTAGACAACCATTATCATTCTACATGTTCATCCATACATGAATATAAGTAAACTGATCATGAAAACCAAGGAAGAAAACACTCACAAATAATGAAATTGAATCTATTAACCCATCAAAAGGCAAATAATGATATAAGGTTATAATAAATCAACTAAATGTTTAGAAGGGTATGTAAATATTAATTTATTAACCTAAATTTATTATTCAGGTCATTAAGATCAAGTGAGGAACATCTTCACACTCAAGGTAAGGGTTTTCCAATCGAACCTCCTTTTTCATTTGGGTTACATTTATTATCTGCTTACCTTAATTTAATTCTTATTAAATAATATTTAATCCGTATAAATTATGTTTTAATTTTATATATATTTATACCAACCATAATCCTACCTTCATTAATGGGAAATTATTTGTTTTAAAAGGACCCTTTAAAAATTATTCTCAAAATACAAACCCAACTCAAGGGAATTTCTAAAATTCTAACCTATTTTCAAGAGTACTCTATAATCTGTTTCTAAAAACCATTATCTTTATAAAATAACTCATTTTAACATTAAAATACTATCTTTCTTAATTTTTGGTTTTATACAAACACTTCTCCAAAATAACTATTCTTTTCAAAGTAAAAGAGTATTTATCTCAAGAATTAATTGATGATTTTATAAGAGTATCTTCATATATTTAAAAACTCTTATTGATTATTATGTATTATTGTAATTATTATTTATGCTATAATATACCATATTTAATTTAATGTTTTATAATAATTTTGACTATGGATGTTCTATCTTAAAACCATTCACCAATTTGCTCTGAATGGTTTGTGTTTAAGTTTAATGTTCGGGGAAATTTATTTATGTTTCAGATGATAGTTTCAATATGAATGTATATGTTGTTTATATTTATCCTAATTCATATTAAGAATTAATTGGACTTATTATGTGATAGGTGGGGATCTTTATATACCCTCGATGCATCATTAGGTCTTATGAGACAAATAGATATGGACTTACCTGAGTCCTTTCCCATTTTTAGATATGGTTTTGGCCGAGGCCTTAAATTTTTTTAGATGTCTTGGTTGAGGCCTTGACAGTATGTTTTAGAATGTCTGACATATGAATTTCCCTCATTATGAATCTATAAATTCATATTTCATGAGGTTATTTGACTATTAGAATACCTATGATTATGTTTTATTATGGAAATACTTACTCAACCCATATTCCTACCATATTATGTTCAAGTTTATTTTTAAAGGAATGTGTTTAGAATTATTCACCATGCATAATGTTTATTTTATATTCCACTATAATTTTTACCCTTATAGATCATCTGATATTACCCCTTCTTATGTTTCATTTTTTACAGTACATGAATAGGTATATTATGATTGACTAGCATGGATAAACATAGAGTGGTGGATGTTCTTAATGGAACTTATTTTTTGTTTTACATTTAATGTTGAAATGTTGATCTTATGTATATTTATTTTTTCCAAATCTACTAAAATATTCATTCCTTTGGGATATTAAATTCTTGTAATCATGATTATGTAATGTAATAAGGCATCGAATCTAGGTAATTAGTATTGGGTCTTTATAGTTGGTATCAAAGGAAGTTTAGTAGAAAACTTGGAAACTAGATTTAGAAAACATAGATTAGGGAACAAAACCCTAAGATAGTCTTTGAGGGTAGAACATAAAAGAAAGTCTTTTAATTTTGGTAAGGAATATATTATGTGGATATTTTAAGAAAATACATCCCTCTCTGGATACTACAAATGGACATCGTTCTGAAACAAATGTACCTAGGAGTGAGAAATCTGATAAAGAGTTTTGGGCTTGAACCAAGGTATCCTGGTACACAACAATGAGCCTTACTATGCACCTAGTTTGAAACTGATGGGTGATATGCTAAGGATATTCCACATTTTTTTACATTCCATTATGAAGGATTTAAATGTAAACTTTTAAAAAAATAAACACTAATTATGATTATGGGATTAGCCATGCATAATATTTCAATTTATGATAGGTATTTTGGTAAGTTGATATTATAAATTATGATTCATAACCTAATATAGTATATGATATTATTTAGGAATGGTTCCTATTGTAAGGAATGTAAACCACATGAATGCGCATATCCCATTTTGGGATTTCCTTCCAGTGAAAGATAATGATGTTGGATCTGGAGTTGGGACTGGTGTAGAGAAACTTATTACTATACTGGGAAAACTTACTCAAGATATGAACAATAAACTTACCCGTATGAAGCATCTAGATCCACAACATGTAGGAGCTATTTTATATCACTTTATGAGACAACAAACTCCATCATTTAATGGGACTAGAAACCCATTAGTGTCCGAGCATTGGATAAGTTCCTTAGAGAAGATATTTCTCTCCTTAGGAAGTAACACAAGGGAGAATGTTGTCATGGATGTTTATCACATTTCAGGAGATGCTGATCAATGGTAGACACTAATTCAAAACAAAAAATAGGTGGAAGAGATATAAAACATGGAATGGAGTGAATTTAATGAAATTTTCTTAGAGAGATACTTTCCTCATGAACAACGAGTGAATATGGAAATGCAGTTTATGAATTTAATGAAAAAGGAAAATGATAATGTTGCAAAGTATGAATCTAACTTCACAAGGTTATAAAGGAATCCTATGGACTATATATGTAATCCAAGGAGAAATACTGATCGATTAATTTATGTAATAAATACATTCATCCAGTTGGTGTTGGTCTTCCAAACTTTCTCATTATACGAAGATATAGTCTCATGTGATATCAAGATGGAAAAGGAGTTCTCTAAGTCTTATGAATTTAAAAGAAAGAAAGGGAATTAGAGGGTTTCATAAAACTCTGGAAAAGGAAATAAGGATATGGGGAAGAAGGTAAGATTTGACTTTCCACCTTGTGATAATTATGGAAGGAAACACCCTGGTGCCTGCTTAAAAGGAAATGGGGTGTTCTACAAGTGTGGACAAAAAGTCCATCATACTGGTGTTTGAAAGGGGAAGAAATAATCTATTAATGTTAAATGCTATAATTTAAGGTATATGTGACACTATGCTAATGATTTTCAAAAATTATCAAGGAAACATGCCTCAGAAAAGGCAAAGGGAGCAGGGACAAGATTTTGTGATCACAAATGCTGATATTGAAGTTCCTAATGATGTGGTGGTAGGTACTTTAATCATTTCCTCAAACATAGACAATGATCTATTTGATTCTAGATCATCACATTCTTTTATATATTCCCAGTTTTATAGGAAAATTAGATATTTCCAATTTGATTTAGTAGGGGATTTGTCAGTCAAAACTTATAAGGGAAGTATCATTACAAAAAGGTTGTGTCAGGAAATCCCCATTATGGCATATAAATGTGCTATATCTTCTGATTTTATTATCATAACCATGATTGAATTTGATATAATCCATGTTATGGATTGGGTTTCGAACCATGATGTAAAACATTATTTATAGAATAAGGATGTTAAAATTTTTGAGGATGCTGTGTAATCTCTTATCTTTAGAGTATAAAAATCACCATATGATTCTCATCTAGATCTACCCCTAGTAGCTCTACTGAATTCAATTATTGGGGAGGAAGGAAATTGAATAAATATAGGTGAGTAATGGAATGCTCAAATAGAGGATGTACCTATTATGAAATAATATGTTGATGTGTTTCCAGAGTATTTACCTAGACATCCTCTAGAGTGGAAAATTGAGTTTTCCATTGACTTAATTCCTGATTCAAGGACCATATCAAAGAACCCTTATAGAATGGCCATTGTGGAATTAGTGTAACTTAAGAAACAACAGGAGGGATTTCGATATAAAGTATTTATTTTCCCTACTGTTTGTATATGGAGAGATTGTATTCTTTTCATTAAGATGAAATATGGATATATGGGGTTGTGAATTGACTTTTGGGAGATAAATGCTATAAAAATAAAGAACAAGTATCCCCTACCACACATTGATGATTTATTTGATCAAATTCTTAGAGCCCAATATTTTTAGAACATTGGTCTTAGATCTGGATATGATCAGTTGCGTGTGAGAATGGAAGAGATTCTCAAGATAATATTTTGAACCAGGTATGGGCATTACGAGTATACAGTAATGGCTTTTGGACTTACTAATGAATCCTCTATTTTCATGGACCTAATGAATAGAGTTTTCAAGGAATATCTTGTAGACTTTGTTTTTTTATTTATTAATGATATCTTGGTATACTCCAAAATATATGAAGATAATGACAATCTCTTGAACACTATTATAAAGACTCTTAGATTAAATGAATTATATGGGAAGTTTAGAAAGTGTGAATTTCAGCTTCAATCAGTTTCCTTTCTTGGACACATTATCTCTAAGGATATAATATCTATTGATCCTGTGAAGACAAAGGCTATGTAATAATGGCCTACTCCAATGAACATAATCAAGTTACGTAGTTTTATTGGTTTAGTAGGTTATTATCGGAGTTTTATTTAGAACTTTCCCATTTATCCAACCCAATGACCAAGCTTACACGTAAAGGGGTTATGTTTATATGGAAAAAATAATGTGAGAACCCTTTCAAAGAATTGAATAAGAGATTAGTGAATTATATGATCCTAACTCTATCATCATGTAATGATGGGTTTTTGATCTATAGTGATGCATCAAAGAAAGTACTTGGTTGTGTCCTTATGAATAATGATAAAGTTGTTGACTATGAATCAATGTCATTAAAAATTAATGAAAAGAACTATCCTACTCATGATCTTGAGTTAGCAGTGGTAGTATTTTCTCTGAATACATGGAGATATTATCTATATGGTGAAAAAGTGAGATATATACAGATCGTAAGAGTCTAAAATAAATCTTGTCATAGAAAGAAATCAACATGAGGCAAATGTTATGGCTCAAACAACTCAAGGATTATGATTGTTCCATACACTACCATCCTAGATTATTTGTCGCATTAACAAGGTATTAGAAGTTCCCCTCTTTGATGAGAATCTTGAAGTTCTATGAAAATATTCTTAAATATAGTTATGTGGTTGGATGACATACTTTAATGGGACACATAATATAAAGACCATATGGTGAAAGTACTCGTTAGAAGATAAGACTTCCTCTCATGAAGTTTGTACTTGGTAATCTCTAAGATGAGAGATTATGGGAATAGACCCACCAGTAGGAATTCTGTAAGTTTTGGTGTCATCAGATATTCCTATTTGTGAGCATGTGTAATAATCCTTATACTTTAACATTTTCATTAATACGTTTCATGAATTGTGCACTTTGACTTACTGATGAAAACCGTCACACAGATAGTTGGAGAGAAGTATTATACATTGGGTGCATCCCAAGTGGCATGTTATTAATGGATAAGTAGAGGAGGGATTTTTACCTTCCATTTATGTTAATTGATATCTTGACCCTTTGATTAAAATATAACCTTCGTGCCAAATTCCATGTCCATAGTGTAATGATGAGTTTATTTCAGGTAGTCAATGAATGACGTATCAACCACAAAGGTTGATGACACTACCATGAAACCTACTTGAGGAGATATTGAGACAAAGGGATTATATTACCTAGTGAGAGTTCATATGTGGATGTCGTTGTTGTTACTTTAATTGCTTTCTCTTGGGTGCATTGACCCATTTCTAGACAGTACTCTTAGACTTTAAGCAAACTCTCCTAATGATAATGAGAATGAATCATAGAGGGTCACACAGTAAGTGTTTTTGGTGGTATCAATTAAATTATACTTGAATTTAATTAATTGAATAAATATTATTCTCAAGACAGTGGAATAATTTTATTCAATTTAAAATGATTGCATAAATTAAATAAATATTTATTCACTAGATTGTGGGATAATATATTTATTTATTTTATTGAACATTTAATAAATATTTATTTAAAAGTTTGTAAATAAAATATTTATTTAAGAGAATAAATTATTTATTTATTTATTTGGGTGTTCAATAAATGGAAGTGGAGTTCGAGCAGACCAAGGCTGGTCCGGTAGTAAAATAATTATTTATAATATGGTAAATAATTATTTAACTAGTTTTCAAAAGTTAAAATAATAATAACACTACTATTATTTTGTGACGTGGAATTTTATTTATAATTCTGTTTTTCACAAGTTGGAACACCATAAATAATGAAGCAGAATTATAATTAAAAGTATGAGTTTTCTCTAAGGTTATGAATGTACTTAATTTCTATTATGAAATTAAATATTTTAACAGAATCCCCATGTCAATAAATAGATATATATGTATATTGATCCATGCACTGAACTACATGCCTAGTAAATTAATAATTATTGAGTTAAACGATTTCTCTCTCAAATCATCTTATCTCCCCTCCCAAGAATGAGAGACATTCTTCAAGACTGAAGAACAAGCGATCAAGAACAACTGACCCAAGAACCTCTCTTCACCGAACTAGAACACGGAGAATGAGTGCGTTCAATCAGAGGCCATCAGAGCATGTGTGGATCATCACTAGAGGGGTTCTAGTTTGGATCCTCGCTAGTGCAATGAGACAATCCAGAAAGGTCATTTTAGATGATCAACATCATCAACGAAGAGAGTGCAGAAGATCTAGGTATTCTTTTCATTATAAAATTAATTAAATTAATTATAAGCATGATGTGAAATATTCTCTCTAAAGGTTTCATGTGTCTTCCTTCTTTATCTAAATCTTTTATTTTATTCTATGGAGACCGGAGTTCACCGTCGTATTGATCCTGGAATAATCATCGATCATGGTAAAAATAAAATTCACGCATCATCCCAATAGTGCTTCTGTTGTACTCAAAACCTATAATAAGTAATAGAGGGGTTACATCATAGTTTATAATTATTTAAATAATTCATTAATGATTTATGGTTTAATAATTTAGTTTTTAAATTCAAGTTAATCATTCAAAAAATATGAATCTCGATATCTATTCCTCTTCTTTCATTTCTCATTCACCTTATAGAAACGAATTTATCATTTAATTTCGATTAAAATAAAAGAGAGGATCTCATCTGGAAGTTCCAAACATTCCTGGACATACAACACTAGAATACACGACATGTATTTGGATTCACATGTTGTGTATCAAGGTTCAATGCATCGAGACTGGTTTTCCAAACCAAGCCATGTCATTAGAGTTTGTCTAAGTTGTAAGACTCCATGTGTTGACCAAGAACAGGTGGCACACAGTTTCCAGGTTATAAACCATGTGGCCCACTGGACATAGTGTGTAGTCCCTTTGTGTTAGGTTTGGACCGTGTACCCTGTACATGGATTTCCCAAATGGAGACCGTGTAACGTGGATACTACATGATGTGTGGCCCACTAGACACACCGTGTACTCCAAGGATTTCTGAATTACATATACACGCCGTATCCCTAGGCATATATTTCAGATGAATGATGAATGATAGTACATGTTGTGTAGTAGGAACTACACTCTATGTACTCATCAAAATTATGTAGATTTAATAAAATTTATTATTATATTATACAAACCCTTGAGACATGTACCGTGGTGCAGGCATAAATCTGGTGCACAACATGTGATAGGTGTTATATATATATGTGTGTTTAATTTAACATATGTGTAATGTTAATTCCTAGTCATTGGGTAGTTATGAATGAGAATTCACTGGGTTTTCTCCAAGGTACAAGTTATGTACAAAGATAATTTTAAATGAATTTATTTGTTTAAAATTTTGATGGATGAGAATCTCAAGGAAATTCAGAGAAATGATTTCAGATAAAAGGATTGATTAATTAAAGATGACAATTAATTGATTTAAACATGATTTATCATAAACAAGAACGATTAAAAAATTGAATTATAGTTTTATTAAATGAGAAACTCATTGCATGTATGTTGGTGATCATGAGCTATACCAATACCATTGTATGTGATTTGTTTCCATTTAACTTAATTATTAAATTAAATATTGTCTAGTGGTCCATCTATCCTCATTAATATGTAGGTCATGTATTCCCATGGTTTATTTCATATAAATCCAAATTTTTACCCCTCAACTGCATGTGAGTTTAAAAGAATATGTAATGGATGAAACTCCCAAGCTAGTAGAGATGGTTCAAGCTGGAACTAGGATGAATCCAATCCCAAGATATACAGAGGTGGACAGGTGGGAAGTTGCAAACATGAACCAAAAAGGTCCAAGGTTTTTCTACCCTAGGTTGGGGATAGTTTATCAACCTTTAGATAAACTAACCATTATAAAATCTCATGATCATGCCCTCTAATTTATTTTATTTCTGTTACCTTCATGGTTTATCATTATGGATGTATTGTTGCGATCACATAATTAATGAATTAAACTAGCATTCAAGATGGAACTAAAATAAACCAGGCCTATTCATAATTATTATCAGGACATGGTTAATCAATTATGTAAGTTTCACTTAAAATTAACAAGCATGTGATAATGATAATAAAAAATTTATGCATAAGAGATAATATCACTCAAATAAAATATTATGTCATACCAAGAATTTAGTTACTTTATTTGGGAAAAAACATAATAAAACTATGTGTTTGACTAACCCTTGTTGGGACTCTTACTTTTATAAAAGAATCTCATATGAAAGGTATCAGTTTGACTTAACCATATTTCATTAATATAAGTATCCCTTCCTAGAATTGGTGTAATATTGGAGGCAAGAGTTTAGGAAATCCAAAGTTAGTATTTCAGGATTAGGGAGTCCACTTAATAGATCACGGATCTGCAAGCCCATAGTTGGCAAAGACTTTCCTACATAAATACCATCAAATATCTTGACCAACCCTTGTTGGGGTTATGCAAAGGGGGATAAGGATCCTTGCCTCTAGAATGCCATGACCACTTGATATTCCGAGTTCAATGGTGAGAGACATTGGTACTTGATAAAATAGTGAGAGGCTTAATAAAATTAATTTATTATTTCTCATAAAATATAATAAATAAAGTACTAATAATTTGATCTTTTAATTTTAGAATAAAATTAAAAAATATTCAACCACACTATCCCTACGATCAATTCTGGATAAAGACAACCTCCTCACCAGAAGTAACTTCTAGGATTGGTTTAGATGCCTTCGGGTTATTATGTTCCATGAATGGAAGTCATATGTGATAGAGTCAGCATTACCTGATCCTCCTTCCCAAGAGGCAAGTGATGAAGGGTTATTGGTCTATGAGAAACATATGTATGACGTGGTCGACATTCAATGTTTAATGATATCATCAATGTCTAGTGATCTCATGAAGTATCATAAAAAAATGGATGCCTATATCATGCTTGAGCACCTCCGTGGTCTTTACTAGGAGAGAGAAAGATGAGAATGGTTTGAGATATCTAAGGAACTCTTTAAGAGTAATCTTGGAGAAGGTGCCCCAGATGGGCCTCACGTAGGGAAGCTCATTGGCTACATTGAGTGCTTGAAGGTTATAGGGTTTAAACATATGAAGAATTGGGTACCGATCTCATTCTTGCATCACTCCCTCATATATTCTCTATCTTTGTTTTTAATTTCAATATGAACAATATTGGGAAGTCTCTATCTGATCTTATTATCCTCATTCTCCAATTGGACAAAGATATGAAGTGTGAAAATCCTTGTGTCTTTATGATGAATAAGAGGAAAGGGAAGGCGAAGAGATTTAAGACCAAAGCTTCATAATGACCTTCCAAGAAAAGGAATATCAAGGGGGAGTTAAGGGAACATAAATCTTTTTGTTTTTCATGTGGAAAGAAGGGCCATTGGAAGAAGAACTGCATCCAGCCTAAGAAGCAAGGGGAAGCTTCAGGTGCATTTATTATCGAATGTAATCCATCTATTTCTAAAAATTGGGTATTAGATACGAATTTTGGTTCTAATATATGTATCCAAATATAGGAACCAAGTATATTCAAAAAGATTGACCGAGGGGAGGTAGATCTACGTGCAGCCAACAGAGCCAGACTCGCTGCTGTAGATGTCAGAGACTACCACCTCACGTTGCCAACTGGGATGATATTAGTGTAAATGGATTGTTATTATGTGATGTATGTTACTAAAAACACTATTTCTGTATCCAGATTAGATACATATGGATTTTTTTTCATGTTTAAAAATAAATTTTGCTTCTTTTATAAAGATAACATTTGTTTTGGTAGGGCACATTTATACAACAATATTTACATGTTGGATTACACAAACCAAGTAATGGAAATCGATAACAAAGATAATTAACACGAATCATACCACACCCAACTTTGGCATTACCGGTTAGGTCATGTAAACAAGAAATTCTTGACAAAGTTACATCAAGATGGATATTTACATTCTTTCAAACTAAAACCACTTTGCGTATGTCATGCATGTTTACAAGGAAAAATGACCAAATCCCCATTTACTGGGAAAGGTGAAAGGGATAAAGAGCATCTTGAATTTGTTTATACCAATGTGTGTGGATCATTTCCAGTTGAATCAAGAAGAGGGTACTCATACTTCATAACTTCTACTGATGATTTTAGTAGATATGGATATATCTACTTAATGAGGTATAAGTGAGATTATTTTGATAAGTTCAAAAAATATAAGAATGAAGTTGAGAACCAAATAGGTAATAATATTAAGAAACTATGCTCATATCGAGGTGGAGAATATCTTAATCAAGACCTCATTGATTACTTACAAGAGTTTGGTATCCTATCCCAACTCACTCCTCCTTACACACCCTAGTGGAATGGTGTGAGCGAAAGGAGGAACCAAACCTTATTGGACATGCTGAGATCAATGATGAGTCATGTGAGTATTCCATTATCCTTTTGGGGATATGAATTACAAACAAAATCACAAATACTAAACCAAGTACCAACTAAATTGATAAATGGCATTCCATACAAGTTTTGGAGTGGAAAGAAACCCAAGTTATCGAAGTTACATGTGTGGGGAAGCGATGCGTTTTTTAAGGCCTCTTCATGTAAGAAACTTGCACCCTGAGGAAAAAAGTATACCTTAATAGGATACCGCAAGAAAAAAAGGGGATATTACCTATAAAAACCCTCATACAAAAATGTTATATTGGAAAGAAACACTATATTCTTTGAGAGGGAGAACATATCCAAAAGAGATAGTAGGGCCGAGATAGACTTAGTTGAAGTCGAGGCTCAAGGTACACAAGAGTTGGTATAGTAATAAATTCCACAAAGTCCTATGGAAGAAAGAACTATTCTAGAGACACAAGAACTGATTAGGAGTACAAGAGAGGTTAGATAACTAGAAAAGTACAAGTTTCTAGTTACTGAGGATGGTGACTCATTATTAGTTTATAATAATGATCTTCTAACCCACAAAGAAGAAGTAAGTGGAATATATGTTTCCAAGTGGAAAGAAGCCATGAATTATGAAATGGATTCCATATACCAAAACTAATTCTATATTTTGGTAGATCCTCTAGTTTATGTAAAGCCTGTTGGTTGCAAATGAGTATTCAAGAAGAAACTGGATATGGAAGGAAAAGTTAGTACCTATAAGGAACATCTAATTGCAAAAGGGTTCAAGAAGTATCAAGTCAATGACTAAGAAAAAACCTTTTCAACAGTTGAATTACTGAAATCCCTCAAAATTCTATTGGACATTGACTCTTACCATGACTCTGAGATTTGTAAAATGGATGTAAAAATAGAATTCCTTAATAGGAACCTTCATGAAGAGGTCTACATAAAACAAACAGAAGTGTTTATGACTCTAAAGGATTCCAATAAGGTATATGAGTTGAAGAAATCCATTTATGGATTAAATAAAGAATCCAGGTCATGGAACATTCATTTTTATGAATCCATAACAAAATTTGGTTTTATCAAGAATGAATGTGATCATGGTGTCTAAAAATAGTTTAGTGGGAGTGCAGTCATTTTTCTAATAGTATATGTTGATGACATATTACTTTTTGGAAATGAGATACCAGTCTCACAGTCTGTTAAGGCATGGTTGAATCAATGATTCTCTATGAAGGAATTTGTAGAGGCAGTATATATTCATGGGATCAAGATCCATCATGATAGATCCAAGAGATTGTTGATCCTAAGTCAAAGTACATACATTGGTAAGATACTGAAGAGATTCAGTATCGAAAAATCTAAGAGGGTATTGTTGCCAGCGTCACATGGAATTCATATTTCCAAGAAAATGTGTACCCAGACACATGAGAAAAGAAAGATAATGGAAAGGAATCTATACACATCATCGATTGGGTCAGTCATGTATGTCATTCTATGTACTAGGATGGATGTCACCTACACATTGAGTACGGTAGGAAGATATCAAGCTGACCTAGGTGATCGCCATTGGATGGAAGTCAAGACTATCCTAAAGTATCTGAGGAATACAGAGGATATATTCTTGGTTTATGGAGGATATGAGGAACTAGCACTACTGGAAATACATGATTTCCCAACTGTTTAGAACTGTTGGTAAAGGCTGCAGAACCATTGGTATATGTTATACCAACGGTTCTGCAAACCGTATGGAAGTAAGCCGTTGGGAAAAAATTTTCCCAACGGTTTACAGTGAACCTTTGGGATAGGGTGGAGAAAAATTACCCTATCCCAAAGGTTCACTGTAAATGGTTGGGAAAACTTTATCCCAACGGTTCACAACCTTTGGGATAAAGTGCTGAAAATTACCATGTTTTTTCCAACGGTTTTCAAAACCGTTGGGAAAAACCCAAAATGTACTATTTCCTAACGGTTTAGAACCATTGGGAAAAGTGTTTTACCAATGGTTTTATGAACCGTTGGCATAGTCTCTGCTGGGCAAATTGCACAGCAGCTCTGCAATTTTCCCAGCAGCTCCCCAATTTGCAACTAGCTCTCCAATTTTCTCAACAGTTCAATCCAATTATTTTACCTACAATAAAATAACACATACATATACAATTATTGTACCTGCAATAACCAACTAACAATTACATATAGAGAACAAATTCATACACATTTAATATATAATGGTGGAACTATACACATCCATAATTAAATTAGAATTCATAACGTAATTATAAACATACATAATTCATTTAGAATTCAATTTAAAATTTAGATGACAATTATATGTGGAATCCAGAATTCAATTCATAATTTGATCGGTTTTTTGTATACCATATATTTTTACCTGAAATAATGTTCATTTTAAACATAATACATACACCTGGAGTGCTACCGGCCACACCGTGGCTCGGATTGAGGCGGGGTTGACTCGTACACGTCACATATGACCCATGGATCATTGTGCTAATGTATCGACACAATCCAAATGCGTTTGGTCGGTTTTTCGTATGCCAGTTGATGTTTTTCAATTAAAATGACGTACTTTTGAAACAAAAGGCAGACACTTTGAGTGGTTCTGGCCACACCACGTCTCGGATTGAGGCAGCGTTGACTCGCACACATCACATATGACCCATGGACCGTTCTCCTAAAGTTTCAATGGAAACCGAATTATTTTGGTTGGTTTTCCATATGTACTTAAATTGTTGTCCATTTTAAGAAAAAGATAGGCACTTAGAGTGATTCAGGCCACACTGTGCCTCAGATTAAGTCAGGGTTGACTCTTACACATCACATATGACCCACGGATCGTTGTGCTAAAGTATCGACACAATCCGAATGCGTTTGGATGGTTTTCTGTATGCCAGTTGATGTTTTTCACTTCAAATGATGTCCTTTTGAAACAAAAGACAGACACTTTGAGGGGTGGTGGCCACACCACACCTCAGATTGAAGCGGGGTTGACTCGTACACTTCACATATGACCCATGGATCGTTCTGCTAATGTATCAACACAATCCGAATGCGTTTGGTCGGTTTTCCGTATGTCAGTTGATGTTTTTCAATTAAAATGACTTACTTTTGAAACAAAAGGCAGACACTTTGAGTGGTTCCGGCCACACCGCACCTCGGATTGAGGTGGAGTTGACTCGTACACGTCACATATGATCCATGGATCATTCTCTTAAAGTTTCAATGGAAACCAAATGTGTTTGGTCGGTTTTCTGTATGTACTTAAATTTTTGTCCATTTTAAGCAAAAGAGAGCCACTTAGAGTGATTACGGCCACACCATGCCTTAGATTAAGGCAGGGTTGAATCTTACATGTCAAATATGACCCATGTATCGTTGTGATAAAGTATCGACACAATCCGAATGCGTTTGGTCGCTTTTCCGTATGGTAGTTGATGTTTTTCATTTCAAATGATGTCCTTTTGAAACAAAAGACATACACTTTGAGTGGTGGCGGCCACACTATGCCTCAGATTGAGGTGGGGTTGACTCATACACATCACATATGACCCATGGATCGTTGTGCTAAGGTATCGACACAATCCGAATGCGTTTGGTCAGTTTTTCGTATGCCAGTTGATGTTTTTCAATTAAAATAACGCACTTTTGAAACAAAAGGCGGACACTTTGAGTGGTCCTGGCCACACCGTGCCTCGTATTGAGGCAGAGTTGACTCATACACGTCACATATGACCCATGGATCGTTCTCCTAAAGTTTCAATAGAAACCGAATGCGTTTGGCCGGTTTTCCATATGTACTTAAATTGTTGCCCATTTTAAGCAAAAGAGACACATTTAGAGTGATTCCAGCCACACTGTGCCTCAGATTAAGGCGGGGTTGACTCATAAACGTCACATGTGACCCATGGATCATTGTTCTAAAGTATCGACACAATAAGAATGCGTTTGGTCGGTTTTCCGTATGGCAGTTGATGTTTTTCATTTCAAATGACGTCCTTTTAAAACAAAAGATAGACACTTTGAGTGGTGGCGGCCACACCGCGCCTCCGATTGAGTCGGGGTTGACTCGTACATGTCACATATGACCCATGGATTGTTTTGCTAACATATCGACACAATCCGAATGCGTTTGGTCGGTTTTCCATATGTCAGTTGATGTTTTTCAATTAAAATGACGTCCTTTTGAAACAAAAGGCAGACACTTTGAGTGGTGGCGGCCACACCATGCCTCGAATTGAGGTGGGGTTGACTCGTACACATCAAATATGACCCATTCATCGTTGTGCTGATGTATCGACACAATCCGAATGTGTTTGGTCAGTTTTTCGTATGCCAGTTGATGTTTTTCAATTAAAATGACGTACTTTTGAAACAAAAGGCAGACACTTTGAGTGGTTCCAGCCACACCACGCCTCGGATTGAGGCGGCGTTGACTCATACACATCACATATGACCCATGGATCGTTCTCCTAAATTTTCAATGGAAAACGAATGCGTTTGGTTGGTTTTCCGTATGTACTTAAATTGTTGTCCATTTTAAGCAAAAGAGAGCCATTTAGAGTTATTCTGGCCACACCATGCCTCAGATTAAGGCGGGGTTGACTTTTACATGTCACATATGACCCATATATCGCTGTTCTAAAGTATCAACACAATCCAAATGCGTTTGGTCGGTTTTCCGTATGCCAGTTGATATTTTTCACTTCAAATTATGTCCTTTTGAAACAAAAGATAGACACTTTGAGTGGTGGCGGCCACACCACGCCTCGGATTGAGGCGGGGTTGACTCATACACGTCACATATGACCCATGGATCGTTGTGATAATGTATCGACACAATCCAAATGCGTTTGGTCGGTTTTCCATATGACAGTTGATTTTTTTCCATTAAAATGACGTCCTTTTGAAATAAAAGGCTGAAGTGCCCAGATCAGTGTGAATCACTGAGAGGGGGAGGGGGTGAATCAGTGATCCTTTAAAACTTTTTACTAATTGATTCTTAATCAATTAAACCTCTATGGCTGGTTAAAGCCTCGATCCACTCTTCTTGTATCTCTCACCTTTCCACGAATGATGCAGTAAATGTAAAGGCACTGGACACAAGGATTTACAAGGTTCGGCACCAAAGGCCTACATCCTTGCCATGCTCTCCCAGCATGGATTCTCCATTATAACCTGTTAAAATTACAATGGTCGATACAGCTTCCCACCGTATCTCTCCTGAGTCCCACAGGAGGGTCTTTATACTGCGTCCCACAGTGTTACCAGAGTCCCACTGGCCTGCTCCAGAATCCCACTGAAGACTTCTTATCCCTGAGTCCCACAGGGTCTTCTCTTGGCTCCTCGAGTCGCACGAGTAGCTCTTCTTCACTTTAAGCTTCTTCAAGTATCTTCAGCAGTCTGGGATAAAGACTGCTGGCCTTGCTCTGTACCTCTGATCACTTGAGTTGATCAGGTCTTCTCGTCTTGCTCAGGCTTTATCTCCTTCTTCTGAGGATGACCTGGCTTCTCTCCAACTACTGAATACTCAGACAATTGATGTCTTTAATTTCAGTCTGGTCCAGTCTTACTTCACTTCAACATCATGCACTGAGTGCATGGCAACTCTTCAAGATCTTCAAGTCTTGGACTCCTCAGATGCACACCACTGATTTAGCACTGTTCACGTGTGCACGTGCATGCATGCATGCATGCACTTTCCCTTTCCTCTTCTTGGTGCAGTAGACCCACAAAGGGTGTAATCACTTTTGAGCACACACCTACTTCTCAGACTTCACACACTTTATGCAATTTGCTTACACACTAGAATGTGTGTTATACTTTAGTGTGGATGTCCTCCCTTTTCTTCTTCTAAGTGTATACACACTTCTTAGTGCACACACCTAGGTTCGGCCTTGTTGTCTTTTTGCACACAAAAACTTCTTCACTTTGGCACACACTTGAGCTTGGCCTTCACACTTCTTGTTGCACACTCTTAAATGGCCGTAGGGTGTTCCTCTTCAATTTGCACACACACACACTCAAATGAGGTGTGGTCTTCACTTCACCCACACAAGGCTACGGCCTTTCACTTCCTTTGCACACACAATTTGTTCTTTCTCTTTTAATCTTCCAGTGTGCACACCCAACAAGGGCTACGGCCTCTTCTTATTCTTTTTGCACACAAGGCTCAAAGCCTTGGCCTTGGGTTCTTCTTCTCCACTTGGCACTCAAAGGGTGCAAGGGCTCGGCCTTCCTCCACTATTTGCACACACACTGCCCACGGCCCTCCTTCTGTTTTGCACATAAATGGCTACGACCTCCTTCTCCTTTTTACACACACACTGCCCACGGTGGTTCTTCCACTTCACTTGGCACACACACGAGGCAAGGCATCGGCCTTCTTCCTTGCCAAGCACCCACAACCAAGGGTGTGGTATACTGCCTCGGGTCTTCTTCTCCAACACTGCCAAGTAGGTGCACGTGGTGCAACCAGGCGCGCAAGGTGCAAGGCACAGGGGCGCGCAAGACCCTCCTGCCGCGGGGCGCGCAAGTGCTGCACCCGCGGGCACTTCCTCCTGCCGCACAAGTATGCGGGCAGTGAGGGTGCCAATCCTTGAGCGCGCAAATTCAAGCGGCTCAGGATCTTCATGTCGCACAAGATAGGCGCGCAGGGAACTCTTTCGGGCCTCGGGTGGCACCGAGATCTCCAGCCGCGCAAGTACTTTGCGCGGCGGCTTCTTCTTCGCGAGGCAGAGGCACACGCGGGACGACAGGTCTTCAACAAAACTTCAGCCAGCAATTCAGAGGTCTCGGCCTCTCTTTATAGGCGAGGAGAGCCTTTGCCTTCCGCGTGGGATAAATCCTGAATCCCCGAAATCTTCGAATCTTCAAAGATCTTTCAAATCTTTATTTTCTTTCCTCTGTTTCAATGCGGGTTCTTTTTCTTTCTGTTTCTCCTCGTGCATGCGATTCATAACGCATGCACAGCCTCGGTTTAAACTGATCCATGCAAAACACGAATACCCCGATGCCTCGGCAACTCCGTTTGCCTCGGCCTCATTCGAAATTCTCCATACATTGCATGCATGTATATTTTTAAGCATGGTTCGGTTCGTTATGGCCAGACGAGCATGAGGGTGGCTTTACTTCGATCAGCGGTGGCCGGGAGCTCGAAATCCATCTTCGGGAGGCCTCTGGTTCGAAGGAGGTACGCGGGAGGCTTCGGCTCGAGCTCGAGGTGGAAGACGAGCCGGGAGCCGTTGGATCGTGATGCGCGACGGCCAGGATTTGATCATTGCCGCAGAGATGAATCGTGCGGCGTGGATCGAGCGCGCGATGAGACGGACAGCCAGGATTCGCTCCGGGTGAAAAATGCGCGTCCCACATCGAATTCTCTCGCGGAATTTCCGCGGTTTATTACCCTGCTGCTGCCGCCATATGCTCAGTTGAACTTCTCCCTCCACGGTGCCGCCCCGCACCGTGTTCTCCCTGCGGGCGCGCTCTGCGCCCACTCTCTGCTCCTGCGGGCGCGCTCCTAGCGCCCACTATGCTCCTCCGGCGCGCGGGTTTCACCACCACGTGCTCTCGGGGGCTTATACACGGCCCCCTGCGCTCCTCCGGGCGTGCCCCAGCGCTTCTGTGGGGTGTCTGCGGGTGCGCCCCTGCCGCCCTGAGCTCGCCCCACGGGTTCCCCCTTGGGCGTGGCGCCTTAGGCCCACATGAGCCTTGGGGTTGAACCCACAAGGTGCTCATGGGCTGGCCATATTTTTTGGCAAAGTAACAAATAGGACTTTGTCAAAAACAAAGTCCTCCATGAAAAATACCAATTCTAAATTCCAAATGCCTCCTCCTCTTCTTCTAAGCCATTCTTTCCATTTCTTCTTCATCCTTCTTCCACAAACATCCTCAACTCCTTTCAATCATGTATTCTAGACTTATGAGACATTTGTAGAAGGTTCTTCATCAGCCGAATCACTTGATCAATTATTTCTTCTTCATTAGAATTCCTTCATTCTTCTTCAACATTTATTCATCACTTTGTAATGGAATTCACGAAGGGTCTTCATCTTCAACTGAGCTCCTGAATCACTTAAATTCTTCAATGTGCTTCATTGATCCAATCAGAGATCAAGTTGGATCTTCTTCTAATTCACATGCACTAAGTGTTAGTGCATGGACTTCTTCAGCTCACTTCATCCACTTAGTACTTGTGGATGGATCATCTTCTTATCTCCTCATGCATTGTGAAGACAATGCATGGTCTTCTAAAAGTGTTGTGACTTTGTATCCAGTTGATACAAGTTCTTGGAACTTAAAGAACAGCTCAACAATCGTCAGATTTACATGGAGAATGTTTCAACCACAATTTCCAATACCACTTAGTGAATCTCCTAAGTGACATGCATCGTAGTACCATGGCCATTCTCCTTCATCACCATCACCATCACATCCTTTGACATTCACATCTTGACTCCTTGACATCCATTCAATCCAAGACAACTTCATGCCTCATTGACAACAAATGCAACACATTGCACTTCAAAGGCATACACTTTGAGTGGTGGCGGCCACACTGCACTTCGTATTGAGGCGGGGTTGACTCGTACATGTCATATATGACCCATGTATCGTTCTCCTAAAGTTTCAATGGAAACCGAATGCGTTTGGTCGGTTTTCCGTATGTACTTAAATTGTTGTCCATTTTAAGAAAAAGAGAGCCACTTAGAGTGATTCTGACCACACCGTGCATCATATTAAGGCGGTGTTGACTCGTACACATCACATATGACCCATGTATCGTTTTTCTAAAGTATCAACACAATCCGAATACGTTTGGTCGGTTTTCCGTATGCCAGTTGATGTTTTTCACTTCAAATGATGTCCTTTTGAAACAAAAGACAGACAGTTTGAGTGGTGGCGGCCACACCGTGCCTCGGATTGAGGCAGGGTTGACTCTTACACGTCACATATGACCCATGGATCATTGTGCTAATGTATAGACACAATCCGAATGCGTTTGGTTGGTTTTTCGTATTCCAGTTGATGTTTTCAATTAAAATGTCATCCTACTAAAACAAAGGGCAGACACTTTGACTGGTGTCGGCCACACCGTGCCTCAGATTGAGGCAGAGTTGACTCGTACATGTCACATATGACCCATGGATCTTTCTCCTAAAGTTTCAATGGAAACAGAATGCGTTTGGTCGGTTTTCCGTATGTACTTAAATTATTGTCCATTTTAAGAAAAAGAGAGCCACTTAGAGTGATTCCGGCCACACCGTGCCTCAGATTAAAGCGGGGTTGACTCGTACACGTCACATATGACCCATAGATTGTTTTGCTAATGTATTGACATAGTCCGAATGCGTTTGGTCGGTTTTCCAAATGCCAGTTGATGTTTTTCAATTAAAATGACGTCCTTTTGAAAAAAAGGCAGACACTTTGAGTGGTGGCGGCCACACCACGCCTCAGATTGAAGCAGAGTTGACTCATACACATCACATATGAGCCATGGATAATTTTTCTAATGTATCGACACAATTCGAATGCGTTTGGTCGATTTTCCGTATGCCAGTTGATGTTTTTCAATTAAAATGGCATACTTTGGAAACAAAAGGAAGACACTTTGAGTGGTTCCGGCCACACCGCACCTTGAATTGAGGCGGCGTTGAATCGTACGCATCATATATGACCTATAGATCTTTCTCTTAAAGTTTCAATGGAAACCGAATGCGTTTGGTCGGTTTTCCATATGTACTTAAATTGTTGTCCATTTTAAGCAAAAGAGAGCCACTTAGAGTGATTCCGGCCACACCATGCCTCAGATTAAGGGGGGTTTGACTTGTAAACATCACATATGACCCATGGATCGTTATACTAAAGTATCGGCACAATCCGAATGCGTTTGGTCGGTTTTCCGTATGCCAGTTGATGTTTTTCACTTCAAATTATGTCCTTTTGAAACAAAAGACAGACACTTTGACTGGTGGAGGCCACACCACGCCTCAGATTGAGGCGGGGTTCAATCCTACACGTCACATATGACCCATGGATCATTTTTCTAATGTATCGACACAATACAAATTCTTTTGGTCGGTTTTTCGTATGCCAGTTGATGTTTTTCAATTAAAATGACATACTTTTGAAACAAAAGGCAGACACTTTGAGTGGTGCCAGCCACACCGTGCCTCAGATTGAGGCGAGGTTGACTCGTACACGTCACATATGACCCATGTATCGTTCTCCTAAAGTTTTAATGGAAACCAAATGCGTTTGGTCGGTTTTCCGTATGTATTTAAATTATTGTCCATTTTAAGCAAAAGAGAGCCACTTAGAGTGATTCCGACCACACCGTGCCTCATATTAAGGCGGGGTTGACTCATACATGTCACATATGACCCATGTATCGTCATGCTAAAGTATTGACATAATCCGAATGCGTTTGGTCGGTTTTCTGTATGTCAGTTGATGTTTTTCACTTCAAATGATGTCCTTTTGAAACAAAATACAGACACTTTTAGTGGTGGCGGCCACACCGTGCCTCGGATTGAGGAAGGGTTGACTCGTACACGTCACATATGGCCCATGGATCGTTGTTCTAATGTATCGACACAATCCGAATACGTTTGGTCGGTTTTCCGTATGCCAGTTGATGTTTTTCAATTAAAATGACGTCCTTTTGAAACAAAAGGCAAACACTTTGAGTGGTGCCGGCCCCACCGCACCTCATATTGAGTCGGGGTTGACTCGTACCCATCACATATGACCCATGGATCGTTCTCCTAAAGTTTCAATGAAACCGAATGCGTTTGGTTGGTTTTTTGTATGTACTTAAATTGTTGTCCATTTAAAGCAAAAGAGAGACACTTAGAGTGATTCCGACCACACCGTGCCTCAGATTAAGGCGGGGTTGACTCTTAGACGTCACATATGGCCCATGTATCATTGTGCTAAATTATCGACACAATCTGTATGCGTTTGGTCGGTTTTCCGTATGCTAGTTGATGTTTTTCACTTCAAATGATGTCCTTTTGAAACAAAAGACAGACGCTTTGAGTGGTGGCGGCCACACCGCGCCTCGAATTGAGGCAGGGTTGACTCGTACATGTCACATATGACCCATGGATCGTTGTGCTAATGTATCAACACAATCCGAATTCATTTGGTTGGTTTTCCGTATTCCAGTTGATGTTTTTCAATTAAAATGATGTCCTTTTGAAACAAAAGACAGACACTTTGAGTGGAACCGGCCACACCGCACCTCAGATTGAGGCGTAGTTGACTCGTACATGTCACATATGACCCATGGATAATTCTCATAAAGTTTCAATGGATACCGAATGTGTTTGGTCGGTTTTCTATATGTACTTAAATTGTTGTCCATTTTAAGCAAAAGAGAGCCACTTAGAGTGATTCCAGCCACACCGTGCCTTAGAATAAGGCGGGGTTGACTCGTACACTTCACATATGACCCATGTATCGTTGTGCTGAAGTATCGATACAATCCGAATGCGTTTGGTCGGTTTTCCGTATGTACTTCAAATGTTGTCCATTTTATGAGAATCCTCTGTGCGGGGGGTTGTTCGGGGTCCAAGGAAGAGGGTGGGGGGGATGTCCGGGGGGCTGTCTAGGTGGATGTCTGGGGGGCTGTCCGGGGGGCTGTCTGGGGTCCAGGGAGGAGGGTGGGGGGGGCTGTCCAGGGGGTGTTCGGGGGGGGGGTGTCTTGGGGGCTGTCCGGGGGGCTGTTTGGGGGGCTGTCCGGGGGCGGTCCGGGGCTGTTCGGGGGGTTGTCCGGGGTCCAAGGAAGAGGGTGGCGGGGCTGTCTGGGGGGTTGTCTGGGGGGCTATCCGGGGGGTTGTCCAGGGTCGAGGGAGGAGGGTGGGGGGGGGGCTGTCTGGGGGGCTGTCCGGTGGGGCTGTCCGGGGTCTAGGGAGGAGGGTGGGGGGTTGTCCAGGGTCCAGGAAAGAGGGGGGTTCCCAAAAACACAACCACTAAAAGACAACAACATCCATAAAACATATAATATATAAAAATAACTCAACTCCAATACTATGCTATGAGTCTAGATAAAACCAACAACTAGAATAGATTAAATATCAAATATCAGTAATATCAGTCAAAAATGTAATGGATCAAATTGCCCCACATCACCATCACCATCATCACCATCATCATCATCACCCTCGTCCTCGTCCCCATTATCGTCCTCACCCTCGCCCTCCTCCGCGTCCTCGCCCTCCTCCTCGCCCTCGCAACCCGCCTCACCCTCCTCCTCTCCCTCCTCTTTTGCATCAGACTCCTCGCCATCATCATCGTCAAGCTGGACATCGTCCTGACCACCACTAGATTTGCTACCTGGTGCAACTTATATGGAAGGTATCGACGACATATACTCATCAAAAGTTGGGTTGGCCTCTGCTGGAAGTGTAGGACGTAGAACTTCAATAAATTTCATAAATGTACTGTTTTCCCTAGAAGATTGTCCGGCTGTCTCTGTGGCCCTTTTCTCAGCCTATTCTTCCTGTGCCCTAACTTGCTGCACCTCGGTGGCACTACAGCTCATACCTGAGGAGGGCCAATACCTCGTCGGGGCTATCCTAGGTCGGCAGCGTACTCTGCCAGAATGCTCTTCTCCCAACACCTGATGTAAGTGATCTGTTGGCCCAAAATTGTCTGGTTCTTGGGCATCGAGGGCCTCTAAAGAATCCTGTTACAAATATAAATATATCCTTAAGTTACAAAATAGATATTAAAAAATAAATTCAACATATTAAAACTTAAAATCTGATGCTGAGTCGCTTCGTTGACGACACTTCCATCCTTTTGCCGTCTACTCGAGGAAAACAGTTTTGCTTGAGGCACACGTCCTTCAATATTTTGTATTTGCCTCTACAATGACATTGAAAACTAAAGTTTTATGAAAACTTTAGCAAACTATTAAATAATTTAAGAAACAAAATAAATTGTAAGTCGTAAAGAAAACTTATAAACAATTTTCATACCTGCTTCCTCTCATGACCAGGCATTGTAGTGCGTCCCAGTGTGTGGAGGTATTTTTTTGCATCAATGTTCTTTTTATTTTTTCCAGATGATTACTAAATAAAATTCTAAAATGCAACAGATAGTATTAATGAAAAACATGAAAGTTATTATTTAAATACCTCAAATGTTATTAATACCTTAAACTGGGTACTCGTCCAATGAGTAATCATATGACGATATTGCTCTATAGGAAAATCATCCACCACTGGTACTACCTCTAACTCAGTGCCAACTCTAGCAACCCATCCAATATACAACTCATGCTTGTAGGCTCTCCAAAGCTCACCTAAATCCTTTAGACGTTCCGGTCGTTCACCCTCACCATAGGGAAAATTAAATCGAAGCTGAAATCAAAATATTAATTCATATAAATACAAAAATAATTCATGGCATTAAATAGAACAGATTTTTTTACCCATATCTCTGCCCAAGATCTATCCTTGACCTCATGTGGTAAATGCCTCCACAATAGCGGGCTGACGGGAATGATGTCGGAGTATTTGGAAAGCGTTTCCAAAAAACTCCGACATTACTGCCCTGTTTTCTCAACCATTTGGTTGTCTTCATTATAATCCACCATAACCTGTGTGCGGCGGTTCCACACCGAACGCATGCGTGTACGCCCCCGCCCACGGCTCCTGTCAATAGATGTATCTGTCATGAAAGAAAAACAAATATTTTATCAAAACATGTTATAATGAAAATAAATATTGCTATAAATTTTTTTAGGGTTCTATAAATATACCTATGCTGGTCTAATCACTGAGCGCCGTTGGATCCACAGAAACTGATGGAACACCCTGTGGTGGAACAGGAGTCGAAGACGATGGAATATAGAAGCTCGGAGAGACAGAAGTATAAGGAAAAGAAGATGGGACAACTATCTAACCGAATGCTGACTGGGGAGTGGGAATCATTATGGGATGTGAAAATTATGGGCCATAAGATGCAGAAGGTAGTGAAAACATGGGAGGCCTAAATATCCCGTGTGTCTCTAACGACACACCGGGATCAGAATGTGGGAATGATGACATGTTAGTGGGAGGGGCATGGTCTAGTCGGGTACGCGCAGCTGCTCGTCCACCTCTGGTACGAACCCTCCTCGTACCACCGGCCTGAGTACTAGGACTAGTACTAGGATCCTCGTCGAATAACTGTCGACGTATAGGTGGATCCTACAAAAAAATTAATCACATGACATTATATATTCTTTAAATATATATATATATATATTTTTTAAATAAAGTTCTCACTGTAGGCATTAATGGTGGAACGCCCATCTCTGTCATTCGACAATTGTTCTCCATCATTTTTTTCCTACGTCTCTCTTCAATTGGCTTCATTTCCTGATTTTGAAAACTAATATGTAATTAATTAGAAAAAGAAAACTAATGTGTAACCCAAAAAACTAAATATATGGGGGAATAGGGGGATTCATAGGTAATTTATCTATCAATTTTTTTTGAAGAGCTTGAATGGATTTAAGAAATCATACAAGTTGTAATGTTCACCAAGTTAGATATATTGTTTGACTATGTTTGAATACAGTTCAACTCCAAATTAGAAAATGCAATTGAAATAAAACCGCAACCAATAAACATTGAAAATTCACATAATGGTCAAGTTAGATATCAACTGTTTTAGAAGATCTTGAATGGATTTAATAAATCATACAAGTTGTAATGTTCACCAAGTTAGAAATATTGTTTGACTATGTTTGAATACAGTTCAATTCCAAATTAGAAAATGCAATTCAAATAAAACTGCAACCAATAAACATTGAAAATTAACATAATGGTCAAGTCAGCTATAAATTGTTTTAGAAGATCTTGAATGGATTTAATAAATCATACAAGTTGTAATATTCACCAAGTTAGAAATATTGTTTGACTATGTTTGAATACAGTTCAATTCCAAATTAGAAAATGCAATTAAAATAAAACTACAACCAATAAACATTAAAAATTCACATAACGGTCAAGTCAGCTATCAATTGTTTTAGAAGTTCTTGAATGAATTTAATAAATCATAAAAGTTTTAATGTTCAACAAGTTAGAAATATTGTTTGACTATGTTTGAATACAGTTCAATTCCAGATTAGAAAATTCAATTCAAATAAAACTATAACCAATAAACATTGAAAATTCACATAACGGTCAAGTCAGCTATCAATTGTTTTAGAAGATCTTGAATAGATTTAATAAATAATACAAGTTTTAATGTTCACAAAGTTAGAAATATTGTTTGACTATGTTTGAATACAGTTAAATTCCAAATTAGAAAATGCAATTCAAATAAAACTGCAACCAATAAACATTAAAAATTCCCATAATGGTCAATTCAGCTAAAAAATATTTGTGATCAATACTAAATCAATTTGAATATTACCAACCTTAACAACCCAACTCTAGGTAAACCAAAAGAATTGAGAACATGGATGAATGATTCTATGTATTTTCAACCACAACTTCAGGTTCACAATCAACTCTAACAATTGAGCCATTTGAGTCATCAAAAGAAATAAATGGGTTGGTTCCAATGGCACTAGGGATAGTTTCAATTCCATCATCACCATCATCAAAAATATGTCTTGGAATTACTTCAACTATGACACCAAATTCATGTTGAAGTTGGTCTTTGACATAAAAAACTTGTTTATCCATTGATGCCAACACATATGGTTCTTCGGTAGCAAGAGTGTGAGTCATATTAATTAATCGAAATCCACAATCATCAATAAATGTGCCATGTCTCGTCATCGAATCAAACCAATGGAATTTCATCATTGTGACTCGTCCATGAGAGTAATAATCCAATATTATTATTTTCTCAACAACTCCATAATAACTCACATTTTCAAATCGCGGTCTACTATCCGATGCACTGGAATAACAATCTGTTTTGGTAGTAACCATAACACCATCATGTTGTGTTCTCATGTTCTTTGCTCGTTAAGTGACAATAAATTTGTACCCATTGATAACAATTGATTTAGAGTCACAAACCATGGTATTAGGACCAAAAGCCAAAGCTCTTATTTCCTCAGAGACAGAGTCAGTAGAAAAACTCAATACCTGGAATATAAATGACTATTAAACTTAATTAAATATTGATATAATTATTTTAAATATTAATTTTTTAATACCTTCAATTTTAACCAAGCAGAAAACTCTTTAATATTCAAAGTCTCTCTCCTTCTCAAAGATAAAGAATGCTGCTTCCTATTTATCATTGTTTTATGTTCCCTGTAGATAAAAAATAAGAATAGTTTAACAGATATATATGTAAGATATGCATAATCAATTTAGTTACCTGATATAGTCGTCGAACAAATCATAGTTGAACAAAACTATGCGATGTGCCATCTCCTGCTCTTCATGGCTTAATGTCTTCAATGTATATGATCCAGAAATTCCTCCTATTTGAGGAAGTGATGGAAAACTGGGTTCAATTTGCTCATACTATTCTTCTTCATTTCTCATTGGTCTGTTCAATCTTGTAGTAAGATCAGATAAATACAACGAGCAGAAGTCCATACATTCTTGAGCCAAGTAACCATTCACGATAGAACCTTCAGGATGATTTCTATTTCGGACATAAGACTTTAATGTGAACATATTTCTTTTATTTGGATACATCCAACGAAAAGAAACAGGTCCTCTGAGAAGTATTTTAGTGGGAATATGGACAGTCATATGTAGCATGCATGTGAAAAATGATGGAGGAAATATTTTCTCCAACTCACACAATATTAATGGAGCATCTGTCAACATTTTTCTCAAGAAAGACTTGGACAACTTCTTAGCATAAAGATCTCTAAAAAAATGGAAAAACCGAATAACAGCCACCCTTACATTATTGGAAAAAAGATGATGGATTTCTATTGGAAGTAACTCATGCAGTAGAATGTGATAATCATGAGTCTTCAAAGATATTAGCTTCAACTCTCTTCTGTTGACCCATTTAGATATGTTGCTTGAATATCCATCAGGAACTCTAATAGTATCTAATACTTCTAGAATTTTTTTTTCGTACGTGTCATCACATAAGAAGCACATGGAAGTTGCCATTTATTTTCACTGATATGCACAGGATGCAATTCTGGTCTGATTCCCCAATCCACCAAGTCACACCGAGATCATAAATCATCTTTTGTCTTCCCCTGGACATTTAGAAGAACCGAAAGAAACATTTCACATATATTTTTTTCAATATGCATTACGTCTAAGAAATGACATAACAAATTGGTTGACCAATAAGTAAAATAAAAAAAGATACTCCTCTTCCTCCAATTGTAATAGGTTTCAGTGGAAACATTCTTTCTCTTTCCAGATTTCATTTGACCCTTCCTGAATGAACAACTGAAATCTTTCAATTCATTAAGCACGTCAGTTCCAGACATACGCTGAGGTAGATCATCGGTCTCTATGGTATTATCAAATCTTCGATGATTCATTATATATGGATGATCATTTGGAAAGAATCTTCGATGTCCCATAAAACTGAAACTACAACGATGTTTCAGTCTTCTAGATCGTGTATTCTTCATACAAACTAGACATGACAATTTTCCCTTCGTGCTCCATCCAGACATCATTGCATAAGCTAGAAAATCATTGATCGTCCACATAAGCACAGCACACATCTGAAATATGTCTTTCGAACATGCATCGTGTGTGCGCACACCCACATCCCAAAGAAGTTTCAACTCTTTTATTAAAGGTTTCATGTATACATCAATATAAATGTTGGGATCAGAAGGACCAGATATGAGTATACTCATGAAAGTGAAAGGTTTTTTCATACACAACCATGGGGGAAGATTATAAATGCGTATAAAAACTGGCCATGTGTTGTGCGAAGTAAGCATCTTCCCAAACGGATTAAAACCGTCGCATGAAAGACCCAACCTCACATTACGCACATCAGCTACAAAATCAGGATGTTGAGCATCAAATCTCTGCCATGAAAATCCATCTGTAGGATGAACCAACTCATCATTAGTCTTCTTTCTCTCGGTATCATGCCATCTCATTTTTTTTGATATGTCATCAGACATAAAAAGATTCTGGAGTCTTGGGATCAATGGAAAGTGCCACATTACTTTTTGTGGAACGTGAGATGGTGTTCCATCAGATTTTGACTTCCAGCGGGATGTGCCACATTTTATACAATCATTTCATTCAGTGGTTTCCTCCCAGAATAAACTGCAATCTTTCGGGAAAGCATGAATTTTGTTTCTTGAAAATACAAGTTCCTCAACTAACTTCCATTCCATATAGTGGTTTGAGGGAATATCTGCATCATCTGGAAGTAAATACTTCAAGAGGGTAAGAATGTAATCGATTGCTGTATTAGAAATCCCATACATAGTTTTCCCATGAAACAATCATATTAAAAATTCCAGCTATTTCATTTTATCTCATTGTCGATATACTAGAGTCGTGGCAGCATCATTCAATTTTTTCACCCTATCAATATCATCATTTTCACTAGATGCATCAGTTGTCCTCATATCGAAGTCTTCTTGAGTCAAAATCCTTTCTTTTTCATGACGACGAATAAACAGAAACCAATCATCTAACAAATTCTCCATTCCAGTCCTTTCATTTTGATCATCACCAATTTGAGATTTCATTTTCTCCCCATTGTGATACCACACAAAGTAGTTTGCTTGAAAACCATTTTTGGTTATGTGGTAGCTGACTTCTTCACAGCTCAACCAAGGTCTACCAACACAATTGGAACATGGGCAGTGTATGCGACCACTATCTGAAGCATTGTGAAATGAAAAATCTATAAATCTCTCTAAATTGTTTTGAAAATCGCTTGAGATCCGATCGGTTTCATACATCCAACTTATGTTCATTCTGTAAAAAGAATTTATATAATTCATTTTTTCATAAACAATTCAATAGGATTGAAATTTAATAGAAAATATATTTAAGTAAACGATAAAGGAAGGAGTTTCTAGTTGATCTAGTGAACTATTAAAACAATGTAAATATATACTAATTAATTCAGTTATGTGTGCCTAGATTTGAGGTGAGATGTGTTTTGTAATTTTTTCATTTATCACATACCAAGAAGACACCATAGACCTGATAAAAAATTGTTCAAGATATTACAAAGTGAAGGCTTTTCATGAAAGATGCAGAATGTGTAAAGAGAGTTTTTTAAATAAGTTATTGATTCTAAAAAATGGAAATATTGTGAAAAGTTAGTACATTTCATAACACCCAAACTAAAGTCCACAGAAAGTACCAAATCACCCCACTAAAAAAAAGGAAAACCACCCACCCCACTACCCCAACCATGTCAACTACCTCAATGAGGGATTCTATGTCTGTATTTGGGAAGAGGTTGAAGGAGTCTAACCTGGATGGGGGAGTTGCAGCCGATCAGAAAGAAGACCTCAGGTTAGGGTTCACCTGCGCGGGGGCTTCTAGAAATCGGGGGAAATGCAGAGTTATTTGCTTCTGTGTAATCGGGGGCGGGATTTCCATGGGGGTGGCGGGGTTGTCCAGGTGGTACGGGGTGTCCAGGGGGTAAGTGGGATGTCCACGAGGGTGGTAGGGCTGTCTAGGGGGGAGGGGGTGTCCAGGGGGTGGGCGGGCTATCCACGGGGGTGGGGGGGGGCTTTCCAGGGGGTACAAGGTGTCCAGAGGGTGGGGGTGTCTGGGGGGGGAGTGTCTAGGGGGTGGGTGGGCTGTCCACGGGGTTGGGGGGATTTCCAGGGAGTAGGAGGTGTCTAGGGGGTGGGCATGCTTTCCACGGGGGTGGCGGGGTTGTCCAGGGGGTACAGGGTGTCCAGGGGGTGGGCGGACTATCCACAAGGGTGGCAGGGCTGTCCAGGGGGTAGAGGTGTCCAGGGGGGTGGGCGAGCTGTCCACAGGGGTGTGACTGAGAGCTATGAGATTTAATTGGGTTTTCATTCATGTTATGAAAAAAAGATGGGTGTTAAGGATTAGAATAGTATTTTTTAGTGAAAATCCAATTTGGTAGGATTAGTGACTTGATAGCATGATGGTATCAAGTTTGCAATTGGGAAAATTTTGGGGAATTGGATACTAAAAGGCTCCCAAAACCTTCCAAGGATATATTATTTCTAGAAAAATGTGTTGTGGGAGAAGGAATTCATCCTATATAGTTGATGTCACTTTTAGATCATGTGATTCCTTACTCATCAAGATGAATAGACAAGAACCAAAACCAAAGAGGCCTCAAAACTATCTGAATCTCTAGAAGTGATGAATTCCCCATGCTTATTGGTGAACTATGGAAGTGATGACTTCCCACCTGCACAGCCCCCCCTCCCCACCGCACCCCCAACAGACTCCCCCTGCACAACCCCCCTCCCATCCACCGACTACACAACCCCCCCCCCCCCCACCTGCACCCCCACTTGCACAACCCCCCTCCCCCACCCCCACCTGCACAACCCCCTCCCATCCACCCACTTCACACACCCCCCCACCTCACCCCCAACATACTCCCACCTACCCACCCCACCCCCAACCTACACACTCCCCTCCCCCCACCCACTAGCACGGCCACCCCCACCTACACCCCCACTTGCACAACCCCCCTCCCCCCACCCCCACCTGCACAGCCCCCTCCCACCACCACCACCTGTACACCCCACCCCCACCTCACCCCCAACAGACTCCCACCTGCCCAGCCCACCCCCAACCTGCACACTCCCCTCCTTACACCTACTTGAACAACACCCCCTCCACTTTCACCCTCCACTTGAACAACCCCCCCCCCCCCTCCCCCACCCCCACCTACACAACCCACCCCCACCCCCACCTGTACAACCCCCACCTCACCCCCAAGACTCTGACCTGCCCAACCCACCCCCCAACCTGCACACTCCCCTCCCCCCCACCCACTTGCACAACAATCCCCTTCTAATTGCACCCCCACCTGCACAACCCACCCCTCCCCCCACCCCCACCTGCACAACCCACCCCCACCCCCACCTGTACAACCCCCCACCTCAACACCCCACCAGCACACCCCCTCCCCCCACCTAAACACCCCACCAGCACACCCCCTCCCCCCACCTAAACACCCCACCAGCACACCCCCTCCCCCCATCTACTGCACCCCCATCACCTACCACCAGAAAAAAAAACATAAAACAAAAAACAGAACAAAAAATTGATTCACACATGACACCAGAACAAAAACAGAAAACAAATAAAAAATCTAATTGAAATTGTTGGGTATACCGTACTGCACGAACCTTAGGTTTAAGCCAAATAAAAACAAAAAAGAAAAAAATTAGATGCAAAACATTAAACATAACGTACTACTTACAAATTTGAAGTGTAGAACAAAACAACCTTGTGATTGAGTATGGATCTGGTGGAATGATTTTCCACGCGAGAGAGATCTTAGGTCTCAATTTTCGTAGTTCAATCGCGTGTATGGGATCTCAGGTTCGCTGGGATTTTAGGGGAAAGGTGAGCTTTACCAACGGTTTACACAAACCATTGGGAAAGCCTTCCTAAGTCATAGGCTTTACGAACGGTTTTGTAAAATCGTTGGTAAAGGGAGAAAAATTTTTAGATTTCCCAACGGTTTCTTCAAACCTCTGGGAAATACTTGTTTTATACATCTATGCCAACGGTTCAGTAGAACCGTTGGAAAACAAGCATTGGGAATACCCAACTTCCCAGTAGTGATAGTCATTAGAGTATATGAAGATGCTAGTTTCTAGGATGATCAAGATAACATGAAGTCGCAAATAGGATACATCTTCACTTTTAATGAAGGTACAATGAGATGGAAGAGCTCAAAGTAGAGTGTGATCGCAAATTCGATAGTATATTCCAAATACATCATATCTTATGGGGAAGATAAAGAATAAATTTGGATGTGAAGATTCATCTAGGATCTGGATGTGATACATATAAGTAAAGATCCAATCACACAGTACTATGATAATGTTGTAGCGATGGATCTCATAAAAGAGACAAGGTCACATCAGTGGATGAAGCACAAACTTTGGAAGTATAATCTTTTAAGGAATTTTTCTCAGAGATTTGAAGTTGCAGTGAGCAGTATTTCCACAAAAGACAATGTTGTGGACCCCTTGACTAAACCCTTGACTCAGTAGAAACATGATTATCATGGGAGGTCTAGAAGATTGAAAGCCATAGGTAATTAGCTCTAGTCCAAGTGGGAGTTTATAAGAGTTGGTGTCCAAGAACCAACTGGTTGTACTTTGATTACATGAATATTTAATATATTTAAATATTAAACAGCTTATTACATATTTTTCATTGTTATTATTTAGTATTGTGTAATAATGTCCTGTAGTAGTTTTTGCATTGACATGGTCATAATAGTTCCCCACTATGATGAGAACCTTGAAGTGCTATGAAAATATTCTTAAATATAGTTTTTTGGTTAGATGAAATACTATAATGTGATACATAGTATACTGACCATTAGGTGAGAGTACTCATAATATTTTGATATTCTCTCATGAAGTTCTTACTTAGTAATCTCAAAGACGTCAGATAATGAGAACAGACCTGCCAATAGGAATTACTCATATTTTGGTGTCATCGGATATTCTAATCTGTGAGCATGTGTAATGATACTTAGACTTTAATATTATTATTAATACATTTCATGACTCATGCACTTCGATTTACTAACAAAAACCACCCCACAGACAGTTGGCAAGAAGTAGGGTACGTTGGCTGCGTCACGAGTGGCATGTTGTTAATGGATAAGTCGAAGAAGGATTTGTCCCTTCCATTTATGGAAGTTGATATCTTTGAAATATTATTTAAATATAACCATTTCATAAAATTACATGTACATGTTGTAATGATGAATTTATTTCAGGTATTCAGAGAACGACTTATAAAGCATAAAGGTTAATGACACTATCATGAAACCTACATGATAAAATATTGAGACAAAGGGATTATATTACACAGTGAGTGTTCATATGTGGATTTTGTTGTTGAGACTTTAATTTCTTTCTATTGTGTACATTGACCCATTGCTAGGAAATACTCTTAGACTTTAGGAAAGCCCTCTTAATGACAATGAGAATGAATCCTAGAGGGTCACACACTAAGTGTTTTTGGTGGTCTCGGTTAAATTGTATTTGAATTTAATTAATGGAATAAATATTATTCTCAAGATAGTAGAATAATATTATTTAAGTTAAAACTATTTCATAAATTAAATAAATATATATTCACTGGATTGTGGGTAAAATATATTTATTTATTTTATTGAACATTTAATAAATATTTATTTACTAGTTTGTAAATAAAATATTTATTTAAAAGAATAATTTGTTTATTTTGTTTATTCAGTTGTTCAATACATGGAAGTGGAGTTAGAGCAGACCAAGGCCAGTCTGGTAGTAAAATAATTATTTTCAAGATGGTAAATAACTATTTAACTAGTTGGAACAAGTTAAAATAATAATAACACTGCTATTATTTTGTGGCATGGAATTTTATTTATAATTCCATTTTGTGCAAGTTGGTGCACCATAAATAATGAAGTGGTATTATTATTAAAATCATGGGTTTTATCTAAGGTTATTAATGTATATAATTGTGGTTATGAAATTAAATATTGTAACTGAAGACCCATGTTGATAAATAAACATGTACGTTTATTGTTCTATGTACCAAACTACATGCCCAGTAAATTGAGAATTGCTGAGTTAAAGGATTTCTCTCTCAAATCCTATTCCCACCCCTCTCAAGAATGATATATTTTCTTTAAGAATGAAGAAAAGGTGATCAAGAATGACCGACACCAGAGACTCGCTTCACCGATCTAGAACCCAGAGAATGAGTGGTGTCAATCAAAGGCTATCAGGGCATGTGTGGATCACAACTAGATGGATTCTAGTTTGGATCCTTGCAAGCACAATGAGACAATCCAAAATGGTCATTTATGATGATCAAAATCATCAATGAAGAGAGTACTGAAGATCCATGTATTCTTTTATTTATGAAATTAATTAAATTAATTATAAACATGATGTGGAAGATCCTATCTAAAGGTTTGATGCCTCTTCCTTCTTTATCCAAATCTTGGATTCTATTATATGGAGACTGGCATTTATTGTTGTATTAATCTCAGCATAATCATTGATCATAGTAAAAATTAAATTCACACACCGTCCCAAACCACACTTCCACTACGCCTAGAACCTACACTTGAGTTAACAACGGTAATCTTTGCTCTGAAGATATAGGGACATTATTTCTATGGTGAAAAATGTGAGATATATACGGATAATAAGAGTCTAAAATATGTCTTCTCATAGAGAAAACTCAACATGTGGAAAATATGATGGCTCAAACTACTCAATGAATATGATTGTTCCATACACTACCACCCAGGAAAGGAAAATAAGATAGCTGATGCACTAAGTAGGAAGAATCATTTAGTTCTCAACAAAATGTGGATTGAAAAGGATCCTTTGTACATGGATCTATTGAGGATGGATACGATAATTATCAATGAAGGTGAAACATCAATATTTTTTCAAATGTTTTTCCAACCACCTTTATTATAAATAATTAAAGATTCACATTCTATTGAAGAGAATCTACAAAAGAAAATTAATGCTATGAAAGATGGGAAGTTGGTTGACTTCATGTGTGAAGATGGAATTTTGAAATATGGGAAGAGGTTATGTGTTCCCTCTATACCATAGTTGAAAATGGAGTTATTGGAAGGTTATCATGGCTAAAATTTCTTTATACACAACGGTAGCACTAAAATTTATATAGATTTTAAGAAAAAATTCTGGTTGGACAACATGAAGTGGGAGATTTCTGATTTTGTATCAAGATGTCTTGTATTTCAACAATTAATGGCTGAATGACAAAATCCCAGAGGAGTCATGAAACCTATAACAATTTCTACATGGAAATGGGATGACATCACCATGGATTTTTTCCACCGGAGCGCCTAGAACAACTCTATATCAATGAAGTTTTGAGACTTCATAGAGCACCTATCTCAATTAGTTCTGATCATGTACATCGAAATTATAGAAAATTATTCAGAAACATTTGGATACCAAGTTCCGATTGAGTACTGTTTATCACCCACAAATTGAATGGAAATCAGAAATGAAGATCCAAACATTGTAGGACATGTTCAGATCATGTTCATTTGACTTTCAAGGTATGTGGGATTAATATTTACCTTTAGTACAGTTTTCCTACAATAATAGTTTCCATTCAAGTATTAAAATGGCATAATTTGAAGCATTGTATGGAAAGAGATTTCATACACCAACTTGTTGGGATGAAGTTGGAGAAAGGAAGCTTGTGGGCCCAAAGCTTGTGAAGGAAACAACAACAAAGTTAAAGACTATTCAAGGCCTTATCAAAGAATCTTAGAGCAGACAAAATAGTTATGCAGATAATTGAAGGAAAGATTTGAAATTTCATATAGGAGATCATGTTTTTATAAAATTATCTCCATGGAAGGGTATTATAAGATTTCATAAAAAAGGGAAACTGAGCCCTAGGTACATAGGCCCTTTTGAAATTAAGGATAGAATTGAAATTGTTGCATATTTTTTGGCTATACCACATAGCCTGTGTAATGTATACAATGTGTTCCTTGTTTCATTACTGAGAAAGTACATGCCAAACCCAACACATGTCCTCACATCTGAAGGTATAGAATTGGAACCTGACCTATCTTACTGTGAAGAGCCTATTTGGATTCTGGATAGTAAAGAGAAAGTGTTGAAGAATTAGATGACTTGACTGGTAAAGATACTTTGAAAAAAAATCATAAAATCAAAGAGGCAACATGAGAGTCTGAGGATCTTACAATGAAGAACTACTCAAATATTTTAGCGAGGTAACATTCTAGTAATTTTGAGGATGAAATTTTTGCATGGAGGGGATAATGTAACACCCCAAAATTTTGAAAATAATTTTAATATTTAATGCATGAAACACCGAGTCTCTAAAAAACCCCACTTTGTTATAACCTAGCTCATAAACATAATTTTTCTGCCTCTGTGATTTGAATTTCAAAAAACTGACATAAGTGGTTGCATTCAGTAAGATATTTAGAGTTTGATAAGTCAAACTTAATTATTGGTGAATTGTAATATACCATTATGGATAGTAATATGACCCTTATTAATAGTAAATCATATTATTATTTTATTATCTTAAGGTTATAAGATAATAAAATCTTGATTAATTTTTCATGGTGATATAAAACGAATTATTGTTTTAAAATTGTTGTTTTTCGAATAAATTATGATTTTATTTAGAAATTAAATTAATAATATTTCGAAAATTATTTCCAAAAAATGGATTTCATTTTTTAATTCTACACATTGAAAAATGGTTAGGGTAAATTTTTTGGATTTTTCAGAAATACTCAAAATTTTGATGAATTGTAAAATACATTACTTTACCATATATATACATTATCAGTTAAATTCACTATTCCTAGAATCATGGATTATTTAAGAACACTTGGTTCTCAATCACATGAATATATTACTATTATTGGTAACAAGAATCAATACAATTGGTTGTATTTGAAAAAATAATAAAATAATTAGTAAAATAAAGGGAAAATCCTCTTGTTTATTCTACTGGTGTTTCAAAATGGGGAAAGGTGATGGCTGTAAAATGGAGCAGGGTGAGTGTGATGTTGTGTTGATTTGGGATTGAGCTGCTAGATTTTAGTTGAAGGTGATTATTTGGTGATTTGGGATGAGTTGGTTATTGACGATGATATGATGCATGTTGGGTTCTGCTGATTGGCCTGATGGTCATGTGTGCTGTTGGATGCTGGTTGCTTCTAGGATATGAAGTGCTGAAGGTGTTGTTTTTTATTTTTCATCTGTGCCTTTATTTTGTGTTCTTTTTGTGTTTTTTGGGGGTTTGGGTTTCTTGGGGTTTTTTGGGGTTTTTTAGGTGTGGGTCATTTGACCCTGCCCCTCCATTTCCTGCTCCAATTTTTTTCAAATAAAGTTTGGGTGTCCATGAATAGCCCAGTCTTGCACCTTTTCTACCTCTTCTTCTGTACTATAACCTCCCATAAATACCTCTTCTCTTCACTCCTTTCAAGACTTGTGTTTTTTTAGATTCTTCCCAAATATCCTCCCAATATCCTCCCCCACATCCAGTAGCCCTTGGTATCATAAAAATACCAAAACCTCTCCCCTAAAGAGGCTCTCAAGGAAGATTACTTCAAGAGGTAAATTCCTCTTTTCATTTATTTTATTTCAATTTCAATTTTTTTCTTTTTCATTACTCACCTCCTTTCATCCAAATTTTGTGATAAATCCAGTACCCTACATGTACTAGAATTTTGTTATGATAAAGAATAAATATTCATCATCTATCATTTCCCCTTCTTTTATACTATAATTGAAAACACCATCTGAGATGTATTAATTTCTCATATTCAAGGATGATGGGTTTAAAATTTCTATTAATATCTTCAATTCTATTTCTGAAACCATTATTATGGTTAAAATAGACTATAATATATGTATTATTACTTATTCAAGATTTTGGAATCCTTTTTTACACATGATATTAATTGATAAATCAAAATGAGTTCATTGTGATCAAAAACCGCAAATTAACCCAAACAATTTTCATTTTTCCCGAATGGCCCAAAGGCCATCATTTTTATTGATTTTTGATAACCCCCCTTTCAAGGGATGAGGGGTAACCCTTACATGGCCCGTAGGCTCAAAGATTACATGGCCCGTAGGCTTAAGAGATTATATGACCCGAAGGTCTTAAGGAATTCAACCAAACTATCTACAAGGAACTGCCCCTCCGCAGCATCTGCATCATGATAGTAGCTCTCCACCTTTGCATAGCCATCTGGATTGGCTTCCCATTCCAACATATGCTGGTCCCGAAGGCATATCCATACCCTCTCATTCTGACAAATCAATTTGTATCTACTCTAGTGATTTCACATGCTCTGAATCCTCTTCTAGGGTAGCTCCTTTTTTTTGTAGTGTGTCTAGGGAAACTGATTATGGCCCGAAGGCCTTGAGGTAGACTGAAGGCCTTAAAGGTGGCCCGAAATCCATATTGACCTGAAGTCCTAGGTGGCCCGAAAGCCTTAAGGACTCCAAGACAAAATCGGTGGCCCAAGGTGAATAGTTCCAGCTGCTATAGTACCGAACAATACCTGTTACAGTAACTGCTACAGTTTCTGCTACAGTACCCACACATTGTACAGTTCTTCTATAATACCTATACAATGTACAATTCTTCTACAATGCCTCATAGTGTATAGTACTACAATAGTACTTCTACAGTACCCTGGAAATATGCCTCTACTAGGTTTTGAACCTGGGTCTTTTGGATGCACTTAAGGATACCTCACCAACTGGGCTGAGGGTCATGTACCCCAAACAATTGTCATTAAAGTTTTGTATAATGATTCATCTTCACTCCTAATAACCAAAAAAATTTATAACCATGTAATATTATGGTTTTTCACTAATAACATAAAACTTCTATTATATAAAACCATTCTCATTCTACATGTTTATCTGTACATGAATATAAGTAAACTGATCATGAAAACCAAGGAAGAAATCACTCCCAAACAATGAAATTGAATCTCTTAACCCATAAAAAGAAAATGAATGAACCTAATAAGGTTATAATAAATCAATTACATGTGGATGCGGTTCTTGAATTATTAATTTATGAACCTAAATTTGACTATTCAGGACATTAATATCTAGTGAGGAACACATTCGGACTTAAGGTAAGGGTTTTCCACCCGAACCTCCATTTTCATTCGGGTTACTTTTATTATCTACTTACCTCAATTAAATTATTATTAATTAATATTTACTCCTAATAAATTCTATTTGAATGTTCTATATATGTGTAACAACTATAATCCTACCTTAATTTATGGGTAATTATATGTTTTAAAGGGATCTTTCAAAAGTTCTTCCGGAAATACAATCCAAACTCAAGGGAATTTCTAAAATGCTTACCTATTTTCAAGGGCACTATATAATCTATTTTTAGAAACCATTATCTTTATAAAATCACTCATTTTATTATAAAAATACTATATTACTTCATTTATGGTTTTATACAAACACTTCTCCAAAAGAAATCTTCTTTTCAAGGTAAAAGAGCATTTATCTCAAGAATTACTCGATGATTTTATAAGACTATCTTCATCCATTTCAACAATACTATTGATTATTATGTATTATTGGAATTAATATTTATGATATCATATAACATATTTAATTTAATGGTTTATGATTAGTTTTATTATAGATGTGCTATCTTAAAACCATTCACCAATTTACTCTGAATGGTTAGAGTTTAAGTATAATGTTGGGGGAAAGTTATTTACGTTTCATATATTTGTTTCAATATGAATGTATATATTATTTATGTTTATCCCCATTCATATTAGGAATTAATTTGAATTATTATGTAATGGGTGTGGCCCGCTATATCCCCTCGATGCATATGTATGTCTCCTGAGAAAAATAGATATGGGCTTGGTCTTGGCTGTGTAGCCTTTTAGATATGGTTTTAGATAAGGCCTTAATATTTTTTATATGCATTAAAAGAGGTTTTGATGGTTTGTTTTAGAATTCCTGACATATTAATCTCCCTCATTATGAAGCTATAAATTCATAGTTCATGAGGTTATTCGACTAGTATAATACCAATGATTATGTTTTATTATGGAAATATTTACTCAACTCATATTCCTACAATATTGTATTCCTGTTTATTTTTAATGGCATGTGTTTTCAATTATTCGCCATTCATACTATTTATGTTATCTTCCACTATTATGTTTACCCTTACTTAGCATCTAATCTCACCCCTTAGTTTGTTTCATTTTTCCTAGGACATGAAGAGGTATATTATGATTGACTTACAAGGATAAACTTTGAGTGGTGGATGTTCCCAATGGAAATTATTTGTTGTTTTTCATTTAATGTTGTAATGTTGAAATTATCTATATATCTTGTTTCCAAATCTACTAAATTATTCATTCCTTTGGGATATAACTTTCTTGTAATCTTGTCAATGTAATGCAATAAGGCACAAGATCTAGGCAACTGGGGTTGAGTCTTTATAGTAAGAATGTACTTGAACAGCTTATTAGTAGCTAGAGGATAAGATCCCACTATATCTATTCCCCATGTAGAAAATGGACAAGATTATTTAGCTATATATAGAAATTTGTGGGGTTGATGAATGAAGTTGGAATACACCTGAAAGGGATGGCACTTCTTAGTGAAATATGTGAAATCCTACATCATCGAAGTCCAAAAGTATCTAAGCCATCATATTTGATCATAAATACTATTCTCAGACTTGTGGGAACCATAGCGTCCTAGATGTACTTCTTTAATGACAATTGTAGTATCTTCTCCATCAATACATTTGAGGATAATTCCATCAAATCCTCATTTTTAGAGGATATTTTAGTGATATGGGCCATCATAAAGAGTGAAATTAACTTCTCATCATCATATCTTATCTCTTCCCACTCTATCTAGTGGAATTACCCCGATTTGAAGATATTCCATGATGGGTGCCATACATCCCATGGTATGACCATATGGATTAGAAATGGGATTTATTTCATCTATTTTGATTTGAAAAAAAGGTGAAACCATACAACTATGGTCAATGCATATGATGATTTTTTATACCTATTTGGATCTTCCATGGCTATGGTTGCGCTTTCCAATGCATCATCTTGATAATTTTGTGATCCTGAGACATAAGAAAATGTTTGATCTAAGGGAAATTCATCCATTAATCCTCAGACATAATCACACAAGGGAATTAGCTCTTCTTTTCTGATAGTGTAATCCCTGTTGATCTGTTTGGTTACCAATTATGAATCGCCTTTCAATTGTAGGTGATTTATTGGTACCTAGAGTGATAATTACAGGCCTGAAATAAGATCCTAATACTCTACCTCATTGTTAGTTCCACCTTCTGATAATAGGAAGGAGTATGATAATACATCATTCTCTGGGGAGATAAGCACAATCCCTAACCCAAAATTGTTGAGATTAGAGTCTTCCATTATCTTCCCTATTGGACTTATGGAAACACCATAAAATTACATTTACCATATTCGGGAACTGTCTTGAATAGAGAATATTTATTCATCAAAAAGTCCAGTATTCAAAGATTTCTTTCCTAATGATGGGAGTTCAAAAAGGAAGTATTCTAAGGCTTGGCCTTTTACTATTTCTGAGGCACAAAATATATATCAAACTGCTGTAGAATTACTACCCACCATGCCAGATGTCTTGTAATCATAGGATGACTGAGGATAAATTTTAGTGGATTACTGTGAGATACCAAGTGGACCTTATGATACTGTAGATAGTTCCTCAGTTTCTGAAATGAAAATATTAATGATATGCAGTTTTTATCAATATTTTAATATCGAGTCTCTGCATCGAGCATGGTTCCACTGAGATAGTAAAGGATGTTTACATTCCTAGAATCATTCTTTTGTGCAAGGAAGGCACTCAGTGATAATTCCAAGGATTTCATATAAAGAATGAGTATATTTCATTCAACTGGTGGCATTAATACTGGCGGCCTCAAGAGGTATTTCTTGAGGGCATCAAATACTTTGTGGAAGTCATTGGTCCATTGATATGTGACCCCCTTCTTTTTCAATTTCGTGATCGGAAAACACATTCCTTCCATGTTGGCTATGAAGCACCAGATGTAGGCCTAGTTCCCTTGAATTCCTTTCAACTATTTTAGGTTTCTAGGTGGTGACATGCCAAGGATAGATTTAGTCTTATCGGGATCAACTTCGATGTTACAATAGCATACAAAAAAACTGATAAATTTTCTTGTGGTTACCGTGAAAGCACATTTCATGTGGTTCATATTCAAATTAGGATGGTGAATATTTCTTAATATGTTATCCAATTAATTCAGGTGATTATTACATTGTTTGAATTTAACCACTAGATCATCAACATATCATTAAATGAATTTCTCCTAGAAGGGTTTAATGATGTGGTGCATTTCACATTGTTATGTTTCACCAACATTCGTAATTCCAAAGGGTATTACCTGATAGAAAAATATTCCTTGAGGGGATATGAATTATTTAGATTCCTCATATTATGGGGCCATTTGGATTTGGTTATACCCAGAGTAGACATCCATGAAGGGGAGAGCTTTGTAGCCAACTATTGCATCAATCAAGAGTTCTATGATTGGAATAGGGAATTCATCTTTGGGACAATGCCGGTTGAGATCTCTGAAATCAATTCATACTTTGATTTTCCTATTCTTCTTTTTAACTGGGGTAATATTGGCTAACCACTTTGGATAATTCACTTATCGGATGAAATTTTCTTTGATAAGCTTGTCAAATTCAGCCTCAATATTTGAGGTGTAAGTTTGGCCTATTCTTTTTTATGCTTGTTTGTATCCCTGATGATATTATAGTAGGCCCAAATGATGGGTGGAAACCTCTGGTTCAAGACCTGGCATCTCTGTGACCTTCCAAGAAAACACATCTTGTTGTTTCTTTAAAATGAAATTATACACATCATTCTCTTCATGAGTCATGGATTCAGTAATCAGAGTGGGGTGTGGAAATTCCTCTGTCCCCAGATTTATTTCTTTGAGTTCATCCACAGTGGTGTAGACACCTTCCTCAAATGATGGAGGGGCATCTCTGAGATCTTACTCTTATTTCTCTTCTTCATGTGTTTCTTATTCTACCTATGATTGAAGGTCATATGATGAAGTAAGACTTTAAGAACTAGGGAGGATTCAGTATTTGAACATCCTAAAAAGGAGGGAACCATCTCCACTCCAACTAATTATGAAAGGTCTTTTTGATATTCTAAAGGGATGATGATGGGATATGAATCGATATCCCTATTTTTTTTTCTATGAGTGTAATAACTTATCCTAGCATACATGATGAAGTAGATACTTTCTGAAGATTGGTATATGGAATGAAGACATCTATATTTAGGATTCCATCATTATTTTGTAAATAAATGATTTATCCTATGCTATCAAGCTCAATTACCACAACTGACATTATGGAATACATTGAATGAGGTCTTGTATTTGGGTCTACCCATTCTATTTGATTGATAGGAAACATGAAATATGAATTGAGATGATTGAATGTGTTAGATGAGATCTTTTTAAGACTATTAATAGAATTGATTCTTGTTAGATCATTTTCCACTAATTGTTTTCCCCTTGTATTATAGAACTCCGCCTCAATATATTGAGATTCACAAGTTTTTAATGGGGTCTTATCATTGTTCAATGTCCCAATTTGACCATTGATGCAATACTTGAGACATTGGTGGCATGAAGAAGGAATGGCCACATGTTGATGTTGCGAAGGCGTTCCCAGCAGAATGTTGAAAGTTGTGTCCTGTTGGAAAACCATGAAATATGATTCTAATACAAGATCCCAGAACTATGTTATAAGTGTCATTTCACCCATAGGTTCTTTTTCATTATTTTCACAACCTTGCAGCGTCAAGGTGGAAGGAGAAAAGTCAAATTCAGTAAGACCCAACCGGTGAAGTGTACAGATGGGAATGCGGTTGGCCCCTAATCCATTATTAATGAAGGTTCATTTGATGTGAATATCTTTAATCCTAATAGATATGTACATGGGCCTGAGGTGTCCTTTTAAAACAATATCCTCATACTAGTCAGTGAAATATATGACTTCATGGAATTCTATTGGGTTATTATCTATATGGAAAACCTCCGTAGCAGCAAACTCAGTTTCAAACTTTGAAGAGATTGACAATTCCTCAATAAGTGATTCCCAAAGATCTTTTGACAGATTCCAAGCATCCAGAATTGATATATTGGCTATTAGTTGGGAAAGTTTCTTCAAGACATCATACTTTTCATCCAAAGGTCTATATTTTCTAGTATGAAGATGATTTTTTGTAGGTTCTTTGGAAGTTGATGTTCCTAATGTATATGGTACATTTTTTGGGGTTGAAGCTGGAAATACTTATTCTCTTGGTGGGTTAAGCTAGCTAGGTCTTCTAACTTTCTAAGAAAGTGGTGGCATAGCCTCTAATCGGTCTTCCAAGATGATCATATCGAGGATGACCCTATCATGTGTGGGATAATTTTCTAGTTCTTACTGAGTCCACTGAAGGGCTCTCTCATGAGTTTCTACTATATAAATGGTTTGAGCAGGGGTGTAATTGAAATAGTGGCTTCTAGCATACCCACATCTTCCCCTATATCCTCAACCGTGATGACCACTTACCCTCAGTTCCCCAATCAAGTACAGGGAACTTAGGTTCATAACCAGATCATCATTTTAATAAAGATCCATTAAGTGAATAACATTAATGAAACTTAATATCAACTCCTCATTTTATGAAGATTATGCCTGATAGGAAAATTTTTGTTGTGCTGTTTGGTGGGGAAGTGGTCGTTCTTTTGAAACAGATGGAATGAAATCATCTAAGGACAAGTACAACTTTTTCCTTAATAAAAACCCAACTTCTCTCGCTTCCTCCTTATTTTTCTGACCATTTTATTTCTTTGGGGATTGGCCTTGAAAGACTGATCATCTGATGAATATGGATTGGATCAAAAAAAGTGGTGGGAGGCACAGTTAGTTATTTCAAATATGTTAGTAGAATGGAATGAGTTTTATTTATTATTTTCCTAACCATCCAGTCATCAATATTATGCGCATTATTTCCTTTTACTTCCTGCCACTCACCTTCTTCCTCTAGATCGGTAGTAGTTACACAAGCTACCTGGGTTGAAGAATTTTTTCGCTTCACCTACCTGGGGTCCACCATCTTTTTTAGGAGGTCTTTAAAAACAAAACACTTCTAGATGGGGTGACCCAAAATTTTATGAAACTGGAAATAATTTGGGAGATCCTTATCTCCTTGTTTTTTCAGCTTCTTAGGCCTTGGTAACTGGACTAAATTGTTTTCCAAAGTTGAGATGAAGTAGTTGGGGACTTGGTTATTTAGAAAATAATAGACATTGTTTTTAAACTGCTCAAAATTTCTCTACCTTTGATCTTTTTGATTATCTGGATGATGCAGTTGTTGCTATTGACACTTAGGTGGTGGAGCCCTATGGTATGATAAGGGATTTAATGTAGGATTAGGTACATGTTCTCACTTGAGTGTAACTATAGCAGCCACTACTTTTCTTGTTCACCTTTCCGGAGTTAATGGGATTACATGAGACTTAGATTTGGTCTCCATGATGGAATTATACACTTGTTGGGTGATCGAAGAAAGGTATCAAAACTATCATATGTATTTCATAGGGATTAGTGGTGTGTGTAACTCATATTGGATGCTTTACACACATATTTACAGGAACTATTCTTGAGGGAGTGGTAGTTTTAAGGAATATGTTAGTAATTCTCATCAATAAATGAAATATGAAAATCTTTCATTCTCCCTTTGTTTGCAGTTCGTAGGATCGATGACTGTTGTATTCTACATCCTTGAGTTGAATTTGGAAAGGAATTTCGGATGGAGGTCTTCCCATCCAATAATTTATTGAGACTACAAACTTGTATACCAGACAAATGTTGGTCTCTGCAATGATCGTACAAAATATCAGATCTTTTGTAACGACCTGAAATTTTGAGTATATTTTGTTCCCTAACTTTTGTGGGTTATTTTATTTTTTTCATTTAATAAAATGAGTATAATTAAAATGAGACCATTGGGTTTCGACTGTTATATGACCATTGATCAATAAGACTGTTGGAAACTAAATGTTACAATTATTGTCTATAAATACAAGTTATCTTGATTAATTATTATAGAAAGAAGATTTGATGGCCCCATCTAGTAGTCTCGGGCTGATCGAAGCCCTTCTGATGGAACTCATGAAGGAGGTAGCACCTTTGGGCTTTCATCTGGACCAAACCCAAGCCGAAATTCATCATGTGAAGCTGGAATGAAATCACCTTCACGAGAAGTTCAAGGTGATAGAAATCACCACTTGGGAAATGTTATCTGAGCCGCCCCAAGATTCTATCACCCTAGCACACGTTACTCTTAGGTCCTATGCTAGTTTTATAAAGGGTTATGTAACGAGACCATAACTGCCTTGTGTAATCCTTTCATTTAAATAAAAATTCTGATTTCTTCTTATGGTGAAGTTTGTGAATTTTCAAATGTCCGGATAAATATAGTATGCATATTATTGATGAATTTTAGAATGATTTTTTTAAAAATATTTATGTAAACCTTAAATAATTAATAATGTGTAATGATTTTCAAAAAATGGTCTTCTACAGTTATGTTCAGTAATAAATTTAGAGTCTAATAAGATCAACATAATTTTTAATGAATAGTAAATCATGAACAGTGATTTTATGCTTATGATTAGTAATGTGATCAAATGGATTAAGTAACCTCACTTAAGAAAGTATTAATATAATCTAGTCACCTTGATTAAGTAATGTGATTCAATAAAATAGGTAAATAACTATTCCAAAAAGTATTGGTTAAGTATTAGTTTTTTCAGGTGAATAGTTTTTTTTATTTTAAAATTAAATTAAAAATATTTAGAATTTTTTTATAAAATGGAGTTCATTTTTGAATTCAGAGCATCGATATTAGGTGAAGCTGAAATTTTGGGAATTTTTTAAAATAGTTGAATTTCCAGTGAATAGTGTTTTTTTTAAAATTAAATTAAAAAAATTTAAAAAATTATTTTCATAAAATGGAGTTCATTTTTGAAATTAGAACGTGAAAATGAGAAGGGTGAAAGAATCTCTTAAAAAAATTCGCTAGCCTAATGGCGCCACTTAAACGTTCTTAAAATGAATTGATGAGAGCAAGAGGGGGTCTCTAATAATATGAACATGAAAAGGATAGTAGTATGAATATAAAATAACATCCCCCAACATAAGAACATGGTGCTTAAAATAAATGACATAAAGGAGAATACATGAAAAGAAAGAGAGAGGTAGGATCCCTTACCTAGAAGAGTATCTTCGAAAGAGAGAGGTAGGATCCCTAAGAAATTTTGGGATTTTTCAAGTTCTACTTTCATGTCAAGTATTTAAAGTTCCTTTTTTCCATGTTGGGGTATGATCTCTATATTCATCATAATTTACTTTTATGTTCACATGATGAGATACTCTATTTAACCTCATCAATTCATTTTTTTTCATGTTTTAAGTGATGCCGTGAGGATACCGAATTCTTCATAAGTGAAATCTTATTTTTGTCTTCCTTTCAAGTTTTCCATTTCATATGGTATGTCCTTAAAATTTCATTACAATGTTCTTATATCCTTTATATTCTTTCCCTCTACTTTTTATGGATCATTTATGAGTGGGTGACCCATGTTCCCTTTCTTTTCAATGTTTTCTAAAACCCTGCAACATAGCCGTTTTGCTACCGAAATTTCGTCTCAAAATATCTCTCTCTTTTTCTCAAATTATTTTATTTTATTAAGTGAATACTCAAAAATATTTATTATACAGAGGTATTCACACATATATATATAAATTTTCTATTTTAAATTCTGGGATTTACATACATGAGACCCGCTTTACTTTTCCGTGGGTTTAAAGTGACATAAAGATCACGTCTTTAAAGCATTTTTTAAAATGTTATGACTATGAAATGAAACCAATTTATTTTATGCTATATGGGTTGTTTATGAAATGATTGATGATGATATATGTGGCTCACATGATAATAAAGGAAAATTAAGGGTGCACCCAGATAGCACTCCAATGCATTGGGTAAAGACTTAATCTCAATAGATGAACATTTTAATGATACCTTGGTGAATAACCTTGGTTGCTTTTTAATGAAACCTTGGGGATGGACCTTGGTGATACGGAAATGATTGTCTATGTTAAATGTTGTATCCACATATTCAAGTTATAAAACACATTATTTTTATTATTATATGCCTCGTGATCTCTTTCTCATGCCTTAAAGTTATTTATCATGACTTTATTGATGTATCTCAAGTTCACATGTAAAATGTTTCTCTTGTTTCCCTTACTGGTCCTTATGCTCACCCTTTCATTTGATGTATACTCCCAGGTTATGAGATGTTTTAATGAAATTAGGATGAACAAAGAATATTCCTTTCAAGTGTTTAAGAAGAATGCTTTATGTCATCATGTATTAAGTTTTTGGTTTCCAAGACACTAAACCTTAAAGATCCCCAGTTTTGTAAAATATAATGAAAAGTTATGTTATAAAAAGGATGGATGTGATAGTTGGTATCAAATGATGGTTTAGTTATTTATGGAAATTAGGATATGAAAACTTTAGGAATAACCCTATATAAAAGTTTAAATATAGGAAATCTTCCTGGTATTTTTGTGAGTCTTGAGTAATTGGTTTATCAAGAAAATACATCCATGTCTGGATACAAGCAGGTAGAGGTGGCTCTGGAACAGATGTACATAGGGGTAAAACCCAAAAACACTGCTTTGAGCTTGACTCGAACAAGAACTGGTACACAACAATGGGCCTTTCTGCACTCTTGGTTATGACACTCCCAGAGGATATGTTTGGTTAATCGCAAGCTTTTTATGAATCATTATGAAGGAATTATAGAAAAATATAATTGTCTAAGCATGATGTTTTAAGACATAAAATCCTTTTAGTGAAAATATTCATAAATGAAATAAGTTTCTCATGAAGGATTTATTATTTTAGAAAATTCCCCAATAATCTAATAATGCATTGACGTATTTCCTGAGGAGTAACCCGGAACTCCCCCAGAAAGAGAGGTAGAGTTCTCCATTGAACTCATACCTGGATCTCATCCGATGTCAAAGACCCCCTATAGAATGGAAAATGTGGGGTTAGAGGAATTAAAGAAACAACTCCAAGATCTTTTTGAGAATGAGTTTATCCAACCAAGTGGGTCTCCTTGGGGAGAAACAGTTCTCTTTTTGAAGAAGAAGGATGGATCGATGAAGATATGCATTGATTATAGAGAACTGAATGGGATCACAGTGAAGAACAAATACTCTCTTCCAAGAATTGATGAATTATTTGACCAACTTTGTGGGACTCAATTATTCTCTAAGATTGATCTTCATTATGGTTATCATCAATTGAAGGTGAATAATGATGATATTCCCAAAACATCCTTCCAATCAAGATATGGGCATTATGAGTTTTTTGTTATGCCCTTCAAACTGACTAATGCACCAGATATTTTTATGGATCAAGAATAAGTTGATTTTGGAAACTTGTTTTTATCAAATTGATATCCTTTGTATAGGAAAATGATTTGGTGAATAAATGATAAAGGTTATTTTGGATGATGTTTTCTCTTTTGGAGTACTATATGCCTAAGGAAAATAAAATACTGCAGGATTTTATTTGTGGAGGAATGGTTGAAATTTTCATTTTTTAAGAATATATGTATTTATTGTGGACATATGGTGATTTGGGTTATTTCTAGAAAATGATTAACCTAACATAGAGAATATGTGATTAGGTTAATTACACTTTATTATGAGACTTTAAGAGTAGTTGATCTTATTTGGAGATAAATGTTAATATTTATTATAGAAGAATATGTGATTAAATCCTTCTGAGTTTTGGGTTTCAATATTAGTTTGGATTATTTTGATGAATTTTAAGGAAGATTGTGTATTTAATGGTCTTTCTTGAACTTTGGGTGCTATTTATTGAATTTTGGAGATTAATTGTAGTTTTTTATAAAGTATTATCCTTTTTGGGGATTATATGATCTCGTACTAACCATTTTGGTTTTAGTTGATGTCTAAATAAAAGGAAAATATATAGTTCTCCTTTTGTGGATTATGTGATTTTCTAGAAGATGATTCTTGTGCTTTTGATGTGACCAAGTCTTTTTGAATGCTCATCGTTTGGAGAAAAGATTAGTTTTGGTAGAAACATATTAAAGGATGAAACTCTAATTTAAGGTAAGTATATTTCCTTATATTTTTATTCTATATAGTAATTGAATTCCTCAAAACTATGAAAAGGAATGTAAAACAAAAACGCTGTTGGTTAACGTTTCCTACTGGGTAATCAAATACCGTTTACACACATCATAAGTTTTTGATTTTCTAGTGGTTAACTTTCTCCTAATCATGTTTTCTATCACTCTCCATCATAACATGACCCTTTTTTTTCTCTTCCATATCCATGTTTCCCTACATGGAATCCTAGTATGGGTTAACTTGGGTGACCTTTTTTACTTCCCTTTCTTTCTTTTAATGTAATAGTTTTACTGACACTTTTTCCAATGTGGGACTTTCAACAAAATTTCCAAGCCAAATTTTAAAATTGCGAGGACGTAATTTTTTAAGGGGGAAAGATTTTAACGACCCGAAATTTTGAGTAGATTTTGTTCCCTAATTTTTGTGGGTTATTTTATTTTTTTCATTTAATAAAATGAGTATAATTAAAATGAGACCATTGGGTTTCGACTGTTATATGACCATTGGTCAATAAGACTATTGGAAACTAAATGTTACAATTATTGTCTATAAATACAGGTTATCTTGATTAATTAATATAGAAAGAAGATTTGATGGCCCCATCCAGTAGTCTCGGGCCGATCGAAGCCCATCTGACGGAACTCGGGAAGGCGGTAGAACCTTTGGGCTTTGTTCTGGACAAAACCCAAGCCGAACTTCATCATGTAAAGTTGGAACGAAATCGCCATTGCGAGAAGTTAAAGATGATAGAAATCACTACTTGGGTAATGTTGGCCGAGCCAGCCCATGATTATATCACCCCAGCACACCTTACTCTTAGGTCCTATGCTGGTGTTATAAGGGGTTATGTAACGAGACCGTAACTGCCTTCTGTAGTCCTTTCATTAAAATAAAAATTCTGATTTCTTTTTATGGTGAAGTTTGTGAATTTTCATATTTATGGATAAATATAGTATGAATATTATTGATGAATTTTAGACAGATATTTTAAAAATATTTATGTAAAACTTAAATAATTAATAATGTGTAATGATTTTCAAAAAATGGCCTTCTAAAGTTATGTTTAGTAAGAAATTTAGAGTCTAATAAGATCAAATTAATTTTTGATGAATAGTAAATTATGAATAGTGATTTTATACTTATGATTAGTAATGTGATCAAATGAATTAATTAACCTCACTTAAGAAAGTATTAATATAATCTAGGCACCTTGATTAAGTAACGTGATTCAATAAAATAGGTAAATAACTGTTCCAGAAAGTACTGGTTAAGTATTAGTTTTTTTGGGTGAATAGTGTTTTTTATTTTAAAATTAAATTAAAAATATTTAGAAAAATATTTTTATAAAATGGAGCTCATTTTTGAATTCAGATCATTGATATTAGGTTAAGGTGAATTTTTGGGAATTTTCTGAAACAGTTGAATTTTCAGTGAATAGTTTTTTCTTTAAAATTAAATTAAAAAATATTTAGAAAATTATTTTCCTAAAATAGAGTTCATTTTTAAAATCAGAGCATCGATATTTGGTTAAGGTGAAATTTTTAGGATTTTTCTGAAAAAGTTGAATTTTCGGTGAATAGTGAATTTTCAGTTTAGAGTTTCGGGTGTTTAATGACATCCTTAAGCATGTAATAATTTGGTAATAATTCTGGTCGACTTATGAATAGTAATATAGGTTATTAGGAGTCCCATGCGGCCAATACCATGGGAAAATACCATGGGAAGCCCATGGTTTTGCCAATACCACCAATGAGGTGTCCCTTGGCCATTAATGCCTTGTCCCCTCACTTCCCCTATAAATACCAAGCCATTATCTTATCCTTTCCATTCCAAAATACTCCTAAACAAAGTTATGGTCTCCTTACCTCCCAAGGAGTCCTCCCAAGGTTCCCTCAAGCCTCCCAAGGTCCCAAACTTCAAGATTTTGAAGTTACTCTTCAAGATAAGGGATCCTACCTCTCTCTTTCTTTTCATGTATTCTCCTTTATGTCATTCATTTTATGATCCATGTTATTATGTTGGGGGATGCAATTTTATATTCATCCTACTTTACTTTTCATTTTAATATGATTACATACACCCTCTTTCTCTCATAAATTCATTTTAAGAATGTTTATGTGGCGCCGTTAGGCTGCTGAATTTTTGTATGGGATTCTTTCACCCTTCTCATTTTCAAGTTCTACTTTCATGTCAAGTCTTTCAAGTTCATTTTTCCATGTTGGGGTATGATATCTATATTCATAATACTGTCCTTTTATTTTAAAATTATTAGAGACCCTATTTAATCTCATCAATTCATTTTTTTGATGTTTTAAGTGACGTCGTTAGGCTGGTGAATTCTTCATAAGAGAAATCTTATTTTTTTCTTCCTTTCAATTTTTTCATTTCATATGGAATGTCCTTAAAATTTCATTTACATGTACTTATATAATTTATATTATGTACCTCTACTATTTTATGGATCATTTATGAGTGGGTGACTTATGTTTCCTCTATTTTCAATGTTTTCTAAATCCCTGCAACATAGCTGTTATGCTGCCGAAATTTCATCTCAAAATGACTCTCTCTTTTTCTCAAATTATTTTATTTTATTAAGTGAATAATCAAAACTCTTTATTATATAGAGTTATTCACATATATATCAAAATGTTCTATTTTAAATTATGGTATTTACACACATGATACCCACTTTCCTTTTTCGTGGGTTTAAAGTGACATAAAGATCACATCTTTAAATAAGTTTTTAAAATGTTATGACAATGAAAAGAAACCCATTTCTTTTATTCTATATGAGTTGTTTATGAAATGAATATTTTTGATATATGTGGATCACATGATAATAAATATAAATTAAGGGTGTGCCCTGATAGCGCTCTAATGCATTGGGTAAAGACTTAATCTCTAGAGATGACCATTTTAACGATACCTTGGTGAATAACCTTGGTAATTTTTTAATGAGTCCTTGGGGATGGACCATGGTGATACAGAAATGATTGTCTATGTTAAATGTTATAGCCACATATTCATTTTATAAATCATATTATTTTTATTATGATATGCCTCATGATCTCTTTCTCATGCCTTAAAGTTATTTATCATGACTTTATTGATGTATCTCAAGTTCACATGTAAAATGTTTCTCTTGTTTCCCTTACTGGGCCTTATGCTCACCCATTCCTTTGATGTATGATCCCCATTTATGAGATAATATAATAAACTTAGGATGAACAAAGAATAAGCATTTCAAGTGTTTAAGAAGAATGTTTTATGTCATCATGTATTAAGTTCTTGGTTTCCAAGACACTAAACCTTAAAGATCCTCGATTTTGTAAAATGTAATGAAAAGTTATGTTATAAAAAAGAAGGATTCTATATCTTTACTACTTATTGTTATTGAGGGGTCCCCATCATGGGATCACAACAAGAAATGAAATGTTTCAAACGATTCTTCGGATCTCACGAACTATTAAAGATTGTAAATGTGTTATTCAAATAGTTTGGGGGGGGGGTAATAAGATCTACCCATTCAGGGTAAGAATTCTTTTTCAGTTTTAGCTGGGTTCACCATCCTTCCATAGATTCAAATCAAGTCGTTAATGACTTAATGGTATTCATAATCATTCAAATAATATCTAGATTAACTGGGACCTATATAGGTACAGCAGTCGGAGCCTGAAATGGTGCAACAACTGGTAGGACAACTTGTGCTAGTGGTTCTGGTATTTATCTTGGATAATCCATGGGGATAGGCCTATAAGGATGTTCTTGAAACTATTCTAGCTATGTACTCAATAGAGGGAATTAATTATCTTAATTATTATTTGAAAAAAACCCTATTTACTGAGGTGATTCTACTGGAAGTGCAAGATGAGGATCTACTTGTGGAGAATGTCTGAAAGGAATGCTGCTTTAGAGTAACACAATATCTAATCTCCTCAACTTCTTCACCTCTTAATCTTGTTGATCAAATATTTCTATTAGTGAAAGGGATTGAACATCTCTAGGTTGAAGGTGAGAAATAATTTGACCTTTACCTTTCTCCCTGTTAGGTGCCTTACAGAAAGGTGGAAGTGGATTATTTGAGGGGATTGTTTCACTCTTGGAAATCCTATGATTTCTGGTACACACACCTCTTCAATTTTCTTTGGTGTAAACCATATCAAGAATAAGAACTTCCTCTTCTGATTCCCTTAAACTGGACTCATTTTCTAGAGGATGTTCCATGATGACATTAATGAAATTCACTGATGCATAATGCATTGATGACATTTTGTCAGTATCATTATAAGATCTCCTTCTTCTTCAACCTCCATAAGAAGTTTTTCTCTTATATGATTGTTCCCTGGGAACTATTTAGTAGATAGTAATCTAAAGGGAATCCTTGGATAGTTCAATTGTGAATTAATTTTTCTTCTTCTTTCTAATCAATAGAAAACTAACTTCCACTGAGGAGGGGATTGTGAATATGAAAAATCCCCCAGCCTTATAGGACGTGGCTATTCCTATTCTCAATTATCAACCCTTTGGGATCTATTTGTTGACTCCAAGGGTTTGGCTAAACAAATCCTCCAACCCTATGGGTTGGGGTGTCTTCTGATCTGCTATGGCTGATATCAGCGTAGCTTCTATTTTGATCATATGAATTCTAGTTTGAACATTATTTGGGTGTATTATCTGACACACAATTAAATTTTCTATTTTGGATGACCATTATGTTATTTCATACATTTTCGCAATCTGATGGATAAAATCTTATAAGTGGGAGGCCTTCTCAATGTTCTCATACACATGATGAAAAATTATCTCGATAGATTTATCTCTTTGGGCCAGACTTTAATAAAAGATGGTTGATGCATGTTCTTACTAAACATGCCTTTGGTATGGAATATAATCTATCTATTTTATCCATCATGGGGAAATAACATTGAATGAGACCACTTTTAGCAGGCTTTGAAGGTTTTATAGTACAGTGAAATGCAATGCTTCATGTGCACCCTATCCTCTGATATGAACAGAAGATGGGGTTTCTCCAATCAATTGTCTCAACCTCATTAATGTATTGAGGCATGAACATTGAATGGAATCCTATTGCTTCTCTATCTTTGGATTTTGGGAAACCCAAAGAGATGCCAAGTCAATTTGGAACTGAAACCCTTATATTACCTTTACATGAATTTGATATTCATCATAAGAAAATACTTTGGTTTTTAGATGATGAAGAGTATTCAATATGTTGAGGAAAATATTATGAATACAATAATCTAGCAATATCTTTAGAATATTTTATTGAGAGGAGGCCAATGGCCAGAACATGACAAGTATTTCACCCTTATCTAGTTGTTTCCTCATGTTCAATATACCATTTTCATCTTTTCATATAGGTTTCTCAACCTGGTCCGACCACAGTGGATGCTTCCTTATTACTTTACCATAATAAATGTTATTAGTTGATGTTTCCTCCGATATATTATAAGGTAAATGAACAAAGGGAGGTTTGGATAATGACCGTAGACTTGGGATATCCTCTAGCTGATAAAGTATTTTACATACTAGTAATAATTGATCATACATGACTGGAATTATATTTTCATGTTCCTCATGATAAGAGGGTTTTCTCATTACTACATTTTCAGTTGGAGAATTATCATGATAATTTGAAACACTACTTCGAAGAGAACTTTAACTATGAATTCCATCATGGAGAGGACCACCATGGTGGATTACATCAAGGGATAAATCCTCTTACTCCTTGGTCTTCTTGACACATGGAGGGTTTCCATGGCTCTCATCTAGAGATATGTTCCCAAGATTTACCAAATTTTCATGGATCAAGCCTTCATGATGAAGTGTCCAATGATGAATTTCAGATTTATTACCACTACTCTTTTAATTTGGTAATGGGAGGGTAGGATATTGAGTTATAATAGATAACTGTTTGAGGGCATCAATAACTCCAACATTAATAGGAATGAGATCGCAAATTGACTCTTGATTCTACAAATTTTCATGGTGAGACTTAGATGCCCTATTACACGTAGTTGGGGCCACTTTCAAGGAGAAGTGGTTATCTTGGGTAGGTGTATATGCCTGCCTTGGAGTGTCCATCAGAATATGTTGATTATATCCAATTATAATTAGTGTATGTTCCCGATCTGGTTGTCTGTATTATATGGGGAGTGTTACCTATAACCATCCTAGACTGGAATAGAGGTGTGTATATACTCGAGGATGGCATACTGATGGGTCAACCTAGGTATGGGGATAGAATTATGTGTTTGTCCCTCTAGTACTACTGAAGTTACTATTATGATATTCTGGAAAGATTCTAGGATATGGGAAAGAATTTGTGTATTCCCTTTACCATTTCCAAAATATGTTTGGTGACTTCAGTAGCCAGAATGGGAATATATTTACATTCTGTATTTGGAGTAGCTTTATGTACCTACTCATGTACTCCATTTTATATCAATGGATACTGATAGTTCTCATGTGTGAGGGAAGAGAGTTGAGTCTACCCAAGGTTTTTTCAACAAATATTTATGACCAACTTCTCCAGGTGTTTCCAAACAAGATTTTTTGGAGAAATTGATGGATGTGGGAAGGTTTATGTGTCTTCTGGCTATTTTCTACCAAGCATTATTGGTAGAGTTATTTATGTTCTTCCAGATGATACTGTTGGTAGGCTTGGTGAGTGCAGGTAGTTGTATGTTCCTACTTACAAGTTGCCTCCACATTTGGTTAGTGGTATTTCTTGAATGCATAAAAATGAGTCTATAGACTGGATGATAGATTCTAGGAAGTTGTATGTTCCTTATCATGGTACTAACCTAGATTTGAATGATGATATTGGTTGGGAACTACCAGATGAGTCTACAAGCTGTAGGAATTAATATGGATAGGTGCATGTGCCCGTTCAGTGTTTTCCACCAAGATGGATTTATGGACTTATTTGGAGGGGGAAAAGGTAGGAACCTACTCCATGTTTGCTGAATATTTTCCTTAGTAGTTCTCCATTTGTTCCCTAGTATGAGGGACCTATGATGGACAACCTAAGATAACAACCTCGTCATGTTGAGGATTTTCTTCCACATGACATTGGCAGTGATGATTGTCGGTAGGATCCTTCTAAAAGGACCCTTGTGTCTTAGAGATAAGGCCATGGGTGGACTCTTGGTCAACCTCCTAGAATAAAGGAGGGATTCATGATTGAGTTTCAAGGATAAACTCCCAGAATGGTTGATGATGGCGGTTGGCACCATCTGCTTCTGGACCACTGTTTATCATTGACCAAAGGACAAGGGGTTATTCTTGACCTGGAGGGTCTTTTGGGAAGCCTCCAAGGTTTGAATGGTATCATTTTAATGGTACTCTTAGACTAATGTGTTAGAGACTCATTTTTGAATATTTTGAGTTAGTGAAGGAATAATTCAGGCGGAAGAGGATCCAGCTTGTGCAGCAGTTGGGGAATTCATGGGTGAAAACTTGAAGGAAGCAATTTAGAATGAAGGGAGTTCTTAGAAGAAAGTGCATGTATATTTGAAAAATAGAAAAAAATGAACTACAACAAAGTATAATCTTTTGGATGAACACATACATGATTAATTTCCTTGTCTATACATCTTTTATCAATTGATAGGGTCCTGACTGATGGGTAAAACTATCCTTTTGTTTAAGGATTCATGTGAGGTTCACGATTTTTTGTTTCCCCCAGAATTTATGTTATGGTTAAGAATTATTAATTTTTGATGGCTTCCAATAGATTTTTTATGGAATCGGAAACACCCAATGGTTTTATATCTAAAGGGACCTTCTTTCCAAATGCAGGCAATCATTAAAATATTTGACCCATGATGCTTAAGAACTCACATTGGTTGAGAGGACGGGGGGTTGGGCTCATCACACCATTTGAGGGGAGTTATCTCCTATTATAGGACTCTCATTTATATTTAAGATATTTTATTTAATCCTCATTAATTTACCAAGCCTAATGAAGGCTTCCCTGGAAAATTTCAATCAATTATTAGCATGTATAGAAATGAAAATCATCTTTATGTATTTGAGGTTCTTCATTAATTGAGATATTTGTGTGTATTAGAGGTTCTAAATCAATGGTATCCTCTCATATACTGAGAGATTTTTTTTGAATATTCTTTGGTCATTATTACTAAAATGAGGTGTTTTAATAAACTCAGTGGGGAACTCTAGAATCTATCGTCATTCAGGGAGATAGAAGTCACTCTGTAATTTATCAACATATAGGGCGATATAATTTTTTGATGTTATGATTGAACCCATAAATGAGATTCCTACGTATCCTTATGAAACAAATTAGAACCAATGTAGTCTAGTTCCACTTAATGGTACACATAATACAATTTAAGGTCTTGTGATAAGGACTCAACTATACAATTTATCATCATGTGGCCATGAAATCTTAGAGGAAGGTGCCTAGTCAATACTTAGTGTGGGACCTATGCCTAATCAGTCCATGGAACTTGGAAAGGATATGAGTTTCTCAGTTGGATTAGACCCTATTGGGAATTTCTCCTAGAGATAACAAGGTTGATTTGGAGTTTTGGGTTTGAACCTCATAGAGGATTCCTATGTATCCCACTCTAATGGGAATCAAAGCCCATTTAGTTCAATAAGTCTCACATGGGAGTATGGCCCTTTGAGAGAAATAGACTTGGGCTTACTCCAAAATAGGTTATCCTTGTAATAGGGTCCATGAGATATTCCCTAAATCATGGATATTTAAGGTGATTTAATTTAGGGAAAACTCCTAAGAAGTATTCCTAGATTAAAGGAATTAGGGTTGGACTCCTATTGAGGATGTCTAGTGATCTTGGGCCCTAGGTGAAGGCTTATTACATATCCTAGTTATGGTGGGAATAAGAGTTCTCATAGTTCATTAATCCAGGTGGATTTTGTGGATGTTGTGACCATTAAAAACCTCCAATCCCACATTATTCATGCTCAGTGTGAGAAAAAATAGGATGTGAATGATTCAACAATCAACACATAGTTTTCCTCCCTCATTGATGGAAGAGGCTGGGCCTATGATAGAAGAGGCCATGGTGATGGTGGGAGAGGCCATAACTACAGAGGAAGAGGATAAAGTAATGAACCTTTCCAATCTTCAAATTACATTAGATGAGGGTCCAATTTAAGGTAGGAGTGAAGTTAAAGGAAGTAGAGAAGAGGGAGACTGAAACATCCTACATGAAAGGATATGGGATTACACTAGGATGGATGCCCATAAATTGGTCCTCTAGTAGGAGGATGACATCATTCCCTATGGAAGGGAAAATCAAGTGTGATTCTGACTCTTCTTACTAGGGACTGAAGGATCTGGATCATTGATATGAGAAGGGGTGGATAGAGTCCTATCCTCGGAATCCAAGACCGGGAACTCCTCAACACTCTTTAGGGGGTAAGGGTATATGCGGCCATAGATATCCAATTCCATTAACACCCTGATGATCCTTACCCTCTGGCAGGACAAGTTTTGAAAACCATTGACCATAGATATAAAAATCCAAATGGGAGACACACTGATGAACCTTTACCATAGGTTTTATGAATTTGGAAGTCTTGGTGGGGGTATAAACTTGGTCTCTTTCGGACAAGGGAACAAAAGAGGAAGAATCCCTTCCATGAGTGGTTTTAAAATAGGTCCTAAAGGATGGATCATGTAGGTGGTCCACACATGTATACCTCATAGGTATTCCACATAGGTATGCTATGTGGATCCTAGGAGGAACTAGAAAAAGATTAAAAATGGATGTATAAGACTATGAAATCTTGGTATTCGTTGAGAAATGGTCTACTAGGACCACAACACTTGGGTGAGGTTTTAACTTAAGCACCCTGGGTGTCCCTTGATGTTCTTGGAAAAATCCTGTGCATTTCTTTTCTTAAAGAAAGGACCTTTCATAGGTGACTTATTCTAATAGAAGGAGGATCCTCAAACAAGTATCTTGAATTTTAGACCCTCAAGGGAATTTGATCTTGTTTATCGCTTTTAATTATATCTTTTCTCATGTTTTAAAGAGATACCTATGAAAATTCAGGGGACCTGGGAAAATGAGATACGCAGTGAGAGATTCAAGAGTTCTTTATACTTTTTTAGTTCATGAGATAGGAATCCCAATGGTTCTATTTATAGGCAATGAGGGGACCTGGTCGTTGATAGGTTGTCTGCGTTAGTCATGGGTGTAGACCCTCAACATAGATCCCCCTACGTAGGGGTGTAAAACATATACCTCTGTGTAGGTCCCTCGAAGTAGGTCCTTTGCGTAGGTCCTCAACATAGGGGCTACAACTTTAGGTAGTACTAGTATGAGATTTTCTGGCCTTCTTGGGCGTAGGTATGCTATGTATTCCTCCTTAACCATATTTCTTTTCTTCCTTTAAATTTCTTAGACACATTAAGATATCCAAAGTACTATTTCATAACTGTTTTTCATTCCTTTATTAAAAAGGGAGTTTCAACACATACCCAATCCAATTTTTACATATAGGTATATAAGATTCTATTAGGGATTTTTGGGGAAGTTTTAGATTTGTAATCATCATTTATAGAAGGATATTGGTGTTTGGGGACTATTTTATATATGAAAGTGTCATATAAAAATTTAGGGGCTATATGTTACCTTTTCATAGTTATAGTTGTCTTTCACTAGGTTATGATGTATGTGATTCATGATTTACACATTTCTATGTTATAGGTTGGTTATAAACACTTTATTGAGAATAGTTTGGTAGTTTTCATCCAATTTCACAATCCTAATATGTGTTTTCTAGAGATAAATTCCTCCCATTTTTTAGTTTATACCATCAAAACTTATAACTAACCTGTAACCTTTTAGAGGTAGGCTATGGGGGTTACACTCGATTTCATCTGAATATTGGGTAGGTTCTATATGAATTGGGTCATGATTGAGTGGTATCAAATCACTTGGTTGTGATATATGTTTTATTTTAGAGACATAACTGTGAGTTGTTTTGGTGGGTTGGGAAATCTAGGATAACAATGTTAGAGGTGATTATAGTTAGATTGGAGGAAAAAAATCCAACATAAGGAGTGGAGGCCTACACACTCCTATAGAAGGAGTTTTATTATCTACTAACTAACTTGAGTACTTATAACATTAATTATAGGAAATAATCAGGTTGGTAAGTGCATAATATAGTTTTCAAGAAATGATTTATGTGAATTTTTTCTTATGATAGGGGAACTGTTTTGAGATGAAAGGTCATGTTATACCCGAGAAAGATTATTCAGTCACTTGGGGGGGGGGTCAGTGTATCATTTTTACCAAATTTATTTATCATTTTAAATTTACCTCTAACTATTAAAACCTATATTATTGGTTAAGATAATATATAAATCTGCCAATGATTTCCCTAAATGTATTCCCACTCCATGCATGCTGAAATGTAAGGAAATGCAGTACATTGTTTTTTTTTAAAAAATTTCAACCCCAATGTGGGAACCTAATCCTTAATATTATTGTATCATGTAAAAGATTTAGATATCCACTATATTATTCAAGTTAATACAATGGAATATCTCTAAAAAATCTATTATTGTCTCTCAATACGTTCTTTATACTAGATCCCACCAGTTTAAAGTCTCCTAACCAGTAGTCTCTCTCCCACTAGTGTATAATGAGACCTACTAAATAACTCTTGAATAAGGCGTTAAATCTACAATAGATGTCACTAGATAACTAAATTATGATTTTCTTCCTCTAAAATAGGTTTTTGACTACTTCTAGATGATAAAAAACAGTATCATGCACATCAGCCTTATTCTTCAACTATAACCCATTATGATCTTCAATAATAATAGTTAATCAACTCATATGAGTCTAAATACCAATTATCAAAAGTAGAAACTTGATTTTTAAACTCTCTCCCTCTATCAACTCTTATATTATTCTTCCCAGTCACGTTCTATGATATAATGATATTGTAGTGCAGGTCTTTTCTTGTAACTCCTCCTCCTCCTCCTATCATATTTTATGATATCATGGTATCATTGGGTAGGTCTTTAAGACTAATTCTTATGTTTATTTTACACATAAGTTCTCTTCTCTTTAATTTCATTTTATTCACTCTTCATACTCTACATATTCTATTTTATAATTCAATATTTTTTTCTTATAATTTAAATTTTATCTCTTTATTAATCTACCATTTATACCCCATATAGAATGAATATATTTTCCATATTTTAATATGGAAATATTCCTTAATTTTCATGAAAATGATTTTATCTCATAATTATCATTTAAATATCATTTAAACTGATCCATATAATTTAATCATTAATATCCACAAGATAACCAAAATTATCATCAATCCTATTCTCCCAAAAATGTTGTGAGCACTTATTGTATCCATGATGACATGCATGCTCGCATTAAATAATATCATCATGGATTGACATCAAATATCATGTAATGACTATAATATGAGTTCCTCATTCCATATCTTATATTATTTTTACATTTTGTTCGTAGAATTCGTGATTATGAATTCATATAATTATTTTTTTTCTTGATTCTTTATTCTGGAGTCTACTTCACAATGTGATATTACTTTCCACAACATGAAGATCATATTTTCAACATGAATTACAATCCTTTTGAATAATTATGATATGTATTTCATGTAATAATATCTTAAACATTTATTCTATTAAATATCCATAAATGTGTTATTTTAATATAGAAACATCATATAGTATGATATAAATATTTCATATCCCATGACATTCATATTCATCACTGGAAACTCTTGCATAAATTTTAGAAGATACTTATATATTACATATGGTTTATGCCATTACCAATTATTCAACTCTTGGACTGATAAACCATGCATAAGAAGTATTTATCATTATGTATAATAGTTATATTCTATATATAGTGACATTTCCTCCATCTGATGACTCAAACATAATTTTTTTTAACTCTTATGTATCATGTAAGATTTTTGACTTAAAAACTTACACTCTAAATTTTTTTATATATGATTCTGTTTACATATGCATTATAATACTGTTTCCACCTTTTAAATTTTTCTATATGTGTCTTAGAAATATACTATGTGCGTAATTAAATATCTTATGCATGATTTCTTATAACTTTTATAGAGTCCTATTGCGGAAATGCTGGGAGTCTCAAATAATAGAATAGGATTGAAGATAAAGAGAAGGAAAAAATAAAAAATCCCATAGGACAAATAGATTTAGATGGTTCAAGAAATGATCCTTATGTCTATGGAGAGGTATAAAAACATAACTATGAAATATGAGATCATAGTTTAGAAGGAGTATCTTAGAGTTTCTAACATAGAGAAACCCCATCCTAAAATGGAATAATAAAGAAGATGAAACACTATTCCACCAACCACATAGAAATTCTACTGTGCAATAGTGAAAGGTGTTTATAAGTACACATCACTATAATGACACTTCTAGACAATTCCAATATACTATAGTGGTCGAAAGTTGGAAGTCCACAGAGCTACAGTACCACTATCTCCAAATTCCACACTACAACATTGCCATGCCACTATTGTCAGGCCAACTCTTCTATAGTTGGTCAGAGTTTCTATAGTGCCTCAAAATTTTGGCTAAGGACCTTCATCTCTCTAACCCCAGAAGTAGGGGCTCATTTCCCTCTACAAACCCCAAATATCTCACCATAGAGCTCGGCCCGCAAAGTTGCGTCCTGGTGTATAGTATGGGCTAAAAGAATTTGACCCAACATCATCCAAAGAGTGTCAGGCTACACTATTCCTACAAGTCCATTCCTTTATCAATTTTAATTATTCATTTCCAAGTTATATAACTTTTTGTAAATTCTGATAGATTACCATAAAATCTCCTCAAGTTATGTCTAACCAACTTTCGACATCTCAAAACACATTGAATTACTTTTAGAAAATATCAAAATATTTCCAAATAACTTTAATATCATTTCAAAATCCTTATAGAGTTTAAATACTCAAATTTCAATATTTCAATAACAATTCACTACCTATTTAATTATATATTTAAATTCATCCTTATTCAGTCCATCATCCATGGAATATCCTCAATTTATTATAAAAACTTTCATGCTTAATAATCCCTGGATGGATTCTCTCTCCCAACCAGCTTTATATTTTAGCAAAACAACTCTATTCTCTAAAATCATATCGAACTTCACTAAATTCCAATATATATATATTATTATAGAAAATTATATCAATAACCAAAACACCTATCATTAATTGATATAAATTTTATCTTAAAATTTATTATATATATAGTCTACTTCCTATAATATATTCATCTAGGTTTCCAAGTAGTAGTAATAGCCTAGTGGCTCTTGGTCACTATCAAGGCCAGTATCTCAATATTTCTTTTGGATATTCCTCCACCATACAATGCATATTATTATCTTCACTTCATAGCAAAAACCATAGTTATTAACAAAGAAAAAAATTAATATACTCTACTGGGATATTCAATCTCCCACTTTTAGATTTATTGTCAATACCATCAAATATCACTTAGTCAATATGTCTTTATAAACTCTTTTATTATCCTCCTTGTTGAAAATAAATGAAATAGTGGAAAGTTAAAGTCTTTAGTAATTAATTATTCTTTATTGATTTTAAATTTTTTCATCTTACCCACTTTATTCTTTTCTTTTATTGAGAGATAAAGTCTAATTCACTTGAGAGAATGATGAAATATCCTTTTACATATAAATGAGATATAAATTAACCAAATCAATTATATATGAGAAAAGTATGGTGTAGAAAACATGGGTTATTAACTAAAACATTAAGGATAACCATAAAATTGATCATAACGTGATACCAAAATCAAATTTCTATTTATTGGGAATGTACAATTAGTTTTATATACAAAAACCTAAACTCATATTCAATGAACACATTTAAAGAATTCAAGTGAAATAATTATTATCCCTCATCAATATTAACATGAAATCCCCCTTAATAACCAGAATTTATATATTCCAAAATCAATAATGGGAATTAATCATCATACCTCAAACATTAATATTTAACAATAATTTATTATTTATATGAAATAATTTATTACATATGGTTATTAAAGACTTCAACTCCCCCTAAAGGGATGCACACCATTAAATCTTCATCATGTTTAATACCACTTTCAAATATTGTAATGAATCATCAATCACTCCCTGATGGATAAATTACCCAACTTTACACTAATTATAACACTGATCCTGTTATCCTATTAATTTTTCACCTTCATGTACCAGAACATAGAAGAAAACAAAAATATATGGGAATAAGGTGGGGATTTCATATCTTTTTAATGAGAGAAATAAGGGTAAGATTTATCTCTCAACCAATAAGAATTTCATTCCAGATGTAGCTTAATAAAAAATATTCATGATATAATATACTTTAATATTTTACATTTGGAAATCATTGGGAAGTATATCATTATTTTTATTTTCATCTATTACCTTGTGTGGTATTGGATTCTTCACATTGTATAGTCATGGACATGAAGTCAATGGCACTTTAACATTATTTTTCAACATCCTATTCTATCCAAGTATCCATGTCATGCACTTATTAGGAGTGTGTACACTCTATTTTTATATTCCACATAGATTATCATGAACTCTTTGGTTATTTATTTTAGAAAACCTTCAGGAAATTTGATTTATTATTCATGTGGGATTAATTGTTTCTCTTTAACATTTTCATTAAATTATTCTTTCTCTATCTTTATATCCATATCTAAATGATATAGAATTATTTTCAAGTATTATTTCATAAAATTTTCAACATTCACAGGTTTTTTACTTGTTTTCTCATTAATATTCAAATTACCAACTTTGAGAATCTTTCATGAGATTTCAATTCTCCATCAAAGATGTATTCCACCAAACAAATCTCTTTATTTCTTTCCTATATTTATTCTTAATTTTGTTCAAACTTGATCCCAATAGAATTTATGTTCATGGAATATTTATATAGGTTTATGTTGTGGCCTTTTATTCCAAAAAAGGATAGTATCTTCCTTTTTGGTGTAACATCTTTCTCAATATTCTTCTCGGGTGTGATTTTCCTAACATAATGTTTTATTGGCACCCAAAGGTATAATCGCCTACCTTTTTCTTTAGGTTATTAATCTATTGTAGTATTATTTAATTGATAAATTATTATACATTATTGGACAATAAATTACAACACTCTTTACTTCTATAAAACCCTTTTTCTAAATTATCATAGAAATTCACAAGACATTGAAATCTATTATATATGAATAGATTTCTCTTTTTCTATGAAAATTACTTATTTATAGTATGATTAATCCTAGATTTATATCATATAATCCAAGTTAGAAAATTATTTTATTTTAATAAATTGATATATTATACAACATTCAATAGCCTTATATATAAATCTTTCATATCATAAATAATGTCTGATAAACCATGTTCTTTTTTCCTTTATAAGAAGTTTGAAAAGATTTATAACCTAACCATTTTGGGTAAAATAGATATTATTTTGATACCTTATTAGGGATATTCTCTTCTTGATCATTATCATATACACTCTTAATGTTATGATATATTTTTTATACCTTTTATTCACCAATAACTGTATATATTTTTATTTGTAACCTATACTGATAGATAAAAAATTAATGTAGATAAAAATATATGGAGTGTGAATTAAAATTTTCTATGATCATGAGGTAAATATATATTTAGATTATATATATATATATTATTTCCAATTAAATGTGGTATTTTATTATAAATACACTCATTACGAACCTTAATGGAAGTGATTCTTCTTTTATAAGTTTGAGATGTCGTAGCTTGTATTGATTCCTGATTTTTCACTTTGACTTCCAATTTAAACCACTTTATGTTGTGGATATTATTATCATCCTAAATTGATCTAAATATATCTTCCCATTCTATTTTCATATTCTTAATCTATTCCACATTCATCTTACTACCTATATTTAGGTAATTTTTAACAACCTTAATTATTTTGGATTTGATCTCTAGTCGGGAATCCATAACACCAATAGTAACCATGTGAGTTTACTATATAATAAAGCATCCATTCCATTTTTTGGAAATTATTGTACCCTCATCTAGGAATAATGAATTAACTCCATTAAGAATAAATTATCTATCATGCAATACTTAGAAAAAGAGAATGATAGTTTTGGACATTTATCACATTGAGAGAGAAGCCAATCAGTGGTGGAAACTAATTAAGAACACAAATTTTAACAAGGTAAAAGATTCCATTGAATGGGAATATTTCAAAAAAAAATTAATAAATATTTTTCAAAAAATATTTATATTAAAATAGAGATGTTGTTACTTAGTTTGAAAAAAAGGAAGATGATTTTATTGGGGTGTAAGAGGAAAAATTCAGAAGGATTTCACGATACACTTATGGATTTTTCATCAACACCAAAAGAAAGATAGACCATTTATTTAGTGGGTTTAAGCTGAGTCTATGAAAATAATTAACAATTCAATAATTTGACATCTATGAATATATTTTCCACTTTTCTCTCACAGATGATATGTATATTGTTGTCTCTCTATGGAATCATGGGACTGGTAAAAAAAAAATAGTGTTTTCTTTAGCAGAATAAAAATATAAATCCCATTGAGGAAAGAAAAAACAACATCACAATTTTCAAAATTTTGGGAAGTATAAACCTAGAAACTATCTGATGAGAAATGGGAGATTTTTTAAATTTTGTAATATAGGGGAATCTGGATAATTAGTGCCAATGTAAAATAAAGAAACCCACTAATATGTATGTTGAAAATAAGGTTTATATCATCATATAGTGTGTGGTGTAGTGTTTCAACTGTAAGGAGCATTGGTATTAGGAATGAAAATTCCCAAATCCAAGTGTTATTATAGAAAATTATTTAAAAAAACCTATAAGGCCTTGATAACCAGGATGGGCATATTATATCACTACTACTAAGGTGGATAATAATAATGATGTGGTTATAGGTATGCTTGTTATCTATTAAAGAATAGAGAATAAAATTTTTGATTCTTCTTTTACATATTATTTCATATCTTTCATGTTTAGTAGAACTATTAAAAAACCACCTCAATACATGGGGGTTGAGCTATCTACGAGAATAAAAAATAAGAAAATGGTTTCATCCCAAGTATATAACTCCTACCCAATCAATGTTTATGGACTGAATCTTCCAAAAAATGCCATCTTACTTTTTTTATTAGATTTTGATGCTATATTGGGAATGGATTTTATATCCTTATATAAATCCAAAAAAAAATTGGGGAGGGATTTAACTCTCCCTTTCCCAAATCATTCTTTGATTCTATACAACTGTAAGAAAAAGGATGAATCTCCCCTGGTATGTTCTATTCAAGTGTGGATATTATTCACGTATGATAAAGAATATCTAGACCATATTCTTGAGATAAAGAAGAGAATAATTATTGAATACATCCCATTATGAAGGAATATATTGATGTATTCTCAGAAGAGTTTCTTGGTCTTCATCATGAATGGTTGGTTGAGTTCTCAGTTGATCTTATACCTGAATATCTTACCATATCAAATAATCCTTAGATAATGTCCACTTTGGAGTTGAAATAGATGAAAAATTAGTTACTAGAGAACTTGGAAAAGGGTTTTATATGTTTGAGTGCTTCACTGTGGGGTGTGATAGTCCTCATCATAAAAAATAATGATGGGTCAATGTGCATATGAATTGATTATTATGAACATAAAAAATCATGATAAATAACCATTATCCCCTCTCATAGATATATTACTTATTCAATCAACTATAGGGGCCAAATATTTCTCTAAAGAGTAAATTAAATTAGGATATCACCAATTAAAGGTGAAAAAGGAATATATTATAAAAATCACATTTCAAACAAGGTATGGAAACCATGAGTTGATAGTGATTCCCTTCATACTCACTAATGATACAGTAATATTTATGGACTTAATGAGTAAAGTATTTAGATATTATCTAAAAAAGTTCATGTTATTATTTATATAAGATACTATAAGACTACTACAAAATAAAGGAAGAGCATGAGGAGCAATTTAATACCATTCTAAAGACATTGTAAAAAGAGATGCTTTATTAAAAGTACATTAAATGTGAGTTCTATATGAAGGAATTATAATTCATGGGGAATATTATCCCCATCAAAATGATATTTTTGGGCCCTTCTAAGATAAAGGAAATTGAGTAATGTCCCAAAAAGTATCTATAATGGAGATCTATAGTTTCCATAAACTATACAGGTATTATTATTGATTTTAGAAAACATTATCATGATTTTCCAACCCACTAACCAAACTAAAATAGAAGGGAGTAATGTTTTTCTAGACTAGCGAATATGAAGAGCGATTTAAGGAATTGAAAAAGAGGCTTATCACTACACCAGTACTCATGCTTCCATCATATGGGGATATTTTCATGGTATACAGTGATTATTTAAATAAGGGCATGGGATATGTACTGATACAGAATGATAATGTGATAGCCTATGCCTTAAGGTAGTTTAAAGTTAATAAGAACAACTATCCATCACTTTATTTGGAGTTGGATGTAGTAATATTTTCATTGAAAATTTGGAGATATTTTATTTATAAAGAGAAGTGTGAAATATATACCAACCATAAGAGACTCAAATATATATTCACATAGATGGAAATTAATATTCTCTAATAAATATGGTTAGAGGGGATCAGTGACTATGACTACATAATCCATTATTATCCTAGGAAATAAAAAAAGTGGAAGATGATCTACGCTAAAAGGATTTTTTTTAATCAATGATGATAATTGAGAAGGATCCAATATTCTTAGACCTTCAAGGTATAATCATGATAATTATAAATTAAATACAATTATCATTAATTTCTCAAATGATTACAGAACTATAACTAATCTATAAGTTAATGGATTCTCAAAGAGATGATGTAGAAATTCAAAAGAAGTTGTAAGATATAAGAAAAGATAAATCCTTAAAGTTATAAATTTATGATGAAGGAGTTATATGATTTATCTCACAAATATGTGTACCATCAAATCCTAAGTTTAATAAATATTAGTTGAATGATGCACATAGCTTGAACTTTTACATCCACCCTGGGAGCATAGAGATATATTGAGATCTTCGAGACCACTACTAATTGAAAAATATGAAGAAGGGGATCACAGAATATACATCATTGAATCGAGTATGTAAGTAAGTACAAGGTGAGAGGAAAAAGTATAATGGGGTGATGAAACCATTACCCATACCAATATGGAAATGGGAAAACAATACCATGGACATTTTATTTGGTCCTCTAAAGACATCAAGATGAAATAATATCATATGGGTTGTGGTGGACCATCTTATAAAGACCACTCACTTTATTACAATTCAATAGGACTTCTCACTCAATAATTTTGCAAGGATATACATTAGGTAGGTAGTGAGGATACATGGAATAACACTATCAATTATATTTGATCAAGATCCAATATTAACCTCTAAGTTCTAGAATATCCTCCAAAATTCTCTAAATATTTTGTTGAAATTCAGTACAACTTACCACACCCAAAATGATGTCCAATCTAAGTGGACTATTCCGACAATTGAAGAGATGATTAGATCATGTTTGATGTACTTTAAATTAGTATAGGATCAATATATTCCTCTAGTTGATTTCACATATAATAGTAGATTTTAATTAAGCATCCAAATGGATTTATATAAATCCCTTTATTAGAATAGATGTAGAACACCTGAATGATGGGATGAAGCTGGTGAATACGAGAAGTTAGGACCTAAAATGGTTGAGGAAATGTTAGAAAATTTCAAGTCTATTCAGTATTACATTAGTATTTCATAGATTAAAAAAAATATCGTTATTGACAATTTTTGATGATGCCTAGAGTCCTAGGTCTGGGATACTGTGTTTTTTTGCATATATCTATGTAATAGAGTCATGAATTCACGAAGAAGGGAAAGGTGAACCCCAGGTACATAAAACCATTTCATATTCATGATTTAATCAAAACCATGTCTTATCAACTAACACTCCCACCAACCCTACATGACGTATTCCATGTATCCCTATTAAGGAAGCACATATCAGATCCCTCACATGTACAAAAATCATAAGTGGTATAGCTAGAAAATTATCTCTCTTATGAGGAGAAGCCGATGAGGATTTTATACCATAGAGATAATGTATTACACAATAAGTCAAGTCACTTAGTCAAAGTACTATAGAGGATCCATAAATATGAAGAGGCAACCTAGGAACTAGAGGAATCCATAAAGTAGAATTACCCTCACCAGTTTTCACCTAATTATTTAATTTCAAATTTTTAGGGTAAAATTACTTTAATGGGGAAGAACATTACACCTAGATCTTTTAAATAAAGAAAACTACATTTTATAGTGTATACAACACACAAAACTAAGAGTAAACAAACCAAGTTTATAACCAAGACATTAAATTAGTGGGTATTAATAGTACTAAATACTTTATAAAAAATATATAATAGTCATAATTTATGTAAATGTATTGATAAATTTCTAGAAAATAAGCACTCAATTTTTAAGGAATACATTTTATTCTTCAAAAAAACATTTTCTTCAAAAATGATTTTTATTTCATTTTTTGTGAAAATATTACAGTTAATTTTACAAACTTTTAAAAATTATATTTTATAAAATATAAATAATTTTTTAAATCAGAATATTAGAATAATCTTTAGTTAAAATTTTGGTATTTTTTGAAATGATTTATTTTTCAGGGAATAATGAAAATTACAGATTTTTTAGATACTATAATTTTTTATTAAATAAAGGAATTTATAAGTCCCATTATTTTTTTGATTTAGTCTTAATGTGACATATGAACCATTTTATGTAGAATAATATAAATAATTTTATTTTAATATAAATTTTTTCTTATTTTGATATGAGGTTATTTTTATGCTTAAAACATGATTTGTACAAAAATGTTTTTAAGCATGGAATGTTTATCCTTTTAAATTAATTAATATAATGCCTAATAAAAAAATATTGAATTTAAAATATATCAATTAAATATATAGATATATGAATCTAAATTCATATAATGATGATTACTAGTCATATAGTTAATATAAGATATTCTATTGCTTGAAAAATACATTTGCTAAAAGATCCCTTCTCATCATGTGTTATAGGTATAATTTTAAATTAAATTACATCGCTTATGCTAATTTATAATGATTAAATAGATTCCATATTTTTAACAGGAATAATTAGTATTAGTTAATGAGGTTAACTTAATTTTTTTTCATAATGAATAGTAAAAATAGGAAAAAATAAATTTCCATTGTTAAGGTTAAAGGTGCTTTGTGAATCACACACACTTCTATTAAAATTATTTTTCCAAACACATAATATTTTTATCATATAAATTTAATTTATTTTTTAGAATAAGTTGGTCCAAATTATCTTATAAGAATCATTTTATTTTTAGGCTAAAATTATAAAATTACTTATTGAAGGAGGTTTGGATCAACCCTATCTTACCAAGACTATATTATTTATTAATTTTGGAGGGAATTAGATTGAGTTTGAATTACCATTATTGAATAGTTTTGGGTGTTTACAAATACTCCACTTCTTCTCACTTATAAAAGGGAACCACCTCTCCTCTTTCATTCAAACTTCAAAAACCTTTGGTTCAACCACACCATGCCCAAATCCATTCCATCCTTCTCAAACCACATCCTAGAGGAATTGGTTTGATTAGAAAACCATCCTAGGAAGGATTTTAGTGAAACACCAAAGAAGTTTTCTGTAGAATAGGAAGATAAAGAATGTATGTGATGAATCATAATCAAGGTAATCTATCTATCTAAACCACCATTTTTTCAGGTTATAACCATTCTCTCTCTAACTCACTTTCTCTCTCTCTATCTATCTATTTAACGTTATGTAATTATTCTAAATTTTTTATATGTATCAAACCTATAAAACTATATAATTATGCCTCCCTTTGACATAGTAATATATGCCTCATATTAATTTCTAAAATTCCATAATTATGAAATTTCCTTTGATTATGATATGAGGAAATATTATGCAATCCATTTTCTTTCCATGGGTAATTATGTTTATTCATGATTTATTTCCTTTTTATGGAACACATAAATCATGAACATGTTATGATGGGTTCACCAAGATAGCACTCTAATAAACTGGGCAAATCATTAGTCCCAAGAGTTATTATGTATGGGATTAGGGAGTAAACCAAATCAATTATGGGACTTTGTCCACAATGTGACATTATAAAGGTAGTTAATATTGAATAATGTTTATTTCATACTCTATATTGTTTCCACATTTCATACATTACCATGATTAAATGGTACCATGTTAATTATGTTATGATTCCATGTGATTACTCACATGCCTTCTCTTTTATGATATCATGTTATACCTTTGACTCAAGTTAGGTTTCCTTATTATTATTATTCTATTATTGGTATTTTTAGCTCACCCATTTATTTTATGTATTACACAGGTTATCCTATGTTGGTTTAGGAGATCAAATGGATTTATGAGCTCATTGTGGAGAATAAAATAAATATGTCTTGTTTTTATTTTCTTTTTCAAATATTATGAATCTAGTATTCCAAAGGCTCTTGTAATCATGATCTTTGAGATTGTAATTATTGGATATTTATTTTTAAAAATCATGTAATAATATGTGTATGAGGCATGGGTAACTATAATATAGGTACATAGTTCTTTGTTATTATTTTCACATTGATAATGAGAAGTTAGATTATGAGTTTTTCATGGGTTCCTCCACTTCCAATTGTCATGTTATGATCACCCTAAACATGAGGTGAACTAAGAATTTCATACATATATATTACATAATTTTAGATGAATATTTAATACATTAGATAACAAAAATCACCCCTTAAATATAAAGGTTTAGAGTATTTGGAGTCTAAATACATAATCATATTATTTCATGAAATATCTTCAACATATCACAAAAATATCTTCTCACATAGTACACTTATTAGATATACCCTACAAAAAACCTTTACTCGTAACTATGGGAGAGGTAATATAATATAATAAAGTGCGAGATAATATAATCAGTATGGGTAAACATAAAAGATACAATCGATGAATATAAGTGGGAATAGGATAAGTATAAGGGTATGAGTACTTGAGTATAACTTACAATAATCATATCTAATAAGTCAATGATCATTAATCATAAATCATGGAATAAGTATTTTTTATAACATAAGATATAATTCATAAGTTTTTGGAATCATAAATAATTCATCATGATCCGAGAGATCATATCATAAGAATAAGACATAAGTTTTTAGAAACATATAAATATAGACTATCCTTTTCTTAGACTGCCAAGGCTATCATAGTGGATTGGGTTCCATCCTCATTCCATAAATTCATTAGTTAAGGTTTACTCTAAAGACTATCATAGTAAAATGATTCCCTTATTGAACTATATTCCCCCCATTCTAGTCTTTTTTATCACATGAGATATCCATCATTTTTAAATGCATGGTAGGCCTATATAATTCTAGGAACAGCCATCTCAAAATTAAAATAATACATATGTGTTCTATAAGGTCATAAAACAATCATTATATCATAATATCATAAGATTTTAAAGGGATAAAAGTTTCATAAACATATCATCATTTCAAAATAGCATAACCTATGGAAAATAAATAGGTTCCATAAATGTTTCATCATAACACAATTAACCTATAGGAAATAAATTAGTTTCATAGAATCATACTTAAATCATCATAATAATAATCCATTAATAGAATAAAAGTTGATGGTATCATAACATAATATACATAGTGAAGTATAAAAATCCTTAATGGATTTTTATATATATGAAAAACATATTTAAAATATCATTCAAACCTTTCTTTGAAAACATGAATTTTTTTTGATAAAGCTTTAACGAAAAATAACCAAAATATTAGGAAAATCCTATTGTTGGGAAATAAACAAGGAAACTTGTAAAGAAATATTAAAAGAAAATATTTCTCATGACTGTGGGAAAATATTTTGATACCATATATATAAAAAGAAAACATTACTTTCACACCTTTGTTTAAAGTAAAAAATGACTTGTTTAGAAAAATGTTTATTTAAATGGATTACTTTTAAAACATTATAAATAATATAAAATTCATTGAAAATTAATATTTTAAAAAAATTCATTTATAGGTAAGAACTTTTATAGAACAATTTTTATGAGTGAGGATATGGAAGAAACAATTCATCAATAAAAGAAGAAATAATGCCAAATTTTCTTAAAAAACATTTTTCTCCATAATTTTAAGTGAAAAGGAGAGTAAAATTGTTCTAATGAATAAAAAATATAGAGATAAACATAGGATAATAAATTATATTGGTTTTAAATGAAAATATCCAAACAATTTTCCTCAACAATAATTTAATCATAAACAATCATGATTAAAATGAGATTTAAATATAAATCACTTAGCTCAAGTTCCAAATTAATTTTTACGCATTAAAACCCCATGTAATATAAATATTATTTATTATAAATATATTTTATAAAAATATTATTAACTAACTTAATATTAATGATTAATTTAAAATTTCCAATTATCCTTCTATTAATAAATTCTTAATTAAAATGACCATTCAGGGTGAAAACTAGTCCATTTTCCTTGCACATTTTGGTTAAATGGTTTTTGAACTTTCACCATGGTCATGGTTTCATCATATATAGAATTTTAAAAATGAAATATTTATAATATATATTAATTATATAAACTTTTATAATCATTCATATAAATCATTGATGAAAAATGAATTACATCCCTTCATGGAGAAGATAGTGTGTAGGTATGCACATGTAATATTTTCACTTTTCGATGGATGGAATGTAAGAGATGTAAATTATAACTCACATTTAAAGAATAATTTTTATATAAAATATATCATATATATTCATTAAACATTTTATTATTACCATCCGTGTAAATCATAAATAAAAAGAAAATCTCATCACTTCGTGGAAGTGGTAGTCCACACATACGCACGAGCGACATTATTGTTTTATAACGGATTGAAAGGTAATAAGGTAGATAAGATATTATACTTAATAAATAACAATTATTTCATAAATATAATATATAAATATTAAATCCATCATAATAACTAATGATTAATTATGGTGGGTGAAAATGAATCATATCACTGAGTGAAGGCGGTTGTCCAAACAAACACATGGGTGAGTAATTCATTTCCCATTTGATAGAATGGTTTTGGAAAATGATTAATACATTACCAAAATAAAAATTAAAAAATATTTGATAATTAATTCATTATTTTATAATGGATACCATGGATTTGGATGTGGTAGAAGAAGAAATAAAATTTAAAGATATCGGTTAAGAGTTATACCCCTTCATTGATAAACCTCTATTGGCTTACACCTTAATCCATGAGAGGATTGTATAATGATAAAAAAAGGAACTATAATATGTGTTTAGGGATTTTAATAATTCATTTTTTTAGTTATTGTATAATATATAAGGCTCATATATTTTTAGGAAGATAGGGGAGGTGGCGTCCTTTTATAAGTGAGCGAGATGACACACTTGTAATTTTACAAAATTTTAAAATATAATAATGTGTTACTCAAAAAATGTAGATTAAAAATTAAAAATATTGTAATATTAAACATACAAAAAAAATAAACTAAATCATTTTTTTGGTATTTCAATCCTTTTCTCTCAGTTTATCCCCCAATAAACTCGTTTTAACCTTAACCATAGTAACACATTTTTACTATTTTTATTATTCATTATGAAAAAAAATCAATTTTTAATTATTAAATTATATAAATAATTATAAATATAGATATGGAATACATTTAACATGATTAAATTTCTATATATATTTGAAAATAATTTTAAAATAACCACTCAAAATGAAACAAAAATCATTTTTAGTAAAATAAATTTTCAGCCTAAAACTGAGTTTACCTTCATTACATACCATTTAAATAATATTACATAAATTTTAAAACATTTGATTGGATATATTATTTATAAATTTAATTAAAATAATTCTTTAATATATTTTAGTTTAATTTACTATGATAAAAACACATTGTGCACACAAAATAATTTTTTTTTGAAAAACATCCCTTTTTACCTTCAAGTGATTTTATTTCCTTTTCTAACCAAATGATAACAAACGAGTTCATTTTAAAAATCCATAAACAAGATTTTTTTAATTTAGTTATTATATTTCAAACCCACCAATCCAATTTCTAGGAAATAATTTTCACATTAAATTATAATATTCAAATAATATGTCATAATTCTATTAAACTTGATGTTGTGTCTAAAGAAAGCTATAGAAGAAATAAAATTTACTGAAGAGAAATAAATCATGATATCTTGTGGTATTAAATTCTAACCCATTTAAAATAATTACACCCTTAATATTATATAACTTTGATATAAAAAACTGAGGATACTTATGCCTCATCACATCTTTGGTTTCTCTCATAGCTTCTTCAAATTTGTGGTTTTGCCACAAAACTCTAACTAGGTGAAAGGTCGTATTTTTTTGTACTTTATCCCTTTAATCTAGAATATACACTAATTTTTTTCTCATAATAAATATCATGATATTTGTGTTTAGTACATGTGAATTATTATGTATATACTTCCTTAGGAGAGATACATAGAACACATCATGAAGTTGAGAGAGATTCAGTGGAAGTTACAATCGATAAGAAACTAGCCTGATAGAAAAAACAATATAAAATGGACCAATATATCCAGAGTGTAATTTCCCCTTATTTAAAAATATCATAACATTATTAAATTTTGAAATTTATAGGGATACCTTCTCACTAACATCGAACTCTAGATCTCACTGATGATTTTTTCATACAATTTTTACTAACTTGGAGCTACACTGATTTGAGGATGAATAATTATAACATTATCTACTATTTAATCAGTAAGATAAGATACTAGTAGTTTTTATTATCTAACTTCATCCTAGTATTTTTTATTTCTACACCTATATCCAAAGAGGAATTCATAGGGATCAATCTGAATTCCTAAGTGAAATGTAATTTTTTAAGAAGATTCAACCATAGAAAGGTATAGAACCCAACCACCTTTAAAATCCAAAAAACAATACATCAACATATATTATAGGGTTATAATTATTCTCTCATTTTTATTATCTATGGAATGATGAAATGTATTAAAAAATCTGAACTCTATATCCAGAAAAGGCAAAAGAGTTCTCCCAAACTTTGAGGTAAACCTAAGATCTTGATAAGATACAGTTGTGAGTGGTAATTTGTTTAATATAACCACTTTCTTAATGTATATCCTAGAAATAATTTTAAGGGAAAAATCTTCTTTGATCGAAATAAATTGTTTTAACTTCTTAAGGTGTTCGACTATAACCCAAACAACATTAATCCCTTTATATATGTTGGGGAGTCCGATGATGAAATCTATATTAATGTTTTACCATTTCCATTCTAGTATGACTAATGGTTATAACATCCCTTATAATTATCTCTTAGCCTTAACTTTGTAATATACCATTCATTGAGATACATACTCCACAATATCCCTTTTAATGTTATCAAACCAGAAATACTCTTTTAGATCTCTACACATCTTAGTACTTCTATGATGAATAGAGAATGATGAAATACAAGCTTTATTCAGCAAATAACATTTCAAATATAGTATATATAGTACACATAATCTGTTCAAAAAACTTATCATTCCTTCATAATCATGGTTTAACTCATAAATATTTCCCTTTTATAGTTCCACATACTCTATCTACACCACTTTTATCCTCACATGGATTGATGGCTCCATCTACACCTCTTTAATCCTCACATGGATGGATGGTTGAGAATTCACCTTAGAAAGAAATGATCCATCCAATTTCCTATTGATTTCAAGATCTATATTATATAAATATGTAAATATTAGATCTCTTTAAATCTTAACCATGGTTAAACTAGATTGGTATTTCAAACTCAGATCATCATCCACCTTGTTCTCCTTCCCAGGGTGGTAGTGTATCGAGGATTCATAATATTTAATACATTCAAACCATATCCTTTGGCTCGTATTAAACTCCTAAGACATGAATATATACCTCAATATTTTATGACTATCAAATATATCACACTGTTCACCCTAACAGTAATTCCTCCATATTTTATAATACAAAATTACTACAACCAACTCCAATTTACAAGTTGGGTAATTTTATCATAATTTTTTAATTACCATGAGGCATAAGATATCACTATATAATTTTACATGAGGAAATATAAGAATCCATTCTTTGATGCATCAAAAAATATTACAAACCCTTATCCAATATAAAATAGTTTATGTATAGTTGCAATGGCAAAACTTCTTTTTATATCCTTGTAATTTTCCTCAAATTCATCTATCTAAATGGAACATGGTTCCCTTCCAAGTAAACATGATTATTTGATTTTATATTTGTGATAAATCTATCAAAAAGTGTTAGTAGTATCCTACCAACCTAATAAAACTATTGATCTCTATTACCATGGTTGGTCTAGGAAATTTATTAATAATTTCCCCTTTTTAAGGATCCCCTGATATACCCTAACTTGTGATTATGTGACATAATAATGTGACTTTATGTATCAAAAATTCACACTTGGTAAATTTATGATAATACTTATCCTTTATTAGGGTCTTCAGTACAATTCTAAAATGATCTTCATACTATTCATTTCCCATTTAATATATAATAATATAATCTATAAATACCACCACAAACTGATAAATTTAATCTATAAGTACTATATTCATTAGATCAATGAATATAGTTGGGGAATTGGTAAGTCCAAATGAAATCACAAAAAATTCACAATGACCATACCTTATAATAATTTGTGTATAGTAAATATCCCCTTATTGACTATAAATTGATGATATCCAAAATCAAGGTCAATATTTGAAAATTATTAAGCTCTAAATAGTTAATCAAACAAGTCATCATTATGGGGTAGAGGATACTTGTTATTTATAGTGACCTTGTTAGGTTCTTGATAATAAATGAAAATTGTTAATGAACCATCTTTTTATATATAAAAATAATAGGTTCAACCAATGGCGACACACTTGGGAGTATGAATCCATTATCAATATTCTATTGGAATTTTTTCTTTAATTACTAAAAATAAATTGGGGAAATTATATATCGATTATTTTAAATAATTGTATCACCAGGTGTGAGTTTTATTGAAAACTATACTTCATAGTTCAAGATAAGATTAGGAAATTATTCAAGAAATACATTATCATAATCCCAAAAAATAGGTACATATTTGATGTTGAGTTTATCACCAACCATTTCAGATAAATATCCATCATGAATAGCCTTTAATAACCATAAAATTAATGCTACTTCCATTTAAAGTTCATTTTCATCCTATAAATAAAAGAAAATCATAGGTTGACTAATAATATAAAACAAGACGCCCCTTATTTAACAATTTAAATGGTATATATATATATATAGATCCAATCCATTCCTAAAATCACCTCAAATTCAACTAGAGAGAGGATCAAAATATTTTTAGAAGTAAATTCCAACAAACATCTATCTGGGAGGAGCTATAGAAGTGAGATGCGATCATCAAAACATTTGGATTTTTTATTTCCATCTCAAAATATAATCATCTGGGATATATAGAATATTATCTAGTTACTTTTTATGATAAAAAGGAATTAAAAATACTATGATCAAATAATATTATTCAATATTTGAGTGTGCCAGTCACCACTTAAACTTCATCATTCAATATTTATTCCCACATTGAAACCAAAATTCATAATGCGAGAATCAAGTATCATTAATCTATTTGATTTATCAAATGAATAAGAAAACAATACATAGGATTTATATATCACAACACCATATTTTCAATCTATAACACATTAGGTTTAACCTTGTCCATTCATGGTCATTACCTATTAAAATACTACAGAATGGTTTATAAATAAAATACGTCTTAACCCAAGAATATCTACAAAAGTATGTGGATGGGTTTGTAGTCTTAGTCCCAATGATCTTGCATTAATGATGATTGAGTTAATACACTCTCTTCCCCTTTAAGAGTTGTTACCCCAAGGTTCATATGTGTCATAGTCACATCCACTTTCTAGTATCTGAACATGGATATATTTTGTAGTAAAACCATACAATATCTACTTTACCAAAGCATCATGAAGTAATCCTATATAAATAAAAATCCATAGGGTTTTCAAAAAAGTTTTCTAATTATAATCTCGAAATGTTAACTAAACCTGACTTTGATACCAACTTAGTTGACTAAATCATTTCATTTATATTTATTACATCATTTTAGATGAATATTCAATACATTTCATTAGAAAACATACCTTAGAAGCATATTGTGTTATAGAATTTGGAGACTGGATTAATGCTTTGTCATAACGAAATTCATAAACCATAAGTGTCAAAAAATTCAATAATAAATGATGAGTAATGAGATCGTATCATAAGCATAATACATAAGTTAGTTTCACACACATAAGTATATATAGTAATTTCTTTAGTGAAGGGTCACTACCAAGTATATCATAGTGGATTGGATTCACACTACATTGCATTATTTTCTTAATCAAGGATCAATACCAATACTATCATAGTGGAAACATCCCTTACTGAACTAGGTTCACTCTCTAATCCAATCCTTAGTATCTCATGAGATTTCCATCTTTACCCAATTAATTGGAGGGATATATAACTTTGATACCACTCGACTCCTAATTAAAATAATAAATATATTAACCAAAAGGTTATAAAACATTCATCATATCATCATATCATAAACCATGGAAAGAAATTATTTTAATATTAATTTCAACATTTCATTATATCATAACCCATGGAAAATAAATGGGTTTTATAAATGTTTCATCATAACTTAATTGACCAATGGGAAATAAATGAGTTTCATAGAATCATCCTTAAATAATTATTATCATAATACCTCCAAAGAAATAAAGTTTATGGTATCATAAGATTATATCACTAGTGAAGTATAATAATCCTTAAATGATGTTGACATAGATAAAATATACCTTTTTAAAGATCATTCAGTCCTTTCATTGAAAACATGATAAAATATCCTTTTCATTAGATAAAATTTGATTAAAATTTCCCAAAATATTAGGAAAATTATTTTTCTTTGAAAATAAACAACGGAAATTGTAATGAAACCATAAAATGAAATAATATTCATGATGGTAATAAAATTTATTCACATTTTATTTGTTAAAAGGAAACATTTCTTTCACACCTTTGAAAAAACTCAAAAATAACTTGTTCAGAAAAACATTTATGAAAAAATATTAATCTTTAAACCTCTATAAATAAATTCAAAGTCAGTGAAAATGAACTTTTTAAAACCTTTTAATTATATTTACGAAATTTTATAAAACAATTTTTAAGAGTATGTACATGGTCAAAAACATTAATTGACCAAATAGGAAATAAGGTTGCTTTTTATTTAAAAATATTTTCTGAATCCTTTTAATTAAAAAAGAGAAAAAATTACACTTATAAAAAAATATTTAAATAAGTAGAGTATAATAAAATATATTTGGATTAAATTAAAAGTTCTATATAATTTCCCTCAATGGAAATTCAATCATAAACATTTCCGATTAAAATGAGATTGAAACGAAAACCCCTTACCTCAAGTTATAACTTACTTCATACATTGTAAAATATTCTATATAATAAATGTATTAAATAATAATATTAATAAAATAATTAACTTTTATCATTACTTTATAATTTTCAATTATCTTTTTGTTAATAATGTTTTCATTAAAATAAATATTTGGGTGAAAACTAGTACATTTTCATGCAATTTTTTGGTTGATGGTTCTAATACTTGATTTTTTGTAATTGTTTCACCATATAAAGAATATTAATCATAAAATATACATAATATTTATTCATTTTACATATTTTAGGACCATTCAGATAAATAAGGGATGAAAAATTAGTTACATCACTTCATGGAGATGACAATATGTACATACACATCTGCGATGTTTTCACTTCTTGAAGGATGGAATGAAATAAAGGTAAATTATAATTTAAAATTATGAAATCATTATTTAATCATGTATATCATATATATATATATATATATCCATTAAATATATCCATATTTCTATCCATTTAATTTCGAAATGAAAATCGTATCATATCACTTCGTGGTGGTGGTAGTCCACACGTACGCATGAGCAATATTATTGTATTCCAAAAGATGAAAAGTAAGAAGGTAGATAATATATTATATTTAAAAAAGAATTATAATGTAATTAATAGAATATATAAAATTTAATTCCATCATAATAACCAACCATGAATTATGTTGAAATAAAATGAATCACATCACTACATGGAGGCAGTAGTGCACACGTACACAGGAGCAATACTTTCATTTCCTATTTGATAGAAAGGAGGTGAAAATGGTTAATAAATCATGAAAATAAAAATTAAGTATATTTAATATACATAATTAAATATTTTATAATGTATTCCATATATTTATAGGTGGTGTAATAAGAAATAAAATTTAAAGTACTTGGTTCAGAGTCTCTTTATTGGAAAACCTCCTTTGACTTACACCATAAGCCTTGAAAGGATGGAATTACGATCCAAAAGGACTTATAAAACATGGGGAGGGATTATAATAAGGTATTTTGAAGTTAGTTTCTAATATATAAGGCTTATGAGGTGTGATTAATGTTGAAATAGTGGGTTCCCTAGACCCAACTATTCAGTGCTTTTGATTACCATATCGTGTATATAGTTAGTTATGCATGATGTCATATTACCATTATAGTGTAGAATTTTCTACATCCACTATTGAAATGGTAATTTCCAAAGATTAATTTTCGTATCGAAAGGTTATAGAAGTTCCCAGGATATAATGAGACCCTCTAGATACTATGACATTAATCTTAAATATATATGTTCTATGGTCTAGATACAACTTACTGATTGGACATAGTAGATGTTTGACCATCAGGTGATGATGGATCATAAGCATTGAGAATTGTTCTCATGAAATTCAGACTTGGTGATCTCTAGTAGTGAGATCATGAGGACTTACCCACCAATAGGAACACCTCATGTTTCAGGTGTCATTGGATGTTCTTATCTACGATCATGTGTAATGGTCTCCTGAATTGAGATCATTACCTATGTATGTCATTTAATTGTGTACTTTGATGCCAGATGAAAACCATGGAAAGAAGTCATGGTGAGGTAGTTTGTTTCGGGTGTTTCATTGGTGACATGACATTGGTTGAATGGTCAAGAAAGAATTTTTCGCTTCCGAGTTATGGAAGTAATGTATCTTAGTCCATGTTGATATGGATGGAAGTACCTTTATAAAACCATGGCCATGGCAGTCAAGGGTAAATCCATCCAGTTAAATCAACAAACTATAAATCAAGAAAAGGGAGATGACACGTGAGTTCGTCCTTCTTTATGAGATATTACAGACAAAGAGATTATATTACACAACACGTGTTCGTAGGTTGGTTGTCACTGTTGTGACAATCCATGTTTCTTCAGGGGCCATGATGGGTTTCTAAATCCCGCTCTTGGCCTGTGAATACTATTCATGACTGTCTAAATATGGGCCTAGAGGTTCACAGACAATAGTTTATTAAATAATCTTCCCTATTCAGTTGAATAAGAGTTTTGGACCTGGTGGACCCCGCCATAGGGGTCCGGGATTTGTCCAAAGTTAAAAGATCACCAATGCAATAAAGAAATTCATATTATTTGAGTTTTGAATAATGATTATTGAATTTATTTATTAAATTTATTTCCAAGTTTTAAGTAAATACATGAAAAAAATATTAATTGACGAATATTAAATTATTCAAGGTTCAATTAATATTTATGGGAGCAACGAGTCGAGTTAATGACTTAATTATTATCATGTAATATATTTTAATTGTAACTCCCAAACCCCAGAAGCCCAAATTTGGTGAATTATTACGTATCATTTTCATGATCACAAAAGATCAGGTCTCGAAATACCGATTAGTTTTGTAGCATTGGAAGTACTAGATACATTCATAAGGTTTACATTACATCATAAAATGGAAAACCACAACAACATTGTTTCCATAAAAAACACTGAGAACCCGTAGAATATCCCTACAGGTCAGTCATAATATACTTTTTCACATCCTATAAAAACTAAAACATAGAATGGTGTGAGCTCGGATGCTCAGTAAGGATAACAATATAGCGGAAAATTTCATGAATAAGCATAAACATTTAAGTCAATGTATAAAACTAAAACAAAAGCCTTTTAAACTTGAACATCAACATAATATGGAAAAGATAAAATCAAATAATTCCATTTAATTTTTCACATGGATATGTTAATAGTCGAATAATCAAATGAAATATCAATAGACACTTTCATAATGATGGAATGCATAATGTCAGACTTTCATAACCACATAGTCAAGGCCTTGTGACAAGACTACAAATAAGATTTTGTCAAGGCCTTATGCCAAGACACTAGTTTGTCTCATGAGAACTACTGATGAATCTAGGAACTATAGTGGGATCCACCCATCACTTAATAAGTCCAATGAATTCCTCATATTAAAAGGTTTAAACATAATCTGAACATTCATATTATAACTAGCATACAGAATGTCAATATTTTAACTGCAAACCATGAATGGTATAAAAATAGAACAACCACAGTCAAACATAACCCATTAAATACAATATGGAAGATTGTATTATAATAGATCAACTTCAATAGAGAAAAATGAAGTATATTTACATAGATAAAAATAATAATCAAAACTATTTGAGAGAAATATCCACCTTTTTCTTGAAAACATTTAAAAGTCTCACTATTTATCAATAATCCATTTAAAATAGATTTTTGAATCAAAGTGTCCCATAAAACATTGAAACATCTAAAATAATTTTAATTTTAAAACTTTAATGTCCATATAAATAAATCCTAAAAACAATTTTTAAAACATGGACATTAATGAGAAAGGTTTATAATAATAAATATTTAAAATATTTTAAAATGATATTTTGGTTAGAGTTCCTAACCAAAAGAGAGACACTTGAATAAAAATAATTTAGGTAATAAAAACTTTATAATATCATGGTAATAAAGGGATTCATGATATACTCTGTCAAAGTACATTATATACACCATATAAAAGTGAATTGGCGTATAACAACAAATAAGTCTCAATGGAACATAAATTGAGAAGAAATATCTTATAAATACGGTATCCGGAGGTTAAGGATAAATCAATGAAGTATTTATGTGTGAAAAATATAAATACACTCAATATTATTGGATATTCAATGTAAATAAATTAGAGTACATTAACACATATTCTTGTAAAAATAACACTAATGAATTGGATATTTAACTCAATAAATGGAGATTGAGTTAAAATTACTCTTATCAAGTTCATATTGATGACTTGAGAATTTATCAATGGAGTCAATATGTGTATCAAAAGTATATCCACAGAAAGGGGAGTGTAAATTAATACACAAATAATAAATTGTGATTCCACACATAATCATTGAGTAAAATAATCAATGAAGTATGCGTAAAGCCGAATGAGTGAAAATTGAAATTTGAAATTCCCTTGCCAATTTGGTAACATACGAAACATACATCCCATGAAAGATGGATCATAAAATTAAGATGTAAATACTCATAAATTAAATTATAATACTCAAATAATACAATCATTGGTTAGTACATACACTACACCAAAGTAAATAGTGGCAGTATGGCATGGATCTCACGAAAATAGGGAGTGAAATGAAAACCCTTCATTGTAATCAATAGAGTCGTATGGCCAAAAGTTAATAACAACAAAATGAATCACATAATACCATGAATATAAAGAGAATCATGATAATATATATATAAAATGATAGTACACAATACACCACATTTAATAAATAAGTGGAGAACAATGGAAATATCACATAATTAAAAGTGAGATAAGAAACCCCTTACTTTGTAATTTTCCTTGGTCGAGGGTAGGTTAAACTCATGTATAATGGTGAAATAATTGTTATTAAATTATAAAAGAATCATATACATTAATATGATATCATATATGATATTTTAATATTGGTTTGTTTATAATATTTTTGTATTATCGTCGTTTCGGGTGTTAACTGATTTGTTTTACTTTATATGCTTTGTTTCGTAAGTAGTGTTTGTTATGGTTAGGATGTATCTTATTCATATTCAGAATGATATTAAGTCTTTAAAAATTATTTTTAATCATCTAATGAAAATTACTCTTGAATGTATTATGAGGTGTAATGAATCTCATCGCGTTCGTGGAGACGGTAATCTGTACGTATGCACAAACGACAATATCATTATTTTGATATTAAAATAATATATAATTGGATGATATTTCATATATAAAAAATCATTATCATGTTATATTTTTTATTTAAATCAATTACACATCATTATTATACCCATCCAAATAATAATGTATTGAATAACAATTACACCACGACGTGGAGACGGTAAGCTGTATGTACGCATGTATGATGACATATCATTCAAAGGATGGATAGAATAATCAATTTTGTTGTACAATATTTATAATAGCATCAAGGTATATAGAATATAATGGAGTTATTATTTTATAATAGAAACAATAAATAAAGAGGAAGTGGAAGAAGAAAGGAACTTGAAAGAGGTGATGAAATATTTACTTCTTCTTCGGGTTCTTCCTTTTGATTTGATAAAAAGGGATCCTTAGGTTGGATTTATGACTAAATTAAGGCCTCTATGATGAAGTTAGGACATTTTAGATGGTATTTGGGCAGAGTTTGACCGAGAAAAAAGGCTTTGAAGGTGTGAATGTTAGGGAAGGGGGAGTGCCCTTTTATAAGAGGGGTGAGGGGCACCTTAGGAAAAGCTAGAAATATTATTTTATAATAAACTCTTTTTCGGTTTCTAATGGATCCAAAATGAATTATTTAAAGGATAATGTGGGGATGGGTCGAAAACCACTCAACCAATAGGTTTTATATAGGTTTGGGTCACTATATTAACCATATCGTTTAGATTTAACTCTTAGCTAAATAGTTTGACATTTACCATGTCTCGTTGTATATTTATATTATATGGTTAATAAACTTACTATATACTTCAAAAAGAACTAAAAGTGGTTAATTAATGATACACCTATCATGATATAAGTCTCTTGGACGAACCTTAGATTTTTAAGAATTTAATATCGATTAATAATATAATATTTGTTTTAAAAACTCTTTTATGTCAATTTTGACACTATTGGGTATTTTGTTTTTGCTAAATTCTCAACAACATTATTGCTTAAAAAAATCATCTAACCAACCCTAACATGTCATATTAACCTATAAAATTAGTTAAATTCATAAAGAGTCTAAAATTACATTTATTTGGATATTTATAATATCAAATATTTTAATATTTCATTAATTAGGTAATTAATGCATCATCATTGGGTCATAAATAAATTAAATTATTTAATGTCAAAAAAATATAAATAAAATATAATTATGTAGAAAATATTTTTATCTTTCTAATGAATATTTATAATCTAAATCATGTTATGTATAACCCTATATTTAAAATGGTTTAGTTATTAATCTTTGAATTTAACACTTTTAACTCTTATTTGAATTAAATAATAATAAATGTCCTAATCTAATAAAAGTGGACCTAAATGATCATATTTTATTCCTAGGGTTGTTGTTTGTCTAATTACACTTATCTAATAGAATTAGGACATATGTTAGGGTAATAATAATATCATTTGTACCCTTAATTACCCTATTTACTTTTAACCGTGGTAAATAAAAGTCAAAAGTTACTATTCACCAAAAATTATTTTTATCTTATTGAACCACATTTTAATTAACAATATAAACCTTGTCTCTGTGATTTTTGAAATTCAAATCACATAAGTGGTAAAATTAAGTTTTATTCAAATTTGCAAATGCTCCTAAGAGGTGGGTAAAAGATGGTTAAAAAGTTCAATAAAATTTTTATAAATCTAAAATTATTATAAAATGACTCCAATAAATTACATTGAACTTATATAGGTATTATATATCTATTTTGACCTAAAATAAATTTAAATAAAATAAATAATTATTTAAATTAAAATTCGGTTTTAAACTATAACTCAGTGTTTTCACTATTCATCAAAATTGAAAGTTTGAAGAAAAATACAAAAAATTAACCGTAAGATAATTTTAATATTTCGAATCCAAAAAAGAATGTCCATTTTAAAAGATAAAATTTATAAAATTTCAAAAAGTGGGTATTTCTATTCATTACGGCTAGTTTGATTGGTCGTGGTGTGTTAGAATCTCGAAATTGGGTACAATGCAAGCTATTAAATTTTTCAAAGGAAAATGTACCGTGGAAGCTTGGGGTGTTACATTAATTTATTACAAGTAAGCGATAATAATATTTATGACTCAGAAAAGTAGTCGTAAAATGTCATTGATGGTGCGTTAAGTATTCAGGGTCGGCGAGGCGATACCAAGTATTTTAATTAATCGCTATAAATAGAAGAGGATGAGAATTTTCCAAACACTATTCATAGATCTTCTCTCTCCTCTCCTCTCTCCCACACTCTAGAGAGAGATGCTCTAGATCCTAGGAGCTTGAATGGAGCTCTCTCTCGAGCATCGTTATCAAAGCGATGTGGTGATCATTGGAATGTCGAAGGCATCATCGGTATTCTGCACTAGCACCCGTACTATGACGAACGGAACTCCCATGGATTCCTTGAAGTGTGTGTGGAAAATCTAAAAAAATATGTCTTTAGATTATTTGAGCTGCGATCGCCAACAACGAGCAGACATCATGCGCGGCTTCGGATCTAAACCAGGTATTTTACGGTTTATGTTTGTGCTTAAAATCATCCACGCGTGGTCCTCAGCTAAGACCGGGTTGCTCTTCTCCGACATCGACCGTCGGTGTAATTTTTTTAAAAACTCACCTGTTTGGGGCTTTCTCTGCATGCCTAGTTTCAACAAGTGGTATCAGAGTGAGCGCGTGTCGATTTTAAGCCAAAATAAATAAATTTTCATTAATATATAAAGATGGAATCGTTACAGTCCCAACGCCACAGACCGCGTTTGAATACGATATTGGATGACCCATCTGCGGTCATTCGAAGTTTAAAATCAGAGTTAACCCGGTTATTTGATGATCACCGGGTGGACATCCGATTACCGGAATAGTGTTTTCTAGTGATTTTTAATAATAATTATTATAATAATTTAATAATAATAATAATAATAGTTTTATTATTATAATAATTTTATTATTATAATATTCTGTTATAATAATATGTTATTATTATAATATTCTATTATAATAATATGTTATTATTATATGTTTTTATAATTTCTAATCTAAATATAGACTTAAGAAATAAAAATAAAATTTTAAAAGACTTACTTTACAAGTCTTATTTAATAAAATTAGAGGTGGAAGATTTTTAAAAAAATTTGGAAAGGGTAAAGGGGGTAGACTGCAATGCTGGTCAAGCAAAAAAAAGGAAGGACCTACTTTTGCAGGTCATTAAAAATAAAAAAATGTTTGGGGCTCGACGACCTGCATGTGGAGGTCATGAATTTATTTTAGAGGGGCCAGAGTAGCCACAATTTTTCCTCTCCTTCCCCGCGAGGTGCAGCGTGTTGTGGCGGACAACCCCAGAGCCTGGGCCGAACCTCTCCCCATGCAACAGGTCGACGCTTCCTGCACACCCGCAACCCGCCTCTCCCCAGGCCGTGCATAAGATCCACCCCACGGGCCGCCTTCGCCCCACCTTCCTCCCTACTTAGGTGCAGCGGGAGTGCTTGCGCCTTCCTCTTGGCCTCCTCGGCCAGACAACCCACCCCATCCATGCCTGCCGGTGAACCTTGTCCCGACACCTCTTCCTCTCCCGAACCAGGGCGGCTCCCTCACACCCAGCAGCACCTGTCAGCGATCTCCCTCACCCTGCATGTAGCAGCGCACCGCACCAAGATACAATAGTTGGGATATCCTCTGTCGACAGCACGTGCCGCTTCTAGGTGCTCCGTCAGCAGGCAATAGCTCCGTGCAAGAAGCATCTCCGGGCCACCAACGTGCTATGTGTTGCCTCGGTCTCTACCAGTCCGCCCTCTCAAAGCCTCTCCTCTCGACCAGTGGTGCTTTGGCCTCCCAACGAAGCCTCCCTATACAGTCTGTGCAGTAGGCATAGTGGCCACCCACCGGATTCCTGGGTCTGGCCTCCTCCGCACTCTCCGGTAGGGACCAGCACAGTGGCGCACCACCGCAGCATTCGCCTGCACTGGCGCGTTGGTTCCCTCACCCAATGAACCTCCGCTCCAGCCGCTCTACGCCCCTGCTTTTCCTCCCAGTGAAACCATAGTCAGTCGGCCCAGTTTCGAATGCCACCTAGGTAACTCATTGGAGTCCCATTAGACTCAAGCTAACCCAAATTGTGACCTGATGGGTCTTCCCAGCCCGGAACGAGTGTGGGTGGGCTTGCTCGGTCTAGAACAAACCCATATGGGGACGACACAGCCCGGGATAGGCCTACGCAGCTTCGCCTCAACCCGCACGGGCCCTGCCCGGGGTTTATGGTGCTTGAGGCAATTTACTTGAATCAAAATTAATTAATTTAATTAATATAATTTCAGTTCAGAGTTAAATTAATTAAATATTAATTTTGGTTTATATTTTGTGCGGTGTAATTAATTAATTTGGATATTAATTAAATTAATAAATAAATTTAATTTTATCTTTAAAATTAAATTAATAAATTGGGACCAAACGACGTAAATATTGGATTAAAAATTAGAGTGAAAATTGTAATTCAATTAAAATTCCATCAAATTTAATTTTAATGCAAGTTTAATTTTTATTCTGCATTTATTGAATATACGCAAGCTTAATGCGTATATGTATGATCATGAGCTGAGACCAACCAATGCATGTTCAGTGCGTTTTTAATTATTTATTTAATTTATTTATTTAATTATTACATGGTATTATAATAATTAGTTTAATTAATTTAAAGGCGATATGAGTATCATCTTAGTTTCATTATATGTATAATGACCTGCATGTCCACTTCTCAGAGTTGTAATTTTATACCCCGAGTCCCCCTCTCCTGCATGCGAGTATAGTTGTATAATAACAAGACGATCTGTGACACATTTCATGCAAAATGACGGCGACACACCAGACAACAGTTGGATGAATTGGATGACCAGACAACGCCTTTCAGGTTGAAAGCCACGCGACTTAAGGTACTTACCCCTAGGGTTTCGGTTGGTCCGTTATTCACTCAACAGATCAACCAATAGTACCAGCTCATGATCAGGTTTTTTCATTTTATTTTTGCATGGTTTATTATTTTTGTGTATGTGTATTTTTTTGTGGGATCACATAGTATAATAATAAAGAAGAATGCAAGATAAAATGAACATGTGACACAATGAAATTTCTATTTCTTTCATGATCAGTTGTGAGTGAAATCACATAGTACGTGCTTATAAAAATAGAAATTTTTTTCTTTCGGCACACTAAAAATAATAAAACCCTCAAAGATATATTAAGTCATAACCGCCTTCCATCATTCAAGTTTGGAAAAAACCGGCTATTTGAGGTGCCATTCATGCCATAGCTGATGGCACCTCTTACTACCAGAGATTCCTTATAAGAATGATGAGTTGACTTAACTAAAATTGCAGCAATGAAATAGCCATAGCTAGCTTGTTTTAATATTAGAGGAAAGCATTGAGTAAATCAAGTTCAGATTTTTAGAAGCTAGGACTTCACTCAACAGATCAAGGGGCTGCAAGTTAAAGCGGTCGACCATCCAAAAGCCTACCTAGAACCCTCTAAGTAGTGGTGTAGCCATAGCTTGTAGACTATGAGGGGTGGTTCTGATATCCTTTACCCTAGAATACTCAAGCGACATAGTATTTTGATTCTTACACAGAGGGTTCCTAGAATCCGATAAAATAGTGGGAGACATTAAATGATTTAAGTAATTAATCAAAAATGTCTAAAACGGTAATCCAGATAAAAGAAACTCATCAGCTAAAATTTATTTTTGTAGAAAAATGGAAAGTTATACCACAAGATTAAAACTACAATATTATAATGTAAATGTCCACACTGACACGAGTATCCACAAATAGTATAAGCACGTGTGTATAGTACTATGATATAGGAAACTCAAGGTGTCCGTGTCTCAAACACTGTTAAACTACCTCAAGAAGCGAGGGTAAAATTCTTACCAGAGACTAATGTATAAAGAATATGATAGTTATATCATTATGCTTTCATCAACGTCCGGTGTCAGTTGTGGTCGCTACACTAGGACATAGATGATATAACAGGAAGTCTCATCTCCAAGAGGTTTTCAAGGAGAAAGCGAAACAATGATATGAATAAGGAAATTTTTACACCTGAATCTGTAAATTGAAATATTGATCATGATCTTTAAATATAATTTTCACCACATTACTCAAGTCTCCATTTATGTTACAAAACAAACAAGTATTGAGTAAACACATTATTACCAATTTAGGTATTGTTCACTAAGTGAATAAGAATAAAAGACAATTAAGATTAATTCTTATGGAAGATAAATTGAAAGAAAATGTGAAAAGGTCAAAGGAATTTAATGACAATGACATATTTGCGACGTCCTTCAATTAATGAGGTAATAACAGAGGTTATTTCCATTGTATATTATAAAATAATACTATGGAATTTTAAAAGAAATAACCTGATTTAAAGGAGAAAGTTTCCACTTCTACATGAGGCGTATTCATCAATGTAATGTTTCCCTTTTACTACTTGGGTATTAAATACAATATACTGGTAACATTTGTGTATTCTAATACGATAAACAAGTTAGTATAGAAACCTTACTAGAAGTCAGGTGTATTCTCCAAGTGGTTGTGAAAGGGTGATACCTAGGCCAGTGGGGAGAAGTACACAACTTATTTAATTGCCAAGTGAAATATTCATGTTGAACTATTGTTGAGTATAACCACAAACATTAATCTCATGTGTCCTTAGATGCAAGGAGACATTCTTTCAGTTTCTGGAATGAATGTTGTTTTTGGTAAACTCAATCACTAGTTCAGTAATACATGAATCATAGGCAATTAGTGATGAATATAAATGTAAGACTTATACCCAGTTGTGATAGGATAATTCATTGTCAAGTAATACTAAAAATGGACGTCATGAATATACCAAGTATGTTATTTAGGCTCGACGCAACTAAATACTTTTGGTATTATCGAAGTCTTTAGTTTGGAAAAAGGAGCCTTTAGAAATAATGGTACGTCACAAATATTTTATAAATTGTTCAACACGTAATCGTGAACTATTTCAAGTATAAGCTAGAGTTATATATGATCCATAAGATTCCTTTAAGTAATTAACGAATAACAAAGTGAAGTATTTGCATGGTCAGGAGATATGAGTTTCTTCGTGTTGGGATACCAAAGAATATCTCGACCAAGCATTCATCAATCATGATAATGTATTGTGGAGTAATTCCTAAACGCACATTATCTTATTGGCATCATAACATTGATGTTAATGAGGAGGATTTATGATCAAGTCTTACATATCAGCATTGACCAATAAACATATAGTGTGGAGCAATTCCTAAATGCATTTGTTATAAATCAAAATTTTGATGTAAGTAAAGTCAATGTTGAAACCAACATAAACTTCCATTATATTTCATGAAATGCTTTGCAAATAACAATGATATCCCACAATCATATGCCAATTATAATGACAAATAGATATCATATTAGTCATAGTATGGTAGAAATCCATTATGTCATAAGGACATGTGTTTTAATGCAAATAGTTTGTTTCGATACAAACAAACTTGCATCAAGATAAACACATTGTGCATCTAAGGTACTTATCCTAGCGATTGATTAGGATATTACATAAATCCCTAAGGTAGAAAATTTCTAGTCAAGTAAGGGGATACATATCTATATTAGGGTGAAAATCTCTATTAAAGTTAGTGGGAGCTATATTGACTTGTGTTTATTCAATACTCAACATGCACCAAATAGATGTCATGGGAACTAGTTCCACAAGCACATGTGGACCAGAGTATGTTTCAGAGACACATACTGCATAGAAAGGATAAAACCATGGTGATGGTTTTTATATTCACCGTGGTTGGTGATATATTATTCAATATGAATAATTTTTCCTACAAGTATGCAGTATATGGAAATTATATAAAATTGAAAAGACCAACTAAAATTCAATTAATGGATTTCATGTATCAAATTTCAAAAGGGGATTATTATTTTGAATACTGCGGTGGGTATTCAAGTGACTTGATACATGGATGGTACAAGAACAGTACAAATAAGGATCGATTGGTTTGACCAAGTTGTTATGCCTAAATCCATTAGAATTTTACTTATCATAGCTAATATCTATGATCAATTTATTTCGCATAGGATGTCATGACCACCAATCAAGGATGGTGTCTATACAACGTAACCAAAAAGGGATGGTCGTATCATAGAATACTAATAAAGGTTGAAAGTTACTAAAATCCAGTTTAGTATTAAAGTAAGCAGTATGACCATAGTATATACATGTGAAACAAAATATTACCATGTGTCTACCAGAGGTTAGTGGGAGCATCAATGTTTTCCTAGTGAAGTATGTTCGGAAATATATGGAAAACAGAAATTCGTCTCACAATTAGTTAAGACCAAAATGAAATTCACTCTCCAATGATTGACTTAAAGTAGAAACCTAAGTTCTAGGTAACATGATCTACTAAGGTAGATCTATAGGTTTCTTGGTCCTAGTCAATCATACATATAGTGACATTGTATTGAAAAATAATGTTGGAACAATTCAAGAGATGAATTGTTGCCTATGTCACAGGGCATAATCTCCCCATGTTGACCTGTTCGTAAGATGGGAAGAGATAAATGTGGTGAGTTGAAGCCCATATGTCAGAGCGACGGATCAATCACATATTCCATGATATGTACAAGAACTGATATTTCCAAGGTATATTTTATAATAGGAAAATATCATTTATATCCATGAGCACTGCAAGGGATGTATTCAGAACTATCTAATTGTACTTTGGCAAGTACAAAAGATATGTACCTGGTAAGTGGAGAAGAAAGGATACTCGTTTTTGGGGATACAAATTATTCTTCCATAGCTTAATGTGATCTAGTATTATAGTTAGGCTAAATGCGATGAGTGAGTCAAGATCAAATCAGCCAGTGGTGGCCATACCTACAAGACTGAGTACATTGCAGCTTCTAAGATATCTAAGAAGCTGTTAAATGAAATGATTTTTCCCGTTCTTGGAATCACACCTGGTGAGAAAATTATTATCATAATGTAGATTATGATATTCTTACTATCCAATATGTCAAGTTATGACAGTGGACAAAAAGGTATATACTCGGGATACAGTCTCTTGAGAAGTTTTACTCAATGAGATAAGGTCGCAATAGCAGAATAGATATGCGGCGGAACTGTGGTAGACCTAGTTGTTAAAACCATTACTTAGATGAAAAATGATGTTCATCATGTGAGTAGCTAACAAGTTTGGTTAGAAAGTTGGATCTAGTGCAAGTGGGAGTGTTGAAATAGTGGGTTCCCTAGACCCAACTATTCAGTGATTTTGATTACCATATCATGTATACAGTTAGCTATGCATGATGTCATCTTACCATTATAGTGTAGACTGTTCTGCATCCACTATTGAAATGGCAATGTCCAAAGATTAATTATTGTATCGAAAGGCTATATCAGTTCCTAGTTCATAATGAGAACCTCTAGATACTATGACATTAATCTTAAATATATATGTTCTATGGTCTAGATACATCTTACTGATTGGACACAGTAGATGTTTGACCATCAGGTGCTGGGGGATCATAAGTAGTGATACTTCTTCTCAGGAAGTTCGCACTTGGTGATCTTTAGTAGTGAGATCATGAGGACTAACCCGCAAATAGGAACACCTCATGTTTTGGGTGTCATTGGATGTTATTATCTACGATCATGTGTAATGGTCTCCTAAATTGAGATCATTACCAATGTATTTCATTTGATTGCGTACTTTGATGCAAGACGAAAACCCTGGTAATGAATTCGTGGCGAGGTAGTTTGTGTCGGGTGCATCACTGGTGGCATGACATTGGTGGAATGGTCAAGAAAGGATTTTTCGCTTCCGGGTTATGGAAGTAATATATATCAGGCCATGATGATATGGATGGTAGTACCTTTATAAGACCTTGTATATATCAGTAAAGGGTAAATCCATCCAGTTAAATCAACAAAATATAAAGCAAGAAAAGGGAGATGACACGTGTGTGCATCCTTCTTTATGAGATATTATAGACAAAGATATTATATTACACAATACGTGTTCGTAGGTTGGTTTTCACTGCTGTGACAATCCTTGTTTCTTTAGGGGCCATGATGAGTTGCTAGATCCCACTCTTGGTCTTTGAATACTATTCATGACTATTGAAATAAGGTCCTAGAGGGTCTCACATAATAGCGTATTAAAGAATCTTCCCTATTCAGTTGAATAGGAGTTTTGTACATGGTGGGCTCTGCCACAGGGGTCCGGGATTTGTCCAAAGATAAACAATCACCAATGAAATAAATAAATTCAAATTATTAGAGTTTATAATAATAAGTATTGAATTTATTTATTAAATTTATTTATGAGTTTTAAGTAAATACATGAAAAATATTAATTGAAGAATAGTAAATTATTCAATGTTCAATTAATATTTATGGGAGTGAAGAGTCGAGTTAATGACTTAATTATTATCATGTAATATATTTTAATATTTTACAAGTAAGTGATAATAATATTTATGACTCATACAAGTAGTCGTAAAATGTCATTGATAGTGCGTTAAGTTTTCGAGGCCAGTGAGGCGATACCAAGTATTTTAATTAAGAAATATAAATAGAAGAGGAGGGGAATTTTCCATAAACTATTCATGGAGATTCTCTCTCCTCTCCTCTCTCCCACACTATAGAGAGAGATGCTCTGGATCCAAGGATCTCAGATGGAGCTCTCTCTCGGGCATCGCTAGAAAAGCGATGCGATGATTGTTGGAACGTCGAAGGTATCATCGATATTCCACGCTAGCACCCTGACTATGACAAAAGGTGCTCCTGAGGATTCCTTGAAGCACGTGTGGATGATCTAAAGGAATTCGGCTTCAAATTATTTGAGCAGCTATCACCAATGATGAGCAGACGTCGTGTACGACTTCATATCTAAACCAGGTATTTTACGGTTTATGTTTGTGCATAAAATCCTCCACCCGTGGTCCTCAGCTAAGACAGGGCTGCTCTTCTCCGATGCCGACAAGTTTACGTCGACTGTCAGTGGATTTTTTTAAAAAACCACCTGTTTGGGGCTTCCTCTGCATGCCCGGTTCCAAACATTAAGAGATTATAGTTGGTATCCATTTATAAGGCCGATGAAGGTGAGGGCATTGGCTCTCGGTGGAAACACGTTTGCGGTGAGATGGTCTACCTCTACAAAGATAGATCTAGTTCGGAATACCAGATCTGGTTAGATTCGGTCTTGGTGTGATGGCGCTGGAGATGGTTCGGTCCAGCAATGGGACCCGTCCGGTCTTCGGCTGTGTCTTCCTTTGCAGCTTCTCGGTGGTTCTCCCCCTTCAGCTTCTTCGGTGGATCCTCATTCTCATATGGTCATTCTTGGACATATTTTTTGATCGATTGATGCTACAGAACATTGGGTAGACTGGCACGAGGCGGTCTGCGGGTGGCTGGTGTCCACCAAGGCTGTCCGGTGAGGGAGGGCCAACGTTGACGCTGGTGGTCGGTCTTTGGGTTTGTGTCGGGCTCCTGTGTTGGCTTTGGATCACTTTTCTGGTCTCAGGCGTGTATTGGGTTCTCTCCATGAGACTTCGGGATACTGTATTAGGCTTTGTTGTAGGTTGATCGCTCTGGATCTACAGCATGTAATGGGTTTCCCATACCCAGTTTAAAATGGGGTTTATGTTGTGTTTTTCTTTTCTTAATAAAGGGGCTTGACCGCAACCCTTTTTATAAATCGATATAAAATGTAAAATATTAAAATATTGAAAAGATAATGTTGAAATACCATCAACCTATCAAATTAAATCAAGTGTTTTATATTATTTTAAACTTTATATCTTATGTTAACTCCCGATAAACATGTTTTAACCTTAATCACGATAACACATTTTTAATTTTTTTATGAATTATTATGGCCAAAAATCAAGGTGAACTTTTTAAATTATATTAATTATGGTTATTTAAAATATAAAATCAATTTTAGAAGATTCAATTTATTTAAGTGGCCAAAATTCATTTCAAAATAATCATGGAAAATGCAACAAAAACTGTTTTCAACAAAATTCATTTCTAAGCATAAAAATGTGTTTACCTTTATTACCTTCAAGGTAATAACCAATTTATGGATGTAAAAATATTTTATTTAGTATATTATCTAAAAATTTCACTAAAATAACAAATAAAAAGATATTAATTTAATTTATTATGATAAAAGCACATTGTGTGCATAAAATTAGTTTTTTAGAAAAATATATCTTTTTACCTTCAATTGGTTTAATTTTTATTTCTAATAAATTGATAAGAAATGAATTCATTTTACAAATGTTTAAATAAAAATTTCAATAATTTATTTATTACTATTCTTACCCACTAATCAAAAAACTAGGTGATTATTTTCACATTAAATAATAATATTTTAATAGTATACGATAGTTTGTTTAAAATTGGTGTTGCGTGTAAAGGAATTTATAAAATAAATATACTTTATTAAAGAAAAATATATTATTTAATATTTGGGTGTTATAAAACCCATAAACCATATGATGTGGAAACTACTATGTGAAATCAAGATATGAGGATAATTGGGTCTTCACCTATTATAATGTCACATTATGTTGATTATATGGATAATGAGTAGTTGATATTGATATCATCACAAGCCTCATACTAAGGTATGATCCTAATATAGAGGTTGAGATAAATCAAATTGATGATTTACTACATGGAATTCATTTCTTGATTATAATTATGTGTGGTGATCCTGATGTTTTATAGAAAAGTATCAGTTGGATGGTATTGGAATGATGTTTTTTGATATTGTGGACATTAGAATATATGATGCCTATTTTCTTGATGATATGTTTTTAAAGTAAAGGAAATGTGGTGGATGAAGATTATTTTTTCTCTGGGTATGAGAAACTCAACTTACTGATGGATCCTTGTTATTATTTTGACCATAGTTGATTTTTTTATAACTATAGATAGAATGCGTGTGCCATATGATTTAGATTATATTATTTGTTAGCTATAAATCATAACTTTTAGTGAATGGTTGTTCATTTTTTTAAGGTTTTTAGTGGCGATATTCAAATTAATAATGTGGAATAGCATAGATTATTGTATAGGACTATCCTATGATATCATATCTTGATTTCTTTAAGTATCTATGATATCTATTTTGGATTGAAATAATTAGATGGACTCCTAGACCAAGAAATATGAATGGAATTTTTTTGACTAATAACTTAACCTTTTTGTGTGTTAATTCTAAAAATAATTGATCTTAAACCATTCAAATATTAGTTTGATTAAATATTTAATGTTATGGGTTCAAACAATCATGTTGTTGTCATGAGTGATTGACATAACTATAAATACACAATTTTTTTTCAACGTTGTATATGAGTAGATGTGTCACATCCCACCTCCACTAATATACCTTCTAGAATGGTGGTTAACAAATGATTGACCCCTAAAGTCCACCTCTAATTTTTCGTGGGTTGATAACTGGTTTCAAGGTCTTAAATAACAAAATACGGGTGTCGTTACATTTTATAATCCCAGGAATGGTAAAAGAACCACCACTCAACACTAAAATTTATAAAAACAATACAATTTATAATCATAAAAATTAGTGTAATTTCATATAAACATTAAACAAAACGAGTCAAATACAAAAAAAATGAAACTGTTCCTAAGGAAGTAACCCTAACTTTTATGAGAAACTAAACCCCAAACTAGTATGTCTATCTTGATTGTCAACTCTATCTTGTAAATATTTAAAAAAGATATATAAAAGTAGGAGTGAGTATAAAAGTATAATTAATAGTTTCCTCACTAGAAACTATCATTCCAAGTTGAATAAATAAAACCAAAGTCTCGATTAATTAATTATTAAATTGACTCGTTATCTATCCCAGATCAACTAGTAGAACAACCTTACCAAGGCTCACTCAAAAAAATACACCTATAACTAGAATAATATACTAAATTATGGGAATATATCAAGAAAGTTATACACACCTACTTCCTCATTTATCCATTCATTATAACATCCCAACACCATACACCATTTCTCTCCTATGATTTCTATGTATATAGACCACAATATTATACCACATAATATAAGAAAAATATGTTCTATTTATAGTTTGTTTTTTACTTATGTTGTGACTTAAACTATCGCTATATAATTCAAAATATTTTCTCAAAACACCATAGTTTACTAAGTTTTATTTTAATTAGAATCCATTTTTATTAGTAGAGGGGTTTTAGAGCCACTTCTAATCCATAATTGGTAGTGGTTCTGAAACTAACTCTATAATGAACATGGTAGTTTAAATTATAGTATTATTATAATATTTAGTAGTAGTTAGCTTAGTTATATATTTTTATTTATTTTAGTGATTCTTATAACCATTCTGAAAATATTTCATGGTGGTTTAATATTGTATACTAGAACTTAGTAGTAGTTTAACAGTATGTATCTATCATTAAAATCACTACTAATGAAATTGATTTTTTTTAATTTTTTTAATAGTTTAAACTACTGCTAAAAACTAGAAATATATAAAAATAAAATGGGTACTTGAGTATAGTAATATCATAAATTATAACTAAAATATATTCAAAATGTATAAAATTTATTACTTTTAATAGTCAAATGAAAAAAGATACAATAATTTTAAACATTATATAATTTTTTTTTAAATGTATAAATATGATTGTATCAAAAAAATTATACAAAGGTATAATATAAACGTTTTGTTAAAAATATACAACATATTAATAGATGTATCCAACATAAACTATATCCATCTAATCCATGCTAGCTTCCCCTATATAATCCACACTTCTAATGTTCCTGTCGACTAACTGATGATACTTATTTTTGTCGGTGTTGTATTTGTTGTCATTGACTTAGTAGTTGATGAATCACTTAGTGTTAATATGTATTAGATAAGAAGAATAGCATGGAAGTATAATAGAGACCCTAGATTTTTTTAAAGTTGAGGTCCATCCAATTTTTTTGTTTCTATTGTATTTGTAATCAATGAATTAGTATGCGATGAATTATTTAATGTCAATTTTATTATAGAATATGAAGAAATTGTAAGTCTACTAGAGATCCCAAGAACGTTTTTGAAGTTTGAATCCATCCATATGGAGTTTAAATATGACATGATCATATTTGGAGATGAATTGTTGATGTTTAGATAATTTTTATGGATTCATTTAATGGCATTGGATTTCACGATTGAACAATTATCTATGTAACTCTTAAGATTTTTGAACTATTTCTAATGTTTTAACCATATGAAATAGGTGTTTGGATATTTTATGTTATTTCTATAATTATTGAAGTGATTTTTTTAAAGATAATGGAAACATTTATTTTCATGAAGATGTTTGAAGGCCATGAAAAAAAGAGAAAATACATTTTCAATTTTCATGAAGAATTATGTTAGAAAACTTATTTGAGTTATATTGAAGTACTTACTAATTACTAAGTACATATTTGAGTCGAACTTTATTAGAAAATTGGTCCAAACCACAACCAATTATGGGGTCCTCTAAACCACACATGTGGGACTCATGGGTTATCCCCATTAGAGAGGATTGACCTAACCAACCATGGGAGTTTGGTGAGAGAAGGAGAGAATAACTCCAAAAGAGAGCACACATGGTGTGATCATAGAACACATTTGGTGCTCGTGGACTATGAAATGGTGTGGTGTGACCAGTGTGGGTAGTGTTCACAATGTTGTGGGTGCCGAACCCCACTGTTAGATCGAGTTACTGATGGAATATATCTGTTTATTAAGAGGAGGCTGCACAAGTGAAAATGTATTGTGGATAAAGCTGATTGTGGGTACTCTTCACCCATTAAAATTAATATAGATATAATATGGTCCACTCTATCAAGAGTATCTCCATCATCCGATGAATTGTGAACAGTGTGTTCAACCTACAACTATTGAAGGAATTTAATGGGAGATTAAGGAAACTAGTCTCAATACTATAGTCTTTACAGAGGATCAATTCATCCATCTCCATTTATCAAACCAAGACATAGAAGACATGCTTGGAATCTTGAATCCATGCATACAGTTTCTTCTTTCTTGCATTCAATCATTTAATGAACCTAATTCAATGAATTATAATCATATTTACATAACATGGATATGTTGTATGAAGAAATAATATGATTTTCTATTTATTACATGATCATATAGTGAAAATAAACCTTACCATGTTGAAAATATTCAATATTTTGCGTGAAGAAGATAATAACATCCATTGTGTAATGGTTACATTATTTACAACCTTTATCACACAAATCTGTCAGTGATTGTCAAGTAGTTTTCCACTAAGTGTCACATAATCTAGTGAAGTGATCATGTGTATAAATAAAGTGAATTTATTATCCATTATAGTTCATAAAAATATAAGACATTTGGAATTGAAAATACTAAAATCTACACCGAGATATTTGGTTGTTTTAAGATATTTGGCTCTCTGTTTTTATTAGGAACAACTTTAAATTCAGAGGAGAGTTGAAATATCCTCCTATATAAATATCAAGGCTTAATTATAAGCGATTGTTATGAAAAAAAGAGTGTTCTCTGTAATATAGATACTATGTGTATGTATAACATGAAACAACTCTCATAAAGTGTTCTCATGTGATATGATTACACAAAGAAGATCCATGAAGCTCTATTGAGATTGTAAAGATAAAACAGTGAACCTCCTAGTTACATAATGGAAGATATTGTAAACTTTATTTTGTGAAAGAAGGAAGAATACTACAAGATATTGTATTTTGATGAATCAGAATAAGTTTCATTTTTGTTGTTCACATGTGGAAGTATAGGACGAAGTGCTAAACCATGTTTATTGACACAAAAAGAGGAAGGAGATGTCATGAATCCTACTACTTATAGAAAGTGTAAATTGTGATATCCCGTGGGCTATCCTTGTCATTTGAATTACTTATGTGAACATGATAGATCCACCATACATTCGTTTATGTGAAGAACAATTTATATCATGAGGTGGTAGTATGTTTGAAAAAATAAAGGTCACATAAAACCATCACTGTTGATCCTACAAACTCTTTTCATGTAGTAACTGAATTCCATGAATCATATATGTCACCATTGAAACAATACAATAGGTTGGAAGGAAAATCCAAGTATAATATTGAGGGTGCCTAAAATATTAAGGAATTAATATGAATTGAAACAAAAAATTATGTGCTAGGGTTTTCAAGATTAAGAAGCCCATGTAAGGTTTCCTACTTTTGTTAAGATAGTTGATTTTATTAATTGTACATGCATGATCAATAATTTGACACTATTATTTCTAACTTAAATTACATTTCAAATATATCTATGATATTTCGAGCCCATTACACATTGATATTATTATGATTAAAGAAGAATAAGAGGAAACATTTTTTATTCCTATATATATGAGATAGCCCTTTGATCTTGATGATATAGGGGTAGTGTAATGGATTTCTACACATAGGGGAATCTTATTAGAGTTACATGGTTTCTATCGATGAAAGGGTTTTTTTGACATTTCTGATCACCTCAAAAGGGGTAGAATAACATCCTTCATCATGTGCTTCTAATTTTATATTTTTATTTTACTTAGTTGGTTTAAGGATAACGAGTTTAAGGATATTCCCCTACTCATGATTTTATTGATAATAAAATAGAAATTTTTTATGAGTGGGATAATAGTCACCATTACCTGAGGATGTAGTCATCCACACTAGAGGTGAACCTTGTTAAGAATACTATTGTTATTTGTAATTTATAGTTCTATGTGCATGATTGATGATTATAGATGATGATAAGAAGATATAAATTTAATAAATTGGTGATGATTTTAATGAAATATATACAAATTTTGTAGTGATATATTATCATCCCACACTGGTTCACCCCTCTCAGTATGGACATCCTAAAGTGATCCTAACAATTGGTATTAGAGTGGTAGTTTCACACCATTTATTGGATTCTCTATTTTAAGTTTATTAGTAATTTTATATATCAATTATTAATTAATAATAGAATGTAAATTTTATTGGGTTGAATCTATTGAAGATTAGAATTCCATATCATTTGAAAACTTTCAAAATAGGAAGAAAAAAGACTTCAAGAAGGTGAAAAAGACATCCTTCTTGTGCAAAGAGACTGATGAATATATTCCCCACCACATTATTTCTAATTAATAAAAATCATTCATATAAGTTGAATATCAGTTAGTTCAATATAATAATAATGAAATTAACAATATTTCTACCTCAGATGTTGGTGAAGAGGTATCATATATGTTTTGCTAATATTTTACAACAAAATAACCATGAACTAATGGTAAAGATAATTCCTCAAAAAATGAAAGTTATATTGTTTAGAGGAAGAAATTTCAAGAATATATCAACCACTTTAAAGAAAAATATAATAAAATAGAGTGTGAATTAGAAAAAATAGGGAAAACATGTATATATCTCACTAAGTAATGGAATTCAAAAAATATAAAAAATCAAAGATCATAAAGACTAATTTTACAATGTTGAGAAGGATTAGCATGAGGAGATCCTAAATAAATATCAGGCCACTAAGAGACTTGAAAAATTACATGAACTAGATGAGAAATAAAAGAAAATAATTGATGTCAATAATGATCTACTTAAAACCAAATTAAATAAGATCAAATAGACTGATAGTATGGTATAAGAGAAGAAAAAATTACGTGACATTAAAGTTGTAAAGATCATGGAATAATTTGAAGATAGATAATAGTTATTAGAGAATGAGAAATTCATCATAAATATAAAATATCTAGAACTTGGATTCCGAATGTAATGTTTTAAAAATGTTTGTGGTGAGTCTTCAAAACAATTTTGAAGAAGAGCTATTACTATAAGCAATGCTACCACACATACTTATAAGGATGAAAATTATCTTAAAATAACTTTATCTAGTTAAAAGGATATAATGAAATTATCTAATTTTCAATATCAATAAGTAGTTAAGAAAAGGTGTTCAGTATATATCTTTAAATAAACTTATCATTATTCTATTTTTTTCTTACTATAGGTTCAAAATCAAAACCAATGTAAAACTGGATAAATAAATATAATTAAGTGCTTATCACTACATCTGTAGTGAATAAAGGTAAGAGTTAAATGATTTATTTTCCCAAATAACCCCATAAGAATAATGAAAATAAATATATTTAGTAAGAATACAAATCTATAAAATTATAGTTTCAAATATGAGATAATGATTTTTATTGATATTGTTAGTGCGGTAAAATATTTAGGCACAACCCATCTAATTAGTGGTATAATGTGATAATGTCAAAAAATAAAAGGATACCACCATCAAGGGGATAAAACAATTAAAGGAAAAAATAAAATAGGTGAAATGAAATAATATAATTGTTATAAAAATATTTAAAAGTTTGTAGAATCTAAGTCTTATTTTCAATGGAAGTGGTCTTATGAAAGGCGCATGCATGAATAAATCATTCATGCATGAAAGTAAAATAGGCCAGATGAAAAAAACACATGAGTTAAATAATAGAGAGAATCCTATTGTGGGAAATATAAGATGAAAACAATTCCCAATAAGTTTATAAAGATTAAAATAAATTATAATATATGTGGTAAAAAGAATAAGAATGATGTGAAAAGTAAAACTAAGAATAGTAAGAAGTGTGATACACTAAAAGAATAATCTAATTCTTTTTTGAAATAAGAGGTCACACTATGGATAATTTTTTAAGTAAAATGACATAAAAATGAATGGAAGTAAGATCAATAAACAAAATAGAAGGCCAGTCTAATAGAAAAATAGATGGACTAATGTGGTAAAGTGAACACCTAAGAAGCCACATAGATCTACCAAGTATCTTGTGCATATTCCAAATAAAACAGTAGTAATTTTCCAAGATAATGTCAAAAGTGTAAGGAAAATTTAATAGGAGAAGTATATAAAAGAATATAAATGGGAATAAGATATCTTATATAATGAAGCTGAATTTCATGAGAGGTTTTCAAGAAATAATGACCCGAAAATTTTATAAGTACCATGAAAATGGTGCAAGAAAGATTTAAAAATTTATGATGAATGTTGGTTCATAACTCTAGATGAAGAAGGAATACTGAAAAATATTTAAAAATCTCTTGGTGATGAATGTGGCATGATGGATAATGTGAGAAAAAACAATTACATACAAATTTCTCTCAAAATAAAGTAGAGATTCAATGATGACCAAAACTAGAAATAAATTAAAAAAAGTCATCATGAATAGTTCTCCATCACATGGAGCATAAAATAAAAGAGTCTCATGATTGAGAGGTAAATCATAGTCTTATTTCTCCAATTAAAAAGTAAAAGAGATCCACCTTGTTCTCATATACTTTGTGTTTGTCCATTACTTGTAGGAATTGAAGGTGATGCACATATTTAGGGGGATAATAGAATTAAAGAATAAATATTTTCAAATCTACAAGATGGAATATTCATTTAAATATTTATAAAAGAAACTATAATTATTTGATCAATTTTTTTATCGTGAAAATTATTTGTTGTAAAATATCAGAGACCAATATTGATGAATATGATCAAGCTATAATAACAAATTAAAAAAAATTGAAGTCACCATCATTGATGAACAAAAAAAAAAGATACATCTTGATAAAGTGAATCTAGAGATCATCCCTTAAGGGTGAGTATCCAAAGAAGTTCCCATAGTCTTATATATCATCCAGAATCTTACATAACTAAAAGGTACTTTTTCTGAAAGTCATTGATAAGGTATGTGTGTTCGTTCTCTCATCCATATTAAAAAAATATAAAAAAAATTCTATTTAATGGGGTTAAATTAAATGAATCAATGAAATGTACAAAAGAATCTTAAAGAAGTTGTAGGACTGGTTTCAAGAATATAACATTCCATGTATACCTGAATCTTTTTAATCTGTGTATTGAGATGAGTGCACGATTTCAAGTTGAATTTTTATTGAGAAAAATATGTAAATAAGTGGTATCAGATAATTTCAAATTTCATTTTATCAATTGGTATCAACTAATCACTATCAACCTTGAATTAGTTGAACAACCCCACATGAAAGATATAAGTTGTGGTATCTTATTTAATATCATATTATGAATTGAGAATGGAAACTTTTGATGTATAAATTGGGGCCTCTTGTTTTTTACACCTAGTTAGAACAAGTATACTTAGAGTGGAATAAATTATAGCACATTAATTAATAAATAAGTGATGCCATCATCTCTTAGGTACTTTCAATTTGTTATCAATAAGAGGGAGAGAAGAATAAAATTATATGTGAAAATTGAATGAACATATTCACATGTAACTTTATATTGGTATTTAAAATAAGTGCAAATAGGGATATTAACAATCATACTTTATGTTTGGGTTGTACTTATTGTTGATGATTTATTAAGTGAATAATTACTTAATTTCAATATTTATTGGATAACAATAATATATTGAATTCTACGATAGGTCCCAATCCTGTTTCTAAAGTTGAGTTCCATCCATACTTTGTGTTTGTGTTATATTTGATATCAATGAATTATTATGTAATTGATCACTTAATATTAATATATATTGGAGAAGAAGAATATATTTTAAGTCCCCTGGGGATCACAATCATGTTTCTAAATATTCATTCCATTCACAACAATTTTAATGGTCACATGATCATATTTTGAGTTGAAGTGGGGATTCTTAGAGAATTGTTAGAGATTTATTAAATGGAATTGGATGTCATGGTTGAAAAATTCTCCATGTAATTATGATCATTGTGGAATAATTCATCATCTTTTATACAAATAAAATAGGTGTATGGAGACTTTATATTATTACTAAAACTACAAATGTGAATAATTTTTTGAAGACCATTAAAATAGTTATTTACATGAAGAAGTTTGAAGGTAATGAAATAAGATATTTTTTTGAATTTTTCATCAAGAATTATTTTGGAAAAAGTATTTGAGTTAAGTGTAAGTAATTAGTAAATAAAAAGTACATATTGGAGTGGGCCTTTATTAAAAAATTAATCCAACCCAAATCCAACCAAGGATCCCCTCAACCACAAGTGTGGGACCCATGGGTCAACCCGGTGGGAGAGGATAAAACTCGCTAGCCATGGGTGAATGCTGTGATAAGGTGAGAATAAAACCCATAGAGAGCGTGCATGGTGTGCACATGGTAAACTTGGGGTACCCATAGACTGTACAATGGTGTGGAATGGACTATATGGGAAGTGCATGTGGTGTTCCGAGTGCCAAATCCCATTACTGGCATGATCTAATGATGTCACTGAGTTTTTTATTAGGTTGATTCCAAAAAAGTACAAACTAAAACTAGGAAGAAGCTAAAAATTGGTATTATTCACCTATTATAAAAGATACACATATAGGTTGGGCCTCCCAATCAAGTGCATCTCTGATGTACGATGAATATAGAACATTCTCTTTAACCTTATACATTTGAAGGACATGCATGTGAGCTTGAGAAAACTGATCTTGACATTCCAGAGTTTAAAGAACACCAGTCAAGGAATCTCTATTTAAAAAAATGAGACACAAAATACATGTTCTAAGTCCTGAATCCATGCATGAAACTTTTTGTTTCATGCATGCCATAATTCTAGGAACTTAATAAGGAAAATGATAATAGAAGTTACATGGTATATATATTATGCATGAATCCATCACAATATTTTATATGGATTATGTGATTTCATAGTGGCAATCAATTATGGCAAGCCAATATTCATAATGTTATCACAAAAAAAATAGTGTAACCTTCATCGTATAAAGGTTCTTTCATTTTATCCTTTATTGTATGAAGATGAAAGTGATTTTTGAGTGGTTTTCCACCGTGCATCACATGATAAATAAAAATTATCAATCAGAGTAATCACATGAATAATTTATCCTTTCTAATACATGAAAAATATGATACTTTTGGAATTTGAAATACCCAAAGGTATATTATGAACTTTGAGAATATAATGATCTTTGGATTGATGTTTTTTATCAAGAAAGACTTAAAATTTAGAGGAGAGACAGTGAATCCTCCTTTATAAATACCAATTCTAGATGTTAAGAGAATGAGATGAAAAAAAGAGAGTTCTATACAATATAAACAGTCCATATAAACCCACATGAAATAGTTCACGTGAAGGGTTCTTATATACTCTGATAACGTGATGGAGATCCATGATGATCTTTTGATCTTGTGGAGACATAATTTTGAACCTGTCAGTTAAATGAAGGATAAAATCACATTATTTTTTATACAAAGAAAATAAGAAGGCTGTGAACTAACTTATATGTATGAAAACTATGTTTTTGGTTCATTTTTCAATAAAAGAAGTAGAGGAAGAAGTGAGAACACATGTATATTGATATATGAAGAGGAACAAGATATTATAAATTAAAATTCTTTTGGGATGTGGAAATTTAGAAACCCCATAGGCTAACATAGTCACATGAAGTCCTTACATGAAAAATATTGAGCCACTATGTATTAGTTTGTGGAAATCACAATTGAGATCATGGGAAGGAACTGTGTTTTAGAAAAGACTGGTCATGTAAAAACTATACCACTACACCTAAAAAAATATTTTAATGAATTATATTCATTCTATGAATCCTATGTTTCATAATTAAAATAATAAAATAGTTTTTTAAAAAAAATCCACAAATAAGATTGAGGATTCATGAAAAATTAAGGCATTAAATAGAATTGAAACAAAACATTAAATATCAAGAAAAATATCTTTTATGTTCTAGGGTTTATTAGCTTGATAATCCACAACAAAGTTTCCTAATTTAGTGAAGATACTTGATTTTATTAATTTCACATGCAAGATTTAGAATTAGACATTGTGATTACTATATTAAATTTCATGTTAAAGATCACTTTGATATTACTAGTCTATTGCACATTGAAATTATTCAAACTAAAGAAGTAGAAGAAGAGGTAGAATTATTTTATTGTTTAATGTCTGAGAAAACCTTTTTATTGTGGTGAAGTAGATGCATACTAATAGTTTTATTCACATATATTAAGATAATTGGTGTTTATTGGTGTCTATAAAATAAGACTTATTCTACATTGTGGTTCACTTCAAAAGGGGAAGGAAGATATCTGAAATATTGTGCTTCAATGTTTAATCATTCATTTTACATAGTTGGTCCTAGTAGAATAAGTTTAAGTACATTCAATTTCTATTTATTTTCTTGATAATAAAATAGAAGTTGTGTGTGGGTGGGATAATAACCACCATACACCAAGGATGCAGTCATCCACAATAGAGGCAAACCTCATAAATAATCCTAGTGTTCTCTCTGCTATATAGTTTTATGTTCATGCATGATTATTATAGGTGAACATAAAAATATATCCATTTACTAAACACATAACATTTGTAAAGTAAGGGAGAAAATTTTAAAGTGATATAATGTTATCCCACACTGATTCACACCCCTCTCAGTGTGGTCATCCCAATGTGATCTAAACACAAACAGCCTTTGGAACATCCAATGCCTTTGTTAAATGGAACTTTAAATATTAATTATTTTTTATTAAATTTTGTGAATATAAAATATATTTAAAAAACTATAATAATAATATAAACATATTAAAATAAATGCAATAGAATCAATACTTCACGTAACAAGAATGAAATATTTGGAGGAATTCTGCAAACTATGCCATGAAATAGATCTTGAAAAATAATTATACATAAATTTGGTTAGAATATGAAATTCCATAAACTAAAAATATTTATTTTTAATTACTTTTATAAAAAATCATAATCTTCCATGCAATGATATTTTTCCTCCAATTATGGCATGTGATGAAAAATAACATAATCTCACATACTAATTTCCCCAAGATCTGCCCCCACTTTCCTCCAACATCATATGTAGGTACCACTTTCATGTAATATGAATAATTTGTATAAATATATAATAAATTACAATTAAAAAGTTAAATATTAAATAAAAATCATAGTCACCCTCTAATACCCTTATGACGGTAATTGTGATACTACATTCTTATTCGATGATTACTCCTCAACTCCTCCATATGAACCCCACATCCCTGAAGCATAAGACATAAATACCATGGTATTTTAATGAAATTTAACAAGTATTTTTGTTGGAATGAGTACATATTTACAAATGAAAATTAAAATCAACACTTTTAGATATAAAACCATTTTGTGAGAAATTATAATAAATGTGTCTATACTAGAAAACTATATTGAAATTTATATTTTTTGTCCAAATTTATTTTAAATACCTAAAACTGTTTATTTTACTTGGACTTGAGATATTTTATAAGTGGATAAGCCTATATTTATTAACTCAATTTGATATATTTGATAGAATTTTTATTGGGTTTTTTTGATAGTGTATCAAGAGTGAGAATTAGTATTTAGGTGATGATTGTGGGACTATATATTATGGTAAGTAATAACTTATAATATAGAGATCTATATGTTATATTGAAATAGGAAAATAATTTATTAAGTATTTAGAAAAGTTTTTTGGTAGATTATTTGTATGTTTTGATCTTTTTGTAAAATTATTAGAGATAAGTATTGAAAATGTAAAGGGGAAATATCAAAAGTAGGGATTATACCCAATGAACATGGGGGCGTATTTGATGGGTCTCATGAAATTAGAAGAATGTAAGACTTAATAATATCTTTAAATCATTTAGTTTTTGAAATTAATTCATCTAAAAAGAATATAAAACATTTTATATTATGATATACAATAAAAAAAAGAAACTATATTGAAAATGATGTACATAGATTAAATAAATTCTAGTATTCTAAATAAATAAATAATAGATAAGTAAAAGGAAGAATGGGTATAAAATAAAATAATTCATTATTTAATATATTATTATTATACTTCACTGTTAACATGATTTTATCATCCTAACTTTCCCTTAATCATATTGATCAATCTAATATTGTAAGTGGTGTATATTTTCACCAAATGATTCTAAAACTTCATCCCTGATAACATAAAAATTTTTTAGCTTGAAAGAGACTATAACACTTCACCATTCATTGAATCTATTATTCATATAATAAACCATTTTGGATTTTGAAGCCACAATATATGAATTTTTTTCTTCACTCTCACCAATATCTATCAACCAAGATAAGTTGACATAGGTAAATTGTAATGCATATTTTATTATGCCATTATAAATATTAACCGAACTGAATTTTCATATCAAAAACTGAAAATATTTGATTAGAATTAAATATCATAATGTTAATCAAAATTTATATAGTATGCCAACCATGTGAATTTAGTGAATATGTGAGTATTTTGTGTTTTCTAACCTTCTTTATGAAAAACTATACAAAAATTGAGTCCATTATTATTATATGAAATTAATCTCCCACAGTACTTCAAAATTCCAAAAGATAAATATTTTCAATCATCTAGAACCGTATCTCTTTCTTCAAAACTCATGATCTACATGTATAAATATAAAATATTATTAGTTAAAAAGATAATTATATAAATATATTATGAAGATGAAATTTACTGTGATTTTACCTGACGCTAAAAGAAATAAATAATATATTTTTCAATGGATTTTATTGTCACTTTCATGTTTAATGTAAGAATATGTTGTAATATCTTTGTCTTTATCTTAAATTCTATAATGGGAGAATCTGTAATATTACTATTGAGTTTTAAATAACTATGTTCTTGTATGATGTATTATTATATTAATGAAACTAAATATATTTTTTTCAACTTGATGACCTCAAGTTGGAATTCTTTTTTATTTACTGTATGATTGAAATTGATTTGTGTTATTTCCAACTTGGATAACTTGATTAAATAATTATTGGGTCTAAATCATTCAGCATAAAAGAAGATTATAAATCTATTAATTTGGATAATTTTAGAAATAAACCTAGAAGGATAACTCAATGAAACGTTTCAAAGGGAGCTAAGCTGTAAATGAAAGGATGATCCCATAGAGTGAAAATTGCTCCACAAACAGCCACTCCGTATGGAATTATAATGCTTCAAAAATAACCCCATGAAAAAATCATTCATTGGATGATGTGGTATTGTAAAACCCCAAGATTTTGTTTTTATTTTTTGTGTCGAATTAATTTAACTTTTTTTGTTATTTTTTATTTCATGAAACACTAAATATAGTTTTTCTATATTAAAGAAGTAAGTTTGGCTTGCATTATAAAAAATACCAAGTTAATTGTGCACTAAATGAAAAACTTAGATTATCTTTTGGTACATGAAACACTATGATTGTCTTGTATTAAACACAATACATAGTCCCTTTGATATCTTTCATTCCATGCAAGGTCATTTTTGACCAACTACAATATACTATTAATATGATTATTAAAATATTATTATAGCTACTACCTAGACATTATAATGGAAGTTATGAATAAGACTAAATAAATTTAGAAAATATTTTCTACGCATTTATATAAAATGAATCCATTTTTATCAATGATTTGGAGTGAATATAAGAACTATTTTAAAATAAAGATATTACTTTTCCAAGAAAACTATTTTTCTATGAACATACACAAATTTATATCAATAAATTAAAAAATACAATTTTGATTAATGTTTTCAATAAAATTTATATATTATATATTCAATCTATTTTTTTATACCCACCCAATATATTTTATTGGTATAATATAAGAATAAATCCAATTTTATGACTAAAAAGTTGTTTATTATAAAAGGTAATTTTACAACCTTTTAATGGAAAAATGATATTAATCCTGATTTTTGACACTTTTAAAATTGGATTGGACAAAATAAAATTAATTTTTGAAAGAGGAACATAACAATTCGATTAGGGTGATTTTTTGGTATCTTTGTTTGATGTTTCATTTTTTGATGAATATTGAATAATACATAATTTTAATTCAAAAATGCCTTTTCATCCACTTTATTGATAAGGTTAAAATATGTTTTTTATTGGATTTAAATTTTAATTAGATAAATTATACATCAATTAATATAATTTAGGCCATTTTATATAATTTTACATTGATGTTGGATATCAAAACATTCCAAAATTTTAAACATTTTTGCTTAAAAGCCTGTTGTCAGTACCTGTCTGTGAGATTAAATTTAAATTAATTTCTACCACTACTATGATTTGAAATTGGAAAATTTAATTAAATATTTTTAATCATAACAATATCTATTTTCTAATACATTCAACCTTTTTTTTACCAAAAATATTAGTGAAATTGATCAAAATTAATTACAATAATTAAGAGAAAAATTAGCTTAACAAATGACTAAACCATAGAATTAAGACCAATAATGACCTAGAATATTTTAAAAAATACATATTATGTCCATATTTAGATCATAAAACCTCTATTTATCCATAATGATTCATTTTAAATTTTTATGGACAAGTAAATCACAGGTAGCACTCAAGCCTTTTCAAGAATACCTAATGTTTACTTTTCCACACTTATAAAAGGCCTCATATCCTCCCCAATATTTACACCTCTGAAGAAATTTTTATCAGCAAAAACCTACATAAATTTCCTCCCAAAATCCCTCTCTTTATTCTATAAGAATACTTTTGGTAATAAATCCATCCACATGAATCCCTTTATTGAAAACCAAAAGGAGTTACCCAAAGAAGATACAACATCCTTCCTCAAGATATTTTGTTTTATTTTCATTTTCCACAAATGTTATTATTATTATTACATTATTATATAATAACAAAAATATCCTAAATATACTGATATGTGTTTATTCTATGGGTTTGACCTAAAATTACACACACTTCCATCATATGGGTAATGAATGTATCGTTCTTGTGTACGACGAACTACCACCTCATTAAATGATGTTGTTCATTTTCCTTTACCACATATCATGGTTGAGAATTGTGACAGAAACTATGTTTTTGTTTGTTTTATATGTTATTTATGATTTATTTATGCTTCTTTAATTATTATATAAAATGTTCCTTTATTCTTTTAATTTTGTGCAAATATGATAAATTCATTTGGGGAAGTGTGGACTATCACCTCCACAAAGTGATGTGATGATTCACACTCTACATGGAATATATTAAGAATGAGTTTTGTAAATTTATATGACATGTATGAAATAATAATTCTACTATAATTATTACATATATACACACACATATATTTCATTTACTTTATTTTATTCAACATGGTAAGAAAAAGGGAACGACGTTCATACGTACATACAACCTACCGACTCCAAGAATGATGTATTTAAATTTCCATTTAAATATTTCATAGATTATTATAAATACCTAAATACTGAATATAAATTAAATTTATATAATGGTTTAAATTATTTAAATCATTATATAATTATAAGGATCTAAAATATAACAAATCAAGACACATGTATAAAACAAAGGGGATATTAACCGAAACATAACCTTAACATGGAAGTGTTAATAAGAGGGTAATATAAAGTCATATATGGAATTATATATAATAATATGGTTCTATGTTAGATTTAAAACAAACTTATATTTATTATAAAGGGGTTTTAAATGTGTATAATGAAATACAAGACTCATGGTAAGGGGTTTCTCGTCTGACTTTTATTTTCGTGTGATTTATGTATTATTCACCACTCATTTATTTTGTGTAGTGTATATAAATACCATGAATGTGTTATGTGATTATTATAATTAGATTTATGGTTATTTACTTATCTATTATATGATATTTGTTTCATGGAGTTTATGGTTCAAAAGTTACCAAATCAGTAAAGTAATTTTGTCTCAATTTTCTTTCTTTGAGACACATGCTATGTCATGCACCTATATTTTTCTATGAGGTGTATAAAATTACTTTTGACAAGTTATACCATGAATATAGTTATTTTAATGATATTTTATGCTTCATGTAATGTTATTATTTCCATATTATTATGATTTAATGTAACCTAAGTGGTAGCAATTTATTGCAACAATCTCATCGTTTATCGAGATTGTTTATGATTATGATTCAATTGATGAAATATTATGATCCATATCTCAATAAAAATAATGAATGTTATTAAACTATGGATATAACTTATATATTAATGTAATAGTACCATTTTACACACTTTTTTACTTAAGATAAATAAGAAAATATTTTTATGAAAATCTGACTTTATTTATTCTTTCGATAAAAAATATCTGTTCTTTCAAAACCATATTTTCTAAAAGAGTTTTAAAAAATGTTTTAATATTATAAAATGATATTTAAAGGATATTTTTACACATGTTTTACCATTTAAGAAAATTGTTTTAAAAGGAATCTTCTTGTCATTTTCTGATCCAGGCACTTTTTTAAACATTCAAGGTGAAAAAGGAATGTTCACATGTACAGACTTACCCTTCGTCAAGAATTTCATTTACCTGAATAATTATTTGTATCTTTAGAGGGTTATTTTTAATGAAATTGTTTTTTTAACAGTAATTTGTTTTGAATTTAAAGTGGTATGCAACTAAAAAGCTTTTCAAAAATGTATTATGTTTAAAATATGTTTTAAATGATTTTTAAAGCTTCATTTATCTGTTTTCAAAAGATTGTTTTAAAAGAAAATAATTTAAATGATTTAAATATTTCTTAATGAGATTTCATGGTGTTTTAGAGAAAAGGGGTTTCAAAATGTTTTCAAGTTTCATTTATTAGTTTTCAGAGGTACTTTAAAAGGAAAAGTTATAAAAAATGATTCATGCTTTAAAAAGCATTTTATAGAAGAAAAAGATATATTCCTAAAAAAATATTTTAAATGAAATTGTAAATATTTGTTTGTAATAAAATGATTATTAAATAGTTTTATAAAAATGATTTTAAAATAATGTTTATTTTACTTAATAATTGTTTCATGTGATCTTTCAAAATCCTTCTCCATCTAAGATGGCATAATTTTTTTGTAGTTTTGATTTATTGAAGATATAATCCAATAATACAATTCATATTCTTTATTGAATGGTTTATGTTTTTATGGAATGATATTTATGACACCCATTTCTGTTTCATGGGTTATATTATTATGAAACCCTCTTATTTTCATAGGTTATACTTTAATTAAATTATTATGAAGCCCATATTTTTCAACAGGTTAATATATGAATACATTTTTATAACACCCATTTTATTTCCTAGGTTATGATATGATTATATATTATTTTCTTGTAGATGAATATATTATTTCAGTATGGTTTGGGTGTAACCTATATGTCCCTCCAATGCATTGGGTAAAGATCTATATCTCACGATATAATGATGGGAATCATGTCAATGGTATTGATGCACTATGGAAAGATGGGGAAACATGATCCGCTATGAAGGTTGGGGAAACCTGATACACCATGGAAAGATTGGGAAACTAGATCCACTATGAGAAGATTGGGTGACCCAATCCACTACCAGAATATGGGTAAACCCAATATATTATGGGAAGATGGAGAAACCTGATCCTTTAAAAGGAAAGGACTATGATTGGGGATGGTGGTGTGTCCCCCTAGCTGGTGTAGTCTTTATGATGTGAACTAATATGCTTTTGGAAATGATCCTTGAATTATAGTGAATGATATTACATGTTTATGTGTTCACCACAAATTATATGTCTTATGCCTTTGATGTGATTTCATGGTTAATGTTCTTGTTTATATCATGATTAATGTCTCGTGAACTAACAATCATTGTACCATGTCTCATGATTATGATTGTTTTATACAGGGTATGATATTTAAATGTTGTTCTCATGTTCTTATACACTTATGGTCATGTTATTCTTACAAATTTCCTTTATTTACCCTTAATGATCATTTGAGATCACCCCTTTCTTTTGTTTCCTTTCCCTAGGTTATGAAGAAAGTTTTTAAGTAGAAGTAAAAAAGGGGGATATCTTTAAGGTGGATATTGGATATTGTTCAAAAAAATGAGATGAATATGTTCCAAGATTCCAAAGATAGTAAAATATTACAATCCTCAGGAATGTAATTACAAGAAAACAGGGCATTTGAGCACTGTTACCTATAGCGACCACCAATGGCGGTCGATAAGCCTCCTTAAAAAAATAAGGGGCTTCCCCCCCCCTCTCCACTTGATCGTGCCCCCCCGAACCCTTCCCCCCCCGTCGCCCACGCCCCCCCCCACCGCCGCGCGCCCTCCCCGCCGACGCGCGCCCTCCTCGGCGCCCCGCCCTCCGCCGACCCGCCATCCGCCGGCCCGCCCTCCGCCGGCCCGCCATCCGCCGGCCCACCCTCCGCCGGCCCGCCCTCCGCAGCCCCACCCTCCGCCAGCCCACCCTCCGGCCAGCCACCCTCCGGCCGCCCTCTGGCCGCCCTCCGGCCGCCCTCTGGCCGCCCTGCGGCTGCCCTCCGACCGCCCTCCACCGGCCCGCCCTCCTCCGGCTGTCCTCCGCCCTTCGGCTTCGGCCGCCCTACGCCCTACGGCCGCCCTGCGACCTCCCTCTGCCCTCGAGCCTCCCGCCACCCGCCTCTGGCAGCCCTCCGACCGCCCTCTGCTGGCCCCTCCCTCCTCGGCCGCCCTCCGCCCTCCGGCTCCGGCCGCCCTCCGCCCTACGGCCGCCCTACGGCCTCCCTCCACCCGCCTCCGGCAGCCCGAAAGCCCTCGGGAGCCCTCCGACAGCCCTCCGGCCTTCGGCCTCCAGCCCCTACGGCCTCCGACCTCCGCCCTCGGCCCTCCGCCCCCTCGTCCCTCCCCCCAGCACCCCGAACACCCCCCCCCCCCGCACCCCGCCAACCCCCGTCCCATTCGTTTTCGTCCCCTCCCTCGCCGCACCACCACCACCCGTCCCCTCCTTCACCATCCCCTCCCTTGCTGCACCAGCTCCGGCTCCGGCTCCCCACCGCTCCTCTCCCTGAAAGCACCGCCGTCGGCTCCCCTCCCTTCCAGGTTTGTAGCGCAATCAGGTATGACATGGGCTTTCACTTACATTATTATTTTATAAATGGTTCACAAAAAATTAGTTAGTATTTATTTTAAATATATTTGATATCAAAAATGAAAATGTAATAAGTCTTATGTAAATGTTTGTTATAGGGATCTTATTATGGATAAGAGTTGGATTGATCTTCCAAATCGAACATCTAGAGAGTATTTCAATGGAATTATGCAATTTATGGACTTCACGAGAGGATTTGGAAGTGACTATATTAGTTGTCCATGTAGAAAATGTGCTAAAAGATATCAATTCACACGAGATATTGTGAGGGAGCACCTTTTCTTTAATGGATTTCTGAAAAATTATAAGTGTTGGACTCGTCATGGGGAAGAATATGTTCGTTGTCAAAATACAGATGCAACTCAGATGGATGTTGATGCAAGGATGACTGATCCAATGCATGAAATACTTACTGAAATGGTATGTGGGTTTGATCCTGAAGGCATTGACATCCAGAATCCTGAGACCGGTGAGATAAATCTTCGCTCTGGTGCAGATCGTGATTCGAGGAGGTTTTATGAAGCACTTGATGATGGGAAAACAGAATTATATCCTAGATGTACTTCTTACAATAAACTGTCGTTTATCGTGGAGTTGTTGCATTTGAAGACTTTGAATAATTGGTCAGACACATCATTCGACATGCTTTTGGTTTTATTGAAAAAAGTTCTTCCTGTCAACGCTAAGATTCCTGAGTCGTATTACTATGCTCGTAAGTTGACAGAGAACTTAGGTTTTACATATGAGACCATAGATGAATGTGCAAACAACTGTATATTGTTTAGAAAAGAAACTGCCCATTTGGATATTTGTACGGTTTGTGGTGCTTCCCGGTGGAAAGAGAACAGGGGAAATAATACTCATCAAAGTCAGATTGCGATACAGGGGAAACCGATTTCCGTAAAGCAAATGCATTACTTTCCCCTTAAACCCAGGTTGAAAAGATTTTTTATGTCATCTAAAGTTTCTAATTTAATGAGATGGCATGCAGAAAGAGTTCATGAAAGTGATATGTTAACCCACCCGGGAGACTCTCATGCATGGAAGGAATTTGATAAGAGACATCCCGACTTTGCTAAAGATGTTCGTAATGTCCGATTGGGATTGGCAGCAGATGGTTTCAATCCATTCAAGTCTATCGTTGGTGCAACTCATAGCACATGGCCCGTGGTGTTCGTTCCATATAATCTTCCTCCGTGGCTTTGTATGAAGCAACAATTTATATTACTTTCCACTCTTATTGATGGACCTAAAATTCTGGGGGATAAGATTGATGTTTACCTTCAGCCATTGATTGATGAGTTGAATGAATTTTGGGGCGATGGTGTGATGACTTATGACTGCGAAATGAATGAAATGTTCAAACTGCATGCTGCTTTATTGTGGACAATCAATGACTTCCCAGCTTATGCAAATTTATCAGGCTAGAGTACGAAAGGGGAATTTGCTTGTCCTTGTTGCAATAAAAGTAAAAAATCTCTATGGCTTAAACATTCCAAAAAATGGGCATACATGGGTCACAGGCGTTTTCTCCCTCCTCAGCACAGATTCAGAAAAGACAGAGTGACATTTGATGGTTCTAGAGAGTTCAGCCCAGCACCAAAGATCATGACAGGAGTCAAAAAGTTATCGCAGATTGAGGAAGAAAACATCCGCACGGTATATGAAATTCAGGATTTGGTGGCTCCTCCAGTACGTAATATTCGTGCCGTTTGACCGCGGCGGCCGGAAACACGTTTCTGGAGCCATAAAACACCAAAACGGCGTGCAACGGTCGAATTCGGAGAAAACGTGCTTCGAACGACCTGAAACCGCACGAGAACGATAGGAATATTATTCCTGAGATGCAGGAGGAGGTGGCACGTCCATCGGACGTGCGGTGCACTCGGCACGACCGAATGTGTCGTTTTCAGCAGCGCGGCGCGCGCTGAAATGGCGCTTTGGGGGGTCAAAACCACCCGAACGACCTCCGAATGCCACGAAATCCCACAAAAACAGCCGGTGCGTGAATTGTGAAATTTTTGGGCAGACGACATGTCATTTGGAGGTGCCGTTTGACCGCGGCGGCCAGAAACGCGTTTCCGGCACCATAGAACACCAAAACGGCGTGCGGCGGTCCAATTCAGAGTAAACGTGCTCCGAAAAACCTGAAACCGCACGAGAACGATAGGAATATTATTCCTGAGATGCAGGAGAAGGTGACACGTCCATCGGACGTGCGGTGCGCGCGGCACGACCGAATGCGTCGTTTTCAGCAGCTCGGCGCGCGCTGAAATGGCGCGTTGAGGGGTCAAAACCACCCGAACGACCTCCGAATGCCACAAAACCGCACAACAACAGCCGATGCGTGAATTGTGAAATGGTCGGGCAGACGGCACGTCAATCGGAGGTGCCGTTTGACCGCGGCGGCCGGAAACACGTTTCTGGAGCCATAAAACACCAAAACGACGTGCGGCGGTCGAATTCGGAGCAAACGTGCTTCGAACGACCTGAAACCGCACGAGAACGATAGGAATACTATTCCTGAGATACAGGAGGAGGCGGCACATCCATCGGACGTGCGGTGCGCTTGGCACGACCGAATGTGTCATTTTCAGCAGCGCGACGCGCGCTGAAATGGCGCATTGGGGGGTCAAAACCACCCGAACAACCTCTGAATGCCACGAAACCGCACGACAACAGCCGGTGTGTCAATTGTGAAATGGTTGGGCAGACGGCACGTCATTTGGAGGTTCCGTTTGACTGCGGCGGCCGGAAACACATTTCTGGCACCATAGAACACCAAAACGGCGTGCAGCGTTCCAATTCAGAGAAAACGTGCTCCGAAAAACCTGAAACCGCACGAGAACGATAGGAATATTATTCCTGAGATACAGGAGGAGGTGGGATGTCCATCGAACGTGCGGTACGCGTGGCACGACCGAATGCGTCGTTTTCAGCAGCTCGGCGCGCGCTGAAATGGCGCGTTGGGGGGTCAAAACCACCCGAACGACCTCAGAATGCCACGAAACCGCACGAAAACATCCGTTGCGTGAATTGTGAAATGTTCGGGCAGACGGAACGTCAATCGGAGGTGCCGTTTGACCGCGGCGGCCGGAAATGCGTTTCTGGAGCCATAAAACACCAAAACGGCGTGCGGCGGTCGAATTCGGAGCAAACGTGCTTCGAACGACCTGAAACCGCACGAGAATGATAGTAATATTATTCTTGAGATGTAGGAGGAGGTGTCACGTCCATCAGATGTGCGGTGCGCTCGGCACTACCGAATGTGTCGTTTTCAGCAGCGCGGCGCGCGCTGAAATGACGCGTTGGGGGGTCAAAACCACCCGAACGACATCCGAATGCCACGAAACTGCGCGAAAATAGCCGGTGTGTGAATTGTGAAATGGTCGGGCAGACGGCAAGTCATTTGGAGGTGCCATTTGACCGCGGCGGCTGGAAACGCGTTTCCGGCGCCAGAGAACACCAAAACGGCGTGCAACGGTCCAATTCAAAGAAAACGTGCACCGAAAAACCTGAAACCGCACGAGAACAATAGTAATATTATTCCTGATATGCAGGAGGAGGCGGCACGTCCATCGGACGTGCGGTGCATGCGGTACGACCGAATGCGTCGTTTTCAGCAGCTCGGCGCGCGCTGAAATGGCGCGTTGGGGGGTCAAAACCACCCGAACGACCTCCGAATGCCACTAAACCGCAGGACAACATCCGTTGCGTGAATTGTGAAATGGTCGGGGAGACGACACGTCAATCGGAGATGCCGTTTGACCGCGGCAGCCGAAAACGCGTTTCCAGAGCCAAAAAACACCAAAACGGCGTGCAGCGGTCGAATTCGGAGCAAACGTGCTTCGAACGACCTGAAACCGCACGAGAACGATAGGAATATTATTCCTGAGATGCAGGAGGAGGCGGCACGTCCATCGGACATGCGGTGCGCGCGACACGACCGAATACGTCGTTTTTAGTAGCTCAGCGCGCGCTGAAATGGCGCGTTGGGGGGTCAAAACCATCCGAACGACCTCCAAATGCCACGAAACCGCACTAAAACATCCGTTGCGTGAATTTTGAAATGGTCGGGCAGACGATACGTCAATCGGAGGTGCCGTTTGACCGCGGCGGCCGAAAACGCGTTTCCAGAGCCATAAAACACCAAAACGGCATGCGGCGGTCGAATTCGGAGGAAACGTGCTTCGAATGACCTGAAACCGCACGAGAAAGATAGGAATATTATTCCTGAGATGCAGGAGGAGGCAGCACATCCATCTGATGTGCGGTGCGCTCGACACGACCAAATGTGTCGTTTTCAGCAGCGCGGCGTGCGCTGAAATGGCGCATTGGGGGGTTAAAACCACCCGAACGACCTCCGAATGCCACGAAACCGCACGACAACAGCCGGTGCATGAATTGTGAAATGGTCGGGCAGACGGTATGTCATTTGGAGGTGCCGTTTGACCGCGGCGGCTGGAAACGCGTTTCTGGCGACATAGAACACCAAAACGGCGTGCGGCGGTCCAATTTAGAGCAAACGTGCTCCGAAAAACCTGAAACCACATGAGAATGAGAGGAATATTGTTCCTAAGATGCAGCAGGAGGAGGAACGTCCATCGGATGTGCGGTGCGCGCGGCACGACCAAATGCGTCGTTTTCAGCAGCTCGGCGCGCGCTGAAATGGCACGTTGGGGGGTCAAAACCACCCGAACGACCTCCGAATGCCACAAAACCACACGACAACATCCGTTGAATGAATTGTGAAATGGTCGGGCAGACGGCACGTCAATCGGAGGTTCCGTTTGACGGCGGCGGCCATAAACGCGTTTCCAGAGCCATAAAACACCAAAATGGCGTGCGTCGGTCGAATTCGGAGCAAACGTGCTTCGAACGACCTAAAACCGCACGAGAACGATAGGAATATTATTCCTGAGATTCAGGAGGAGGCGGAACGTCCATCGGATGTGCAGTGCGCGCGACACGACCGAATACGTCGTTTTCAGCAGCACGACGCGTGCTGAAATGGCGCGTTGGGGGGTCAAAACCACTCGATTGACCTCTGAATGCCACGAAACCGCACGACAACATCCTTTGCATGAATTGTGAAATGGTTGGATAGACGGAACATCAATCGGAGGTTCCGTTTGACCGCGGAGGCCGGAAACGCGTTTCCGGAGTCATAAAACACCAAAACGGCGTGCGTCGGTCGAATTCGGAGCAAACGTGCTCCGAAAGACCTGAAACCGCCCGAGAACGATAGGAATATTATTCCTGAGATGTAGGAGAGGGCGGCACGTCCATCGGATGTGCGGTGCTCGCGGCACGACCGAATGCGTCGTTTTCAGCAGCTCGGCGCGCGCTGAAATGGCGCATGGGGGGGGGGGGGTGTGGGTCAAAACGGGCGGAACGAGGTCCGAATGGCCTGAAATCAGACGAAATCAAAGGGTGAGTGAATTTTTACGTGTTCGAGAAGACGGTACATCAATTGGATGTGTTGTTTGACCATGGTGACCAGAAACGCGTTTCCGTTGTCATAAACAGCCAAAACGGGCGTCTGACGGTCAAAGTCATAGCGGACGACATCGGATTGACCTGAAATCATAGGGAAACAATATAATTATTATTCTTGATGTGTACGCGTAGACGGCATGTCAATCAGACGTGCGGTCTGCGCGGTAGGGCTCATTATGCGTTCTTTAAGTGTTGTGCACGCTTGATAAACGCGCGTGGGGGGGTCCAAATGGGCCGAACGAGGTCCGAATGACCTGAAATCAGACGACATCAAAAGGTGAGTAAATTGTGACGTGGTCGAGCAGACGAAATGTCAATCGGCCGTACCGTGTGCCCGCAGTGACCGGGAACGCCGTTCTGGTGTCATAAACGGCCAAAACGGGCGTCTCACGCTCAAAATCATAGCGGACCACATCGGATTGACCTGAAATTACATGGAAACAATCTAATTATTATTCGTGACGTGTACGCGCAGACGGCACGCCAATCGGACATGCGGTCTGCGCAGTAGGGCTCATTATGCGTTCTTTAAGTGTTGCGCGCGCTTAATTGTTTTCCATTTTTTATGATTGTTACCTTTTTTTTATGTCTGCTTTTCCACCGTGAAGAAAAAAACAAAATTTTTACATTTTATTTAAAAAATGAAAAATATTTTATTTAATATTATATATATAAATATTTTCATTAATATATATATATATATATATATTATTTCATAAATAAATATACATACTTTATTTAATATTATATATATCAATATTTTCATTATTTTATATATATATATATTTGATTTAATAAATATATATATATATATATATATATATTTATTATGGTATGAATTTTTTTTAAATTTTTTTTTCAAGTTTAGCGACCGCCTCTGGCGGTCGCTCTAGCCTGCCGTCCGGGCAGTATTAACGACCGCCAATGTCGGTCGCTAATGGTGCCCGCGAGTCAGCCTACAGCGACTGCCAGGCGGTCGCTTACGGCGGCATTTGGGCCACCTATAGCGACCACCATTGGCGGTCGCTGGGCGGTCTCTAATGGCCTTTTTTTTAGTAGTGTTTGTAATGTTCTGAATTTTAATCTAAAATGTTGTAATATCCATGTATGTTAATTATGGGTTTCTAAAGTTGGAATGAAAGTAAAGTTTTTGAAAACCTTTGGAAACTATGATGGAAAAACATTAGTGAGATCCCTAGGGATATTTATAAGGATATATCTAGGTATTTATATAAAGATGAGTCTAAGAATGGGTTAATGTTTAGGAAAATGTCTTGGAATTTTGTTAAAGAATAGAGTGAGTATTTTCCATGAAATACATCCATGTATGGATACTACCAGTGGACATGGTTCGGGCATAGATTTACCTAGGAGTATTAACTCTGACAAGGTGCATTGGTCCAGACTCAAGCATAACCTAGTACACAACAATGGGTTATGACACACCTTCTTTGAAACTCCTGGGGGTTGTACTTTGGGAATTTACAAACTCTTCATGAACCTAAATAAGTTGGATACGAATATCATATGATTAACTTAAGTTGTCATAAATTAAATAAGTAGGTGTTGTGATTTATAAATCCTATAAGTGATTTATTTTGATTATGATTTTTTTACTATGATAAATGTTTCTCTCCAATGATTTCTTATTTTGGTCAATGTAGGGAACCAAAATGAATGGAGTTAACATTTAATGTAATGAAAAGTATTCTGATGATCAGTCAAGTAGGATGATCATTGGAGTGAAGGATGTTGTGATAATGCCTAATCAGTTTTCATAGAACATTATTAACAATTTGTACCTTAATCAACTCTTAGACTCACTGAGGAAGTAAAGGAGAAAGTGTGATGAAAAGTTTGGTAATGGAAACCCCATAGAAAATATTATTTAGTTTTCTACATGTCATGAATGTGCGAAGAAACACACAAGTAAATGTCTCGAAGGAACAAAAAGATGTTTTGACGGTTGAAAAGTAATCTCAAAGAAGGTAATTTCAAAAGGAAAATGAAATGTTCCATTCAGGAAATGGATGGAAATATCATCCTCCCTAAGGTATTATAAATAGTTGAATATATTAAACGTGGAATAATTGGGGATTATATAAATCAATTTCATAATTGGAAATATCTATATAGAAATCAACAAGGTGGTATGAGTAATGGTTATATTGCTTCTGGTGATGACACTATAGATGAAATGTGAAAGTAAAGAGGTATTAAGTAATGGGATGAGGTAACCTTGTTAATACGTTAAGGATAAGGTAAAATAATAGAATTGTTTTTGTATTGTGATTCAAGAATTATGAAATATATAAGGATTGTTATGTTGTTGTTTTCCCAGTAAGGATTTACAATAATTTGTTTAATGGTTATGATAAACTAGAAAAGTTATTTTATGACAAGGTGAAATTTTTAATAAGGGAAAATAACCCTTAATATGTTCCTAATAATGATGTTTTGATAAATATATTTAGGGTATAAATAAGTAAATTACACGATACTAAGTACCTCAAAATTGAAAAAAGATTTTTTGAAAAAGTAGTCCATGCTCTCATGGATGGAGTTTTCAAATTTTTTGGATTTAAGTAGTTTGTTAAATAAAAATTACAATAAGAAAATTTTCATGTTTTAAATATTGATTTGTGGTAATTATGGTTATTACCATGTTCCAAGAAAATATATGATGTTGCTATTCACATGTTGGGTATGAGACAACGAAATGATACTTTATGATATATGGGGGATCAATGCTATTTTGTTTTTGAGAAATATAATGACCTTATTTCTAAATTATTGTATTTTCATCTTTAGGAATGGTTATATGGTTAACCATTTATGTAATTGTTTAAGTTAAACCTTAGATGATGTTTTAGAGATTCAACTATTATCACTACACATGAGGATTTATGCATATTGGATAAATTCTGTTAATATTTTTGTTATAATAAAGACATATGGAATAGCCTATTATTCAATTTGTGGATCAAATGATCTTTTAATGTTATAGGACTAACAAATTTACATTAATTTCTTGGAATAAGAGATAAAGTGTAAATTCATCATGGCACTATAAAGGGTGAGGTTTTACTAAAATCATGTAAGAATATATTATAATGAAAATTCTACAACTTTAGAAAAAAGGTATTGAAATAAAATGTTCTCATGTTATCATCATTTTTGATGATATCGATGAAATTTTTCAAGCCTCTTTATATTATGGATTTGAGATTTCTAACTTTATCCTAACCATTTTCCCTACAACTCTCTATCAGAACTTAATTGTCAGATTTCTCTTCCATGTAAATGTTTTAACTTCCACCTATGTTCTTCTACATACGAGTTACTTCCAGTAACTCTTATGGTTCAAACATTCCCTTTTCAAAGGAAGTTTTAGTATTAATTTTTATGATTCAGGTTTCTAGGAATGTAACTTTAAAGTATCAAACCTTTGATAATACAGAATAATTTTGATGTCAGAATTCATTTTAAGGGGGTAGAATGTCACACCATGAGATTTTGAGATTTTTTAACTTAATATTTTTAGATATTTTTCATTTCACACAACACTGAATATAGTTTTTTTATATTAAAGAGCTATGTTTGTATTGCATTATACACAATAACATGTTAATATTGAACTAAACAAAAAACTTATATTATCTTGAAAAACACGCAACACTATGTTTTTCTTGTATTACGCCTAATCGCAAGTCATCTCGATTTCTTGTGTTATATGCAAGGCTGAGTTTTTACCGAACTACAATACACAATTAATATTATTATTAAATATAATTATAGATACCACCTTTCCATTGATATGGAGGTTAAAATAACATTTACTAAATTTTGAAAATATTATCTACACATGTATATAGAATGAATCCTTCAGTTATCAATTAGTATGAGCGAATGTATAAACTATTTTAAAATAAAGAAATTGCTTTTCTAAGAAAACTATTTTTCTAAGTACAAATATAATATTATATCAATAAATTAAACATACCAATTTTGATTAATTGTTTTAATAAAAATTTTATATTATATATTAAATCGATATTTTTGATACTCATCCATTATATTTGATAGGTATAAGATAAATATAAATCTAATTTTATGAATTTAAGTATTTATTCTTCTTAAAGTTATTTTTATCACATTTTGATGGAGAAAACATTTTAAATATGATTTTGAAACTTTTATATTTATTATTTGAAATAATAAACCACCTTTTTGAGATAATAACATAAAAATTATATTAGGGATAATTTCTGGAAATTTTCTTTGAAGTTTTATTTTTTAATGAATAATAAATAATACATAATTTTAATTCAAAAATGCCTTTTCATCTAATTTATTTATAAGATTAAATTATGTTTATATTGGTTTTAAATATAAATTATATAAAATATACATATATTAATCCAATTTAGGTCATTAGAACCAATTTAACATTGAAATTGGATATAAAAACATTCTGAATTTTTAAACATTTTTTCTCAAAAACCTACTGTCGCACCCCATCTACAAGATTAAATTTAAATTAGTTTCTGCTATATATATGATTGGAATTTGAATAAATGGATTAAATATTTTGTGGGAGAATAATTTATAATGTATAATATGTTCAAATTTATTTTTTACAAGAAATATTAGTGAAAGTGATTAAAATTAATTACAACGATTGGGAAGAAAATTAGCATAAAAAAGGACTAAACCTTAAACTTAATGGCCAAAATGAACTATAAAATTATAAAAAAGAACCTTTATGGATATACTTTGACCATGAAACCTATAATAATATATAATTATCCATTGAAACTCTTTTAGGACAAGGAAAACATTGGTATCACACAAACCATTTCATAAATACCCAATGTGTTATTTTCCCCACTTATAAATGGCCTCGTCTCCTCCCCCTCTCTTTACACCTCTCAAGACCTTTTTTCATAGACAAAACCTAAAAATATATCCTATAAAAAAACCCTTAATTAATCCTATAAGCCTTCCTTTAAGAATAAATCCATCCAATAATCCATTTGGTGCAACAAAAAAGAGGTACCCAAAGAAGAGGTAATATCCTTCCTCAAGCTCTTTTATTTAATTTTCATTGTCCACCACCTCAATTAATATTATTCCATTATTATATAATGAAAATAGTATCCTTAATATAAAGATATTTTTTTACTCTAATTATTATACCTACATTTACTAACACTTCTATTCAATGGGTAATGAACTTACCGTTCTTATCTACAATGAACTACCACCTCAAGAAACAATGTTGTTCATTTTTCCTTTACCACCTCCCATGGTTAGGAATTATAATAGAAACTCTTTATTATATATATATATATATATATATTTATTTATAATGTATTTATTCTTATAGAATTATTATGTAACACATACCTTCATACTTTCCATTTTGTGTAAATACGATAATTTCGTTTGTGGTAGTTTTTTTAAAGGTTGGGGCTGAAGCCTCATTTATTATTAAAGCAAAGAAATGACCTCTTTAACTAGGTAGATGGAGACCCATTACATATCCCAAAGGCCTAGTGGAATGTATCCCATTAAATGGCCCTTAGGCCCATTTTTTGTCCCAAGACCTATTCTGTGAATTGTACTACTACAGTACCCACACTGCTACAGTACCACACAGTACCCACCGCTGCTACAATACTCTGCCGCCACTACAGTACCCTTCCACCACTACAGTGCCAAAAATTATATAGTATGATATAGTACTACTACAATACCCTGTTCCCACTGGGTTTTGAACCCCCATTTTACATGTAGAATTAAGGGGTTCTTTCCACTAAGCCAAACACCCACTACAATTTCGTTTGTGGTAGTGTGGACTATAGCCTTCCCAAAGTGATTCGATTTGTTCAAAATCTATATGGAATGTATTAATGGTTGGTTTTTAAATTTATATGAGATATATGAAATAATAATTCTAATATAATTAAAATATATATATACATATATACATAAACTAGATTTACTTTATTTCATTCAATACGATAAGAAAATACAATCAACGTTTATGCGTACATACGACCTACCATCTCCATGAATAGTGTATTTAATTTTATATTTAAATATTTAATATATTATTATAAATAAATATATAATGAATATAAATGAAATTTCTATCATGTTCTACATTCTAGTGATCATGATATTAATATGTGGACAAAAATATAACAAATCGAGATGCATGTGAAAAAACAAAGCATATATTACCAGAAACGTAACCTAAACATGGAAGTGTTAAAAAGGGATTATATAAAGTCATATTTGGTATTAAGTATAATGATATGGTTTTTTATAAATGTATCACGATCTTATATTTATTATACATGAGGTTTGAATGTGTACAAATAAAGATAATACTTGAGGTAAGGGTTTTCCCATCTCACTTTTATTTCCAAGAGATTTATGTGTTATTCACCACTAATTTATTTTGTGTGGTGTATATAATTCCCAATAATTTATTATATTATTCTTATAATTAAATTTATTTCTATTTACATAACCATTTTATTATCTTTATTTCATGGAGTTTATGGTTCAAAAGTTACCAAATCGGTAAAGTAATTTGGTCTCAATTTTCGTTATTTGATACACATGCCTTGTTATGAACCTATATTTTTCTATGAGGTGTATATACATACATTTTATATGTTATAGAATTAATATATAATTATTTTAATTTTATTTTAATCTTTATGTAATGTTATTATATCTATAGTATTATGATTCAATGTTACCAATGTGGTAGTGGTATATTGTTACAATCTTATCATCTATCAATATTGTTAACGATTATGATTCCATTGATGAAATATTATGACCCATATCTCAAGAAAACTCATAATGTTTTTTCTCCTATGGTTATCCAAGATATATTCATGTATTAGTACAATTTTCCACTCTTTGGTACTTAAGATTATTAAGAAAATATTTTTATGAAAATATGAATTTATTTCTCCTTTTTGGTAAAAAATCTAGGTTATTTCAAGATAATTTTTTCTAAAAATGTTTTAATTTTTTTTGACTATTATCTTATGATGTTTAAATTAAATTATTACCCATGTTTTACCTTTAAAAATAGGTTTTAAAAGTAATCTTATTTTTGTTTTTCTAATCAAGACACTTTTCTAAACTTTTGTGGTCCAAAAGGAATATTTCGAATGTATGGACTTACCTGCCATCATGACTATCATTTCATTGAAGCATTATTTATATGTTTATGAGGTTATTTTTAAATAATGTTTTTTCTAATATTATGGTAATTGGTTTAATTAAATGTTATTTCAAGGAAAAAGGTTTTTATTTTTTTATGTTTAATAATTATTTTAAATGATTTTGAAAATATTCTTTTCTCATTTTTAACATATTATTTAAAAAAGTATTTAAATGTTTTGAATCTTTATTTAAGATTTTTCAAGTTGTTTTCAAATAAAAGGGGTTTCAAAATGTTTTCATGATTCCATTATGAGTCTTCAAAGCTATTTTAAAATATTTTTTCCAAAAATATTTATGTTTTAAAAAGAAGTTTTAAAGAAAAAAAGATATTTTCTTCAAGAAATGTTCTAAATGAAATTATAAAAATTTATTTATAAGAAAAGAATTTTGAAATGGTTTTATAAAAATTATTTTCAGTGAAAATATATTTTCATTAAAAAATGTTTCATGTGATCTTTCAGAATCCTTCTCCATATAAGATGACATACTTTTCTATAGTTATTCTTTAATGGGGATATGATCTAATAATACCATTCATATTCTTTCTGGAATGGTTTATTTTTTTTTGAATGATACTTATGTTACAAGATTATCTTTCCCAGTTATATTCTTATGAAACCCCCTTCTTTTTATGGTTTATGAATTGATTAAATGATTATGAAACCTATATTTTTTATACGTTAAGATATGATTACATGTTTATGACACTCATGTCATCTCATGGGTTATGATATGATTGTTCATGATTTTGTGTACATATATCTATGATTTCATTATGAGATGGTTGGGACCTATATCTCTTTCAAATGCATTGGGTAAAGATTTATATCTCAAGAGATACTGATGGGAATCATGTTGATGGGATGGATCCATTATGGGAAGATAAGGAAAACTGATCTACTATAAAAGATGGGGAAACCAGATCCACTATTGGAAGATAGTGAATCCTGATCCACTATGGGAAGATGGGGAAACCTGATCCACTATGATAATAAGTTTAAACCTGATCCAATATCAGAATATAGGGAAACCTGATCCCTTTTATGTAAAGGACTATGACTAGGGATGGTGGTGTGTCACTCCCAGTAGGTGTAGTCCCCATGAAGTGCCCTGATAAGTTTTTTGGAAATGATCCTTGACTTATTGGGAAAGATATTACATTTTTATGTGTTTCCAAAAATTATATGTCTTATTCCATTTATATGATCACATGGTTCATGTTATTTATTATCTTATGATTCATGTCTCACAAAATTCCAATATTTATGCCATGTCTCACGATTATAATATTTTTATGTCGGGTATTATCTTTAAAGTTTATTCACATGATCCCACACCCTCATGATCATGTTATGATTGTGTATTTCCTTCATATACCCTAAAATAGCATCTGAGTTCACCCATTTCTTGTGTTTTCTTTTCCTAGAATATGAATAATGGTTTTAAGTAGGAGAACTAAACACGAAGATCATTAAGGTAGATGTTTAAGATATTTCCCCAAACAAGAAGAACGTGTTCCAAGTTTATAAAGGCTATAAAATATTATGATACTCAGGAATGTATTTTTATAATGTTCTGAATATTCATATAAAATTATTTAATATACTTGTATGTGAATCATGGTTCACTATAGGTACTACCGATGCCTGTAGGAAAACCAAATTCATTTGTGGGACCAGACAATGATTTCTACCCTTGTGAACGACCATCCCCCACAAACAGAGTCGTTTGCGGGATTATGTGGTTCCATTTAAACCCTTAAATGAACTAAAGTATGTTGTGAGACTGGGCGATGATTTTCCCCCTACGAACGACTATCCTTGTGAGACAAATAATTCATGGGCCAAGGTGTCCTCTTGAGCACCCGCAAAAGATGGTTGACGACTGATCGTAGATGATCAGCCATCCGTGCACTCAGTCCTTCCATTCATATATAAAATAAACATGAGGTAAACTAAAGGAGGAGGATAGAAAAGTTGTGATCGTAAGAAGGAAACCCATACAAGAACTAAATCATGAAATTTTCTATTCCTGAAGGTAAAAACCCACAACATAGCATTAATAGTGAAATAAAATAACATCTGGATGAGTAAAAACATGAAAACCTTTAGAGACACCATCCAGTGGGGAATAAATGGATGAAACCTTTTAATCCTAGCACACCATGTAGAAAAATTCTATGTGGGTTGAACCCTACTCCACGTAGAAGAACGCTAAGTTGGTGGAACCCAAGTGCACACAGTGAAACTCTATGTGGTGGGAACTTAACCCCACATAGAAAACACTACAAGGGAAGAATAGGGCCCCGAGTAGCAACATGATACAAGAATAGAACCCAGGTCCAAACAACACAATTCAAAATAAATGATACCCTCACCAACACAGAAACATACTATTAATTGGGAAACCCAACTTGTATAAGGGAAGAGTGTGGTATCCTAGGGTGTTCTGCACTCCAACTCCCATCACCGCCTTTCATGATCTCATTAGGCCCCATATTGGCCCGTCTGTGAACAAGTCCAATAGAATCAAAACAAGTCCTCTTCTAAAGACATTTGATATACACGATCATACCATCAGACACATCATCGTATCCTATTTATTCTACATACATGTGGTAAGAAGATTCATGTGTGTAAACTTCTCAATAAGAGAGACCCTCAAAATATATTTGGATCTACATCACCATGATAGTGAGGGTTATCACCTTGGATGTTCTCATATGAACCTCCCTATTCTAGGCAGGGAGGGGGAGGATCACACTTGCCTTTCCCTTTTATAGGGAATGAGATCCTCCCCATGAATTAATTTTAGGGCATCCCTTCTAGAGTATTCCCCTATACTTTATTATGGGAGGCATCACTCTTGATTCTCTTTACCTCATCTCGGGTCATTGCTAGATAGATAACTAGATGTGAATATATAACTATGAAAATAAATGAGGACACATTCAAAATCAAGTCCCTCTACCTCTCCCTTAGGGACTCAGCACCTCGTCCATTAGTAGAAAGAGTGGATCATGCGATCTTTAGATCCACTTCTTCTTCATGTTTCTCACACTAAGAATGAGTCATATGGGATTATATGTTAGTGGTGATAATGAAATCATCATATTATTAATTAAAATGGACCTTATACATATATATAATACTAAACATATTTCATCTGGGCCTTCTATAAGGCATAATCCCCTACATTTTGAACTATGCAGGATTTGATTCCCGACTAACTCAGATATGTAATAAGCCTCCCTAAGGTCCAAACCCAACACCCAAATTCACCCTACAGTTATCCAGGACAAATTCATGGTAGGTTCATATCCACCTGGGAGACAAAATCTCTTTTATGTCCCTCAGGACAACTCAACTTAAGAGCTACACAATCCTTGACTAGACACCTTTCGCCAAGACTTCCTTGCCACATGATGTTAAACTACATGGTTGGGTCCTTATCACAAAACCTTAAAAGGTGATGTTCCCTGTTATGTGGCACTGAACTACATGGGATCTTATTCATCTCATGAGGACACATAGTAATTCCATTATATGGTTTTGATATTGAAATCAAAATAACTTTCACATCCTTGGACGACAACAAACTCCAGAGTGCCTCACCACTTGGCTTAAAACCAGATTCATCCTAATAAATGACCAAAGAATATCTAATCCATCCATAAAGGGAACCTTTTATAGATAAAATTCAATACATAAATATACCCCTATTAATAGATAAACCTAAAATACATACAAATGATTATGAACCCATGTGTATTCATAATTGATCGTTAACTCATGGTGATGAGCATATACATACTTAGGAAGGAAAAAAGGATTAACAAACATATCTTAAATCTATAAGAGATTCCCAAAATTGGAAATAGTTTCCCCCCCACAAGGGTGTAATGAGCCTGAATTCTCATCCTCTTGACCAATGTGAGTTATTAAGTGTCATTGGACAAGTTCCCTCATGAACTCTTGCCAATGGAATGTAAGTCCATGAGTTGTCATGGATATGAGAGATGATGGGTGTTTCTGGTTCAATAAACAAAACCTATTGGAATGTGCACAAATATCTTGTACCCTACATGAGTTATTGCATGAAATTCAACCCCCAGTAATCAATAATTGGGCTATAAACAATATTTCTTCATAATCAAAATGGTAAACTCGATGTAAATCCTTAACCTAGGTGGTGGGGTTACCCTGTGTCCGTCCCATTTCACATCTAAAATAGAGGAAGGAAAAATGAGATAATCAATTACACATGTGATCATGAAATGCTACTTTAATGGGGTTTTTTCCTTAATTTTTCACATATATTACAGGAACATTTCACCAAAAATATCTTCAATCCACTGTAATCTCAATAACTATCACAGAAACACACATCATGCACTACAAAAGCCATTTACTCAACCAAACCAAGGATTCCTATGCCCACCTAGTTTAGTCAATGTTGGGTTTCAAATGAATTTTCTCTCAAGTACCACCAGAATAGTACTCTCCCAATCCTAGAGGTGGATTGATAGGCCCTCTAGTACATTAATCCCTACCATCCATCCACCATGTAAGGGTCTAATTTTCCAAACTAGATGACTCCAATAGCCATGTCAAACTTTTTTGGGAGCCTATCCTCATAAGGTGATAATGATATCCTCCCCAACCATTGGGAGGCTGGTGGAGTAGGTACTCAAAACTTCATACCAGCAGCACAAGGGTCCCACCAAAGGTCCCCTAAATAAAATCATCACTCTCAAGACTGTGTGGCCCAAAATCCTCATCACAAAAAGGATACCCCCATATCGGCCTCAGCTAAAGTCAGGTGGAACCAGGTCCCTAGGGTGGCTCGTAAAGGGTGATGATAAAACAATCAAGAATAGGTTATCATCCTCATTCCTATCAAAAAATCCCACCCTTAAAATACAGTGGAACACTATGGGAAGACATATATTCTTTCCCCCTCTTATGAATCCCATCGGTCAAATACAATGAAAAATTATGAGAAGATGAAAATTCCTGCTTGTTCACATCAACCCTGCCAAGAAAATATTGAGACACACGAGAAAATTAAAACCCATGCTTTCAAATATGAATAATGTTAGTAAAATGTTATAGAAAATGATGAGTAGACACAAATTCCTTCTCATTCACATCAATATCACCAAACATATATAGTGGCATACAAGGAGATGGAAATCACTTCTCACAAATATGAATCCTATCTATCAAATATGATGGAAAACTATGAATAGACAAAAATTATTTCTTTTTAACATCAATAACACTATGAAAATATATCATAAAATGTAAAAAATAATAGTAATATCACATTTTTATGTTAGGGGATGACTCTTAGATCTTCCTCCTTATAGGAGAACTATCAGTACTTACTAGCAGGAAATGGAGAACAAGAGTAGACTCACATCCATGCTCCAACATCATAATGGGAATATATTTTTGTTTATTCCAAGGATATCTCTCAACACGTATTAGAAACTATGGAGGGTCATAAATCAATCCCAAACCATTTCCTACTGACTTTCTAAGATATAATCACAATTTCATCAATAAAATGGTCTTAGAACCACAACCATCCTCTTCAAGTGGGGTGATTCACCCACACAATAGGATGGTCACTTAGGGACAGAAATTAATCCCTAATCCCATCCAATAGTATCATCAAAAATATCCTTTTATAAATGGACAACAAGATTAGACACAAATACCAATTCCAACTAGGGGCACCAATCCACATCGATGGCCGCTCCATGATAGGCATATATCCTCACAATAATTTTGGAATCCTATCGTCATATCCATAAATCACCACAATATACACTTGAATAGGAATATGTATATGAATTCCATAACATATAGAAAACGACCATATTTGTCTAAAAGAGAGTTCCTAAAAAGATATCTCACCAAAGGAAGGTAGAAAAATAAGAGTAGACTCATAAGCCTACTCTATTGGAATATTGAGTTCTTGAGACCATAAAACATCTATCAATGGTGGATCAGGATCCTGCTGATCTATACTATATTATATAAGGTATAATATAATTTGTGAAGGTTCTCCCCAAAACATTGTTACCAACAACTCTGTAGGTCCTCCTTAGAACCTCTACCTTGAAGGCTTTATTCATGGACACAAACCAATCGATCACGATGGATTATCTCCTAAAGAGAGTCATGTTGTCCCTCCTTATGGCCATATGATCAAATACCAAGAAGGTCCTCCCCTTGTTGTTTTCCACCCTGAAGAACCTCCCCAGGGTATACGCTATATAAAGTCTCCCTTTAGTTAGACATCGAGTTGTGATGGTACTCATCATTATGCTGGCATTAACTGTGAAGTTCCTCCCCATAATGACACCTTATAATACCAAAAAGGTTCTCCCTTTGTTGTCATCCACCCTAAATTTACTCCCCAGGGTATATTCTATAGAAATTCTCCCTGTAGTCGTACATCGAGTTGTGATGGAATTTCTCTCCATGATGGGATTTGATGTGAAGGTCCTCCCTGTAGTAAAAACTTGTTTTAGTAAGAAGGTCATCCACTTATTATTGTCCATCTTTAAGGCCCTCCCTAAGGTATATGATGAAAAAATTATCCCTACAGTAGGAAATAGATTTGTGATGGTAGTCCTCACCATGACGGATTTCACTACAAAGGTCCTCCCCACGTCGACACCTTTTTTTAGCAAGAGGGTCCTCCCCATGCTACCATTTGACCAGATGTTCCTTATAAGGGTATATGCTACAAAAAATTCTCCGTGCAGCCAGACATCATGTTGTGATGGTAGTACTCACAATGATGACATTAACTATGAAGGTACTCCCCATAGTGACACCTTATGTTATTAAAAAAGTCATCCCCTTACTATTTCCACCCTAAAGGTCCTCCCCTGAGAATATACTACTGAAATTCTCCATATAGTCAGACATCGATCTATGATGGTAGTAATTTCCATGATGTCATTTTTTGTGAATGTCCTACTTTCTATGACCCCTTATTTCAATAATAAGGTATTCCCCTTATTATCGTATTCCCTGTATGTCCTCCCCAGGGTATATTCTATAGAAATTCTCCCTACATTCAGACATCAAGCTATGATGGTATTCCTCACCATGATGAATTTTTTAGAAAAGGTCAACCCCAATGTAACATTTCATGGAGACATGAATTTCATCCCCTTTCCATATCAAATACAATAAATACCTTGTACTTGGAGGTGCTTATAAATATGGGGAATTTTTTTTTGATACTCTATCAATAAAAGCAATATCCTTTCTCAACCAAAATATAGACCATGACACCACTAATCCTCTGAGACACCCCTAGACTATTTTTATACCAATGAGACTCCGACATTCTTTTCTACTTGCGAAAAAATAGACAAGAATCACCAATGTTCGGAAGATCAAGTAGAGGAGTCTTTGGAAGAAGAACTAAATGATATGTTGTTCATAAGAATAAAATTATCTAGGGATAACATACCCATTATGTTTTAGCCCTTATCCAATTCTAAATTTAACATCACAAAGGAATTTTCATAAGAATTCATATATAAATCATCTCAATATATGGAAAAATATCTTCCACCTGAAAGAAAAATTATTTCCATACAACGGGTATGTAGACCATTTTAAAATATTGGGAGTTATTTTTCATCAAATCAACTTGGAATACCTTCTATTTTCATGGAGACCATGATCATAGAAGTGAAAAAGGATCTCCTACTAACCTTCCTCAATGCATTTCATGAGTTTCATCATATATTTTTTGATGCCTTACCTAGTTTTCACATCTATGGATGGGTGGAACATAGAGCTTCTCATTTGACCCCACACCCCATTCAGCAGAAACCCCTATAAAAGACATCATGTAATATCATTATTTCATGGAAGCTATTAATCAAAACCCCTACATTGGAAAGGTGACACACTAAACAAATTAGTCAAGAATACTTCCCAAAAGTATCAGTCCTGAAGAGAGAAATCCATAAAAAAATCCTAAACTAGGCATCATAGAACATTCAACAGGCTTATTTCTTAAGGAAATAAAATCATAAAGAACTATTAAGGTCCTTGAAAGCAAGAAATACCCATGTAGACTTGACATTGTACCAGGATCACACTCAAAAAAGGATACAAAGATAAAGAGAGAAACCCCAACAACCGGGTTGGGGGAATTTTTAACACAAAATTCCCTCTAAGGCAAACAATATCATCCCGAGGAACAAAAATTGGAGAACGAGAGAAACCCCATCCATAGGGTTGGGGGATTTTTTACCTAAACCACCCCTAAATGGAAATTAGTCTTTTACTATTTTGGGCGGTTGATAAGTAAGGAGGTCTCCATGTTAATCCCATATCAAAAACCATTTACTCTAGAAGTGAGGCATATGACCATATAATATGAAGGATCCTCTCAAGTCACCCTTCCTCAAGAAGCTTGAGGGGGATCCCAAAAAGAAAGGAAGAGATCCAACAAAGGACAAAAACAATCCTCTTATCATTTGATAGAGAATATGATGCCCACCATGCATTACGAATCAGTGAATGTCATTGATATAAATCATGTAGATGGTACCAAAAATGATACAAACATAGAAGAGTTTAAAGGGGATGGTTCTAGCTGGAATACGGTCCACACTAAGAATGAAGATGTGCATACCCAGAACCAGTGAATTGCCTTGAATTTGGGTTCTCCCCCAATAAATCCCCTATTTCCTCCTCAGTGAACCCCTAACAAGATTAACGTAAAGTTATAATACAATATAACTCATCCTTTAAATGAGGATGAACTCCCAATTATCGAATAAATATTCACTTGGAAGAAATGAAAGAGTTGAGGCGACTCAATTCTGAGTTTCTCTGACATGTACCTCAACAATAGGGGTTTATCCCAACAATGAAAATAGGGTTAGGACTTCTACCCAAATCAGAACCTAGACCATCATGGTACTTTAACCCAAAAATTTAGAAATATAAATATTTACCTCCATTAAGGAGATAACCAGTTTGGATTCAAGAAAATACTAAAAAGTTGTGCCCAGCTGGATGTCCGCCTTAAATAGTGGAAGAACTGGTGCATCTGATCCAACCCATTACCCCAGCTTTATAAGAACCCATTAAACCAAACATTTGTCAAGGGATTACCAAAATCATAAAGTTATTTGTAGCTCAATTGTAATCCATAGAGGAGTGGTTTGCACTAGTGCAGTCGAAATATAAACCTTACATTGATTGGGTGAGAAATACCCCACCACCTCCAAACATCAGGAGTGCCACGTTTATAATATTCAATGACTCAGGTAACCCAAAACAACATTTGAATAACTATGAATCCCATTATGATCCTATAATGGGAACTCCTGACCAATAATAAGTGGTGAAACTTAGATGCTTCATACAAACATTGCATGGCACAACCTTCGTATGGTACACCAATTTTCCAACTCAGTCAATCACAGGATGAGGAGATCTAAATCTAAATTTACTATTTTTGATCATCTCAATACTGTAAAATATTTTTATCAATGAACTCTCTAAATTTAAAATATGATAGAATGATATAGTCTCATATTTCACATCTAGATGGAAAGGGTTGACCTATACCTTGAACCAACAACTTCTCTAGGAGGATATGCTCACTCTATGCAATGATAAACTTCATGATGAGCTAGAAACACTACTCATCCTGGTGAATTATATTGGTGGGTTTCCAGATTTCTCTTCTATTTACAAAATAATGGAATAATATATATAGAAGACTAAGCTCGAATCCTTAAGAACTCCACTAGCCCCAGTGAAAAGAGTATGAAAGGGGTAGGTTTCATCCATCACACTTAAGCTAGCCTCTATTCCCGCTCTAACATCAAAACCTGTATGATATCATGCATCACCCACTGAACATCAATATAAACCCCCCAGATTGATAGGATGTGAAAAGAGGACCCAGAAGAAATAATTTTTGTGAGTGAAGGAAAAATCTTACTCATTACAAGATGATCAAGTTTGGGGATATTTTATATCCGCCATAGAAAATTATTTTTTCTACCTGGAAGAGTTAGAGAGGATCAACTAGGTGGGTAATGGGGACTGGTTGGATTATTTCTCTGTTCATTAGATACCGAGAGACACCATTTAGGAATAATTCATATTTAAAGGCATCTTGAAGAAAATGGTAGCTTTTGGGCAAGTAAAGTTAGAGAGTCCACCAACTCAAGTGGAAAATGTTTCTACCACCACCCCATGGAAGGAGGTAAGTGGAATGAAGGTTTTATTAAGAGTGAAAATAATTTTTATAGTTTTATGAATCAAAATAAAATAAATATAATCATTATATTCTTCAGGCATAGTTTAAATAACCAATTATACACCCAATCACTACCGCCGCAATACAGCCGACGTCGTGAGACCCACAAACCTCAAAAACCAGCCTTTAAAAAATTGTTTTGATTGGAAAGGTTAGTTAAAAAATATGAAAATGGACCTGAGTCATGTAAAAAGTTAGTTTTTACCCTCTTATATTTTAATCCCTAATATCTTAAAAGCACAGGAACCAACCCACCGAACTACACCACCAGAAACAGTCGATTAGGCGAAGTCATCATCAGATGAGGAGTTAATCCGTGGTTTCATTGATGTCATAAATTAAATGGATCCTTTACATAGAAAATATGTATGACTAAAACACCAAGTTCCCCACATCCAATTAAATATTAGGAGGAAGAGGCCACATGGTCTGAGGATACCAAGGAAGTGTCATTCACTGTAGAAACCATAATTCTAGATGTCCACCTGCTAAGACTAAAAATGTTATAGAAATTAATGGAATATCCCTTCATCAATTTTTCCAGGAGTAGAAAAATACTCCTCTTTCATCCAAAATCCACCTGAACCAATCACTATAGAATATTAATTGAAAGAAGAACAAGTTTCATATCTCCCTTGGTGTGCAGGCAGACCTTCCCAACCTAACCCACCAAGAACAAGACTACCTCCAACTTCTGTCTCGAGGGTCAATCCATATACATTCAATACTCAATCCCCTAAAGTGCTTATGAAATAAAATCCCCACACAGGGAAGCATACATCTTTAGAAAAAAAATATAAAATCCTGAAGTAGTTATCCATAGTACCAAGAAAGCTATCAATCTTGGATTCCTTGAGTTTTCAAAAAGTCATAAGAAATCACTCATAAGGGATTTGGTAATCCCACATTTGTTTGAAGATGAAGTTTCCACTACTAAGGGATATCAGTGGGATATTAATCCTTCATAATTCTATATAGTTATATCCTTCAAAAATAAAGATGAAGATTCCATTATATAGGAACACATCGGGCCCTTGTATGTGTCTGATAGGATAAATGGTGTCGATGCATGAAAATTTTTCATCGATAATGGATCTAGAGTTAACCTTTTTCTAGTACGAACACTATGTTGGCTAGGCTTCTATGAGGATAACTTAGCACTTTCTTCCACAACAACACATGGTTATGAAAAAAGTGAGTAGAAGCCATTGGGGAAAATCAACATCAAGGATCAGTTTGGAGACCACATAGTCAAATAAATTTTTTTGGGGGTTTGGTAGAATATGGACTTCAATGTATTTCTAGGAAGGACTTGGCTACATCATTATGTAGAAATCTCTTCATATTACCATCAATGAATCAAATAATTAATTAATGAAAAAATTAGGTCATTTCATGCTGATTTGGACCTACTCGAATTATATGAGTTGAATTATATCAATGAAGGATTCTATCAGAGGGAAGAGAAAAAACACCTAGTTGATGGTGTTTCTTGTGCCACCACCCCAAATGGTCTGGAAATGATCATGGATACCCCCTTCAAAAAACTCAGTGAAGAGTATGTATTTCCCATCAATTAGATTTAGGATATGGGTCTATGATTAGATGCATATTCAGAAGACTTCATGATATCATTCATGATCACCGAGTCCAGTAGTGTTGAAGTGTTTGTTAACTCCCTAGAAAATGGTGAAATGTTAGATGAAAATTACTTCATTCCATCCTAAAATCTTCAAGAAATATCTCCCTCAAAAACTATGGTAGAAGAGATTGTCTCTTCACCCAAAGTGGATGAGAACAATATTTATCTATCCCTCACTGAACCCTCTCCAATGTTTCAAGGATATCCTGCATGGTTAACCTGGTTAGAGGGAGCCACTTAATCATCAGAATACCAAGGTATTGAATCCCCCCCAACTCTAGAGAACATATCCCACTACTTGCGCATCCTAATGAACAAGTGGAACAAGATAAAGAGGAGAAAGAATAAGAGGATTAAGACCTCAGAGATGGACCTACAACATTTGATGAGGGAATCCCAACACTATTGATGATATTAGAGAAATAAATCTGGGTACAACAGAAGACCCACGTACCATATTGATTAATGCAACCCTATATTATGAAGAACATGACGTATGTACATCCTTATAGAATCATTATCAGGATGTTGTATACTATAACTAAATAGAAATGTCAAGACTCTACCCCATGGTGGATTCTCACCACCTAGGCCTGCTAGAGGACCACCAGGGATATAAACAGGATGACAAAAAGATGAAACCAAAACATGCTCCCAAAATTGTGGATGAATTTGAAAATATCATCTGGTCCACATTCATCCGAGAGGTTTAATATCCCAAATGGTAGGCGGATATTGTCCCCTTCAATAAAAATAATGGGAAAATCATTGTCTTCGTCGATTTTAGGAATCACAACCAACAATATATGAAGGATGATTTCCCAGTTCTGATACCTGTCTCTATCCTTCATAGATGGATGATCAGGATACAATCAAATCTAAATATACCAAAAAGATGAAGAAAATACCACATTCAAGGCCCCCTATGGAGTATTTTTCTAGTAGGTAATTCCCTTTATCTTGAAGAATGCTGGTGCCATATACCAACATTTTATCCATTGCATCTTCAAATGCTTCCTAGGAAAGTTTTTCGAATGCTTTGTTGATGACTTGGTAGATAAAAATCATCACCTCTCTAACCACCTAGAATATCTTGAAACTATATTCAACAAATTTTGACCACAAATACTAAAAATGAATCCCTTGAAGTGATATTTCTATATTACCTCAGAGAAATTTCTCAGCTTCATCAAATTCTATTATGACATCAATATCTACCTTGAGAAGAAAAAGATTATCCATGGCTTGTAACCTCCTCACAACCTCAAAAAATTAATATCACATCATTGTTTTTTTGAATAAATTATGCACTTATTATCTAACCTTATAGGAAAATGTCTACCCTTTGCTAGGTTGATGAACAAGGGGATTTCTTATTAGTTTACTAGTGATTGTCATGAAGAATTTGATAGTATCCATAAATATCTCTTAATCCCACCCATGAGGATACTTCTCATCGAAGGAAGGGCACTTATTTTGTCTGTGATGGATGTAATGTGATCATTGAGTGCCTTCCTCACAATAAAACTGATAGTGAAAATAGACATTATTATCTCATTTAAACCATGATGGATGCCAAGAATCAATATTCAGATATTGAGAAGAGATTTTAGGCACTAATATATGTAGTCCAATAGATAATTCACTACTTGTATCATCATGAAGTCTACTTGGTCTCTCACAGTAACAAACTCAAATACATTTTCATCCATGTAATGATGATTTCCCATCTATCATGGGGGGAAGTCATCTTGTAGCAATTTGACATTTAGTTTGTTCCTCAAAAAGTAGTCAAAGTCCATGCATTAGTAGATTTTATGGAAGAGCGTGAAAAAAAATCATTGAATATTAAACTACCAGATTAAGAGGTATTTTCCATTTAATATATCTCCCAGATATGGGAAATGTTTTACAAAGGTGTATCTAGAAGCCCGAAAAAGAAGAGGATGGAAGACCCCAAGATCAACAATGTGGGGTTGGGAGTCATGTTCATTTTTCCTGCAAAAGTAGTCCTACCTTACTCCTTCCTACTGTCGAATGGGTGCACAAACAATGAAGTAGAATAACATACTCTCATTTCAGGGATAGATATGCAAAATCAGGTGTAAGTGAATAACTTGAAGATAGAAGGAAATTACGAATTGGTCCTTAAGAACGTTAATGAAAATTATGATATCAAAAAATAAGAGATAACCCCATATTAAAACACATATATAAACTAATGATGGAATTTACTTTGGATATGACATTGAATCATGTTCCAAAGTTTCCAAATGACATTGTCGATGATTCAAAAATAAAAACATAACTCAAGATGATCTAGACATGATGAAATATTCATCAACATTTCACATTACCATATGGTCTCACCTTTTGTTCAAACAAACATGGAAGAGATCGATGAGATTATCCCCATCCCTAAACCATATGATCCTACCATAGGCCAGATGACACCAATTTTTGACTACTTTATAATGGGAGATCTCCCACCAGATATATCCAAGAGTGAGTAAGTATTAATAAAAGCAATTATTTTTGTTCTATATAGTGGAAAAACTCATCAAAAGGTACTCTATAAGAGGAGCATTGATGAGGTCCTTATCACATGCATTGACGGAGAAGATACCACTACTGTCATGAAAAAAGTTCATACTAGATATTGTAGTGCCAAAAAATCATGATCTAAGATTTCCTATCAAATCTAAAGGCTTGGTTACTACTGGACCATTGTAACACAACACTACATTAAATTAACAAAAAGTTCCATTCCTGCAAGGTTCATGAAAACATCATTCAGCAACCCACAAAGATTCATCAGAAAACCAATTACACCTGGTCATTTTTCATATGGGGAATGGAGGTCATTGGACCATATCTTCGGTTATAGCCAAATAGTTCAAGTACATTCTCACTTCAATCGACTTCTTCTCTAAGTGGGATAAAGCTGTACCCCACAAAGAGGTCCAGGAAAGGAAAATTGTCAGTTTAATTAATGTCGACATCATCACTAGATTCAGTATACCTTGTAAAATACTGCTAGATAACAAAAACATTTTTTATTATACTGAAGTGTAAAAAATATATCAGGAGTATAGAATAATTTCCAACCATTCACCTGCTACCATGCAGCAGCTAAGAAGAAGATAGTGGCCTTGAAGAAGATGCTATCAAATATACTCTAGAAGACGGTAGATAAGTATAATAAGTATTGGCTAAATAATATCTTACATTCAATGTGGGATTACCTAACTATAATCCTCACTACCACACAAGTGACCCCATACTAATTTTTATTTGTGAAAGAGGTGATCCTTACCATCTAAGTTCAATTCCACTCTCTATGCATTTCTAAATGAAATTAGTTATCCCTAGATGAGAAATACTAGAAATAGGTTGATGAATTAGAGTGATTGTATGAGAAGAGATTGCATACATTTTATGATTTATAATTCAACCAAAATAGGATTTCACGAGCCTTTAATAAAAACTTTCACCTCTTGTATTTCTTCAATGGAAAAATGGTGTTGGTCCTCAAAAATCTATTAATACTTGGAAAGAAACCTCCAAAGTTTGAGAAAAAGTGGGAGGGACCCTATACCATACAAAATGTTTACTTCAATATATATTATTATTTGATATCTATGGACATCCACCTTACCATATCCCCCATCAATGTTAGGTTATTAAAGAAGTATTTCATGTAATCACAGGACCTTAATCCTTATGTCACAACGTCAAAATTCATGGTAGAATGTCCTAATCAGATGACATTAAAATACATGGTAAATCATCTTGATCACATGATGTTAAAATACATGGTAGAACTTATGGATTACATATTGTTAAACTTCATGTTAGAACATCCTTATCACATGATGTTAAACTACATGGAAAATCTCCTTGATGGCATGACATTGATCTGCATGGTAGAAAATCCTGATCAAATGAAGTTAAACTGCATGTTAAATTTTCTCAACTGCATGATGCTAAACTATGCAGACGGTCTTTGTCACAAGACCTAAAAAAAGATATGACACTATTTTCCATTTTTAAGGAAATAAACTACATTCCATCAACATGAAAACCACATTATGTTAAACTACACAATAATCATCATTTCAATCAATAATTCACCACACATGAGCTAGACCTGTTAGGGAGAAAGAAGAAATTCCCCTGCCCCCGCATGAGAGTCAAATCCATGTAGAGAGTCTCTTTTTCAACAACTATGTGTAGATGGATTCCTACCGTCACATGATATGTTGTGACACCTATAACTCTCACATCGATCCCAACCACAGATTTCACTACATTAATATGATTTTTTCTTACTAGAGATTAGCCTCAAGGCCTCATTTCATGTCAGGATTATGATTCTCATTGGGATAAAAAATCATCTTTCCCTTAACTAGAATACCTTCATGATGATCACATGATGTTAAATTGTAGGGTACATCATCCATGTCACAAGATAGTAAATTAAATGACACTAATGTCCTCACTATATGATGTTAAACCTCACAACACAACACTGTTCCCATTTGAGAGTACATATACCTTAATATTGGTCATTTATAATGTCATATTCAAGAACTATGTGCATCTCGATTCCTATCCACACAAGATTCATAGAAACACCCAGATGTTGCATCCTAATCTAGCCACCCAAAAAAAATCCCCCCTCCCTATGAACGGGTCAGACCTACATAATGGGAGTTCCTATCAATAACCACATATGGACTGATTCCTACTCTGATAGGATACATAGTGGTACCTAGATATCTATTCATGGGCCTAACCTTGAAGATACTTCTTTCACATCAAGTGAACAACATCCTTACCGCAAGACGTTAAACTTAATGTTTCCCCTATAACTACAAATTACTTGATTACCTCCCACACATGATACATAGTAATACCATGATATCCAATCCTAGGTCTAAACATGACAATCATACAACCAATAAAAAAATTCCCCCTATGCATACTGATCAGACATGTGTAAAATATTCCCATTGAGAACTACACATGGATTTATTTCTACCCACATAATATATGTAGTGATGTAAAATCTTTTTATCCTGATCCAACCACCAAAAATTCAAAATTCCCATATCCTTCGTTTTATTGTCTCTGTGGGGTGGAATAAACCATTACCACCCCTTGTTTCTCACACAAATAAAATCTCACATCAGGTTAGGATTTTTTGAAGGGGATTTACCACATGATCAAGGTGTATCAATACAAATTAGTGTTTCTATGGCCTTAGTACAAATAACTTAAAATAAACAATAATTATCCTTACCACATGATGTTATACTGTAAGGAAAAATTCCTTATGAGATGATATAAAAATTAACATATCCATGACATCCATATTCATTCAAGTCAGTTGATGTAAATCCTTACTAAAAGATCTAAAAATGCATGAATAAAGTCCTTACCTTAAGAAATTAAACTATATGGTACCTCATGAACTATATATGGCTTAATTCTCATTTTTATAAGACACATAGTGATGCCTAGGCCTAGTTTCCTTGTCCTAACCATGAGCTAAAAAAAGGAAAATGTCCCCATATTTTGTATTCAAACAAATATATATACAGAAGATCTCAAGTTTAGGTTCCCCATAAAGGGATCTATCAAGGAATCAAAACTTCCCCAAAATATGTGTAAGATCGATGCAGGTAATTTCAGAATCCACATCCAATCACAGTTTTAATATTTCATATATAGTTGGATACATTCCTTCCATTCATCGTACTTGGTATCCTAATCATTTTTAGATCACTACAATTTTCTTTTGGAGATTGGAGTTAGAGAGGAGGGGGTTAGTGTCCTGAGGAAGCCTTTTTTGACTTTGTATAAGATTTTCCAGTTGGCTCTGCATAAGTCTCCCACCAAAAAGTCTTGTAAACTGTAGGAAGCTTTTCTCCTAAGAGAGACCTATTCAATCTCCATAATCCCCATTGGTGTTTACACCACATTTTATTTTTATTGATCCGATAATCCCCGAAATCATGGTATAAACTTTATTTCCCACTCTTTTATGAGGAATTTTAGAACATCTCAACCCGATTAGCCTCCTATTACTCATATTTTCTATGGAATATGGTCCTAGCTATATGACCTAAAACTGTAAGACCCCAAGTCATCCATACCACATGACACTAAACTACATTGTTAAAACCCCTCTTATTTGGCATTAGAATTCAAGGACTACTTGTGGTTTTGTTATATTCACTGAAAGAAACATCATGAAAACCAGATATCCTACTTAGATTCAAGCTGTTATATCCCCCTTTTCATGTGAAGTTACCTATATCCTCACCACATGATGTTAAAGTGCATGGATTATGTATTAGTAACATGACACTAAACTATGAGATTGATAAGAACTATATCTGTATTTATTCCTATTATCATGGGATACATAGTGACACCTATACCTAAATGTAAGGTACATTAATGACATAAAAATGTCACCCCTTTTCTTGTGTATGGGTTAGACCTACACAAGAGTTTTACAGTATAAGAACTACGTTTGGACATACTCTCCCATTGACAAGATACATAGTGACTCATGACTCTTATGTCTCGGTCCAACCATAATGAAAAGAAAATATCCCCAATCTCCTATACATTTGCTAGATCTGTATACGAGAGTCTAATATGAGCCTTTCCCCATTCATGATCTCTTATTCAAAAAAATGTCCCCTTCCTCATATACAAGTCATACCATCATGGGGAAACCTTACCAGAACTATGTATGGATTGATTTTCATTCCAATGAGATATATAGTGATTTCTAAACCACATATCTTAGACCCAACCATATAAAAAAACCCTTTTATACAGATGGGTCAGACCTGAGTAAAGAAAACATTTCTACCAATTCATGAGAAATTTTGGCATGAGATGCCCCTTTCATGGTTAGGAACTGTCCTTTCAAAAAGAAAACTCAATGTTCAGGAAGTTTCAAATCCCCATAAACCGACCAGACCATCATAAATGGAGGATCAGTTTCTGGAGGACACGTTTGTTTTATTATGCACAATATTTTCCAATGGTATTTTCATAAGCTTTCCACAAAAAAGGCCTATCAACCAATGGAAAATTTAACCCCAAGAGAAGATTTCCTATCTTCATACTCCCCAATGAAATTTATGTCCCACATCACCCATCAGGTACTAAAACCCCCGTATTACTTCTTATAATCTTTCCTATTCATGCCTAAAGATGACTAAATATTCTTAGAAAGAGAACCATGATAAGGGAAAATCATTTATACGATCCTTCTTTATGTTTATTTATTTTTCAAAAGTTATGAAATCAATAATGTAATTTTGTCTCAATTTTACTTCCTTGAGACAAATGCCATGTTATGCACCTAAATTTTCACCTGAGGTGTATATAATAATTTTTAAATGTTATATCATGAATCTAATTCATTTAATGATATTTTAAGATTCATGTAATTTCATTTTCTTACTTAGAGAGTATGGTTCGAAGTTACCATGTGGTAAGAGTTTATTGAAACAATCTCACCAGTTTTCATGATTGTTTATGATTATGCTTCTTTTGATGAAATCTTATGATCCATCTCTTAATAACTTTAATTAATTGTTCTTATATTGTTATTAATTATTTATTCATGTATTGGTCACATTTTTATACTATTTGGTACATATTATAGTTAATAAAGTGTTTTTAAGAGAACCCAACTTTACCCTCTCTTCAGTCCAAAAAATGTGTTCCTTAAAAACCATGTTTTCTAAAAAGGGTTTAAAAGAATAATATATTATTATTCTATAATAATTTAAAGACAATTTTACCCATATTTTATTTTATCGATTTTTTCAAAGGAATATTCTTGTCGCCTCATACTTTCTCAACAAACTATGGGGCATTTATGAATATTTATATATCCACTCCATTAAAAATAAATTTTCATTTACAAAATTCCTAAAAAATCAAATAGGGTATTTCATTGAATAAAACATGAAAGATTTTAAGAGAATACAAACATTAAATAATGTTTATGGAAGATAGAAATGTCTTTTCCACTATATAAATAATAATAGAACATTCCTTTCATATTTGAATCAAAACATTCCACAAAACATATTAAAAAATTCCTTTTGAAAAAATTGATAAAATGGATAAAATTTAATTTATAAAACATATATATATATATATATATATTAGTAAACTCATAAAATCTTTTAAAATACAAGCATATGGAAGAAAAGTATTTTTAAAGGAACATTAAAAGGGGATTTAAAAAAGTCTCTTACTAGTTTTCAAACATTTCAATCAGAAGCCCCATGATAGAATAACATTAAAAAATACATTAAATGTCCTTATAATAGAGAAATTATTGATCTAAAATGTCAAATTTAATGTATGTACACCTTATAAAATAATATTGGTTAATAAAATAAATATATTCCTCAATGAAAGGAAATTGAGATGAAACTATTACCTTGAGTCTGACTCATCGCATATATTTTTCATCTTCCAAAGTAAAAAAATTGTGTTAATTACATAATTTCATAACAACCTTTTTATTTTTTATTATTACATTAATTTTATATCTTACCATTATAAACAAAATTAGTTAATCATTTATGTTCACATGGTAATTTTTGAATTTATTCAACTTATATGTCAAAAAATGTCATTGGTAGGATGAATTTGGTCAAAGTGTTTAATAATTCGACATATCTATAATAATAATCATGAATTAGTTATTATATTTATACATCAATTATACATTTAAAAAATAATCATGATAGATGGTTATGAAAAATTAACCGCGTTACAATAATGGTGATAGTTTGATGTATGTACACATTAGTAACGTATCTGTTTTTCAATGATAATTATGGAAATAAGGTTAATAATATTTTATACTTCCATAATTATCATCATATCATAAATACCATATTATTTCTTTAAATATACTTATAAACCTTCCCTTTTTTGTATTTATGGTAAAATAATTTGATCACTATGTGGAAGTAGTAGTCCACATGTACACACGAATGATATTAATATTTTTCAGTGAGTGGAAAGGTAAGAAAGAAAATGATATATTATATTTTTAAAATGATAAATATGTTATGAATATCATAATTATGTATTTTATATTATATAAATTCATTAAATATATCCTTATTACCTTTCATGTAAAGTGTTAGTGAAAAACGAATCACCTCGATATCCAAGGCGGTATTCCCGCGTACACGTGAGTGACATTATCATATCTTACATTAATGGAAAGTAATAAGGTAAGTAATGATACATACTTTTTAATTGATAATTAATTATTAAATAAATGTGTGTTATATTTTATAGTATTATACATATAGAGAGAATAAAGAAACCATCAACACTTTAATTCATTAATTAATATCATTACATTAGATAAATAATAAACCAATGAAAATTAATAATATTTCAAGGGGATGGGAAATATAACATAAAAAAACTACATTATGAAAAATGAGATAACCTAGATCGGCTAGAATCATCCCTCCAATGAACAACACTATGGAAATGAAACAAAATATTATTAAAACAACGAAAACTATATAAATTGTAAATTTATAACATTGAGAATAATTTAGGTGAATAATGAATAATGTAATGAATATGTATTTATAGGAGGTGATGTTATTTTTGAACAGTAATATGAATGTTGGAATAGTAACTCACTGTTACCTGGCTATATGATTAGTAATTTAACCACAAAATAAAAAAATGTGATATAAATGATATTTATCATCCTTAATTAAATAAATATAAATATTATAGTTCCATAAAAATAAATATCATGATTAAGAAACTAAAAGAAAATATAATCACATTTTTAATAAACTATATTTTAACATATTTCTTAAAAACATATTTTTTATATAAAATGTTAAAATTACCTATTTTAGAAATTTATTTTGATAAAATGAATTTCATTTTTGAAATAAATATTATTAAATTTTCTATGGGTAATTTTTTTTAATTTCCTTTAACACTTCAATTTTCATGTGAAATACAAAATATAGTGTTTTTCATAATTGGTGTATCTAAAATTACATAATTCATGATGTAATAATGAAGTAATAATTTCTATAACCTAAGGTTTGATAAAACAAATATTTGATAAACGATTCATTAAAATACAATAAACTTAATTTTTAAACCTAAAAGGCATTGTTCAAATCCTAAAGTCCACAGTGATCCCTTAAAATAACAGACATTTTTCAACTTTCCTTTTTAATAAACTAAATTAATTCGAATTATAAATGGGTTTAAAGTCATAAAACCAATATAATCTATTTATATATGAATTATATTTTTGAAAATTAACTATTTTATATTTTACCTTTCATATAGTATTTTAATTAATATTTGTTTATAAAAACACCCATCTCCTCAAGTATAAATAACCCCTCTCCCTCCCCTTGGAAAACCACTCCCCTATCACATTTAAAAGCCAAATATCTACCCAATACACTATATTTAATACCTTTATATTACCTAGATATGTTATAGAGTCATCTAATTCTAATCATCAACGGATTTTAGAGCGGTAGAGAATAAGAAAAACTTACAATGTGGTAAGATCTCACCAATTCTTCCTCTCATTCCCCTCTTCAATTTCTTTTGTTCTCTGTTGATTTTAAGAAAATAATATATGTTTAATATGGTTGTATTTTAATATAATATTTTTTTAATATACAATAATTATTATATATACTACAAATTAAATTATCATAACTTCCATTCATTTTCTTTGTACAATGTCCCTTTAACAGTTGATTAACCACCAATGAGGATGTTACCACTTATTTTATTATCACTGACCTTATGTAGGGCTACAATAAATTAATTATGACATTTAAAATTGTAAATATATTTATTTTAATCTTATATAATTAATTATACTTATGTATAAATGACCCTTAACAAAATAGAGACATCAAAGGATAACTAGAATTTTTTAAGGAAAACATGATATCAACGCGCTTTAAAATAAACAAAAAATTAATAAATATAATCCAATTATTTTAATAGATAAAATTTAATAATTTAACATAATCCCATTCAAATCCAATTTTTAACAAACCTATATTTATTATTCATGACGTGAAATATCGATGAAATAAAGTGGGATTTAAGGTAATGGGATTCTCAAACCTGACTCCATTTTTTCATTATCACTCTTTCATGTAATTTTCAGTATGGATATTATAATAATGATAAAAAATACAATTTCTCTCTTATTAAACTTTATATTGGGGTTATAAATGTTCACACCTTTATTTTTAATCGAATAAAAATTATTTTCTAAACATTATTTACTTCCAAAAACACATATTTAACCCCTCTTGAGTTGTTTCTTCTTCACCCCAGAATGAATATTTTCAGGAAAAATATTTTTTTCCATATTCATTTCGAAACCCTATTTTTATTAATGAAATTATGATTTATTAGATCCATATGAAACTCATTCCTTTCAAGGAGTTATTTAATGATTGTAATTTTTATACATTCTATTTGAAATACATTGTTATGTGAATATTATGATGGGATAGGTGGCCCTAAAATTATATATCCCTCAACTATGTTTAGTAATGAAATATATCCCTTACTACCATGTGGATTATGCTTGAACATGATTCTATACTTTTTTGCAATTATGATGTTATGATTTATGCTCAAATGTTATGTATGAACATGATGATAGCTTTGTTCACTACAATGTGTCTTATTTTAATAACTGAAAATTATTTTTTATTTGATTATCAAATCACTTTTAAGAAGAAAGTGAGAAACCAACAAATCCATCAAAATAGTCAAAATAAAAACCATAGAAAAAAAACTGGTTCCACCTCTCCCCAGTAGCTAAAACAAGTGAAGGCCCTCCACCAAAACATGAGCACTCGGAATACAGTCCCATGAAAATATGCACGAGAATGGAACCGAGGGCCAAGACATCCCTCTCGGTCTTCCACTCCAAGTGGCATACTAAAGTGACGACCTCATGCTTTGAACCCCATCTGAAGTGGAACCAGGAAACAAGCTGGAAATGAAACACAAAAATTCTTATCAAAACACATAGAATGATTATGAAATACCCCCTATCAAATAAATTAAGAAAAGGGAAAGCAATAATTAGTCAGAAATATCTATGGCAGAATCATTGAAGAAAAAATTAATTCTGCTAGAAACCATATCTCTAAACAATGTCCAGGATATATCGGTTACCTGGATGTGCTACTCTCCACTTAACAGGTCTTCAAATGCAAAAGATAGTGTATCCCAAACCTGTATATGCTCTTCTATGCTGATCAAACCCTTGTTAAAACCCCAATCCATAATTGAATCCTGTTTGTCAACCCAAGAAAATTGTTCCTTATTCAGAGTCACTTCAATGACTCGACCGATCTTCTTAGTCGCGTCCTCTTTGGAGGCATTGAGAAACAACACCTGCTCTGTCACATCATCATATGAACTTATAATCAGATCCCAGGAAAAATTGTGCTAACCATATGGTTTAAGTTGATGCATGGCCTCCATGTCCAGCTTCTCCTCGATTTTCTTTCCTGATGGATGATTCTTCAAAGCGGGTGGTAAGGAGGAGTAGACCTTCTTGCCCCTACACCTCCTGTTACTTCTGTCAGCCTTCAGGCTGATTTCCCCAATAGAGTTTTTCTTACTTTTTTCTATGATTTCCTCCTCCTGGTCCCCCAGCTTTTCTTTTGAACTCTTCACTGACCGTTTCTCCATAGGGAGTGACAAGTATGAGTAGTCCTTTCTCAGTTTTTGGTTTACCTTCAGGGTACTACCCCTCCTCTAACTTGAGAGTCCTTCACCCTAAACCTAAACCTCTTCCTCAAATTCATCTGCAGGCTGACTAGATCTATCATCACCAGACTTGAGGACCTTCTTCCCATCTATGGATAACCTGGACTGCTCCTTCTCATCCAGAACTAGGTCTGCATTATGAAGGCCATAAAAAGGTTTTGCAACTCAATAACAGCCACCTCCTTGCTAGGACTGGATCTGAAACCCAAAGACTCACCCTCCCCTTGTTCCTTCAGAGTCACTTTCAAACATTTACCACTCTTTGAGCACACCGCATCAGCATATGAGGCACCCAGGAGATCCTTGAGACTCCCCTCTTCCACCCATGGAGGATTAACTCTACATCGATTTTGGGAACCCCTAGTTCCAGCCCCATTTACACTTCTGATTGCTTCACCGAGACATCTACAACTGTTTGGTGAACTCCCAACTGACTGTCTTCCTAGGAATGAGCGCCCCTGGACGCGGCCTCCACACCCAATATCGTACTGGTCACAAGATGTTTGACACTGCTTGCTGCACCCCCATCACCTTGCCTATTTGAAAATCTGGAGCCGTGCCTATAGGCCGTAGAGGTTTGGCCCATGTGTTTACAAACTGAATAGAAATAAACCCAAGATTCATAAACAACATTCTATTTACAACGGAACTCCTCAACCACTATGATCCAAACAAATTCGAGAGGCACCCTTTAGGCATCAACTTCCACACAAATTCATGGGTTAAAAGGATGACAAATCAAATTTGTTAGGCTATTAGAGCATAAATTCCTACCTACTAGGATGACAAGAATCCTAAGTATCGAGGGATTTTGAAATGGTAAAGGCATGTTGGGAAGAGTAACCCATATCGAAATAGAAGGTGAATCTCACTTCATATGGATGTCTTAGGTCCATCTGTGGATGAAAAAGCAAGGACTATTACACCGGAGGTGTGTGCTAGACCAGGCTTTAATCAAGTCCTCTTCTGAAGAAAAACTAACCATGATATTCTTGTTGTCGATCAGTCCCACTGTTTCCCTATCCTGTAAATCCCAGGAGCTAAAGACAAACCTGTCAAATGAATCCCCTGAAGTCCTTAGTTGAGAGAATCGAGCGATTAAATTTAGGTTATGGAGTGATTAAGCTTCTTTGAATTTGGAAATCAAAAGTGGAAGATTCAGGCATCCTTCATGTAGCTCTGAAACCTTGGGACACAACAATCATTTAGGGAAAGGGGGAAGGATATCGGGAGTGTAAAAGGGGGAGAAAGGGGCCACCGCTCCCTCAAAGTATACCGGAGGTCCCTCCCTCACCGAGGGAGGGACCGACCTAGAGGCCGCCGCCGTTGTGGAATGGGAGAAGAGGACCTAGCGTTCCCCCGAAACCTCAGACATGGATAACCCCTCCTCCTTGACCACCATAACACGATGCTTCATTTTTTTGCATCAAAAAATTCTATGACTTATTAAAATGTATTCCTAATTATTATGATGATAATCCCATGCTTATGAAATTATTATTATGATTATTATAACCAATGTACTATTTATTCATAACTCTTATTCTTAGTGTGTTATACTTCCCCTTACCATTATTTTCGCTCACCCATTTCTTTAATGTATATCCACATGTTACTACATGAACCAAGGACAATGTGAGATATTTTATGTTGATGAAGAAGGAGGATTTTGTTCTTGTTTATGTTTTATTATGTATAAGTGATATATGATCACATGTTTCCTATGAACCTAATACTTTCAATCCTTGAACGTATATCTCCTATTATGTTTATCCTTAGAACGATTCAATGGTAATATATGAAAATTTTGGATCTCTATATATTGTATTAGAAGTATGGATTAGTTAATTTTCGAATTTGGATTAGAGAATGTTAGTGACAAGCCTTAGGATAAGTCTGTGTATATTTAAACATCAATGAAGATTTACTTTCAAAAAAGGATAAACTTATGTATTTTATAATATATTACTTTAGTTTTAATTATTTAAAATAATAAATTATTTATTCATGATTTTTTATCTTATGTTTTTCTCAAACCTTCTCTATTTTAGAAAATTGTGTGAACTAGGGGAAAACAGGCCAAAAACCCATGTGAGGAACAATGTAGAAATTCTCTAAATGATGTCCCAAATCACATGAGAGGTGGTGTTAAAATAATAATGAAAATTAATAATCATATATCTTAGTCTGTGAAAAATTACACGATCCAATTGGAACATCACCATTCTCCCTATAGTGAGAAACTAGTCGTCGAGTTTTTATGTGTTTAATAACCACAAACATTTAGTGGGTCTTCAAATCCAACTGTCACTGAATATTGGGTTAACTCAATAGACAAGCTATTTTATATTCCTCACTATTTTAAGAAGAAGAAGGTAAATATGGTTGTTTATCATTAATATGGAGAGGTCATTCAATGGTGGGAGTTGATAATGAACACAAATACAAATAATGAAATGGTAGATATGGAGTGGTATGAATTTAATAAAAAATTGCCTACTATGTATTTACCTCAAACTCTTAGAAAAAATATAGATATATAATTCATATATCTGAGGAAAAAGAAAGGTAAATCTATCCTGACTTATAAGGAAAACATCAAAAGTGTTTCAATATATGCCTCGAGTTTTTTAATCAACAATGATAAAAAATATATATTGATGATTTAGGGGTTTAAAACTACACCACCGAATGTATATTTATTTCTGAGGGGTTAGGATTTGTGAAGAAGTGGTTTGATGTGATCTCAAAGTAGACATGGATTCATGAGATTGGTCTTTTATAAATGGGGAAAGAAGAGAACAATGGAGTTTCAAATTGGTGTGTCAATGGAAAAGGAGGAAAGATGATCCACCCAACCACATGTTAAAAATATAGGAAGAAGCATCTTAGTAATTTACTCAAAGGGATAGGAAAAAGTATTCATGTTTGGGATAATGGTCCACCTCGCTCATGAATATTGAAGAGACAAGAAGAATCCATCTGACAATGTTGAGGAAATTAAGGCACCTCAAAATTCACCACCCATGGTTCATTGCTTAAAGTATAGGGATCTAAGTAAATATCCAATCTAGTGCAGTAAACCATGGGTTATTGGGGGTAATCTACTTCATCAACCACCAAATGAAAAGGATAAATGTAAAGATATTTCATCAATACTACTAAAGTCGAATATTAAAATGATGTCTTACAAAGTACACATCCAATAAACTAAGTAATAGAAAATATTATCTTATTCTAGTTCTACGCATTCATTTATATTTTATATGTTTTTTAGAAATATTGAATCAAAGAAATAAAAAATTGAGCTAGATATATCTATAAAAACACATAGTGGTGTGATCATTTCATCCAAATTGATAGACTCTTATCCAATTACCGTATGTTTGTAGATTCTTTGAATAAATCTCAAAATCCTTCCCATGGTAAAATTTGATATAGTACTGGGCATGGATTAGAACTTATTATATTGAAAACACATCATATATTGTGAAAAGGAAATATATTTTCATATTATGAACCATCCTCTGATCCTGTAAAAATGTAGGGATGATTGTGGATATCTTTTTTAAAATCCATAAATGGAGTGGGTTTTGATACCATGTGAAAAAGCATACCTTTCCCAAATGGTAGATTCAATTGGATGTGTCATCCTAGATAAAATTCCCATTGTGAGAAAATATGGTGATGTATTTCCCAAAGAGTTACCCAAACATCCCCTACATTATTAGGAATAATACTCAATATAAATTATACCTAGTGTATCTCATATCTCCAAATTCTCCTAAAGGATAGACCCAATTAAACTAAAATAGTTAAAGAAGAAGTTTTAAGAGCATTTGGATGGAGGGTTCGTATTCCCTACTATGTTTCATTGGGGTGCATCAGTCATCTTTGTATAGAAAAAGGTAAGATCATCTAGATTGTGTATAAATTATCCGGAGCATAAATCAATCATCATAAAGGATAAGTATCCCCTACCACGGATTGAGGAATTATTCGATCAACTATAAGGATGTCAATACTTTTCAATGGTGGATCTTCATTCTTAATATCATCATCTAAAGGTGAATAAGGATGATATTTATAACACTAATTTCTGTATAATGTATAGGGACTATGATTTTATTGTTATAACCTTTGGAATTACTAATACCCCTTTGACCTTTATAGATTTTATGAACATATTCTGTAGAGACTACCTCAACAAATTTTTTATATTTTTTATTAAAGAAATTATCATTTACTCTAAGATAAAGAAGGAACATAACGATAGTCTAAGGATTATAGTAGAAACATTAAGGAAGGATAATATGTATGATAATTTTAGAATGTGTAAATTTTTTATGTAGAAAGTTTGAGTTTTAGATATAAAAGTAACATTTTTGGATCACATTAATAAAAGTGAAGGAAATTTTAAGTATCCTTCAAAGATGATGGAAATTGAAGAATTTCCTAGACCCTACAATTTTATCTAAATATGTAGTTTTCATGGATTTCCTATGTTCTATTAATGTTTTTAGTAACTTTATCATTATTTTATATCCTGCTAACTATTTTATCATCAAAAGGGTTAATAATGTTTGAATAGAATAATGCGAGGAATATAATAAGGATATAAAGAATAATCCAGTCACTACACCTGTACATATACTACGAATGAGTGAAGAATGTTTTTTGATATATCATGATGATTCAAAGAAATTATTAGGTTGTGTAATCATGATGAATAAAAAACTTGTAACATATTCCTCATGACAACTGAATATCCATAAGAAAAAACACCCAATGAAAGATATATATTTTTTATCTTTGATCTTCACAATAATGATTTTGAGAAACTTCCTATATGGTTATGAGATTGACATATATTTATCTAAAAATACTATAGTAGATGTTCACATAGAATGAGTTCAATATGTCTTAAAGAAGTTTTTAGATTTAATCAACGACTACTATTTCTCAATTAACTATCATTCAGGAAATGAGAACAAGGTATATGATGGTGTTAATTGAAATGAGCATGCTAATATATCCATGATGTGGATTGAGAAATACAATATCTTCAGGGATATTCAATGAATGGATATGGAAATCATAATGGGAGGGAAATAACTTTTATAATATCTATGTGAAATATGCCAAACCAAAACATAATATCATGGATTCATAGTTTATGGTCACTTTTAAATACATGCATGGATACCTTATTTCATCATAAAAAATGAAATTTTACATGTACTTTTATTTCTTCTTTTTGAAAAATAATATTTCCCATTATATTCTTTAAGCTCCTCCTCATGAAAATATATATCTCTATGGTTTTTATAATCCTCTTTTCCTCTTTCCATATCAATTTCAAATAGATATTTGACAACATTTATCTTTTTTCTCATCTTCTTAATTATTTTATTCAATCTATATCCATTGAAGCATGTTCTATAAACAAAAAGTGAGTTAAAAATCATAAGAGTTATAAAATCAAACTCATATAATGTAGTTCCTTGAGATCATAAGACATGAGTAGTGTTGATATTCATCCTTTCATCCAAGATTTATTCACTTTATTATCAATCTTGGATATATTGAACATTTCACCAAAAAAAACTTATTTCATGAAACTTTATTCATCATATTGACATCAATGAAATATTTTTTTTACGACCAATGACAACTAATGAAAATCATTTAAAATAAATTAAACTCATGAAAAAATTATGTCCAAAATAGATCCCTTTGTATTTTTTTGAAATACCATTAAGGTCAACCCTAAATGAATATTTCAATATGTGAATATCTCTCCTTTATTTTTTCAAGATTTCATTTCACTTCCTCTCAACCTTACTGATAAGAAATAAAATGGTCATGGGAAAAGGGTATCAGTCCATACATAAGCAATATGTCATCCATAATTTCAATCTATGTATGAGTGATACATACTCACTATAGAGAAAAATAGGATTTGATTTAGAAAAAAAATCTATCCATTACCAACTGATCTTGATATCTCATGATATGAGAGCTTATATACTTCTCTTCATGTTTTTCCATTTATATTCCAAGATCAAGATAATAAAGTGAAATATGAACTTTATCTTAAGAATGATATACCATATAGTCCTACACTCACATCAAAAAACATGTTTGAAACATTAAAGTACAAAAATCATGTTGAATGTAATTGGAGCATATCCATTCTTTCAAAATTTCTAATGTCATTAATTAACTCAATTACTCCCCTTTGCGTTATGTTTGTTATATTTTATAACCAATGATGAAATATTCTTTAAAAACATATTTTTACCAATGAAATTATATTCAAGAACAATATAGACTGATTAGATTTGATACTTATTGAAATAATGGTTTCAGAAGCAGCTTCATATTGCATTATTTGTCTCCCCCTCAAGGGAAACACTCCAAAATATCAACATAATGGTGAGTATCTTCAAGAATATATTTTATGATGTTCCAATTTTGATAATACAAAAATATAGATCTTCAAATTATTAATATAAAATTTTTTAAACATCTGCAACTTCACCAAGGATGATCTTATTCAATATATTTTCTTCTGAATAAAAAATATAAGATCAAACCAAGATAGTATCTTCATTATCATTGTTTTCAAAGATATGATAGAATAGTCTTAAAAATCATTAAAGATGATTCTCTAACATTACATTATTTGAATAACAATTGAGAAATTATTTCTGGATAGTGACTTATTCAGCTTTAACATCAAAAATTGATATAACTCACTACTTCTCAATTTCTCCCCCTAAGAATTTTCTTCGCTTTAAATTCCCTACATTGTAATAATAAATTGAACAAAAAATTATTATGGGAATATGGTGGATCCTTATTTATTTATCAAGGTGAAAACAAAGTTTGATATTATTTTCTCAACCAAGTTCCTCCATTTTCTCAACTCTTCACACTTTCCCACCAGATCTTAATTTTTGAATGATGTTTTTGAGATTTTATTACTTAATTTTGTTCTTTGGGTGTAAATATTCTCTCTTAAAGGGATATTAATGAATTTATATTACCTATGAAACTTTCATTTTCTTTAACAATTCTTCTCATTCTAGAATAATCCCTTAACAGTTTCTCATAGTATGACCATCCATGTTGCATATTACACATCGAGCTTCAGTTTAATCATATGGAATATTTGATTTCCCTTTAGAGATATCATTTTCTTACACCTATTCAATTTACCTCCTTACATCCAAATATTTTATCCATATAACTAATATTTTATTAGGGGAATTAGTAGTAAGTATGGATTTTCTAAATTGATTCTTATAAGTGCCATATTTTTTTAGTTATTTTGGATGAAGAAAATTCCCTCAATATTTTGTATTTAGAATCCATGTTCTTTCTACCATTATTCTTAAGAGAAATTTTGTTACAACATTTTTATAATATCTTCCCATGATTTTTTGTTCTTTATTAACCATATTATTTTTTATTAATTTATTATCATACTTGGACACATTTTGAGATGATAATGCACCATTCCTGTGAAAACATATATATCATACATCATAGATTTTTTCATTCTTTCAAAATAGGTTTGAAGTATATATATTTTTATAGATATATGGATTTGTAATCTTCATCTTTGATAAACCCCCATTGGCAAGGGCTTTCATTGATATTTTTTATTTTGATGATTTTACCAAAAATATAATGAGAAATTCATAAATCTATTATAGCACCAACATTGATCCATAAATCGTGATCTTAATATATATTATATAGGAATATTTTGTGTCTTATTCATAATAGTTTGGGATCTACATGGTGAAATAGCTTCCAAATTCTTTTTCATATCCACCTTAGTCATGGTGGTAGGGTTTTCATCATCTTTTTTAATCCACACTTATATATATTTTGTTTTCCAACCTATATTATTCATGATAACAGATTTATAAGTATTTTTATAGAATGATATGAATGGTACCTTTTTCTTCACATCTATATGAGATATATCAGCGAACATAGTCATGATCTTCTTATCACAAATCAGATATATTTTAAAATTAGAATCCTACAATGAACATTGGATACCAGTAGCAGTTTTCCCCTTCTTTTGTGAAGAATCAATTGTGTATTCGAAAGATTGGTCAACTAATCATCCACTTTAAGACATTGCATATTGAGGATGATATTATTATATTTAACCATAACCATATTCTCTTCAAAATTCTTCTTTATTCATTCAACTTCCTCCTTATAGAGTTTATTTTTTTTGTAATAACGAGTCATGTTCTTTGATCACCATAAGTTTTTCTTCCATTTTGAAATCCATGAAATCAATGTTGTTTTTGAATTTTTATTAAATAGCATTGATATTTTATTCTAAAGTCTTATTGAATCTTCATTACTCAAATATTTCATTGAGATAATTTTATGCTCTTATTTCAAGCTCCCTCTTTGTTGATTCAAAGGATCCAACACATCATGAGAGCTTTAAACATTATAGATTTTTTTCCTATAAGTATTTCTCCATATCATCTGCTTCTTCTTCCAGCTTTGTGATTTCATCCAGCATAGTTTAAAAGGCTCTATAAACAAAATATATCATTTATATAGGAACAAAATATAGAATATATCTTAATATAAGAACATATATATCTTGAAAGGTTATAGATTAATCATTATAAATACTTATTATAGGATCTTCTTCTTGAGTACAATTTGTAAAAGAGTTTAACATACCTCATGATCACTTACCATTCTTTATTCACTTGAGGTAAGAATACTGTCCTTATCCTTGGTGGCTACTTGATCCTCATACTCATAACATTCCATGCCTGATCTATCTTCATTGTGGTCAATGCATGGGGAAAATAATACTTCCTTTACTTTAGATAATATGGAATTATTTTTTACACTAATTTTATCTTCCATTATCTTATTCATTATTGTCTTGGAAGAAATATAATTATCCTTAGAGAAAAATTAATCTTTTCCAAAACTGAACTTCCTTGTAGTCATAGGAATAAAACTCAAATATTCAAAAGAGAATGGATTCAATGTAGAGAATCAAGTAGAGGTCAACCTACCTCTAATACTAATTATATGACCACATTAATATATACCAAACACTAATAGTGGTGAATTTGTGTTGGGTACTCTTTCCAAAATTATAACTTTTATCCATTTTACCTCTTAGACCTCTTAGGAAATTGATTATCTTATTTTCATTTTCTTATCTTATGAAATTATAAGAAATAAATAAAGGATATAATACAGTTTTTACAAGGTTCACATGTAAATGAGAGTAGATAGTCCTTGGAATGGTATGGAAATAATCCAACCCCACAACCACTAAAAAATAATCCTTTAAATGTGTTTACAACTAGCAGGGAATATCCTTTTACATGAATTTATCTACATTCAATTGAAAATGCATGTTTTACAGATCCTATCTAGGTATTTATACTGAAACCACTCAGTAAAATGAATTGAGTGGTTTCAACCACATGTTTTCAACCTTACAAATTATTCAAATTTGTGATGTGCCTATTGTAAAGGAGTAAATTCATATAATTTTTGATGATTTTCCTGGTGGTATTTTTGATCAAGATGATGAATTTACTATTGAATTAATTCATTGTGTTAATTCTATTTCAAAACCACCTAATTGAATGGCTCATGTGGTGCTTTTAGAATTGGAAAAGAAATTATAAAAGTTATTAGATAATGGTTTTATTCACTCTAGTACTTCACCGTGGCTTTCTCCTATTTTTTATTAAAAATATATATGGTTACTTTAGTTATTACATTGATTATAGATATTTTTAATAATATCACTACTAAGAATAAGTATCCTTTGATTCATATCTATTATTTGTTTGATTAGATCTATGGATCATAGTATTTTTCAAAGGTTTATCTGTGGTCCTTGTACTATCAGCTGAAGGTGAAAGATAATTAAATTAAAGAAACAAAATTTTAGAAGAGGTATGAGAATTATGAGTTTATAGTTGTGACTTTGGGGTTATCTAATGACCCTATTGTATTTGAAGACCTTATGAATTTATTTTTAAATGAGTTTTTTGATAAGTTTGTGGTTATATTTTTTGATGATATTTTGGTATATTTGAAAATTAATGAGAAATATGAAAGGTATATAATGATTTTTTTTTCAAACCATAAACAAAAAGAAACTTTATCAAAAATCTATTGATTATGAATTTTGGAAGAAAAAAAATTATTTTTGAATAGAAATTTTGTATAAAGATAAAATGACAATTCAAAGTTGTAAAACTAAATTTGTTAATGAATTTAAAAAACCTAAATATTTCACAAAGATTTATATTTTTCTTAGTAAATAGGGTCACTACTAGTGTATTTCTAAAAATGTTTCTTGGTTTTCTATCCCATTGAAAAAGTTTGGTTTAAATAGAGTTAAATTCCTTTGGATAAAATAAAGCGATGAATATTTTCATAAACTAAAAATATTATTGGTGAATACTAATGTTTTGGAACTTACTTATATAAATTTTTAACCTTCTTCTATAAGGATGCTTAATTGAAGGGAATTGGTTTTGTAATGTTTCAGAATGATCAGTTAATTACTTTTTATTCAGGTCACTTGAGCCATCATGAGTATGATTTTCCAAAATGTGATCTATAATTTGGTACTGTGGGTTTTTTCATAAAAAATTTCAAGGAATCATTTGTATGGAGTAAAGTGTGATATTTATACTAACCATAAATGTTTGAAGTATATATTCACTCAGAAATAATTAAATATGAGATAGAGAATTTTGAATGAAATGATGCATTATTATAATGAAATGATTAATTACCATCCTAAACATGAAAATAAAGTGAAAAATTCTTTGAGTTGATAAAATAATGCTACATTAACCATGTTATATTTCAAAAAGGTCCCTTTGGTTAATGATTTGATGAATTGTTTCTTAGAACTTGCAGATATTAGGTCATCCTCTATATTGTTTTAGGTTTTAAGGCATTTAAATTTATTAGAAATAATTAAGCAATCTTAGAAAGAGGATCATGATATGTAAAAAATGGTATAATTGGTTAAGATGGTCTAATTTCCTATGTTTAATGACACTAATGAAGGTGTTATAGAATTTATAAAATTATTATCTATGCCTTGTGATTTAAAGTTAAACACAGAATTTTTTAATGAATATCACAGTTCCCCATTTTCCAATCATCCTCTAAGCACTAATATGCATTGATACCTTCAAGAGTATTATTGATGGGGTGGTATGAAAAGAGATATTGTTTTATTTACCCTAAAATACATGACATGTCATTAGGTTAAAGAAAATGATAATTATGTAATGTTATAGTTCATCCTTTTCCAGTTCTAGAGTGGAATTGGGAAAATATTTCAATATATTTAATGGTTAGATTATGAAAGACATCTCCATATAATAATGTGATTTGGATTAATGTTGACTGATTAACTAAATAAAATAATTTCCTTACCATTTGAGATACTATGGAATGAGTCATATTTCTCAAATATATCTAAAGAATATGGTCAGGTTTCTGAAAGTTACTCTCTCTATTGTATCACACCATCTTCTTCAGTTCATATCTAATATTTATAAAGGACATCAGAAGTAATTTTTGTATTGAATTAAATTTCAAAACAGATTTTAATTCTCAATATGATTGATAGTCCAAGTGAATGATTCATAGTTTCAGTGTTATGACTTTTCTTTATTAAATATATTTCCAAGGATGTTGGGAATATCATATTTATTGGGAGGACTTTTCTTGTAACAATTGTTTCCATTCTAGTATAGAGATGGTACATTTCGAGGCATTATATGGAAAACAATGTCCGAGACCCGAGTTTTGTTATTAAGTTAGAATAAGGAAGTTTATGGGACTAGATTTATGTGATTAAATGGATGAGAAGGTGCAATTTATTTAGTAAGATAGAAGGATAGATTAACTCATACATTTATGTATCTCGGATAACTGTATAAAAAATACTTCTTTTAATATAGGTTATTTGGTATTCATTAAACCATCTCAATGGAAAAATTTTATGATTTTCAGTAAAAAGGGGAAGTTAAGTCCATTATTCATTTGAATTTATTAAACTATAGAGGATGTTGGATAAGTTTCATACCAAATGGATTTTCATCCAAGTTTATCCCAGGTACACAATGTATTCCATGTTTCAATGCTAAGGAAATGTTTGACATATTCATTTTATGTTTGGTTCCCTAAAGTAGTTCAACTAGAAGAGAATATTTCGTATGAGAAAAAATATGTTTTAATTCTTTACTGTAGAAATAAATTGTTTTAGAATAAGTTGATTCACAAAGTTATGGTTTTATGTTGAATCCATATGGTTGAAAAAGAAATTGGGGTAAAATAAAGATTCTATGATAGAAAGATATCCCCACTTACTTAATAAGTAAATAAAATGCTGAGGAAAAAATTTCTAAAAGGTGTGAAGAATTAAAAAACTTTGGTAATGATAGAATAAATCACCTCAATGTTTATTAATATGTCTTACATAGTTATATTCATTGTAAAATTATTAGGTGATTTTCAAATAAAAAAGGAAGTAGTTTTAAATAAACTCTTTTCATATATGTTTTTTTTAAGTTCAATTTTTAAATTAATAAATTTAATTTTTAAAAATAAATTTTAATATTTAAATAAAAATAACGAAATTAAATTAGATTTAAATTTTGATATAGTTTTTTTGAATTGTGAAAAATAGTGATTTTTGTAAAAATATCATTGATTTTCAATAAATTAAGTAATTTAAATGTTACATTATGTTTTGAGTATGATTTTATATAAAATAAGTATTATATAGTAATAATGTATCCACTTATTTAATTTTGAGTGAAAATAAAACTGGATTTTAGAATTTGTTTATTTTGGGGTCAAAAAACATAATTTTTTCTAAAAACAATTTTAAAGAGCACAATGATTATACATTTTACTTAATTTAAAAAACCCTAATAAGGAATTTTTTAAATTAAATTTATATAATATAAATAAATAAATATTAATTTATATTCATATAATGGTTATTAGTAGTAATACATATAATATAAAATAATCAATTTCATAAGAAATACACTTCTTGAAAAAACTGTTTTTTTGTCACCTATGCAGGTATAATTTGAAATTAAAAATTGTAAAATTTTATAATTTAAATTAAATAAATGGAATAAATTTTTTCATCTGAAAAAAATTTATATTATATAATATCTTAACCTTAATTTTTTATACTGGATAGTGAAAACAATAACAATCATTTACTATGGTTAAAGTAAAAAATTAATTTATCAAGGGGTGTTAAACTAAAAAGATAAGGGTTAAAATTACATAAAAACTTCTTTAAAATTTATCTAAGGGATTTATTTAGAAATTATAATGTATAATGATCGATAATGAAATATATTAGATCATTTTGGGCTGTGAAAAAAGTGGGTACACCTTTTAATTTTGAAAAATTACAAGTGTCCACTCACCTCACTTGTAAAATGCCACCCCTCTCCTCTACTCTTCCCACTATAAGAGTTATTTGGATCAAATATGAACTAACCATGTTTCTTCCTTACTTAAATCCCCATGAACTATATAAATTGAGATTTCATTCTTAATTAATTCACAAATTAATTATTCATTTAAATCCCATTAATTAATTCCATAATTAATTAATCACTGCAATAAATACCATTATTTAATTCAACAATTAAAAATCACATTAATTCCCATAATTAATTGGTTATAATGATATAATTGATATTAATATGTGATATTAATGTAATATTTATCATTATAAGAGATTAATATATCATTCAAGTTCTTACTTTCCATAAAATTAAAATGATAATGTTGATTGTGCGTACGTGCGAACTATCACCTCCACGAAGCGATGCGATTTGTTTTTAATCACCATGACACTTGGATAATAAATATAAGTTTATTTAAATGATTAATATGATATTATTTATATTATTATCATTTTTTTAAAGATAAAATAATATTTATATTCTTTCAATAATTATCATTGAAAAACTAAATCGTCACTCCTACATACATACAACTTACCATCTCCATGGTTATAACATTATCCATTTTTCATATCAATATTAAATGAATGGATTTAAAGGAATAATTGATATAAAAAATTTATTATTATTTCATGAATTTTATTCTATAGATGATGGAATTATGACCACATTGATTATTGATGTCATACCAAGTTCATTTTCTACAGAAGTACTGAATATTGACAAAAAATCCAATATAAACTTAAATAATTATGTAATTTTTATAACATGGAAATATAAGGTTTATGTTTTATGGGTATAAAGTATGATTTTATGAAAATATTTTCATGAGTTTAAAATATTCATTGAATAAGGGTTTCATTCCTTATTTATACCCCTTACTGAGATTTTTTTCTAATCCCATGTTTTTGAAATGTTTTCCACAAGGTATAAGGATGGGTAAGAGAATGGAAGAACAAAATATGAATGTGATGGAAATTTTTAACAAGTAAAATAATTCATGTTTTATTATAGAAAGTTTTTCGTTGTGAAAAAATGGTTAGTTACTAGAAGTTTCTACTTTATAATATTTGAGTTTTTATGTAATAGTTATGACCTAATATCTAAAACTATATACCTGAAAATATTCTCAATGTGAAAGAAAGTAAATTATTGACTAAAACTCAAGATTATTTAACTTTTAAAGTAAAGGCCTTATAATATTGATCGTTACATGATTGGAGCTGCTACAGGTGGCGCACTAGTTAACAAACCCCAACTACTACAAGGACCCTCATTGAGAACATGGTGGAGAACACCCAAAAATTTGGTTCAAGGTCCAGTGTACCCATTCAAGGTATCAATGAGGTGGAAGGTTTCGAGTATGAGAAGAAGGTGGACATGAGATTTAAAGAGTTAATTACCCTTCTTAGACAACTTTCACTTTCCTAATGTGTATCCCAATCTCCTCCTTCCTTCAATTGTGGTATTTGTTCTACCGATACCCATTATTATGACCAACACCATCAATTGAGATAAAATTCAATGAGTTATGATTTAAACATCCCATGAAACCTCTATAACCAACCCATTAGACTAGAAATATACTATCCATCCAAACCTGGGTGGAAAGACAACTAAAAATATGAGAAATGTGGAATTTAAATTAACATCATCAACCATGGAATCAATTGGGATAAAATATTCATCAACCAACACTGCCACCCGTAAATCAGTTACCACCACAAAGGCCTTTTCAACAACCTCTACAAAATCCAAGCCTATACTATAATACATGATTAAACAAATGGATTAAAAGGACCTCTATTTAAAAAAACCACCCAAGATTTCCTACAAGACCTAAAAACACAATTAGTCAAACTTGGAAACTCGGTGGGGGAAATCCAAAGTCATGGGTCTGGTAAACTACCCTATCAACCACTAGTAAACCCTAGAGATAATGGAAATGATAGTTTCATCAACCTTAGGAGTGGAACAAAACATAAACGAAAAATAAATCTTCTATTAGAGTCATCCCCTCCTAGTGAAACCACCATCCCAACCACTAAAAATGGTCCAAGGGAATATAATACATATCCTGATAAAAATACCACCATTGGAAAGAGTGTGTCTATCAATAAGAGACCTAAAATGACCATTCTTCTTCCATTTCCCCAATGGGACACCAAAAAAAGAAAAAAATAGAAACTGAACTTGATAAATAAATCATGGAAACTTTTGAAAACGTTACTACAAACATACCCTTGATTAATACAGTAAAGAAAATTCCAAGATATTCTAGGTTTCTAAAGGAGATGCGTACATATAAAAGGTTACTTTTTGATAATGAGAAGGTGATATTGGGAAGGAACATCTCATCATTAATAGAGCCATCACTTCCTATAAAATTAAATGATCCTGGAACATTATCGATTCCGTGTACCATACGGGAGTATTTATTTTCCAATCCTATGCTTGATTTGGGTGCTTCTATAATTGTTATGTGTCACTCCATTATATCTTAAATGTTGGTAAGGGAACTGAATCCCATCATAATTATTATTTAAATAAAAAACCATAGTATAACACATCCCACTGGTGTGTTAGAAGATATTTCTATGAGGGTGGAAACATAATTTTTCTTATTGATTTATATATTCTTAAAATTAAAGATGATAGGATGAATAGACATGCCTCAATTATATTGGGTAGGCCATTCAAGAAAACTTCTAAAACCCTAATTAATTTCCATAATGGTACATTGTATATGTATTTTGGTTGATAAATTTTCCACATTAACATTCTTGATTCCATGAAGCACCCCTCAAAAGAGAATTCCTCACTTTAAGCTAATTCAATTAATACACCCCCTTACCCTGAAATAACCTATTTTTCCCCTAATCCATTTTCTATTTTTTTTTGTCTATTATAGAAATTATAGGTAACGAATCATGCATTTAATGTTTTATTGGTCTAGAATAATGGCATGTATGTTTGTTAATTGAATATTTCTTAAACACTAAGGATCCATTGACCAACGATGATACTGTTAAGATTATAAAAGATCATTCTTCATCTTAGAATGTTACCACTGAGAAGTTAGATGAGATATGTGACCTATCACTTTCACATTCACTCCAAATAATCCAAAATACCCATGAATGTTTACTTAAAAAAATTCAATATCATTTGAAATATTCTTATTTTGAGAATGGAAACAAGATTCCTATCACCATTTCTAGTTTACTCCTTCTAGAGCATGGATTGCACCTTCTTGACCTTTTGAGGGAGTATAAAGAATCATTGGGATAGAAACTATTAGATATATATGGTATTATCTCATCAATTTTCACACATCATATATTGTTAAATGATGAGGATAAACTTGTGTGGTATACACAACATAGACTGAAACCAAAACTATTATATGTTTTTGTAAAAGATGGAATAAAATTATGGGATACTGGAATCATTTACCCCATATATGATATCCAATGGGTCATTATAGTGTATGTAGTTCCTAAAATAATCAGTCTTAAAAAATTAAAAATGAGAAAAATTAATTGGTTCCAACTCATGTAAAAAATAGTTGGTGTTTCAATATAGAGTATCACTGATTAGACCAACACACTAGGAATGACTATTTTCCATTGTCATTCATCGACCAGATGTTGGAGAGGCTAGTGGGGAAGTCCCAATATTTTTTCCTTGATGGGTATTCTAGGTAGTTTCATATCCATAATTCCCTCTATGACTAGGAAGAGGAAACCTTGGCATTCCCCTTTGGTATATTTTCATATAGAAGAATGCCATTTAGTGTGTGAAATGCTCCGAGTAACTTCCAGTGATTCATGGTTAGTATTTTTTTTAGATTTCTTAATGATTTGTATGGAAGTACTCATGGATGATTTCATTGTATATGGATCCTCTTTAGATCAGTATTTGAGTAGTATTGGTTATTTCCTACTTCGCTGTATTGAAAAGAATATTGTATAAAATTATGATAAATACCATTTCATAGTGACAAAAGGTATAGTATATGGGCATGTAATTTATATTGATAGTATCCAAGTTAATAAATCCAAAGTGGATTCCATTTCTTCCCTACCATTACCCAAAAAATATTTGGTATTTGTGGTCTTCCTTAGGTCATGATGTATTTTACCATCATTTCATTCATGAATGTAGTAATATTTCACTCCCCCTCTCCCACTTACCAGAAAATAAAAGATTTTTTTGATAAATAATGTGAGGAATATTTTATCAAATTGAAATTGAGTATCACATCACCCATGGTAATTTAACAACCTCAGTTGGATTTACTATTCAATATCATGTATGACACCTATAACTATGCAGTTGGGGTTGTCTTATCACAATTTGTTCATCGAGCTCCACATGCCATTTCCTATGCCTCACATACACTTGACCCAACCCTAAAAAACTACACTAAAATTGAAGAATAACTACATTCTATTGCATTTTACTTGGATTAATTTAAGTAATACCTCTTAGGGTCCATATTAATTATGTTCCCAGACCATGTAAACATTTGGTATCTCTATAAGAAACTGAATGTCACACCATGTCTCATTTTCTAGATTCTCTTACATCGAGAATTTAATCTAGAAATTAGGAATAGAAAAGGAGTATAGAATGTGGTATTTGACCATATTTGTAGGATCCTCCCATCCTTGAAAATCAAATCTTCCACATATATTCCCATAAATAAATTTTTTACTATTTAGAAATTTTACCAAGTGAAAGATGTTATTCCTTGGTATTTCAAAATTGTAAATTATTTGGTAGCATCTTGAATTCCAACAGATTTAAAAAAAAAACCAAGCTCATAATCTAAAAAATTTGTCCCATTGTTATATATTGGATGACCCCTAACTTTGGTGCACATGTATTGATCATGTACTTAGGTTTTATTTTCTTGATAACGAGTTTCAGTCATTCCATAGGTTTTTCTAAACTCCGGATTGTGGGGGCCACTTTGGTGCCAAATGGATAGCTCACAAGGTCCTCTATTATAGTTTATTTTTTCTCACATTTTTTTTGGGATGCCCATTATTTTTGTAATTTATGTCCTCACAATCAATTAATTGGTAATGGATTTAAAAGAAATGAAATTCCACAAAAAACCTTTCTCTTCCATGAAAATTTTGATTATTTGGGTGTTGAATTTATTGATCCATTTCCTAATTCCTTTTTCAATTTTTATATTATATGGTAAGTTGATTATGTGTCAAATTGGGTAGAGGCACCATCCATGAGGAAAAAATATTCCAAGACAGTTGTGGAATTTTTGAGAACCTAATTTTTTTTTAGGTTTGGATTACCTAGGTTCATCATTAGTGACCAGGCTTCTGATTTATACAACCAAACAATGAAATCACTTTATCATGAATATAGGGTCGGGCATCAAGTGTCTACTGCATATCACCCAAAAACCAATAGTCAAGATAAGGTGTCGAATTGAGAGGTAAAACAGATTCTTGAAAAAATGGTTCAACCCAATAGAAATATATTAGATTATTAGACTGGATGATTCATTATGGGCATACCGTACTACCTTTGAAACACCAATTGGAATGTCACCCTATCGTCTTTTTTTGGAAAGATTTTTTACATCCCTATTAAGACAGATAATCGGCCCTAATCAAACATTAAACCATGAAATTATAATATTTCTGGTGAAGGTGTCCATATGAAGCTTCAGATTCAAGATATGGAGGAAATGTGTAGGGATTTTTATGAGAAATCCCATATCTATAAGAAGCGAACCAAGGTTTCCAATGACAGTCTCATCCTTCATTATCAATTACACATTGGGAAGAAGTTCCTCCTTATAAGTGAAAGGATGATGTTGCATCCAGGTTAGCTTAGTTCTACTAATTTGTCCCATTCACTATTACTAATGCTTATCTATTTGGTGTTGTTCAATTTCATAATGAAGAAACAAAATCATTCACTATCAATGGGTAGCGGCTGAAGAACATTCATGAAGCCATTTTAGAGATCTCTATGGAGGAACTCTAAGTTAAAGAAGAATTATACCAATGAAACCCACTATGTTTTATCCTTCCTTCACACATTATCTTTTATTACAGTGAGGAAACTATATTCTATAGGTGTGGGGGATGGTTATATTCCTGGGTTATTTATAAATTCTTATTATCATTCTTTTTTTCTCTTTTTTTTTTGTTGTTGAATTTTATTTTACATCAACTCCTCATTTTCCCCCTGACTTTTGTGCTGGAATATTAATTAATAATTCCCACTTAATCATGGAAAATGATTCCCACTTGTCATGGAAAATGATGCCAATTTAATCATTAAATTATTGAAAATGCATGAGGAATTTCCATATTTTATGTTGTTTTAAAAAATCACTGATGGGATGTGTCTTTTCGCATGAAATCAACAACAAGGTGTGAATTTTTAAGTAAATTGTATGTTTGATGATGTTTCAACGGTTGTATCATTTTGAAACCTCTTTAAAGAATGGTACCCTTTGGGTGAGGTGTTTATTGGAAAACTGTGTCACTGAATATCTCCACACATATTTGCACCCAACCATGAAGTTTGATTATTTCATACTTAATATAAGTTTATTATAAGTTTGGTTAATGTTTATATACTTTCCAAAATTATTTTTCCATACATTCATTCTTTATTTGATCTATTTCATTACTGCATTGGATTGACCTATCCATGTTTACCTCTTATCCATTTTTTGTATTCCATAATGAAAAAAAAAACAAATGAAAAACAAAAATATGGGTTGTGTCTTTGGAAGGTCAAAAATAAATCTTCTTTGACCTTTAATATTGTTATAAATATTATAATTATTGTCATGTGGAGATCAAAAATGGTTAAGTGATGAGTATGAGATTTTTTCCTAGATAAAATTTTGAAGAAAAAATAAAAATAAAAATAAATGAGGGGAGTAATGAAATGTACAACATATGAGGATATCTAGTTTGGGAGCTCAAGGTTTTACTTTCTTGACTGATTAAGTGAGTGGATCTTGAAAATTTCTTAAAAAGGATGTATTGTAGGCTCAATGTATAGAATCATTTAAGAATATTTTTTTAAAACATATATTTACTAGATAGAAAGTGTAATGGATAACATGGAATAGTTTTCACACCAAAACGTGGATAATTTTTGAAATGGTTATGTTTTTAATTTTTTTATTATATTTGAATCAGGACTCTATAAGAATTTTGTTTTGATAGAATCCATGAGACATATTTTTCCATGATCACTGAGAATAAATCCTTAGTGAGATTTTTTCTTTGATCACATTTATATCAGTAATAAAATTTTCCATGTTAAATCATCATGACTTTTGGAATATATCTATGGATAATTTTTGGAAATGTGATTTTTCCCATGAGTGAAAATGTTTAGGTGTGGGGGTGTGATAATATAGTGATTCACTGTTCAATTTTCACCCATACATAACTTTGTTAAACTGATTTTGTATCGTAACTTCCAAATTTAATAAAAAATTTCACTTCATGATTGATTTAATTAATTTTTTAGTCACTTTTTAAAATAGAAATTTAATTTTTTTGGATTATTTAATTATAGGTGGAGGTGATTTGGAGGGCCCAATATGAAGTTGATGAAAAATTGGTGGATATAAGAAAGATTTAAAGAACACTAGTGGACTCAAAAGGACACTTCATTTGACCCATGAATTCTATTTGGATTAAATTTGGTGTGATGACCCAAAATTCATTGGGATAAAACTCTTATTATGAGACCAAAGGAAAATTTTCTTATTAAAGGGCCAATTAAACTAATATTTCCAAGCCATAGAATCTGCATGAAGTCTAAAGTGGTGTGCTTTGGTTCATCAATATATCAATCTCTCAACCTCCAAATGAGGCCCAATATTTTTTGGATATATTCTATATGTGGGGAAATTTATTTAGTTTTTTGTAAAATGGGATGTGACTGTATGGATGTCTAAAACCATGGGCTAATTGGTTTTAAAAAATCTTCATGTCCAAAACCACCTTCCACTTTGACTATAAATCGACACCTTGGGAACCCCATTTGTAATTTAGAACCTGGAAAAAATATATAGAATTTTTGAGACCCCGAGTATTCCTCTCATCATCCAAGAATTTATGGAGGCACCTATCCTATTAGGGAGATCAAGGATGAAGGTGAAGTTTCACCTGAGCATTCTATCCCTCTAGTTGGCAAGCTAAACAATGGAGGATCATTTAGAAGGAGATAATCATACTTCGGAGGGATTTCCATCTATTTTTATTCCACTGTTATTTAGTAATATATGTGTTAAATATTTCATATATATTTTATCTTATCATAATTCTCCTTTGAATTCATTGCTTTGGTATAACTAAGTGAAACACTTTTCATTTTAACAATGACTAGGTTGAGATTTTAAGTGGGAATCTAGGGTTGTTCTGATTGGACAATACAATAATACTCTTTTCCTCACACATAAATTTGTTATAAGTATACATTGGAATCCCTCACTTTATTCCTATGGCCCAAAACTTGACAACATGATTGTTGTGTCAAATAGGTGGTTCTTAGTGCATTGGTTCAAGAGGCAAGAGGTGAGTAAAGAACTTGAAAACCCCCAACCAAAGGATTTCATTCAAAGATGTGAAATTTTTAGAACAATGAAATATATAAGATATTTAGTAAAATTGAAATTACCACTTTATCTCATAATTCTAAAAATACCACCTTCCTTTATCATCTATTAAACACATTAATTAAGTCATTTTATTTTTAAAAGTATTCCCAAAACCAACCCATACTTCATTCCATTTTATTAAAAATATACATTTTAAACCACCAAACCTCCTTGATAGATGAGCAATGTTATTCACTAGACTATAAAAAATATTTAAAAACATAATAAATTTTACGTTTCATGATAACACATTCAGTTTGCATTAGACACAACACCGAGTTTTTACAAAACAACACTTTATTATTATAATTATGTAAATAAGATACTTATAACTTAATAGTTAAACTTAGTAATATGAATAGTAAAAAATAATTTTTAAATTTTATTTATATTGGTTTTTTATAAATAAAACAAATTGATAATGATATATATAATTTTTGGTAAAATTTTTATATGTTTGAAAATACTATTTTCCTAAAGAAAATGTGTTTTATGTCTTTCAGTGAATAATAATAAAATTAATTTTAGAAAATTTTAGAAATTTAATTTGATAAAATTAAATTAAATATTTTAATTCATAATTTCAAAATTATCTAAGGGGGAATTTTAGGTATTTTTCTGAGAAAGTTCAATTTTCAATGAATAGTGAAAAAACTGAATTTTAATTCAAAAAATATTTTTTTATAATTTATTTTTATGGGTAAGTTATACTTTATGTTATTTTTAAAGTCAATATAGATAAATATTCATATATTAATAAAATTTGGTTCATTTGAATCATTTTGAAATTAAATTTAGATATAAAATCTTAATGAACTTTTGAACATTCTCACATTAAAAACCCGATTTCTTTCCACGTCTGCGAGATTAACATTAAAAATAATTTTTTATTCTGTTAATTTAATTTATAAAAATAGTAATAAAATATTTTAATTATAATAATATTTATATTCTAATAATACCATCTAAATTTTTGACCAAAAATATTAGTGGAAGCTCTTAAAATAAATTATAACAATTAAGGTAAAATTATGCTTAACACGAGACTAAATCTTAAACTTAAGGTCTAAAATGACCAAGAAACATGTCCAAAACCGATATTATGGACATATTTTCTTCAATAAACTTATATTATTTAGTTTATTTTTGTTTTTTATGAATTTGTTAAGGTACAAACGTGGGTAAAACTAGCTTGTTCTAAAAAATTCCAAGTGTGTCCCCTCCCTCCCTTATAAAAGGCAACCAAATATCACCCTCATTAACACATATAAAAACATATAGTTTTATAAAATATCTTCACAATTAACTTATTTACATACCTCTATTTATCCTTGAAGCATCCCTTTTTAAAAAAATCCATGAAAGGAATATGTTTGGTGCAAACCAAGAGGAGTTACCCAAAGAAGAGGTTACATCCTTCCCCAAGATCCTTTCCTTTATTTACATTATCCACTACGTCAATTATTCTTATTTAATAACTAAATAATAATAATAGTATCCTAAATATATTAATTTTTTATTAATTTTTTGACCTACACTTACACACACTTCCATCAAACTAGAAACAAACTTACTGTTCTTTTGTACAGTGAACTACCGCCTCACGAAACGATGTTATTCATTTTTCCTTAAACCCATATCATGGTTTGGAATTATGATGGAAAATAAGTTTTTATATGATATATATTATATTAATTATCTATTTATTCTTATTTAATTATTATATGAAACATTCCTTTATTCTTTTCAATTTTTTTGTAAATACGATAACTTCCTTTACGGAAGTGTGGACTACCACCTTCTCATTGTGATGTGATTCATTCACACATAACATTGAATGTACCAAGGATGAGTTTAGTAATTTTATTTGATATATATGAAATAATAATTCTACTATAATGATATTATATATATATACACATATATTTCATTTAATTTCTTTCTTTCGATACGATAATAAAATAGAAATCGTTTTGAAGCGTAAGTACGCCCTACTGCCTCCATGGACTGTGTAGTTTGTTTAATATTTTATCTTTTATATATTAACTTAAAGATTTATATACTAAATATATATTATATATAAATCATTTTTAAATTCTGGAAATAATTAAATCAAGATCTAAGTTAAATGATCAAGAAAAATAAGTCAAAACACATATGATAAACAAAGCTGTTATTACCTGAATGGTTACTTTAACATGGAATTGTTAATAAAGGGTAATATAAATTCATAAGTGAGTAATATATAGTATTATATATAAGAATATGTTTCTATATAATATTTATAATAAACTTATATTTACAATACATGAGGATTGAGTTTTTAGAAAGAAAGTTAAGACTTAAGGTAAGTGAATTTCATCTCACTTTTTATTTCTATGAGATACATATCATATTAACCAATAATTTAATTGGTATGGTGTGTATAATTCACATGGATTTATTATAATATTCTTTTAAAAAAAATTATGTGAATTTACATTTCTATTTTATGGTATTTTTTCATAGGGTTTATGTTTGAAAGGTTACCAAATTAGTAATGTAATCCTATCTCGATTTTCCTTCTTTGTGTAGCATGCCTTATTATAGACCTATATTTTTATATGAGGTGTATATAATGACTTTTACATGTTATATCCTGAATATAATTAATGTAATTATTTTTAAATCATCTTTAAATTTTATTACTTCCATTTTTTATGATTCAATGTTACCAAAGTGGTAACTGTTTATAGATTTAATCTCATCACTTATCGAGATTCTTTATGATTATGCTTACATTGATGAAATATTATTACCAATGTATCAAGAAATATCATGAAATTTCATACCATTTAGTTATTCACATTATATCCATGTAATTTTACCATTTTCACTATTTTTACTCAATATAATTAAGAAATTGTTTTTATGAAAAATCGGATTTTAATTTTTTTACATTCTGTCGAAAATCGGTGTTCTTTAAAAATCGTGTTTTCTAAAAATATTTTTAATTTTTTTTAATATTATCCTAATATGTTTAATGAAAATTTATAATTATGTATTACATTTTTAAAAAATGTGTTTAAAAGGAATATTATTTTTGTTTTTTGATCAAGGTACTTTTCTAAACATTTAAGGTGAAAAAAGAATTTTCAGCATGTGTACACTCACCCCTCATCATGAAATTATTTTACTTGATACTACCTTGTAATTTAATTATGTTAATTTTTCATAGAAATATTTTTCCTAATATTATGGAAGTTTTTTTAAATGTTTTTCAAAGATAAATGGTTTTCAAAAATTTGTATTTTTAAAATGTGTTTTAAATGATTTTCAAATAGTTCTTTATAAGTTTAAAATTGGTTGTTTTTAGAGGAAGGGATTTCAATGAATTCAAATATTCTTTTATGATTTTTTAAATTATTTTTAAAGAATTATTTTCCAAAAGGTTTACAATATTTCATTATAAGTTTTAAAAGTGTTTAAAAAGAAATGGTTTTCAAAACATTTTCATGTTTTCTTTATATGTTTTCAATTTGTTTTTAATGAAATGGGTTTCAAAAAGTATTCATGTTTTATTTATATGTTTTTAATGTGTTTTCAAATAAAATTTTTTCAAAATGTTTTCAAGTTTCAATTATATGTTTTGAAAGTGGTTTCAATGAAAATGGATTTCAGAAGTTTTTATATTTCAAAAATAATTTTGCAAAGAATAAAGGATATTTTCCTCAGGAAATGATTTTTAAATATATTTTGAAATTATTTTCCATCTAAGATGAAATTTTTTGGTGTTAATTATTAATTTATAATGAAATTATCCAAATGTTACATTCTTATTCTTTCTATTACTTGTTTTTGTTTTCATGTAATGATATCTATGAAAAGTTTTTCTCTTTCATGAGTTTTATGTTAATAAAACCCATTTATTATTCATTGGTTATATGATTATGAAACCCGTCTCTTTTCAAGGGTTATGATGTGATGAAATGATAATGAAACATATCCCTTTTTCTAATATTAAGACAAGATTACATGTTTGTAAAACCCATTTCATTTAATTGGTTATGATATGACTATTTATGATCTCATAGAATATGTATGTATGATTTTAGTATAAGATGGGAGGGACCTATATAACCCTCCAAAGCATTGAGTAAATATTTATATCTCATGAGATAATGATGGGAATAAAGTCGACAACATTGATCCACTATGGGAAATAGGTAAACCCATTATACTATGGAAAAATGTTTAAACCCAGTCCACTATGGGAAGATGGGTAAACCCAATCGACTATGGGAAGATGGGGAAACTTGATCCACTATGGGGAGATGGGGAAACTCAATCCACTATGGGAAAATGGGGAAACCGGATCCCTATCAAGGAAAGGACTATAACTAGGGATGGTGGTGTTTCCTGTCGAGTAGGTGAAGTCCCCATAAAGTGCAAGGATAATTTATAGAAATTAATATTGGCTTATTGGGAATGATATTACTTATTTATATGTATTATAATCAAATTAATTTTTTTTATTTTCATAAAGAATTACTTTAAGGAGAAGTGGGAACCAAACAGAACATTCACTGCAACATAGACCCTCCAAAAACGTAGTTAAACATACAGATTTCAAAATTCAAAAAATTTATCTAATACCAACTCACCGCGCCTCGCACTCCAATATGATACTCCAACCAAAAATCCCACCCACAACACCAACAAAGTCAATGACCCTCACATGGAAACAAATATTTATGCTTAAAAAGATTTCTTTTTTACCCTTAGTGAGCATCTGAGCTAACCCATTTTATTATTTACCAACTAGGTTATAAAGATGTATCTCATGTATGATATATCTAAGAGGGGTTCCAGTCTTAGAGAACCTAGTGGAAGATACTGTAGCTGGCTCTTGTACCAGTTTTTATGTCTCCATATTTTCAAATTCACTAAACTAATATGGTATTTGGGAATATTTTATTTGATGTATTAAGTATTCTGAAAAAAATGATGAAATGTATGTTTATGTTAGGCTTGGGTTGTTATATTTTGTATTAGATCAAATGTTAGTAAAAATTGGGAAACTAGGATAAGAAAACTTTAGTGAGTTCTCTTTGGATATTTCTAAGGATATGTCTTGGGGGTATCTCTAAGGATGTCATGAACCAACCCGGGTCGACCCTGAACCAGTCACCCGAGCTAGTCCGCGACATGTCCTGAAGGGATTTCCCGATCCCCATGGGATAAAAACTAGTTCTGGGAATCAAAATTTAATCTCTAGGAATTATTTGGAACATTAAAGATAAATAAATAAATTGGAATAAATAGAAAAATAAAACTAAACTCTAGAATTAGAAAAATAATAAAATGGAACAACTAAACATACCTCCATATGACTTTCTAGGTCACCACCCAACGTAGAATCACATTCACTCAGAGAGCGATCCAACACTTACAATAGCTGAACAAGAAACAAAATATGCAACTGAAAGGATAAGATAGGCGTGATAATCGAGATGATCAATATGGATGCGAAATATAACCATTGAATCCAAGTATTCTCTTTTCCATAATTGTCCAATGAAACTTGTCTAAAATAAAATTATAAAAGTAGGGTTTTCACATTTAAAAGTAAGCAACATGCCTTTCCCATTTAGAAATCTTGTAGATGCTACATGCTTTTTCGATAAAACATTTTTCATTATATAAAAAAACCCAAACAAAAGATATGAAAAATGGTCTAGAAGTAATACAGGTAAACAATAAAAGATAGAAATAAAATAATACGAAATAAATTAAACAAGAAATGTAAATAAATGGGTAACCATGGCAGATCCTAAACATCCCTAGAAGACCCCTTGATGTACTCAGTTTCATAACCACCTGTTGACATATGGTGAAGCTCCTAAGTCTATAACCAACTGGCTGCCCTGAAACTAACCAATCCAAGGAAAAGCCCGCCTGAACTAACAAAAATTCAGGGGTTACCAACCCGTCTCATTGAGGTTGATCAGAAACCATAACCCCGTCATCTAAAAGACACCTAGGAACCAATGGTGGTTATAATAATATTATGTATGTAGAAGTCCCTCACATTCATAACCCATATCACCTCACTTTCTTACCCAATACAAGGAGACTCTATACAATAACCCATAAAGGGATATCCCCCCTATAGAGGTTCTCCATATATATACATTATATCATCAAAGTTTCCAACCGGGACACTATACCATATAATCATTAAAATATTTTAGAATACATTTTGGGTTTCCAATTGGGAACAATCACTTGTCAAGTTATTATCTTTTTTAAAAGCCTGTACAAACATCCATTTTTAATTGAAAGTGGCAAATGGCCCTTTGAGTCGACTTGTCCAAAAAAACACCATCATACTATTAATCAAACACCACTTTTACATTTTCAAGTCAAACGAACCAACATTGAAGAACACCTTAAAAACCAAGATTTTCAAAATGCATGAGGAAACACTTTATAAAACTCTTATGAAACTTTATTTCAAAATCCCAAAAGAAAACCAACTTTTATTGGAAACTAAACCCGAAAAAAACAAAGGTTTTAAGAAATCATCATTTCCAAGCACCATATTCACTTGAAGGCACATCCATGTGTGCACCACATGCACCCATGGGTGTTCCAACATCCAATGTCATGACAAAGCTAAATAAAAGAGATTTTAAACCATTTATAAAAGTCACCACTTCCTTTCAATCAAATCCATCCACACACACATTATTTAAAAAACACAACTTATCACTTCAAATCCACAAAATTGTTGCCTTAAGATCATAAAACCTTTCCAAAGAAATTTAGCACATTAATCATTCTATACCAACATAAAACCATATATAGATCAAATCCTATTTTGAAGTCAAATGCACACTAATAAAAATATTTAAAGACACCCCCCTAAAATCACCACTTCCCCACATTATTTTAAAGGAACACCAACTAAAAACATTGAATCCATTAAACACTTAGAAATTTTTTTTAACAAAATAACCAAGCCTTGTTTATTAATACACAATTTAATTGAAACATAATAATCCTTATTCATTTCATGAAGGTACAATTCCTCCTTAAAGAAAAAATGAAATTTAAAAAAGTTTTCTAGATATCATAAAACTAGTCAATTTACACAAAATCTCATTTAAAATATATTTTAATCAAATCAAACCAATTTCCAAATTCAATAATAATTTAAAAAACAGTGTTATAGAGATGAGAAGAAACTTGATAAATTTATTTAAAATTAAAAGAATCAATGTAAATAATTAGGAATGAAAAACATGAAAACTCCCACCTCAAACCATGCACAGACGCGACGAAACTTCGATGGAAGGTAGAACAATCCCTCGTGGACCAACCTTGAATGATAAACAACATTAAAAACAAAAAATGAACGAATTAAAAACCAAATCATTTGAGTTTCGATAAATTAAATAAAATCCCCAAACTAAGGAAAAATCTACCAATGATATGATTATCAGATGGGGTGAAGAAGCGGGTAGCTGGGATCAGGTTTGTTGGAGAAGATCGCAAAGGGCCCGGCTAGTTGGTGCTGGCTAGGTTGGGTGGCTAGGGAGAAGGCCAGAGGGTGGCTGTCTAATGGTGTGGAGGGTGAAGTCCAGATGTTGGAGGTTCAAGGTGAGGTGAAGGCAGAGTGCAGTGTGAGTAAAGGGAGAGGGAAAGTCGTAGGGATATAGGGCACTACAGGAGCCAGGAGCACTGTTAGAGGGGATGAGGAGGAGGTATCATAAAGGTGGTGCAACAGGGGCCTGGGTGCACAGAGGGGGTGAGATTAGAGGACGAGGTTAGCTAGGGCTATTCGGTAGGCCGAAGGTGCGAAAGGCGAAGGGAAACCAGGGGCGAGAGGCATAGGGTCAGACACAAGGGTACGACTTTGCAGAAGAGATAGGGGAAACAAGGGGGGGGGATTAGGGTTCCCTTTAGTTTTTTCATTTTCTTATATTAATAATAATAAAATTAAAAATAATAATAATGATAATAATAATAGTAAAAAATAATAATGAATTAATAATAATAATAATAATACAAAATAATAATAATAATAAAATAATAATACAAAGAACTATAATGATAATAATAATACAAATAATAATAATAATACAAACATAAAGAATAATAATAATACAATAATAATAATATTTATATTAATAATAACAACAGTAATAAAAATAATAAGTATAATGCACAATTTCATGACACCTGGGATGACTGCGCGACTACCGCCCACCGCACAGTGACCGCGCATGGGTCTGAAACCCAGTAAAATTGTTAAACGAAAAAAATTTAAACTGGGAACCAACCTGAACATTATTGCGAGAAACTGAATCCAAGAAATAATAAAATAAAAATTAATTTAAAAGTTTAGGTGTGAAAATTATCCCCACCACAGACACTTTATGACCCCATAAAGTCACCCAACCAAACTATAGACAAAACAAAAATCCATGCTCGATTGAAACCGAAATAATCCACAGTACAAGAAAACATGAGAACACGAGAGGGTTCTGCCCACCATAATAACTCAACTAGTGCATAAATTTAACACCCAAACATATCACCATGGGAAGGGGGGGTCGCGTAACTCCCAACCAATCAAAACTAACTTCTATAGAACAAGCAAAGCAACACCTCTGTTTGAACTTGAAACTCTCGACCCAAACCAAAAACCACCAACACTAGAGAAAAACCCCCGAGTATAACTTTACCCAAGAAGTGAAACCAAGAATTTCTACAAACATTAATTCTTCAATAGGTTCTTACATCTCCAAACAAACACAACTAAATTGATATCATCCCATTCAAGGAAAAAATGCACTTTTTAGAAAAAAATGATTCAAAAAACCATAGTCAGACAAATGAAACTATTTGGATTACAATAAAACATTTATTTCATTCCTTCATTAAGAAACAAATAACTTAAAATAATGTCAAAACTTTAACATCATAAAAAAACTAACAGACTTTAAATGTTCCACTACCAACACAGAACACAAAACCCGAAATAAGGCTTCACACCCTTGACAACTCCTCACTATGCTTGAGCTTCACCTCAAGACCTGTGTTTGGGGCTCTGATGGATGAAGCATCTCCTACCTCACAGTTAGGTACTATAATTCCTTCGGTCACTGTAACACCCCAAGATTTCATAGTACGTTATTTCTTCAAAGTAATGCAATAACGTGCACTACACACAACACTGAGTTCAAGCACACCACGACTTACCAAACTACCCGTTCAAAAGAGGTTATTAATATTATTAACTGAATTTTGAACTTTATATAATCCTTATAATTTTATAATCCAAATTATGAGTTTCATAGACATAATGTAAGAAAAAATTCCTTTTTTTCAGATAAAAGAATTGTTTTTCAAAAAATACAATTTTACCACCTTTTAACGGAGAACCCATTTTAAATCCAATATTTGAAACTTTAATATATTCAATTTGACAAAATAAACTTATTCCTTAGAATCGGGACATAAGAATTTAGTTTAAATAAATTTTTGGTGTTTTTCTAATAAATTTCATATTTGGGTGAATAGTGAAAATACTATATTTTAACTGAAAACAAATTTTTTAATCGAAATAATTTATATTCTTGAATTATAAATTTTAATAGTTTGGAAGTATAATTATATTATATTTTTACCATTTAATCCAATGATGGTCATTAGAAGCAATTTCACTTTAAAATTAGACATAATCTAGTGTCAATCTTTTGATAGTTATTATTTCTTAAAAATACGCCTTTTGGTTTTGACAATGGGAATTGATTTTAAATTAATTAATGCAACTTATATGAATTGAAATTGGTAAAATAGAATTCATTTTTGAATTCAGAATATCAAAATTATCATAGGGTTAATTTTTGGTATTTTTCTGAAAACATTCAATTTTTGATGAATAGTGAAAAGCACTCAGTTATAGTTTAAAACCGAATTTTTATTTAAATAATTACTTATTTTATTTAAATTTATTTTATGTAAAAATCGATACATAATAACTATATAAGTTCAATGCAATTCATTGGATTTATTTTATAATAACTTTAGATATATAAAACTTTTGTTGAACTTTTTACCATCTTTACCCACCTCTAAGAGCATTTGCAAATTTACATAAAACATAATATTTTCTCTTTTGTGAGTATAATTTCAAAACTCTGAGAGACATGGTTGATATCAGTATGTAAAAATTGGTTCAATAAGATAAAAATAATTTTTTTGGAATACTAACTTTTTACTTTTATTTACCACGGTTAAAAGTAAATAGGGTAATTAAGGGTGAAAATGATATTATTATTACCCTAACACATGTCCTAATTCCATTAGATAAGTATAATTTGACCAAAAACAACATTAGGAATAAAATATGAACCATTTTGATCCACTTTGTTTAGATTAGGACATTTATTATTATTTAATTCAAAGAATAGTTAAAAGAGTTAAAATCAATGTTTAATAACTAAAACATTTTTATTATAAGGTTATACATAAGATTAATTAAACTATAAAAATTAATTATAAAGATAAAAGTATTTCCTACATAATGGTATTTTATTTTTATTTTTTAGACATTAAATAATGTAATTTATTTATGACAAAATAATGATGCAGTAATTACCTAATTAATAAAATATTAAAATAATTGATATTATAAATATCGAAATAAATATAATTTGAGAATTTTTATTAATTACATTAATTTTCTAGGTTAATATGACATATTAGGGTTGGTTATATGTATTATTTTCTAAGTAATAATTCAGTTATAAAATTAGCAAAAACAAAATACCAAATAGTGTCAAAATTGACATAAAAGAGTTTTTAAAACAAATATTAAATTATTAATTGATATTATATTCCTAAAAATCTAACGTTAGGCCAAAATACTTATCAAATCATACGTGTATCATTAATGAACCACTTGGGGTTCTCTTGGAAGTATATAGTAAGTTTTTTAACCATATAATATAAAATTTCAAAGAGACATGGTAAATGTCAAACTATTTAACTCAGAGTTAAATCTAAAAGATAAAGTTAATATTGTTACCCAAACCTATCTAAAACCTATTGTATGAGTTTATTGAGACCCATAAACTTCTTATCATTTAAATAATATATTTTGGAGACATTAGAAACCGAAAATTGTTTTATTATAAAATAATATTTCTAGCTTTTCCTAAGCTGCCCCTCACCCCTCTTATAAAAGGGCACTCCCCATTCTCTCTAATTCACACCTTAAAATCCATTTGGCTCGGCCAAACCCTACCCAAATACCCTTTCAATTGTCCTCCTTTCATTATATTGGTCTTAATTAAGTCAGAAATCGAACCTAAGGAGCCCTTTTGATCAAATCAAAAGGATGAACCCGAAGAAGAGGTAGATATTTCATCAACTCTTTCAAGTTCCTTTCTTCTTCCACTTCCTATTTATTTGTTTTTTCCATTATAAAATAATAACTCCAGTATCTTCTATATACAATGATGTTATTTTAAATATGTTACAACCAAACTCATTATTCTTTCCATCCTTTGAATGACATGTCATCATACGTGCGTACATACAGCTTACCGTCTCCACATCATGGTGTAATTATTATTCAATACATTATTATTTGGATGAGAATAATAATGATGTGTAATTGATATAAATAATAAATATAACATGATAATTATTCTGTATATATGATATACAATCCAATTATATATTATTTTAATATCAAAAGAATGATATTGTCACTCATGCGTACGTACGGATTACTGTCTCCACGAACATGATGAGATTTATTCCCCATCGTATCCATTCAAGACTAATTTTCATTTGATGATTAAAAATTATGTTTAAAGATTTGATATAATTATAGATATAAATAAGATACATCCCATCCATAACAAATATAACTCACATAACAAATAATATAAAGGAAAACGAATTCATTAACACCCGAAATGACAATAATACTAAGATATTATTAACAAAGCAATGTTAAAAGATCATATATGATATCATATTAATGTATATGATTCTTGTATAATTTAGTAACAATTATTTCACCATTATACATGAATTTAACCTACCCTAAACCAAATAAAAGTACATGGTAAGGGTTAATTTTACAATCTCGTTATTATCCAAGGTTGTTTTGACCTAAGTATCTACTCAGACATATTTATTATCCATTTCCTTGTTTCATGAAAGAGTTTTCAATGGGATTATTTTAAGGGAATTTTTTTACAAAAACCTCATTTTAAATGTTTTAAATATTTATTCTTATAAATCATTCTCATTAATATCCATGTTTTAAAAATGGTTTTTAAGGATTTATCTACATGAACATGTATGTTTTTAAAATATTAATTCCTTTCAAAAGTTTCAAAGTAGTATGGGAAACTTTGATTCAAAAATTCCCGTAAATGTCTTCCTTTATAAATTGTGTGACTTTTAAATATTTTCATGAAAAAGGGATATTTCTCTCAAAGAGTTTTACAAATCATTTTCATCTATGTAAACATCATTTGATGGATTTTAAACTTGTTTGAAGTTGATTTATTATGATAAAAATCTTCCATATTGTATTGAAGGTTTTGTTATATGGTTGATTGTGGATGTGTTATTTTTACACCATTCATCGTTTATAGATAAAGTATTTAAATTTTTTATGCTAGTTTTAATACAAATTTTTATGTTATGTTTAAACCTTTTCATATGTGGAATGAATTGGACTTAGTAAGTGACGGGTGGAGCCTGCTATAGCTCCTCGATGCATCGGTAGGTCTCACGAGACAAACTAGTGTCTTGGCACAAGGCCTTGACAAAATCTTATTTGTAGTCTTGGCACAAGGCCTTGACTATGTGGTTATGAAAGTCTGGAATTATGCATTCCATCATTAGGAATGTGTCTATTGATATTACATGATATTATTCAACTAGTAGAATATCAATGTGAGTATGTAAATGACATTATATTGATTTATTTTTTCCATATTATGATGAAGTTTGTGTTGAAAAGGTTTTTGTTTTAGTTTTATACAATGCCTTAAATGTTTATGAATATTTATGAAAGTTTCTACTATATTGTTATCCTTACTGAGCATTTGAGCTCACCCCTTTCTATGCTCTATGTTTCTCAGGATGCGAAGAAGTATATTATGACTCACCTGCAGGGATAGTCTATGGGATCTCAATGTTGTCTATGGAAACAATGTTGTTGTAGTTTTCCATTTTATGATGTAATGTAAACCTTATGAATGCATCTAGTACTTCCAAGGCAACTAAACTAATCAGTCTTTCGAGACATGATATTTTGTGATCATTCCAATGTTATGTAATAATGCACTGACTCTGGGTAACTAGGTTCGGGGCATTACAGTTGGTATCAGAGGAAGTTTAGTATAAACCTTTGAAACTAGATTTAGATAAACTCTGATTAGAGCACATAGCCCTAAGATACACTTTGAGGATTAGTATAGAAGAACTTTCTAGAATTTTGTTATTGTTGAGATTTTGTGAGTTTTACAAGGAATACATCCCTGTCTGGATACGATAATGTAGATGTGTCTCTGGCATAGATGTAACTCGAGATAAAACCTAAAAACACCCCTTTGAGCTAGACTTGAACGGGAAAGTGTGCACGACAACGGGCCTTGCTGCACTCTTGGTTACGACACTCCTGGGGGATATGCTTAGGACAATTCTAATTTTCTTCACAAACCATTATGAAGGATTTATGAGTATATACCTCTTCAAAGAACTTATTTTTATGATTATGGATTATATTCATAAATTGTTCAATTTATGTTAGGTATTTTAAAAGTTTGGAATTATTTATTGAAATTCATAAACTAACCTAGTGTATGCCATTGTATATAAATGGTAACCAGTATATGGAATGCGAACTCCAGAAATACGTATGATCCAAAGAGTTAGAAGGATCATATCTTTCATGGTATTAAGCAAAAATTTATAAGGGAAATAGTCTCCCATGTATTCTCAACATATGAATAAATAATATCTTGTGTTAATAAGATATGTAATGAATTCTCTGGATCCTATGGCTTTGAAGGGAAGCAAGAGAAGAAAACGATAAAAGAGAGAAAGATTATTAAAGGGAAGAGGGAAAAGAAGGATTTTACTATATGTGATAACTGTGGAAAGAATCACCTTTGTAAATGCTTGAAGGGAATGAGAGTTTATAAGTGTGGAGAAAAAGGACACAAAGTATGTGATTTCAATGGTAAGAAAAAGGTTTCAAATATAAAATGATTCATCTGCAAGGTGTTGGGACACTACACGAATCAATATCCATGTCATCAGAGTATACTCAAAATGATGCTACTGGTTAATAATCAAGTTATGATACTACCTAAGATGAAGAGGAATGACTAGTTTTATTATGTTTTTATTATAGAATTATTTCATTTGAGTGTTGTATCAGCAATATACTAGGCCTATGAATTATGGAGATAAATAAGGATTATACTACAGTACTATTTTATTGAGGATTTGAGATTATATGGTTCTAAGAAAAGTGACTTAATAGTAAGCTACAATTTTTGTAAAATAAATAGTTGGAGGAAAGATAATCCTTAATATGATCCTGATAGTGAGGTAGTGATTTTGGAATAATAGATAGTTGATTTGAATAAATTATATAGGATATTCTTCACTACCTTGAAACTGATTAATGATTTGTATATTCAATCATTGTTGGAGTTTACAACATTTTTGGATAGTATTATATCCATTGTTCTATAATGAATAAGGGAGTATGAATATAATCAATAAGGTTTTATGGTAATTCCGGATGTTGCAGTGTTTTAAAAGAATACATGACGAAGGTGTTCACATGTTATTACGTGGGAAAAAGGATATTAATTGTGTTTACCTTCCTTATAAATTTTGGACTGTGAGTTTGGATAGAAGTATTTTGGATAATTATAGTTTGAGATTATTTTTGGATTTCCATAAAAGGACAGCCCCGAGGTTGGGCGGCAACCCGTCGCGTTCGACAAGGCCGTGAGACTTGAACCCGCAACCGAAGGGCGACAAGGGTGTATCACCTACCACTGGCCCACATGATGTACCAGATTGAATAATGTAGTTTTTTTAAAAGGTCTAGTAGATGAATTATAAATTCATTTTTTGGAACCCTATACAAATAGGATAAATAGAATATTTTTTTATGTTCAATTATCTTTTAGAGTGAAAGATGAGTTTGTGGTAGAAATTAGTTAAAGGATGAAACTCTACTTGTCAAGTATATATTTTTTTCTTCTCTTATTCTATGAAGAAATTAATTCTTAAACTTTAGGTAAGGGATCTCATAACTAAAAATGTTTTATCCTAATACCTTATGTTTTTTTGAATAGATGATATTTTAAATCATCACAGATTGATGGCTTTGAGGCCATCAATTCTACAATTGTTTGTGACAGATGACCTCAATCAATCCATATAAATATTTACATTTTCCCTCCAATTATTTGTCTTTAATTGCCAAAAATTTTCTTATAATCGAGATTATAATTTGGTGGTGACTTTTTTATTCCTTTTTTCCTCTTATTAAGAATAAATTTTATTAACCCAATTTCCGATGTAGGTTTTCCCACAAAGGTATTTTCTATTTTCAACCTTTTATTTTAGATGAAAAATTTCAAATTGCTAGGACACAATTTATTTAAGGAGGGAAGAATGTAACACCCCAAGATTTCATAGTACACTATTTCATCAAATTAATGCAATAACTTACACTACACACAACACTGAGTTCAAGCGCACCATGACTTACCAAACTAGATATTCAAAAGCGGTTATGAATATTATTAATTGAATTTTGAACTTTATATAATCTTTATAATTTTAGAATCCATATTATGAGTTTCTTAGACATAATGTAAGAAAAAATTCATTTTTTTAAGATAAAAGAATTATTTTTCAAAAAATGCAATTTTAACACCTTTTAATGGAGAACCCTTTTTTAAATCCAATATTTTGAACTTGTATATATTCAAATTAACAAAATGAAATTATTCTTTAGAATCGGAACATAATAATTTAGTTTCAATAAATTTTTTGTGTTTTTCTGATAACTTTCATATTTGGGTGAATAGTGAAAAATACAATATTTTAATTGAAAACAACTTTTTTAATCAAAACTAATTTATAGTGTTGAATTATACATTTTAATGCTTTGGAAGTATAATTAGATTATATTTTTACCATTTAATCCAATGATGGTCATTGTATGTAATTTCACTTTAAAATTGGACATAAACAAGTGTCAATCTTTTGATAGTTATTTCTTAAAAATGCGCTTTTGGTTTTGACAATGGGAATTAATTTTAAATTAATTAATGCAACTTCTATGTTTTGAAATTTGTAAAATATAATTCTTTTTTTAATTTTGAATATCAAAATTAGTTTAGGGAGAATTTTTTGTATTTTGCTGAAAACTTTCTATTTTTGATGAATAGTGAAAAACACTCAGTAATAGTTTAAAACCAAATTTTTATTTAAATAATTATTTATTTAATTTAAATTTATTTTAGCCCAAAATAGATACATAATACCTATATAAGTTCAATGTAATTCATTGGAGTCAGTTTAGAATAAGTTTAGATATATAAAATTTTTGTTGAACTTTTTACCGTCTTTACCCACCTCCTAGGAGCAGTTGCAAATTTACATAAAACGTAATTTTACCACTTTTGTGAGTTGAATTTCAAAAATCCGAGAGACATGGTTGATATCAGTATATAAAATGTTGTTTAATAAGATGAAAATAATTTTTGATGAATAGTAACATTTTACTTTTATTTACCATGGTTAAAAGTAAATAGGGTAATTAAGGGTAAAAATGATATTATTATTACCCTAACACATGTCCTAATTCTATTGGATAAGTATAATTGGACCAAAAAAAACCTTAGGAATGAAATATGAACCTCTTTGGTCCACTTGGTTTAGATTAGGACATTTATTATTATTTAATTCAAAGAAGAGTTAAAAGAGTTAAAATCAAAGTTTAATAAATAAAACATTTTTAATATAAGGTTATACATAATATAACTTCGACTATAAATGTTAATTATAAATATAATGAGATTTATTACATAATGGTATTTTATTTATCTTTTTTTATTATTTAAATAATTTAATTTATTTATGACACATTGATGATGCAATAATTACCTAATTAATGAAATATTAAAATAATTGATATTATAAATATCCCAATAAATGTAATTTGAGACTTTTTATGAATTAAACTAATATTTTAGGTTAATATTACATATTAGGGATGGTTATATGAAGTGTTTTTGAATTAATAATTCTTTTATGAAATTAGAAAAAACAAAATACCAAATAGAGTCAAAATTGACATAAAAGAGTTTTTAAAACAAATATTATATTATTAATTGATATTATATTCGTAAAAATATAATGTTTGGGAAAAAGACTTATCTAATGATAGTTGTATCATTAATGAACCAATTGGGGTTCGCTTAGAAGTATATAGTAAGTTTATTAACCATATAAAGTAAAATTTCAAAGAGACATGGTAAATGTCAAACTATTTAACTATGAGTTAAATCTAAAAGATAAAGTTAATATTGTGATCCAGACCTATATAAAACCTATTGGTTGAGTGTATTGATACCCATACACTTATTATCATTTAAATAATCTATTTTAGAGACATTAGAAACCGAAAATGATTTTATTATAGAATAATATTTCTAGCTTTTCCTAAGATGCCCCTCACCCCTCTTATAAAAGGGCACTCCCCCTTATCTCTAATTCACACCTTCAAAGAAATTTGGCTCGGCCAAACCCTAAAAAAATACCCTCTTAACTATCCTCCCTTCATCCTATAGGCCTTACTTTAGTCATAAATCCAACCTAAGGAGCCCTTTTGATCAAATCAAAAGGAAGAACCCGAAGAAGAGGTAGATATTTCATCAACTCTTTCAGGTTCCTTTCTTCTTCCACTTCCAATTTCTTTGTTGTTTCCATTATAAAATAAGAACTCTGGTATCTTATATATAATTTGATGTTATTTTAAATATGGAACATCTAAATTCATTATTCTATCCATCCTTTTAATGACAAGTCACCATACGTGCGTACGTACAACCTACCGTGTCCACATCATGGTGTAATTATTATTCAATACATTATTATTTGGATGGGAATAATAATGATGTGTAATTTATATAAATAATAAATATAACATTATAATGATTCTATATATATGATATACCATCCAATTATATATTATTTTAATATCAAAATAATGATATTGTCACTCATGCGTACGTACGGATTACTGTCTCCACGAACGTGATGAGATTCATTCCCCATCGTATCCATTCAAGACTAATTTTCATTTGATGATTAAAAATAATGTTTAAAGACTTGATATCATTCTGGATATGAATAAGATACATCCCATACATAACAAATATGACTCACATAATAAATAATATAAAGGAAAAGAATCTGTTAACACCCGAAACAACGATAATACTAAGATATTATTAACAAATCAATGTTAAAAGATCATATATGATATCATATTAATGTATATGATTCTTTTATAATTTAATAACAATCATTTCACCATTATAAAGGAGGTTAAACTACCCTCAAACAAAGAAAATTACAAGTTAAGGGGTAATTTTACAATCACGTTATTATCCGAGGTTGTTTTTATGTAAGTACCTACTGAGACATATTTATTATCCATGTCCATGTTTCATGAAAGAGTTTTCAAAAGGATTATTTTAAGATAATTTTTTACTAAAACATCATTTTAAATGTTTTAAATATTTATTCTTCTAAATCATTCTCATTAATGTCCATGTTTTAAAAATGGTTTTTAAGCATTTATCTATATGGACATGAATTTTTTTAAAATGTTAATTCATTTCAAAAGTTTCAAAGTAGTATGGGACACTTTGATTCAAAAATTCCATTAAATGTATTCCTTTATAAATTGTGTGACATTTAAATATTTTCATGAAAAATGGATATTTCTCTCAAAGAGTTTTACAAATCATTTTCATATATGTCAACATCCTTTGATGGATTTTAAACTTGTTTGAAGTTGATTTTTTATGATACAAATCTTCCATATTGTATTGAAGTTTTTTTGTTATGTTTGATTATGGATGTGTTATTTTTACACCATTCATGGTTTATGGATAAAGTATTGACATTTATTATGCTAGTTTTAATACAAATGTTTATGTTATGTTTAAATCTTTTCATATATGGAATGTATTGGACTTAGTAAGTGACGGGTGGAGCCCGCTATAGCTCTTCGATGCATTGGTAGGTCTCATGAGACAAAATAGTGTCTTGGAACTAGGCCTTAACAAAATCTTATTTGTAGTCTTGGCACGAGGCCTTGACTATGCGGTTATGAAAGTCTGGAATTATGCATTCCATCAATATGAAAGTGGATATTGATATTGCATGAGATTATTAGACTAGTAGAATATCCATGTGAGTAAGTAAATGACATTATTTTGATTTATTTTTTTCCATATTATGATGAAGTTTATGTTGAAAAGTCTTTTGTCTTAGTTTTATACATTGCCTTAAATTTTTATGCTTATTTATGAAAGTTTCTGCTATATTGTTATGCCTACTGAGCATTTGAGCTCACCCCTTTCTATGTTTTATTTTTCCTAGGATGTGAAGAAGTATATTATGACTGACCTGCATGGACTGTCTATGTGATCTCAGTGTTTTCTATAGAAAAACAATGTTGTCGTAGTTTTCCATTTTATGATGTAATCTAAACCTTATGAATGTATCTAGTACTTCCAAGGCTACTAAACTAACCGGTCTTTTGAGACTTGATCTTTTGTGATCATGCCAATGTTATGTAATAATGCACCGACTCTGGGTAACTGGGGTCGGGGCGTTATAGTTGGTATTAAAGGAAGTTTAGTACAAACCTTTGAAACTAGATTTAGATAAGCTCGGATTAGAGCACATAGCCATAAGATAGACTTTGAGGATTAGTATAGAAGAACTTCCTAAAATTTTGGTATTCTAGAGATTTTGTGAGTTTTACAAGCAATACATCCATGTTTGGATATTAGTAGGTAGAGGAAGCTCCAGCATAGATGTACCTAGTGGTAAAACATGAAAACACCGCTTTGAGATAGACTCAAATGGGAACTGGTGCACGACAATGGGCCTTGTTGTACTCTTGGTTACGACACTCCTGGGGGATATGCTTAGGATAATTATAATTTTCTTTACAAATAATTATGTAGGATTTACGAGTATATACCTCCTCAAAGAAAATATTTTTATAATTATGGATTATATCCATAAACAGTTCAATTTACGTTAAGTATTTTACAGGTTTTGAATTATTCATTACAATTCATAAACTGACCTAGTGTATTCCATTGTATAGAAATGGCACCCGGTAGAAGGAATGTGAACTCCAAAACTATGTATGATCCATAGAGTAATAAAAATCATATATTTCATGGTATTAATCCAAAATTTAGAAGGTAATTAGTCTCCCATGTATTCTATAGCCATCATTTACTCTTACATAACCGATTTTGAAATTTATTTACTCTAAAATGAGTTTCTATTTCTCATAGACATGCTCCATTTATTCTTATGTTTCTTTTATTATTCTCTAATAATATTACATATACAACTTATCCTTCAATTTATATATAAAAGTAGGAATTTTTTACCCAAACAATGCATGAGACATGTAACTCATATATAACCACCACATAACAAGGATTAATCTTATATAGGATATAGTTATTATTAAGTTCCAAATACAAAAACAAAGTAATTCATATGTGGATGTCCAATTAATCTTATGAGGTTGGAAGTTACTCATAGGAAACTAGTTGAAAAACCATTTTACTCAAATTTAACACATATCCCTTTTAATTTCATGTACTTTAATTCAAGATGCCTTAGATTTCTTTAAAATTAAATTCATAATTAATTTTATTAAATGTTAAATATAGTTAATATGAATAAATTTTTTTATATAAAAAATAAATATTTAACAAATATTATATATATTTATAATATTATTGATAAGAATATAATTTAAATGATAAAATAAAATATATAGAACTAGAATCTTTATATTTGACTCTGATAATTAATCTTAAAAAATAATTTATCAAATATGTTAAAAAATAACACAAATATGGAAATAAAATACATGATTCTAAAAATTAATTTGTACAAACCAGAAATGATAAAATAAAATACTTTCATGATTGTGGGAATGAAGTCACTAAAAATCCATTAAAAATGATTGGAAAAAGGAACTGATTTTTTTGTAATCACTCTTTCCACACATAAACCATTCTTTTAATCTAGAACCAAACCTAAAATTAATAAAATGATTTCACTCCTTGATAAGGGTTAATCTTCATATTCAATTTGACATTGTAAATAAATTATTTTCTTGATTTTTTAAGATTAACAACATGAATCTTCTTATTCCAAGATAGACCAAATTAAGTTAACACAAGTTAAGAAAACCTATTCCATTATAAATTTATATATTAATGTATAAAATAATAATTAAATTTAAATTATTCAAATATAAAATTAGAAAAAATATACCCTATTTTTTCCTATTTTTATGAACACACAATACACACTCATTTTGTATTTTTTATTTTCTCATTCATGCTATTTTATACAATGAAATTATTAAGAACTAAATTATGTTTTTATAGAAAATTGATATTATAATAACCATGTATCCCTTAATTCTAAGATTAATAATGTGGTAATGTAAGCAATATTAGATAGAAGAATCTCAATCTAATTTTTATTGATCATGAGTTTTAAATTATCTAGATGTTATAAATTCCAATAAAAGAACCCCTAGACGATTTGTATTAGTTAAGGCATGGATGTATTATGGAAAATATACTATTATATTGACTTAAATATTATTTTTTGTATTTTTTTTCTTTATTTAATATAAATTTTTATTCACATGTGGCCCCTCCATTTTTTAAATCTTAAAAAAATTTGGTAACTCATACTACATTGAAAATTATCTATATCGATTTTAATTTTAAATTTAAAATTTAATTATAGTTCACTGTAAAAAATAATTAACCCATATAATTTTTCATTTAATAATCCAATCCACATGAAAAAATAATAATCACGACATATATAATACAGTTAAGTATTTAAAATGATTTTGATATCTATGTGTGGTCAGCAAAGTTAATATAATACAACATAGATCATATGCAATTTTAAAAAAACATGATCAAGTGAGTACACATTATTCACATATCCACCAATAATTTTCCTATAATATATATATTTAATGTATCTAGATTGAGGTATTCAATATATTCAAAATGAATTCAAATTAATTCTTGTAAGGCAGTGTATCTCTTTCCGCTAGAAGTGGGTTGGGGTTTCTTCCTCTTCAATTAAGGAGTGTTGTTCCAGGGATTAAAAGATAAATTGAGGGGATCAAAAAAATTTGATATTTATTTTAAAAAAACTAAAATATTTTACCAAAAAAATAAAAAAAATGAAAAATAAAACTCTCTGCAAATATAGGATTTACTCTTAACCCACACATGGATTTTAATATATTCATCTATGATCTACTACTAAATCTCCCATATTATTGGTGGAATTTGGATTCCTAAATAAGAATCTTAAAAAGTTATAATATACTCTACTTAATACAATTAAAACTATTTGTTTTTTATAGTTTTCATATAATTAAAATTGACCTCAAATGTTTTCACTAACTCTTAGAGTAAAAATAACCATGAAAAATGAGACATAAAATCCAGTTAGCATTGATAATTTTAATCCTATATTTGTAAATGGAGGGTAGTAAACTAATGTGGGTTTCCTATTTAGGTTTCTCTTGATGTTTAAAATATATGTAAACTTCATGTTTGGATTCTTCTTCATCTTCCTTCGGGAAAAAATATTCAAGGGTTTATACATGTTTTGTTAATTCTATACCATCCTTTGTACCCTTTATATTTGTCCAATTACAAGAAAAATCATCTATTGAGGATGACTAATTCATTATAATAAATTAATAGATATCAACAAATTAGTTTTTTTCATAACTATATAATGTAGTAACTTCTTTAATTCCATCATTTCTTGATTCTCAATGATTTTATTTTATCAGTCAAAATTAATTAGTTTCTCATTGAAATAAGATACATCTGAATCATATTCAATCGGTTGTGGTTTCCTTGGCCCAGTATTATTATAATGATAGAATATTTTTCAATATATTTCAAATATAGTGCATTTCACGTCATATTGACCACTCCATCAAAATCTTACAATTTTCTCCAGAAAACAAATATAAATAGTAAAGTAAAACATATCTAGGTATAAGTAAATGAGAAATTGTAAGGAATAATTATTATCAATAGAATAATATAAATTCATTTAATATATATAAAATAAAAGTTTTATGAACTTATTTATTTTTGTTTATCTAATTTATTTAGAATATTTTTCTTCATTTTTTTATTAATTTTCATCACCAAAATACCAGTAATGTAACCACCTATCTCTAAAAATGATTCCAAATTATACCTAGTGAAAATGTGTAGTGTTGAATAAACATTCCCTAAAAGTGTATGGTGTTACAATAAAAAATACAATGGTGAGAACCAGGTTTATCCACATGGATATATTGGGAGTCACGAGTGCTCTTTATTGATAATTTTATAAAAAATGATAAAATAAATATTAATGAAATGAAGTGTATGAGGAAAAGTAGAGATATGGTGAGGTTTACCTAGAATAAGATTCAATATAAAATTTTCTTACTTTACATAGAGAGACTAATCATGTAAGGTGATATTAATTAAATTAACCAAACCAATATATACCACTAGTTATGAAGACGAGTTGAGAAACTAAAACTCTACCTATAAAAATCCTCTTTCAAGTCTTCCTAATATCTTTCTAATGAATTTTAATTCCTTGTAATGTTTATAAAAAACCTTAATAAATGAATTATGTGAAATGGTTTAATGTTTTTGATTTTTTACCACTTATTCAAGTAATTGGATGTGTTTTGTGGATTTTCATTCCCACACAAGGGTACTTTTTCATACCACACCATCTTCACTCTATCAAAAATTCCTTATTATCTAGTTCACAACCTCTGTTTGAACAATTTATTCCATTCATATTTTATGATCATCAATCTATAGTTGAGATGGAATAATAATTAAAATATGAGAGAATATCAACATGTACCAATAATTATAGAAAAAATAAAATGATAAGATAAATTTAAAATAATTCCAAACATTAAAAATTTAATCATATTAGAGCTACACCAAAATCATATGTGATAGTAAAAAAATATATAATAGAAATATTTGAAATTCATTTAAATATATCATTAACTCTTCTTCCAATTCATTTATATGCTAATATAAGAGAATCTCTTCCACTAGATGTATCCACCATAGGCTAAAAATAATCCCAACTTCTACCTATGTGTTCTCTGGTTCTTATGTGAACTTATCTCTTAATTGGACTTGGTTTTGTAATAAAATTTATTTATAATATTTCCAACATATCTATTATTTCATGATCAATCATTTTTTATTTTTAAATAACTTGGATCTTCTCTATGTAAGTGCCATATAATATTATTCTATCTTAAAACTAATTTTTATCCTCAAACTCCCCATTAAACCTATTTTTTTATTTTACTCCACGTGTATAGGTTGTTTGATTATTGAATGAAATTTTAATAATGTTAAGTAAACATATATTTTATTGTCCCCTTAGTAATGGACTTGATTTATTCTTCCATGATTGGTAACCAATACTAGAAAAATATTATGTGATGAAGTATATGATCTTACTTGAACAAAATTGGGAGGAAATTCTTTAATCAATGGGATTGATCATTTTTTTTCAATGTGAATAAAACCTTACATAGTAAGTTTTGATCAAAATTATACTCAGTAGCCAACATTTACTCTAATATATCCTTTTGAAAAACCTATTAAATCTTACTTGAGCCTAAAGTACTCTTTCAGAAGTTCCATTTATTCTTATATATCCTTTATAATTCTTTAATTACCATTATGTATCTCATTGATCTTCCCATTTATTTGAAAAATGATGATTTCCTTACACTTGCTCTGCATCATCCGAGTTATATATTTTATCCACTTCAGGGACTTGGATAATCTTACAGAGGTTTTAGTTAGTCCTTTACACCAAGGTTAAAAACCAGGTTAATTATTCATGGATGACTAATTATTATTATTTAGTTGGGAGTTACTCATACATAATTTATTGGAAAATTAATTTTATCTTATTCATCTCACATCCATTTTAATAGTTATGTATCCATTCAACTATCCTTGGTTTCATTCAATGTTAAATGATAAATATTATTAATAAATGTCCAATATAGTTATAATGAAAAATATAATTCCATAAAATATACATTTTTATTTATATATATTATATTTACAAAATATTAATCTAAAATATAATTTTAATGTTAAATAATAATAAACCAAATCTAGCAATAAAATTAATTTGAAAAAAATTAATATATAAAACCAAAAAATGATCAATTAAAATAATTAAATAAAGGTTTTGAATGTAAATATTGGAAAATAATTAAAAATGAATAGGAAAAATTGGTTCAAGGTTAATTTATAGTATCTGGTTTTTAAGTTGGATGGAATTTCCACAACCTATTTGAATTTTTTGTTTGATGGTCAGGCCAACTGGAATTATAGAATTTGGATCCTAATAAATGGTGTTTGATTTAAAATTGAAATGTTTTAATATTTTTTAAGGATCAATAAGTATATTTGGGTTTTGAGTAATTTTGGTGATCATAGGGCACTGAAAACCCAGTTTCCGGAAACTATAAACTAGGTTGCATAGTTTGAAAATACCTTGCGACCTACCAGGAGTAAATATGCGGTCTTCTAGTATCATATGAAATTAATAAAAAATTGTTTAGGATCAGGTAACCACCTTTTAGAGAACTTATTTGGGTTTTAACTGAGACGATTCATAGAATATGCACACGAATTGTCAAACCATGAAACTTACCACACAATGTGCCACCTTGGATAGTGGCATATACATAGGCTACTCACAATTTGGTAAAACATGAACTTAGATGTGCGAGGTTTAATCCATTTGGGATATTTAGTTTTCATTGTTTGTTTAGAGTTATAAAAACCATGAGAAATAACCTTCATCCTTTATAAGAAATATGAAATTACATTTCTACCCCTCCCTCCTATATCTGTTTCTTTGTTCCTCTATCTCCTTCAATTCATTGAGAAGACATAGGAGCTCTTATTTTTTTATCTTTCCTATGCCCTAAGGTAATCGTTCTATCCAATATCCGATACTGTATCCTTTAGTGGCTACAAATTTGTTTTGGTAAGACCTCTAGTCCTCTTTTTCCCTTTCGTCTTTTATCTCATCTTATAGAAATGTAAATATGTGTGATCCCTTTAACCCTATTATTTAGGGTGTTCATCCAAAATTCCATTTTTTATACTTGTTTTAATTTAGGGTATGACATCAGATGAGTGGTTTCATATGAGTATAAGGTATATGATTCCTAGATTTCTATTTTATTTTCTAGGGGTTTTGGGTATTCTCTTGAATAAGTGTGGGGTTTGTGACCAAGTGATAACCCTAATATTGAAATTCATTTTTTTAATTCTTAAATTTATGCCATGGGTTTCCAGTGGGTATGACCTATTTTCATTATAAATGATAATACATGTGAGGTATTGTGACCATTTGGGATATTTGGGTTGGATTGGTAATTTTATTTTATTAAATTTTTTGTATTGATTGCTTGGTTGCTTAGAAAATTTATAGTCTTGTACTGAGGATTAATGTGATTCTAATCTCCTAGAATGAGATGGCACATGTCTTCAGGATTAGGGTGCTTCCTGGGTTTCTTGGGGTGATGTGGATCATTTGTTGGGTGACATGGTCATCAGATAGAGGTGAAAATTTCATCTGGATGGGGGAATGGCTCGGGTGATTTGTGATGGTGTATACCATCATGATTTAGTGACAAGATCATAAGGAAATGAGGTGTCATATAATGTGTCTATCTTTTCATTTCGATTTATCCTCACCATTGTTTGGCCAACAAGTTATCGTAGTAGTGTGCGTAGAGATAAAACTAATATTGAGATGGTATTGACCACTCATGTAAGTGGTGGACCTAGTTGACTATGTATATTTGGTGATGGTGTTGACCATATGTTGGGTTTGGGGGTGATCAATATAGAAAGACAAATGGATAGTGATGGAACATTGGTTGATGGTGATGATACCCTTGTTTTAGGGATGAGGCTCATTGATATTGTTGGGGATATGGGCTTTGGACATGGGAGAATGAATATTATAATGGATCATGACATCAGCTATTGATACAACAATGATTATATCTAATGATAGATATAATTATACCTTAGAATGTTGGGCTCAGAGTTGATGTGTATTTTTATGAGCTGAGGTCTGAGGGATTATGGACTTGTTTGGGAATACCATTTGGATTCCAGATTATATGGATAATAGAATGAGTTGTCAATGTCTTAATTATATGTGGAACTTTAGGGTTCACTTGGTATGACACTCATCAGGGGATGAATTGCAATTTATTATATAGATTCTCCCCACTGATGTTATATATATGTAGAAATGTGTTGTATGCCATAAACATAAATAGGGGAATGCCTTTAGAGATTTTGGGTGGTGGCCAAAGTAGGTGATCACTACCTTATGACTAATGAGCACAAGGAAAGAAGGTTCGTTATATTATATGCATGTTATGTATTTATTTATATTTAGTACACCTAAATTATCATTGATGTAAGATAGTGAAATGTTGGTGGGGGCCTACTAAGATTTATTATGACACCCCACATAGGCCCCTCGTGGTGTGTGTATAATTTATTTCTCTATGATCGGGTAAGGGATTGAGCTTAGGAGATGAACCTTAGTTGCCAGGTTGGACCTTTTTCATGACATGGATGGAAAGGGACATTGGTGGTTCTTATATCAACTACTATTCAATTTTATGTTCCTGTTTATTTCATTATGTATATATATAAATATATAAACTATTGATCAGACACATGAGACCTTGTTTTTCTATTGCCGTGTATGACCTATTTGGATTGTTGTCTAAATATGGTATTTTATCCTTTGGTATTTTTTTATTTATTATTCCATTTTAGATAATTTATATATGGTTTCTCCTTGTTTTTTGGTTTATATGTTGATTTTTGTGTTTTTTGGTCTTTCTTGTGCTGTTATTTATATATATATATATATATAAAGACCATTATTATTATCACTACAAGAGGTTATATTCTCCCCACTATCACCTCTTTACAATCTCACTGCTAGTTAGATGTTTTTGGAATCCAGGAATGCACTCCAAAGGCCTAGTGGAACTATATCCTAGAGCATTGATTTAGGTTGCTCCCAGTTTGGGTTGCTACAAATTGTATCAGAGTGAATTTTTTTCGTGTTTCCTACAAGAATCACAAGGCATTAGAATAAAATGGTAAATGTGTTTAGCTGGTTAAAAATGATATAAAATATTTCTTGTTTCCCGTTGGTCTAACTATTTCGGATATAGTTGATCAAAAATTAGTATGTAGTTGGCATTGGGAATAGATCTCATGTTTGGGTGCTTACAACCCCATGCACGTGGGACCATACATGTTTCCAAGATATGTAATTTATATTATTCTATAAATTTTTGAAGCTAATTCAATTTCCACCTTGAGTGGGGAACTTGGGTGTAATGTTTATCTATTATATGGATTTTTACCCTTGTCCAGGTCTGAAAAGGAATATTTGATTATGCGTTAGGACATGCACTTAGGATCAAATGATGCATTTTTATTTTGATTGGGATCTGGGACTATGGTAAGAGGGAATTGGTTGTTTAAAGTGTCTACGAAAGAAGCTAAACAATGTTTTTCTACATAGATTCTCTTTGGTGGAATTCTACTAGGCCGAACTATGCATGTTGTTCCAATTAGTTTTGTATCTGACGTTATGTGATTCTATGTTCATGTGATATATTTTCTGAATCTTCATAAGGGTAGGCATGGATTATGATAGGGGGTGAGTTATTAAAATTATCTGTAAAGAAGCTATAATTTTTTTACATTATGGCGTCTTTAGAGGAATTCTAATTAGTTAAATATGATGACATGTGATTTCAGACCATATTATAGTATTGAAAGTGGGCATGAGGACTAATTAAATGTGATGGATGACTCTACTGTGGGTTGTAATGGGTCTATGAGGGAGAGATATATCTAACACATAATGATAATTTGGGTAGTTGAGGGGCCTTGAGACCAGATCTCTTGTAACATGGTGTTGTAGGGGAGTGTAAGGGTGGGGAGATTGTGTTTCCTATTATAGATTTCCCAATATATAATATATATAGATATTGTTATAGATGTTTTACTATTGTTTTGGTATTTAAAAGGATTAAAACTAGATGGGATTCAGTAGAGTGTCAGGAGGGGGATGATATGGTGCCACATGAGTGTTCATGGGATAGGATTCTAAGGGTCAGGATGAGGCCTTGGAGGGTGAGTCCAATAACAATATATAGGTATATGGACATATACAAGCTATGGTATAGGTCTAATAACCTAGGAATATAGAATCTTTTGGGCCATAGATTGACAAGAAACTTAGGGTGAGCGTGGTTCGAGTTATCTAGGGTATCAATAGGAGAGAACAATGATCTGACATGTCCATGGTTTAATTGAATCAGGAGTTTCAGTTGCATCACACACCAACATTTCTTGGTGAGGGTGGACTACATGCAGTTGGGAACTATATAGAGTTATTTCAGATGATCTTTAACTAGTTTGAGGCATCCCCAGGCTGGAGTGTGATGTTGGATATGTACGTGGTTAGTGTACTATAAAAGATGTGGGGGGATATTTACAAAATGTTAGGTAGACTCAAGTAACTGTATTGAAAGGATTTCAAGGCCATGTTCTTTGATCATTTCTTTCCAGTGACGCTAAGGGTGGACCATGCCCGAGAGTTCTAAGATCTATAGTAGAGGGATACTTTTATCATGGAATAAATGTCAAATTTCACTAAACTATTACGTTCTACACCTAATATTGTGGTTGAAAAAATCCCCAGTTTTTTTTTGATTTTTGGATGGCTTATGGAAATCTATAAATGTTCCAATGAATATATTCAGGACAACCTTCTTCTCAGAAGTAGTAAACCAGGAAATGATACCTAAAGAGAATTTAATGGATCAGTCTTATTCAAGATGGATGATTCCCTCAGGTTATTTTAATGGAGATGCATTAGATAACACGAATCATGGCTGTGAGTAATCTTAGCAAGACAACCATGCTAGAGATTTAGGTAGACCACCATAGAGTGGGTCTTCAGTAGTTTAGTTTTATTATAGAAAACTAGGACATGTGTAGACCTAGTGTGATAAAGATCTAATGTAATGATGGTTGTTCAGCTAGATCGGGAATCCTGAGAGGTTTTAGAAGAAGTTGTCTTGGATATCCACGATCTAGGGACCATGAAAGACTCAGGAGTATGAGGTAAGATTAGGGGAATTACTAGGAGATGGTTTCTAAGACTCAGATGAATGTAGATGATGCAGAAGAGATAGTGGGACTCAATAGTGTGCTAAATGGTTGGTAGCTAGTGAATATCTATATGGAGGACATTCCTCAAGTAGTTGGGATTTATCCCTAGTGTATGAAGTAGATCCTACGGGTGAAGAGAAAGTCTGAGAGACAACATTAATTTTAGGTATGTGACAATGGCAGACATGACCATGTTTTTTTTGTTGGGATTCGACCATTTTTGATGAACGAGCAGTGTATGTATTGATTTTTTACTAACTAGGTTTCATTTAATAGGTATGAATTAGTTATGATTTGTGTTTTATATGTGATGTGTAGGAATCTCGGTATTGATAAACTGCATGTTAAATAAGAGGTGCAAGGTCTTCAGGATTTAAATTTGAATGTATATGTATATATTATGCAATATTATTTTAAGTATCTATTGAGATATTGGATTTATGATCATTTCATGATATTCAAGATTTTATGGGTGTTTTATATGATATACATATTATTGGATAACCTGATAAGGTTCAAGAATGATGATGCGTCATGAGAGGAATTCGATCCTAGGGATGATTTGTTGACCAATAGTTTTTTTTTGTTTTGGGTCGGGAAATAACCAAGAAGGTATATCCTAAGGTGCGAAGTAACTTGAGGGGAGTCGACATTGAAATTAATGATTGGGTTAGACTGGGTTGATACTATTGAGATGGGTATGTTTGGTACCATCTCGAAGTAATGTTTAATAGCTTCAGGATGAGCTATGTTAATGTGGGAAGACTGTAAAAGTCAAATTTTTTGATCCAATCCAAATTCCTCAAATTTATTTGATTTTTTATATTTTTTTCCTTTCCAAAATGAATTATTTATATAAAAAAAGTAATTATAAGATTTTGATTGAACCAATTCCTTGGTATTAGATGGGTTTTTATGGTCTGTAATGTTCCTTGGGGTATCAGGTGACTTTTAGATGCGTCTGACACAGAAAAACTAGTTTTGGGAAAGCACGTACTAAGGGAATTAGTTTGTAAACACCAAAAAAACTCCCATGAGTAACTGTATGAACCTATAATTCCATAAAAAAAGTTTGACAATCCATATAGGAGGGGGTTCATAGACTTGAATTCACCCCTTCAATTTTTAGTAGAGGGGATTCATACTGTTTGAGCACAGTTAGGAAAGCCATGCACTAGACCATATGTGGTTGTTCCTTTGAAAATGGAATCTATATGAGCAATGTATATTTTGGTAAACTGTGTTCCTAGAAATGCGAGGTGAAATCCATTTCGAAAAGTGAGTGCACATAGTTAGAGAATAGTTATCCAAACATTTTTAGATTACCAAGAAAATCTTTATAAAAAGTGATATTACATTTCTTCTCATACCTTCATTATTAATTTTATCTTCTTCATTATCCTTCACTAGACACATAAAATTGAGGTGCTCTTTATTTTTTTGGTCTCACCAAGTCATTCAGACAATACTTCTATCCAAGCATTGATCCTTGATCCATTTTTTGGTTATAGATTCATCTCAGAAAGACCTTTTTTCCTCTTTATTCATTTAGTATTTTGTCTTTCTACATGTAATGTGAAATCATTATGATACCTTTTACACTATTATATGTTCCATCATCTAAAATTTCATTCCCTTAATATTCACCTTGAATTAGAGGTCGAAATCAGATGAGTGATCACCTAAGAGTATGAGGTAGGTGATGCCCATATTTCTCCTTAATTTTTTAAGTATTTTGTGTGAATTCTTAAATCCACCTGGGGTGTGCGACCAAGTGAGAAACCATTAATTAAATTATGATTTGTAAAATTTTAAATTGATTCTGAGGGATGTTTTTGGATAATACCTAGTTCCTTTATGTATGATAATCCATGTGAGGGCTTGTGACAATTTGAGTTTAGGCTGAATGGGTAATTAAATTAAATTAAATTGTTTGTATTGATTTAATGGTTCCATAGGAATTTAACAATATTTTACTGAGGATTTCGGTGATGGTGATCACCTGGAATGATATGATGTGGGTTGGAAGGTTCAGTGTGTGGCCCAGGTTACTTGGAGTGATGTTTATCACTAGGTCAGGCGACAAGGTCATCAGATTGAGGAGACAAGGTTAATAGGATGAGGTAATGAAATGGGTGATTTGAGATGGTATAAAACATCATGACGTAGCGATATGGTCAAAGGTGCATGATGCGATAGATGATGTGGATTAGGTTCTTTGGTGACTTCCACTCACCGTTTATTAGCTGACTTGCCACTAGAGTTGTGTTCATGTAGATAGGATTCATATCGAGGTGGTTTTTACCACTCATGTGGGTGAAGGGGCCTATAGAATATGTAGATTTGGTGATGGCGTTGACCATCAGTTGTGTTTGGGGGTGATCACCAAATAAATACAAATTTATGGTGATGGAATATCGGTTGAAATGGATGAGACCATTAGTAGGGGGATAAGTCTTTCCAATATATTTGATGCTGAGGGGTTGAGACTTTGTAGGATGGATATCTTCTTACCTCAAGACGTTGACTGTTAAGTAAAATATTATCATATTAGAGGGAAAATATCACTATTCCTCAAGGAATTAGGCTTCTAGCTGATGGGTATTTCTTTTTAGTTGCGGTCTGAGGGATTGGGGACTTGTTTGGTATGCTATTTGGACACCAGATTATATAGATGAAGAAACAAGGTGCTAGTGACTTGATTATCGATGGAACCCCATGGTTCACCTGATATGATGCTCGTTATGGTATTCCTTGAGATCTATGTAATGGATCCTTTTCAATATAATTATATATAAGGTTACATGTTCTATATGACATATATATAAATTCAGGCACATTTTTAGAGATTTATATAAATGACCAAAGGAGGTAATATATTTCTTATGGCTACTGAGCACAAGGGGACCTTGTAAACTATATGGAATGAATGTAATGTTGTTATTAATATTTAGTAAAAATGTATTGTCATGGATGCAATAGAGGCATTTATTGGTGGTGTCATATTGAGATTTATTCTTACACCCTACATACCCCCTTGGGATACGTGTAGAGTTTATGCCTGAAAAATCATGTTTGGGACCAAGATCAAGTGCTGGACAGTAGTTTTCTAGTAGGACCTTTTTCGTAGGATGGATGGAATGGTACCATGGTTGTTTATGGATCAACTAGAGTTTAATTTAATGTTTCCTTATTTTTTAGAAAAATTATATAAATGTGCTGATGGAATTCCACTAGCATCCTTTTTTGTCTATTTCTGTGTATGAACTATAATGGAATGTTGTCTACATATGGTATTATTGACATTAGGTATGTTTAATTATTATTCCATATTTGATACATTTTATATTCTTCCACCAAGTTTTTTGGATTTATCTGTTTCTTCCACTGTGTTATGGTATTTGTTTTGGTGTTATATATATACATAGAACATTATTATTATTACTAGTAGTGGGTATAATCTCCCCACTATCACCTCTTTACACCATTTTCTCTAGTTTACAGCCTTTGGAATATAGGGAGGAATACTTAAGTCTGAGTGGTACTCCCTCATGGAGTATGGTTTTATGTGGCCATTGTGTCATGGTGCTATATTTTCTATAATCACTCCCCCAAAATTAATCCATACATATCCTCATACATCAACCTAAACACTACCAAAATATATTTTTATTTTTGAAAATGTTTAGTATTCCAATTCAATTTAATACATATTATCCTGGATTTTAAAGAATTATTAACATTAAAAACATGACTATTCTATTACTCCCCAATTAAAATTAATTAAAGTTAATACAATTTTACGTATTTAAATTTCCACGTTAAACATATAATTCATATTGAAAATTCAATTATTCATATGTGAAATTCAAATCCACATCCTCCATTCACTAATTTGTTTAAGCATGCACACCACACTATTTTGTTTATTTTTTTTCAAGACATTATGTTAAAATGATATATTAAAGTATATATAATGTTTTTATAGAAATAAACCATTCCTATATGTAGAACTCCCTTGAGACTGAGGGTAATATCTAGGTAATGAAGGAAACATTGTAAATTCATCACTTAAATATATTTATTATTCAATATAAGTTTTATCTAATTCATAATTGAGAAATTCTAATAGAAGGAACCCTTAGGACTATTTTTAATAGTCAAGGCATGAAAACAACATGAAAAAACAACACTTATATTTCCTTTAAGTATTATTTATTATATTTATTTTCATTTTATTTTATATTAACTTTTATTCAAATTTTAGAAATTTTTATTTGAAAACATAAAAAAGAGTTTTTCACATATCTTATACTAGTATGGGAATTTCCAATATTTCTTTTAAATTTAAACTAAAAATTTAAAACTTATTAACTAAATAAACTAATAAACCCACCCAAAAGAAGTTTAAATTGCATAATATAAACCATATGATAACGTAGGAATCCATGTATATCATTTTAATTAAGTGATTAAAAAATTATTATGATTTCAAAAGAAAGTCATTAATGTTAATCTAACATTACAAGTGTCCAAGTTTAGTTTAATAAAGATGTTCAAGTCGGTAACCATCCTATATATATCCCCCACACACTTATGAAATGATATATATCTAAATAATCTAACTAATATTTGGTAGCTAATATATATAAAAATAATTATAATTCATTAAATGTAGGATCATAAAAATATTGGGAACATAGATACTCTATATGTTAGTGCTGCCTCTTCCTCTAGAAATGGGTTGGGGTTTCTTCTATACTAGTTCATGAGTAAGAATCTAGGGCATATAATATAATTATAGGGGATCCAAAGTGTGGTTATTTTAATTAAAACAAATGAAGTTAAAAAAAAATAAATTCAAGGAAAGTAAGAATCCTTAAAAGTTGTTGTTTGCCTCCCAACATGTGGTTGGGTTTTAAACCCTTCACCCAGGCTCCAAAACAAACTATCCCAATTTGGATTGGGTGGTGTGTCATTCGTATAAGGAACCACAAGAAACATGTTTCTCCTATTCCCCGCATGATTAATACATCAAAATTTTATTTTGGGGGCTCCATGGCTATAAATTTTACCCCAAATGCTACAACAAACACATAGGGTTCACTATATCTAAAAAAATAAACAAATAATCCTCTTTATATTTGTTAATTGAAAGTTTTTCATCATCTGGGGGGTGGGGTGTTTTCATCACATGGGATCATATTTTATCCTCTATTGACTTAAAAAATAGCTTAATTCAAATGACCCAAACTATTGCATATGGAAATTATCTTCCAAAAAATTGTGTTCCAAATTTATTAATATGATATCATATAAAACACATTCAATAGATAATATACCAATATATAATTAATATTCATTTTTATAATTGTAATGAAAATATATCCAAAATATGATTGTTGGGTATTATGATATTTGGGATTTATGTCTTTCCAGAAAGTAGCAGTTATAATGAAACCATTAGAATTATTGTATATTAATGGTAAATATAAGATATGATTGACTTAAAATGGAGAAATAATGACATAAAACAATAATATAATCCCTTATTAAGTCAATTTTTCTTATCTTGGGAAGGAGGTGGTATCAATGGTGTGTACCATCAACTAAGCCCAAGTAGTTTTGTGATAATTAAAGCTTGAGTGAAATAATTTACATGAGAAGTTAAAGTTAGTTTAAATCACCCCCAGATCAGTGTTTGATGAACCACTCAATGAAAGTACCACCATTGAACACATTACCATAAGGTGTTATTCTAGTGTAAGAAGGTGTTATGTATCAAGGGATTAAATAATATTGATGTATAAATTATTTTAGAAATGAAATTTTGTAAACATCAATATTATGTTGTTTAAATATTTGATAGTGATATTAGATATGGGAAAATTTAGTATTTTTGGGTTCTAAATGAATAAAAAATATAATCAATTCAAATAAAAATGCAATGAATAAAATATGTTAAATATAATAAAAAAAAGTTTGATACAATGAAATCATATTTTTATTTTTGAAAAAAATATATGATTTAGTTTTAATGAAATAATTTTTATGATAACTTTATATGTTTTAAATAAAATTTCATTTTAATTATAATATTTCATAGGAAATTTATATTATCCTAAATATAATAATATAATTTTATTAAATAATTAAATATTTTCGAATGTTTTAGAAAAGTTTTTTATGTACTAAAAACTATTTTTTCAATAAATAAGGATTTTATTTAAATATTAATCTTCCCATATTTTGAATGATAGAATGGATTTATTTTTTTAATTATAATGACCAAAATGGTTATGGTTGAGATTTTGTATTTCTAAAAAAATATAGAGCTGAAATAGAAAAATATCATATAAGAACTATATAAGTATCATATTTTGTAATAGGAAATATGAATGATGTTTTGAGGTTTCTAGAGTTTATTGTATGAAAATAGGTAATTATTGAATAAATCACTTTAATGTTTATTAATATTCAAAAAATAATAATATTCATTATAAAAATATTAAGTGATTTGTGAGAAAATGAAATAGTTTAAACTAAACTTGTTTCATATAAGGTTTTATTTCAAAGATTAATTTATAAATTATAAAATTTTATTTTTAAAAATATAATTTTATTTTTAAAATCATCAAATAAAAAATAACATAGGGTGACTTTTTAGTTTTTTTTATAAGTTTTGTTTTGGTGAATAGTGAAAATACCTAGTTTTGTAAAAATGTAATTTCTTTTCAATAAATTAAGTAAAATAAAATTCGGATTATGTTTTGAATATTATTTAGGTAACACAAGTATTATTTAATTATATTTAATTCACTTAATAATTTTTTTATCAATATTATACTAGATTTTTGTATAAGTTTAGTATGGGGTTTGAAAATAAGATTTTTCTCAAAATTATTTCGAAGTGAAAAAAATTCCCATTTTTAATTAATTAAAAGACACATAATATGGAATTATTTAAACTAAACTTATAGATTATATATAAAAAAATATTATTTTAAATGTTTATAATTATTGTTACTAGTAATTGAGTTAATATAAAATCATAATTAGGTTGAAAAACACACATCTGGTAAAACTGATTTTTCATCGCATTTGTGGGTTTAATTTTAAATTAAATAATAAAAATTCAATGAATTGAATTTTCTAAATTGGATTAAATTTTTGGAATCAGAATAATTTATATTATCTAATATGGCTGAATTAATTTTTTAGCATAACGAATAGATAAAATAATTAAAAAGTTTTATCACGGTTAGGTTAAAAATAGATATACACGGGGGATAAACTAAAATGATAACGGATAAAATTAACTAAAGACCTATATATAATATATATTATGTCCAAATGTTTCATTTTTTATCCTTTTTAATTTTAAAGACTTTGGAACAACTTTTTCTTTTCAAAAATTACATGTGTGACACTCACCTCACTTATAAAAGTCCACCACAATGCTCTCCCCTTAAATACATAAAGTCCCTTATTATTAAAAAATAAATATACAAATTTTTTACCTAACTGCATCCCAATTAACTGGATCCCTTGTTTTTATCATAAATCCGTCCTACGAAGGAATTTTATGATAACCTAAGGAGTTAGTCTGAAGAAGAGGAATCATGCTTAACTGGCCATTTTTATTTGATTTATAATCCCACCTCCATCAAATATTAATAACTTATGACGATAAAACACGACCATTATATAATATATACTGTCATGTTATTTTGTTAATTTCATAAACTAAATCCATCTCCTCATCGGTCTAATGTGAAATAAAATCATCATTCATGTGTACGATAGAGTACCACATTAAGAACCGATGTCATTCATTTTTCATCATCACCTCTCCCATATTGTTAAAATTAAGGACTTAATTTATATATATGATATTTTTGGAATACTTCTGTTTCTGGAATTATGATATCACATAAAACATATAGTGCCCCTACTTTTTGTTACATGATTATTTCATTATTTCAAAGATAAACATCATAAGAGTTACACATTTCAGGATTCGAAGGTTTAGTATCTTAGGAACTTTTGTATCATACATCACTTATGAATAATAAAATAGAAAATAAATTAATTCTTATGTATCCACTTAAATTCTCTCACATTCTCCTTTGTAAAAGTAGTAAAATTAGGACATACATGAAAGAAAAAGTTGTTATAAAAGACTAGTTAGTGAAATGATAACACAACCAAAATAAGGGACATGAATCCATAGTACATTGGTGATAATAATCAATATAATAATTTCAAAAGAATTGAATCATCATCATAATCACGTTGAATAAATTTTAAAATTTCACGGAATGTGGTGATCCATAGAAATTAAACATCATGTCATAGTGGTCAAATACCACACATTGTTGTGAACAAAGATCAGATCATGTTTACATAGAACATATGTTCTTAAATAAAAACATAAATATTTTTAAAAAACATAGAAAAATGTTCTTGAATAATACACATAATATCATGAGATATATATCATTAATCAATGCATTGGAGTGCTATATAATTCTGGGCCCACCCCTCACATTATAACATTTCTATAAGCATGCATGCCACAGAGAATGTATAACAATCATAGTCATGAAATAACCCATAAAAAGGAAATAATTTGAAAAGATTTAACAAATAATAGTTTCATTCATGAAATTTTTATCACCAAATTAATAAAGTAAAAAATAATTTTGATACACATCATCAATATTTAGAAAAGAAGAAATAAAAGAAGTATAGTCAAATATGTTTTTTGGATAGAAAATAATTTTAAGAAAATATTTTTATTTAGCTTATAAATCAATTTGGAAACATTTATATTCCTAAAAATAAAGGGGTAAATATTTAAAGTAGATTTAATTAATATTTGAGTAATATCCTTACTAAAAATGACTTAAAACAAGGATAACCCAAAGAAAGGGAGTTGGGTTCAAGAATCACCTTACCTTAAATACCGCTTTTATTTCATCGCACTTCTATCTCTAGAATAGTAGAAATAAATTTTTTAAAACACTGAACCAAAAGTTAATTATGTTAAATTATGTCACTATTTTTCAATTATAACAATTTTATTGTATTTATTAATATTCATTATTTATCATGAAGCATTTTGATATGATTATTTCCTAAAATAATTTCCATTTTTTTATTTCACTATTTTATTTAATGTCATTTATTCATAATTAGAATTTATTATATAAGATTAAAATACATATTATTATAAATTTATATATCATAATTAAATTATTATAACCAACCATAGGGTTTTGATAAGAAAACAACAAACAATTTCTTTGTTGGTGGTTAATCCACCGTCAACAAGACATTGTCAAAAGGGAGGTAATGGAAAATATGAAAATTTTATATGTCATAAATATAATAAGGGTAGAAAGATAACATCACTATTTTAATTTTAGCATACTAGTTTATTATCATTTTTTTTAAAAAGCGATGGAAAAGAAGAGAAACGGGATAGGAGAATGTGAGGAAGAATTGGTCAAAGCTCACCCTTTTCTCAGTGTTACATATTCTCTATGACTCTAAAATTATTTGATTTTAAGAGTTGGTTGGATCTAGAACATACATAGTTATGATATGAGTCTTAACATAGAGTCTTTGGGTAGATTTTTGGATTTGTAAAGTGATGCAAAAGTGGTTTTTCATAGGGGAGGGAGAGGGGTTATTTATACTTGTGGAAGGGGATATTTTTAGAATAAAATATCAACTAAAATAATAAATAAATGATAAAACATGTAACAGTGAATTTTTGAAAATATAAGTCATATATAAATATAATAATTTTATGAATTTTGATCCATTTATAATAAAAATTCACATAGTTCATTAAAATAGAAAATGGACAAAATTGTTATTTTAAGGGATCGCTAATGACTTTAGGCTTTGGAAAATGTTTTTTAAGTTTTGAAAATTAATTTATTTTAATGAATAATTTATGAAATTAATTATTATTTTTGTTAAGAATCAACATTTTGAAATTATTATTCCATTATTACATCATGAATGATGTAATTTAAGATACACTGGTTTCGAAAAAACACTATTTGAACTATTCACTTGAAAATTAAAGTATTTCAATAATTTACTAAAAAGTAATGCTTGGAAACATTAGATGTGATGATATAAAAATTTATAATAATTTCTTCAAAATAATTTTCTAAAATAGTTAATTTTACTTCTTTAATATATAAATTATGATATTTTTACAAAATAATGTAAAATAGAATTTTTTAAAAATGTGATTAAATTTTGTTTTATTTTTTAATCCTAAATTTTATTTATTATATTATTATAATATGTATACTTAAATTAGTCATGATAAATATTAATTACATCACAATTTATAAATTTTATGTTAAATTACTATTCCAATGGTCACGTTATTATTCATAATGACCATGTTACTATTCCCAATGGTCAGGTTACATTTCCAATGGTCACATTACTATTGAAACCATCTCATTGCCTCCTATAACTACCTATTCATTCCTTCATTCATTTTTTTAACTCAATTCCTCTCATTATTATTCATGGAAGGGATCATTCTAGAAGATCATGGTGATCCATATTTTCCGATAATAGTTTTTTATTTTATATTTTCCCCTCTTAATATTCATAATTTTAATGAGTTTAGTTATTAAATAATTTAATGATTTTCATTCTCTAATTAAAGTGTTGTTGGTTTCACTATGCACATTTTGTGTATAATACTATATAATATAATAAAAATTTATTATAGAATCAACTATCATTTAAAAATACTAAGACATTAAATTATTATCTAATTTTGAATTTTCTTCCCTAAAATTTCAAATCATATTATTAATTGAGAATATGTGGGGTTAATTCTATTTCATTGTTTCCTTTTCTCCCCACATCACCTCTTCATACATATGGTTTTTTCAGAGAACCTTGAATAGGTGTGTTGTGTTTCTTTGTCGAAAATTATCTCTATGGTCCATGGTATTCATTTTTTTCTCCTCATATGAGATGTCATTCTCAAGTTACAAAACCTATACATTCAGTACATGTGAGGGGTTTGGTATGTAATTTGATAAGAGTGATACATGGAACACATCATGAACTTGAGAAATATTTAGTGGATGTTATAGCTGATAATGCCATGAAACTATGTGATCTGAGATTTCAAAGGGGATAATATACCTTGGGATAAGCACCCTGTTCTTCCAAAACAAAAAGACACTCCTCCAAGGAAAAATTTGAAAGAAGAAATTTTTCTCGAAGTTTAAAATCCAAATCTCATTAACTATTGTTAGCATAGATCATTTTATGAAATTGGGAAACTTTTATATAAGGTTGAATAACATGAATATTCTATTTCATTTCATACACAATATCGAGTCAAGGTATATTTTTTTCACTAAATTAATCCCTACAAGTGTATGTTATATATCACATTATATAAAATTCTTTATATGGATCCATTGAATACTTGAGTGGAAGATTTTATTGAATGAGAACACAACTAATAGGAGTTGTTGATACCATCCTCCATTATATTCCATTGAGGATTCTCTCAACATGACCACATGTGTATGAATATCCTTTCAGACTAGAAATTAGTTTTTGGGTGATTGGTCATACTAAAATTAAATTCAGTACACAGTGCATGTTGAAGAATCCTCTATAATTTAGATGTGGTCCTTAGATCATGATAAAATATGAGCAAATTCTGCACCCCATGCAGCCACAAAAATCCATTTACAAATATCTTGGAATGTTTTGATGTGATAAATCATTCTAAATAGAAACTAAGTGGGAATTCTTGGTGATTCGATCCATGAGAACCCATATCACATTGATTAATTTCGATTTTTTTGGAGAATAATGAAAAAGTCCATGGAAATTTCATCCGATTTCTAGGATGGTATATGAAATAGTTGAATCATCCCCTTGTAATTCGATTATTTATCTTTAACTTTATGTCATACCATGAACCATGAGATATAATAAAAAATATCATTCTTTATGGTTCCCCCCAAAAGTGATTTCTAAGGACATGGTACATCTTCGTACTTATAATATGTATAGAGAAAGATGATCTATGTGCATTATCCAATAGGTCTTTCTTTATCTCATGTGATGTAAGAACACAAAGTATAGTTCTAGATCCAATGAAACCATATTAATTTATGTGTAACACATATATATTCCCTTCCATTACAACTTTATCCTTCTTTTGAAACTCCAAATCATCCCATTGCTCCTCCTTGATCCTCTCTTGGATAGATGGTTGGGAAATAACTTGGGAACGGTAGGATGTATTCCCTCCCATTATGATTTCCATATCCATAATTTTAATATCTCTAAATATATGGTCATTCTAAATCCACATCAAGGGTATATTATCTTGATCATTTCAATTAACTACATCATCTACCTTGTTTTCTTTTCCTGGATGATAGTTAATTAAGAAATCATTGTCCTTTATTAGATCTATCAAAACTTTTTAAGACATATTGAACTCGTTCTATGTAAACATATACTGTAGAATATTTTAATATATATAAGTCAAACTTGTAACCATATAAGTAGTTTATCAAAATCATCACTGTGAAGTTCAAAGCTAAAAAATCTATATTTTTCTTCGGGTATTTATTTTTATGGATATTCAATTGTCACGTGGAATATGCTACAAGTTTCTTATTCATAAATAATTTATTCTAAGAATTATTATATATCAAAAAAAATCTCCACTTATTCGTAGTGTATGTACAGATGTAGTGATTTGATTATTCTTGATATCCTTATTATATTTCTCACATTATTCTATTCAAACATAATTTTTCCCTTTCTGTGATAACATAGTTAGTAGGATAGAAAATCATGAGAAATTTATCACAAAACATTAATAGAACATAGGTAATCCATGAAAACTAAATATTTCGATGAAACTACAGGTTCTAATAATTTATTCAATTTCCATCATCTTTGAAGGATCTATAAAAATTCCTCCACTTGTATTCACATGACCCAAAAATGATACTGCTACATCTAAAACTCAAACTTTTCCCATAAAAAATTCACACATTCTAAAATTACCATACATATTCTCATTCCTTAATGTTTCTGCAAAAATAATTATACTATTGTTATGTTCCTTATTTATCTTAGTTTAAATGATAATTTCTTCAATAAAAAATATCATAAATTTGTTAAGGTAGTCTCTACAGAATATGTTCATAAAATATATAAAGGTCAAATGGGTATTAGTAAGTCACAAGGGAATAACAATAAAATCATAGTCCCTATACATTATACAAAAAGTAGTGCTCTAAATATATTCCTTATTCACCTTTAGATGATGATATTAAGAATGAAGACCCACCATTGAAAAGTGCCAAGATCCTCATAATTGATCGAATAATTCCCCAATCCATGTTAGGGGATACTTATTCTTTAGGATGATTGGTTTATTCTTCTAATTATTTATACAAAATCAAGTTTATCCAACCTTTTTCTTTACAAAGATGACTTGTTCACCCCAATGAAACAAAATAGGGCATATGAACCCTCTATCCAAATGCTCTTAAAACTTTTTCTTTAACTATTTCAGTGTAATTGGGTCCATCCTTTAGGATAATTTGGAGATATAAGATACATTCGGTATAATTTATATTGATTAATATTCATAATAATGTAGGGGATGTTTGGGTAACTCTTTAGAAAATACATCCCCATATTTCCTCATAATGGGAATTTCATCTAGGATGATACATACCTTTGACTCAACCATTTGGGAAAGGTATGCTTTTTCATATGGTATCAAAACCCACTCCATTTATGGATTTCCAAAAGAGATCAATGATCATCCCTACATTTTTACAGGATTAGGGAATGGTTTGGAATATGAAAAGAGATATCCTTTTCATGATATTTGATGTGTTTTCAATATAATGAGATCTAATCCATGTCCAGTATAACTTAAAATTTTACTATGGAAAGGATTTGGAGATTTATTGGAAGAATCTACAAACATATGGTAATAGGATAAGATTCTATCAATTTTAATGAAATGACCACACCACTATGTGTTTTTATAGATATATCTAGCTCAATTTTTTATTGATTTGATTCAATAGTTCTAGAAAACATATACGATATAAAGGAATGCGTAGAACTATAATAAGATAATTTTTTTCCATTCCCTAGTTTATAAGATGTGTACTTTGTAAGACATCATATTCATATTTGACTTCAGTAGTATTGATGGAATATCTTTACATTTATCCTTTGGATTTGATGGTTGATGAAGTAGATTACCCCCAATAACCCATGGTTTACTTACTATATTGGATTGTTACCTTTATCCCTATAGTTTATGCAATAAACCATGAGTGGTGAATTATGAGGTGCCTTAATCTTTTCAATAGTTTTGGATGGATTCTTCATGTATCTTCAATATTCATGAGCGGGGTGGACATCTCTCCCAAACATGAATAATTGTTCTAATCCCTTTGAGGAAATTACTAATATGTTTGTTCCTTTATTTTTAACATATGGTTGGGTGGATCTTATTTCCTCCTTTTTAATTATCAGACCAATTTGAAACTCTATTATTCTCTTCTTTCCCCATTTATAAACGACCAATCTCAGAATTCCATGTCTACATTGAGAGCACATCAAACCACTTCTTCACAAATCCTAACCCTTACGATATAAATATACTTTCAGTGGTGTGGTCTTAAACCACTAAATAATCAATATATTTTTCTATCATTGTGGATTAAAAAACTCAAGGCTAATATTGAAACACTTATTTTTTTCCTCATAAGTCCAGATATATTTACCTTTATTTTTCATCAGATCTATGAATTATATCTCTATATTTTTTCAAAGAGTTTGAGGTAAATACTTAGTAGAATTGTTTTTATTAAATTCATACCACTCCATATCTACCATTCCATTATTTGTATTTGTGTTCTTTATCAACTCCCACCATTCAAATACCTCTCCATATAAATGATAAACAACCATATTTACCTTATTATTCTTAAAATAGTGGGGACTATAAAATATCTTGTCTATTGGGTTAACCCAATATTCAACGACAAGTGGATTTGAAGACCCACTGAATGTTGGTGGTTATTAAACACATAAAAACTCGACGACTAGTTTTTCATTGTTGGGAGAATGATGATGTTTCTATTTGATCATGTAATTTTTCATAGACTAAGATATATGAGTATTCATTTTCATTATTATTTTAACACCACCTCTCATGTAATCTAGGACATCATTTAGAGAATTGATGCATTGTTCCCCACATGGGTTGTTGGCCTGTTTTCCCCTAGTTCGCACAATTTTTTAAAATTGAAAATGTTTGAGAAAAAAATAAGATAAAAAATCAGGAATAAATAATTTATTGTTATACATAATCAACACTAAAGTAATATTTTATAGGATACATATGTTTTTCATTTGTTGAAAATAAATCATCACTGATGTTTAAATATAAACAAACTTATCCTAAGGGTTGTGACTAACATTCTCTAATCCAGATTCACAAATTAACTAATCCATACTTCTAATACAATATATAGAGACCCAACTTTTTATTATATTACTGTTACATCATTATAAGGATAAACATAATATGAGATATACATTCAAGGATTGAAAGGATTAGTTTCATGGGAAACATGTGATCATACATCACTTATATACAATAAAACATAAACAAGAAAAAAAATTCCTTCATCATCATAAATATCTCACATAGTCCTTAGTTCATGTAGTAACATGATGATATACATCAAAGAAATGGGTGAGCAAAAAGACCAGTAAGGGGAAGTATAAAAAACTAAGAATAAGAGTCATAAATCAATAGTATATTGTTTATAATAATCATTTTAATAATTTCATAAGCATGTGATCATCATCATAATAATTAGGAATAAATTTTAATAAGTCATAGAATTTAGGTGTGAAAAAAATGAAGCATCATATTATAGAGGTCAAATAACACAAATTGTTGTAAACAAAGCTACCATCATGTTTATACATAACATTTGTGCATAAATAATAACATAATAATCAAGAAAAAAGTATAGCATCATGTTCAAGAATAATCCACATAATAGTAAGATATATATTTCATTACTGAATGCATTTGTGGGAAATATAATTTCAGGACCACCTATCCCATCATAATATTCACATAATAATGAATGCCAGATAGAATGTATAAAAATCACAATCATAAAATAACTCCTGGAAAGGAATGGGTTTCATAAGACTCTAATATATCATAATTTTCATTAATAAACACGAGGTTCCCAAATGAATATGGGGAAAATACTTTCCATAAAAATATTCATTCTAGGTGAAGAAGAAACAACTCAAGAGGAGTCAAAGATGTGTTTTTGGAAGAAAATAATTTTTAGAAAATCATTGTGATTGGATTAAAAATAAAGTTGTAAACATGTATAACCCCAATATAAAGAGTAAGAAGAGTGAAAAGATATTTTTTTATCATTAGTATAATATCCATACAGAAAATTACATGAAAGAGTGATAATGAAAAAGTGTAGTCGGGTTTGAGAATCCCCTTACCTTAAATTACACATTATTTCATCGATATTTCACCTCATGGATAATAAACATTGTTTTTTTAAAAAATTGGATATGAATGGAATTAGGTTAAATTATTAAATTTTATCTATTAAAATAATTGGATTGTATTTATTACTTTTGTTTTGATTTAAAAGCACGTTGATATCATGTTTTCCTTAAAAGTTTCCAGTTATCCTTTGACGTCTATATTTTATTAAGGTTCATTTATACAAAAGAATAATTAATTATATAAGATTAAAATAAATATATTTACAAATTTATATGTCATAATTAATTTATTATATCCATACATAAGGCCAGTGATAATAAAATGATTGGTAATATCCTCATTGGTGGTTAATCAACTATTAAAGGGACATTTTCAAAAAATATTGAATAAAAAGTATAATGATTTAAATTGTAGTGAATATAATAATTATAGTATATTAAAAAAATATTATATTAAAATAATACTTGATTAAACATATATGATTTTTTTAAAAGAAACAGAGAACCAGAGAAATTGCAAAGGAGAATAAGTGGAAGAATTGGAGAGAGCATACAACATTGTTAGTGTTTCTTATTCTCTAGCACTCTAAAATTCATTTATTATTATAATTATGTGACTCTATAGCATATCTAGGTAATATAAAGGTATTAAATATAGTTTATTGGGTATATATTGTTTTTAATTTGAGTGAGGAGTGGTTTTCTAAGTGGAGGGAGATGGGTTATTTATACCAGTGGAGAGGGGTGTTTTTAGAAACAAATATTAATTTAAATACTATATCAAAGGTAAAATATAAAATAGTTAATTTTTGAAAATACAAAACATATATAAATATATTATATTGGTTTTAGTACTTTAAAACCATTTATAATATGAATTAATGTAGTTTATTAAAAACGAAAGTTGAAAATTGTCTGTTATTTTAAGGGATCACTATGGACTTTAGGATTTGGAAAATGCCTTTTATGTTTGAAAATTAAGTTCATTGTATTTTAATTAATCATTTATAAAATATATTTTTTATCAAGCATTTGGTTATATAAAATATTACTTAATTATTACATCATGAATTATGAAATTTTAGATACACTAGTTATGTAAAAATATATATTTTGTTATTCACGTGAAAATTAAACTGTTAAAGAAAATTAACCAAAAATTACCCATAGAAAATTTAGTAATTATTATTTCATAAAGAAAATTAATTTTATCAAAATAAATTTCTAAAATGGTTAATTTTAACATTTTATATAAAAATTATGTTTTTTACAAAATATATTAAAATATAGTTTATTAAAAATGTGTTTATATTTTTTTTGAGTTTCTTAATCATGATATTTATTTTCATGGAACTATAATATATATATTTATTTAAATTAATAATGATAAATATCATTTATATCACAATTTTTTATTTTGTGGTTAAATTACTAATAATATGGCCAGGTAACAGTGAGTTTGATATTCCAACATTCAAATAACTGTTCAAAAATCACATTACCTCCTATAAATACTTATTCATTACATTATTCATTATTCACCTCAATTATTCTCAATGTTACAAATTTACAATTTATATAGTTTCTATTATTTTAATAATATTTTGTTTCATTTCCATAGTGTTGTTCGTTAGAGGGATGATTCTAGCCGATCTAGGTTATCTAATTTTTCATAATTTAGTTTTTCTATATTTTATTTCTCATCCCCTTGAAATATTTGGAATTTTTATTGGTTTTTTATTTGTCTAATGTAATGATATTAATTAATGAAATAAAGTGTTGATGGTTTCTCTATTCTCTCTGTGGGTATAATACTATAAAATATAACACACATTTATTTAAGAATAAATTATAAATTAAAAAGTTTGTGTCATTACATACCATATTACTTTACATGAATTTGGGATATGATAACATCACTCATGTATACGGGGGAATACCACCTTTGATATTGAGGTGATTTGTTTTTCACTAACACTTTACGTAGAAGGAAATAAAGATATGTCTAATAAATATATATAATATAAAATAAATAACTATGATTTTCATAACATATTCATCATTTTGAAAATATAATATATCATTTTCTTTTCTACCTTTACACTCATTAAAAAATGTTAATATTGTTCATGCATACATGTGGACTTCTACTTCCATATAGTCATCAGATTATTTTATCATAAATACTACAAATAGAAGGTTTATAAGTATATTTAAAGAAATAATTTGGTATTTATGATAAGATGATAATTATGGTAAGATAAAATATTACTAACCCTATTTCCATAATTATCATTCAAAAATAGAGACGTTGCTCTTGCATACATACATCGAACCATCACCATGATTGTAACATGGTTAATTTATCATAACCATCAATCCTGATTGTTTTTAAATGTATAATTGATGTATAAATATAATAAATTGAACATTATTATTATTATAGATATGTTGAATTGTTAAACACTTTGACCAAATTCATCCTACCAATGTCATTTTTTGACATATATGTTGAATACATTAAAAAATTAGCAAGGGAACTGAAAAGATTAACTAATTTTATATAGAATGGTAAGATATGAAATTAATGGAATAATAAAAAATAAATAGGTTGTTATGAAATTATTTACTTAACACAATTTTTTTACTCTAGAAGATGAAAAATATATGCGATGAGTTAGACTAAAGGTAATAGTTTCATCTCAATTTCCTTTCATTGAGGAATATATTGATTTTATGGACATATATTATTTTATGAGGTGTATACACATTAAATTTGACATTTTATATCACATATTTATCTATTCTAAGGATATTTAATGTATTTTTTAATATTATTCTATCTTGGGGATTCTGATTAAAATGTTTAAAAACTAGTAAGTGACTTTTTTAAATCCCATTTTAAAGTTCCTTTAAATTTTTTTCATCCATATGAGTGTTTTTTAAATGATTTTATGACTGTACTAATATATATATATATATATATATATGATTGTTTTACAAAAGAAATTTTATCCATTATATCAATTTTTTTCAAAAGAAAAATTTTAATATGTTTTGTGGAATATTTTGATTCAAAGGCGAAAGGAATGTTCTATTATTATGTATATAGTGACAAAGACAATTATATATTCCATATCAGTTATTTGATGTTGGTATTCCCTTACAATCTTTTATGTTTTATTCAATTAAATAACCTATTTAATTTTTTTAGGAATTTTTATAATCAAAATGTATATTTAATGGACTGGATATATAAATATTCATAAATGATTCCTTATGGTTTTAATGAATATTTTATGAGTGTAATTTGGAAATTTTTAGGATTTTATGTGTAATGATTATGTTATAGTTATTGGAAATTAATTTTTATATTGGGTGGTTCTTTGATAAACTATGTATGGGTGGTTACATTATGAACCAATGAAGGGTGATTATATTATAAACCGTGGATGATTAGATTTCTGATAGCTCTTTAATTCATTGGGTATGAAATTTAACTATAAGGATATTCCATTTGGAAGAGCGGCATTGAAAATTATGTCCCGATATACAATTATGTTTTATCTGTTATTTCTATGAGTTTTATATAAATATTATGATTTCAAAAAGGTAATAAATTATATCATTTTAATATAAATTATGTACTACTTATTATGGATGAAGAGTATAACATTGTGAAAAAATTTCATCAGATTTTCTTTTTTCCAAAGAAACCATTTTGAGTTATATTTTCCATTATGTTTTCTTATGAAAATTTTTATCAAAATATTTTTGTAAAATAAGGTGATAACTTGGGTAATGAAATTTCTTATTTTTACCACAAATCACACCGAGAAAATGAAATGTTTTATAAATGATGATGGAATAACAATTTTCTTTTTTTATGTCCATTCATGAAATGTTTCTGATCATACATTGTATTAAAACCACTTTCATTGAGTTTGTGGATGGTTAAAAAGAAGGTATAAGACATTTTAAAAGTCATAATGATTTTTCATGAATAGGAAATGTGTTTTATTTTAAAAGTTGGGTATTGTGGTGAAAATGGATATTGAATAGATGTGTCAAATTTGAATATATGTCTGTTTTTTAGGTATGAGTTATGAAAAAATTATATAATAATATAAAACTAAATTATTATTAGTAATTTAAGAAATATAATTCTAATTAAAAGTCAATAGAATATGTAATTATTATGGAATATTCCCTATAGTTGGTATGAGATCGAGTTTCAGATTGTTTTAGGGGTCATACCAATATTAATAGAATGTCGTTGAATTATTTTACCTTATATTTATGTTTAAATGGAGTTTAATTTGATGATTATATTTTTCTATTATCTAAAATATATCTGATCATAATTTTTTCCATCTAGGATACATGGAAGATATAATGGGATGACACTGAGAATAAAATAACCTTCCAAATCAGCATCCTAGGATGGTTGGAATTTGAACAAAATAAATTTTGTTTGTGGTGATGGATCATTTGAAGTAAGAAACAATGGTAGTGTAATATTTTCTAGATATAATCTCTATATACCAAAGAGTAACATATTAAGAGTATATAATTGTTTTGAGAGAACATCCTCTAGATTTTAGTTGATCTTCTGACCTAGTGTTAGCAGAAGGATGGATCAATGCCCATTAGAAGATTTTTGATGTCATAGGGTCTTCAAGACATTCGAAGGTAACCCTTTCTATTTATCATAATTTAGTTGAATCTAATAGATTATAGCTTTCGGTTAAAAAATGAGAGAGATGATCTTGATTCTAGGGAATAAGACACATTTAGGAATCCATTCCATTATAAATAATTACCTATGGTTGTTCAAATCGGGATAAAGGAATAATTTCTGGAATTGAGTCAAAATAATACTAAATTTGTATCTATATATGATTAGAGATTTAAAATTTTGGATTAGTATTTTCAAGGATTTTTCTAGGACCATGATATTAAAATTAATCAGATTTACGTATGATTGAATCTATGATATTTAAGGGTATTTACTTCCTATTAATTGAAAAATATGATAATTTTTTTTGATATGATAAGATGATAGAAATGATTTTTTATGATAAGGTATTCTATAAAAAATACCCATAAAATATATCTAGGTGGAAGGAAAATGAGAGGAATTGATCAAGGATGTATAGATCTCAGAAAAACATCTCCCCATCTCATGATATGTGTGGTAAAAAAGAACCCAAAATAATGTCTTATAGTGTCTAAGAAGTGATTTCTATTTGAATGTTTGCTTATATGTATCATGAATACATTTAAAATTATTAGACAAGTAATGGAAACCCAAAGGTAAGATGTTCGAAATGAAGGTTCTGGGCATGATGGAAGTGCTTGATCGAGCATGCCGAACTCATATTTTTTCCATAATCAATGATTAATCCATGATTTACACGATAATAAACATCATGATCAACTAAATTAGAATAAATAATATTGATGAGAGAAAACATTGGAATAAAAGTTCAAGATCATTACATATTATTTATAATTAATTTAAGAAATTTAAGAATTTGAATTGTGGAGAATTATTAATTTCTTTATAGATCAAAAAATGTATATACATTGTACCATTATTTTATTACAAGAATCAAGAATATATTCACTCTAGTGGTGATCCACATGTGTTCCATGAACCTCCAAAAATTATCATAGGAACAAATGGGTGATAACATGATAGATCCTAACACTTGCATCAGTAACCATTAATCAACCTGAGAATCAAATCAAGGAAGGGCTCCCTTCAATCTTTCTAGAATTTATAGTGGTGGTGGAGGAATATTTCTATCCATTCTTGAGAGTGTTTTGGGTGAGGCATCTCTATCAGTATTTTAGAGGATTCTCTTCTCATTATGAACAACCAAATGAATTGTGTCTATTGGAGTAATAAAATAATTGGGTTTATATATTGCTAGGTTTATAAAATAATCATTGCATATGAACCCTTATTTTTTTTCTTAATTACTATAAAACCCCATGTCAAAAACAATAAGAATAATAATATTATAATTTTTTACATTTATTAAACTCATGAATTTAATTAAATATTATTTATTCAAACAATATTCATTATATAATATTTCTCACAGGACCTCTAAGCTCAGTTCACCATTCTTCCAAAATATAATTAAAACCCTACTTAATTATTATGAATTTAATAAATATATATCACTGAATTATTCTATAATAAATAAATAAATATTATATTTAGTAAGTTGAAAAACAATTATGTAAATAATCTTATCACATAACCTTATCTTGAGTAACTAATGACAAAATATATGTGAAAATGAAAAATGATTAATTATTAATCCACATCCAAGAATAATATTTATTTAAATTTTCAAATAATAAAAAATATTATAATTTTATTGAGGTTCTAGGTATATATAGTTTTTTTCCTCAAGGCCTCTTTATATGTGGAATTGGGTGTAGTAGCAGAATATACACAGTTAGTATCTATCAACATGCCAAGACAACCATAAAAAAATAAGTTAATATCACAATGACATGAAACAAAATACGGATAATTATTGTGTAAAATAATCCCTTTTTCATGAAATCTATAATCAAGCAGGTTGCATTCTAGTGCCATAAACCTATTTGGTCAAAGTCTATCTCTTTGAATTTTTGGAAATCAAACCTTCCTACCGAACACCATGTCCATGGATTTATTTAGGCTATATAATTTCTATCAAAGAGAGTTAGATATCAACTTCTATTAAAGAAAAAAGGGGAAAAATCCTTTCTCACATTATTCATTAATGAAATACTACTCATGAAATACCCAATATAACCTAACTCATTATGAACATATGACATCATAGTTTTTATAATACATCAAATTACATAACATATAATACACATTAATAATAATCATATAGTCTGTGTATCAGTACATACATCTACATATAGTGACATCCAATGAAACATGTAAATTTGGAATTACCACTAGTAGGTCTCGTTCTAATAATATCCCACACAATATATTATGAAGGAAATATACCTTAAAAAGTTGCATCAAATTCCTATCAGTCTACAAACCTAATTTCTTATATCATTTGTGTCCCTCAAATGATTTTATCTAATTATATAATAAAAATTTGACAATATTATCATGAAACTCTTGGTTTCTCATCTTAGTAAGGAGAGAATATGACCATTTAGTGTGGGAGATACTCTTAGTACATTGCCGCATACTGTTATACACATAATAATAATAATGATGTGATAATAATTTTATTAATTTTAAAAACAATGTGTACATGCTTTAATAATGTAATTAAAATTTTGTCTTAGAGAACCTACTCCAATAGACTCCCACTATCACTAGATTCAACTGCTAACAACCATCAATTCTCTACCTATCACATGATAACAATATTTCTTTGGAGGTATGGATTTAGTCAAGGGGTATTCCATGTATTTATCACATGAAACACAATTTTATTTAACTTCAACCCTCATAGAAAAACACCTCAATAAGTGATAATTTTAGAGTATACTTATTTTTTTAGTGTGACATTAGATATTTTGAAAGTGCCACCACTGAAATATTATAATAATACCATGTGATCGGGTGTTTAAAAATACGTACACTATCAAGCTTTTGATTTTTTTTTAAAAAAATATGGTTTGGCTAAATTAGAAGTCTCTATATAATTGAACTCCATTGCAGAATTAGTGAAAATTGATTTATTTAAACTATTATAGCTCACATATCCTCATTTGAGACAAACAAATATCATAAATATTAATTGAGATCATTTTGATCTATCTAAAAACAACCATGAGAATTCCCCCTGATGATAAACTCTTAATCTCCTCAAAATACCAGGAACACATCCTTAGTTCTTCTCAGATTATTAAGGATATACTTAATAGAAAACCAATGTTGTTCTACTATATCTGTTTGATATCTTCCAACATGATCAATGCATAAGAAACATCAATGTTGGTACATAACATTTCATACATGATTGATCCTATTTCTGAAGCATATATGTTCTTAGTCATTCTACCATTCACATGTTGTATCTAAGGACACACTTTCTTAGAGAGATTTATATGATGTGAAACTGGTACAAATACACAATGGTATTTATCCATGTAAAATATCTAAATTTTATAGTTAATGTATCTACTTTGACATAGTCTAAGAAGCCTCTTTAATCTATCAGGAATAAACATAATCCCTAGAATGTTAGACTCTTCATCTAAATCCTTTATAGTGAAACATTTATTTAACCATTCCTTAACATACATTAAGAATGGTATTCCATTTTTAGTAAGTAATAATACATTGAAATATAAAACTAGGATAACAAATTTTTTTTAACTAGACCTCTTATAAACACATGGATCACATTCATTCTTAATGAAACCAAAATCTTGTATGGATTTATTGGACCAAGTGTTCCATGACTGGGAATAATTCTTCAATACATAAATAGATATATGTAATTTTAAAATTATTTTGATAGAAATTGGAGTCACAAAACCTTCAAGTTTTCTTATATGGACATCTTCATGAAGGTTCCCATTAAATAAATCTCGTCTCACTTCAATGTTCCAAATTTCACAGTCAACGTCTGAAACAATAGAAACTATAATTCTAATAGATTTAAACATGGAAACTTGTGACAAGGTTTCATCATAGTCAATTACTTGATGTTGTATAAACCCTCTAACCAAAATCATTTATTTATAGGTATTTAATTTAGCTTTCATGAGTTGTTTTCTCTTGAATACCCATTTTCACCCTATGAGCATTACATCAACCAATGCGTTCACCTGAATTCAAACATGGTTTTGATACATGGAATCCATTTTTGAAATAATAGATTCCTTCAATATTTCAGATTCTTATATTTTTACTACCACATTATAGAATATAGGATCATCATTATTATCTAACAATGAGTCTCCATCTTCGGTGACTAGAAATGTTTTCTCTCATGTACTCTTACCTTTATAGTGATCATATCTAGTACTTGTGTTTCAGGAACTATTTCTTCCATGGGGACTCATAATATATTTTCTTTTTCAAAATATTATGTATCTTAAGAATCAACTTCATTGAAGTAAATATTTTTATAGATACCATTTTTAATTATGTTCTCCCCCTAAATAAATATGAATTATTTTACAATAATCACATTCTTATCTGATGAATTGTTTAAGTAGTAACCTTTTTTACTTAGGATACACTATAAAGATACACTTTGTACCCAAAGGTGCAATTTTATTGCATGAAAATCCCTTAAGAAATAACTCGTAACCCCATAAACATGTATGTTATAAAACAAGTTTCATTCAAGCCCCTAAATCAAAGGGAATTCCATTTTTTTCTTTAGTTGGGACTCGATTTAATATATATGATGAAACTTTTTATCCATATCCCCAAAAGGATAATGGAAAATCTAAATGATTCATCATTGAACTTACTATGTCTAACAAGTTACTATTAATACTTTTATTAACAAAATTCCAATTTGGTTAGTATGGCAGAGTGATTTGAGAAATAATCCCAAACACCCAAAAAATGATTGATAAAATCTTGGTTAAGATATTCACCACCTAAAAATGATCAAATCCACATTATCTCAATTTTATATTGATTCTAAAATTCAATTCTTAATTCATTGAATTTATCAAAGGAATCAAAATTATACCTCATCAAGTAGACATATCCATATATACTCATATCTTCAATAAAATTAATGAATTATTAATAACCACCTATAGATTATATCAGAAATGGTCCACACACATTAGTGTGTATCAATCCTAGAATCTCAATGGACCTTTCACCATGTCCACTGAATAGTGTTTGGTCATTTTTATATAAAAGAATCATGAAATCAGTCATGTTTTTATAGATTAAATGATTTTAAATATCCATATTGATTGAGCTTTATCAAACTCTTATAGTTTACATGACCCTGAGGGTGATTCCATAGATGGGTGATTTATGAGTCAGGTGAACATTATTCACTATCAATTTTCAAAACTTAGTTTCTGTAAATTGATAGATAAAAAGCCATTATTTAAATGGTCCATACCATAATATATATTGTCTTTGTAAAAGAAATAACTTTTATTTAAAAATTTGAAAAAAAACCATTTGTTTCTAGGAATAACAGAGAAATTGTATTCAATTTTAAAATTGTTACATAATAAAAATATATGAAGAAAAATATAATTATCATTAGAAATGAAAGGTGGTAGTATTTGATGGATATAGTAATAATACTCTCACCATTAGAAGATAAACAATCCTCCCCTCCTCTAGAAATATTTCAGAATATAATTGGTTCTTTCATTTGGATATAAATGTGAGTAGTAAAAGTTGTATATAATAACCAATGTTTAGATATATAAAAATCACAATCAATAAAAAATAAACCATTAACTTTCCCTTACTTCTGGGAGCATTTTCTCTTCCAATGACCTTTTTTTACCCATGAAAAACATATTACTTCCTTTTCCTTACCCTACCTCTAGATATATCTATTATTGGAAGTACAATGATCGTGATATTCAGGTTTGATTTTAGTCTTGGGCCCCTTTTCCTTGTTCTTCATTTTCTTATACTCCATAAGGACTATAGTTTTTCATTCCCCGTGTCATTGAACACATATAGAATCAGAGTAATAAGTTCCAAAACAATCTTATCATTATTTGTCTTGTTATAATTAAAAATAAAACTTGATAAGGACATGGGCTATGAAAAAAGAATGATATTTGTGCATAAATCATCTTTCAATTTATTCTCTATGATGACTAAGAATTAAATGTAGAAAATAATATTTACTACATGAGGCCGAACTGGCACTAAATCCTCATGCTTAGTCATAAATATAGAATTAGAGATATTTTATCTCCCTTTCCCCACCTTCTCTTGATAGAGATATCATAGAAAAGACTTTAGTCTATACATATAGTTATCACCACATTGCTTTAGAATCTCATTTGTCAATAAAATTTACTTCAATCAATAAACATATGGAGCTTCATTCAAATTTTTCTCATAGGTTGGGAACTTTTCCTCACTAGACTCTTTTCCAAGTTCTTCAAATATAGGATCTTCTGTCAAATATAGTTTCATTTCATAGTGGAGGATAATGCATAAGATCCTTTTTCACTCTTAGAGTTTAATTTGGTTTGAAGGTTATCCTTATCATGTATGTATCAAATTTTTATGTTTGAGGTCATATTTATTTATATTTATACAAATAAGAAGAGTATAGTTTTAGTACTTTATATGATAAAATTTTGATAAATAATTAAATTATACATTTATTTATCTCCAAATATTTTATCAAAACCCATAAATTATCACCTTTTTATTTTGAATATATTATTCCATGGTAATTCCAGTGGAAAGGATCCATAATCACGTACTCATCACTCTGAATTTGGATGGTCATAAAATTATAAGGCTTTCAGGTAGGTATTCCTAATTTAAACTACATTAACTCATAGTTCACTGATCTTTTGAGTGGAATCCCCTATTCTAAAATACATAAATTGGATTTCATCAACATTTTCCTTTTAGTTACACCATGTCATTCTTTGTTAGTTACCCCTTGATGTGAACAAAGTTAATTCATCCCAAAACTTCAAGTTAAAATTTCCTTATAACTTAAGGAACATTATCATTGGATAGTTTATAACTGTGAACTATGGTTCAATTTTAACATATGTAGTTGATTTCAAAGGAGAATAAGTGGAAGAATTGGAGAGAGCATACAACATTGTTAGTGTTTCTTATTCTCTACCACTCTAAAATCCGTTGATGATTAGAATTATATGACTCTATAACATATCTAGGTAATATAAAGGTATTAAATATAGTGTATTGGGTAGAAATTTTTCTTTTTAATTTGAATGAGGAGTGGTTTTCCATGTGGAGGGAGATGAGTTATTTATAACTGAGGAGAGGGGTGTTTTTAGAAACAAATATTAATTTAAATACTATATCAAAGGTAAAATATAAAAAAGTTAATTTTTGAAAATATAAATCATATATAAATAGATTATATTGGTTTTAGGACTTTAAAACCATTTATAATATGAATTAATGTATTTTATTAAAAAGGAAAGTTGAAAAATGTCTGTTATTTTAAGGGATCACTATGTACTTTAGGATTTGGAAAATTCCTTTTATGTTTGAAAATTAAGTTTATTGTATTTTAATGAATCATTTATAAAATATTTTTTTTATCAAGCCTTAGGTTATATAAAATATTACTTCATTATTACAACATGAATTATATAATTTTAGATAGACCAGTTATGTAAAAATCTATATTTTTTTATTCACATGAAAATTGAACTGTTAAAGAAAATTAACCAAAAAATACCCATAGAAAATTTAATAATTATTATTTCAAAAATAAAATTAATTTTATCAAAATAAATTTCTTAAATAGGTAATTTTAACATTTTATATAAAAATTATGTTTTTTACAAAATATTTTAAAATACAGTTTATTAAAAATGTGCTTATATTTTATTTGAGTTTCTTAATCATGATATTTATTTTTATGGAACTATAATATATATATTTATTTAAATTAATAATGATAAATATCATTTATATCACAATTTTATTTTGTGGTTAAATTACTAATAATATGGCCAGGTAACAGTGAGTTTACTATTCCAACATTCAGATTACTGTTCAAAAATCACATTAACTTCTATAAATACCTATTCATTACATTATTCATTATTCACCTCAATTATTCTCAATGTTACAAATTTACAATTTATATAGTTTCTTTTTTTTAATAATATTTTGTTTCATTTCCATAGTGTTGTTCATTGGAGGGATGATTTTAGCTGATCTAGGTTATCCAATTTTTCATAATTTTGTTTTTCTACATTATATTTCTCATCCCCTTGAAATATTTGGAATTTTTATTAGTTTATTTTTTGTCTAATGTAATGATATTAATTAATGAATTAAAGTGTTGATGGTTTCTCTATTCTCTCTATGGGTATAATACTATAAAATATAACACACATTTAGTTAAGAATAAATTATATATTAAAAATTATGTGTCATTTCATACCTTATTACTTTACATTAATTTGTTATATGATAACATCACTCATGTGTACGGGGGAATACCACCTTGGATATTGAGGTGATTCGTTTTTCACTAACACTTTACATGGAAGGAAATAAAGATATATTTAACAAATATATATAATATAAAATTAATAACTATGATTTTCATAACATATTTATCATTTTGAAAATATAATATATCATTTTATTTCTTACATTTCTAATCATTAAAAAATGTTAATATTTTTCATGCGTACATGTGGACTTCTACTTCCACATAGTGATCAGATTTGTAATGCCCCGACCCCAGTTACCTAGAGTTGGTGCATTATTAGATAACATTGGAATGATCACAAGAAAGATAAAATCTCTAAAGACCGATTAGTTTAGTAGCCTTAGAAGCACTAGATAAATTCATAATGTTTTAAATTACATCATAAAATGAAAACTACAACAATATAGTCTCCATAGTCCACACTCTTATCCCCTCATACTATCCCTGTAGGTCATTCATAAACTACTTCTTCACATCCTGGGAAAAATAAAACATAGAAAAGGGGTGAGCTCAAATTCCCAGTAAGGATAAAAATATAGTGGAAACTTTCATAAATAAGAATAAACATTCAAGGCAATGTATAACTAAAAAAAGCCTTTTAAACTTGAAATTCAACATAGTATGGAAAAAATAAAATGAAATAATGCCATTTACTTATTCAGATGAATATTCTACTAATCGAATAATCACATGCAATATCAATAACCACTTTCATAATGATGGAATGCATAATGCTAGACTATCATAACCACATAGCCAAGGCCTCGTGCCAAGACTACAAATAAGATTTTGTCAAAGCCTTGTGCCAAGACACTAGTTTGTCTCATGAGACCTACCTATGCATCGAGGAGCTATAGCGGGCTCCACCCATCACTCACTAAGTCCAATGCATTCCTCATATGAAATGTTTGAAACATTACATAAACATTCATATTAAAACTAGCATATGAAATGTCAATATTTACCCACAAACCATGAATGGTATAAAAATAGCACATCCACAGTCAAACATAACTCATTCGATACAATATGGGATATTTTATTGTATCATATTATCCTCAATAGAGAATAATGAAGGATATTGACATAGATGAAAATAATCATCAAAACTATTTGAGATAAATATCCCCCTTTTTCATGAAATCCTTTAAAAGTCACACTATTTTTCAAGAAGCAGTTTAAAAATAGATTCTTGAATCAAAGTGTCCCATACCACTTTGAAACTTTTAAAATGAGTTTTAATTTTAAAACTTTAATGTCCATATAAATAAATCATTAAAACCATTTTTTAAAACATGGACATTAATGAGAAAGATTTAGAAGAATAAGTCTTTAAAACATTTAAAAAATGGTATCTTAGTTAGAGTTTCTTACCAAAATAGAGACACTTGAATACAAATAATTGAGGTAATAAAAACTTTTTAATATCATGAGAATAAAGGGATTCATGATATACTATGTCAAAGTACATTATATACACCACATAAAAGTGATTTGGTGTATAACAATAAAGAAGTCTCAATGGAATGTAAATTGAGATGAAATTTCTTATAAAGGTCGTATCCTTAGGTTAAGGATAAATCAATGACATAGTTATGTGTGAAAAATATAAATACACTAAATATGATTGGATATTCAGTGTAAAACAATCAAAGGACATTCACACATAATCTTGTAAAAACAACACTAATGAATTGGATGTTTAACTCAACAAATGGAGAATGAGTTGAAATTACTCTTATCAAATTCATATCGATGACTTGAGAAATTATCAATGGACTGATTATGTGTATCAAAATTATATCAATATAAAATGGGAGTGGAAATTATGAAATAAGAAAATGAATAGTGATTCCACACATAATCTCGGAGTAAAATAATCAATGAAGTTTGCGTAAAGCCGAATAAATGGAAATTGAAATTTAAAATTCCCTTATTGATTTGGTAACTTATGAAACATACACCCATGAAATAAGGATAATACAATGGTGATGTAAATATCCATAAATTAAATTATATTACACAATGAATACAATCATGGGCAGTACATACACCACATGCAATAAATAAGTGGTGAACAATGGAATTCTCACGGAATTAAAAGTGAGATAAGAAACCCCTTACTTTGTAATTTTTCCTTGGTAGACGGTAGGTTAACCTCCTGTATAATGGTGAAATAATTTTTATTGAATTATAAAAGAATAATTTACATTAATATGATATCATATATGATCTTTTAACATTGATTTGTTAATAATATCTTAGTATTATCGTTGTTTCGGGTGTTAACTGACTCGTTATCTTTTATATGTTTTGTTACTTAAGCCATGTTTGTCATGGATAGTTGGTATATTATTCATATCCAGAATGATATCAAGTCCTGAAAAATTATTTTTTAAATAATAAAATGATAATTATACTTGACTGGATATGATGGAGAATGAATCTCATCGCGTTCGTGGAGACGGTATTCCGTACATATGCACGAGCGACAATATAATTCTTTTGATGTTAAAATAAAATATAATTGGATGGTATACCATATAGACAGAATAATTATCATGTTATATTTATTATTTACATGAATTACACATTATTATTATACCCATCGAAATAATAATTTATTTAATGACAATTACACCACGACGTGGAGACGGTAAGCCGTACATACGCACGTATGGTCACATGTTATTCAAAGGATGGATAGAATATTGGATATGGTTGTAACATATATATAATAACATCACAGTATATATAAGATACTAGAATTATTATTTTAGAATGGTAATAACAAATAAGGAAGAAGTGGAAGAAGAAAGGAACTTGAAAAGGGGTGGTGAAAACATTACCTCTTCTTCAGGTTCTTCCTTTTGATTTGATCAAAAGTGCTCATTAGGTTGGCTTTCTGACTAAAGGGAGGCCTATAGGATGAAGTGAGGGAATTTGAGAGAGTATTTGGGCAGGGTTTGGCCGAACCAAAAGGCTTTTAAGGTGTGAATTAATGAGAAGGGGGGGGGGGGGTACCCTTTTATAAGAGGGGTGAGGGGCACCTTTGGAAAAGCTAGAAATATTATTTTATAATAAATTAATATTCAGTTTCTAATGTTTCCAAATTTGATTATTTAAAGGTTAAGGTGGGTATGGGTCGAAAAAACTCAACCAATAGAATTTATATAGGTTTGTGTTACTATATTAACCTTATTATTAAGTATTAACTCTTAGTTGATTAGTTTCACTTTTACAATGTCTCTTTGTATTTTTATATTATATGGTTAATAAACTTACTATATACATCCAAGCGACCTAAAGTGATCCATTAATGATAAAAATATCATGATATAAGTATATTGGCCAAACCATATATTTTTAGGAATTTAATATCAATTAATAATATAATATTGTTTTTTAAAACTCTTTTATTTCAATTTTGACACTATTCAATAATTGATTTTTGCAAAAATCATAAAAAATTATTACTTCAGAAAACGTTAATTAAATCATTCCTAACATGTCACATTAACCTATAAAATTATTTTAATTCATAAAAAGTTTCAATTTATATTTATTTGGGTATCTACAATATCAATCTATTTAATTTTTCACTATTATGGTAATTACTGCATCACCATTGTGTCATAAATAAATTAAATTATTTAATGTATAAAAATTATAAATAAAATACCATTATGTAGGTAATTGTTTTATCTTTCTAATTAATATTTATAGTAGAAAATCCAACATATATAACCCTATTTAAAAATTGTTTTTCTAAAAGATATATGCTTGTGTCATTTTTGTATTCATTTTAACTTAATTAAAATAAAGTGTCCCTATCACTTAAAAGTGGCACCATGGGGTCCCAAAATCGACCCAAAGATGCCCATGGTCGGACATGTATCATCCAATAAGTTTAAGACACGTTTTAGGGTAATTTGTTTTTATTATAATATTATTTTTAACCCTTATTTACCGGATTTACCCTTTAACCATGGTAAATAAAATATTTACTGAAGTAATTATTCAAAATGTCTAAAAATAAAAGTTACCTATTTAAAAAATTTGAACATCCTGATTCCAAATATGGAATACATTTTTCCAAATTCCAAACACAGAAGTGGAAGAAATTAATTTAAAATTAATTCCCGCTATCAAAACAAAAAGCGTGTTTTTAAGAGATAATAACTATCAAACGATTGGCACTTGTTTATGTCTGGTTTAATTGTGAAATTATGTCCAATGACAACAATTTAATTAAATGGTAAAAATATATTCTAAATATACTTTTAAACCACTCAAATTCATAATTTATCAATATTTATTATTTCGAATAAAAAATTTGTTTTTAATTAAAATTATTAATTTTCACTATTCATCAAAATATGAAAGTTATCTGAAAAGTACCAAAATTTCACCCTAGGATAATTTCTTTATTACGAATCCAAAAATAAAGTCCATTTTGAGAGATAGAATTTATAAAATTTCAAAAATTAGGTATTACTATTCATAACAACTAGTTTGATTGGTTGTGGTGTGTTTAGAATCTCAAAGTTGCGTACAATGCATGCCATTGCATTATTCAAAGGGAAACGTACCGTGGAATCTTGGGGTGTTACATTCTCCCCTCATTAAATAAATTGAGTCCTCGCAATTTTTAAAATTGGTCTTGATAATATAATGGAAAGTCCCACATCGGAAAAAGATTTAATAAAACTATCACTTTAAAAGAAAGGAATAGAGGTATAAATGTCACCCAAGATAACCCATACTAGGATTCCATGTAGGAAAACATGGATATGGATTATAAACTTAGTGTTAAGTTCTGATGGAGAGGGATAGAAAACATGATCAGGAGAAAGTTAACAATAAGAAAATCACAAACTTGTGTTGGGACAAACGGTCCTTAGTCTCCTAATAGGAAAAGTAAACGGATAACATTTTTTTTGTTTTAAGTTACATTACATAAGGACAAGGAATTCATTTATAATATTGAATAAGAACATAAAGAGATATACTTACTTTTTAAGTATAGTTTCATTCTTTAATAAATTTTTACCACTAACTCATTTTTTTTTGAAAAATGCGTATTCAAGAATACTTGGTCACAATGGAAGAGCTAGAATAAACATCTATAGAAATACATGATCCATGTAGGATAAACTATATATTTACCTTGTCTTTAGAGAGTAATCAAAACCAAAATGGTTAGTATAATATCTGATGATCCCCCAAATGGATATTCCATTAGAAAAAAAAACACTAATCTTAATTTCTAAAATTAAACCATCAATAACCCAAAGTTAAATAAATACCACTCAATAATCAATTGTCCTTAAAATCCTTCAATATAATCCAAACTAATATTAAAACCCAAAACTTTTAAGAATTTAGTCTTCCACGTTAAATTGTATCTCCAAATGACATTAATTACTCTTAAAGTCACATACTTAAAAGTAATTAACCTAATCATTTCCATAAATAACCCAAATCACTATAAATCCACAATAAAAACATAGATAAAAATCCACCATTAATCCTCAAATGAAATCCCATAATATTATATTTTCCTTGGACATAAAGTGTTCACAACAAAGCGAACAACTTCCAAAATAACATTTATCACTTAATCACCAAATCATTTTCCTATACTAAGGGTATTTATTTGATAAGACACAAGATCCCAAATCAAATTATTATTGATCAATAAAATAATTTAACTAAAAATAATAGTCACACTAACCAGGGACTTCACATAGTCTAGTTGTAGGCAATAAATCCCAATCGCACTTTGGTTTTGGGTTCGATTCCCACATCTTTGTCTGACGCGACGGGTTGTCACACGGTCAGCGTGTTGACCTTTTTCAAAAACTACATTTTATAACATTACCAAAATGAGATAAATTCCTAAAAATAACCATAACATAATTTAACCACAAATCATATCTCATACCTTGCATTTTTATCCCAAATTATAATAACTTATAATTGCCTCAAACCCAACGATCATATAAAACCAAATGGTTATTTATAACTATATCCACAAGAGAAAAGATAATTCTTCATCAAATATCATTCTCACATGGAAAACTGCAGGGTTAAAAATACAAGAGAAAATTATTCCAAAGTAAACCCATCAACAAGAAGCACTAATACTTTTTAAACATTTCTCCAACCATTTATTTCCACATAGCTTCTTCTTTGACCAAGAAAATATCCTACAGAATAGGGCATTCACTCGGGTAATGGTTAGGTCCCCTACATTTATGGAAAATTACTGTAAATGGATTCTTGGGACCATTTTTATCTTCTTCCATAGTACTCTTCATTTTTCTTCAGCAATTCTTCACTTTATGTCCTTCCTTCCCACACGTAAAGCATTTCTTTGTCCCATTGAGACACTTTCCTGGGTGCCTCCTTCCACATTTCCTGCATGATGGAAATTGAGGATTTCTTTCTCCATGGTCTCCACTACTGGAGCTCTTAACATTCATCACCTTTCTCTTCTTTTTTGAGTCCAAGAATTGGTTAATATATATATTGTTGATCATATTTTTGAAAAATTGATTTGGCATAAAGACGATATCTTTTACACCTATCAACATTCCATTTTTTTGCTCATTTCCACCACTGTTCCCACCTTGTAAATCATTCTCAAAGTCAGTATGACTTCCTTGGAATCCAGCCATTGACTAAAACCAGAAATCATTGTGTGAGTAACAATAGACATAAAATAATTTAGATATTAACATGTCACCATATTCTCAATTTGAAACACATTAGGATTAACCAAGGTCATTTACTCTCATCTTATATATAATACTTCAAATCAGTTTGTAAAGAAAATGTAAATTATCCTAAGAATATCCCCCGGGAGTGTCGTAACCAAGAGTACAACAAGGCCCATTGTCGTGCACTAGTTCCCGTTCGAGTCTAGCTCAAAGCGGTGTTTTTGGGTTTTACCCCTAGGTACATCCGTGCCAGAACTGCCTCTACCTGCTCATATCCAGACAGGGATGTATTGCTCAGAAAACTCACAAAATCTCTACAATACCAAAATTTTAGGAAGTTCTTCTATACTAATCCTAAAATTTCATCTTAGGTCTATGTGCTCTAATCAGAGTTTATCTAAATCTAGCTTCCAAGGTTTGTACTAAACTTCCTCTGATACCAACTGTAACGCCCCGACCCCAGTTACCCAGAGTCAGTGCATTATTACATAACGTTGGCATGATCACAAGAAAGATCAAATCTCGAAAGACCGATTAGTTTAGTAGCCTTGGAAACACTAGATAAATTCATAAAGTTTTACATTACATCATAAAATGAAAACTACAACAATATAGTCTCCATAGTCCACACTCTTATCCCCTCATACTATCCCTGTAGGTCATTCATAAACTACTTCTTCACATCCTAGGAAAAATAAAACATAGAAAAGGGGTGAGCTCAAATACCCAGTAAGGATAACAATATAGCAGAAACATTCATAAATAAGAATAAACATTCAAGACAATGTATAACTAAAACAAAAGACTTTTAAACTTGAACTTCAACATAGTATGGAAAAAATAAAATGAAATAATTCCATTTACTTATTCACATGGATATTCTATTAATCAAATAATCACATGCAATATCAATAACAACGTTCATAATGATGGAATGCATAATGCCAGACTATCATAACCACATAGCCAAGGACTCGTGCCAAGACTACAAATAAGATTTTTTTAAAGCCTTGTTCCAAGACACTAGTTTGTCTCATGAGGCCTACCGATGCATCGAGGAGCTATAGAAGGCTCCACCCGTCAATTACTATGTCCAATGCATTCCTCATATGAAAAGTTTGAAACATAACATAAACATTCATATTAAAACTAGCATACGAAATGTCAATACTTATCCACAAACCATGAATGGTATAAAAATAGCACATCCACAGTCAAACATAAATCATTCAATACGATATGGTATATTGTATTGTATCATATTAACCTCAATAGAGAATAATGAAGGATATTGACATAGATGAAAATAATCATCAAAACTATTTGACATAAATATCCCCCTTTTTTCTTGAAATCCTTTAAAAGTCACACTATTTGTCAAGAAGCCGTTCAAAAATAGATTTTTGAATCAAAGTGTCCCATACCACTTTGAAACTTTTAAAAGGAGTTTTAATTTTAAAACTTTAATGTCCATATAAATAAATCCTTAAAACCATTTTTTAAAACATGGACACTAATGAGCAAGATTTAGAAGAGTAAGTCTTTAAAACATTTAAAAAATGGTATTTTAGTTAGAGTTTCTAACCAAAATAGAGACACTTGAATACAAATAATTGAGGTAATAAAAACATTTTAATATCATGAGAATAAAGGGATTCATGATATACTATGTCAAAGTACATTATATACACCACATAAAAGTGATTTGGTGTATAACAATAAAGAAGTCTCAATGGAATGTAAATTGAGATGAAATCTCTTATAAAGGCCATATCCTTAGGTTAAGGATAAATCAACTACATAGTTATGTGTGAAAAATATAAATACACTAAATATTATTGGATATTCAGTGTAAAACAATCAAAGGAAATTCACACATAATCTTGTAAAAACAACACCAATGAATTGGATGTTTAACTCAACAAATGGAGAATGAGTTAAAATTACTCTTATCAAATTCATATCGATCACTTGAGAAATTATCAATGGAATAATTATGTGTATCAAAATTATATCCATAGAAAAGGGGAGTGGAAATTATGACATAAGAAAATGAATAGTGATTCCACACATAATCTTGGAGTAAAATAATCAATGAAGTTTACGTAAAGCCGAATAAATGGAAATTGAAATTTCAAATTCCCTTATTGATTTGGTAACTTACGAAACATACACCCATGAAAGAAGGATAATACAATGATAATGTAAATATCCATAAATTAAAGTATATTACACAATGAATACAATCATGGGAAGTACACACACCACATGCAATATATAAGTGGTGAACAATGGAATTCTCACGGAATTAAAAGTGAGATAAGAAACCCCTTACTTTGTACTTTCTCCTTGGTCGAAGGTAGGTTAACCTCCTGTATAATGGTGAAATAATTTTTACTGAATTATACAAGAATCATTTACATTAATATGATATCATATATGATCTTTTAACATTGATTTGTTAATAATATCTTAGTATTATCGATGTTTCGGGTGTTAACTTACTCATTTTGTTTTATATGTTTTGTTATGTAAGCCATGTTTTCCATGTATAGGTTGTATATTATTCATATCCAGAATGATATCAAGTCCTTAAACATTATTTTTAAAATAATCAAATGATAATTATACTTGAATGGATACGATGGAGAATGAATCTCAACGCGTTCATGGAGACGGTAGTCCGTACGTATGCACAAGCGACAATATAATTCTTTTGATGTTAAAATAATATATAATTGGATGGTATACCATATATAAAGAATAATTATCATGATATATTTATTATTTACATGAATTACACATCATTATTATACCCATCCAAATAATAATTTATTGAATGACAATTACACCACGACGTGGAGACGGTAAGCCGTACGTACGCACGTATGGTGAAATGTTATTCAAAGGATGGATAGAATGATGAATCTGATTGTACCATATTTATAATAACATCACAGTATATATAAGATACTGAAATTATTATTTTATAATGGTAATAACAAATAAGGAAGAAGTGGAAGAAGAAAGGAACTTGAAAAAGGGTGGTGAAAACATTACCTCTTCTTCGGGTTCTTCCTTTTGATTTGATCAAAAGGGCTCCTTAGGTTGGCTTTATGACTAAAGGAAGGCCTCTAGGATGAAGTTAGAGAAGTTGAGAGAGTTTTTGGGTAGGGTTTGGCCGAACCAAAAGGCTTTAAGGTGTGAATTAATGAGAAGGGGGAGTTCCCTTTTATAAGAGGGGTGAGGGGCTCCTTTGGAAAAGCTAGAATTATTATTTTAGAATAAATTCATATTTGGTTTCTAATGGCTAAAAAGTGGATTATTTAAAGGTTATGGTGGGAATTGGTCGTAAAACACTCAACCAATATAATTTAGACAGGTTTGGGTTACTATATTAAACTTATCATTAAGTATTAACTCTTAGTTAATTAGTTTCAATTTTATAATGTCTCTTTGTATTTTTATATTATATGGTTAATAAACTTACTATATACATCCAAGAGACACCCAAGTGGTCCATTAATGATACAAATATCATGATATAAGTCTCTTGGCTGAACCATAGATTTTTAGGAATTTAATATCAATTAATAATATAATATTTATTTTAAAACTCTTTTATGTCAATTTTGACACTATTCAATAATTGATTTTAGTAAAACTTATAACAGAATGATTACTTCGAAAAAAGTTAATTACATCATTCCTAACATGTCATATTGACCTAGAAAATTAGTGTAATTCATAAAAATTCTCAAATTATATTTATTTGGGTATCTACAATATCAATAATTTTAATTTTTCACTATTATGGTAATTACTACATCACCATTGTGTCACAAATAAATTACATTATTTAATGTCTAAAAATTATAAATAAAATAACATTATGTAGGAAATCTCTTTAGCCTTATAATGAATATTTATAGTCGAACATCCAACATATATAACCTTATTTAAAATTTTTTTTGTCTAAAAGATATTTGCTTATGTCATTTTTGTATTCATTTTAACTTAATTAAAATAAAGTGTCCCTATCACTTACAAGTGGCACCATGGGGTCCCAAAATCGACCCAAAGATGACCATGGTCGAACCTGTATTAACAAATAAGGTTAGGACACGTTTTAGGGTAATTTTTTTATTATTATAATATTATTTTTAACCCTTATTTACCGGATTTACCCTTTAACCATGATAAATAAAATATTTACCGAAGTAATTATTCAAAATGTCTAAAAATAAAAGTTACCAATTTACACAATTTGATCATCCTGATTCCAAATATGGAATCCATTTTTCTAAATTCCAAACATAGAATTGGCAGAAATTAATTTAAAATTAATTCCCGCTGTCAAAACAAAAAGCGTGTTTTTAAGAGATAATAACTATCAAAAGATTGACACTTGTTTATGTCTGGTTTAATTGTGAAATTATGTCCAATGACAAAAATTGAATCAAATGGTAAAAATATATTATAAATATACTTTCAAACCACTCAAATTCATAATTTATCAATATTAATTATTTCGATTAAAAAAGTTGTTTTTAATTAAAATTTAGTAATTTTCACTATTCATAAAAAGATGAAAGTTATCCGAAAAGTACCAAAATTTCACCCTAGGCTAATTTTGATATTATGAATCCAAAAATTATATCCATTTTGAGAGATAGAATTTATAAAATTTCAAAAATTTGGTATTACTATTCATAACAGCTAGTTTGATTGGTTGTGGTGTGTTTAGAATCTCAAAGTTGCGTACAATGCACGCCATTGCATTATTCAAAGGGAAACGTAATGTGGAATCTTGGGGTGTTACAAGATTATTTTATTATAACTACTACAAATAAAAGGTTTATAAGTTTATTTAAAGAAATAATTTGGTATTTATGATAATATGATAATTATGGAAAGATAAAATATTACTAACCCTATTTCCATAATTATCATTCAAAAACTGAGACGTTGCTCTTGCGTACATATATCAAACCATCACAATGATTGTAACACGGTTAATTTTTCCTAACCATCAATCCTGATTGTTTTTTAAATGTATAATTGATTTATACATATAATAACTTGGAAATTATTATTATTATATATATGTTGAATTATTAAACACTTTGACCAAATTCATCCTACCAATGTCATTTTTTGACATATAAGTTGAATACATTCAAAAATTTACAAGGGAACTGAAATTATTAACTAATTTTATATATAATGATAAGATATGAAATTAATGTAAAAATAAAAAATAAACAGGTTGTTATGAAATTATATAATTAACACAATTTTTTACTCTAGAAGATGAAAAATATATGCGATGAGTGAGACACAAGGTAATAGTTTCATCTCAATTTCCTTTAATTGAGGAATATATTGATTTTATGAAAATATATTATTTTATGAGGTGTATAGACATTATATTTGATATTTTATATCATGTATTTATCTATTCTAAGGACATTTAATGTATTTTTTAATATTATTCTATCATGGGGATTCTGATTGAAATGTTTAAAAACTAGTAAGTGACTTTTTAAAATCCCCTTTTAAAGTTCCTTTAAATTTTTTTTCATCCATATGAGTGTTTTTAAATGATTTTATGAGTGTACTAATATACATATATGATTGTTTTATAAAAATAATTTATCCATTATATCAAAAAAATTCAAAATAAAAATTTTAATATGTTTTGTGGAATGTTTTGATTCAAAGATGAAAGGAATTTTCTATTATTATGTATATAGTGACAAAGACATTTCTATATTCCATACCTGTTATATGATGTTAGTATTCCATTACAAAATTTCATGTTTTATTCAATGAAATACCTTCTTTAATTTTTTAGTAATTTTTCTAATCAAAATGTATATTTAATAGACTGGATATATAAATATTCATAAATGATTCCTTATGGGTTTAATGAATATTTTATTAGTGTAATATGAAAATTTTCATGATTTTATGTGTTACGATTATGTTATAGTTTTTCGAAATTAATTTTGATATTGGGTGGTTCTTTGATAAACTAAGTGTGGGTGGTTACATTATGAACCAATGAAGGGTTATTATATTATAAACCATGGATGATTAGATTTTTGATAGCTCTTTACTTCATTGGGTATGAAATTTAACTATAAGGTTATTCCATTTGTTAGAGTGGCATTGAAAATTATGTCCCAAGATACAATTATGGTTTATTTGTTATTTCTATGAGTTTTATATAAATATTATGATTTCAAAAATGTAATAAATTATATCATTTTAATATAAATTATGTACTACTTTTTATGGATGAAGAGTATAACTTTGTGAAAAACATTTCATGAGATTTTCTTTTTTCCAAAGAAAGCATTATGAGTTTTATTTTTCCATTTTGTTTTCTTATGAAAATTTTTATCAACATATTTTTGTAAAATAAGGTGATATCTTGGGTAATGAAATTTTTTATTTTGACCCCAAATCATACCAAGAAAAGGAAATTTTTTCTAAATAATGATGGAATAACAATTTTCTTTTTTATGTCCATTCATGAAATTTTTGTGATCATACATTGTATTGAAACCACTTTCATTGAGTTTGTGGATGGTTAAAAAGAAGTTAGAATACATTTTAAAAGTCATAATGATTTTTCATGAATAGGAAATGTTTTTTATTTTAAAAGTTGTGTATTGTGATGAAAATGGATACTGAATAGATGTGTCAAATTTGTATATACATTTGTTTTTTATGTATGAGTTATGAAAAAATTATATAATAATATAAAACTAAAATATCCTTAGTAATTCAAGAAATATAATTCTAATTTAAATTCAATAGAATATGTAATGATTATGGAAGATTCCCTATAGTTGGTATGATATTTAGTTTTAGATTATTTTTGGGGTCATACTAATATTAATAGAATGTCATTGAATTATTTTACCTTATATTTAAGTTTAAATGGTGTGTAATTTGATTATTTTATTATTTTATTATCTAAAATATATCAGATCATAATGTTTTTCTATCTAGGATACAGGGAAGATATAATGGGATGACACTGAGAAGAAAATAACCTTCCATATCACATCCTAGGATGGTTGGAATTTGAACAAAATAAATTTTATTTGTGGTGATGGATCGGTTGATGTAAGAAACAATGGCGGTGGAATCTTTTATAGATATAATCTGAATATACCAAAGAGAAACATGTTAAGAGTATATAATTTTTTGAGAGAACATCCTCTAGATTTTAGTGGATCTTCTGACCTAGTGTTAGTATAAGGATGGATCAATCCCCATGAGAAGATTTTTGAATTCATAGGGTGTTCAAGACATCTGAAGGTAACCCTTTACTTTTATCATAATTTAGTGGAATCTAATAGATGATAGTTTTCAGTTAAACAATGAGAGAGATGATCTTGAATCCATGGAATGAGACACATTTAAGAATCCATTCCACTATAAATAATTACCTATGGTTGTTCAAATCAGGATAAAGGAATAATTTATGGAATTGAGTAAAAATAATACTGAATTTGTAGCTATATATGAATAGATATTTAAAATTTTGGATTAGTATTTTCAATAATTTATCTAGGACCACGATAATAAGATTAATCAGATTTACTTATGATTAAATCCATGATATTTAAGGGAATTTACTTCCTATTAATTGAAAAATATGATAAATTTGTTTGATATGATAAGATGATAGAAATGATTTTTTTATGATAAGGTATTCTATAAAATTACCCATAAAATAGATCTAGGTGGAAGGAAAATGGGAGGAATGGATCAAGGATGTATAGATCTAAGAAAATCATATCCCCATATCATGATATGTGTGGTAAAAAAGAACCCAAAATAATTTCTTATAGTGTCTAATAAGTGCTTTATATTTGAATGTTTGGTTATATGTATCATGAATACATGTAAAATGATTATACATGTAATGGAAACCCAGAGGTAAGATCTTTCAAATGAAGGTTTTGGGCATGATGGAAGTGCCTGATCGAACATTCCCAACTCATATTTTGTCTATAATCAATGATTAATCCATGATTTACATGATGATAAACATCACGATTAACCAAATTAGAATAAATAATATTGATGAGAGAAAACATTGGAACCAAAGTACAAGATCATTACATATTGTTTATAATTAATTTAAGAAATTTAATAATTTTAATTGTGTATAATTATTTATTTGTTTATAGATCAAAAAATGTATATACATTGTACCATTATTTCATACAAGAATCAAGAATAAATTCACTCTAGTGGTGATCCACATGTGTTCCATGAACCTCAGAACACTGTCATAGGAACAAATGGGTGATAACATGATAGATCCTAACACTTGCATCAGTAACTATTAATCAACCTGAGAATCAAATCAAGGAAGGGTTCTCTTCAATCTCTCTAGAATTTAGAGTGGTGGTGGAGGAATATTTCTCTCCATTCTTGAGAGTGTTTTGGTAGAGGCATCTCTATTGTTATTTTAGTGGATTTTCTTCTCATTATGTACAACCAAATGAATTGTCTCTATTGGAGTAATAAAAAAATTGGGTTTATATATTGCTAGGTTTATAAAATAATTATTGCATACGAACCCTTATTTTTTTCTTAATTACTATAAAACCCCGTGTCAACAACAACAATAATAATATTATAATTTTTTTACATTTATTAAACTCATGAATTAAATTAAATATTACTTATTCAAATAATATTCATTATATAATATTTCTCACTGGACCTCTATGATTATTTCATCATTCCTCCAAAATATAATTCAAACCCTTGTTAATGATTATAAATTGAATAAATATATATCACTGAATTATTCTATAATAAATAAATAAATATTATATTCAGTAAGTTGAAAAACTATTTTGTAAATATTCTTATCACATAACCTTCTCTTGAATAACTATTAACAAAATATATGTAAAAATGAAAACATGATTAATTATTAATCCACATCCAGGAATAATATTTATTTAAATTTTCAAATAATAAAAAATATTATAATTTTATTGAGGTTCTAGGTACATCTAGTTTTTTCCCTCAAGGCCTCTTTCTATGTGGAATTAGGTGTAGTAGTAGAATATACACAGTTAGTATCTATCAACATTCCAAGACAACCATAAATAAATAAGTTAATATCACAATGAGATGAAACAAAATATGGATAATTATTGTGTAAAATAATCACATTTTCATGATATCTATAATAAAGTAGGTTGCATGCTAGTGCCATCAACCTATTTGGTCAAAGTCTATTTCGTTGAATTTTTGTAAATCAAACCTTCTTATATAACACCATGTCCATGGATTTATGTAGGCAATATAATTTCTATCAAAGAGAGTTAGATATCAACTTCCATTAAAGAAAAACGGGGGAAATCCTTTCTCACATTATTCATTAATTAAATACTACTCATGAAATACCCAACGTTACCTAACTCGTCATGAACATATGACATCATAGTTTTTATAATACATCAAATTATATAACATATAATATTCATTAATAATAATCATATAGTCTGTGTATCAATACACACATCTAAAAATAGTGACATCCAATGAAACATGTAAATGTGGATTTACTACTAGTAGGTCTCGTTCTCATAATATCCCAGAGAATATATTATGAAGGAAATATAACTTAAAAAGTTGAATCAAATTCCTTCTGAGTCTACAAACCTAATTTCTTATATCATTTGTGTCCCTCAAATGATTTAATCTAACTATATAACACAAATTTAACAATATTGTTATGGAACTTCTGGTTTCTAATCCTAGCAAAGAGGGAATATGACCATTTAGTGCAGGAGATACTCTTAGTAGATTATCACATACTATTATACACATAATAATAATAATTATGTGATAATAATTTTATTAATTTTAAAAACAATGTGTACATGTTTTCATAATGTAATTAAAATTTTGTCCTAGAGAACTTACTCCAATAGACTCCCACTTTCACTAGATTCAACTACTAACAACCATCAGTTCTCTCACTATCACATGATAACAATTTTTCTTTGGATGTATGGCTTTAGTCAAGGGGTCTTACATGTTTTAATCACATGAAACAAAATTTTATTTAACTTCAACCCTCATAGAAAAACATCTCAATAGGTGATAATTTCATAGTATAATTATTTTTTTCAATGTGACATTAAATATTTTGAAAGTTCCACCACTGAAATATTTTAAAAATACCATGTGATGGGGTGTTTACAAATACGTACACTATCAGGATTTTGTAATTTTTTTTCCAATGATATGGTTTGTCTAAATTAGAAGTCTCTATATACTCGGACTCCATTGCAGAATTAGTGAAAATTGACTTATTTAAACTATTATAGATCACATATCCTCAGTTGAGACAAAAAAATATCATAAATATTAATTGAGATCATTTTGATCTATCTAAAAACAACCATGAGAATTCCCCTGATGATCAACTCTTAATCTCCTCTAAATATCAAGAACACATCCTGAGGTATTCTCAGATTCTTAAGGATATCCTTAATAGAAAACCAATTTTTTTCTACTATATCTATTTGATATCATCCAAAATGATCAATTCATAAGAAACAACAATGTTGGTACATAACATTTCATACATGATTGATCCTATTTCTAAAGCACATATGTTCTTAATCATTCGACCTTTCACATGTTTTATCTAAGGACACACTTTCATAGAGAGATTTATACGATGTGAAACTAGTACAAATACACTATGGTATTTATCCATGGAAAATATCTTAAGTTTTTAGTTAATGTATCTACCTTGACATAGTCTAAGAAGCCTCTTTAATCTATCAATAATAAACACAATCCCTAGAATGTTAGCCTTTTCGTTTAAATCTTTTATAGTGAAACATTTATTTAACCTTTCCTTAATATACATTAAGAGTGGTATTCCATTTTCAGTAAGTAATATTACAATAAAATATACCACTAGGATCACAACTAAATTCTAACTAGACCTCTTATAAACACATGGATCACATTCATTCTTAATGAAACCATAATCTTTTATAGATTTATTAGACCAAGTGTTCCATGACCTAGAAAAATTCTTCAATACATAAATAGATATATGTAATTTTAAAATTATTTTGATAGAAACTTGAGTCATAAAGCCTTCAAGTTTTCTTATATGGACATCTTCATGAAGGTTCCCACTAAATAAATCTAGTCTCACTTCCATGTTCCAAATTTCACAGTCAACATATGAAACAATAGAAACTAGAATTCTAATGGATTTAAACATGGAAACTTGTGACAAGGTTTCATCATATTCAATTACTTGATGTTGTGTAAACCCTTTAACAAAAATCATTTCTTTATAGTTATTTAATTTACCTTTCATGAGTTGTTTTCTCTTGAATACCCATTTTCACCCTATGGGATTTACATCAACTAGTGCATTCACCTGAAGTCAAACATGGTTTTGATACATGGAATCCATTTTTGAAATAATAGATTCCTTAAATATTTCATATTCTTATAAATTTACTACCACTTTATAGAATATAGGTTCATAATTATTATCCAACAATGAGTCTCCATATTCGGTGACTAGAAAATGTTTTCTCTCATTTTCTCCTACCTTTATAGTGATCATATCTAGTACTTGTGTTTCAAGAACTATTTCTTCCATGGGGACTCATAATATATTTTATTTTTCGAAATCTTATGTATCTTAAGAATCAACTTCATTGAAGTAAATCTTTTTACATCTAGAAATTTTCATTATGTTCTCCCCCTCAAGAAATATGAATTATTTGGCGATAATCACTTTCTTTTCTGATGAATTGTATAAGTAGTAACCTTTTTTAATTAGGATACAGTATAAAGATACACTTTGTACCCAAAGGTGCTATTTTATTGCATGAAAAGGCCTTAAAAAATAACTCGAAACCCCATAAACATGTATGTTACAAAACAAGTTTCATTTGAGCCCCTAAATTAAAGGGAATTCCATTTTTTTCTTTAGTTGGGACTTGATTTAATATATATGCCGAAGCCCTTTATCCATATTCCCAAAAGGATAATGGAAATTCTAAATGATTCATCATTGACCATAATATGTCTAACAAGTTACTATTAATACTTTTATTAACACAATTCCAATTTGGTGAGTAAGGTAGAGTGATTAGAGAAATAATCCCAAACACCCAAAAAATGATTGATAAAATCTGGGTTAAGATATCCACCACCTAAAAATGATCAAAGCCACATTATCTTAATTTTATATTGATTCTCTAATTAAATTCATAATTCATTGAATTTATCAGAGGAATCAAAATTATACCTCATCAAGTAGACATATCCATATCTATTCATATCTTCAATAAAATTAATGAATTATTAATAACCACCTATAGATTCTATCAAAAATGGTCCACACACATCAGTGTGTATCAATCCTAGAATCTCAATTGACCTTTCACCATGTCCACTGAATAGTGTTTGGTTATTTTTATATAAAAGAAGCATGAAATCAATCATGTTTTTATAGATCAAATGATTTTAAATATCCATATTGATTGAGCTTTATCAAACACTTTTAGTTTACATAACCCTGATGGTGATTCCATAGATGGGTTTTTTATGAGTCAGGTGAACATTATTCACTATCAATTTACAACACTTAGTTCCTTTAATTTGATACATAAAACCCATTATTTAAATAGTCCCTACCATAATATATATTATCTCTCTAAAAGAAATAATTTTTATTTAAAAATTTGAAAAACATACATTTGTTTCTAGGAATAATAGAGAAATTATATTCATTTTTGAAATTGTTACATAATAAAAATATATGAAGACAAATATAATTATCATTTGAAATGAAAGGTGGTAGTCTTTGATGGATAGAGTAACAATCCTCTCACCATTGGAAGATAAAAAATCCTCCTCTCCTCTATAAATATTTCAAAATATACTTGGTTCTTTAATTTGGATATAAATGTGAGTACTAAAAGTTGTATATAATAACCAATGTTTAGATATCTAAAAATCACAATCAATAAAAAAAAATAAACCATTAACTTTTCCTTACTTCTGGGAGAATTTTCTCTTCCAATGACCTTTATTTACCCATGAAATGCATATTACTTCCTTTTCCTTACTCTACCTCTAGATATATCTCTTATTGGAAGTATGATGATCATGAGATTCAGGTTTGTTTTTAGACTTGGGCCCCTTTTCCTTGTTCTTCATTTTCTTATTCGCCATAAGGACTATAGTTTATCATTCCCCGTGTCATTGAACACATATAGAATCAGAGTAAGAAGTTCCAAAACTATGTTATCATTATTTATCTTCTGATAATTAAAAATAAAACATGATAAGGACATGGGCTATGATAAAAGAATGATATCTGTCCATAAATCAACTTTCAATTTCTTCTCCACGATGTCTAAGAATTCAATGTAGAAAATAATATTTACTAAATGGGGCCCAACTGGCACCGAGTCCTCATGCTTAGATATAAATAGAGAACTAGAGTTCTTTTATCTCTCTTCCCCCACCTTCTCTTGACAGATATATCATAAGTGAGACTTCAGTCTATAAATTTCCTTATCACCATATTGCTTTAGAATCTCATTTTTCAACGAAATTTACTTCAATCAATAAAAATATAAATCTTCATTCAAATTTTTCTCATATAGAGGGAACTTTTCCTCACTAGAATCTTTTCCAAGTTCTTCACATATAGGATCTTCCATCAAATATAGTTTCATTTCATAGTGGAGGATAATGCATAAGATCATTTTTCACTCTTAGAGTTTAATTTGGTTTGAAGGTTATCCTTATCATGTATGTATCAAATTTATATGTTTGAGGTTATGTTTATTTATATTTATACAAATAAGATGAGTAAGGTTTTAGTACTTTATATGATGAAATTTTGATAAATAAATAAATAATACATTTTTTTATCTCCCAATATTTTATCAAAACCCCACAATTATCACCATTTTATTTGGAATATATTATTCCATGGTAATTCCAGTGGAAAGGATCCATAATCACCTACTCATCACTCTGAATTTGAATGGTCAAGAAATTTTAAGGGTTTCAGGTAGGTATTCCTAATGCAAACTACATTAACTCATAGTTCCCTGATCTTTTGAGTGGACTCCCCTATTCTAAAATACATAAATTGGATTTCATCAACATTTTACTTTTAGTTACACCATGTTATGATTTTTTAGTTAACCCTTGATGTGAAAAATGTTAATTCAACCCAAAACGTCAAGTTAGAATTTCCTTATAACTTAAGGAACCTTAACATTGGATAGTTTAAAACTATGAAATATGGTTCAATTTTAACATATGTAATAGATTGTTATACTTCCAAAACGAATATATTTAAGATATTTTATCCCTATGCATAAATGGACAACTTATATCATTATTAGATAATTTTTAATATAAATTAGATTTACATATGGGCTTAACCATGTATTAGATAATATTTACACATAATCCAGTTTATTTATGACACCCCAAGGTTTTGAAAATAAATATAGAATGCATGAAACATTGTGTCCCTAGAAAATAACAAATTTTATAATATATCCATTAAACACAAATTTTCTTCTTATATGATTTGAGTTTCGAAAAACTGTCATCTAGAGTTGTGATCAATAAGTCATTTAGAGTTTGATTAACAAACTTGTTTTTTTATGAATAGTAATAATCACTAGTGAATAGTAATATGAATCTTATTAATAGTAAAAAATGATATATTTTTTTCTTAAGTTAATATGATAATGATATCTTAATTAATTTTTCAATGTCATATAATACTAAATAAACCTTTATAATTGTTATTTTACAAATTAACTATGATTTTATTTAAAAATTAAATTAATAATATTTAGAAATTTATTTTTTAAAAATAGAGTTCATTTTTTAATTCTACATGTTAAAAAAATTGTAGGGGTGGATTTTTGTGAATTTTCTGAAATTCTAGAATTTTTTATTATTAGTGAAATACAGTAAAATACTGTATATTAAAAATACCAGTTAAATACACTATTTATGACATCATGATTGATTCAAGTCCACTTGGTTCAAACTCACATGAAATTATTACTATTAGGGGTCACATAAAACAACACTATTGGTTGTATTGAGGGAAGTAATAAAATAATGAATAAAATATTCAAAATTTGCACCTCTCCTCCATTGTACCCCCCTTCACTTCCTCTTCTCTTCACTCGTCTATACCTTGAAGGTCCTAAATGTTCTTCCCAAATACCCTTCCCTAATCACTCTCTATGTACAGTAAGATCTTTTTCTTAGAATAAGACCAAAACCCCTTCCCTTAAGGAGATTCTCAAGGAGGTTATTTCAAGAGGTAAAGCACCCTTCTTTTTTCATTTAGTTTCATTTAAATTTATCTTATTTTGTTATAATCTCCTCAACTTATTTATTTGAATTACCATTATAAATATATTATATTATATATACTGAAATTATATAATGTTAATGGAAGAACCATCATCAATATTCTTACTCTCTCCCTTTTATTGTATAAATGAAATCAAAGTTCATGTGGTTCCTATTTATATCTTTCGTGGACGAGGACATTTTGTTCTTCAATTTCTCCTTCATTAATTGTCATGAAACCATTTTTATGGTTAAACCAGACTATAATATATGTTTTACAACATAATTAATATTCATTAACCAGTTTAAGTACATATTATGAAATCATATGACCCAAATAGTTCCTAATAATCAAAATACCTCTAAAATAATCTAAGTGAATGTCATTAATATTCCACATATGATTAATCCTATTTCAATGTAAAATAATGATATAAATGACCATTAACACATATTTATGTTCCTATATAATATGTAATTTCAATTTTGAATATTTACATCCATTCCAAATGAACTCCATTACTTAAGAATAGGTGAACCGATTATGAAAATAAAGAAAACAAACACTCAGGAACACCAAATTCAATATAATAACTTACCAATAAGGCCATAAATGAACAAAAAAGAATTATGATAAACTAAATAAATGTATTATAGGTTCTGAAATAAGTTATTAATAAGTCTAATTTCATATTTCATAACCTTAAGTTCAAAATTAGAATGCTTTCGGACAAAAGGTAAGGGTTTTTCTACCCGAACCTCCATTTTCATTCTGGTTACTTTTATTGTCTAATTGCCTCAATAAAATTCTTATGTATTATTATGTACTCCTCATAAATTCTTTGTGAGTCTTCTAAATATGTTTACCAACCACAATACTTCCTTATTTTATGGATAGTTACACGTTTTTAAAGGAATGTTTAAAATTGTTTCCAAAATACATGACCAATTCAAGGGAATTTCTCAAATTCATACCTATTTTCAAGGGAAATCTATAATATGTTTTTGGAAACCATTATATTTATAAAATCAATCATTTTTTTATGAATTTAATACCATAATTAACTTATGGTTTTATACAAATATATTTCAAAAATAAATATTCTTTTCAAAATAAAAGAGTATTTATCTCAAGAATTGCTTAATGATTTTTAAGAGTATTTTCATCTATTTCAACACTCTTGTCGATTCTTATGTATTATTGGGATTAATAATTTATGATTTCATCTACCATATTTATTGTATGGTTTATGACTAGATTGAATGTGGATGTGCTATCCTAAAACCATTCCCCAATTTACTCTGAATAGTCAGTGTTTATGCTTAATGTTCGAGGAAAGTTATTAACATTTCATATGATAGTTTCAATATGAATGTATATGTTATTTATGTTTATAACCATGAATATAAGGAAATAATTGGACTTATTATGTGATGTGTGGGGCCCTATATATCAGCACGATGCATCGGTAGGTCTCATGAGACAAATAGACATGGACGTGGCCGATGCCTTACCCAATTTGAGATATGGTTTTGGTCGAGGCCTTAATAATTTTATACATATTAGACAAGGCATTGAAAATATGTTTCAGAATTTCTGGCATATGAACATCCCTCAATACGAGTCTACTAATTGAATGTTCATGTGGTTATTCAATTAGTATAATACCTATGATTATGTTGGAATTATTTACTCAGTTCATATTCATAGCTTAATGTGGTCAAGTTTATTATTTGTAAAGACATGTGTTTTCAATTATTCTTCATGCCTAATGTTTATGTTTATGGTATCTTCTACTGTATTTATTACTGTTACTAAGCATTTGAGCTCACCCCTTTCTTATGTTTCATTTTTACTAGGATATGAAGAAATAGGTATGAGTGAATTGAAGGGATAATCTAGGAGGCATGGATGTTTCTAATGGAATAAATTAGTGTTTTCCCCCTTATTGATGTAATTTTGAAAATATATATGTTTGATGTTTCCAATGTAAACTAAACTACATGGTCTTTCTAAATGTATATTCCTTTTCTATAAGCCAACATAATCAAATAAGGCTTCGACTTCGGGCAACTGGGGTTGGTTCCTTACAGTTGGTATGAAAAGAAGTTTAGTAGAAAGCCTAGAAACTAGATTTTGAAAACGTAGATTAGGGAACAAATACCTAATATTGTCTTTGCAGATAAGCATACTTTAACATCCTTGTATTTTGGTATGGAATGGATTATGTAGATATTTCTAGAAAATACATCCCTGTCTAGATACAAACAGGTAGAGGTGTCTATAGAACATATGTACCTAGAAGTGAAAAATATAAAAAGGTGTTTCAGGCATGACCTAGGATATCTTGGTACACAACAATAGGCCTTGCTGCACTCTTGGTATTGAAACTCCCAGGGGGAATGTTCATGATAATTCACATTTTCTTTACAAGATATTATAAATGATTTAAATATAAATTTTCCCTAAAAGAAACAATTTTTTGGATTATGGAATTATCCATGTTTATGATTTCAATTTATGAAAAGTATTTTGTTATATTAAGATTATACATTATGATTCATAACCTAATCTAGTGTATTCCATTATCTAAAAATGGTGCCTAGTGTAAGAAATGGAAACTACACGAACATGCGTTTCTCATGTAGGGATTTCCCTATGATGCAAGATAATGATGTTGGCTATGGAGATACAACTGGTGTAGAGTAGCTTATAACTATACTGGGAAAACTTATGCTAGTTTTGAATGATAACTTTACCTATATAGAGCATCCTGATCCACCACACGGAGGAGCTATGTTAGATCGCTTTATGTGACAAAAACCTCCATCTTTCAGTGGGACTATAAACCCATTTGTTTTTGAATAGTGGATACGTTACCTAGAGAAGATATTTCATACGTTGGGATGTAATGAAAGAGATAAGGTCATTATGGAATTTTATCATATATTAGGAGATCTGGATTAGTGGTGGTCGTTAATCCAAAACAAAAAAGGAGTAAAAAGAGATAAAAGAGATGGAATGGAGGAACATTATGGAAATATTCCTAGATAAATACATTTTATGTGAAAAACGAGCGGATATCGAGAGGAAATTCTTGAATCTGAGGTAGAAGGTAAATGAGAATGTTGAAAAGTCTGAGGCTTACTTGATAAGGTTATCAAGACATGTTGTGGACTACATATGAAATCCAAGGAGAAAAATTGATCGATTATTTGATGGCCTAAATCCATTCTTCCGGCAAGCACTGGTATCCCAATGTTTTTCCTCATATAAGGATATAGTTTCATGTTCTATAAAGAAAGAAAAGGAATTATCTAACTCTTATGACTTAATTAGAAAGTAAGAGAAGAAGAGGGATACAAAAAACTCTGTGAAAGTGAATAAATAAATTAGGAAGAAGGGAAGAGTTGAGTTTCTACTATGTGATAATTTTGGATGGAAACACCATGGTGCCTGCTTAAAGGGAAAAGGAGTATGATACAAACGTAGGAAGAAAGGTCATTTTGCTGGTGATTAGAAGGGGAATAAAGAAGCTATTAATGTTCAATGCTATAAATTTAGGGAGATGAGACAAAATTATAATGATTTTCCAAAGCGTCAAGGAAACATTCTACAGGAGAGGACATGATTTCAAGGACAAGATTATGTGGCCACAACTATAGAGGATGAAGTTACTTACAAAGTGTTTTTAGGTACATTAATCATTTCATAAAACATAGACAATGCTTTATTTAATTATAGATAGTCTCATTCATTTATATCTTCCCAGTTTTCCAGGAAAATTAGACATGTCCAATTTGATTTAATAATGGAATTATCAGTCAAAAATCCTAGTGGATGTATCATTGCAAAAAAGGTGTATCGACCAGTCCACCTTAGGACACATAAACATGATTTAGTTGCTAAAATTATCATCATACCAATTATTTACTTTGATATAATTCTAAGTATGAATGTGATATCAAATTAAGATGCGAAGATCTATTAAAAGAAGAATGGAGTTACAATTTTTGAGAATGATGTCGAATCCCTTATCTCTAGAGTAGAAACCTTGCCATCTGATTCTCATCTAGATCCTCCCCTAGTAACTCTACTGAATTTAATTATTGGGGAGGAATGTATTTCAATAACTATGGGTGAGAAAAATAATGTTGAGATAGAGTACATACTGATTTTGCAAGAATGTGTTGATGTGTTTCCATAGGACTTGCATGAACATCCTCTAGAGTAAGAAATTGAGATTTACATTGACTTAGTTCCTAGTTCAAGGCCCATATCAAAGACCCCTTATATAATTTCAACTATGAAATTAGTGTAACTCATGAAAAAACTAGAGTAATTGATTGATAAAGGATTTATTTACCCCAGTGTTTCTCTGTGGGTAGACCTTGTTCTTTTCTTTAAGAATAAATATGGACCCATGAGGTTGTGCAATGACTACATAGAGATCAATGATATAACAGTAAAGAAAAATTATCCCATACCTCTCATTGATGATTTATTTGAACATATTCATGGAGATAAATACTTTAAAAATATTGATCTTCGATATGGATATCATCAGTTTATTGTGAAGATGGAAGACATTCCAAAAATAGAATTTCAAAACAGGTATGTGAATTATGAGTTTATAGTAATGCCTTTTGAAATGACTAATGCACCATCTATTTTCATAGATATAATGAATAGAGTTTTCAAGGAATATTGTGGGGAATCTGTAGTAGTTTTTAATGATTATATCATGGTATACTCTAAAATATATGAAGATCATGAAAATTACTTGTGCATTATTCTAAAGACTCTTAGAAGATATTAATTATATGAGATGTTTAGAAAGTGTAAATTTTGGATTCAATTAGTTTGTTTTTGATATACATTGTCTCTAATGAGGAAATATATGTTGATCCTTCAAAGAAAAAGGTTGTGCAAGAATGGCCTACTAAAAAAAACATAAATGAGGTACATAGTTTTATAGGTTTATTAGGTTATTATCAGCATTTCGTTCAGAACTTCACCCATTTAGCCAACCCAATGACCAAGCTCACATGAAATGGGGTTATGTTCGTATGGACAATGGAATGGGATGAATGTTTTAATGAATTGAAGAGAAGATTAGTTCATGCTGCAATATTGACTCTACTATCAGGGAATGATGGATTTTTTATCTATAGTGATGAATCCCAGAAAGGACTTAGCAGTGTCCTTATGCAGGATGATTGAGTGATTGACTATGCATCTAGGAAGCTAAAAAATCATGAACAAAACTATCCAATTAATGATCTAGAGTAATCAGTAGTAATATTTTCTATGAAGATTTAGAGACATTACCTTTATGGTGAAAAATGTTAGATATATACAGATCCTAAGAGTTTGAAATATATCTTCTCACAAAAATAATTCAACATGAGATAAAATAGATGGATTGACCTAATCAAGGATTATGATTTCACAATACACTACCACCTGGGGATGGAAAATAAGGTGGCAGACACTTTGAGTAGAAAGTACCATGGAATTATAAACAAGATGAGATTTTAAAGGGATCTTATGTTTATAGATCTAGTAAAGATGAATATGGGAATTATTATGGAAGATAACACTCACTACATTTTCAAATTGTTTCCAAACCATCGTTAATGGAAATGATAAAATGTTCTTAGGCTGATGATGACGAGTTTCAAAAGAAAACTAAAGATATAAATGATGTTAAGTTGATTGAATTATTATATAAAGGTGTCATTTAGAAACTTGGAAAGATGCTTTGTGTTCTTGCTATTCCTAATCTAAAGAGGGAACTATTGGATGATGCTCATAGATCTAATTTCTCTATTCACCCTTGTAAAAAAAATACTTATAGATATTTAAAGGATATTTTTTGGTGGGAAAACATGGAGAGGGATATTTTTGATTATGTGTCAAGATGTTTGGATTGTCAATAGGTGAAGGCAGGAAGAAAACATCTTAGAGGAGTCATGAAACCCCTTCCTATTCCTATGTGGAAGTGGGATGATATTATGATGGAATTTGGCATGGGGCTAACAATGACTCCATAAAATAATAATTCGATATGGGACATTGTTGATCGTCTTACAAAATCATCACATATTATTGATATAAGAGAATATTTACCAATTGAATGTTTAGAATGACTATATATTAATTATTTTGTAAGAATTCATGGGTTACCCTTATCAATTTTTTCTAATTTCGATCCTTGTTTTACATCACAATTCTGGAAAAGTCTTTAGAAGGCCCAATATACTAATCTTGGTTTGAGCACTTCCTACCACCCACAAACTAATGGAAAATCAGAATGGAATATAAAAACATTAGAAGTTATATTTAGGTCTTGTTCACTTGACTTTGAAGGTACGTGGGATTAGTATTTACCTCTCATAGAATTTCCCTATAACAATATCTTCCATTCAAGTATTCAGATGGCACAATATTAAGCATTATATGGAAAGAGATGTCGTACACAAACATTCTAGGGTGATTTTGGCGAAAGAAATATCATTGGCCTAGAACTTGTTGAGGAAACAATGGAAAAGGTGAATATTATCCAAACCCATATCAAAAAAACTCAAAGTATGAGAAATAGCTATGTTTATAACCAAAGGATTTTGAATTTCAAGAATGAGATCCTATTTTCTTAAAGGTATCTCCATGGAAGGGTAATATATGATTCATTAAGAAGAGAAAATTAAGTCCCAAGAACATCAGAACTTTTGAATTATAGATTGAATTGGATCCATAGATTACCATTTGGAAATGCCTCCAATTCTCTCCAATGTTCAAAATTTGTTCCACATTTCAATGTAAAAGAAATACATCCCAGACCCAACACATGTAATCATCTATGAATAAATAGAACATGAGCCTAATCTATCTTATTATAAAGAGCCTATCAAGATTCTTGATACCAAAGAACAAGTATTGTGAAATTGACAACACGTCTGGTAAAGGTTATTTAGAGGAACCATAATATGGAGAATGCAACATGGGAGCCTAAAGTGATTATTTTGAAGACATACCCAAATATTTTTACGTAACATTTTTGAATTTTTAGGATGAAATTTTTGTTAGGAGGGGATAATGTAACACCCCAAGGTTTTGAAATTAAATATTAAATTTATGAAACACTATGTCCCTACAAAACAAAACATTTTATAATCTTGCTTCTAAACACAACTTTACCTCTTCTATGTTTTTAATTTCGAAAAGCGGTCATCTAGAGTTGTGATCAGTAAGTCATTTGGAGTCTGATAGAACAAACTTCCATTTTTATGAATAGTAATATGAATAGTAAATAATGATATTATTTTATTTTATTTAGGTAACAAGATAATGATATAAATCCTCTCTGGTTTCAAGTCCTTGCAAGGAAACACGCATTGTATACTAACAAACCTCTCATGGACCCCTCTACCCCATTGGGAATTGGCATAAGCCCATGGGTTGGCCACCTTGGGCCTCACTAGGGACGTGTGACGCCCAAGTGGGGAGGCCACCCCAATACCACATTACCTAAAAAACACATTTTAGAAAATCACATAAGAGAGGAGGTGAATATATCAGTGACATCAATAAATTTCGGAGATGAACCCTAGTTGATGACCAATTATATATTTCCCCCACTTCCTGGTGGTGGGAGTGGAGGATGATTTGGATCCACCACCACCGGAGTCGCAGGCATTGTTTGTACCCTTCTATAACCAAATTTATCTGCCCACGTTCCCATCAATTTCTTTAAGACCGAAAGTTCCAGATCCTCATCTTGGAGAAAATAAGCTCTCGATTACATTATCATAATTATCTAAGGCCCATAGCTTCCTAGATTTGACCCTAGTGGATCGTTTTAACCATTGAAGGACTTCGGTTGATGAGTTTGATCACTTTGTGTTAAGTAACAGGGATTTGAAAGATTACGTGGTTTTAGGTCTGATTGATAATCATCATCTGATGACACGATTGGCTTTGGAGGAAGACTTAATTTGTGCATGGTCCAGATCTCCTTGCAGATGCAACAAATGAAAATATTTCCTTCACTAATGGTCATTTGACCTTTGTATGAATTAGGAGAATCCCTCTACAGCAGCCTAAGAACTCCTACCTCATATTCCTTTTCCTTTTCAAAATCCAAAAATAATTCATATGTTAGGGAACCTGGTGGGTTGATTTCTCTGCTCTAGTGCTCGCACCTCTTCTATGATTCACCCAATTAATCCACGTTTTTGTGTCGAGGTGGATGTTTTGAAGCCACCAGTTGATTGGATTTGGATTACTATTGGAGAGGAGTTCTGATGGAGGAAAGATGTTGTTTTTTATGATTGGGATTACTGCTACTTGATTTGTTGTCACCTGGGTCATATGGATGGTAACTGTCTTTGTGGATCCAAGAACAGAAGGTCGTCTTCTCTGATGAATAGGCATGGTAGGGTCTCTGGTCAGGGATAAATGCTCATTGATACTGATAAGCCTGGAACTACCACTATATTGGGTGGTTCAACATTGGGGAAATAGGTGTGGGAACCCTCTAACCCGACTGTTATTGCAGTATTTGACAGGTTGAAGGAATATCTTCTCCTGAGTGTTGGTTTTAATCATGTTTATATGGATGAAGATGGTCATGGTAATGGATTTGGAGTCATTTTGGGGGTTAATGGTCCTTCTGGGGATACAATTCATCATGGGAAAAATGGATTAGACCAGTGTACTATAGGTAGGGATGATAGTGGTCTGATCAAAGCAGGTGATCCTGGGTAGAAGTATGGAGGGATTCCATTGAGTTCTATCTTTGATGGGAAAGACAATGAGGAAATTCCACTTTTTCTGGATGTTCAGGAGCCTAACTTGCCACTGCATTCTGATGTTGGTTAGCAGATCACAATTGATAATTGTAATAGAATTCAGGAATTGTAACATGATGAGATAAAGGAGAGTTCTCAAATGAAGGAAGGTAACAACCTGCATCTTGTTATAGAGGATTTAATGAGGAAGGAGGTGGATGGTGGTCATTATTTTTTGGAGCTTCCACAATGTTTGGCTATGATTGACTCTAATGGACAACATGAGCATGACCAGAATGTGATTGATTCTTGCCAAGCTGTGCTCATAACTAGAAAATGGGGGTATGTATCAGAGAGTGAAAAGGAAAATAATAGTGCTTTGGTTTGGCCTTTATATAGTGATATTGTCAAGGATGGGAAGAAGAATGAAGAGCCTCTCCTAGAAAAAGGAAGGAAGAGGAAGGATTATTCTGTTCTGCCAAAGCCAATGTTAACTAGGTCCTCTGTCAAGCAATCTTCTAAGGAGTTTATTTCATTAGAGAAATTGAATCTCAGAAGGAAGTATGATAAGGTCCTGAAGTACTACAAAATCTCAGAATGGGAATCAGCTACTGTGTAGAATGTCATCTATCATGGATGTGGGATGGGTATGAATTTTATGATATGTAATTGTCTTCTCTGGTTTTTTTGCTTAATTATTATACTTTTCCTTTGTTAATAAATGGTCAGAGGCTTTACTATGACTGAGCTTTTCGGGTATGATTTTATTTTAAAATAAAATTCATAATATTTTTATTTTTTTTGAAAAATTGAGTTAATTTTTGAATTCTACTAGTCAAAAAATGGTAGGGGTGAATTTTTGGAATTTTTCTGAAACTCATGAATTTTTTATGAATATTGAAATACAGTAAAATACTGTATATACAAATTATTTGTTCAATAATATATTTATGACATCATGATTGATTCCATTTTACTTGGTTCAAACTCACATTCACTTATTAAAATTAGGGGTCACATGAAAAAAAACTATGGGTTTTTTTGACTGATGTAATAAAATAATGAATAAAATATTCAAAATTTACTCTTCTCCTCCACTATAACCCCACCCCCCCTCACATACTCTTCTATTAACTTCTCTAAGCCTTGAATATCCTCATTATTCTACCCAAATAACCTTCCCTAGTAACTACCCACTTCCAAGAATCTATTGGTCTTACCAAAAAACCAAAACCCCTTCCCTTAAGGAGGTTCTCAAGGAGGTTATTTCAAGAGGTAAAGTGCCCTTATTTTTTATTTTGTTTCATTTCAATTTATCTTCTTTTTTATCCTATACACACCTCCTCTATCCAAATGACCATTATAACACTAGTATCATATATATACTGGAATTATATCATTTTAATGGAAGAACCATCATCAATATTCTTACTCTCTCCCTTTTATTTTATAAATGAAATCAACTTCCTTGAGGTTCCAATTTATAATCTTCGTGGACAACGAAGTTTTGTTCTTCAATTTATCCTTCATTACTGGTCATGAAACCATTTTTATGGTTGAAATAGACTATAATATATTTATTATAACCTATTTAATATTCATTAACCAATAAATGTACATATTATTCAATCATATGACCAACTAGTTCATAATAATCAAAATACTACTAAAATAATATAAGTGAATGTCATTAATATTTTATATAATGATTCATCCACTTTCCATGTAACCAAATGATATAAATGAACATTGAAACTTATAGATGTTCATAAATAATATGTAATTTCAATTCTGTGTATTTTCATCCATTCCACATGAACTCCATTACTTAAGAACGTGTGAACTGGTTATGAAAATAAAGAAAATGAACACTTCAGAAAAATGGAATTCAATATAACAACTTATCAATATGGGCATAAATGAACTAAAAATAATTATGATAAAATAAAAACATGTCTATTAGGTTCTGAAATAAGTTTTTAATGATTCTAATTTCATATTCTAGGACCTTAAATTCAAGAGCGGAACACATTCAGACTTAATGCAAGGGTTTTTCTACCCGAACCTCCATTTTAATACGGGTTACATTTATTGTCTAATTACCTTAATGAAATTATTATATATTATTATTTAATCCTAAATTTTTTTTTGTGTGTTCTATACATATCTTTACTAACCAAAATCCTTCCTTATTTTATGGATAGTTATAATTTTTAAAAGTAACATTCAAAATTGTTTCCAAAATACAAGCCTGGTTCAAGGGAATTTCTCAAATTCTTATATATTTTCAATGGAAAAATATAATTTGTTTTTGGAAATAATTATCTTTAAAAAATAACTCATTTTATAATGAAAGTAATATCTTACTTCACTTCTGGTTTTACACAAATATTTTTCCAAAAGAACTATTCTTTTCAAAATAAAAGAGTATTTATCTCAAGAATTGCCTAATGATTTTTTAAAATTATTTTTTGTCTATTTTAACACTCTTATTGATTCTTATGTATTATTGGGTTTAATAATTTATGATTTTATCTACCATATTTATTAGAGTGTTTATGAATAGTTTGACTGTGGATGTCCTATCCTAAAACCACTCACTAATTTACTTCAATTGGTTAGTGTTTTGCTCAATATTCATTGAAAGTTTTTTACATTTCATATGATAATTTCAATATGAATGTATGTATTATTTATGTTTATCCAGGTTCATATAAAGAATTAATTGAAATTATTATGTGATGGGTGGGTCCCTCTATATCCCCTCGATGCATCGGTAGGTCTCATGACACAAATAGACATAGAATTGGCTGAGGCCTTTCCCAATTTGAGATATAGTTTTGACCGAGGCCTTAATCATTTTTAGAAATATTTTCTGAGGAATTGAAAATATGTTTCAGAATGTTAGGAATATGAATATACCCCATTATGAAGCTAGTAATAGAAATTTAATGTGGTTATTCTATTAGTAGAATACCCATGATTATTTTCCAATTATTTACTCAGCTCATATTCCTGCCATAATGTGTTAGTGTTTATTATTTGTAAAGGAATGTGTTTTCAATTATTCTATGTGACTAAGGTTTATGTTAATGTTGTCTTCTGCTATATTTATTACTCTTACGGAGGTTTGAGCGCACCCCATTCTTATGTTTCATTTTTCATAGAATATGAACATGTTAGTTATGAGTGACATTCAAGCATATTCTTGGAGGCATGGATGTTTTTAGTGGAATAAATTAGTGTTGTTTTTACTTTCTTGATGTAATTTTGAACTTATATATGTATCTTGTTTCCCAAGGCTACTAAACTACTTGCTCCTTCAGGATTCCTATTACTTGTTTATATTTCAATATAATCAAATAAGGCACCAGCTTTGGGAAAATGGGGTTGGGTCCTTACATTATTTTAGTTCTATCTTGTATGCTTCTTAATTAATTATTTTATGTGAGCATTAAAAAAACAACTATAATTAAATAACCATGAAACATGAGAAAAATAGAATGAAAAATTGATATGATCATGATATTTTACTACTGTTAAATTTATGTGGAAATGTTGAACTAATCATTGACCAATAAGAAAACACCTTGAACCATTTTATGGTTTGTATTATAGCCTTCAACATGTCCAACTTTGTTTCTCTCTTGGGTTTGTGTCACCTTGGCTCAAAACATTAAACTCGTCTACTTGATTAAAGGCCTTATCCATTACTTATGATTTTACTTACATGTAGGCTTGGAGAACCAAAAGAGTGATTTAGGGGTTTACATAAATGAAACCATGGTCATACATGCCCTTACATAATCAGATAAGGGATGACACATAGACAAACAGTTTAATTTAATAATAAATTAAAATAAACCAAAAATAAACAATTTTCTGGTCTATTCTCATTATCATCCACAATCATGCAATGAATTCTTGATTTACTAAAATTCCCCTAAATTCTAATCATTCATATTTAAGTGAAATCATGATCGAATCAAATAATTATCTTCTTTAATTGATCAATTATGTTATCTTAATTCTAAACCAAATTTCTATTCATATTATCATCCATTAAAATGTTAAAGAAATTAAATTAATTTCAATTAACTATGTAAAATAAATGTACATCAGAGGAAACCTGATGTGTACACATCCAAACTACCCAACATGTATTATATTCATATATGGTTTAATCATGGAATATATAACATGCATGACTTATCACGTAATGTTATGGTCTGTACTATCAACTTAATGACCACACAAAACACACTATATTTACATAGAATGTAATATTTTAACGTGAATAAAATAATATATGTATTGTGATATATATAGAATACAAAATTTATCACCATTACACATAAAATTAATTGAACATTTGTTATATATGAAACCCATAAACAGTTTTTTACCAACTTAATGTCCACAAAGAACATACATTGATATGGTTCAAGTAGTATAACCAATAAATGTATAATTATTCCCAATTTGGTAAAAAAATATGGAATGCACTTTTCAGTAACACGTTGTGTATTATTATTACCATATATCCATATCACATGCCCAGGGACAGTGTGAAATCAATCCACCAAGAATATTAGATTACACAATGTGTATATAAGATACATAATGTTTTTATCTCTGAGTTACATGGTGACCGGTCATGTAGGAATTGTGGGAAGATACATGACCCATATATGACTAATGGTTTACATGTTATTTATGAAAGTTTCAAAGTGATTACTCCAGCTAACCATGCACCATGATATCCCTGTCAATATGCAATGTGAAATTAAATCAACCACATGTAATAGATGAACATGTATTGAATTAATTCCATTTAATTTATGGTGAATTAAACATTTGTACATGATATGTACCTCCATGATACAATATATGCACTATTGTTTTTTCCATACATACTCCTTGGAAACTAAATATGATTTCTTTGAATTAATTTCATTCATTAAAGTAATCTATTTGACTATATTTGTGAGAAATGAAAAAGAAGAAGAAAGTAGATCTCAAAATTCTGAATAAAGGAATATCAAAAAAGAGAAGAAAACTAATAAAAATGAATACATTAATCAATGATATTAAAATATTAATAAATAATTATGTTACCACTCTGATACATCATGAATTTTCTAGGCATAATAGAAGCACCAGAAGAGGCATGCACAACTGCAATTTTTGTTGTAATCGACGATAAATGAAAGATTTACAGATGATAAACATCTTGATAAAAAAATTAAATTAAATGATATTGATGAGATAAAATTCCAGAACCAATGTAAAATATCATCACTATAAGGACCATTCATTTTCTTATATGACTATTATATCATTTTGAAGATAAACAAAATTACATTCAAGAATCACAATGTTTTTTCTATTTTTGAAAAATTAGGATCATTCATTACTTATACATAGTAAAAAGGAAAACATTATTTAAATTGTTCTTATTTATCCTTCTAAAATATCACATTATCCTAAGTACATGTAGTCAACTGTGGATATAAATCAATGAAAAAGGTGAGGTAAAAGCCCTATAAGGGGAAGGACAACATAATAGAAATGAGATACATGAATAAATAGAATATGGGTGACCATAATCAGAGTCTTCATATCTTAATCATAGAAGTTTCATTAAAATAATGAGTGAAATAGTTGATAAAGTAAATAAATATGGAAATTCTTAAAATTGAAACATCAGGTCCACTAGTCAAATACGACACATAGTTGTGAAAAAAGAAAGCATCATATTCCTGAATAACATATGTGAATAATCATAAAATCATCATTGAAACAAATATAGCATAGTTTTCAATCATATTACATATTATATTATGAGATAAATCACATTAACCACTTCATTTGAGGGATATATAATTCTGGGCCCACCGTTTATATCATAATTTTTACATAATCTTTCATTCCACATAGAAAGTACGACAATTATAGATCTGAAATAACCCATGGAATGGAATGGGTTTCATATGGATTTCAAAAACTTTTATTTCATGAATAATATTCGGGTCACCATGATAATGAGGGGAATCATATTTGGCATAAAATCATCATTCTTGAGTGAATAAGAAACAACAAAAGAGGAGTAAATTATATGTCTGGAAAATAAAATTATTTTTGTAAAATCATTTAATTTTTATTAAAACTCATTGTGGAAATATATATATCACCTTAAATAAAATTAAAGAATGTTTAAATTATATTTAAGGATATTTATTAGAATAACCATACTAAATATGGTATGAAAGAGGGATAACCCAAATGAAAGGAGTTGGGTTTTAGAATTCAATTATATTAATTCCCACTTTATTTTTTCGCTTTTCTGCCTTCTGAATAATAAACAAAGGATTATTAAATCATAGTTTCAGAAGAAAATTATGTTCTTTATTCTCAATATTTATCAATAATAATAATTATATTCTATTTTATAACCCACTTTTTTAAACATAAATTTTATTGATATCATGTTTTCATTAAATTTTCCCACTTTTTTTGGATTTCTCTAATTTTGTTCAACTTCATTATACATGAGTAAAATTAATCAAATAATATCATAATACAAATAATTATATGTTTTCATCTTATATATAATTAATTTTTTCAATATATTATGATGGTTATTAGTGTTTAAATGGAAACTTATCCATATTTGGTTAATAGACCATTGATGGGACATCATTAGGGGAATGAGAAAAAAAAGTTTTAAATTTTTATATATCATAAATATAATACATATAATAGGTCAAAAAATTAATATAACGTCAAATTACATCCAAATTAATCTTATAATGTTGGTTTTGAAAGGGGTGGAGGAAAAATAAAGAGATGAAAAAAAGAGAAGATTTGATCGAAACATACTTAATCCTTTGTGTAGCTTCTCTTGTATGTCACTAAAACTCCCTTTATATTTGAAGTTGGTCTACTCTAGAACATACCAATATATTTTGAGGGCCTTTATAGGGATCATTTTGGGGAAAAAATTTCTTGGTAAAGTGAGGAAGAGTTATTTAACTAGGGGAGGGAGAGGGGTTATTAATACTTGAGGACAGTGATATTTTTAGAATAAAATATTATATAAAATAAAATATAGAATGGAAAATGTGAAATAGTTAATTTTTGATAATATAAATCACATATAAATATAATATAATGTTTTTAAGACTTTAAACTTCTTGATAATTCAAATTAATTTGTTTATTAAAAAGTAAAGAGGAAAAAAGAAAAAAATTTATTTTAAATGATCACTATTGACTTTAGGTTTTCAAAAATGCCTTTTCGGTTTTGAAATTAATATTAATGAATTTTACTAATTAATTTTTGGAATTTAATTTTTTTAGATGAACATAATGTTCTAAAAGTTCATTATTACAACTTTAATGATGTGCTTTTATATACAATAGTTAAATGAAAAAAAAATACTTTTACTATCCATTTGAAAATTGAAATTTTTTATAAAATTACCAAAAAATAAATCTTTTACAATTTTGACATTATTATTTTTAAAAAATATTCATTTTATCAAAATAATTTTTTTACATAGGTAATTTTAAATTTTAAAATAAAACACATATACTTTTATAAAATACAATAAAATAAATTTTATAAAAAAATTCTTATCCTTTCAATGAGTTTTCAAAAAAATATATTTATTTTTAGACTTATAATACTAATGTTTACTTATAAAACTCATGATAAAAGTCTCTTTACCAAAATTTATTATTTTTAAGTCAAAATACTATTCTAGTGGTTAGGTTAATATTTGCATCGGTCAGGTTACTATTCTAATAACCACATTACCATTCCAATGACCACATAACCTCCTATAAAGACCACTTCATTCATTCACTCAATATTCTGTACAAATATCCCAAGGTTTTATATTTTCATTTTCTATTATATTGATTGGTTTTTTAATATTTGGTTTATTTTATATAGTATTGGCAGTGGGTGAAATGATTTTAGTAGATTGAGGTAATCCAAATTTTTCTATTTTATAATATCTATTTATATATTTTTTCAATTATAATTTTTTGCATTTTAATTGGGTTCATTGTAGTTTAAAGTGATAGTATTTATTAATAAAATATTTTTTTAAGATTTATTATGTGTATAAAATTGTATTGTATATTATGAAATAAAATTATTTGAAGAGAGAAATATCATTTATAAACTCTGAGTTGTGGAATTCTTCCCCTAATTAAAAATTAAATCCCCAAAATTTCTACTCATATTCTTAGTTGTGAATATATGAGGGTACTTCTGCTTTACTATTTCCACTGTTTCCCATGCCACCACATCATACCACTTCTAGAAAACGGGGATTTGGAGCCACCTAACACGGGAGACCCCCATTGGCGGTCGCTAAGCTTAAAAAAACCTTCATACCCCCTGATCCCTTGTGCTCGAACCCCCCTCACGCACCCCCCTAGCTTCACCGAAACTGTACCCCACAGCACCGACCACTACCACCCCCATGACTATACTCCCTTGCTGCACCACCAACGTTATCCACCTCTCCCCGCCCCATTCCACCCTCGTGGTTGAACCCCCTCAAACCTGAACCCTACCTGTAGCGCCTATTCTCCCTCATCGCATCGTCGTTGCCCGTCACCGGTCACCCCCGACACCGCACCGCCGATGCCGCATGACCACCTCGGCCTCCGACCCCCTCACTGTCGAACCCCCATCATGCATGGACCCTACCCATAGCTTCTGTTCTCGCTTGCTGCAATGCCGCCGCCCATCACCGGCCACTGCCGACATCACATTACCACCTTAGACTCCCCGCCATAGCCCATCCCCTCCCTCACCACAAGGCCTCCTCCTCTAGCTTCCCATCGCCGCTTCCATCTGTCCCCTCCCTCGTCACACCACCTCAGACTCCGACTCCCCTCTGCTGCCCCTCTTCTCTCTCACAGCACAACCTCTGGCTCCCCTCCCATCCATATTTTTAGCGCTAAAAGGTATGCGCTAACTTCAATTTATGAGTTTTGATTTTGGGAATTTTATAGCACAAAGTTTTCATGAATGAATATTATATGAATATTGTGTGGGAATAAAAATTATGGAAATTGAAGTTCATGTGTATAAAATCTTCTATAAATGAAGACTTATGAAACAATGCATGTTAACATTGTTTTTATAAGAAGAAAACACACATTACTTGAGGTTGGAAGTTACATACAATGTATAGTCCATGTATATGTTGACTGGATAAATATTAAGTTGTGTTATCTGATTTATATCATTCTTGATTCTGTGTGTGTATCCCCTGAAAAAATGTTTGAGGCTTGAAAACATTTTTGTAAATGTTTATTATACATATATTATTATGGATAAGAGTTGGATTGGTGTTCCAAATTGAATGTCAAGAGAATATTTCAAAGGCATTATGTTGTTCATTGAGTTCACCGGAGGATTTTAAATTGACTATATTAGTTTTCCATGTATAATATATTAAAATGGATATCAATTCACATGAGATACAGTGAGGGAGCACCTATTCTTGAACGGATTTCTGACAAATTATAAGAGTTGGACTTGTCATGGGGAAGAATATATTCATTTTTAAAATACATATGCAGTTTAGATGGATGTTTATGTGAGGATGAATGATCGAATGCATAAAATGCTTAGTGAAATGGTACGTGGGTTGGCTCCTGAAGGAATTGACATCCAGAACATTGAGACTGGTGAGATAAACCTGTGCTTTGGTGCATATCATTATTTGAAAAGGTTTTATGAAGTACTTGATGATGTGAAAATGGAATTATATCATGGATGTACTGCTTACAATAAATTGTCATTTATTATGGAGTTGTTGCATTTTAAGACTTTGAATCAGTGGTCAGACACATCATTTGATATGCTATTGGTGTTATTGAAAAAGGTTTTTCCTCCCAATGCTAAGATTCCCGAGTCGTATTACCATGCTCGTAAGTTGAAATACAATTTAGGTTTTTCATATGATAACATAGATACATGTGCAAACAATTGTATGTTTTTTATAATGGAAACTTTACATTGGGATATTTGTATGGTCTGTGGCACTTTCAAGCGGAAAGATAACATGAGAAATCATACTCATCAAATACAGACTGTACAACAGGGAAAATCGATTGCCGTATTGAAAATGTGTTACTTTCTCTTATAGTCGAGGATGAAAAGATTTATTATGTCATCTAAAGTTTCAAATTTAATGAGATGGCATGTAAAAAAGAATTAGGAAAGTGATATGTTTTCCCACCTGGCAGACTCTTGTGCATGGAAGGATTATGATAAGAGACACCTCAAATTTGCTAAAGATGTTTGTAATGTCTGATTGGGATTGGTAGTAGATGGTTTCAATCCATTAAAGTATATGGTTGGTGCAACTCAATGCACATGTACCATGGTGTTGGTTCGGTATAATCTTCCTCTCTGGCTTTGTATGAAGAAACAATTTATATTACTTTCCACTCTTATTGATGGACCTAGAAGTCCAAGGGATAAGATTGATGTTTACCTTCATCCATTTATTGATGAGTTGAATGATATTTGGGGAAATGGTGTGATGAATTATGACTGTGAAATGAATGAAATGTTCAAATTGAAAGCTACTTTATTTTGTACAATTAATGATTTCCCGGCTTATGCAAATATATCAGGATGGAGTAAAAAAGGGGAATTTTCATTCCCTTGTTTCAATAAAAGTAAAACATTTGTATGGCTTAAACATTCCATAGAATGGGCATACATGGGGCACATACGATTTCTTCTCCCTCAGCATAGGTTCAGAAAGTATAGAGTGACATTTGATGGTTCTAGAGAGTTCAGCCTAGCACTAAAGATCATTACAGGAGTCGAAATGTTATTGCAGATTGAGGAAGAAAAAATCCGCACAATGTATGAATATCTGAATTTAGTGGCTTATCCATTATGTAATATTTGTGGTGCATGAAGACAACATAGTCACAATTGGAAAAAAAGTATTTTTAAAATCTCCCCTATTTGAAAACTAACATGATAAGGCATAATTTGGATGTCACACAAATTGAAAAAAATGTTTTTGATAATATAATGTGGACCATTCTAGGTGCCAGTTGAAAATCATAGGACGATGTTAATGCATGTCGTGATTTGGAAGAAATGGGTTTAAGGAAATAGTTTCATTTATATATATCTGAGGGAAACAAGGCTTATATGCCAGCTACACATTATACGATGACTACAAAGGAGAAAGAGACATTTCTTTCCATTTTGAATATGCTCAAGGTGCCTGATGGTTACTCTTCTAAAATTTAAAATTGTCTGAATTTGATGATAAAGACATTGCAAGGGTGAAAAGTCATGAAAATCATAGACTACTTTATCAGTTGATTCCAATTGCAATTTGTGATTGTTTATCTCCCAATGTTTTTCATCCATTGATTGATATGGGTAATTTTTTTAGACATATTTGTTTTAGAAATCAATGAATGAGGTGATTTAAAAATTTTGCAAGACCAAATTATACTTAGGCTTCATCAAATTGAAAAACTATTTATCCCCTAATTATTCAATGTTATGGTTCACTTGACAGTGCACCTAAGTGATGATGTAATGGCTGCTAGTCCAGTGCAATTTAGGTGGATGTATTTTATTGAGTGGTATCTGAATACATTGAAACGATTTGTATGCAACAGAGCTCATCTAGAGGCATGAATATCCAATGGTTATTTGATGGATGAGTGCACTACTTTTTATACAGAATATCTTTTGGATGTTGAAACAAAATTAAATAATCCCTCTCAGATTCAAGATGGTCCAATAGGATAAGGAACCACATTTGATATGGACAACAACAAGTGGATACAAGTTCATTGATACATCTTGTTCAATACTCCATCAGTTGCACCATTTATATAGTAAGTGTCTTATCAATTTTATTAATTAACTTTTACATGTATTGTTTGCATTAATTTTCATTTAAAAATTGAGATTTTTTATTTACAGGAAACTCATTAATGAGCTAAAAGAAGTGATGTACCATGTGACTAATTATCAAATCCAACAATCTCTTTATGCTTCATTTCATGATTGGTTCAAGGATTTTGTACGTATAAAGTGATTTTTAGTATGAGTGAAGTATTATAATAATTTCCTTCTGTAGAAATCATTATTGAATTCTATGAATTATGTAGGTTCATAAGTTGAGGGAGTTAGGTGACCCGACGATAAGTGAAGAATTTATCCAAATAGCTAAGGGTCTATCTATAATAGCTCCTCATTATAAATATATAGCTGATAACAGATTTTGATTTTGCATTAATGATGTTGATAAAAATGAGCAACACAAAAAAATGGCATGAATTGTCCATTCATCGATTCTAGTTATTACTATGGTCAATTGACAGATATCATTGAAGTTTTATACGCACACGGTTTGAAGTACATATTTTTAAAGTGTAATTGGGTTGATCCAGTGTGTGGAAGTTAAGTCAATCAATATCAATTTACAATGATTAATTTTAACTATATGTTATACATAAATGAATGAGTTTATAATGAACATTTTATTTTGACATCACAAGTGGAACAAGTATTCTTCATTACATTGCCTTCAGATCCTAGTTGGCAAGTTGTTGTGAAAATGTCCTGGCGAGGAGTGTTTCTCTTAGAACAAGATGAACATGAGACTGATCCTTTTGTTGCCCAACAGCTGGATCAACATACCATAGTTCAATGTAAAGAATATATTTATTAGGTTAGAGTGTTCGTTGAAGGAGAAAAGATCAATTTTCAGGTTTAATAAAAGGTGTATAATTGTTTTCCTTCCAAACCACGGAAAGCCCCCCCCCACCACTACGAACAACCCCCCCACCCCGGACATCTCCTCCATGCCCTCGGCATCACCCACCCCCCGTACATCCCCCACCCTGGACAGAACCCCCTCATCCACGAACAATCCCCACCCCAAACAGCCCTCCCGGACAACCCCCCACCCCAAACAACCCCCTCACCCCGGACAGCCCCCACCTCGGACAGCCCCTAATCCCCGGACAACCCCACTCACCTCGTACATCCCCACTCCCCCCACCATAGGATATCCCCCCACCCCCTGGACAACCCCCACCCCCCGGACTCCCCAACCTTGGACAACCCCCACCACCGGGACAACCCCCCCCCCCCATCCCAGACAACCCCCACCTCCCAGACACCCCCCAGACATCCCCCCTCACCCTCGACAAACCCCGCTCTCCCCCGACAGCCCCCACCCCCCGAACAGCCCCCCAACACCTCGGACATCCCCCCTCCTAGACATCCCCCCTCACCCTCAGGCAACTCTCCACCCCTGGACAGCCCCCACCCCACCTCGGACAGCCTCCCCTCCCTCCCCCCCAGATAGCCCCCACCTCGGACAGCCCCCACCCTAGACAACCCCCACCCTTGGACACCCCCACCCTAGAACCCCCCCCACCCCCATAAAGCCTCCACCCCAGACATCCCCACAACACCCCCTCTAAATACAAGCATTTTTTACATAATTTTATTTCTGTTTTGTTAATTTTTTGATTTTTTAAAATCCATTTACAACGAATTATTCTATCCCTTATTGTTTGATTGAATACTGTACAAGTTTGATTTTTTTAAAACAATCCAATTTATCTTTTTGACATTGTGGATTTTTCCCTTATTAATGTTTCACATGATCCCATGCATTTTAGGGGAATATGAAGTAGATCGACAACATCCATTTGAGTTATCAATGTCTCCGGGTCGAGGAATGTTTGAATGTAATTGTTTATGATTTTTTATGCAATTTCTAAACACCACCACACAAACACCCAAACACACACACACACACATATATATGCATATCTGTCAAATTCTGTATAATTTTTTTTCAACAGGATCGAACTCGACTGCTTCTTCCTCTCACAAGAGAGGCCCTGGTCATGGCATTTTATCGTGGAATTCTGACACAATCTATGATGTTTCATTTAAAGATAGATTTCATCCTCTAGGACTGACTGCCCCTGCATTTATTCATCAGTTGGGTCATATCATACATGACCCACATTGATTTCCATTTTCCACACGTGACTGGGCTTTTATCCCTCAGGATACATTAGATCGGCTTTGGAGGAAAGTTCAGGTAAGAAGACCAATTTAGTTTCTTCCCTATGTTTAAAAAAATACCAACATGTATGATTTTTTTTCTTAAATATAATAATCTGAAATTGTTCCCTGATGAGTTTTGGCCTGTGTGTATTAGAAAATTTTGTAATATGTTGAAATATTATAAAGGCAAAGTCAATAGGGAGAACTGGGCGCCAAATATGGGTGCCGCAGACATTCTGGAAATGGACCCAAGAGGTGTTCTCCAATATCAGTGGCATGATTTAGTTTCATATTGGTCTAATAAGGCCACCGCGGTTAGTATATTTATTTTGGTATATATATTCTCAAGAATTTGTGACATTATATTTTCTTTAAATTTGAATTAATTGTATATAAGAGGTGTCAGCACGCCATTCCAAGAATCGAACGTTGCAGGGACCACCTCACAGGCTCAGAACTCATCACATGTTTCAGACCCGACAAGAGGTATTTATTATTCGTTTTTTATTATTTATTATGGTTTTGTGTTATATTATTTTATTTTATTGGTATACAGTTATAAGATCAAGGTGCACCAACCTAAAAAATGACGGCGTGGATGAGGATTTGTGATCGAAAAGATCCTGAGGCTGCAAATCTTATAGTAAGTTCTTGTACTCATTACCAATACATACATGCATCTGTATATAAACATATATACGTATATATATTTAAATATTACACAGGATCAATTTTAAGCTGAGTTAGAACTGCTACCAGAGAATCAACGACAACTTCCCATGCGAAGGGATGAGATATTCCATCGCATTATTGGTCATAATGGACATGGATATAGTTTGACCAATGTAACGGGGATTCCGCATTCTGTACTATCACATGCTGAGGTTGTATGTCTTGTTTTTGTTAAGATGACACAAAAACTTTCAGATTTCGAGGCATGGTTGCATGCTTTCGAGGAGTTAAATGCGCAATTGATCATTGTGGTTAGAACACTACAAGAATATGTGTGTCTGGGTACTAGTGTTGGAGATCATACGACATATATTTAAACTGAATTTATTTATTTACTTTATATTTTTATTGTTACTAAATATTTAGAATTTTTATTTGTTATAGGTCCTTGGCACAACAGATAGAGGTTTCATTCATGACCGTGCATGACCCATCATATTCACAAGATGTGTTTCTTTTATATTTATTATTGAATTAATGTTATATATTGATTTAGACTTTAAATGTAAATTTTTTTGAGGGGGGGAGGGCTATCTAGGTGTGAGGGGGGTTGTCTAGGGGGTGGCCAAGGTATCTGGGGATAAGGTGCGCTATTCGGGTGGTGGCAGGGATGTCCGGTGTTGGGGGGGGGGGGTTGTCCGGGGTGATGCAACATATTCACCCACCCCTTGTTATCATATGATTTAATGGCATTCTGAGATCATTCGGCCGGTTTTGACCACCCCACGCATGCTTTTCAAGTGCGCCAAAAACCTAAAAAACACATATTCAGTCGTTCCATGTAAACCACATGTCCGAATGATGTTCTATATCCTCTTACACATCATGAATAATAATTAGGGTGTTCTCGTGTGATTTCAAGTCATGTCGATGTCGTTCGGTATGCATTTGACCATTAAACGCATGTTTTGGCCATTTACGACACACAAAGTGCGTTTTTGGTCACCGCGGTCACATGACATCTCTGACTGATAGTCGTCTGCCCGAACATTTCACAATTTACCCACCCTTTTTTGTTGTCCGATTTCATGACAATTCGAGGTCATTTGACCAGTTTTGACCACCCCACACACGCTTTTCAAGCGCATCAAACACCTAAAAGACTCATATTTAGTCGTGCCACGCAAACCGTGCATCTGAATGTCATTCCCTCTCCTCATAAACCTCACCAATAAAAATTGGGGTGTTTTCTTATGATTTCAAGTCATGGTGATGTCGTTGGGTATGAATTTGACCGTTAAACACATGTTTTGGCCATTTTTGACATGCATAGTGCGTTTTCGGTCACCGTGGTTACATGACACCTCTGATTGACATTTCGTCTACCCCACCATTTTAAAATTCACCCACCCTTTGTTGTTGTCCGATTTCATGACATTCTGGTGTCGTTCGACTGGTTTTCACCACCCCACGCACGCTTTTCAAGCGTGCCAAACACCTAAAAAACACATATTCAGCCGTGCCGTGCAAACTACACATTTGAATTATGTTTCGTCTCCTCATACACCTCACAAATAATAATTAGGGTGTTTTTGAGTGATTTCAAGTCATGATGATGTCATTCAGTATGAATTTGACCATTAAACACATATTTTGGCCATTTATGACATGAAGAGTGTGTTTTCAGTCACCGCGGTCACATGACACCTCCGATTGATGTGTTGTCTACCCGACCATTTCCAAATTTACCCACCCTTTGTTTTCGTCTGATTTAATTGAATTCCAAGGTTGTTAGGCCATTTTTTACCACCCCACGAACACTTTTCAAGCGGTCCAAACACCTAAAAAACACATATTCAACTTTCCTGTGCAAACCGCAGGTCCGAATGACGTTTTTTCACCACGTACACGTCATTAATAATAATTAGGGTGTTATACTATGATTTCACGTCATGATGATATCATTCGATATGCATTTTACCAGTAAATGCATGTTTTGGCCATTTACGACATGCAGAGTTCATTTTCGGTCATTGCGGTCAAACGACACATCTGATTGACATGTCGTCTACCCGACCATTTCACAATTCACCCACCCTTTGTTATCGTATGATTTCAAGGAATTATGATGTCATTCAGCCAATTTTGACCACCCCACACACACTTTTCAAGCACGCCAAACACCTAAAAAACACATATTCTGCCATTCCATGGAAACCACAAATCTAAATGACGTTCTTTCTCCTCTTACACCTCACGAATAATATTTAGGGTGTTCTCATATGATTTCAAGTCATGTCAATGTCGTTCGGTATGCATTTTACTATGAAACACATGTTTTGGCCATTTACAACACGTTGAGTGCTTTTATCTTACCGCGGTCACATGACACCTCCAATTGACGTGCCATTTACCCAACCATTTCAAAATCACCCACCCTTTTTTGTCATCCGATTTCAAGGCATTCTGAGGTCATTTGACCTATTTTTACCACCCCACGCACACTTTTCAAGCATGTCAAACACCTAAAAAACACATATTCAGACGTGTCACGCAGACCACGTATTCGAATGATGTTATGTCTCCTCGTACACCTCACAAATAATAATTAGGGTATTCTTGTGTGATTTCAAGTCATGTCGATGTCGTTCGATATGCATTAGACCGTTAAACGCATGTTTTGGCCATTTACGACATGTGGAGTGCATTTTGGGTCACCACAGTCACACGACACCTCTGATTAAAGTGTCGTCTACCCGACCATTTCAACATTCACCCACCGTTTGTTGTCATCCAATTTAATGGCATTTTGAGGTCGTTTGGCCAGTTTTGAGCACCTCATCCATGCTTTTCAAATATGTCAAACACATAAAAAACACATATTCAGTCGTTCTGTGAAAACCGTGCGTTCGAATGATGTTCCATCTCCTCGTACACATCACCAATAATAATTAGGGTGTTTTAATATTATTTGAAGTCATGCTGATGTCATTTGGCATGAATTTTACCGTTAAATGCATGTTTTAGCCATTTATGACACAAGGAGTGCATTTTCGGTCACCGCGGTCAGACGACACCTCCGATTGACGTGTCGTCTGCCTGAATATTTCACAATTCACCCACCATTTTTTATTGTCTGATTTCATGATATTATGAGATCGTTCAGCCTGTTTCGACCACCCGACACATGCTTTCAAGCGCGCCAAACACCTAAAAACACTTATTTATCCATGTCGTGCAAACCGCACTTCAGAATGACATTCCGTCTCCTCGCACACATCACGAATAATAGTTAGGGTGTTCTCATGTAATTTCAAGTAATAACGATGTTGTGTTGTATGCATTTGACTATTAAACACATGTTTTGGCCATTTACGACATGCAGATTGCGCTTTCGGTCACTGTGGTCACACAACACCTTTGATTGAGGTGTCATCAACACAACTATTTCATAATTCATCCACTCTTTGTTATCATTTGATTTCATCGAATTTCGAGGATGTTCGACCGGTTTTGACCACCCCACACACACTTTCCAAGCGTGCCAAACACCTAAAAAACAAATATTCAGCCGTTCCGCGCAAGCCGGGTGTCCGAATGATGTGACGTCTCCTAATACACATCACGAATAATAATTAAGGAGTTCTTGTGTGATTTCAATTCATGCTGATGTCATTCGTTATGCATTTGACCGTTAAATGCATGTTTTGGACATTTACGACCCGCAGAGTATGTTTTCGGTCACCGTGGTCACACGACACCTCTGATTGACGTGTCGTCTACCCGACAGTTTCACAATTCACCCACCCTTTGTTTTTGTCTGATTTCATGACATTCTGAGGTCGTTCGGCTAGTTTTGACCACCCCCACACACTTTTCAAGTGTGTTAAACACCTAAAAACACATATTCATCCGTGCCGTGCAAAACGCATGTCCAAATTACATGTCATCTCCTCGTACACCTCACCAATAATAATTAAGATGTTTTTCTCTGTTTTCAAGTAATGTTGATGTCGTTCGTTATGCATTTGACCGTTAAACGCATGTTTTGGCCATTTACGACGCGTGGAGTGCATTTTCGGTCACCGTGGTCACACGACACCTCTGATTGATGTGATATCTACTGACCGTTTCTCAATTCACTCACCCTTTTTTTGCCCGATTTCATGGAATTCCGAGGTCGTTCGGCCAATTTTGACCGCCCCACGAATGCTTTTCGAGCGCGCCAAACACCTAAAAAACACATATTCAGCCATTCCATGAAAACCGAGTGTCTAAATGATGTTATGTCTCCCCGTACATCTCACGAATAATAATTAGTGTGTTTTTGTGTGATTTCTAGACATACTGATGTCGTTCAGTTTGCATTTTACTGTTAAACATATGTTTTGTCCATTTACGACATGCAGAGTGCATTTTTGGTCACCGCGGTCAGACGACACCTTTGATTGATGTTTCGTCTTCCAGACCATTTGAAAATTCATCCACCATTTTTTTTTCGTCCGATTTCATGGAATTCTGAGGTAGTTCGGACGATTTTGACCACTGGACACAGGCTTTTCAAGCGTGCCAAACACCTAAAAACACATATTCAACCGTGCCGTGCAAACGGTGTGTCCGAATGACATTGTGTATTCTATTATATCTCATGAATAATAATTAATGTGTTCTCGTGTGATTTCAAGTCATGCTGATGTCATTCGGTATGTATTTGACCGTTCAACGCATGTTTTGGCCATTTATGATACGCGGAGTGCGTTTTCATTCACCACAGTCACATGACAACTCCGATTGACATGTCGTATTCTCGAACATTTTATAATTCACCCACCCATTGTTTTTGTCGGATATCATGGTATTCTGAGGTCATTCGACCTGTTATGACCACCCCACGCATAGTTTTCAATAATTCCAAACACCTAAAAAATACATATTCAGTTTTGCCATGCAAACCACGTGTCCAAATGACGTGATGCCTCCTCTTACACCTCAAGAAAAATAATTATGGTGTTCCCATGTGATTTAAAGTCATTATGATGTCATTCGGTATGCATTTTACCATTAAACACATGTTTTGGACATTTACAACATGCAGATGGTTTTTTAGTCACCGCGGTCACACAACACCTTTGATTGAAATTCCATTTTCCCGACCATTTCAAAACTCACCCACCCTTTATTGTCATCTGATTTCATGGCATTCCAAGGTCATTCGACTGGTTTTGACCACCCCACACATGCTTTTCAAGTGCACCAAACACTTAAAAAACACATATCCATCCATATCGTGCAAATTGCACATCCAAATGACGTTATGTATCCTTTTAAACCTCACCAATAATAATTAGGGTGTTCTCGTATGATTTCAAGTCATGCCGATGACGTTCTGTATGCATTTGACCGTTAAACGCATGTTTTGGCCATTAATGACACACAGAGTGCGTTTTTGGTCACAGTAGTCACAAAACACCTCTGATTGACATTTCTTCTTCCAAAACATTTCAAAATTCACCCACCCTTTGTTGTCATCCAATTTCATGGAATTCTGAGGACGTTCAGCGTGTTTTGACCAGACCACACACACTTTTCAAACGCGCTAAACACCTAAAAAACACATATTCAGCCGTGTCGTACAAACCATGCATCTGAATGATGTACCATCACCTTTTACACATCAAAAATAATAATTAGGGTGTTCTAATGTGATTTCAATTCATGCTGATGTCATTCATTATTAATTTGACCATTAAAAGCATGTTTTGTCCATTTACGGCACACAAAGTGCGTTTTTGGTTACCGCGATCACATGACACCTCCGATTGACGTGCCTTCTTCCCGAATATTAGAAAATTAACCTAACCTTTTTTTGTCTAATTTCATGGCATTATGAGATCGTTCGGTCATTTTTGACCACCCTACACATGCTTGTCAAGCGCACTAAACACCTAAAACACATATTCAGCCCTGTTGTGAAAACTACACATCCTAATGACGTTCTGTTTCCTTGTACACCTCACCAATAATAATTAGGGTATTCTCGTGTGATTTCAAGTCATTCATATTTCGTTTTATAAGAATTTGACCATTAAATGCATGTTTTTTCCATTTACAACACGCAGAGTGCGTTTTCGGTCACTGCGGTCACACGACACCTCTGATTGACGTACCATCTACCCAAACATTTTACAATTCACCCAAAATTTTTTTTTCGTCTGATTTCATGGCATTTTGAGGTCGTTTGGATGGTTTTGACCACCCCATGCATGTTTTTCAAGAGCGCCAAACACCTAAAAACCCCATATTCATCTGTGCTGAACAAACCATGAATCTGAATGATGTGTCATCTCCTCATGGGGGGGGGGGGGTGTAACGCCCCGACCCCAGCTACCCAGGGTCGGTGCATTAATTCGTAACATTGGCATGATCACAAAAGATCAAGTCTCGAAAGACCGATTAGTTTAGTAGCCTTGGAAACACTAGATACATTCATAAGTCTTACATTACATCATAAAGTGAAAAACTAATAACAAAGTCTTCATAGTCCACACTCATATCCTCTTCTGACAATCCCTGCAATTCATTCATAAAATAATTCTTCACATCCTGGAAAATATTAAAACATTGAAAGGGGTGAGCTCAGATGCTCAGTAAGGATAACAATAATGCGGAAGCTTTCATAAATAAACATTAACATTTAAGGCAATGTATAACTAAAACAAAAGCCTTATTGAACTTGAACTTCAACATAATATGGCAAAAGTAAAATGAGATAATTCCATTCACTTCTTCACATGGATATTATACTGGTCGAATAATCACATGCAATAACAATAACCACTTTCATAATGATGGAATGCATAATGCCAAACTATCATAACCACGTAGCCAAGGCCTCGTGCCAAGACCACAAATAAGATTTTGTCAAGGCCTCGTGCCAAGACACTAGTTTGTCTCATGAGACCTGCAGATGCATCGAGGAGCTATAGCGGGCTCCACCCATCACTTATTAAGTCCAATGCATTCCTCATATGAATAAGTTTAAACATATCATAAACCATAACATAATCGTATCACATAAAAAATGCATAAAGGAAACATAACATTTCCACATTTCAATCACAAGATATAAATACAACACATTGATATAATAAAAACGCTTTCAAAACCATTTTCAATACCAAAATAAAAGAAAGTTAAAACTTTGTATTTATTTTCCATTAAAAAAATGATGGCTTGTAGAGGAAGCCGAAACTCAAATAATGGTCACGGCGGCGGAGAAGTCGTTGTCGCCGCATAAGTACAGAAAGAAAAACATTCCCTTTTTGTCGTTTAGTAAAACGCTTCGTATAAAAAAGATTCCTTTTGAATAAACGTAAAAGTCAAAGGGGTTTATACACCGTATACAAGAAATTTGTGTATAAAACAAAATATGCCTTAATGAATGGAGATTGAGACGAAGTCCTTACAAAGATAAATTTTAAAATAAAATAGATCTATTATGTGTATTCACTATATGTACACATAAAGAAAGTATAAATACAATATAAAACATAATAATATCATGACATAATTTGAAAGTAGGAGATTAACCCAAAGAAAGGATATTGGGTTAAGAAATTCCCTTACCTCGTGTCTGACTTGACTCAACCGTTATTTAACCTCCTGAATAATAAACTAGAGTTAATATCTACCTTATTAAGAACCATTTTCAATTTCATTATCCTTTTTATATCACTTATTACAATGTTATGAACGTTATGTAATTATTTAAGTTAATAACGGTCGTTTTGTCGATCTTTGGTACTTGTGTCAACAATAACCTTCTTATAATTACAAGTTGTTCATGTGGTGAAATATCCATTATATCCAGAATTATATTCATGATGTAGATATCATATATATCATATATATCCAGTATATACATTAATTTATAATATTACGTAACATTTAGAGGTAAGAAATGAAATGCACCGTTCATGGAGACGGTAAGCCGTACGTACGCATGAACGCTACTTTCATTTCAATTTCATATTTAATGGAACAAAATCATAATGATATAAATGTATAATATAATTCCAGTATAATATAGTGTATAATACCATTTACTCCATCCTTTATACATCCCACATATGGCATTAACAATTCAAATCACTTTGAGGGGGCGGTAGTCCGCACTTCCTAAAATGAAATTATCGCGTTTTACCCATAATGGAAATCATAAAGTATGCCATAAATGAGAAATACAGAAGCATAAGTAAAACATAAACATATTATATATCATATATAAAAATAGTGACATCTTAATGGCCACCTTTGAAGGTGTTATATGAGTGTTGAACAATCATCGTTTCGTGAGGCAGAAATTCGCCATCCATAGAAACCGTATGTTCTTTAACCATTAGATGTAGGTGTGTGTAAGTGTAGCTCGGATCCTTCTTATAACAACATAATAGTATATTGAGGATACTGGTGTTGTTACAAAAGAAATGAATAAAAAGAGTTTAGGGGGTTGGAGAAGAAAAAATAAAACAAAACAACATTAGAGAAGACATTACCTCAAAATCGGGTAACTCTTTTTGATTTGAGCCAAAGGCTTCCTTGGGAAGAGTTCTGACCAAAGTGAGTCTTCTAGGAGTAAGAGGGGGAAGTTGGGAGAGTATTTGGGCAGAGTTTGGCCGAGCCAAATGGCTTGAAAGTGTAAATGAGGTGGGAGAGGTGGGGGCCTTTTATAAGTGGAGAGGAGGGGCACTTTTGGAAAGATTGAAATGTTACATTATTACACAATGCTTTTCGGATTCTAAAGGTCCCACACTTATATAATTCGAGGCTAAGGTGATAAGGTTTCGAAATCTCCTCATCCAATAGGCTTTGGACAAGTGTAAGCCTTGGATTTTGCATTATCTTCTCATTTTATTTAAATCGTTAAATAATGAGGTCATCACTGCATCATAATGATGTCATAAATAAATAACTTTATTTGATGTCTAAAAATTATAAAAAAATACTATTATGTAGAAAATCTTTTTATCTTTCTAATGAATATTTATAGTCAAAATTTGGACTTGTGTAACCCCACTAAAAAACTGTTTTAGTAAGACAACTCATGTTTGTGTTAATTTACTTTTAACATTAAATAAATATATATTAATGTCATTTTCCAACTAAAGTGGCTCCATGGGGTCCCCAAGTTGACCCATGGGTTGTCTTGGTCGGCCATGACTCATCCAATCGTAGTAGGACAAGTGTCATGCTCATCTCATATTATTAAAACATTATTTGTACCTTAAACTACACTAATTACCTCTAATCGCGATTAAGAACTTAAAAGTTACTATTCACCAAAAATTTATTTTAATCTCATTGAACCACATTTTACTTCTTAATGACAACCATGTATGTCAGATTTTTGAAAATCAAATCACAGAAGTGGTAATATTTCATTTAAATGAAAAATCAGTTATTTAACTACCACTTAGTGGTTTCACTATTCATCAAAAATTGAAGTTTTTCAGAACAAAGCCAAAATTTCACCCTAAGATATAATTGATATTCCGAATTCAAAAATGATGTCTATTTTAAAAAATTCCAAACATATAAGTTGCAGTAATTAATTTTATAATTAATTCCCGCTGTTACGACAAATAGCGTGTTTTTAAGAAACAATTTATATCAAAAGATTGGCAATTGTTTATGTCCAATTTCAATGTTAAATTAATTCTAATGACCACCATTGGATAAAATGGTAAAAATATATTATAATTATACCTTAAAACCACTAAATAGTATAACTTATCACTATAAATTATTTTGATTAAAAAAGTTGTTTTAAGTATTTTTCACTATTCATAAAAAATTAGAAGTTCTCAGAAAAATACCAAAAATTCAACATAGGCTAATTTCGATATTACGAATACAAAAATGAAGTCCATTTTGAAATATAAGATTTCTATAATTTTAAAAAGTGATTATTACTATTCATAACGGCTACTTTGATTAGTCACGGTGTTTTAGAACTCGAACTTGCGTACAATGCAAGCTATTGCATTATTGAAAGAGAGGAGTATCGTGGAAGCTCGGGGTGTTACATTCTCCCCTCCTTCAATAAATTGCATCCTCGCAATTTGATATTTTTCTTTGAAAATAAAAGGTTGAAAAGAGAAAATACCTTTGAGGAAAACCCACATCGGAAATAAGGTTAATAAATATATAACATTAAAAGAAAGCAGGATAAGTACAAAGGTCACCCGATATAGCCCATTCTAGGATTATATGAAAATATGGATATGGAAGAAAAACAAACCATCAAGGTATGATGGAGAGTTATAGAAAACAAGATTCGGAGAAAGTTTAACCACAAGAAAATCACAATCTTGTGATTGGTTAAACGGTCATTGAATCCCCAGTTGGAAAAGTTAACCGACAACATTTTTGTTTTAAGTTACCTTTTATAATGTTGAGGAATTTATTTAGGAGATTTACTAAGAACGTAAGGGAATATACATGCTTGTTATGTATACTTTCATTCGTTAATAAATTTTTACCACAAACCCAACTTTTACTCCAAATGGTAACGCAACTCAAAAATATTCTATTTATCCTAATTGTATAAGGTTCTAAATGTTAACACATACCATTTAGATTAGTAAAACTATTTTGTTATAACCAGGGACTTCCTGTAGGCTAGTGGTAGGAAATAAAGGCTTGTCGCACTATGGTTGTGGGTTCGATTCCTGCAGCTTTGTCTGACGCGATGGGTTATTCCCCACCCTGCAGGTTGTCCTTTTCCTAAAACTATAGTATTATAATATTCCAAAAATATTCTTCAGAAATTCTTTATCCTTAAACAATACTATCCATGGTTCAACTTAATCCATTCCAACCTTAATAGTTATCCAAAATACCTCCGTCCAGACTTTCTCTAAAAGGTCTCTAAATTACAAAATCATTTGTAACATCAGATTCACCAAACAAGGAAAAGTTTCTCTTATTGTCACATACTAAAAATATGATTACCTTAATAATATTAAAACCTTACTGAAATCAACAAGTACTGCAGTACAATCCTTATATATATATCACATTATTCTAATAACCAGAATATAATCCATGAGTCCAAAAGCACCAATACATTAGTTATTCTGCTTCAACTATAGTAACAGCATAAGATTGTCCTTGATCCCTTGGCCTTTTCTGAGGTAAGTTTCCCTGACGCTTAGGACATTCATTTGAATAATGACCCATTTCTCTACAATTATAGCATTCAACTTTGATAGACTCTTTCTTTCCCTTGCAATCACGAGCCTGGTGACCCTTTTCTCCACATTTATAACAAACTCCCATTCCTTTTAGGAAAGTACCAGGGTGATTCTTCCCACAATTATCACATAATGGAAAATCCTTCTTTCCCTTTTTCCCTTTATCTGTCTCTTGTTCCACCGTTCTCTTCTTCTCTTGCTTTACTTTGTTGTCATAAGACTTAGATAATTCCTTTTCTGTCTTGATAGCACACGAGACAATATCTTCGTATGATGAGAAGGATTGTGATACTAAAGCTCGACGGAGAAATGGTTTTAACCCATCAAAGAAACGATCAATCTTACTACTTGGGTTACGTATATAATCAGCAGCATGTCTCGCTAACCTTGTAAAGTTAGCCTCATACTTTGCGACATTCTCATCCTCCTTCTCCCTCAAACTCAGAAATTGCCTTTCCATATCTGCTCGATGGTCACGAGGAAAATATTTTTCTAAAAACATATCTTTGAACTCCCTCCATTCCATATTCGATACTTCATCATCTTCCTTTGTGTTTTGAATCAGCGACCACCACTGATCGGCATCTCCAGTGAGGCGGTAAACTGCCATGACAACCTTCTCCCTTTCGCTACTCCCCAAGGCATGGAATATTTTCTCTAAGGAGTTTATCCATTGCTCAGCTACTAACGGATTTTTACCCCCATTGAAGGTTGGTGGTTGTTGCCTCATGAAACGGTCTAGCATTGATCCTCCACGTTGCGGATCAGGGTGCTCCATACGGGTAAGGTTATTATTCATAACCTGAGTAAGTTGTCCCAGTATGGTGATTAGCTGATCGGAACCGGTTGCATCACCATCCCCACTATAATTATCTTGAGCAGGAGGGAAATCCCTACATGGAGTGCGTGCATTGATACGGTTTCCATTTCTTCTACTAGGCGCCATTTCTAAATAATGGCATAAACTAGATCAGTTTATGAATCAAAATACATAATCCCATACTTATAAAACACTTAACATAAATTGAACTATTTATGGATATAATCCATAATCATAAAAAGAAATGTTTCCTTTGAGGAAGTATATACTCATAAACCCTTCATAATGATTTGTAGAGAAAATGAGAGTTATCCTAAGCATATCCCCCGGGAGTGTCGTAACCAAGAGTGCAGCAAGGCCCGTTGTCGTGCACCAGTTCCCGTTCGAGTCTAGCTAAAAGCGGTGTTTTCGGGTTTTACCCCTAGGTACATCTGTGCCAGAGCTGCCTCTACTTGCTCGTATCCAGACAGGGATGTATTTCTTAGAAAACTCATAACATCTCTATAATACCAAAATCCTAGGAAGTTCTTCTATACTAATCCTCAAAGTCTATCTTTGGGCTATGTGCTCTAATCAGAGTTTATCTAAATCTAGCTTCCAAGGTTAGTACTAAACTGCCTCTGATACCAACTGTAACGCCCCGACCCCAGCTACCCAGGGTCGGTGCATTACTTCGTAACATTGGCATGATCACAAAAGATCAAGTCTCGAAAGACCGATTAGTTTAGTAGCCTTGGAAACACTAGATACATTCATAAGTCTTACATTACATCATAAAGTGAAAAACTAATAACAAAGTCTTCATAGTCCACACTCATATCCTCTTCTGACTATCCCTGCAAGTCATTCATAAAATACTTCTTCACATCCTGGAAAATATTAAAACATTGAAAGGGGTGAGCTCAGATGCTCAGTAAGGATAACAATAATGCGGAAGCTTTCATAAATAAACATTAACATTTAAGGCAATGTATAACTAAAACAAAAGCCTTATTGAACTTGAACTTCAACATAATATGGAAAAAGTAAAATGAGATAATGCCATTCACTTCTTCACATTGATATTCTACTGGTCGAATAATCACATGCAATAACAATAACCACTTTCATAATGATGGAATGCATAATGACAGACTATCATAACCACGTAGCCAAGGCCTCGTGCCAAGACCACAAATAAGATTTTGTCAAGGCCTCGTGCCAAGACACTAGTTTGTCTCATGAGACCTGCCGATGCATCGAGGAGCTATAGCGGGCTCCACCCGTCACTTATTAAGTCCAATGCATTCCTCATATGAATAGGTTTAAACATATCATAAACCATAACATAATCGTATCACATAAAAAATGCATAAAGGAAACATAACATTTCCACATTTCAATCACAAGATATAAATACAACACATTGATATAATAAAAACGCTTTCAAAACCATTTTCAATACCAAAATAAAAGAAAGTTAAAACTTTGTATTTATTTTCCATTAAAAAAATGATGGCTTGTAGAGGAAGCCGAAACTCAAATAATGGTCACGGCGGCGGAGAAGTCGTTGTCGCCGCATAAGTACGGAAAGAAAAACATTCCCTTTTTGTCGTTTAGTAAAACACTTCGTATAAAAAATATTCCTTTTGAATAAACGTAAAAGTCAAAGGGGTTTATACACCGTATACAAGAAATTTGTGTATAAAACAAAATATGCCTTAATGAATGGAGATTGAGACGAAGTCCTTACAAAGATAAATTTTAAAATAAAATAGATCTATTATGTGTATTCACTATATGTACACATAAAGAAAGTATAAATACAATATACAACATAATAATATCATGACATAATTTGAAAGTAGGAGATTAACCCAAAGAAAGGATATTGGGTTAAGAAATTCCCTTACCTCGTGTCTGACTTGACTCAACCGTTCTTTAACCTCATGAATAATAAACTAGAGTTAATATCTACCTTATTAAGAACCATTTTAAATTTCATTATCCTTTTTATATCACTTATTACAATGTTATGAACGTTATGTAATTATTTAAGTTAATAACGGTCGTTTTGTCGATCTTTGGTACTTGTGTCAACAATAACCTTCTTATAATTACAAGTTGTTCATGTGGTGAAATATCCATTATATCCAGAATTATATTCATGATGTAGATATCATATATATCATATATATCCAGTATATACATTAATTTATAATATTACATAACATTTAGAGGTAAGAAATGAAATGCACCGTTCATGGAGACGGTAAGCCGTACGTACGCATGAACGCTACTTTCATTTCAATTTCATATTTAATGGAACAAAATCATAATGATATAAATGTATAATATAATTCCAGTATAATATAGTGTATAATACCATTTACTCCATCCTTTATACATCCCACATATGACATTAACGATTCAAATCACTTTGAGGGGGCGGTAGTCCGCACTTCCTAAAATGAAATTATCGCGTTTTACCCATAATGGAAATCATAAAGTATGACACAAATGAGAAATACAGAAGCATAAGTAAAACATAAACATATTATATATCATATATAAAAATAGTGACATCTTAATGGCCACCTTTGAAGGTGTTATATGAGTGTTGAACAATCATCGTTTCGTGAGGCAGAAATTCGCCATCCACAGAAACCGTATGTTCTTTAACCATTAGATGTAGGTGTGTGTAAGTGTAGCTCGAATCCTTCTTATAACAACATCCTAGTATATTGATGATACTGGTGTTGTTACAAAATAAATGAATAAAAAGAGTTTAGGGGGTTGGAGAAGAAAAAATAAAACAAAACAACATTAGAGAAGACATTACCTCAAAATCGGGTAACTCTTTTTGATTTGAGCCAAAGGATTCCTTGGGAAGAGTTCTGACCAAAGTGAGGCTTCTAGGAGTAATAGGGGGAAGTTGGGAGAGTATTTGGTCAGAGGTTGGCCGAGCAAAATGGCTTGAAAGTGTAAATGAGGTGGGAGAGGTGGGGGCCTTTTATAAGTGGAGAGGAGGGGCACTTTTGGAAAGATTGAAATGTTACATTATTTCACAATGCTTTTCGGATTCTAAAGGTCCCACACTTATATAATTCGAGGCTAAGGTGATAAGGTTTCGAAATATCCTCATCCAATAGGCTTTTGACAAGTGTAAGCCTTGGATTTTGCATTATCTTCTCATTTTATTTAAATCGTTAAATAATGAGGTCATCGCTGCATCATAATGATGTCATAAATAAATTAATTTATTTGATGTCTAAAAATTCTAAAAAAATACTATGATGTATAAAATCTTTTTAGCTTTCTAATGAATATTTATAGTCAAAATTTGGACTTGTGTAACCCCACTAAAAAACTGTTTTAGTAAGACAACTCATGTTTGTGTTAATTTACTTTTAACATTAAATAAATATATATTAATGTCATTTTCCAACTAAAGTGGCTCCATGGGGTCCCCAAGTTGACCCATGGGTTGTCTTGGTCGGCCATGAATCATCCAATCAGAGTAGGACAAGTGTCATGCTCATCTCATATTATTAAAACATTATTTGTACCTTAAACTACACTAATTACCTCTAATCGCGATTAAGAACTTAAAAGTTACTATTCACCAAAAATTTATTTTAATCTCATTGAACCACATTTTACTTCTTAATGACAACCATGTATGTCGGATTTTTGAAAATCAAATCACAGAATTGGTAATATTTCATTTAAATGAAAAATCAGTTATTTAACTACCACTTAGTGGTTTCACTATTCATCAAAAATTGAAGTTTTTCAGAACAAAGCCAAAATTTCACCCTAAGCTATAATTGATATTCCGAATTCAAAAATGATGTCTATTTTACAAAATTCCAAACATATATGTTGCATTAATTAATTTTATAATTAATTCCCGCTGTTACGACAAATAGCGTGTTTTTAAGAAACAATTTATATCAAAAGATTGGCAATTGTTTATGTCCAATTTCAATGTTAAATTAATTCTAATGACCACCATTGGATAAAATGGTAAAAATATATTCTAATTATAACTTAAAACCACTAAATAGTATAACTTATCACTATAAATTATTTTTATTAAAAAAGTTGTTTTAAGTATTTTTCACTATTCATAAAAAATTAGAAGTTCTCAGAAAAATACCAAAAATTCAACATAGGCTAATTTCGATATTACGAATACAAAAATGAAGTCCATTTTGAAATATAAGATTTCTATAATTTTAAAAAGTGGTTATTACTATTCATAACGGCTACTTTGATTAGTCACGGTGTTTTAGAACTCGAACTTGCGTACAATGCAAGCTATTGCATTATTGAAAGAGAGGAGTATCGTGGAAGCTCGGGGTGTTACAGAGGGGGCTGTCAGGGGGTGGGGGTGTCTAAGGGTGAGGGGGTTTCTTGGGGTGAGGGGTATTTCTAGGGTGAGGGGGGATGTCCGGGGGGTGGGGTGTGGTCCGGGGGTGGCTGTCCGGGGGGTGGGGGTGGGTGGGGGGTGTGGCTGTCCGAGGTGGGTGGGGGTGGGAGGGGGGGTTGTTCAGGAGGGGGGATAACATGCTAACTCCACCCTAACACCCTACTAGCATATTATTGTAACGCCGTAATGACCAATTTAAATGGTCTAATGGCATATTATCTTGTTGATCTAATGGCCAATTGACCAAATTCCCAAATTCCCTAATGACCCAATTTTATTAATATATATATACTAACTTAATAAATATATCCAAATTTAATTTTATTAGTTTTGTTATTTCTTTTGTATCTTATTGTAGGTTTATTTAAGTAGAATATTGAATTGGATTAGAGCTGTTTGGATCACTGTATGTGAAAAAGTATGTCCATTATTTATTATTTTGAGGAACCTAATGTTTATACTGTATTGAATTGTTTTTCTTTGTCATTTTAGCTGTGTTTCTTTTGTTCGGGAATAGTTTTTGTGATTTCTGGATGTGTGATGTATAAATGATTTTTTTAAAAATCCAGGTTTGCGGCCGCCATTAGCGGTCGCTTTTAGTCAATACCAACAACGACTACCATTGGTGATCTATGCCTATAGCGACCACCATTGGAAATCTCTATAGGACAATTTTTCAGTCTCGTATTGCGACTTCCATTGGCGGTTGCTCTAGGCCCACCCAACAACAACCACCAGGAGACTGCAGTAGACTGAATTTCCGGTCACCTATACAGACCGCCAATGGCGGTCTCTATAGACTCAGTTTCTAGTAGTGTACTGATGGTTCCTCAACAACACTTTGATGAGGTGAGTTTTATTTTTTACATTGAACACCATTTCTATAGTTTAATATCTTCACTGGATACAACACATAAAATAGGCCATTATCCCTTTGTACCACCTTTGAATTAAATACATGTGAGGGTTTGAGTATGAAATTTATCTAGAGAGATACATGGAACATATCATCAATATGATCCATACCAGGTGGAAGTGAAATCTAATAGGACACTACTCTCATGCGATCAATGATCTAAAACGGGGTAATGTTCCTAGGGATAAGCTTTTATTTATTTCAAAACCACATTATATACTTCTATGGTGATATTCAAAGATAAACTTGGTCTCAAATTCCAACTCAATATCCCTTTGATTGTTTCTAGAATTTCAATTTTCTCGACTCTAAGAATCATTTATATATTATTGTATGGATTTAACCTTATTATTCCTCTCTTTTATAAGTTTAGGTACATGTATCTTTCATTCCACAACCTCACCCCAACTGGTTGGCATTCTAAAATGCTTCCCATATAGAGCCTCATATGAATCTATCTAAATACTCAAGTGGAAGCAATTGTTATATAATAAATCAACCAACAGAAGAGGCAAATACTATCACCATTTAAATTCCATTGAGTAGGATCTTACCCTCTCCTCATGTTTTTGAATAGTCCTCTCATATTTTCCATTATCTTGGGGGGTGACAGACCATGTTAAAATTTAATTGAATATTCAATGAATTTTGAAGAATTATCAATAATTTAAATGTGAAACATGTATCATGATCAGATATGGTAGAATATAGAACCCCATGCAGCCTCACCACTTCATTTATATATGTCTTGGAATTTTTTCTAGAGAAAAATTATCCACTATATAAATTTAGTGGGAAATACTTGTGAGTTGATCCACTATAGTGCATATTGCATTGTTTATTTTAGATTTATTCCTGATACATGTGAATAGGTAAATAGTGACATTCTCCCATTAATATGTGGTTATAGGAAATAGTTTCATCATCACTTTTTAGTTCTATCATTTTGATTTAACTTTCTGACATACAAAAAACTGTGAGATATACTCCATAATATTCTTCTTTATGTTTCCCAATGAGAAGTGCTCTCGAAGATCACAGTACATCATGGTACTTTTAGGATGGATATATAAAGATGAGCTATGTGTATTATCCAATATATCCTTATTTATCATAGGTGATGGGGGAAAAATAATACTTCCAAATTCAGTCAAATGATTACCATCGATATGGAATACATAAATCTTACCTTATTTAGCCTTTTTTGAATATCTAGATCATCCCTATGTTCCTTATTAATGTTATATTAGATATATTATTTGGAAATAATTTGCGAAACATTGGATTTATTAAATATAATTATAATTTCTAGATCAATCTTTTTTACATCTATAAAGATAGTTTCTTCCTCAATTCTCACAATGGGTAAAGTAGAAGGTTCTTTTATACTAATAGAATCAACTACCTTGTTCACCTTTCATAGATGGTAGTGAATAAAGAAATCCTATTCCTTAATTAAATTTTACTATATTCTTCAATTCATGTTGAAATCCTACTTTTTGAATATATATACATTAGACTCTAATAATAATTATATGTGCCACACTTGTAAATATAGAGGAATTACCAAAAAATATACAAGATGATGATCATAGATTCTAAATCAAAATTATGCACCATGTAGTTTTTTCTAATGGATTCTCAACTACCTCAATGAATATGATATCACTTTATCATTATACATGATTAAACAAACTAAGACCTTCATAGAATCATCATTTTATATCACAAAACCTTCTCCACTTTTTGTTAGTGAGAGTATAGGTTAAGTGATTAGCCTATTCTTTATCACCTTTAATCATTCCTAAAATTATTCTGTCCAAACATACATTACCCATCACTATGTTAACTTAGTTATAAGGATATAAAATTGTGACAAATTTATATCAAAACATAGGTATTACCCTACTATGCTAATAAAACTCATTATTTCCGTGTCACTAATGAATATATTAAATTCCTCATTTTTTCTTTTAATGGTACATATAAATTCTGTCACTTATGATCACATTCCCTAGGAATGTGACTTGCATCATCCAAAAGTCACACATTCTAAACATGACATATGTTTTATCCTTCCATAATGTCTCCATCAATATTCTTATATTTTCTTGATTCTCCTACTTACTTCTAGAGTGAATGAGAATATAATCGATAAACACTATCAAAAAAATTTCAAAGGTAGTCTCTAAAAACTCTAGTGATCAAATCTGTGGAGATTTTAGGAACATTAGTAAGTCAGATGGGTGTCACTATGAAGTCATAGTTTCCATACCTTATACAGAAGGAATTATTAGGAATAAATTCCTTCTTCACCATCATCTAACGATATCCGTAATGAAGATCCACCTATGAGAAGTTATGAGCCCCTCATAGTTGATCGAACAAGTCATCAATCCTTGGTTGTAGTACTAGTTATTTATGGTGATCTTTTTAAGATCATGATAATTCATACACTATCACATTGATTGATATTTATTCTTTATAAAGATAACTGGTAAACCTTAAGGTTATGTACTAGGGTGTAAGAACAGTTTTCAAAAATGATCTTGCATATGATTATTTAACTTCCCCAGTTTGATTAGGGTTATCCTATAGGGGAATTTGGATATATGAGTCGATACCCTTATAAGTTATGTTGAGAAATATGACTCAAAATATGGGGGAAGGCTAGGAAACACTTTTTGAAATACGTCATTGTATTCCCTCATAATTGTAATTTCATACAGATTGATAAGATTGATTCAACAATTTGGGAAAGGTATGCTTGTTTACATGGTATCAATACCCACATCGTGAAAATATTTTCTAAAGGGTATTTATGATATTCTGGGAATTTCTAGAATATCATTGGATGGTTTAGAATATGAAATGATAATTCATTTTCCTACTAGTTTATGTGTTCCCTATATAATTAGTGATAATCCATTTATTTTATAGAATTTAATTACCTGAAGGGAAGGATTAAAATATTTATTGGAAGAATATTCCTACATTTTCAAACATGAGAAGAGTGGATTAGTTTCATTGAAATGATTATAAAACTATATTTGTATAGATATATCTTCATCAATGTAACAAGGTTTTGATTCAACTATTTGAGAAAAATTATAGGATATAATGGAATGCATAGAACTAGAATCAAATAAGTATTTTTCCATTATTAGGTGAATAGAAAGTACACCTTGTCCAACTTCATTTAAACACACCACTTAAGTAGTATTTATTGAAAAATATTTCACTTTTTTTCTTTACCTAAGGTGTATGATGATGTAGATTACCCTCAAGGACACATGATTTAGTGAACTAGCTTTCATAGTTTCATTTCTCCCCATAGTTGAGTCATTGAACCGTGGGTGGTTTGTTAGTAGGTTCCTTAATTTCCTCTAGAATGGTGGATATATTCTGCATGTCTCTTTGATACTCATGATATTGGGGACATTATACCTCACACATTAAGCATTTATCACTCCCTTCAAGAAATTTCCCATAATTGTCCTTACAATGTTTTTACATGTGGGTAGTTTTATCATCTTTCCCCTTTATCACTTGACCCATTATCTTGAAACTCCATTATTCTATTCTTATCTCCATAAACATTGAAGAATTATCTAATATACATTTTTAATTTGAGAGCACATAAATCCAATTTTTCCTCACCCCCAAATTCTAAGACATCTAGAGACTTTCAATAGTGTTCCTTTGAACCATTTTTTTCAATTTTTATTGATAAAAAACCTGGAGAATATCTAGAAATAATTGGGTTATTTTCATCATAATAATTGATTGATTCACCTTATGTTTTCTTCATATCTATGAATTATCTCTCCACCTATGTTTTAAGAGTTTTAGGTAAATATTTTTTAATAAATATTTTCATAAATTCTTCCCACCCCATCTCTTCTATTTCATCCTTCAGCTTTGTGTTCTTTATAAATAACCACTACCAGACATATTCTCCATCTATATGTTAGTTGTCATGTTCCACATTTTTCTTATCATAATAGTGGATCAAAAAAGGTATTCTTTATTGAGTTAACCCACTATTCAGTGAAAAGTGGATTAGAAGATCCACTACATGTCTGTGGTCATTGCCTTATAAAAGACTCAATGTACAATTGATACTTATTTGGTGGAAGGAAACATACCATATGGTTTAGGTTATTTATAATATCCTGAGAGAACTTGGTATCCATTTCCATGAAGTCTTAAACTCTACCACTCATGGAATTGGTGATGTCATTTAAGAAATCATTACGTTGTCCATGACCCAGGTTGTTGGCCTAGTTTCTCATTGTTCCCGCCATTTCTATCATAGAAAATATCTGAAGAAAAAATAAGTTAAAGAAGCATAAATAAATAGATTATAATTTTATGAAATTAACACTAAAGGCATATATTATTGTATCCCTATATTTAGCCTTTATCTAAAAAAATGCTTTTATATTTTCATATATGAAGAATTATATTAAGGGTTGTCACTAATTGTTTTATAATTTTAATTCCCAAATTAACTAAACCATTTCTCAGATATTATCTATCGACACCCAACTTTTTCTTAAATGAATATTAGATCATTTTTAAGATAAAAAACACAATCATTACACATTCAATGATTGAATGGTTTAATTTCATGAGATAAATTGGAACATAAATAACTTATATATAATAAAACAAAAAATTTATTTAAATAATTCTTATTTATCCTTATAAAATATCATTTTCTTCATAGCACATGTAGTTACATGAGTATATACATTAAATAATGGGTTGAGTTAAATTCCTTATAATAGGAATGATAACATAACAAAAATTAGAGACATCATTCAAAAGAAATTTTTTGATAATAATAATTATAATCATATCACAATCATTGGATCAACATAAAAATTATGAGAGAAAAATTTGACAAATTAATAGAAAGAGTCAATGAATAAAAAGTAAAGATCATGTAATAGTAGTCAAATACCACACATAATTATAAATTGTTCTAGCATCATGTTCACACTTGACATATATGCATAATCATAATATCATCATTGTGAACAAAAATAGCATGATGTTAATTCATATTACACATTATCTCATAATATACATCAAATTAACTAATGAATTTGAGGAATATATAATTCTGGTCCAACCTGTCAGATCATAATAATAACATAATCCTACATTTCACATAGATTGTATAAAAATCATAGTCATGAATTACCAAAGTAAAGTAATGGGTAACATAGAGATTTCATAAAATATGTTATAAATAATAAAAATGGGTTTCCAAAATGAATGAGGGAAAGCCTATTTTTCATAAAATCCTCATTCTTATTTGAAAAATAAACAACTCAAGAGGAGTAAAACATGTATTTTTAAAAGATTTTTATTGGAAAATATTTTTATTTGGGTGATACATCATGGTGGAAACATGTGTATACATGAAAAAAAATGGAATAATATTTAAATGAAATATAAGGAATATTAAATTAATGTCCTCCCAATTTTTTTTGATAATGTGGGATAACCCAAAGAAAATGAGTTGGGTTTGAGAATCACTTTACATTAATTATTTATTCATTTAATTCCTTTATTTCCTCTTGAATAAAAATCATAGGATTATTAAAACATATTTCAATATGTAAATTATGTTCATTTTTTCTATTATTTATCTATTTTCTTTATTGGATTATATTTTATATCAGTCTTTGTAAAACTTGAATTGTTTTTATATCATGTTTTCATTAAATTTTCATGTTTTGTTTTGATTTCAATAATTTTGTTAAAAGTCATTATAAATGTATATAATTAATTCCATAAGATCATAATAAAATTAAATACATGCTAATATGTTATGTATATTTTATAATATCAATCCATTATGATGGTTATAAGTATTGACATTAAAATGTCTCTGTAGGTGGTAAACCGACCGTTGATAGGACACTGTTGAGAGAACGAGAAAGGGTTTTTTGGAATTTCTATTTATAATAAATTCAATACAAATAATATGTTAAATTATTAATTATAATGTTAAATTACATCCTAATTAATCTTATAAGATTTATTTTTGAACAGGGTTGTGAAAAAAGAAATATTAGAAGAAAAAAAGAGAACAGTTGTTCAAAACATACATAATCCTTGGTGTAGCTTATCTTTTAAAATACTAATACTCCCTTGATGTACAGAGATGGTTTACTCTATAACATATCTATATATTTTAGGGTAATTTATAGGGATTAATTTTTAAGAACTTTGGATTGTTAAATATAAATAGGATTGATTTTACAAGGAGAAAGAGTGGGGTACTTTTTGAATAAAATATTAAATAATGAAAATATATCGAAGGAAAAACTTTTAATAGTGATTTTTTGAGAATATAAGTAATATATAAATATAATAATTTTTTTAATACTTTAATACAATTTATTATTATAATTCATCAACTTACTAAAAATAATTGCGGGAAAAAATAAAAACTGTTATTTTATGTGATTAATTTTAGCATTAGGTTTTAGAAAATGCTTTTTATGAATTGAAATTAAATTTCTTTTATTTTAATGAATAATTTATGAAATTAAATCTATTTTGGCCAAAGAAAATTTCATAAAAATTATTAGTTCATTATTAAATCATTAATGTTGTAATTTAAGATACCCCACTTATGTGAAAAACATTATTTTTACCATTCACATAAAATTGAAGTATTTCATAAAATTACTAAGAAAACACACTTGGACAATTTAGAAGTTATGATTTGAAAAATTATTTTAATTTTATCTAAATAAAACTATATCATATGTCATTTTAATTCTTATTATAAATATTATTACTTTTAAAAAATAATTGTAAATAGATTTTATTAAAAAATGTGATTATATTTTCCTTGAATTTTTTAATCATGATGTTTAGTTTTCATCATTAGAATATTTATATCTTCTTATATTCCAAAAGCAGGCTGGTGATGTTGGTGTAGTTCCTGCTATTGATATTGGAAATCGGTTCCAAGGATTGGAACAAGAGAATGCGGAGGAGGGTTCTCCAGTGGATGAAGGTGGCAGTATGCAGCTGGGGATCACTTCTCAGGAGGATGAAATATAGATAGAGGTCTTGTAGCTGGGGGATATGGTTGGTCAGGAGTTAGAGGAGAAGCCTAAGTGTTTAGCCTTGATTGACCATAATAGTCAATCTCAAAAAGTCCTAGGAGGTGAAGATGGAATCCTTGAGGTTCATATTTTGGGAAAATGGGGGGATTACGAGGATAGTGATGAGGAGAATGGTAGAAGTTTGACCATGCCTGTATATAGTGAGATTGTTCAGGCCGTGGGGATGAAGATGATCAGGAATCAGGAAGGAATGACTGTTTTATCACGAAGAAGTCCGAGGAAGAACTACTTCGAATTACCAAATCCAGTGTCCACCAGGTCCTCTGTTGGAAACAAGGAGTTTCTATCCTTGGAAAAAATGAATCTGCGAAGGGAGTATGCTATGGTTCTGAAGTATTATGAGAGCTAGGAATGGGAATCATCCATTACTGAGTAAGCCTTTTATTAGGGATGTGGTGACGGGAATGGTTTCTTTGATATATAGTTGTCTCTTGTAACTTGTGGTACTTGTTTACTGTCCTTTTCTTTTAATCTAATAAATGGTCTGGGGGTTATCCTTTGATGGCGTTTCTGGTATACTATTGAATATTTGGGTGATGATTATAGAAAATTGGGATGATCCATATTTTCCCATTCTGTCTTTTCTATTTAATACTTTTTAACCAATTTAGATGTTTTTCATTTTCATTGGTTTCAGTTATGGTTAATTTAAAAGTATTTATTATTGAAAACAATCATTGTTATTTTATTTACATCTATAATAAAATATATTATATTCAAACACACATTTATATCAAAAGAAAAATATCATTTATTAACTCTAGTTTATTATAATAAAATATTATTTTGAATTAATTTAAGAAATTTAATAATTAGCATTCATGTAATTCTTTCTTCATTGATGGGTCTCACAAGGTATCTACATCATACCATAATTTCATTTTACTAATCAAGGATAGATTCCCTTGAGAAGTGATCCACACATGTTCCACAAACATCAAAACATCAATATAGGAATACTTATGTCCTAGCATGGAAGATCCTAAAACTTTCATCATTCACTATTTATTATCAAGAGAATCACATAAAGTAAGCATTCTCTTCCATCTAAATAGACATTAGTGTGATGGTGGATGAGGATCACCCTCCATTTTTTATCATTTTGAGAGAGGGATCACTCTACATATTTGATTTGATTCTCTCCATATCTCATTGTGCACAACCAAATTATTTATCTCTAATGACAAACAAATATAATTTGGTTAGTGTTAGAAGATAATAATAACATATGTTCCCATGTTATTTCTATTAATTTTTATGAAAACTGATGTCTATAATAATTGTAATAATATTGTTATTTATTTAGATGTTCTAAACTCATGAATTAAATTATATGTTATTTATTTAAATGATATTAAATATATATTATTTCTCACCAGACCTTTTATGTCGGTCAACCATATAACTAAAATAATTATTATACCTTAAATAATGAAATTTTTTAATAAAAAAATATCAATTTATTATTCTCCAAAACGTAAGTATATATTATGTTCCATAAATAAAAAAATAAATATTTATTAAATATTATACTCACGTAATATTCTCTTGAATAAATGGTGACACAATATATATATTCAAGAAAACATGAATTATTATTAAACCAAAGGTAGGAATAATATTTATTATACCTTTTAAATATTAAATAATAATATTATTTTACTAAGGTTCAAGATACACTTAGTGTGTGACCCTCTCGGCCTCTCTCTCTATGGTAATAAAATAAGTATCCTAAAGACTTGGGTTAGAAACTAGCAACACACCATGACCCTGAAAGAGAAAAAAGTTAATTTCAAAATGATGGTAAATCACATACAGACACATAATATTCAATATAATCCCTTAATTAGGATATATTTGATAAATAAGGTTACATGATGGTACTATCAACCTATGTGGTTAATGTATATTTATTTGGCTTTGAAAAAATAAAACTTTCCTATAGAACACAATGACCATGGATTTATTTAGGCTATACCATTTCCATTAAATTAGATAAGAGATAAACATTTGTTAAAAGATAGAAGGGTAAAATAATTTCATGAATTATTCGTTAATTAAATTTTACTAATAATTCACCCACCATATCCCACCTCTCCAAAAACATATGTTGTCGCAGTTTGCCTCAATACATCAATGTACATTACTTATAATAATCATTAAAAATAATATTTATGTCCATGATTTAATAAAAACATCCATATATTAGAACATATAATTAAATGAATAAATGTGGCTTTCCCACTGGTAGTTCTTTTTTCTCATAATATCCTATAATATATATTACCAAGGGCGTGCACCATGAGAGGGTGCCTAAATGTACTATGAGTCTGCACCCTTGATATCTTGTGTGATTTTACCCTCAAATTATTTCATCCGCTAATAAAAAATATTTTTAAGAATACTATCAGGTAATTTATGGGTTCTCATCATATCAGGGAACTTATATGACCTTTCAGTTAAAAATGTACTTTTAGGATATAATCACTTACATTGTTATGTAGGAGAAAAATAATGATGTGATAAAGAGTTTGTTGATGTTAAAAACATTAAATATATGTTATCATTAAGTAGAGAGAATTTGGTTATTGGGAACCCACTCTAACATTAATTGCAATTAGTTGGGGCATTAAGCCAAAGTGTGCCTGAAGTTGGTCACTCAAGATGGAAATAAAGAAGATTAAAAGAAAACTTTTGTGGAAAAATATAGTTATACTGTGGTTGAATTTGGGCAATCAACTGAAGTGGGGATAAGTATGTTACTAGTTTATTTGAATTATTCCTATTCTCTTTAGGACTCTGGATCTCCAAATTCTTTCATTTCTATGAAATTTTCATTTATAATGGGAATATAAAAAATTAAAAGAGGACAATACATTTGGTCATTACTCTTGGTGAAAATATTAAAGAAACCAGGATTTATAATAATCTTTCTATTATTATTAGTGGAACGTTCATTATGTAAAATCTTTTTTAACTACCCATAATAGAGTTTGATAATAATTTGGGTATTTTTTAGATTTCAATTTATCATTTCAAGATAGATTTCATAGGTTTGAATGTTTTGTTGAATGATTGTGCACCTTTGATAATATACCAAAAAGATAAGAAATTGATTGAGGATGACATTGAAAATTACCAATCTCATATTTTTTTTATAGAAAGAAATTATTCATATTTTTGACGTTTTATTAGTAAAGGAGTAAATTCATATAATTTTTGATGATTTTCCTAGTGGTATTTTTGATCAAGATGATCAATTTACTATTGAATTAATTCATTATGTTAAGTTTATTTCAAAACCCCCTAATTGAATGGGTCATGTGGTGCTTTAAGAATTGAAAAAGAAATTATAGAAGTTATTATATATTGGTTTCATTCACTCTAGTACTTCACCATAGATTTCACTAATTATTTATTAAAAAGATATATGGTTACATTAGTCTTTAAATTGATTATAGATATTTTAATAATATCACTTCTAAGAATAAGTATCATTTTATTCATATTGATTATTTGTTTGATTACCTCTATGGATCTCATAATTTTTCAAAGATTTATCAGAAGACCCTGTACTATCAACTGACGGGGAAGGATAATGAAATTATAGAAACCCAATTTTAGAAGAGATATGGGAAATATGAGTTTATAGTTATTAATTTTTTGTTATCTAATGACCCTATTGTATTTGTAGACCTTAGGAATAGAGTTTTTAATGAGTTTTTGGATAAGTTTGGGGTTATATTTTTTGATGATATTTTGGTATATTTGAAAATTCATGAGAAATATGAATGGAACCTAAGGATGTTTTTTCAAACCACAAACAAAAAGAAACACTATAAAAAATTTATTAATTATGATATTTGGTAGAAAATTTTTTATTTCTGTAGAGAAATTTTGTATAAAGATAAAATAAAAATTCAAAATACTAAAACTAAAGATGTTAATGAATTTAAAAAACCTAAATATTTCAGAAGGATTTATATTTGTATCGGTATAGAGAGTCACTACTTGTTTTTTTCTAAATACGTTTCTTGGTTTTCCATCCCATTGACTAATTTTGATCAAAACCTAGTAAAATTCCTTCGGATAAAATAATGCAATGATTATTTTCATGAACTGAAAATATGTTTGGTGAATGATCATATTTTGAACCTTACTTATAGAAATGGTTAAACTTTATCCATAAAGATGATTAATTGAAGGGAATTGGTTTGGAAATGTAGAATAATGATCAATTAATTAATTTTTCTTCATTTCAGTTGAACCCCCATGAGTAAGATTTTCCTAAATGTGATCTATAATTTTATACTGTGCTTTTTTCATAAAACATTTCTAGGAATCATTTTTATGGAGTAAAATGTGAAATTTATTCTAACCATAAATGTTTGAAGTATATATTCAATCATAAATAATTAAATATGAGATTGATAATTTGGAATGAAATGATATATTATTATAATGAAATGATTCATTACCATCCTAAATAAGAAAATAAAGTGCACAATTCTTTGATTGGATAAAATAATTCAACATTAACCACGTTACATTTGGAACAAGTCCCTTTGATCAATTATTTGATGATTTTTTCCCTAGAACTTGTAGATATTAGGTCATCCTCTATGTTGGATTAGCTTTCAGTGCATTAACTTTATTAGAAAGAATTAAGAAATCATAGAAAGAGGATCATGATATGTAGGAAAAGGTAGAATCCATTATAATGGTCTAGTTTACTATGATTAATGACAAGGATGAAGGTGTTATATAATTTGTAAAATTATTATCTATTCCCTCTAATTTATAGTTAAACATGGAATTATTTAATGAAGATCACAGTTCCCCATTTTCCATTCATTCTCCAAGCACTAAGATTCATTGAGACCTTTTAGTGTATTATTGATGGGGTGGTATGAAAAGAGATATTGTGGTATTTACACTAAAATACATGACTTGTCATTAGGATAAAGAAACCAATAATTATGTAATGTAATACTTCATCATTTTCTTGTTCTTGAGTGGAAATGGAAAAATATTTCAATAAATTTAATGGTAATATTATCAAAGGAATCTCCATATAATAATGTTATTTGGATTATTATTGAACGATTAACTAAATAAAGTAATTTATTTTCTATTTTATATATTATGTTCTGGGTCATATTTCCCAAATATATCTAAAGAATATGGTTAGGTTTCTTAGAGTTAGTCTCTCTATTGTATTATAACATCGTCCAAGGTCCATGTCTAATTTTTATAAAGGACATAAAAAGTAATTATGTATTGAATTAAATTTGAAAACAAATTCTAATCCTCAATATGATTGATAGTCTAAGTAAACAATTCATAGTTTCAATATTATGCATTTTCCTTATTCAATATATTTCCAAGGATGTTGGGACTATCATATTTATTTGGAGGAGTTTTTTTATAACAATTGTTTGCATTCTAGTATAGAGATGGTACATTTCAAGTAATTATATAGAAAGTAATTTTAGAGACCAGAGTTTTGTTGTAATGTTGGAATAAAAAAGTTTTTGGGACTAAATTTAGTTGATTAAATGGATGATAAGGTGCAATTTATTTAGTAATATAAATGGATGGATTAACTTATACATTTATTTATCTCGGATAACTATAAGAAATATATTTCTTTTGATATAGGTTATTCTATAATCATTAAACAATCTCAATGGATTGTTTTTATGATTTTCAGAAAAAGGGGCCTTTATTTCCATTATTAATTTGAATTTATTAAACTATATATAATGTTGGATCAGTTTCCTACTGAATGTATTTTCATACAAGTTTATCACAGGTACACAATGTATTCCATGTTTCAATGTTAAGGAAATGTTTGAAAGATTCATTTTATGTTTTGTTCCTTAAATTAGTTCAACTGGAAGAGATTATTTTGTATGAGAAAAAATATGTTTCAATTCTTTACCTCATAAATCAATTGTTTTAGAATAAATTGATTCACAACGTTATGGTTTAATGTTGAAAACATATATTTGAAAAAGAAATTTGGGAATCTAAAGATTCTATTATTGAATGATATCCCCACTTATTAATAAGTAAATTAAATGAAAGGAAAAAATTTCCAAAAGGGGTGAAGAATGAAAAAACCTAGGCAACGATAGAATACATTACCTTAATGTTTATAAATATGTCTTACATAGTTATATTCACTGTAAAATTATTATGTGATTTTCAAATAAAAAAGGAAATAGTTTTAAATAAACTATTTTCTTATAGGTTTTTTTAAAGTTCAAATTTTAAGTTATGGAATTTATTTTTAAAAAATAAATTTTAATTTTTAAATAAACATAATGAAATTAAATTAGGTTGAAATTTTGAGATTGTTTTTTGAATTGAAAAAAATGGTGATTTTTGTATTAATATCATTGATTTTCAATAAATTATGTAATTTAAATGTAACATTATGTTTTAAATGTTATTTTATTTAAAATAAGTATTACATATTAATAATTTTCCACTTATTTAATTTTGAGTGAAAATAAAATTGAATTTTAGTATCTGTTTATTTTGGGGTTTAAAAACATAATTTTTTTGAAAATAGTTTTAAAGAGCATAATGATTATACATTTTGCTTAATTTAAAAAACCCTAATAATTAACTTTTTAAATTAAATTTATATAATATAAATAAATAAATATTAATTTATATTCATATAATGGTTATTAGTAGTCAGATAAATAATATAAAATCATCAATTTCTTAAGAAATACACTTCTTGAGAAAATGCTTTTTCTTCACCTATGGAAATATAATTTGAAATTAAAAATTGAAAATTTTAATAATTTAATTTAAAAAAAGGGAATAATTTTTTTTAATCTGAAAACAATTTATATTATATAATATCTTAACCTTAATTGTTTATACTAAATAGTGAAAATAATAAAAAACATTTACTATGGTTAAAGTAAAAAATGATTTATCGGGGGGTCGGTTAAACTAAAAAGACAAGGGTTAAAATAATATAAAAAATTATTTAAAATATATTTAAGGGATTTATTTAGACAACATAATGTATAAGGATAAAGAATGGAATATTTTGAATCATTGTGGGTTGTGAAATAAGTGGGTACACCTTTTAATTTTCAAAAATTACAAGTGTCCATTCACCTCACTTATAAAATCCCACCCCTCTCCTCTACTCTTTACACTATAAAAGTTATTTGGATCAAATATGACATAACCTTGTATCTTACTTACATAAATCCTTGTGAACTATATCATCTAGTTGGATCCACCTTCCATCATAGGAAGGATTTTGGTGCTAACCTATGGGGGTTTTCTATAGAATATGTATCATGCTTAACTTAGCATTTTAATTTTATTTATTCTTCTACCTAATTATGGTCTAATTAAATTATGATGATATACTAAAAAAAGTATCTATCATATTATTACATTTTATTATTTAAATTTGATAACTTAAATAAATATCCTTTTTCCATTCAATAGGAAATGAAATCATCATTCGTCTGTAGGACGAACTAATGCCTTGTGAACCGATGTAATATTTTTGATCATTTTCTATCATTAATTATTATAATGATTTATTTAATATATTTATATATATAATAATTCAATCATTTTTATTTTTATATATTCATGATATAACATGCACCTTATTAATTTTCAATCCTTTGGGGATATAATAAAGTCACTTGTGTGTATGGTAGAGTACTCCTCCCGAAGAAATGTGATTATTTTTTTCACTAACTATATATATGGAAGGTAATAATGATAAATTTAATGAATATATGTGATATAAAAGAATTAATTATAATATTAATGAAATAATTATCATTATTAAATGATAATATATCATTTTATTTCATACCTTTTAACTCATAAAAATAATGATAATTTTGCTCGTGCGTACGTGTAGACTACCCCCTTTATGAAGCGATGTAATTGTATTTCCAAAACCCCAACACAAGGATGATATATATAAGTATATTTAAACAAATATTATTCTATTTATTATATTATTATCATTATGTAAATATAAAATATTACATACCATCTTCCCATAATGATCGTTGAAAAGAGGAATCATACTCATTCATGAGTATGACCTACCAACTACATGATTGTAACATCGTTAATTTTTAATAACAATATTTAATGATTAGTTTTTAAAGTATAATTTATGTATAAATATTATAATTATATCATGATTATTATTCTTGATATGTTGAACTGATGAACACTTTGACCATATTCAACCAACCAAAGTCATTTTTGGACCTATAAATAGAATACCTTCAAAACCTCCAAACATAATGTAAATGATTAATTAATTTTTTATAAGATGGGTTAAGATAAAATAAATGGAATAATAATCTTTAAAATGGTTATTAATAAATTAAATAATAAATATAATTTTATTATTTAGTAAGGTAAAAAACATACGTGACCAGGCAGACTCAAAGTAAGGGATTTTGTCTTAGTTTCCTTTTATTGAGGAATATTTTGACGTAGTTTACCTATATTATTTTATGAGGTATATATACCATAAAATTTACATTTTATATCATGAAATTACCTATTATGGTTAAATTTAATGTATTTTCAATTTTATTCTTTCATTGGTCTTATGATTTAAATGTTTCCCAAGGGGAATGTTACTTTTTATCTTAAAAATACTCATCTTTTAATGTTACCATTAAACTCTTCTTATCCCATGTTAATTTATTTTTAAAATATTATTTTATTATGTTACTTATATGGAAATGATATTTTTATAAAGGGTATTTTTTATTTCTTTAAATGGTTTTCAAAAGGAATCATTTTACATGTTTTTGATTGAATGTTTTGAAAAATATTTAAAATAAATGTTTTATTTTAACATATACTTTGATAATGAATTTTACCATATCCATATCAATAACCATTATTTTATGTTTTTATTCCATTATAAGATCCCATTTATTATTGTAATAAAAACCTCATTCTTTTTTCTTGTTATTTTTGTATTGAAATAATTTTCTAAATGGAGTCGATATTTCAATATTTGAAAATAATTCCTTATGGAGGAAAGATTATTTTATGAGTGGAATCTTGATAATTGATTTATTTTATGTTTCATGATTATTTTATAGTTATTTGATATTAATTATGATGTTGGTTGAATCAGTTGATGGGTGGTTACATTAAGAACCAAGGACGAGTGGTTACATTATAAACTAAGGGTGAGTGCATCTGTGATATCCCTCTAATGTGTTGGGTTTTGAAGTCAACCATATGGGTATTCCATTTATAATGGTTATATGGAAAATGATCCCCCAGGAAACCATGAGGTTTTATCTAATATATCTATGAGTTTTTATTGAAATCATATGATTTCTAAAAGGGTAAGAAAAGATATTATTTTTTAAAATAAAGTATCTACTTCCTCTTGTGGGTGAAAAGTATAACCATGGGAAAATGTTTTTATGAGTTCCTCATGTTTTAAAATAAACCATTATGATTATTTTTTTTCTTTAGAGTTTTTTATGAATTATTTTATGAAAATATTTTGGGAAAAATATTATTTGATGATTAATTTAAATGTTTTTTAGGCCAAATAATTCCTTGAAAATGAAAATTTTAATAAGTGATCATTGACTAATGGGTTTTTCGTTTTGTGTCCCTTAATTATCTTTTTGTGATATACCACATTTTAAAATGTATTTTATATGTTTTTAGGATGGGTAAGAATAATAAATAAGTCAATTTGAAATTCATAATGAGTTTCCATTAAGAGAAGACATGTTTTATTTAAAAGGATTCATATTGTGGAAAAAATATATTATTAATAGAAGTGTCCTCCTTATATATATATGGGTCTTTTATGTATGTGTTATGGCCAAACTATCTAAAACAATAAACCTATAAGATATTTGGGAATGTAGTAACGTAAATTCTAGTTCTAAGTCACTAGAATATGTACTATTTAAGGGATGTTCCATATAGGTATATAGATATTTTTTTGGCCAGTTTACTATTTTTTCAAAAGTCCCTTACAATTGAGTCACAATAAGAGACATTTTTTTATGAAATAATTTTTTTCTAATTTTTTTTAATTTAAAACATCCTTCTCCACCCTTACAACTATATTCATCCACAACTAAACTTTTACATAGATTCGAATCCCATTAAATTTACCAAAATATACCTAAATCACTACCCAAATCTATCCCCACATATTAGAATCCATGGTCTCACCAAAATTCAATTTTAAAGAGTTTTATGGAGTAGTTTAAGAGAGGATATCGAAAAGAGGATGTAATTTTATTAACCGATCTCTAATAAATTTATTTCATCACATACCTGAAAAATTACTCATTAATACTTCATATAATGAAATAACTATAATAAATATATAAAAAATTTATTATTTTATTGGAATATACATTATCTAGCACCCCCACATCTATTATTTTAAAATAAAAATGTTTCCAATATTATGGTCGTTTCACTGCCTCCATGGATGAAGAATATAATTTCTATCACTAAATTGTGTGGGTAAATGTAAAAATATATTAAATGAATAAATAAAATGTTTATTTAATGATTGATATTATTAATTAAAAAAATATTATATTATTTTCAATAAAAAATAATGGATATAGTGATTTTATTATCCAAAACAAGCATTTAGTGATACACTTTTTCATTTGAAAATATTTTTCATGACCCATTAAAATGGATAAATATTGTGTTAATATAAAAATATAGAGTTAAAAAAGTATCAATTATGGAGATTATATAATTATTTTATCACACCTTTGATCATTTTCAAAATATAAAAAAAATATAATGAAATTTATCGAACAACTCAAAGTGTCCAATGTGAGAAGAATAATTATCAAAAATTAATTAAATAAGATTGTAAATATACATTACAAAACTAGATATAAATAAAAAATGGCCTAAATGAATTATTTAATACAAGATTTTTTTAGATGTTATATGAATGTGACGAACAGGTCTAGGACCTGATGCATGGGATCTTTTGAACCACCTTCATTAATTTGGGATTACATATTCTACTTATTTATTATAAATTTAATTATAAATTCTTATCATTTATTTCCTAAAAATTTTATTTAAATTCTCATTATATATATAAGTAGGATAATCTAAATTTTTGGGGGTAATAAATGTTATTTGAGTTCCCTCCTCGATTGATTCTTTGGATAAAACCTACTTAATGGGAACATGTTTATTTCAGATCTATTTTCTTGTAACAATCTAATTAATTATTTTAATCTTATTTGGTTTCTAGAGAAACTATTTTTTTATATAAAACCATTTGTATTCATTTTTTGTTTTAGGAAAAAATTATTCTCTTCCCTATTTTAAGACTCATTTCCTTTTTTGTTAAAATCCCACTTAATAGGGTAATTTATAAACATACTTCTCAAATATTTTTATGTATTAACATCACTTGAACGTACTTTTAGTTACATATTATTCCTTATTAATTTATTAGTATCTGAGAATCCTTTAATTTATTCTTTCATGGGGATCTTTAGGATATTCCATTTGATTATGTGGTAAGATATTTATTTTTTATTGTATTTTATTTTGCTTATACCATTTGTATGATTTCAATATATAGCACACATTTATATGCACTTGTTATAAATGTGAGGGGTTGGAACAAAATTACACCACACCCCAATTAATTTCACCATGTTTTCATCCAATGAGATACCATATATTGTTCCCAATTAGTGATCATAGAACAATATGTTACATTGTCTTGGTAGTGAGCCTTGAATTATGCTTATGATGTCAAGTTTTATGTTATTGGGAAATTACTAATATTCCTAGATCCTATGGTATCATGTCCTTCATGACATAACTTCATGTGAAAATATATGGTACTTTTATTTTATATTATACATATTTTACTCTTGTTTCATTTTCAATACTTATCATTATGTGTTACTCTAATTATTCGCTTGATGGGATTTATTGGTCACCCACTCTAGATACATATTCCCTAGGATATACAATATAGTAAAAGTAGTTAAATGGGATTCAATATCACTTTATAGACATAAAAATGAGTATGATTTAGATTATATTTATGTTTCTGTATTATGTTTCTAATCTCCCAAAGACACTACTCTTTTATATCTATAGGTAATATTTTATGGTTTTTCATGTTAAATATACTATACTAAAATTTATAAGAGAATCATGTTTCAATACTTGGTTCCAGATTGAGGTTAAGTATTTTTTGGTATTAGGATAAGAATCCATTAGTTAAAACCCAAGGTATAAATTTAAGGATAATATCTTAAACTTCTGGTAATGTATAAAGTGTGTGTTATCTTAGAAGTGAAATACCTTCTTATATACAAACAAGTTAATGTTAGCTCTGGAATATATTCACCTTGGGGTAGTGACCCTAAAAATGTAGGGTAGCATATTAACTTGATCTTCACTTAATGCACAATAAGTGTGCCTAAATTTACAACTAGTTTTACATTCCCATGGGAAATGTTATAGATAGTTCCCATTCTCTTCATCACCAAGTATAAAAGATTGAATATATTATTATATAATTTAGTGAATTAATATATAAATAGTTAGGATAGAGATCCAAATAAGTAAACCAAAATGTATATCCTATACTAAAACCTAGAAATTCATAAGTTAGGTTGTGCATGATATTTATGAGTTATTCCTTTTATGTTCATAGTTTCCCTTATATATTTTTACTAGTTTGAATATTCTAATATCTAATTTTATTTTATTTTATTTAATTACTAAAAATAAGAAGAACCATTCAAACAAAAAATGGGATAGGAAATGTGATGACTTTAAAATGTGATACTTAACCTGATCGAAGAATGAGTTGTTATCTTCACTATTGTACTTTCTCAACAAACTCACGTTATGAATAATGAAATGAATCTTGTTGAGAAACCCCTTCTCATAGAGTAAGTTGTATATGATTCCTTTATATGAAATAGTTCTCTTAATTTGAGTGGATATTTTAATCTTGTAATCATGGATCAATGGATTTATTACATTAAGAATATATTCTTCTTCCTCCAGTCATCTGAGTAAGAGAAAGTATCATTTTCTGTGTATCACATAGAGTGAGAAACTAACAAGTGGTGGACTGTCATTAAGAATATAAATCCAAAGGGATAAATCCGAAGAATATAATGGAGTGTATTAAATAATAAATTTCCCAATAAATCTTTTCCTCACACTCTCTATCTAAAAATAGAGAAAAAATTCTCTGGACTCAAGAAAATTTTGGATGAATCTGTTAGGTCTTATAAGGAAAATTTAGAAAGTCTTGCATGACATGCCACAATCTTTTTCATTAACCCTGATATTATGATTTAATGGTTATTAGTGGAATAATTTCATGTCTGTATAAATACATAGACATTCATGGTTTTGATAGATGTAATGAAATAATTCTTCTATCCTTAATGTCTTTATGGATATTAGTCATTTTTAATGGTATTGTGAGACTAATGATATGAAAAATAGAATATAGTAATTTTTTTTACTATTAGTGGATAAATATCATGGAAGGATGAAAATTAAACCACCCACTTGTCATTAGAGTAGGAATAATAAACTTATAAAATCTATAAAGGAAAAAATGGGATGTTTTATGTATGGAATTGAGGGGTCTCAAGATAATGAATAGATGAATGGAGAAAAAGAATCCATCTATCATGACTGAATAAAATATGATCCAAATCAATCGTTAACATTGGGTCCAATATTCCAACTACAATGAATACAAACACTATACATACCAATGATTTTATCCAAGTGTTTTCAATGATAATCAATGAAAATAACCTAAAAGGATAAGAGAGAAAGGATATTCTTATGATATCACCCCTACTAACGTGCATCCAAATAATAAAGTGGTGATAGATATAATAGTTATTCATTAAATAATATACTATGTTCTATTTTATTGTGGTTATGCATGTTTATTAATATCACGCTACTTTAGTATAAATACTCATACACTACCCCATAACATGGAGCATGGTTAAACAGTGAAAATATAAAATGGATAAATTATTTAATATCATGAATACACTCCTACCCATTTAATATTTAAGGGATTAATATCCCAAAAAACCTTATTATAATCCATTTAGTGGAATTCAATTCTATATTAGGCAAGAATTGGAAACCCTTATATAGAGAAAAAATCATTTATTTAGAGAAGTAAATCACTTTTCTTATCCTAAAAATCCTATAATTCTATACAGGTGTTTGGAGGAGTATGAATATCTATTTGAATATTCTTCCACAAAATGGATATAATTTCTTTATGAGTAATCATATAATGATCAGAGACTTGATAAAAAGGAAAGGACCATCCCAGAGGTCTTTCCCATTTTGAAGTAATATACTGATGTATTCCCTGAAAAGTTATCAAGAAGTCATCCTTACTAATATGTTGAGTTCTAAATTAAACATAAACATGGATATCTCCTCATATCTAATATTCCATATAATATTACTCCCTATTATCATAGAATAAATAAGGAATAAACTATAATAGAATCTAGGAAATGGGTTTATATACCCAAATGATTCACATGGGGTGTTATGGTCCTCCACATCAAGAAGAAGGATGGGTTAATTATACTTTTTATTCATTATCATCAACTAAAAAAATAACAATAAATAAAAATTATCCCTAACCATAGATTGATGACTTTTTCGATCAATAATGTGGAGACCAATAGTTATCTAAAGTGTTTCATCAGTTATTATATTACCAATTAAAGTTGAATAATGAGGATATTTCCATGACAACCTTTTGAAAAATTAATGGAAACTATGTATAGAAACCTAAAAATTTATATATGAAATTATTTACTATAAATAAATTTATAATATGTGTAATACTATATTATAATTTGAAGCAGAAGCAACAGATAATATATAATGACTTGAAAATTCCATAGAACACATGTTTTCTTATGAATATTTTAATATGATTTGAAATTTAAGATAATAGAAATAAAAATAAATTTCACAAGAAAATTAAGAAAAATGATATTATATTTTATATAATATAAAATAATAGTATAAAGGGATAAACACCGATGAATAATTTAAACCTATAGGAAACATTAATAGGCTCAAACTCTTCCATGAAGATCAATCATACAATAAAAATTGTAAAAATAAGTGAAGTGTTAAAAATATGATAGAAATTATCAAGTGAAGTGTATAATTAAAGTATTTAATGATAAGGCATGAAAATGGTGGAGTATATATATGGTGAAAAGTGTAATGTGAAAATTATGATCCAAATGTTTCCTGACCATAATAATGTGACACTTATATGACTATTAGAATAGTAGTACCAAAGAGAATTATAAGATTTCATTTTAAAATTTAATTAAAAATTATTATAATTAAAATTTAAATATGTTATTATAATCTCTTTATGAATCAAGATGTATGATATTATAAAATTCATAATTCCTTAAAATGATTAAATCATGTGTTTCCATTTGAAAATAATATTTTAAATAAAATATGTAATTTTATTTAAATAAATTATTTCTAATAGTTTGGTATCAATTTTTATAAAAATGGCATTATACTTGAAATCAAAAAGTTAATATTATGTTGGGGGTAAAATTTTAGGAATTTTTTAAAATACTTTATTTTTCAGTGAATAATAAAAATAGAGTTTCATGTTTTTATTATGTTGGATAACTTAATAAATATTTAATAAGGACAGAATAATTAATTTATACAAAAAATTAGAAAAAATAAGTTATTTTATGAATATAATATATTTTTATTATTTATAATGATTTCTAAACCTGTAAATAACGTTCCAAATTTGAAAGTGGAAATTAAGGTGGAAAAAAATATTTTGTGGAATAATCACTATCCCATAACCCAATTAATATTAAAAAAAACATTTCCATTATCTAATGAATAATAGTAAAAACCCATTCTTTAAGAGTCTAAAACGATGACCAAAAACCATGTGTAATATTATGGTTTTCCATTTTTCATAGCCTAGTTTTCAAAGGACTATATTTAGAAATCAGTAAAACATTATACTAATTTATCTATAAATATATCTTTGTACACTCCATTTCATTCACTCCAATTATCATTATCTTGTCCAAAAATTTCTTAGTTTCTTATCCTTTAGTTTTTAGATTCCCATAATGTCTCAAGGAGTCACCCATCTATATTTAGGAATTGATATTTAAGGAATGATATTCTCTTACTCTTCTTTTCCATCCAAGTACTTATTTTATAGAATTATTTCTAGTTACCAATACTATATTTTTTCATTCATATAAAATAATTAAATTAGTTACCAACAAATTTTTTTATCAATTAGATACCTTCATTTACTCTTAATAACCATGTACTATTAACCATTTTGTATACCTATTATGATGATTAAATATTTCTTTGATCTTCTATGCCATCCTTTTTTATTGTGAATTCCCAATGTTATTTTTTATGAAGTGTTTTCATGTAAATGTTATTTTACTTCATTGATGAGGTGTTTGTATATATAAAAATTATATTCCCCTCTCATGGGTTTAATGTGTTTAATGTATCAATACTTTAAGTTCTTATAAACTCAATGATTATATAAAAAATATTATCATTATTCACAAGTTATTAGTGAAATGATTTATTATGATACATGATCTATGTATCACACATTAATTTATTCAAATTTTGGGTCCAACTTGATAGTTATCTAATTAACTATGAAATTTTTTACATCTCGTGAGACGACATGAATGTTAGAGAAGAAGTTATCCCTGAATACCAATTTATAGTGTCTTGGATGTGAGCCTCAAATTATTCTTACATTCTCTTATTTTATATTGTTTCTAGATTCCTCTGACTCTACTATGTTGTGATATAATATTTTCAATACCTGATTCTTTGCTATTATTCTCTTTTGTGTTCTCATGATTTTTCTTTTTCTCATATGTATCATGCTTACGCTGATTTTTTAATTATTGGGACTTATATATCAACCTTTTCCTTCATATGTTTTGTTGGATATCATTTTCAGTATTAGAAGATCAATGTGACATTGGATCAAGTAATGGAGTTTGAATAAATATTATGTATTTTTTTAATGATTTAATTTATTATCATATAATCTTACAAACACAATATATCTTTATATCCTTGATTTTTATGGATAATTATGTTAAAAATCATATAATAAAATGATTAATGAAATTAAGGTTGTCATAGTGGATATGAAAGTAAATTCTTGTTATTTTTAAGGATTAAGATTATAAGTCATTAGTGAAAACTCTATGGATTTCTCTTAATATAGGAAAAGCACATAAATTATGGTATAGTTTGTTTTTTAGAAACTACATCAATGTATGGATACTAGGATATGGATATGTCGATGCCATAGATGAATATAGGGGTATTCACCATGAAACATACTAGTTTAGTATCAACTTGATCTTCACTTACTGCATGATGAGTAGTCCTAAGACTAGATAGTTGGTCGGAAATTCCTGAGATATATGATTTTGATAATTCATTTTATCTTTAGAAAAATTTATGAAGTAATTCAATAAAATATGTGGTTTGAGAACATAATAGTAAATGAATTATGTATAAACAAGATAAAAACATAGAAATTTAATAGACTGGGTGTATATGTCATTTATGAGTTATTCATTTTAGGTTTATAGATTCCCATTTTATATTCTTATTGGTCTAAAAACTATCATCCCTATATTTTAATTTATTATTGTAAATATACACTCATATAAGGAATCAATTCCAAATGATACACAGTGGAAAATTTGATATTTCTCTAATGAAAGGATTAATTTAACCAGAGGATGAGTCAAGAAAATCATTGTAGTAATACCAAAACTATATCTAGTTATGAGTAATAACGTCAATCATATTGAATTTCCTCTTTATAATAATAAATATTATGTCACAGTGAAGTTTGTTTTGAGATAATAAGCTTGGAATTTTATTGGATATTCTGTTCCCATATTTATGAAAAAGATCAAAAACTTGTTTTTGAAGATATTCTATTTCCTCATATTCTTTAAGAAATATATATTCATACCTGTTATTAATTATTTAGAAGGGTATTTTGATCAGTATTTGACACTGATCAAGAATAATAATTCTATGTGAGAAATTAAATCAATTGAGTTGGAAATATTCAAGAAAATATTTTTCAATTTATATTTGTATCACACACTTCATCATAAAATGAAGAGGTAATTCTTTGGAATTAAATAAAAGAATGATGAATATATTGGAGATTACAACATAAAATTTATAAGGGCACATGATACACCTATAATGTTTAAATATATGCTAAAAGTATGGTTGAGTACTTCTTTATTTTTTTGAGACCATGTATTTTAAAAGATTTCAAAATTCATGACATTGATAGCTATGAATAAATTTTCCAATGTTCCCACAAAGGTGATATAGAGATTGGTGATTCTCTGTTGTCCAATGGGACTGAAGGTAAGATGTATAGAATTGATTTTTACTACATATGATCATATGATAATTCTCAAAGTATAAATAGAATCTAATTACACACATTTAATAAATGTGGGAATTAGTACCATAGAAACTATATCAAGGGGACATGAAAGTTCTTCAAGTGTGAAATAGAATGAAATTGTGATAATGAATACATAAAGGAGTTGACTAATCCCCTAATGCAAAATATGAAAAGAAGGTTACGATTAGTAATCAACCCATATTCCTATTTTTTATCTACAAGTAGCATGAAAGTTATTAAAAACGATACACTAACCTAAGGTTTTAAATGCTAACCAATGAAAAATATCAAAATACAATAGAGAATGAGAAACATTATGTGATCACTGCTTCTTAGGTGGATCCTGATAATGACGTTATAACATGTACACTAGTTTTTCATTTAAGTCTATGCATTCTTTCATGGTATGAATGTTTTGAATAAAAATTAAAATACCCCATAAAAACATGTAGTTTGATTTTGCAATGAAAACAAAAAATGACTGAATTATTACATCTCAAGCGTATAACCCCTAATAAATACTTGGGGACTGAATATCCTAGAAGGTATTTTTCTAATCTATGATAATTTTATTCTAAACTAGGCATGGATTTGTTTTCCTTATATATAGAAAACATTAATTATCATGTGAATAAAATCACATAAAATATAACAAATCATGTACTGATTCTATACAAGTGAAAGAAAGAGGATGATTCTCATTTGTAGAATTTTTCTCAAGCACGGATAATGTTTCTTTATGAGAATGAATATCTAAGTCTAATGATTGAGATATATGGTATGATCACTCTTCAAGACATTCCCATTATAAGGGAATATTCTAATGTATTACATAAATAATTGATTTTTCTTCCTTCCATCTATGTGGATGAGTTATTAATTGAACATATAATTAGAGATCTATGGGTATCCAAGAATCCATATAGAATGAAAATCATTGAACATTACAAAATGATTAAATATTTATAATAAAAGGTGGAAAAGGGATTCATATACCCATGGTCTTCATCTTAGGATGCATGAGTTCTATTTTTTATGTAGGATGGGTCAATGTATCTCTACATTGGTTATCATGAACTCAACAATATCATAATAATGTAAAAGTATCCCCAACCATATATTTATGTCCTATTAGATCTGATATATAGATCCCAACACTTTTTTAATGTGGTAATTCAATTTGGGTATCATCAAATAATGGTGTGAAAGGTAGATATACACAATAAATCCTTTAATATATGGTATGAATAATATGAGTTCATGTTGATTCTATTCCAACTCACTAATGATTTAATAGTATTTATATAATTGATGTATAGAGTCATTAGATATTTTGTAGTCAAATTTGTGGTAGTACTTATAGATGATATTATCATATACTCAAAAAACAAAGGATAGACATGAGTAGAATTTCAGTACACTTCTAAAGACATTGAGAAAGTGGAAATTGTTTTCTAAATTTAGTATTTTTTGACTTGGGATATAAACAGAATCCTAAAAGGGCCATGTAATCACAGGTGAGGGTAAATCTATAGATCCTTAAAAAAAGAGGCGATTAGATAATATCCCAAAAAAATATATAATAGATATATGTAGTTTACTTAGATAATCAAGGTACTGTAATTGATTTGTGATAAAATATCACAATCTTGAAACTGTAAAATAAAGATAACTTGGAAGGGTGTAGTTTTTTTGGAATGATGAATGTGAATAGAGATTCAATGTGTTGAAGAATTGGCTAATATCAACAAATGTAATCACACATAACACCTATGGGGATATATTTGTAATCTAAAGTGTTTCTTTAAAAAATATATTAGGATGTTTTCACTTGAAAAACTATTATTTTATTTCACATGCATATCAAAAATTAAATTTTCATGATCTTAATTATCCTACACATGATATAGATTCAGTTGTTATAATATATGTACTGAATATTTTGGGGCATTATCTAAATAGAGGAATGTATGAAATATATAAGGATTATAAGAGTTTTGAGTATATATTTAAACAAAAGGAGCTCAATGTTCACTAATGAATAGGTTAAATATAATTAAGGATTATGATTTCCCTATAAAATATCAACATAAGAATGTGAATATAGTGGTATATTATCTATGAATAAAATATCCTATAATCGTATCCATGATGATGATTTTGGGATTCCAATATTATTAAAAATGAAAAAGATGGACATAAGAATCATAAATAATGAAACGACATCCAACCTTTCTCAAATGACTACTCAACCATCCATTATAAATTAGATTAAAGAATTTCTAAAAATTATATAGAGATAGAGAATAAGTTAAATGTTATAATAAAAGGTAATGATTAAAGGTTCAACATTAATGAAAAATTATTTTGAGATTTCGGTCAAGTTAATGGGTACCATAAAAACATGAGATAATAAAGGATTTATTTATATATTCACATAGATAAAAATTCTCTATCCACCCAGGGAGCAGAAAGATATATAGAGATATCTGAGAATACTATTCCCTGGACAATATAATGAAGGATATTTTACAATATAAATTTTTTACAAGTATTTCATCTAGTGAATAAAGATAAGAAAAAAACCTAAAGAACTGATACCACCATTACCCATACCTTCATCGAAATTGGAGGACACAACCACATATTTTTCATGGTCTTATAAAGAAAACACATGGGAACAATAAACAATGTGTTGCGATAAAACATATTAAAAATAATACTCATTTCATTTCCATTCAATAGGTATTATCATGCGATAAACGTTCACGGATATACATTAGAGAAGTGGTGAGGTGGTATGGAAAACCAATAATGACTATATTTTATTGAGGTCAGATATTTAGCAAAATATTCCAGAAAATTTTCCATCCTGATCTAAACATTGAGTTGAACTTCATTATGAACAAACAACATCAAAGTGGTGGATAATCTGAGTAGAAAATCTTGAAACTTGATGATATGTTGAGAGCATTCTCAATATACTTAAAAAGTGGAAGGTATCAATATCATCCTTCAGTCATTTTTTCATTTAATAATAGATTTAACCTCATCATTCAGTTGAATCCTTATGAATCCATGTATGAAATAAATATAGAACTCTAATTTTTTTAGATAAAACTGTAGGAATGATGATATTTGGAACCAAATTGGCGGAATAAATGACCAAGAAGGTCAATACCATTTCACAACACATCTGATCTTCCTAATGTTTGAAAGAGTTATATTGATAATTTTCAATGAGACAAATAATACAAGGTTTGAGATAAATATTCACTTCATATTAATTACTAGAAAAGAATCATGTTGTGTGGTGAAAATGGAAAACTAATTCCAAGGTATATTGGCCTCGTTGAGAATCTTGATTACATCAGAGCTATATCATGTCGACCAAAACTCCAACCAAACATGTCTAAAGTACATTGAATGTTCCACATATCACTCTTGAGAATGTACACAATATATCCCCCGCATTTACTAAATTTAGAAGTTTATAGTTATATAATGATATTTCTTTTGAAGAGAATCTTGTGAAGATCTTGTACCATATAAACAATTCTCTACGCAACGAGACTAATCCACTACTCAATATAATTTGTAAAAATCATAATTATGAAGAGGTGAATTGGTAACCCAACAAAGTAATAAATAAAAATAACTTAATTTGTTTTCACCTTAGTGTATGAAATGTAATTTCAAGGGTTAACGTTTTTTAGGGTAAATAAGGCAACAAAACAAACTTTTATATTTGTAATTCCTCATTTAAATAATTTCTATCATATTTAACAATACAATATGTTATAAAACATTTGTAATAGATAATATATCCAAAACAAAAAAAATCATTCCATTAGTAAATTAAGTCTTAATTCACAATGAAGGTTTTATTATGTTTAATAATTAAAGAACATAAAAAACTATTATATTTCATAGGAACATTTCACATCATGAAAAAACATTTCCTTTAGTAGAAAAGAATTGTATAGGGAGATGAATATAGCATCCCTAGTTTTTATAGACCTTATTTTAGAATGAATAAATTTTTATTGATGTATTTCATTACACTAAGACAAATATTCCTTTAAAATGGAACTTAATTAGCTTACAATACATGTAACACTGACTTGGTGTGCATTATATGCCACACTGGGTTTCTATAGTAAATCATCTTATTGTTATAATTATTTAAATGAGATAATTATAACATACACATTAAACATAGTAATATGAATATTAATAATTACTTTTAATATATTATTGATCATGGTTCCACATAAATAATACCTACTAATACTGAAAAATATAATTTTGGGTAAAGTATTTATATGTTTTAAAAAAATATTTTCTTAAAGAAACTACTTTTTATATCCTTATGTGAAAAATAAAAAAAATATTAGATACTAATATAAATTTAATTTTATAAAACAAACTTAATTTTTTAATTCATAATGTTGAAATTATTATAGGGTGATTTTTTTTTATTTTTCCAAGTAACATTATTTTTCGGTGAATAGTAAAAATTTCTACTATTAGGTTTAAAATAGCCTTTTCATTTAAATAAGGATTAGTGTAAAATTATATTTTAAATAGGCTTTTAAAGTAACAATAGATAAATTATTTATAAATTAATACGTTTTATTTTATTGGGTTCATTTTTATGTTGAAAATAGATATATAAAGCTTGTTGAAGTTTGAATGCTTTTACATAAAAAACCCGCATTCTCTGCATGTCTATGGGATTAACAATAAACATAATTTTCCCACTTATATGAATTTAATTACGAAAAATATAAATATAATAATGTAATAAATATGATATTTTTTCCGATAATATAATAATAATTTCTGACCCAAAATATTAGTGAAGGTGATTAAAATTAATCAGAGTGATTAAGGTATTATTATGCTTAATTAAGGACTAAACCATAATTTTAAGGACCAAAATGATTCGTAAACTCTTCCAAAATCCATTGGATGCCAATACTTATACCATATATTCTCTTGGTTCTTATTTCTGTGTTATTTTGGTATTATTAAATGGAATATTTTTTATAAAGGGCTTTGTGAAGAAAAACACAAAAAGAGAAGTTTATATACGTTTAACATTTATGAAATAATGAGAAATGTATAAAACATAATATTATCAATTATACATATAATTTTGAAATATAAATGTTTTTTCAACATAATTATTTATCAATAATTTTTAGAGATGATTTAGTTACTTGAAATTCTTATGAAATTCCAATGTAGAGATTATTTAGTTAACAATTTACTAAATGAAATGATACTATAAATGTGAAAAGTGAAGTGAATTGATTGAGTTATTTTATTCAATTATTTTTTATGTTTAATATATAATTTTAATCATTTTATACTTAATTTTTTGAATTAAAATATTAGTTTTATATTTTTAAATTATATTTAATTAAATAATGTCAAAATTGACATTATTGCTATTTTACAATAAATGATATTTTCTTAAATGATTTAAAATTAATCAAAATACTATATTAATACAAGTGATAATTAAGGGCTAAAAAATATAAAATATAGTCTATTAATGGACAAATAGATCTTTTATAACTGTAATATTGGCAAATACATTGTAAAAACATTGTTAGCACGATACGTGTTTAAGTAGTGTTTTACACTTGTTTTAAAAATTAATTTCCAAAAAACATTATATTTTTATTTTATAAATTAGGTATAATATTTATAATTAAGTGGATCTATTTTATATAATATGTCTCAATTATTATATTATTAATTGATAAATTACTTAGGTAAGAAAACTAGATGCTTTAATAAAATCCAAAATAATAAAATTTGGGAATCTCAAAAGACAAGGAACCAAATTATTAAAATGAACATTGTTTTTGTGGTGAGGATTTTATTCAACCATAAATTCAAATTAATCCATTATTTTTTTAGGAACATTAGGTACATAATTCCTCCCATTAATGAATACCTTTTGATATTTACAAGAGTGCCACTCCCCCACCACTATAAAAAGGAATGCACTCTACCCCTCCCTCTACCTCTCAAGACACATTGGCTCATTCGACCTCGGAACAAAGAGTATACCAATATAATGTTAGGTTTCAGGGGCCCACAGCGGATGCTGGTGGGCCGAGGATTTTAAAATTTTTGTCGCCGCAACGATGGTACTTGTCGTTGCCGATGATCTGAGCCCCGGAGAGGTCTGAGGATCTCGCGTAGATTGTTAAGAGCACAAAAATAAAAGGAAAACATACCTGTTGCATATCCGAATCCGTTTTCGACCACTACTTGTCGACGGCGGTCATTGCATGAAGGATTCATAGCAGGATCCCTCTAGATCGTCCACACGTGCCTCAAAAATCCGCGGGAACGCCGATCGTCGAACTCCGGGTTCTAGCACGGCGATTCAATGATATCTTCAACGTCCCGATGATCACTGCATCATCGATCTTGCGATGCGTGAGGAGAAACTTGATTCGAGCTCTTGGATCTTCATCTTCTCTCTCTAGGAAGCGGGAGGAGAGAGAGGATCTCAAATTTCATTCCACAAATGAATGAATAGTGATGTGTACACCAAAGAGAGAGAGCCTCCTCTCTTATTTATAGAGACATTGATAAATACCCTGATAGGGTTCCCCGACCCCCGTTAATATCAACGTTCTCTAAATAAATAATTTTGACAGACTTAACTGTGCCAATATTATTTATTATTTTATCACACACTTGTAATATATATGAAACATATTACGTGATAAAATCCGAGCCATTTAACTCGACTCGCTATCCCGCTGAATATTAAACGAACCTTGAATATTAAAATAATATTCGTTCGATTAATATTTTTCTCGTATTTACTAAACTCGTAAATACATTAAATAAATTCAATCCCAAATATTCGTAACTTGAATATTAATGAATTTATTTAATTCTTTTAGTGATCGACAACTTGGACAATGCTCAGACCCCATGGTGGGTCCCACTATGTCCATATGCCTATTCCACTGAATAGCTGTGGATTCTTGAATACGCTATTGTGTGTGACCCTCTAGGCCCTTATCTTGATAGCAGGGAATAAAATTTATAGACCAAGAGCGGGGTCTAGCAACCCGTCATGGCCCCTAAAGAGATAAGGACAGTCATAACAATGACTACCATCCTATGAACACTGACTGTGTACTATAGTATCTTTGTCATTTGATATCTCATAAAGCAGGACGCACTCTTGTGTCATCGTCCTTATCTTGCTTTATTATTTGTTGATCTATCCGGATGGATTTGCCTTTCTACTTCTTTGGCCAAAAACTTATGAAGGTGGCACCATCCTGATCAACCATTCCTGAGATATACAACTTCCTAAACTTGGAAGCAACAACTCCTTTCTTGACCATTCAACCAACGTCATACCACTAATGACGCACCCAACAGAAACTACCTCTCCATGAAATTACTGCCATGGTTTTCACCTTGTATCAAAGTATGTAATTAAATGATATACATTTGTAATGGTATCAAGTCAGGAGACCAATACACATGTCCGTAGATAGGAACAACCAATGACACCCAAAACATGTGGTGTTCCTATTGGCGGGTCTGTTCTCATGATCTCATTACTAGAGATCACCAAGTGCGAACTTCATGAGAAGAAGTCTCAATGCTTATGAGCCCCCAGCACCTGATAGTCAGACATCTACTGTGTCCAGTCAGTATGATGTATCTAGACTATAGAACATATATTTAAGATCAATGTCATTGTATCTTGAGGTTCTCATTATAGCCCGAGATCTGCTATAACCTCTCGACACGACAACTAACCTTTGTACATTACCATTATTATAGTGGATGCATAAAAGTATGCACTATAATGGTAAGATAACATCATGCATAGCTAACTGTACACATGATATTGTAATCAAAAGTACTACATAGTTGGGTCTAGGGAACCCACTATTTCAACACTCCCACTTGCACTAGAGCCAACTTGCTAACTAAACTTGTTAGCTACTCATATGATAAATACCATGCTTCTACTGAGTAATGGATTTAACTGCTGGGCCTGCCATGTTTTCACCACATGGCATATCTGCTATATGTGACCTCATATGCTTGAGTAAAACTTCTCAAGATAGGGTATCCCCAAGTATATTACTTTTTTCCATTGTCATAACTTGACTACTTGGCTAGTAAGAATATCATCATTCTCATTATGATAATACTTTTCTCACTCGGTGCGAATCCAAGAACTGGGACAAATTGTTGTGATTTATAACTACTTATTAGCTGCCGAAGAAGCTCCAACGTACTCGGTATTTGTAGGTATGGCTACCACAAGCTTTTATGATCTTTACTCACTCATCTCCTTTGCCTAACTGCGATACTAGATCAAATTGAACTAAGGATTACTATTTTGTGTCCCACCATAATTAGTATACCATTCTCTTTTTATTCCATGTACATATCATTTGTACTCACCGAAGTACAAGATGATAGTTATGACTGCATAACTTGCAGTGCTCCTGGAAACAATTGATATCTGCCTATAATAAATTATATCCTGGTAGTATCAATTATTGTACATATTATGGCATATGTGATTGATCCATCGCTAAAGAATATGGTATCAATTCCCAACTTTAATCTCTACACATGCTCCGAACATGTTAACCTATAGAGATTAAGCCATGTGACATAGGCAACAATTCTGAACTTGAATTGTTCCAAATTGTATTTATTCAATACAATGTCACTATATGTACGATTGACTAGGACCAAGAAACCTTTGGATCTACCTCAGTGGATCCTATTCCCTAGAACTTAGGTTTCTACTTGAAGTCAATCATTAGAGAATAACTTTTAACGTGATCTTATCTAATCGTAAGATCAAAATCTGTTTTCCATATGTTGCCAAACATATATCACTTGGAAAACATTGGTGCTCCTACTATCATTTGGTAGACACAAGGAAAAGATTCATTAATAATGAATGCTCTAAGATCTTGTTGCTTACATTAATCCATAATTGGATTTCAGTAACTTGCAACCCTTATTGGCATCATTTGATGTCATCATCTCTTTCTGGTTGCATCGTATAGACACCTTCCATGAAAGATGAACTTGACATCGAATGAACAATAAAAGGATCTTAGAAGTTTGGCTATGACAAGTAAAATTCCAATAGATTTCGGCGTACCGACTTGGTGTAACCAATCGAGCCTTATTGATACCATACTTGTATCATCCATGTATCATTTCATTTTAATACCCACCGTAATATTCAATTTATAAGCCCCTTTGAAATTTGATACATGGAATCCATTATTGAATTTTAGTTGATCTGGTCAATCTTAGCTTGTTTCCATATACTGCTTACTTGTAGGATTTATTATTCTAAATGAATAATTTATCACTGGATGCGGTGAATATAAAACCATCACTATGGTTTCATTCTTCATACGCAGTATGTTTCTCTGGAACATTCCTATTCCACATGTACTTGTGGAACTTGTTCCCTATGCCAACCATTTGTGCATCTCGAGCATTGACTAAGTCCTAGTCAATTCAGCTCCCACTATCTCTAAGATATATGTTCACCCTTATATAGAAATTTAGTCTAATTCTTGACTACATCTTTTCTATCTTAGGGATTTAGGTAATATCTTAAGCAACTATTAGGATAATTATCTTAGATGTACAACATGGTTAACTTGATGCATGTTTGTTTAAAACTCTTTGCATCTAAACACGTCCTATGACATAATGATTTTCCATCATACTATGACTCGTATGATATCCATTTGTCATTTTAGTTGGCATATTTGTTATGGGATTACGCTGTTATTTGCAAATCACATTTTGTAATATGATGGAAGTTTCCGCAAGTTGCAACATTGATTCAACTTACATCATAACTTTGATGTATAGCATATGTGTTTAGGAATTGCTCCACGCTACATGTTTTTTGATCAATGTTAATATGTAAGACTTTATCATCAATCCTCATTATTAACGTCAATACGGTGATGTAGATAAGGTAACATGCATTCAGGAATTACTCCACGCAACATTGTCATGATCGATGATTGCATGGTCAAGATATTCTGTCGGCCTACCGATCCGAAGCAACTCATATCTTCTGAACAAATTTATACTTCATTGGTACATTCCTTAATGACTTATTGGAATATTATGAAGTATATTTACCTCTAGCTTTCTTTGGAATAGTTCACACTCTCATGTTGAACTAACCTTGGAATCTTTGTTGCATACCTTTATTTCCAAAGGTTTCTTTGTCTAAACTAAAGATGTCAATTATACCATAGGTTTTTAGCTATGCCGAGCCTAAATACCATACTGGGTATATAGTTGACGTCCGCTTTTAGTTTTACTTGACAAAGAATCACATTGCCACAACTGGGTAGCTCTTACATTTTATATTCATCATGTATTACCATTGATTCAAATAGTAGTGAACTATTTGTTGAGTATGTCACCTCAAACAACATTCATTCCAAAACATGAAATAATGTCTCGTCATGTACAAATGGGAACATGAGATAAATGTTTTTGGTTATACTCCACAACTTGTTCAATTTGAATCAATCACTTGGAAATTAGAAGTTATGTGTTTCTCCCTGCTAACTTAGGAATCACCCTTTCACAGCTGCTAGGAGAAGACACTTTACTTCTAGTAATGTTTCTCTACTTACTTGGTTATTGTATTTCAATACATATATGTGAAAATAATATTGTATTTTAATACCCAAGAAGCATTCGGGAAAAAATACTTTTATTTGATGAATATAAATTGAACGAGAAGCGGGTACTTGCTTCTAGTGTTTTAGTTTTTAAACTTCCATGAATTTATTTCATTATGTGATGAAAATAACCTCCTGTTAAATAACCAACCAATTTTCATTGAAGGACATAATGAAGATGCCTTTGGCATAACTTTCCATAAGCCTTTTCTCCTTGTCATTCAATGTATTTTCCATAAGAATAAAAGATGGCGTTATCTCCAATATTCATATTACTTGGAAAATATTACCTTAAAAGTAATGAAGCGCTTACTCTATACCGTTCGTTTGTACCTTTAAATGAAACTAGATTAATTGGGTGTAAAAGGTATAATAATGGGATGACATGAAAGATTGTGAACCGTCTTTCACTTTACACAATCCGAGTGAAATCCTCACATTCAAATCTTGCTTTGCTTTCTCCTCGAAAGGATCTTGGATATGAGACTACATGTAACATCATCCATGTCTTGATGTAGCGACTGCAAATATCATCAAAAGTTGATGATAGAATTATGATAGAACTATCATATGATTGTTCATGAGTCTCCTGAAAGCAATTTTACACCCTCACTTCCTGAGGTGGCTTAACAGATTGGGACACAAGCACCTTGAATTTCCATTATGATAGTAATGTGCGCAAGCACCTATACTACATTTAGGAAATTCATGCGTGTTTGGAAATTAACTTTGTCTAAAATTTATCACGGTTCTATTGAGTTATTTCTTTCCATTATCTACAAATATACTTTAGCAGATTGTAGTTTTATGTGATTACCAAATCTAACATTACTGATTATTTAATCATTAAATGTCTCCCACTAATTTTTTTCGAATTATAGGAACCCTCTGTACTAGAATCAGAATAATCTTGATTATTCTAGGGGCAAGGATCCCCGAACCTCCCTCATAGTCTACAAGCTAGGGCTACACCACTACTCGGAGGGTCCAATGTAGGATTTTGGATGGCCAACCGCATTAGCTCGTGGTTCCTTGATCTGTTGAGTGAAGTCCCAGCTTCAAAATCATTTAATGATTTACTCAACGATTGGCTCTAAAATTACAACAAACTAGCTAAGGCTATGTCTTTGCTGCAATTTTAGTTAAGTTGACCCACCGCACAAATAAGAACTCCCCGGTAGTAAGAGGCACCCTCAGCTAAGGCATGAACCGTCACCTCGAACACATGGTTTTGTTTAAACTTGAATGATGGAAGGCTGTTTATGACTTAATATTTTCTTTGAGAGTTTTATGTTTTTCTCTTGACAAATGAAATCCATTTCTATTAATAATGTTCATCTATGTTGTCACGCTCACAACTGAACATCAATAGAAAACAAACGTCGCTTCTTTATGCATTTTATTATTTATCATTTTATGTATTTTCCCACTGTCCTAAAAATGCATAAAATAATAAATAAATGCATAAAGTTAAAACTACTACCCAACTGATCTTGAGCATCTAAACGACCTTAGCACATCATACCTGAGTTGTATACTTGAATTTTGATGTATCTTACCCGTTCTGTATGTCCACTTCTCATCTGGAGCATTTCCTCATCTTGGCGAAGTCCACGTCACGTCTTGGATTATCGCCTCATCTTGGTGTAGTCCACGTGTTGTCTTACATCGTCGTACACCACCTCGTCTTGGCGGGGTCTACGTCGCTCGCCGTCTTTGTCCGAAGTACAAAGATACTCGCGCGCAGGTGAGGGGGACTCTGGAATAAATCTACATCAGGTAAATTGGGCGCGCAGGCCCTTATACATTTTAACTGAAAAATAGACGATGCACAGAATGTCTTTTAATTAATTACACACATCAAACACAATTTAAATAATTAATTAAATAAATAAATGCAGACAAACGGGGTCGGTGCCCAAGACCAGTAGGCGGGTATAAAATATTGCGCGATAAAAATTAAAAAGAATAAATTAAGTATGAGGGTTTATTAAATTAAATGAATTAAATAATTCAAAATAATTTAATTAATTATCGGTCCATCAATTAATTTAATTTTCATTCCAAAATTAAATTAATTTGTCTTAATTAAATTTAATACTTAAATTGAATTAATTTTATTTGGGTATTAAAAAATATCAACCAAAATTAATTTTAATTAATTTAATTTATAAACTATAATTAAATTAATTAATTTAATTGATCTTGATGGATTAAATGTGGTCGAACCCCGAAAACACCATTGCATGACATGTGCGGGTCGTTCCAAACTCACGCCTGGCCATGCCTTGGCTAAAATGGGCCGAACCAATCCGCCCAAACCCCTTTCGGGTTGGGCAGGTCCACTTGGACCGTTTCGGGTCCAATTTTGTCCTACAAAATGACTTGCAGACAAAATAGAAGTACCTACGGGACCTAGACCGATGGCGCGACGACGGTGAAGTCGCATGGGCACAAGCTAGACGTTGCGGGGTGCGACGCACCAACCTTGTGTCATGCGAAAGGAGAGGAGGCCAGCGACAACCCGGAGAAGGGTTTTGCTGGTAGTGCATGGGGCCCCGGGCTCTGGAGGCAGTGGCCTAGAGCACCGGGCTTGCATGCAGGGTGTCCGAGGAAGGACTGTGAGCAGGGCAGTCTGCTGCTGCCCCATCCATGCTGGAAGGGGTCTGGTCCGCCGGGAGAAGGGCAGACAATGGGGCGGTCTGGGCAGGGTGGTTCCCCAATGGCAGCCGGTCACGTCGGGGAGTGCGGAGGTGCCTCTTGCGGTGTCCCGGGGAGGTCTCTTGTGCGCTGCGCAGGGAGGAGGTGCAGGCGGAGGGAGAAGTGGTGAGGGCGGAGAGCAGCCGGGTGAGGGGGTCGCGCTGCACAGGCGGCCGGAGCTGGGCGCTGCACCCGGCGGCGTTATAGTGCGTCGTGCGGGTGGAGGGAGGGGGTCTGCTCGGACCCCCTGTTACTTTCCATTTTTTTGTTTGTTTACTCTTTTCTATGCGGCCAGCCACCAACCCCTTTTCTAATTATATATATATTTTTTATTTTGGTTTGCTTGACCCGCAAAACCCACCTCTTCCCCTTTTCTTTTCCTTTTTTTATTGAGTCAAGTCTTCCTCTAATATAAAATGTTTGTTTAATTTTTCCACACACACAAAAACTAAAGTCTATTTAGTTTTTAAGTTTAATAATACATAAATTATTATAATATAATAATAATTTATTATTATTGTAAACATATAACAATAATAATTAATTATATTATTATTATTATTATATATCTAATTATAATTATAATAATTATAATTATAATAATTATAATCATAATTATAATAATTATAATTATAATAATTATAATTATAATAATTATAATAATTATAATTATAATAATTATGATCATAATTATAATAATTATAATTATAATAATTATAATTATAATAATTATAATTTCTTAAAACTTATATTATTTCTGATAAATGGAAATAATCAACAAGAATTAATACCCGAGTAAAAACACGAATACGATCCATTCTAGAAATATCGAATGACCATATCTTGGTCATTCGAAATCGGATCAAAACGCGGTTCGATCCGTTTTGACCCTTTTTAAACCCTCTACATAATTTTAATGCAATTTTAATTTTCTAGTCTGGGAAAATCTACGTGATCCCTCTCATACCACTGTTAGGTTTCCATGGCCCGCAGTGGAAGCCGGTGGGCCAGGGATTTTAAAATTTTTATCGGCGCAACGATAGTACTTTTTGTTGCCGACGATCCGAGCCCCGGAGAGGTCCGAGAATCTTGAATAGATTGTTAAGAGCACAAAAATAAAATGAAAACATACCCATTGCATATCCGAAGCCGTTGTCTACCACTACTTGTCGACGGCGATCGTTGCACGAATGATCCATAGTAGGATCCCTCTAGATCTTCCACACGCGCCTCAAAAATCTGCGAGAATGCCGATCGTCAAACTCTGGGTGGTAGCACGGTGATTCAACGATATCTTCGACGTCCCGACGATCACTGCATCGTCGATCTTGCGATGCGTGAGGAGAAACTTGATCCAGGCTCTTGAATCTTCATATTCTCTCTCTAGGAAGCGGGAGGAGAGAGAGGCTCTCAAATTTCATTCCATAAATTAATGAATAGTGATGTGAACACCAAAGAGAGAGAGCCTCCTCTCTTATTTATAGATACATTGACAAATACCCAGTAGGGTTCCCCAGCCCTCGTTGATATCAACATTCTCTAAATAAATAATTTTGACGGACTTAACTGCGCCAATATTATTTATTATTTTATCACACACTTATAATATATATGAATCATATTACGTGAAAAAATCCAATCCATTTAACTCAACTCGTTGTCCCACTGAATATTAAACGAACCTTGAATATTAAAATAATATTCGTTCGATTAATATTTTTCTCATATTTACTAAACTCGTAAATACATTAAATAAATTAAATCCCAAATATTCATAACTTGAATATTAATGAATTTATTTAATTCTTTTAGTGATCGACAACTTGGACAACGCTCGGACACGTGGCAGGGCCCACTATGTCCATATTCCTATTCCACTGAATAGGTGTGGATTCTTGAATACGCTGTTGTGTGTGACCCTCTAGGCCCTTATCTCGATAGCAGTGAATAAAATTCACAGACCAAGAGCGGGGTCTAGCAATCTGTCATGGCCCCTAAAGAGATAAGGATAGTCATAGCAACGACTACCATCCAACGAACACTGACTTTGTACTATAGTCTCTTTGTAATTTGATATCTCATAAAGCAGGACGCACTCTTGTGTCATCGTCCTTATCTTGCTTTATTATTTGTTGATCTATCTGGATGGATTTTCCTTTCTACTGCTTTGGCCAAAGACTTATGAAGGCGGAACCATCCCGATCAACCAGGCCTGAGATATACAACTTCCTAAACATGGAAGCGACAAATCCTTTCTTGACCATTCAACCAACGTCATACCACTAACGACGCACCCAACACAAACTACCTTGCCACAACATTACTGCCATGGTTTTCTCCTTGCATCAAAGTATGTAATTAAATGATATACATTGGTAATGGTATCAATTCAGGAGACCAATACACATGTCCATTGACAGGAACAACCAATGACACCCAAAACATGTGGTGTTCCTATTTGCGGGTCTATTCTCATGATCTCATTACTAGAGATCACCAAGTGCGGACTTCATGAGAAGAAGTATCAATGCTTATGAGCCCCCAGCACCTGATAGTCTGAAATCTACTGTGTCCAGTCAGTAAGATGTATCTAGACTATAGAACTTATATTTAAGATCAATGTCATTGTATCTTGAGGTTATCATTATAGCATGGGATCTGCTATAACCTCTCGACACGACTACTAACCTTTGGACATTACCATTATTATAGTGGACGTAGAAACGTCTTCACTATAATGGAAAGATAACATCATGCATAACTAACTGTACACGTGATATTGTAATCAAAAGTACTACATAGTTGGGTCTAGGGAACCCACTATTTCAACACATCCCTACCTTCCTAATATAATACTCCAATTTGGAATAAATAAATCAATGTAATCCATTTGGTTAAAACAAAAAAGGGGTTACCTGAATAAGGGGTAACATTCTTCCTAATGTTCTTTTATTTTGTTTGAAATATACATCCATCAACTCATATTAATCCATGATTTTACAACAAAACTTTTATAATCCATAAAATAGTATGTTTTTATGCTACAAGTTATACCTACACAAACCCAAACTTCTATTTAATTGGTAACAGACATATTGTTTACGTGTACAACACACTACCCCCCAGGGAAAGATGATTGCTCAATTTTCCTTTATCACCTCTCATGATGGTCATTATGATTGAAATAATATTTATATATGTTATATATTATATTTATTATTTATTTAATCTTATTTAATAATTTTATAACACGTATCTTTATACTTTCCATTAGGTGTAAATACGATAACTTCGTTTAAGGAAGTGTGGACTAACATCCCCTCAAAGTGATGTGATTCGTTCAAAAACAACACGTAAAGTACTAAGGATTGGTTTAGTGAAATTATATGATATATATGATATAGTAATTCTAATTTAATAATTATATATATACATATACATGTGATTTTCTCTCTTTCTTTTGGTATGACAATAAAATGGAAACAATGTTCATGCATAAGTAGAACCTACCATCTCTATTAATAGTGTATTCCATTTCATACATTGATATTCTCTAAATTTTTCTAGTAAATGTATATTGAATGTTAATTATATTTATATCATGGTTTAAATTCTATAAATAATGATATATGTATATTTACCAATGTAAGGACCTGAAATTTCCATGATTTTTTTTAAAAATATATGGGAATTTTACGAGTCCGTGAAAATTGACGGCGTGTGATTCCGAGGCATGGTGTGCTCAGAATAAATTTCTGATGTTTTTTTCGGGTACGTTCAGTAAACGTGAAAGTGTGTTTCTCTATATTTTGAACCGGTTCTTGGAATCAAAATCTGAGGGCACCATTGAACTCGCAGCGCCGGTATTCGCTTAAGGAGACTTTCACTCCGACGATAGTGGGTCGAGAGTGAATGATAGTTTTGGGGTTTTTCGTGTAAGAATAAAATAAAAATAAAGGTGTGTGACATTTTTTTTATTTGCGACCCCTATGTGGAAGTTGGAAGTGGGGACCACCAGACCTTAACCTCCCAAGAGAGGTTATGGTGGTGGGGACCACACGAACCATAACCTCCCATGAGAGGTTATAGTGGTGGGGACCACCTGGGATTAAACCCCCTTGAAAACCCCTTTTTAATTGGGAGAAAACCTCAACTCCATAATAAATGTGGGGGGACCGTCTTCAACACCTCCACAATTTTAATTGTGCCAACACACCACCTTATTATGAAAATGTAAATTAATTGTATTTCTCCCTTTTTAATTTAAGTATTAGCATCAATGGAATGTTGGAAGTTCCAAATAATTGAACAGTCATAAATTCACGATCATTACCTACCTTTCCCCCCTCTCCTATATATATGGAGCTTGGGAGGAGGATTTGGGACAGCTTCACCAAGCGACGAAGCACTGGTAAAGTGATGTGAGGCCTAACACTTGGAGTATTATGCCCTGTAACGAAGAAAATGTTCCCCAATGAAGAACACGCTCCCCAAAAAAGAACGCTCCACCAACGAAGAACTCCAACCTCCTTCGACCTTATTCCTCAGGAATTCTTCCAATGTGGGATGTCCTCATCCACAACGAATCAACGTCCGTACTTCATCCTACGCCAACGTCAATGAATGAGGTAGGGGGATTATTTTTTAGATGATACTTACCTTGTTTTCTTTTGAGATTTGGGAATGAATCGTTGCGGAGGTTGTAAAATTTTATGTTCATAAATCTTTTTTCTTGTTGAGCCAAATGCTTCCACCCTAACGCGGAGGGTGCAGGCCAAAAAAACATGTCCCCACCCCTCCACTGTTCTTCGTTGTGGTGTTCTTCGGAATGAATAAGGGTGATGAAGATGACAATGGTGACGAAGGCAATGACACTGCCACCTGCGGACACTGTGACCTGTGCCGCCCCACGTGGCACTCCAGCCTCCCGATAGAAATGGTTTCACGTCCTCGCCATGCCGACCAGCCTCGGGTTGAACCGGCCCCACGCCCTAGCTCGTGCCAGCCGCTGGCCAAGCCCCCACCGGCTACGCCTCCCAGTCATGCCACCTGCCAGCCGCGCCACCCTAGCTGCACCACCTGCTGGTCAAGCCCGTGACGGCTGCGTCACCCCATCCGCGCCACCCCGACTGAGCCGCCCTCACTAGCCACGCCGCCCTTGCCGGCCGCACCACCCGCTGGTCATGTCGCCTTCCGGTTGTGCCTCCCTTGTCCCTATGAGCCACCCTGTCTCACGCCACTCGTGGTGCTCCGAGCCACCCCAGCTCACACTACCTGTGGCCCTCTGAGCCGCCTCATAGCCTCATGCCCTCACGGCACCCCTAGCGGCTCTCCGCGGCCCCTTACGGCCTGCTGGGCCAGACCCAGGGGGCTGGGCCAAACCCAATGGGCCGGACCTGGGCCCACAACCACCCCTTTACTTTCTTTTGGCCATGTCTTTGTCACTGGATGTCCGTTTGACGAACCTTCAGTGTCGCTGGAAATCTTGTAGAGAGATGGTCCCTTTTAGTATACTCCACTAGAGTTTTAGTTTGATATGGGAAACACTCAGGTTGGATCGAGCACGAATCCAACTGCCCCCAGGACTAAATGGATAATAACTCATAGACCGGGCATCCAATTAATGCATTGTCTCTTACGTTGGGACCCCTAGGACGTGGTGGAACTTTGAGATACTTCTTTGTGGGACTTCGAGATAGTTAGAGTATCGACCAGTAGCCCGTGGAGTAGATTCCCCTGGAGAAGAGTGAGCGTAGTGTGGAGACCTAATAGCTGGCTGAGACCTGATGACTGTTGGCCGTTTGACTCAGAACGACTCTAATAGACTAGTGGGGAGCACCTTGGTGTTGTGAAAGATGCACAGTGGGGAGCGCCTTGGTGTCGTGGTAGACCCATGGTACTCTACAGAAGGATTACCTTAGTAGGCTACGTGGGGAAGTGCGGTTGGTGACGCAGAAAACCCACGGTGGGGAGAGCGCTTGGTGACATGGTAGATCCATGGTACTCAACAAGAAGAGTACCTCAGTAGTCTAAGGTTAGTGGGAAGAGAGCTTGTTGTCATGGAAGGCCCACTGCACTCGATAGAGGAGGAGTTATCTAGAATCTGAAGTTTTGACCATGTGATTGGGGTTGTTACTTGATACTACCCCTAGAATAAAATCCTGGTTGAGATGTGTCATTTTTTCTGTGTTTTCCTCATTATTGAGATGGATAACTTGATAACTTAGGTATATGTATGAGCATATACCTATATAGGGTTATCTATTGTTTTATTACTTTGTGGTTTTTCATTGGCGGATTTTTTTGAGACTCTGAGGGTCTCGAGGTCCCTACTAAGTATCATTATACTCACCCCTACACTGGTTATGCCTGCACCTTGTTGTGTTGGATGCAGATGATGGAAAATGATGACTGAGTCTGAGAGTATTAGGACTGGACGGTACCTGGAGATGGACCTTACGATGAGTCGGTACACGGAGGGGACGAACAGATGAGTAGTGCTGAGGAGGCGATCTATACCTACCCTTCAGGTAGGAACCTCGGTGGAAGACCCATAAAATGTTTTACTTTTTCTTCAGTTGTACTTGTACTTTCAGTTTCATGTACTATACTATTGGGATCATATTCCGGCCCCTTTTTACATTCATCACTCCTTTGTTATACTGTTTTACTTGGTGTTTCATATCTTGTTGCATTCTTGGTTACGTGTGCTTATAGGTTATAAAGGCAATGTCTTCCCAGTTTTAGGGAATTACTTCTTTGGTGCTAGTTGCCATCCCCTGGCCTATTGAAGGCGGGCTTGGGGTAGTCGCGACACGGGCCCCAAGGGACAGGTCATGACAAATTGTTATTAGAGGAGTTGGTTCTATCGCAGAACTAAGACTGTGATATTTTTTGTGAAGCAATAGTGTTAAGTGTAGTGAGTGTGGTTTTTAGTTCAGGAAGTCCAGTGTTGGTGCGGCGGCCGACATATCCATTCACAAGGACCTTGACTTCTGATTTCTGACTCAGTGCATGAAAACACCAATTGCGTGTGTGTTTTGAAATGTTTTCTTTAATTCATCTCACCAGGTCATATCACCAAGTTTAACTTCTAACCATAGTGAACCTATTTCTTTTCATGCTGCCTCCACACAAAAAACCGGCTAGAGTTCCAAGAGTTTTATACACATATTGACCATCGAGCGATGAGGCCTCAGTGTAGGGCCCTCTTCAAGTAGAGGCACCAGTGGAGGCACTAGTGGTATGACTCCCCGTTGGTCCACCAATTCCACCAGCCCCAGTAGCAGACGGTGCACGCCGCTTGAGCATATTGAATGAGTTCTAGCCCAAGAGACCACCCAGGTTCAGGGGAGAGACGGACCCACAGGCGGCTGAGGATTGGCTGGAGGCTATGGTGAGAGGTTTTTGACTGGTAGGGACACCAACAGACCTCATGGTGATTCTTCCTGCCATCCTTCTATATGCAGCAGTGGGAAGATGGTGGATCTTGATACTCTAGGTCCACGATGAGGTGACGCTTCTCTGGGCAGAATTCAAGAGCCTGTTTTTGGCAGAGTTTGTCCAAACGACTCTCCACACATTGTGCATTCAAGAGCTACTTCATTTCCTGTAGGGAGACATGATTGTAGCTCAGTACTCAGTGGGGTTCATAGACCTGTCATGATACTCCACAAATATGGTTCGAGACCCATTATTCAAGAACCAGACCTTCGAGTAGGGACTTTGTTGTGAGATCAGAGCTTCGGTAATCTCACATAGCATCCCCACACAGGAGAAGGTGTTAGAGAGAGACCTAGAGAGTTTCCTTGTTGACCAGTGCTCAGCAGCGAGATCCACCACCAGTCGACATGTATCAGAGTCTTCTATAGTTTGCAGTAGATAGATTTCGTAGAGGTCCAAGAGGACCAAACCTATAGGTGGACGACCGCATGACTCAGGATCGGTTGTGCGGGGAACCTGAAGTGGAGACAGAAATGCCAGGAGCGGGAAGTGTTTCACATGTGGCGGGCAGAGTCACATGGCTCGTGATTGTCTAACCCTCCATTTAGATGATCATAAAATGGTCGAGGGAATGCCCATGAAGATACAGAGGTTCGATCGAGGATGTCCGCAAGGAGAAATCGAACGTTCCATAGGAGTTGGTTGTGTAGCTAACGGTGGGTGAAGATTTGAGGTGTTACCTCCACCACCACCAAGAGGTCCACCCCAACCATAAGGAGTAAGTGGATATAGGAGAGCTAAACTATAGGGAGCTGAGGCCTATGATCACGGTTCTCTAGAGATGATACGAGGTACGATCTGTGTCTTCTCCACCATAGATGTAGTACTTATAGACATAGGTTCTTGTCATTCTTTCATTTCCACTACCCTCGTTCGGATCTTGGAGATTCCAATGAAGCCATTGGATTCATCCTTATAGGTAGAGATACCTACGGGAGAAGATTCAAAGATTATGTACTAGTGTCAGCAGTGCGAGCTTACTCTAGGAGGGGAGAGCTTCGGTTGGGATCTCCTAGGAATGACGTTGAGGGCTTAAGATGTCATCTTGGGTATGGACTGGTTGTCTATAGTCCATGCTTAGATAGACATATTAGGTGCAATGTACGGTGTGTCTGCACAGATGGGACTAGTTTTACCTTCAACGGTGAGAATGGAGCCTTTGAAGCTTAGGATGGACTTTCCCAGAGGGGAGTGCAGCCGATCACTCATTAGTTGGCAAGCCTTACCCTCAGAACTGTTGATGTGGGGAGTCCGAGCTATCCTGTATTGGTGGATCAGTACGTGGATGTTTTCCCTGGTGATGTTCTGGGTCTACCTCCTCGTAGAGAGGTGGACTTTTATATTCAATTGTACCTCGGGACAACACTAATATCTACACCAGCGTATCGGATTTCTCCCACAAAGCTTCATGGGCTGCGGGTATAGCTAGAGGACTTCTAGGGGAAGTGGTTCATCCAGCCCAATGTTTCACCTTGGACAGCCCCGATTTTGTTCTCCAAGAAGGAAGATATGAGCTTGAGGCTTTGTGTTTACTATCACCACCAGAACTAGGTGATCGTGAAGAACATGTAGCCACTCCCAAGGATTAACGACTTCTTTTATCAGCTGAAGGGAGCATGGTGGTTCTCGAAGATAGACGTCGGATCGGGCTATCACCAGCTTAGAGTGCATGATGAGGATGTGCAGAAGATGACCTTCAGATGTCGGTACGACCATTACGAGTTCTTGGTTATTCCAGTCGGCATGACCAATGCTACCGCAGTGTTCATGGGACTCATGAATAGGATATTGCATCCATACCTTGATCTCTTTGTAGTAGTCTTAAATGACAACATTATGATCTACTCGACTACTAATGTGGAGCATGACTATCATTTTTAGGTAGTACTGGACACACTCCAAGAGCACCAGCTTTATGGTAAGATCACAAAATGCCAGTTCTGGATCTGAGAGGTTCACTTTCTGGGACATGTCATACCATAGGCTGGAGTTGCAGTGGATCCAACATTGATTGAGGCAGTACTTTCTTTAGATCCACCCTGGACTGTGATGGAGGTATGGAGTTTCATGGGTTTGGCTGGATACTACCAGATATTTTTTCCAGATTTCTCCAGAATTGCATTCCCACTATTGGGCTTGAGGAATAAGGGGAAACCCTTCGTTTGGTCAGAGAAGTTCCAGTAGAGTTTTTAGGAGGTGAGGTAGAGTCTGACTAGTGCCCCTATCTTGGGACTTCCAGAGGAAGGTGTAGGGTATGTAGTCTACTATGACACATCTGGGACTAGGCACAGATGTGTCCTGATATAGGAGCGAGTAGTGATCACAGATGGTTCTTTACAGCTAAGACAGAATGAGTTGAACTACGCTACCCATGATCTGGAGTTAGTAGCAGTGGTATTTACCTTGAAGATGTGGCGGCACTCTCTGATGGTCGAACATTTTACCGTGTACTCTGATCACAAGAGTCTCAGGTATATCTTCTCTCAGAAGGACCTGAACCTGAGACAGTGATGTTGGATTGAGTTCCTCCAGGAATATGACTTCGAGATAGTTTATACTCTAGAGAATGGGAACGTTGTAGCAGATTCACTCAACAGGAGGTCTGGTGTATAGCTGCTAGGTGAGGCGATGGAGCAGAAGGCCGCTTTGTAGATATCCTTTGTGGATAGAGATGGAGAAAATTTCCTTCAGCCTCTTACGGTCACTCCCACACTTCTTCAGCGAGTTAGGGAGGCACAATGTGGGGACACTAACTACGAGTCTCGATGTTCTCAGATATCCATATGGCATGCACCTACTAAATTTTCTGAAGGTGGAGAGCACGTCATCCATTCAGAGTATGTACCATGGTACCACTGTCACTTAAAGAAGAAGTGTTGAGGTAGTTACACACTTCCCCTATAGCGGTACATCTAGGAGTGGCAAATATGTACTGGGACCTTTGATGACAACACTGGTGGCCGGGAATGAAGAAAGTAGTTGCATATTTTGTCTCTCTATGCATCACTTGTCAGCAAGTGAAGGCGGAGAATCAGGTAACAGCAGGCTTGGTTTAGTCTTTAGAGGTCCCATAGTGGAAGTGGGATGGGATATACATGGAATTCATGACAGGAATTCCACATACATCCATGGGGCATGACTCTATCTGGGTGATCGTCGACTGAATCACTAAGTCAGCCCACTTCCTACTGATCAGAGAGCAGGGTTCAATAGAGAGCATGGGACGCCTCTATGTGCAGGAGATTCTGCGGTTACATAGAGTACCTTCGGCGATTATCTCCGATCGTGATGCATGTTTTACTTCTCGTCTATGTAATGGGTTATAGGAGGATTTTGTGTAATACCCCAAGCTTCCATGGTATGCTTCACTTTGAATAATACAGTAGCGTGTGTTATACACAACTTCGAGTTCTAACTCACCACAACCAATCAAACTAGCCGTTATGAATAGTAATACTCACTTTTTGAAATTTTATAAATTTTATCTTTCAAAATGGAATTCATTTTTGGATTTGGAATATCAAAATTGCCTTAGGGTGAATTTTTGGTATTTTTCTGAAAACATTCAATTTTTGATGAATAGTGAAAAACATTGTGTTATAGTTTAAAACTGAATTTTTATTTAAATAATTATTTATTTTATTTAAATTTAATTAAGGTAAAAATAGATACAAAATATCTATATGAGCTCAATATAATTCATTGGAGTTAGTTTTGAATAAGTTTAGATATATAAAAATTTTGTTGAACTTTTCACCATCTTTTACCCACCTCCTAGGAGAATTTACGAATTCACATAAAACATAATTTTACCGCTTATGTGAGTATAATTTCAAAAATTCAAGAGACACGGTTAATATAAAGAAGTTAAATTTGGTTCAGTAAGATCAAAATAATTTTTGTTGAATAGTAACTTTGTACTTTTATTTACCACGGTTAAAAGTAAATAGGATAATTAAGGGTAAAATTGATATTATTATTACCCTAACACATGTCCTAATTCTATTGGATAAGTATAATTAGACCACAAACGACCTTATGAATAAAATATGATCCTCATTGGTCCACTTGGATTAGATTAGGACATTTATTATTATTTAATTCAAAGAAGAGTTAAAATTGTTAAAATTAATGTTTAATAACTAAAACATTTTTAATATAGGATAATACATAAGATAAATTAGATTATAAATATTCATTAGAAATATAAAACTATTTTCTACATAATGGTATTTTATTTATAATTTTTAGACATTAAATAATTTAATTTATTTATGACACAATGGTGATGCAGTAATTACCTAATTAAAGAAATATTAAAATAATTGATTTTATAAATATCCAAATAAATGTAATTTGAGACTTTTTATGAATTACACTAATTTAATAGGTTAATATGAAATTTTATGACTTCTTAAATGAATTTTTTTGAATTAATAAAGTTGTTAAGACTTTAACAAAAATCAACTGTTAAATAGTGTCAAAATTGACATAAAAGATTTATTTAAAACAAATATTATATTATTAATTTATATTTTATTCCTAAAAATCTAAGGTTCATAAAAAGGACATATATAATGATATGTGTATCATTAATTAACCACTTGGGGTTCTCTTGGAAGTATATAGTATGTTTATTAACCATATAATATAAAAATACAAAGAGTCATGGTAAATGTCAAACTATTTAACTAAGAGTTAAATATAAATGATAAGGTTAATATAGTGACCCAAAACCATATAAAATATATTGGTTGAAAGGATTTAGACCCATACTCACATTATCATCTAAATAAGTAACTTTTATCCATTATAAACCAAAAATGAATTTATTATAAAACAATATTTTAAGTTTTTCCTAAGGTGCCCCTCACCCCTCTTATAAAAGGGAACTCCCCCTTTTCTCAAATTCATACCTTCAAAGCCTTTTGTCTTGGCCAACCCCTCCCCAAATATTCTCTCAAATTCCCTCACTTAAACCTATAGGCCTTATTTTTATCATAAAGAAAACCTATGGAGCCCTTTTGATCAAATCAAAAGAAAGAACCTCAAGAAGAGGTAATATTTTCACCACCGTCTTTCAAGTTCCTTTCTTCTTCAACTTCTTATTTCTTTGTTATTTCCATTATAAAATAATAAATACATTATCTTATATATAATCTTATGTTATTATAAATATGGTACAACCATATTCAGTATTCTATCCATCCTTTTAATGACATGTCACCATATGTGCGTTTGTATAGCTTACCGTCTCCACGTTGTGGTGTAATTGTTATTCAAAACATTATTATTTGGATGGGTATGATAATAATGATTAATTGAAGTGAATAATAAATATAACATTATAATTATTCTTTATATATGATATAAAATCCAATTATATATTATTTTAATATCAAAAGAATGATATTGTAGTTCATGTGTGCGTACGAACTACCGTCTCCATGAACGCGATAAGATTCATTCCCCATCGTATCCATTCTTGTATAATTCTCATTTTATGATTAAAAATAATGTTTAAGGATTTGATATCATTCTATATTTGAATAAGATACAACCTATCCATAACAAACACGACTTATGTAACAAAACATATAAAAGAAAACAAGTAATTTAACACCCGAAATGATGATAATACTAAGATATTATTAACAAAGCAATGTTAAAAGATCATATATGATATAATATTAATGTATATGATTATTTTATAATTTAATAACAACTATTTCACCATTATACAGGAGGTTAACCTACCCTTGCCCAAGGAAAATTACAAGGTAAGGGTTTATTTCACAATCTCTTTATTATCTGAGGTTGTTTATACGTAATTATCTACTGAGACCTCTTTATCATCCACATCCATGTTTTTCTTAAAAATGTATTTAAAATCATTCTTAATATTTTGAATACTATGGGTTAAATTCATTTATACCCTTGTTTTACTTTTTATAATAAGTTTATAAATGAATCTTTCTGTTGTTTTCCAAACAAGGACCTTTTTAACCTTTTCGACAGAATTAAGGTAAGAATGTATTTTTTTTAACTTATATGGAGGGTGTGGCTATTTTACACCATTATAAAATCTTCTAAGCTTCTCTTACAAGATTATAAATATATTTTTAAATTAAATGTTTTATTTTATAATTAGGTAAATTTTAAATGATTTAAAAAAAAGAGATATTTCTCTCAAATAGTTTTGATTTCATCTATTTCAACATCCTTTGATGGATTTTAAGTTTATTTGAAGTTGATTTTTTATGATACAAAAATTCCATATAGTATTGAAGGTTTTGTGATTTGTTTTAATGTGGATGTGTTATTTTTATACCATTCATGTTTTATGGATAAAGTATTGAAATTTCGTATGCTATTTTAATACGAATGTTTATGTTATGTTTAGACCTGTTCATATGAGGAATGCATTGGACTTAATAAGTGACGGGTGGAGCCCTCTATAGCTCTTCAATGCATCGGTAGGTATAATGAGATTAACTAGTGTCTTGTCATAGGGCCTTGACAAAATCTTATTTGTAGTCTTGGCACAAGGCATTGACTATGTGGTTATGATAGTATGACATTATGCATTCTATCATTATGAAAGTGGTTATAGATATTACATGTGATTATTCAATTAGTAGAATATCCATGTAAATAAGTAAATGGAATTATTTCATTTTAATTCTTCCATATTATAAAGAAGTTCAAGTTTAAAAGGCTTTTGTTTTAGTTATACATTGCCTTAAATGTTTATGCTTATTTATGAAAGTTTCCTCTATATTGTTATCCTTACTAGGAATCTGAGATCACCCCTTTCTATGTTTTATTTTTCCCCGGATGTGAAGAAGTATTTTATGAATGACCTGCGTGGATAGTATGACGGGATATGAGTGTGGTCTATAGAAATAAGATGTTGTTGTAGTTTTTCATTTTATAATGTAATGTAAACTTTATCAATGTATCTAGTGATTCCAAGGCTACTAAACTAATCGGTATTTAGAGACTTGATCTTTTGTGATCATGCCAATGTTATGTAATAATGCACTGAATCTGGGTAACTAGGGTCGGGGAGTTACAGTTGGTATCATAGGAAGTTTAGTACAAACCTTGGAAGCTAGATTTAGATAAACTCTGATTAGAGCACATTGCCCTAAGATGAACATTGAAGATTAGTATAGAAGAACTTCCTAGAATTTTGATATTGTAGAGATTTTGTGAGTTTTCTGAGAAATACATCCCTGTCTAAATACGAGCAGGTAGAGGCAGCTCTGGAACATATGTACCTAGGGGTAAAACCCAAAAACACCGCTTTGAGCTAGACTCGAACGGGAACTGGTGCACGACAACGGGCCTTGCTGCACTCTTGGTTACGACACTCCTGGGGGATATGCTTAGGATAATTCTCATTTTCTTTATAAACCATTATGAAGGTTTTATGAGTATATACTTCCTCAAAGAAAATATTTTTATGATTATGGATTATATTCATAAACTGTTCAATTTATGTTAAGTGTTTGACAAGTTTTGAATTATGTATTTCGATTCATAAACTGATCTAGTTTATCCCATTATTTAGAAATGGCACCTAGTGGAAGGAATGGAAGCTGTATCAATGCACGCACTCCATGTAGGGATTTCCCTCCTGCTCAAGATAATTATAGTGGAGTTGGTGATACAACTGGTGCTGATTAGCTTATCACCATACTCGGACAACTCACTTAGGTTATGAATAATAACCTTACTCGTATGGAGCACCCAGATCCACAGCATGGAGGATCAATGTTAGATCACTTCATGATTCAATAACCACCATCATTAAATGGCAGTACAAATACATTAGTAGCTGATAAATGGATAAATTCCTTAGAGAAAATATTCCATGCCTTGGGGAGTAGTGAAAGGGAAAAAGTTATCATAGCAGTTTACCGCCTCACTGGATATTCTAACTAATGGTGGTCATTGATTCAATAAACAAAGGAGGAGGATGAAGTATCAAATATAGAATGGAGGGAGTTCAAATATATTTTCTTAGAAAAATACTTTCATCGTGACCATCGAGAATATATGGAAAGGCAATTTCTGAGTCTGAGACAAAAGGAGGATGAAAATGTCGCAAAGTATGAGGCTATCTTTACAAGGTTAGCGAGGCTTGCAATGGATTATATATGTAACCCAAGGAGTAGTATTGATCATTTATTTAATGGGTTAAAACTGTTTCTTCGTCGACCATTAGTCTCACAATCCTTCTCATCATACGAAGATATTGTGTCATGTGCTATCAAGACAGAAAAAGAATTCTCTAAGTCTTATGACTTTAAAGAAAATAAAGAGAAGAAGAGATATGTCGATCACTCTAGGAATGGAAATAAGGGGAACAAGGGAAAAGTTGAATATCCATCCTGAAGTAAATGTTCGAAGAAACACCCCGGTACATGCTTTAAGGGAATGGGAGTCTGTTATAAGTGTGGTGAAAAAGGACACCAAGCTCAAGATTGCAAGGGGAAGAAAAAAGATACCGATGTTCAATGCTATAATTGCGGGGAGATGAGACCTTATTCAAATGAATGTCCTAAGCGTCAGGTAAACTTACCTCAGAAAAGGACACGGGATCATGTCCAAGCTTATGTGATCACAACTACTGAGGTTGATGCTTCGAAATATGTGGTAGCAGGTAATTTAATGGTTTCCTCAAGTTTAGCTAATGCTTTATTTGATTCTGGACCATCGCATTGTTTCATATCTTCCCAGTTTGCAAAGAAAATTAGATATTTCCAATTATATTTAACAAGGGAGTTTTCAGTCAAAACTCCTAAGGGAAGTATCATTGTAACAATGTTTTGTGAATCAATCCCCATTAGAGCACATAAATGTACTTTATCTACTGATCTCATCATCATACCCACGATTGAATTTGTTATAATCCTCAATATGGATTGGATTTCAGACCATGATGAAAATATTTATTGTAAGAAGAATGAGGTTACGATTTTTGATGATGATGATAAGGAACACCTTATCTTTAGAGAAGAATCGTCAACACCGAATTCTTATCTAGATCCACCCCCAGTAGCTCAACTAAATTCAATTATTGGGGAGGAAGATAATGAAATAATTGTGGGTGAGGAAAGGAATGTTCAAATAGAGAATGTACCTGTTGTGAAAGAATATGTAGATGTGTTTCCGGAAGATTTACCTGGACATCCTCTAGAATGAGAAATTGAGTTTTCCATTGATTTAATTCCTGGTTCAAGGCCTATATCGAAGACCCCTTATAGAATGACCACTGTGGAATTGGTTGAACTAAAGAAACAACTAGAGGAATTGATTAATAAGTGATTTTTTCCCTAGTGTTTCTCCATAGGGAACCCCTGTCCTTTTTGTTAAGAAGAAAGATGGATCTATGAGGTTATGTGTCGACCACATGGAAATAAATGTTATAACAATAAAAAAAGTATCTCCTACCTCGTATTGATGATTTATTTGACCAACTACATGGATCTCAATACTTTTCAAAGATTGACCTTTGATCTGGATACCATCAGTTGTGTGTGATGAAGGAAGACATTCCGAAGACAGCATTTCGAACCAGGTACGGGCATTACGAGTTTATAGTAATGCCTTTTGGGTTGACTAATGCACCCTCAGTATTCATTGATATACTGAATAGAGTTTTCAAGGAATATATCGATGATTTTGTGGTGGTATTTATTGATGATATATTGGTATACTCCAAAATCTACAAAGATCATGAAAACCACTTGTGCATTATCCTGAAGACTCTTAGAATACATTAATTATATGGGATGTTTAGGAAGTGTAATGTCTGGCTTCAGGAGATCTCTTTTATTGGCCATATTGTCTCTAAGGATGGAATCTCTGTTGATCCTTCTAAGAATAATGAAATCCAATAATGGATAGCACCAACGAGTATAACCGACGTATGCAGTTTTACACGTTTAGCAGATAGAGTAAGAAATGAATAAGATATTAAATAATTAAAAAAATTAAAATAGAAAATGGGGTTACTGGTTGGCCCAATTCCTAAATAAATCACCAAAATCCAAAATAATAATTAGTTATTAAGGGTTCCAAATGAATATACTAGTTTTAATAAGTTAGGGGAGGCCAAGTGAGAAGTTTAATGGGTGAAAAATGTTGAAAAAAGAAGGAGTTATTAAAGAAACAATTTTTTTTAATCTGGATATGGGCTCACGGTTTGGCCCAAATCATGAAAACTCGCCTTTTCCTAAAAAATGCATGGGAAACCAATGAAAAAAAAAGAAATAATAAAAATTAAATTAAAATTTCCTTTAAAATAAGTCATGGATGTGACAATTCCACCCCCCATGAAATAGTTTTCACCCCATAATGTCAACTTGAAATTTGATCGGAAAACAGGAACGGGTACTCCATATCTCATGTGAATCATTCCCATGATACCAAATAATCCAAACTAGTGGAATCAACATTCCACAAATCACCTTCTATTTGAAATCAACCATTCGCACCGACCGCTCAAAAAGAGACAAATCCGGTTTTGTCTCCAGTTCCTCTCAATTCAGCACAAGGGACGGATCCGGGTAATACTTTTTCACCTTGGAGACGTGGAAGACATTATAAATGGATCTCAACTAAGAAGTTTAGGCCAACGTATATTCAACCCTACCAATATTTTTGGTTATCTCAAAAGGACCGACATACCATGGCGTCATCTTCCCTTACTTTCCCAATCGACGATGGCCCAGAATAGGGGTCATTTCAAGAATACCCTGTCACCCACATAAAACTATGGGTCTCGATGCCTCTGGTCAGTATATGATTTATGATGACTCTAAGATTTCAAAAAGTGCTTCCTGATCAACTTTATCTTCATATACTTATCCTACACAAGTCTTGTTCCCAATAGTGAAGTCTCGTCTAACTCAGCCCAACATAGGGGGGACCGACATGGATGACCATAGAGTGCCTCAAAATGAGTCACTCGAATTGAAGATTGGTAACTATTATTATAATAAAATTCTACCAATCCCAAATGGATATCCCCTGAACATACAAAGTCCAAAACACATACATGGTATGGCAGCCTGACCTTTTTATTACATAACTTTTCATTACATTTTACAAACAGAGGATCTTTAAAGTCTAGTGTCTTGGAAATCAGGAACATAATACCTAAAAAAAATAAAAAATTATTCTAATCCACTTTTAAGGCTCTATCATGTGCTCATACTATTTACATTTACTGCATCTCATAACATGGAGACATATATCAAAGTAAAGGGTGAGTAGAAGGCCCAGTAATGGTAAACAAGGGAATCAGTTTACTTGTGATATCAATAAGAACTTGAATAAAAACATAAGGACATGATCAATGGAAGTATAGGAATATCATAATGAAAAGAACATGAAACATAACTTGAATATGTGGCTTCAACATTTCATTTAGACATTCATGAACATATCACCAAGTTCCATCCCCAAGCTGTCATTAAAATTACCAAGGTTATTCACCAAGGTATCATGAAACTTGTCATCTCTAGAGATTAATTCTTTACCCAATGCATTAAAGCACTATCAGGGAACACCATTAATATTTATTTATTTTCATCTGAGCCACATATATCATAATCAAACATTTCATAAATAACCATAATATAGTAAAATAAATGTGTTTCACTTCCTAATCGTGACGTTTTAAAAGTTCTTAAAATAAGATCATTATATCATTTATAACCCATGGAAAGGGAGTGAGGGTTATATGTATGTCAATTACAAAATAAAATATATCATATATATATATATATATATATTTACACCCATATAAATTAAATAGTCATGGGTATTCACATAAATAAAACAAGTGAATTTCTTGAGAGAAAGAGAGAGAAATTTTTAGACGAAATTTCTACAGCATAACAGCTATATAACATGGTTTTAGAAAATAATAAAAGAGCAGGGACAAGGGTCTCCCATCCATAAATGTATCATTCAGAATTATAGGGACATAATTAAAATAAATAAGATCATGGTGTGGATATTTTAATGACAAACCACATGAAAAGGAAACATGAAAAGAAAGGGAAAACATGGTTTCTTTTACGAAAATTCGGCAGCCTAACGGCATCACATAAAAATTTAGAAAATCAATTGATGATAGAGGAAATGGTATCTCATCATTTGGGAATGAAATTGAAATTAGTAGAGATATATAAGAACAAGACTCATCATAATAAAATGTTTCTATAAGAAATAATATAAAAGAAGTCATGGCTTAAAAGAGGAGGGTGAAAGATTCCCTTACCTTGAAGAGTAACTAAGAATGATTGAAGGTCAGGACCTTGGGATGCTTGAGGGCACCTTGGGAGGACTCTTTGGGAGTTAAATAGACCATAACTTCGTTGAGGAGGATTTTGGAATGAAATGGGTGAAGTAATGGATTGGTATTTAAAGGAGAAGTGACAGAATAAATTATTAATTTCCAAGGGACACCTCATCGGTGGTATGGGCAAAACCATGGGCTTTCCCATGGTATTTTCCCACGGTGTTGGCCACATGGGTCACCTCATAGAATATATTACTATTAATAAGTCTACCAAATTGATTACATAATTTTTACATCATTAATGATGTCATTAAACACCCGAAACTTAAATCTGTAAATTTACTATTCACCGATAATTAAACTATTTCAGAAAAATACAAAAAAGTTACCCTAACCTAATATCGATGCTATGAATTAAAAAATAAACTCCATTTTATGAAAATAATTTTCTAAATATTTTTAGTTTAATTTTTAAATAAAAATACTATTAATCCAAAAAAACTAATACTTAACTAATCATTTCTGAAATAGTTATTTTCTTATTTTATTGAATCACCTTACCTAATCAAGGTGCCTAAATTATATAAAAACTTTCTTAAGTGAGGTTACTAATCCATTTGGTCATATTAATATTCATAAGCGTAAAATTACTATTCATAATTTACTATTCATCAAAAATTATGTTGATCTTATTAGACTCTAATTTATTTACTCAACATAACTATAGAAGGACATTTTTTGAAAATCATTGCACATTATTAATTATTTAATGTTTACATAAATATTTTAAAATGTCTTTTTCCAAAATTCATTAATAATATACTTCATTTATTTATCCAAACAATTTAAATTCACAAACTTTACCATAATAAGAAATAAGAAATTTATTTATATCAAAGGATTATACAAATCAGCTAAGGTCTTATTACATAGACCCTTATAACACCAGCAAAAGACCTAAGTGTAATGTGTGTTAAGGTGATAGAATCTTGGGGTGGATCAGACAACATTTCCTAAGTGGTGATTTCTATCAACTTAAACTTCTCCCATAGGCGATTCCCCTTCAAGCTTCGCATGATCAAGTTCTACTTGGGTTTGGTCCAGAGCAAAGCACAATGGTGTTACCTCATTCCCAAGTTCCGTCAAATGGGCTTCGAATGGCCCAATACTACTGGATGAGGCTATCGAAACGTCTTTTTTGTAACCAAGATCACTTGTATTTATAAACAATAATCGCAACATTAAGAGTTTAATTTCCAACGGTCATATTGAAAAATGGTCATATTTACCAATGGTTATATAAAAGTTGAAACCCAATAGTATCATTTTAATTATACTCATTTCATTTAATAAATGAAATATTTTTTTTTGAGTATAAAATAAAATAACACACAAAATTAGGAAAAAATATAATTAAAAAGTTTGGGTCCTTACATTCTTCCCCCCTTAAGAAATTTCATCCCCAAAATTTTATCTTGTACATTTTGATGGGAAAAGGTTTGGGTACTTCTATCTCATAGACTCCTCTGGTTCCCACGTGGCTTCTTCTAATTTGTGGTTCCTCCACAACACCTTAACAAGGTGGGTAGTCTTGTTGCTAAGAATCCTATCTCTACAATCCAATATCTCCATTGGCTGCTCCTCATAAGAGAGGTCATGTTTCAGTTGTACCACCTATGGGTTTAGTACGTGTGAAGTGTCAGGTATGTACTTCCTCAAGAGGGATACGTGGAAGAAATCATGAACTTTTTTCTGGATTTGGAGGGAGTGAAAGACGATAGGCCACCACTCATAAGCGATCAAGGACTTCATAAGGGCGAATGTACCTAGGGATGAGCTTCCCTTTCTTCCCAAACCTTGTGACTTTCTTCCAAGGTGAAATTATAAGAAATACCTTGTCACCAACATCAAACTCCAAGTTCCTTCGATGGTTTTCGTCATAGCTCTTTTGCCGACACTGAGTAGCCTTAATGAGTTGTTGGATGGCATGGACTTTTTCATTCATATCTTGGACAAGATTAGGACCAAGAAGCTTTCTCTCACTAGCTTCATCCTAAAAAGTATGAGTTCTACATCGCTTCCTATATAGAGCTTCATAGCGTGCCATTTGAATGCTCGAGTGGAAGCTTTTATTGTAAAAGAACTCAACTAAAGAGATATGTTGATCCCATCCACCTTTAAATTCCATTGAGAAAGTTCTCAGGATGTCCTCGAGTGTTTGAATAGTCCTTTCAGACTGGCCATCAGTTTTGGGGTGATAGGTCGTACTGAAATTCAATTCAAGGCTCAAAGCTTATTGAATACTTATCTATAATTTTGATGTGAACCTTGGATCACGATCAGAAATGATAGAAAGAGGAACTCCATGAAGCCTTACCACTTCTTTCACATAAATACTGGAAATTGTGTCAAGAGATAAATCTTCCCGAATGGAGATAAAATGGGAAGTCTTAGTGAGACGGTCCACAATACCCCTTTAGAAAGTTGTCACCTTTCCTTCACTTGCTGACATATCAGGCACCTTGAAGTTTAGTCATCCATCTACCTTTTCATATTATATAACGACTCATACTTTACATACATTGTTAGTAATTTAAAATTTAAGTACACTTATTACAACATATAACAAAACCATGAAAGGACCGTATAGGTATAGTGTCTTTAGAAACTGGGAAACATAAACAACTGGTTCATAAAGCATCTACACTGTCTCCCATTTATTTCATCATATCTATAGTCCCTTTTGGAATATCTTACTTAATAACCTTCTTCCTGACCTGGGGAAAGAAAACATACAAAAGGGTGAGCTCAAATGCTCAGTAAGGGTAAACAAAATAAATATCAATCACATCATATTCATAGGAACATAACATTTTGAAAATCATACCCTGCAAAAGAGATCATAATTTCATAACATGGGATAAATCATGGTAGTGAAATTTAATCACAATAATCATAACATAAAACATGAATCTTTTTGGCATACACACATAATCATAGAGAATCATTTCTTATTAGTCAAGACTCATTACCAAGACTATCTTAGTGGACAAAGTCCATTTATGAACCGAGTTCATTCCTCGTTTCAGTCCTGTTTCACTGAACCAGTTTAACCTTCCGTTCCAGCCATGTCTATCTCATGAGATATAAACCCTTTACCCAATTCATTGGAGGGAGATATAAGTCCCACCCATCTCATAATGATACCCTTATTATTTGTGCCACAAAATCATAAATCATACATCATTGCATAACCCATGTAATAAAAATGGGATTCTTAAACATCGTGACATCATAAAACAATTCCTATAAGATAAAGGAATTAATAAAAATAATTACATCACAACATAATAAAATCAATGTTATAATAGGGATAGAAACAGAACCCTATAATATCTTATATGGAAAATAATTTTGATAAAAAAACTTGAACTCCATTCTTGAGGAAAATATCCTTTATACTTCAAAAAAATTTGTCATTTCTTAACAAGTCATACAATTTTAAACTAAAAGAAGTTGATTAAAAATAAACATGAAAACTTGTAAAGGAAGCTTCTTGGAAATAATGTTTTAAAAATCCATTCATGCTGTATAAGTTTAAAGAACATTCTTCTCATACTTTTGTCGGAAAAGTCAAAAAGTACTTCGTACGAAAAATGAAAAAAGATTCCTTTCATATCCTTTACTAAAAACTCAACGAAGGGTAAAATTGGATTTAAACAATTTTAGGTCAATGGAAACAATATTACATATTGAGGGAACATGGATGTGGATGATAAAATACACCCCAGTAAATACCAAAGTATAAACAACCTCAGATTAAAATGAGATTGTGATATTTTCCCTTACCTTAGGTCCGATTTGCTTCGTAAGTGTCCGAACCTCATGTATAATGATATAAATAATGTTATTGACTTATTCCATAATCATACATATTGTTATGAAGTCATATATGGTCATATTCTTAGCTTCTTATTAGTAATATTTCATTATTACTTGTTATTCGGGTGTTTATTACTTTTTGTTCTTATGCGTGTTTTGTCGAATAAATTCTTATTCTTATCTTTAGGTTATAGATACCTCATTTACATAATGGTATTAGTGTACTATATATCATAATTATTCATTCAATTCATTTATATAATCATTATGCAATGATGATCTTGTAGAACGAATCGCATCACATCGTGGAGACGATATTCCGTACGTACGCACGACTGATGATATCGTTCCCATGATTGTGGAATTGTATTGGAGTGTATGTATACTATTTCAGAATCAATAACAATTTACAATAATCATATATAGTTATTTATTTGCACCATTATACCCATCCAAGTAATGTGGTGATGGAAAATAGATTACACCACGGCGTGGAGACGATATTCCGTACGTACGCACGTGCGCTGATTTCATTTTCCGTAGGATGGGTAGATGGTGAAATAGGGTTGTTTCATAATTATAATAAAATATCAGTATATTAGTGATACTGATGTTATTAATTCATAATAAAACAACTAAAGAATAATAAGTGTAAGAAGAAATAAAGTTGAAAGAATCGGAAACAGATATTACCTCTTCTTTGATGCGCCTCTTTGAGACATCCTCTTAGGGCACTACAATTGGTCTTTGAAGAAGACCACGACCTCTAGGATGTTTCTAGGGAAGTGTTGAAGTGAAATGGGCAGGTATTGGCCGAGCTTGAAGGCTCAAATTGGTGTTAGGAGGAGAGGGAGGAGGTGCCCTTTTATAAGGGAGGAGAGGGGAACCTTTGGAAATATAAGAAATATTAGTTTATATTAAATCCCAACCCCACATAAAAACATCCAAAATGACTCATATCCGAATCTTAGATGAGATAGGGTTGTAATATCATCAACCAATAAAATTTAGACATGTTAGGAATTTATTTTAAACATTATCAACTTGATTTATCCTTATTTACCAATTTAATTTTATTTGTGGTAATAATATTCTAAATTTTAAATTATTATAAATAATTATATATGTGTTGTGAATTTTCCATAATTTGAAACTTTATGAAACTTTAGACCATATAAATTTTAATTTATAATTTTTAAATATTTTTTTGATTTTTAAACAATTTTATAATATGTTATTTTTATAAAATAACAATAGTGTCAATTTTGACACTATTCATTTATTTGAATTTAAATAAACTATATATAGAAGATATGTTCAAAATAAAATCTTTAATAGATTCATAAAATGTCATATGTATCTAGAAAATTAGTGGAGCACATTAAATAGTTCGTATAATATTTATTTTAATATTTTTAAAACCATTTATTTGATATTTTAATTAATAAAATAATTTCAACATCACTATTGTGTCATAATTAATGATAATTATTTAATCCCTAAAATTTCTAAATAAATTCCTATGATGTATATAATTGTATTATCTTTCTGGAGACTATTCATGTTCGAAGTTTCATTAAGTTTATCACTAAATTAAAATTATTATACTTATAAGATTTAAGAAAGTGACATGTCGTCACATTCTTTGGTTTTAATAATAATTAAATTGTTTTAATGGAAAAAAGTCCATTAAATGAATCTAATCCGGCCCTTAGGTGATACGGGCCGACTTTTAGTCATCCAATAGGATTTTGGCAGGTGTTAGGGTAATTTTATAATCTTATATTTACCCATAATTACCCGATTTACCTTTAACTATGGTAAATAAAATTTACTGTAGTTACTATTCATAATAACCAAAAATAAAAAGTAGCCTATTAACATAATTTGGACCCACTGATTCCGAATATGGAATCCATTTTTCAAAATTCAAAACATATAAGTTGCAATAATTAATTTAAAATAAATCTCGTTGTTAAGAAAACGGGTTGTAGAAGTTAAAACATTGCCAAAGATTGAAATGTTTTTACCTATGAATTCAATGTGAAATTAATGCTAATGACATACATTATATTAAATGGTAAAAATATATTCTATTTATACTTTAAAACCATTCAATAGTATAATTTAACCATATAAATTATCTCAATGAAAAAAGATGTTTTTAATTAAAATTTAGCGTATTTTTACTATTCATCAAAATATGAAAGTTATCAGAAAAATATCAAAATTTATCCAAAGTAAATTTTTATACCCTGATTCAAAAGAAGAATTTTATTTTGTCAAATTGAACTTATAAACATGTCAAAAACTAGATTTAATGTGGATGCGCCATCAAAAGGCGTCAAAACTGCATTTTTAAAAAAATACTTATTTTACCCGAAAAATATATTTTGTTCTCTTACCATGTTCTAGAAAATGTGTAAGATGAATAATAAAATTCAAAATGTAGTTAATACTATTCATAAAGGCTAGTTTCAATAATATTTTAATAGCATATCGTTGTGTAGCGAAACTCGGTATTGCGTATGACGCAAGCTATCAAGGAAGGTCGCGATTGCGTGTAAAGCAAGCCAAGCTAGTGTTGTGTGTAGTGAATGATTTCTTTGATGATTTATATAAAAACAAAATATTTTTTATAAAAGTCTCGGGTGTTACATTCTACCCCCCTTAAAATTAATTTTTCCCACGAAAGTCGTCACTTGTAACAAACAGATGAGGACACCTCTCCCTCGTCATATCCTCAAGCTCCCATGTAGCTTCTTATAATTGGTGGTTCCTCCATAAAACTTTCACCAAGCGAGTGGTCTTGTTCCGTAGGACTTTTTCACTTCGATCGAGAATCTCTATCGGCTATTCTTCATAAGAAAGATCCTGTTCCAGCGGTACAACTTCTGAGCTGAGTACATGTGAAGGATCGGGTTTGTACTTTCTCAGGAGAGATACATGGAACACATCGTGAACTTGAGATATATTTGGTGGAAGCACCAATCGGTAAGCTACCTTCCCAATACGATCCAGAATTTCTAAAGGACTGATATACCTAGGGATCAGATTTCCCTTCTTTCCAAATCTCATTACTCTCTTCCAAGGAGATATTCGTAAGAACACTTTATCACCCACTTCAAACTCTAAGTCTTTTCTTCGTTTGTTGGAATAACTTTTTTGTCGACTCTGAGCTGCTCTTATGTGTTGTTGAATAGATCAGACCTTTTCTGGCATCTCATCAACAAGATCAAGTCCTAATAGCTTTCTTTCCCCAACTTCATCCCAGCAAGTTGGAGTCCTGCATTTCTTTCCATAGAGAGATTCATAAGGAGCCATCTGAATACTGGAGTGAAAGCTATTATTATAAGAAAATTCCACCAAAGGTAGGTGTTGATCCCAAACACCTTTGAAATCCATAGAGCAAGATCTCAACATATATTATAGAGTTTGAATTTTCCTTTCAGACTGACCGTCTGTCTGAGTATGATAAGCAGTGCTGAAACTCAACTCTGTATCTAGATTATGCTGAAGACTTCACCAGAACATTGAGGTAAACCTCAGATCCCGATCAGATATAATAGAAAGTGGTACTCCATGCAATCTTACCACTTCCTTTACATATATCCTGGAAAGCTGATTCAGAGAGAAACCCTCTCTAATAGCAATGAAGTGTGCAGACTTTGTAAGACAATCAACTATGACCGAGATAGCATTATTTCCTTTGGATGTTTTAGGAATTCCTGTGACAAAGTCCATAGTGATGTTTTCCCATTTACATTTGGGTATGGGTAATGGTTGTAACATCCCCTTATACTTCTATCTCTCAGCTTTAACTTGCTGACAAACCAAGCATCGAGAGACATATTCAGAAACATATCTTTTCATGTCATCCCACCAGAAGTACTCTTTCATGTCCCTATACATCTTCGTGCTTCCAGGATGAATAGAGAATGAAGAACTATGAGCCTCATTCAGCAGCTCCTTCTTTAATTCGGGGATGGGAGGAACACAAACCCGATTCCTGAACTTTATTATCCCATCACAATCAAGGTTGAATTCAGGAACATTTCTCACATTCTTTTGTAACTCTATATCTTCTTTTTGTTCCTCTTTAATCTTAACATGTATATATGGTTGAAAATTCATTTGAGAAAGATACAATTTCCCCCTTTCATTATAATTCCTAGATACATCCTTTGTAAATCCATAAATATTGGATCTTTTGTGATCCTCATCATGGATAAACTGGCATGGTCTTGTCGACTTAATGCATCTTCCACCATGTTTGCTTTCCCAAGGTGGTAATGAATTGAGCAGTCGTAATCCTTAATCAGCTCCAACCATCTTATTTGGAACATATTCAGCTCCTTTTGTGTGAAAATATACTTTAAAATTTTATGATCAGTATAAATGTCACACCTTTCTCCATAAAGAAAATGCCTCCAAATCTTTAATGCAAAGATTACCGCAGCTAACTCCAAATCATGAGTTGGGTAATTTTGCTCATGGATTTTCAACTATCGTGAGGCATAAGCTATCACCATATCATTTTGCCTAAGAACACACCCCAATCCCTTCTTAGATGCATCACTGTAGATCACAAACCTTTCTCCACTACAAGGCAGTGTGAGGACAGGTGCACTGGATAACCTTCTTTTCAACTCCTTGAAATTCTCTTCACATCCCTCCGTCCAAACAAACTTAACTCCTTTCCGAGTCAACCAGGTGAGTGGATTAGATAATCGTGAAAAATATTTCACAAAACATCGATAATATCAAGCCAAACCAAGAAAACATCAGATCTCAGTTACTGTTGTTGGTCTCAACCATCTTTTGATAACCTCTGTTTTTGCTGGATCCACAGATATCCCCTCTTTTGAGATTATGTGACCCAAAAATGAAACTTTTTGAAGCCAAAATTCACACTTGGTAAATTTGGCATAAAGATTCTCCTTTCTCAGGGTATTCAATATAATTCTCAAGTGATCTTCATGTTCGTCCTTGCTCTTTGAATGTACAAGAATATCATCTATAAAGACTACCACAAACTGATCAAGATAGTCTCTAAAGACTCTATTCATCATATCCATGAAGATAGCAGGGGCATTAGTAAGACCAAATGGAATCACTATAAATTCATAGTTTCCATACCTTGTACGGAAATCCGTCTTTGGTATATCCTCCCTTTTATCCCTTAATTGATGATATCCTGAACGAAGATCAATCTTGGAAAAGTATTGAGCTCCGCGTAGTTGGTCAAATAAGTCATCAATGCACGGGAGAGGATATTTTTTCTTGATAGTGATCATGTTAAGTTCTCGATAATCAATGCAGAGTCTCATTGATCCATCTTTCTTCTTAACAAACAAAACAGGTGCTCCCCATGGTGACGCACTAGGGCGTATAAACCCCTTATCAAGATTTTGGAGTTGTTTCTTCAATTCCTGCAACTCAATTGGGGCCATTCTATAAGGTGTCTTTGAAATAGGTAAATCACCCAGTACGAGTTCTATTGAAAACTCAACTTCACGATTTGGTGGAAGACCCGAAAATTCCTCTGGAAAGACATCATCAAACTCCCATACAATGGGCATATTCTTAATCGTGAGTTTCCCACCAACCATTTGAGATAAATAACCTTCATTTAGTGGAATCAAGACCCATAAGATGGAAGAAATTTCCACTGGAAGGTTATGTTCATCCTTGCATCGATAGAAGATCAAAGATTGATCTGGAATATGAAACGTGACTTCCCTTCATTGGAAATTGATATGAACTCCATATAGAGAAATCCAATCCATGACAAGAATCACATAAAATTCCATGTAAAGACCCGGAAATTTCAAGGAAAGTTTTTTCTTAATTTTCTTTGTAATTTTACAAGAACGCAGTTTCTGACGGCGCCTGATTTCGAGGCCCGGTGTGCCCGGAATTAATTTCCGAAGTTTGGCTCGGGTACGTTCAGTGAACGAGTGAGCGGGAATTTCTATCTTTTGAATCGGTGCTCGGAATTGAAATCTGATGCACCGATGAACTCGCAACACCGATAATCGCTTAAGGTAACCTTTACCGTAGTTGCGTTTTGTGCGGGTTGAGAGTTAGTTTTGGGGAAATTAAAATGAAGTTAAATAAAATGTGGAAACAAATTTTATTTTTATCCATGTTGGTTATATCCTCCCAAAGGGAGTTAGAGGTGGGACCCACATCCACTTAACCTCCCTTGAAAGGATTAAGTGTGCTGGGGCCCACACGAACTCTAACTCCTCAACTCCCCACTAAACCCCCCACAACTCCCACTTTAATGTTGACAACTTGTTTACTTAATGAGGTGAGTTAAGTGTGGTTTAATTGAATTTCAAACTTTTGAAATTCTTGCCAACACTTTTCATTTAATTAATTAAACCAACTTAATTAATTATTTTGGGTGTTTGATTTCTTTTGAAATCATTTTGCCAACATTAAAATGAGAGATTCTATTCTTCTCTTTGGGTTGGCATAATCCTTGTGGGGAGAACTAAGGAGAGGAGAAGAACTTTTGGAAGACCTTCAACCTCTCGAAGAAGAACGTTCCTCATCTCCGAAGAACGTGAAGCAACATCTTCTTCATCGTTCTTCAACCGAGGCAAGGAAAGGGAAATGACGCCCGCGACATCTCCAACGACCTTCATCCGCGTCAAAGTAGAAGACGTCGCCTGCGAAGAATGTCGCCAACGACGAGTACCCTTCTTCCTTTCCAACACATGAGCATGAGTTTGAGAGTGTGTGACGAACACGACAATCGAGGAATCGATATCCGCCCTTTTTCCAAGATCGTCAACGAACGACAGTTACAAGGAAGGGGTTTATTTATTTAATTGTTCGTGAATACAAACTTGGTGATGATCGTGGATTAAAACCCTTTTTGTTATCGAATAACGCGAGGGGGTCGGACCGCACAAACACGGCCGACCCTCCTCCTTTTTTTTCGTGATGGTTTCTTGAGGTTGATACGAGAAAACGTGGTGCCGTCGCACCACGCGGTATATTGCGGCAAGTATTGCGCGGCGCCGTCACGCCGCGTCGTGGAAAGAAATTCAAGAACGCGACCCCGTTGCGCCGCGTCAGAAGAAATCGAAGGCGTCGTGGCCAGAGCAGGGCCGCGGTGGAGGGGAGCGGTGTCGTCGCATCGCGCCGGACGGCATAGGCCGCGACCAGTTCCGGGCCGCGGCGGAGCAAGATGACTGGCGGCCGGCATCGGGCCGCCGGTGTCGGCGAAGGAAGGACCGGCCGTCGCCGGTCCTTGCTGGCGGAACCTGCAGGCCAGTGCGGGCCGGTCGGGCAGTGGAGACCGGGGGAATTAATTCCCCCGGCCGGGACTTCAAGCGGCCCTAATTAAGGGGCCGCGGATTCACAAAGGGGGGGGGGGGGGGCTTTGCCCCCCGCGCACGGCACACGTACGGCGCCCAGGCCGGGCCGCCGCACCACCGGCCGGGCCGGGTCGACCCGGTTCGGCCGACCCAGGAGGGGGTCGGGCCGGGTCGGCCCGGGCCCAGACCCCCCAGTTTTGGACCACATTCGGTCAAATGCCCGTAACTTGGGCTACGGGCCTCCAAACGACTCGCCGTCAGTGGCAACACGATCCTTGGATTGAGCCGGTCGTTTCGGTATATCACACTCAAGGTTTAGGTTTACTTTGAGTTCATCCGGGTTGGTTCGTACACGAAACCAACAGGGCCCTCGGAGCGGAAACACTCATATTTTGAGCTACGGACGTCCGATTGACGTGTCATCAGCTTTGTTGAGTTCCTCTTAGTGAGACGGATCTTTTGGCATACTCCGCCCGAGGTTTGGACGCAGGTGGAGTACGGTCGGGTTGGTTTTGCCTTAAAAACCAACCGGGCCCCTAGAACGAAAAAGCCAATAACTCTCAGACCGGGCGTCCGATTGACGCGCCGTCTGTTGCGTTGAGTTCCTATTGGCGATACGGAACTTTTGGCATCCTCCGCCCGAGATTTGGATGCAGATAAATAGTGGCCGGGTTGGATCGCATCGAAATCCAACCGGGCCCCTGAAACGGAAAAGCTGATACTTTTCTGACAGAACGTCCGTTTGACAAATCGTCAGCGGCGTTGGTGATCTCATTGAGAAACGGTCCCTATGAATATACCCTATGAGAGTTCGGGGTACAGTTGAGATACGACCGAGTTTGGTTTACTCACGAAACCAACCGGGCCCCTGGGACAGAAATGATAATAACTCACAGACCGGGCGTCCGATTGACGCGTCGTCTGTTGCATTGAGACCCCTATGATGAGGCGGTCCATTGAGATACTTCTTTGTGGGACTTTGAGATACATGGAGTATCGACCTGTAGCTCGTGGAGCGGACTCTCCCAGAGACGAGCGTGCGGAGTACGGAGACCATGTAGCTGGCTGAGACCTGACGACTGCTTGACCGACTCGACTTGGAGTGAGTCGACTAGCCCAGTGGACGGAGCACTACTTTCTGAGGTGCAGACCCATGGCGGACGGATCACTACCTGTGTGACAGTGCAGGCCCACGGTACTCGTCCGGAGAGTAGCTCAGCAAGCTACTAGGGGGTGTGCACTACTGTGTTTGGGTGGCATACCTCGGCGGGAAGCACTAATGTGTCTGGGTGGCTAACCCACGGTACTCGACAGGAGGAGTACTTCAGCAGTCTTAGGTTAGTGAGCAGTACCACGGAGTCATGACAGGACCACTGTACACTCCAGAGACGGAGCTCTTCAGCAGTTACGGTTTCGATAATGAAAATCCTGGTTTGAGCTGAGACTTTTGACCTTTTTGTTTCCTCATGATTGAGATGGGTCACTTGATAACTTAGGTATATGTATGGGCATATACCTGGGTAGTGGTTATCCGTTGATTTCACAATCCTTGTGTTTCCTCATGATTGAGATGGGTTACTTGATAACTTTGGTATATGTATGGGTATATACCTAAGTAGAGGTTATCTGTTGAGATCTTCTTTGTGTTTATCCTTGTTGTTTTAGTGAGACCTTGAGGGTCTCGGGGTCCCTACTAAGTATCGTTATACTCACCCCTGCACGGGCTATGCCCGCACCTCGTTGTGTTGGTTGCAGATGACGGGCAGTGCTGACGGAGGCCGAGTGTTCGAGGACTGGACGGTACCCGGAGGTGGACTACACAACAAGTCAATACCAGGAGGTGGACTACATGACGTGACGACTCACAGAGGAGGTTGACGGACGAGAGCGTGGATGAGGCTATCTGTACCTACCGTTCAGGTAGTATCCGAGGAGGACGACCCAGGAGCTGCTTCCTACTTCCAGCTGTTGTCTTTTTACTGTTGTACCTTGTTCAGTTGTAGTCGTACTTTCTTTTGGGTTTGTATTCTGGCCCATTTACTTTTCAGAATTTCTTTTGTACTTAGTGTTTTGCTTCCGCTTGTACTCTGTGGTGCTTGTTTTCTTTAATAATGGAAATGCCTTCCCAGTTATCGGTATTTTACACCTTTGGTGCTAGTCTCCTGCCCCTGGCCTATGGAAGGCGGGCTTGGGGTAGTCACGGCACGGGCCCCGAGGGCGGGTTGTGACAAATTGGTATCAGAGGAGTCGGTTCTACTGCAGAACTTATAACTCTGATATTTTCTTTCTGTGAAGCAATAGTGTTAAGGGTACCGAGTGTGGTCTTCAGTTCAGGGAGTCCAGTGTTGGTGCGGGCGGCTGAAGTATCCATACACCAGGACCCTGACAACTGATTTCCGACTTTGTGCACGAAAACACTGATTGCGTGTGTGTTTTCAAAGGTTTTCCCTTAAAACAGCTCAAACTAGGTCAGCTCACCAGGTATAAACGTTTGACCGTGTCACGATGTTTCTTTCATGATTCCTTTTCACAGACGACCAGCTAGAGCCCAGAGGGATGTGCGTGCTGACAGCCTGTCGAGCGACGAGGCTTCGGTACAGGGTCCTCTTGCAGTTGAGGCACCAGCGGAGGCACCAGCGGTACTGCTACCAGTTGGGCCACCGATGCCACCAGCACCAGCAGTAGGCGATGCACAACGCTTGAGCGCGCTGCACGAGTTCCAGCGCCAGAGGCCACCTAGGTTCCGGGGAGAGACGGACCCGCAGGCGGCTGAGGCTTGGCTGGAGGCTGTGGTGAGAGTCTTCAGGCTAGTGGGGACGCCGGCAGACTTCATGGTGATCTTTGCTACCAGCCTCCTTCAGGCAGCAGCAGGCAGGTGGTGGAGCCACTTGTTTCAGTTTTGCAATGGAATGAACTTCTCTTGGGAAGACTTGGAGACCTTCTTCAGGGTGGAGTTTGTGCCAGTAGCTCTACACCCCGAGCGTGTACAGGAGCTTCTGCCTTTTCCGCGTGTTTTTCGATCAGTAGTCGAGTCATCTGTGGGAAGTAGATAGATGATGCAGAGGTCCAGGAGGACCAGACTAGCAGTTGGACGATCTCGGGTTTTAGGACCGGTGGTGGGGGGCACCTGGGGTGGGAACAGAGCTAGGCGTGCCAGAAGAAGGTTGTGTTACTCATGTGGCGGAAAGGGTCACCTGGCACGTGACTGTCTGAATCCTCGTACGTTTGAACAGAGGGTGTTGGAGGAGCCACCGAGACAGAAGCAGCGGCTGGTGCTTGAGCAACAGCCGAGCAGTGGACAAGGCAGTAGAGCTCTGAGAGCAGGTGGACAGGAGAGGAACTGTTGGATACATCCTTTGTACTTCTAGTTCCATGTTGCTTTTGTATTCGTGTCTTTGTACTATGAGCCGCAATAATAAAAAGACACTTATCATTGTTTGCTTTCCTGTCCTTTTGTTTGGTTGATACTGAGTGGTCCCGGTTAAACTATTGACTTGACCCTCACTTTCGAGATTTCTACTGGAGGGGACCTAGTGACCTCACACTGATGCCGACAGTGTGACTCGACCCTTGGAGGAGAGAGTGACAGTTGGATCTCTTAGTAGTTACGTCGAGGCCTTACGACGTCATCCATGGCATGAATGCATCATTCATGTCAGGATTGACTGTATTAGGCAACGTATGTGGTTCATCCAGGGGATGAGACCGGGTTTCTCTTATCGACAAAGAAGAAATCATAGCAGCTCTTGTGAGACTAAAGGAGGTCCAGGACATCCAAGAGAGGATGAAGACTGCACAGTGCAGTAAGAAACAGGAAACCGGTGCTAGTCTTAGAGACTCGGGCGTGTTAAAGAATAGGAAGCTTAAAGGAGAGATGAGTCTACGAAGCAGTAGACGTGGAGGCAGAGCTAGGAGAGCAGCATGAGGTGGTGTACATCCTAACATTGTACAACCACCCGCCTTAGTTATTCCTTCCAGGCTCAGGGAGCTGGAGGGTGGAGGAAGAGTGCGGCTGCATGCGGTCAAGGAGTGTGACCCAATGGCTCTAGAAATGATTCAAGGGTCAGTCTGTGTCCACTACTAGCTGCTGTAGTAACGGACGTCGATGTGAATCATTCCTTGCTTTCAAAAATCTTGTTCCAGAACTAGAGTTTCCGGTAAGCCGTGGACTTGACCCTCACATCTGGAGATACCTTGGGAGGAGACTCGATAATCACACTTACGCCGACGGTGTGGTCAGACCCTCGAGGCGAGAGTTCCGGTTGGAATCTGTTGGTGACAATGTCGAGGCCTTACGATGTTAGTTTGAGTATGGAATGGGCAATAACTATTCATACTCAAATTGACGGTTTTAGGAAAACGTCGGGATGGGTTTTCCTTGGTCGGCGAAAAGGAAACCCCAGGCAGCACATGATAAACTCTTTCACAGGAGGGTGTGAACGACCACTCTTGAGTCAGTCAACCATACCCTCGTGGCAGCAGCCTTTCGAGTTCCAGTTCTAATAGAAAATGGAGACCTCTGGAGTTTGAGGATGACGATCACGTCCTTATACGGGTCTCACCTCGACGAGGTTTACGGAGATGTGGCCAAGGCGTCAAGTTATCTCCGAGGTTCAGCGGGCCTTCTTAGGTCCCCAGCTGGGTAGGCGGGGTGGTTTACCGCTTGACCCATTCACCGCAGTTGCACCAGGTGCACGACGACTTCCACATATCTCAACAAAGGAGATACGTGCTCGACCCTTCGCATATCATCGACCATGAGGAGCTGGACGATGGCGATGTGGTGTCTTTCACGGAGGTTCTAGTGAGGATCGAGGATCGACAGAAGCAGATCCTATGAGGACGATCGATTCCTCGGGTGCACTTTCTTTGGTAGTACGGAACCTCCAGGTAAGCACATGCGAGCGGAAGGCTCAGATGCGTGCTTTGTACCGCTTTTGTGACCCTAGTTTGTGTTAAAGCTTTACGGGGATGTAAAGCCCTGAGGTGGGAGTAATGTAAAGACCCGGAAATTTCAAGGAAAGTTTTTTCTTAATTTTCTTTGGAATTTTACAAGAACTCAGTTTCTGATGGCGCCTGATTCCGAGGCCCGGTGTGCCCGGAATTAATTTCCGAAGTTTGGCTCAGGTACGTTCACTGAACGAGCGAGCGGGAATTTCTATCTTTTGAACCGGTGCTTGGAATTGAAATCCGATTGCACCGATGAACTCGCAACGCCGGTAATCGCTTAAGGGAACCTTTACCGTAGTTGCATTTTGTGTGGGTTGAGAGTTAGTTTTGGGGAAATTAAAATGAAGTTAAATAAAATGTGGAAACACATTTTAGTTTTATCCATGTTGGTTATATCCTCCCAAAGGGAGTTAGAGGTGGGACCCACATCCACTTAACCTCCCTTGAAAGGATTAAGTGTGGTGGGGCCCACATGAACCCTAACTCCTCAACTCCCCTCTAAACCCCCCACAACTCCCACTTTAATGTTGACAACTTGTTTACTTAATGAGGTGAGTTAAGTGTGGTTTAATTGAATTTCAATCATTTGAAATTCTTGCCAACAATTTGCATTTAATTAATTAAACCAACTTAATTAATTATTTTGGGTGTTTGATTTCTTTTGAAATCATTTTGCCAACATTAAAATGAGAGATTCTATTCTTCTCTTTGGGTTGGCATAATCCTTGTGGGGAGAACTAAGGAGAGGAGAAGAACTTTTGGAAGACCTTAAACCTCTCGAAGAAGAACGTTCCTCATCTCCGAAGAACGTGAAGCAACATCTTCTTCATCGTTCTTCAACCAAGGCAAGGAAAGGGAAGCGACGCCCGCGACATCTCCAACGACATTCATCCGTGTCAAAGGAGAAGACGTCGCCTGCGAAGAACGTCGCCAACGACGAGTACCCTTCTTCCTTTCCAACGCATGAGCGTGAGTTTGAGAGTGTGTGATGAACACGACAATCGAGGAATCGATATCCGCCCTTTTTCCAAGATCGTCAACGAACGACAGTTACGAGGTAGGGGTTTATTTATTTAATTGTTCGTGAATAAAAACTTGGTGATGATCGTGGATTAAAACCCTTTTTGTTATCGAATAACGCGAGGGGGTCGGACCGCACAAACACGGCCGACCCTCCTCCTTTTTTTTCGTGATGGTTTCTTGAGGTTGATACAAGAAAACATGGTGTCGTCGCAGCACGCGGTATATTGCGGCAAGTATTGTGCGGCGCCGTCGCGCCGCGCCGTGGAAAGAAATTCAAGAACGCGACGCCGTCGCGCCGCATCATAAGAAATCGAAGGCGCCGCGGCCAGAGCGGGGTTACGGCGGAGTGGAGCGGTGTCGTCGCATCGCGCCGGACGGCATAGGCCGCGGCCAGTTCCGGGCCGCGGTGAAGCAAGATGACCGGCGGCCGGCACCGGGTCGCCGGTGTCGGCGAAGGAAGGACCGGTCGTCGCCGATCCTTGCTGGCGGAACCGGCCGGCCAGTGCGGGCCGGCCGGGCAGTGGAGACCGGGGGAATTAATTCTCCCGGCCGGGTCTTCAAGCATCCCCAATTAAGGGGCCGCGGTTTCACAAAGGGGGGGGGGGGCTTTGCCCCCCGCGCGCAGCACACGTACGGCGCCCAGGCCGCACCGCCGTGCTGGCCCGTGCCGCCGCGCCGGACCGCGCCGCCGCCCCGGCCCGCGCCGCCGGGCAGACCGGATTTTCCGAGTCGGGCCGGGTCATCGGGCCGGTTCACCGCCCGGGCGGGGTCGACCCGGTTCGGCCGACCCAGGAGGGGGTCGGGCCGGGTCGGCCCGGGCCCAGACCCCCCAGTTTTGGACCACATTCGGTCAAATGCCCGTAACATGGGCTACGGGCCTCCAAACGACTCTCCGTTAGCGGCAACGCGATCCTTGTATCGAGAAGATCGTTTTGGTATATCACACTCAAGGTTTCGGTTTACTTTGAGTTTGGCCGGGTTGGTTCATACACGAAACCAACCGGGCCCTCGGAGCGGAAACGCTCATATTTTGAGCTACGGGCGTCCGATTGACGTGCCGTCAGCTTTGTTGAGTTCCTCTTAGTGAGACGGATCTTTTGGCATACTCCGCCCGAGGGTTGGACGCAGGTGGAGTATGGTCGGGTTGGTTTTGCCTTAAAAACCAACCGGGCCCCTATAACGAAAAAGCCAATAACTCTCAGACCGGGCGTCCGATTGACGCGCCGTCTGTTGCGTTGAGTTCCTGTTGGCGATACGGAACTTTTGGCATCCTCCGCCCGAGATTTGGATGCAGATAAATAGTGGCCGGGTTGGATCGTACCGAAATCCAACCGGGCCCCTGGAACGGAAAAGCTGATACTTTTCTGACAGAACGTCCGTTTGACGAATCGTCAGCGGCGTTGATGATCTCGTTGAGAAACGGTCCCTATGAATATACCCTATGAGAGTTCGGGGTACAGTTGAGATATGGCCGGGTTTGGTTCGCTCACGAAACCAACCAGGCCCCTGGGATGGAAAGGCTAATAACTCACAGACCGGGCGTCCTATTGACGCGTCGTCTGTTGCGTTGAGACCCCTATGAAGAGGCGGTCCTTTGAGATACTTTTCGTGGGACTTTGAGATACTTGGAGTATCGACATGTAGCTCGTGGAGAGGACCCTCCCAGAGACGAGCGTGCGGAGTACGAAGACCGTGTAGCTGGCTGAGACCTGACGACTGCTTGACCGACTCGACTTGGAGTGAGTCTACTAGCCCAGTGGACGAAGCACTAATTTCTGAGGTGAAGACCCATGGAGGACGGATCACTACCTGTGTGACAGTGCAGACCCGCGGTACTCGTCCGAAGAGTACCTCAGCAGGCTACTAGGGGGTGTGCACTACTGTGTTTGGGTGGCATACCTCGGCGGGAAGCACTACTGTGTCTGGGTGGCTGACCCGCGGTACTCGACAGGAGGAGTAATTCAGTAGTCTTAGGTTAGTCAGCAGTACCTCGGAGTCGTGACATGACCACTGTACACTCCAGAGACGGAGCTCTTCAGCAGTTACGGTTTCGATAATGAAAATCCTGGTTTGAGCTGAGACTTTTGACATTTGTGTTTCCTCATGATTGAGATGGGTCACTTGATAACTTAGGTATATGTATGGGAATATACCTGGGTAGTGGTTATCCGTTGATTTCACAATCCTTGTGTTTCCTCATGATTGAGATGGGTTACTTGATAACTTAGGTATATGTATGGGCATATACCTAAGTAGAGGTTATCTGTTGAGATCTTCTTTGTGGTTATCCTTGTTGGTTTAGTGAGACCTTGAGGGTCTTGGGGTCCCTACTGAGTATCGTTATACTCACCCCTGCACGGGCTATGCCCACACCTCGTTGTGTTGGTTGAAGACGACGGGCAGTGCTGACGGAGGCCGAGTGTTCGAGGACTGGACGGTACCCGGAGGTGGACTACACGACGAGTCAGTACCCGAAGGTGGACTACACGATGTGACGACTCACAGAGGAGGTTGACGGATGAGAGCGTGGAGGAGGGTATCTGTACATACCCTTCAGGTAGGATCCGAGGAGGACGAACCAGGAGCTGCTTCCTACTTCCAGCTGTTGTCTTTTTACTATTGTACCTTGTTCAGTTATAGTCGTACTTTCTTTTGGGTTTGTATTCTGGCCCATTTACTTTTCATCATTTCTTTTGTACTTAGTGTTTTGCTTCCGCTTGTACTCTGTGGTGCTTGTTTTCTTTAATAAAGGCAATGACTTCTCAGTTATCGGGATTTTACGCCTTTGGTGCTAGTCTCCAGCCCCTGGCCTATGGATGGTGGGCTTGGGGTAGTCACGGCACGGGCCCCGAGGGAGGGTCGTGACATTCCACTATAGGGAGGATCACAATATTCTTAGGAAGCACTTTCCCACAAACTTCAATCGGAGAATAATTATAAACTTTTGATGCGACTGTTGTGCCATTAGGGGTTGTCACAGCTAACTCAACATCTAATTGTTGAGGTAATATGGTGATACCCTTAGAAAATTCTTCAGAAATAGAAGAGTGGGTGGATCCAGAATCAAATGAAACATTTGCTACTTTATAGTGGATGGTAAGTGTACCTTTCACCACTTCGTTATCGTACTCCACATCACTGATAGAAATTGCATGTGACTTTCCTTTGTCTTTAGCCTTAAGAGTTTGTTGACGTCGATCATCATCAACAACCCTTGGATTAGGGCATTGATTGGCATAATGCCACATTTCCTTGAACTTGTAACATTGAAGTGTAGGAGTGCACTCTGTGTAGCCTTTTCATTGTTCTTATCACTAGGCATCTTCTTCCCATCATTGCAGCATTCAAATGCCCGATGACCTTCCTTTCCACATTTGAAACATTTACTTGTCCCTTTAAGACAACTCTCTCCATGTTTCTTTCTACACTTTGAGCATAAGGGAAAACTCATCTTCTTTTCAGTGTGCTCTTTAGATTTTCCTTTGAATTCCATTTTCCTCTTCTTATCAAACCCATGTGATTGATGGGTTACACAAATCTCCATCTCAACCTTGAGAGAACATCGAACAATTTCCTCGTAGCTATTGAAGTCCCTTATGGCTAACTCCCTTCAATGACTTGGTTTTAAGCCACTAAAGAATCGATCGATCTTACTCTCAGGTTGGATAATAATTCCGGAAGCGTATCTTTCAAGTCTTGTAAAATTTTCTTCGTAGGTACCAATGGATTCATCATCATTTTGCTTTAGTTCAAGAAACTCCTTCTCCATCTTTGTTCAAATAATACGAGGGAAATACTTATTGAAAAATATGTTCTTGAACTCATCCCATTCCATGGACTCAATTTCATCCCTTTGCCTCATATTATTAATAAGATTCCACCATTGATCAACATCACCTTCCAAACGATACACTACTAAGATGACTTTATCAGGTTCTGAACATTGAAGAACTGAAAATATATTTTCAGTGGTACTGATCCATTGTTCAGCCACTAATGGATCAGAAGACCCGCTGAATGAAGGTGGACGCTGCCTCATGAAGGATTCGATAGAATGTTGCTCCTTACTTTGCTCATTTGGAAGTCCATCATGGTTCATAGCTTAAGAAAGTTGTGTGAGCATGGCTACAAGATTTTTCATTCCAACTCCCATAACGTTTGGTTGTTCAGGGGGACAATCATTGCATTGCCCGTCGCATTCTGCATTAACACGGTATCTTCGAGTTCCAGCCATTGACTAAAACCAAGAAGAATAGTGTGAGCAACACTAATTATAATAAGAAAACCAAATAATCAAGAATAAAATTTCACATTTAAGGTCTTATCATAGGTTGTTCATGGCCATTTCTAAAACACTAAGATTGTGTTCTATGCTTAGACATATCTTTAGGTTTCTTACTAAGGCTTTCACATCCTAGTTTCCAAAAGTTGACTATACCTTTCCTCTGATACCAACTATAACGACCCATACTTTACATACATTGTTAGTACTTAAAAATTAAAGTACACTTATTACAACATATAACAAAACCATGAAAGGACCGTATAGGTATAGTTTCTTTAGAAATTGGGAAACATAAACAACTGGTTCATAAAGAATCTACACTGTCTCCCATTTATTTCATCATATCTATAGTCCCTTTTGTCATATCTTACTTAATAACCTTCTTCCTAACATGGGGAAAGAAAACATACAAAATGGTGAGCTCAAATTCTCAGTAAGGGTAAACAAAATAAATATCAATCACATCACATTCATAGGAACAAAACATTTTGGAAATCATACCCTACAAAAGAGATCAAAATTTCATAACATGGGATAAATCTTGGTAGTGAAATGTAATCACGATAATCATAACATAAAACATTAATCTTTGTTTCATACACACATAATCAAAGAGAATCATTTCTTATTAGTCAAGACTCATTGCCAAGAATATCTTAGTGGAAAAAGTCCATTTCTGAACCGAGTTCATTCCATGTTTCAGTCCTGTTTCACTGAACCGGTTTAACCTGTTGTTCCAACCATGTCTATCTCATGAGATATAAAATCTTTACCCAATGCATTGGAGGGAGATATAGGTCCCACCCTTCTCATAATGATACCATTATTATGTGTGCCACAAAATCATAAATCATACATCATTGCATAACCCGTGTAATAAAAATGGGATTCTTAAACATCGTGACATCATAAAAAAATTTATATAAGATAAAGAAATTCATAAAAATAATTCCATCACAACATAATCTAATCAATGTAATAATAGAGATAGAAACAAAACCCTATATTATCTTATATGGAAAATAATTTTGATAAAAAAACTTGAACTCCATTCTTGAGGAAAATATCTTCTACTTCATAAACATTTTTCCTTTCTTAACATGTCATAAAATTTTAAACTAAAAGAAGTTGATTAAAAATAAACATGAAAACTTGTAAAGTAAGATTCTTGGAAATAATTTTTTAAAAATCCATTCATGCCGTATAATTTTAAAAAACATTCTTCTCGTACTTTTGTCGGAAAAGTCAAAAAGTACTTCGTACGAAAAACGAAAAAAGATTCCTTTCATATCCTTTAATAAAAACTCACCGAACGGTAAAATTGGATTTAAAAAATTTTAGGTGGATGGAAACAATATTACATATTGAGTGAACATGTATGTGGATGATAAAATACACCCTAGTAAATACCAAAGTATAACAATCTCAGATAAAAATGAGATTGTGATCTTTTCCCTTACCTTAGGTCCGATTTTCTTCGTAAGTGTCCGAACCTCCTGTATAATGATTTAAATAATGTTATTTACTTATTCCATAATCATAATTATTGTTATGATATCATATATGGTCATATTCTTAGCTTCTTATTAGTAATATTTCATTATTACTTGTTATTTGGGTGTTTATTACTTTTTGTTCTTATGCATGTTTTGTCGAATAAATTCTTATTCTTCTCTTTAGGTTATAGATACATCACTTCCATAATGGTATTAGTGTACTATATATCATATTTATTCATTCAATTCATTTATATAATCATTATGAAATGAAGATCATGTAGAACGAATCGCATCACATCGTGGAGACGGTATTCCGTACGTACGCACGAGTGATGATATCGTTCCCATGATTGTGGAATTGTATTGGAGTGTATGTATACTATTTCAGAATCAATACCAATTTACAATAATCATATATAGTTATTTATTTTCCCCATTATACCCATCCAAGTAAGGTGGTGATGGAAAATAGATTACACCATGGCGTGGAGACGGTATTCCGTACGTACGCATGCGCGGTGATTTCATTTTCCGTAGGATGGATAGATGGTGAAATAGGGTTGTTTCATACTTATAATAACATAAAAGTATATTAGTGATACTGATGTTATTAATTCATAATGAAACAACTAAAGAAGAATAAGTGGAAGAAGAAATAATGTTGAAAGAATCGGTAACGAACATTACCTCTTCTTTGAAGCGCCTCTTTGAGACCTCCTCTTAGGGCACTACAATTGGTATTTGAAGAATACCAGGACCTATAGGATGTTTCTAGGGAAGTGGGGAAGTGAAATGGGTAGGGATTGGCCGAGGCTGAAGGCTCAAATTGGTGTTAGGAGGAGAGGGAGGAGGTTCCCTTTTATAAGAGAGGAGAGGGGCACCTTTGGAAATATAAGAAATATTAGATTATATTAAATCCCAAACCCACATAAAAACATCCAAAATGACTCATATCCGAATATTAGATTATATAGGGTTGTAATCTCATCAACCAATAAAATTTAGACATTTTAGGAATTTATTTTAAACATTATCAACTTGATTTATCCTTATTTACCAATTTAATTTTATTTGTGGTAATAATATTCTAAATTTTAAATTATTATAAATAATTACATATGTGTTATTAATTTTCCATAATTTGACTCTTTATGACATTTTATACCATATAAATTTTAATTTATAATTTTTAAAAAAATTTGTGATTTTTAAACAATTTTATAATATGTTATTTTTATAAAATAACAATAGTGTCAATTTTGACACTATTCATTTATTTGAATTTAAATAAAATATATACAGAAGAAATGTTCGAGATAAATTCTTTAATAGATTAATAAAATTTCATATGTATCTATAAAATTAGTGGATCACATTAAATAGTTCATATAATATTTATTTTAATATTTTTAAAACCATTTATTTGATATTTTAATTAATAAAATAATTTCAACATCACTATTGTGTCATAATTAATGATAATTATTTAATGCCTAAAAATTCAAAATAAATTCCTATTATGTAGATAATTGTATTATCTTTATGATAACTATTAATGTTCAAAGTTTCATTAAGTGTATCACAAAATTAAAATTATTATACTTATAAACTTTAAGAAATTGACATGTTGTCACATTCTTTGGTTTTAATAATAATTAAATTATTTTCATGGAACAAAGTCCATTAAATGAATCTAATCCAACCCTTAGATGATATGGGTCAAATTTTAGTCATCCAATAGGATTTTTGCAGGTGTTAGGGTAATTTTATAATCTTATATTTACCCTTAATTACCTGATTTACCTTTAACTATGGTAAATAAAATTTACCGTAGTTACTATTCATAATTCCCAAAAATAAAAAGTAGACTATTAACATAATTTGGACCCACTGATTCCGAATATGGAATCCATTTTTCAAAATTCAAAACATATAAGTTGCAGTAATTAATTAAAAATAAATCTCGTTGTTAAGAAAACGGGTTTTAGAAGTTAAAACATTGCCAAAGATTGAAATGTTTTTACCTATGAATTCAATGTGAAATTAATGCTAATGACATATATTATATTAAATGGTAAAAATATATTCTATTTATACTTTAAAACCATTAAATATTATAATTTAACCAAATAAATTATCTCAATGAAAAAAGTTGTTTTTAATTAAAAATTAGCGTATTTTTACCATTCATCAAAATATGAAAGTTATCAGAAAAATATCAAAAATTTATCCAAATTAAATTTTTATACCCTGATTCAAAATAATAATTTTATTTTTTCAAATTGAACTTATAAACATGTCAAAAACTAGATTTAATGTGGGTGCGCCATCAAAAGGCGGGAAAACTGCATTTTTTGAAATATAATTATTTTACCCGAAAAAATTATTTTGTTCTCTTACCATGTTCTAGAAAATGTGTAAGATGAATAATAAAATTCAAAATGTAGTTAATAATATTCATAAAATCTAATTTCAATAATATTTTAATAGAATATCGTTGTGTAGTGAAACTCGGTATTGCATACGAACGCAAGCTATCAAGGAAAGTCGCGATTGCGTGTAAAGAAATCCAGGCTAGTGTTTTGTGTAGTGAAAGATTAATTTGATGATTTATATAAAAACAAAATCTTTCTTATAAAAGTATTAGGTGTTACATATTATCCCTCCAATAATGATCACGAAGTTCCCTATACATTTTCGTTCTACCAGGATGTATAGAGAAAGTAGATCTATGAGCTTCATCCATCAGCTCCTTCTTTATTTCTGGAATAGATAGAACACACAGTCTTGTAGTAAATTTCAGTACACCTTCTTGATATGAATTGAACTCAGAAAACTTCCCATCCTTCACAGCCTCAAACTTCTCCTGTAACAAATAATCTTCCTTATGATCTTTCTTGATCTTCTCTAGTAATGATGATTGAGAAATCATTTGGGTTATGGTTGATGATGTCCCTTCCTTTATAATTCCCATGTCCAGTTTTACTAGGTCATTGATCAAAGGATCTCTTGGAATCCTCAAAATGGGCAGACCAACTGGGTATTTCCTGCTTAATGCATCAACGACTTTGTTTTCTCTTCCAGGATGATAATGAATTGAACAATCGTAGTCTTTAAGTAGTTACAACCATCTCCTTTGACTCATGTTCAATTCCTTTTGTGTGAAAATATACTTCAAAATTTTATGTTCTGTATATATATTACATTTCTACCCATAAATATAGTTCCTCCATATCTTCAGAGAAACAACAACCACAACCAGATCCATATCTTGCGTAGGATAGTTCTTATCATGAGTCTTCAACTGTCGATATGCATAAGCAATGACCTGGTCATTTTGCATGAGGACGCACCCAATCCCTTTCAGAGATTCATCGCTAAAAATAACGAATCCTTCTTCACTTGAGGGAAGAGTTAACACAAGTGCAGTATCCAATCTCTTCTTTAGCTCTTGGAAACATTCCTCACACTCCTTTTTCCAGATGAACTTTACCCCTTTTCGAGTTAACTTGGTTAAGGGATTAGAAATTCGTGAAATTTTTTTCACAAACCTTATATAATATCCAGCTAATCCAAGGAAACTATGAATATCAATTATTGTTGTAGGCTGAGGCCACTCCTCTACAATGTTTTTCTTTTCAAGGTCAACTGTGATTCCTTCATTGGTAACAATGTTCCCTAAGAAAGCAACTTGTTGTAACAAGAATTCACATTTACTGAACTTTCCAAAAAAGTCTCTCCTTCCGTAGAGTTTTCAAAATAACCCTTAGATGATTCTCATGACCCTCACAACTTCTGGAATTTATCAGAATATCATCAATAAAAACTACCAAAAATTTATCAACATAGTCTTTAAATACTTTATCCATCAAATACATAAAAATAGCAGGTGAATTAGTTAGTCTGAAGGGAATAACAAAAAACTCATAATTCCCATATTATGTTCAGAAGGCAGTTTTCGGAATATCTTCTTTCTTCACCCTCAATTGATGATAACCAGATCAAATATCAATATTAGAGAAGAATTGAGCCCCATTAATTTTGTGAAATAAGTCATCAATTCTTGGAAGAGGGTATTTGTTCTTTATTGTGATCCTATTTAGTTCTCTATAATCAATGCATATCCGCATCGATCAAACCTTCTTCTTCACAAAGAGAACATGTGATCCCTAATGAGACATAGTCGATCGGATAAAACCTTCTCTAAAAGATCTTGGAGTTGTTTCTTTAATTCCTCCAGCTCCACATTTCCCATCATATACGGGGTATTTGATATCAGATGAGATCCAGGTATGTGTTTAATGGAGAACACTACCTCTCTTTCTGGGGGAGTTCCAGGTAACTCCTCAGAAAATACATCAATGTATTCCTGGATGATGGGGACATTTTCTATCCTTAAACTCTCATCTCATTCTTCTTCTTCACTGGTCAACTCCATAAATAAGGATATAGGGGGTTCTTTTAGAAAACGATCAGGTTGAGATATCTATCCTTGTAAGATAACTGTAGGTTTTCCATTCAAGACTACTGTTATTTCCTTGATTCTGCAATTGATCTTAGCATTATACTTTGAGAGCGAGTCCATCCCTAGTATAATGTCAAATTACAGCATGGTAATGACTACTAGATTTGCGATAAGATTTTTCTCACTAAAGTAAATACTAGAGTTTCTAAACACTTACGATACTTGGATAATCCCACCAGTAGTATTGACTAATAACTCTACTTTTTGAAAATCAGGGGTTGATTCTAAATTCTTTACAAACTTGGAGGAAATAAAGGAATGTGTAGAACCAGAATCAAACAAAGTACTATCTAGCTTTGAGAGTAAAACAAGAGTACCAGCTACCACATCATTTGGAGCTTCAACTTTAGCTGTCGTGATAGAAAAATAACGGACTTCATCCCTTGGCCTTTGCTGAGGCTGATGGTGGTTCCCCTCCACTGCCCTTGGATTTGGACAGTGATTGTAAAAGTTCCCATGTTGTCTACACTTAAATCACTGGGCATCAAGTAGGGCCTGCACCATCTTCCCCATGTCATTAGTGTTTGGAAGTTGAGGTTTCACCTCACTATGACAATTCCTTGCAATATGGCCATCTCTTCCACACTTGTAGCATTTCTCGCTGCCGAGCAGGAAGTTCCACGAATGCTTCTTCCCACATTTATTATAGGTGGAAAGTTTCACTTTCCTGCCTCCACTTCCCTAATCAAAGTTCCTACCTAATCTAGGATCCATCAATCACTTCTAGAAATTGGATTTATGAGACCACTAGGTCTCACCAAACTCCAGCTCGACTTTTATCGCACTCCGCACAATCTCTTCATAGCTATCATAGTCTCAGTTGGCTAGATTCTTCCGCAAATGCGGTCTCAGTCCATAAAAGAATATATCAACCTTAACATTTAGATCCATGAAAAAGATATAGTTATATCATGAAAGCCTTGTAAAGTTAATCTCGTAACATACCACATATTTTTTCTCCTTCTACTTCAGCTCAAGAAACTCCTTCTCCATTCTTGTTCTCATCGATCGTCGAAAATGCTTATTGAAGAATATCTCTATGAACTCTTACCACTCCATAGCTTCAATATTCACTCTTGGACTTGTGTTTTTAATCAGTTACCACCACTGATCAGCTTCTCCCTCTAATTGATAAATAGACAAAGTAACCTTCTCTTGCTCTGAACAATGGACCACAGAAAATATCTTCTCTATAGAGCTGATCCACTATTCATCAATCAATGTGTAGGTAGATCCACTGAAGGTTGGTGGTCGTTGACACATAAAGGACTCAACGGAATGTTTTTCCCTTCACGGTGAGATAGGTCTCTTAGCTTTATTCAAGTTGTTTCCCATAACTTGAGTTAGTTGGTTCATCATTCACACGAATGTTTCCATTTTGGCTTCCATCGGAGGGCCGTCAGCACATGGTACATTGCGGTCACCATTTGCATGCTTCATCCTATTCCACTCTATTTTCTAAATGAATAAATCCTTAGTGAGAACCTTATTTCATTTACGAATCTTTTAACTATAAAGTATTTTATGTATTAAAACCTCATGCTTAAAAAACTATATTTCTATATAATTCCTTCATAATGATTCAAAAAAAGATTGTGATTAACCAAAAATATCCCCTTGAAGTGTCCTAAACAAGAGTGCAGCATGACCTATTGTTGTGTACCAGAATACCCCAGTTCAAGCCAGAAACTCATTGTCGGAGTTTTCACTCCTAGGAACTTCTGTGCCAGATCCGCCTCTACCTTCTCGTATCCAAATAGGGATATATTTGCTCGATAAACCACTTACTCAATACTCACCAAAATACCGGGAAGTTTTCCTATATTTAAACTTTTATGTAGGATTATTCCTAAAGTTTTCAAAGCCTAATTTCCATAAATAACTAAATTGTCCTTTGATACCAACTATGGAATCCCGCCTTTTTATTACATAACTTTTCATTACATTTTACAAACAGAGGATCTTTAAAGTCTAGTGTTATGGAAATTAGGAACATAATACATGAAAACAACATAAAACAATCTTCTAATAAACTTATAAGTCTTTATCATGTGTTCATACTATGTACAATTACTACATCTCATAAACTGAAGACATACATCAAAGTAAAGGGTGAGCAGAAATCCCAGTAAGGGTAAACAAGGGAATCAATTTACTTCTGATATCAATAAGAACTTGAATAAAAACATAAGGACATGAGAAATGTAAGTATAGGCATATCATAATTAAAATAACTTGAAACATAACTTGAATATTTGGCTTAAACATTTCATTTAGACATTCATGAACATATCACCAAGGTCATTCCCCAAGGTTTCATAAAAACTACAAAGGTTATTCACCAAGGTATCGTGAAACATATCATCTCAAGAGATTAATTATTTACCCAATTAATTGGAGTGGTATCGGGGCACACCCTTAATATGTCTTTATTTTCTTGTGATCCACATAGATCATAATTAAAAAAATTAATAAAAAACCCAAAGAGAGTAAAATAAATGGGTTTCACTTCCAAATCGTGACGTTTTAAAAGTGCTTAAAAATAAGATCATTATATCATTTATAGCCCATGGAAAGGGAGTGAGGGTTATATGTATTTCAGTTCCAGAATCAAATATATCATCTTTATATACATATGAACACCCATAGAAATGATATAGGTCTGGGTATTCACATAAATAAAACAAGAAAATTTCTTGAGGGAAAGAGATAGAAATTGTGAGACGAAATTTCTGCAGCATAACAGCTATATACCATGGTTTTAGAAAATAATAAAAGAGTGGGGACAAGGGCCTCCCATCCATAAATGTATCATTTAGAAGTAGACGGACAGAATTAAAAGAAATAAGATCATGGTGTGGATATTGGAATGAAACAGCACATGAAAAGGAAAATTGAAAAGAAAGGGAAAGCGTGATTTCTTTTAGGAAAATTCGGCAGCCTAACGACGTCACATAAAAATTCATAAAAGCAATTGATGAGAGCGGAATGGTTCTATAATCATTTGGAAATGAAATATATAGTATTAAACATATATAAGAACAATACCCTTCATAATAAAATGGAACTATATGACATAACATAAAGGCAGTCATGGCTTAAAAGAGGAGGGTGAAAGATTCCCTTATCGTGAAGAGTAACTTCGAAAACTGGAAGGTTGGGACCTTGGGAGGCTTGAGGGAACCTTGGGAGGACTCTTTGGGAGGTAAAAAGAAAAGAACTTAGTTTAGGAGGATTTTGGAATGAAGTGGGTGAATTAATGGCTCAGTATTTATAGGATATGTGAGAGAATAAATTACTAATTTTTCAAGGGACACCTCATCGATGGTATTGGAAAAACCATGGGCGTGCCCATGGTATTTTCCAATGGTATTGGCCACATGGGAAACATCATAGCATATATTACTATTCATAAGTCTACCAGATTAATTACATAATTATTACATCGTTAATGATGTCATTAAACACCTGAAACTTAAATCTTTAAATTTACTATTCACAGAAAATTCAACTATTTCAGAAAAATCCCAAAAAAATTACCCTAACATATTATCGATGATATGAATTCAAAAATGAACTCCATTTTATGAAAATAATTTTCTAAATATTTTTAATTTAATTTTTAAATAAAAACAAAATTCATCTAAAAAAATATTAATACTTAACTAATAAATTCTGAAACAGTTATTTGGTTATTTTATTGAATCACGTTACCTAATCAAGGCGTCTAAATTATATTAATACTTTTTTAAGTGAGGTTACTAATCCATTTGGTCATATTACTATTCATAAGCATAAAATTACTATACATAATTTACTATTCAAAAAAATTAAGTTGATCTTATTAGACTCTAAATTTCTTACTGAACATGACTATAGAAGACCATTTTTTGAAAATCATTACACATTATTAATTATTTATGGTTTACATAAATATTCTAAAATATATTTTTCCAAAATTCATTAATAATATACATCCTATATTTATCCAAACATTTGAAATTCACAAAATTTACCATAATATGAAATAAAAATTTTATTTGTATCAAAGGATTATACAAAGCATCTAAGGTATCGTTACATAGCCCCTTATAACACCAGCATAGGACCTAAGTGTAAGGTGTGCTAAGGTGATAGAATCTTGGGGCGGCTCGGCCAACATTTTCCGAGTGGTGATTTCTATCAGCTTGAACTGCTCCCGTAGGTGATTCCGTTCAAGCTTCACACAATGAAGTTTGGCTTGGGTTTGGTCCAGAGAAAAGCCCAGTGGTGCTACCTCCTTCCCAAGTTCCATCAGATGCGCTTCAAACGGCCCGAGACTACTAGATGAGTCCATCAAAACATCTTTTTGAAACCAAGATCACTTGTATTTATAAACAATAATCGAAACATTAAGAGTTTAGTTTCCAACAGTCATATTGACCAACGGTCATATAAAAGCTGAAACCCAATGGTGTCATTTTATTTATACTCATTTCATTGAATAAATTAAATAGTTTTTTTGAGTATAAAATTAAATAACACACAAAATTATGAAACAAATATAATTAAAAAGTTTGGGTTATTACACATGGAGCATGTCTCTAAGATCTTATTCACCCGCTCTGTCTGACCATCTGTTGGAGGATGGTAATCCATGTTCATATTAATCTACAGCCCTAAGACCTTATAAAAGCCTTCCAAAAACTGAGAAGTGAAACAGGTGTCTCAATCTAAGACAAATGCTAATGGCACATCATGATGCCTTACATCCTCTTGAAGATTCAAATAGCAAACTCATCCACTTTAGCAGTATATTTGTTCAGAATGAAGTTGCCTGATTTTTTTAGATGATCAAACACCATCCAAATGGAATTATTACCCTGAGGTGTACGAGGTAAGCAAAAAATAAATTCTATGGTGACCTCGTCCCACTTCCAGGTAAGAATTAGAAATGGATGGAGAAAACTGCCCATCCCTTGGTGCTCCGTTCTCATCTGCTGACATGTATAGAATCTCAACACGAAGTTAGCTATGTCCCATCTCATACCTAGCCACCAGAACTATTGTATCACATCATAATAAATTTGGTGGCACCTAGATGGACCACCCACGAAGACTAGTGGTTATCCATCATCACCACCTTCGGTAGAGAAGATGACACAACTGAACGGCCCTTGATGCACAAGATTCCATCAGGATATGATGACCAATAAAAAGACATCTCCCCACCATGAAGATACAACCTCGACTACTGCAAAATATTATCAATAGGTTTTTCTCACTGAATCAACTCCAAGAGATAAGGATTCAACTGAATTCCTGCCTAGAACACACCTCCACTGTGCTCCTTGGTCTCAACATGCATCTAATCATAGAGCCCCATCAGAGTCCACTCATCACTGGACTTCCTCAAGGATTGAACTGGTAATTTTTTACTCAAAGAATCTACCACCACATTACCCTTTCCTAGGGTATAGAAATGTCAAAGTTGAACCCCTACAAGTACTCAATCTAGAAATGTTGTCTTGGATTGAGATCCTTCTATGAGAATATGTAGTCCAAGATTTTGTAATTAGAGTAGACCACAAATATCACCCCAAAGAGATAGTGACGCCAAGTCTTCAAAGCATGTATAACAGCTTCTAACTCTATGTCATGGGTTGGATAATTATTTTTGTGTGGTTGGAGTTGGTGAGAACCATACGCCACCACATGATCACCATGCATAAGCACACTCCCAAGACCCATACCTGAAGCATCACAATACACCACATACCCCTTTCCATCCTTAGAAAAAATCATCACAGGGGTGGTAGTCAACTGCCGCTTCAACTCCTAGAAGGATTCCTGACATTCTGGGGGCCATACAAGCTTCACCCCTTTCTAGGTTAGTGTGGTCATGGGCGAAGAAAGCCGAGTGAAATCCTGAACCAACCTCCTGTAGTTACCAGCAATGCCGAAGAAACTCGTGATCTCAAACATGTTATTTGGATACTACCATGACATAACCATGCTAATCTTGGAGGGGTCCACTAAAATACCTTGCTCTGATATCACATTCCCCAGAAACTTCACCTCCCTGATCTAGAAAATGCACTTGGATAAATTTTCATAACGGTGGTGATCTCACAAAGTTCCCAACACAATCTGAAAATGATTCTCAAGATCCTCCTCAGATCTAGAGTAAACTATGATATCATCCATGAATACCATGATAGAAGAGTATATATAATGGTGGAACACCCTATTCATGAGTTCCATAAATACCGCTGGAGCATTTGTCAATTGGAAGGCCATGACTAAGTACTCAAAATGGATATACCTACATCAGAAGGTTGTCTTCAGGATATATGCCTCTTTCACCCTGAGTTGGTGGTAACTTGAACTAAAATATAATTTATAAAATCACTTATCCCCCTTCAACTGATCAAAAAAGTCATCTATTCAGGGCAAATGATATTTTTTCTTGATGGTTACCTTTTTCATCTTCCGGTAATCAATACACAAACTGAGGGATCCTTCAGCCTTCTTCACAAACAAAATAAGAGCAGACCAAGCAGAGACACTTGGGAAAATGAATCCTTTATATTCTAAAATTTCTAGTTGTTTTATTAATTTCTCTTAGCATGGAGGATGGCTGTTTGATATGAGGGAAGACAAATTGGATTTTTCCCGATATGAAATCAATCAGGAACTCCACATACCATTCTGGAGGTAAGACTAAAAAATCCTCTGGGAATACCTCTACAAATTCATACACTATACGATCTTTTCAACCTTTAGGAGCATGAACATTGTAATCTAGCATGAGTGATGATAATTGGAAGACATGATTCCCCAACTTTGGGAGTAGAGGTCCTTCACGAACAACTGAGGATCCCAATCCCCAAGGAAAACCTGATGACTCCCATATGGGGTAGTGAAACTGAATTGTCTCCTATAGCAATGGAGGTGAGCTTGAAATTGTACCATCCAATCCATTCCAATTATAACATCAAATATATCCATATTAAAGAACATGAGGTCCCACTCCATCTCAACCCCTAACATGGAAGGTGTACACGATAGGAACTTGGGACCCTGCTCCTTCTTCATTCCCAGTGACGTCACCAACTCCATCACAAAAGACAAAATATCAGTTGGAAATTTAGAGTGTTCACAAATTGGGAAAATATTATTGAAATATAGGCTCTCATGACAAGAAAATAATAATTTATAGAAGATGTAATCAAAACGGCTCTCATGACAAGAAAATAATAATTTATAGAAGATGTAATCAAACTCAAAGTATCAATGGTCCCGCCTCTGATCCTGCTGGTGCCTGATCCACCGCATAAAGATTCATGGTCACGGCCTAAGAACAACTGCTTGTCTGTTTCTGTGCCCTGAACTGGATCTTCCCTAAAGATGATCTATCCCTACCATAATGGCCACCAAACTAAGATCCCCCTATCCTCGATGGCTCTGACTAAGTCGACACTCCCCTAGAAGCCATTGATCCTACAACACTTTGGAGTGGATGTGTCATCTTATAAAATCTATGAAAGTTTACCATACCACCATAATGATAACATGGATATAGAGGAAAATTATATGCAGGTCAGATGTGTCCTAGCCTCCCACACTGGTGGCACACAACAAAACTCACATTAGAATTCATTGAAGAAAACTGCCTGGAAGGTTGGCCTGAGCTACCACCCCCTTCTTTCCCTGCTTTTCCCATTTCCTTTTCTTCACAAAAGAGATGCCACTACCCAGACCTAATATATTTATAGTAACACTATCCCTCCCCTTGCAGTCGATCTCCGTCATACACATCGAGTCAACCACCTCTACATTGTTTTTTTGCTTGAACGCGAAGAATTGGGAATAGATCTTTGGCCACAGACCCCTCTAGAACTTCTAGGCCTTCATCTGCTCATTGGAGACCATTTCCATAGCATACCATACCAACTCAGAAAAATGGTTGTTATACTCCATCAGATAAATAACCCCATGAAAAAACTCTATAAACTCTCTAGATCAAGCATGTGATAAAACTTCATGGCAGTACTGGTTGTTGAAGATAAACATGACGTCCTTACAGCTCATATACTCATGCTTCCCATATTGAAGCACTGATTACCACCACCTTCAGTTGGGACCCTCTAATAGGAAATATGCACAATTTTCCCTTACCTCTTCAAGTTTTTCTAGGAACTCAAATATGTGATCGATATTTTCAAGCCACTCCTCCACTTCCTAGGGTTCTATGCTACCTCAGAAAGTAGGAGGATTGTTTTTCGGAAACACCTAGGCTTTTTTCTTTGATAGGACCAATCTCATATTTCCTAACTATACCTAGAATAATATCTTGGGTAGCCCTAACCATAGCCTATACTAGCCTCTGATCAAGTGGTGAGGGAGAACTCTCTCCAACTTCCTCTTGTGGGTGCATGGGAGATTTTTGGGGAGGCATGTTGCTACAAAATACAACAATGAAAAGAACCAAAATTATTGTGAGAAGTATGAAAATATCATCAATAACAACAAATATAAATAATCCAAACACACTACAAAAGAAAACTACTTCACCCCCACCTGATGTCCACGTGTAGTCTGCAACCCACATGTCTCACCTTGAAGGGAATCCAAACAAACAATTCCAATTTCCCATGGTGACTCAAGGTATTTCAAGAGAGGTGTGGTCCAGGAACCCTACAAGTGACTAAAATTCTGATCCCTAACAATCCTAGCTTATGTCTAGCCTGACTCATCCCAAAATAATAATACAACCCAAAAAAATAACCTCCTCTGATACCATTTTGCCATGAACCAGATCCGGTCACCATTAAAACCGGCACCCTACCTGGCCCATGGAAAGGCCTGAAGGTAATTCCCTATCCCCATGGGTGGGAATAAGTTCTCCGGTGTCATGTATTATGGTTTGGGAATGATTTACCTGAGTTTAGAATCATTTAACATCCCAAAACAATCAATAAAGCAAATCTAGAAATTTATGCCAAACATGCCTTAAATAAAATCCAAAACTGAACACATAGGTTTAAAAATCAAAAAATAAATCCAAATATACATAACATTAGTATAAAAATAGTCCAAGAGACTCTACATGACATGGGTTTATCACCCACAAGTTGTCTCCAAAACACCTCACCAAGGGAAGAAACTAGCAACCCGAGCAATCATCACCCAAGGTCTTCCCTTTACCTACGTCAAACATGATCAAGTATAATTATAACCAATGGTTGTAATGAAGGTGTGATACTAATAAAAATAGGATACCATCCAAAGGATTCCATATAGTAATCAAAACAAGATGAAAAGCATGAAAGTTTTTGATAAACAAGAAATAGTGGCAGCAAATTCTAAAGAATGAAACTTTTAAATGTAAAAAAAATTCAAAGGAAAATTTCAAAGAGTGAAAAAATTTAATTAAAAAGTTTATGATTCTGAAATTTTCATCCCAGAACACCCTATGTCAATGATAAATAAAAAAGATCCAATGAGCACTAATCTCCGAAACACCCCTAGGCACCAGTTAGTTCTGGGCCCCATGTACCTCGTATCGTAGTGTAAAGTAACCATAGTAATATATGTTCCCATGCATTAGACACTATTAGGGAACATAAAAATAACCTATTTGTCCCTAGTATTCATCAACTATAGTTTTTAGTGTTGTGACTATCCAAATTTCTAAGTGATAGGGATAAAACCGCTCCGGATCACTAGCGTACTAGTACACTTCCACCCACCTAGATACCCAGGTTTCACCCCTTGTGCTCAAAAAATTTCCGCATGTTTCCAAAATCCATTTACACATAAAAACTCCATTTCAGATCATACACACTCAAAATAGTAGCTACACATGCTTTACACCATTTACACAACTCAATAAACAATGAAATGTTTTCATAAAACAGCTTCAAGATATACCAACAAACATTGCACATGAAATATATTTAAAATCCCTCTTTTAAAACCAATTTCACACCAATATTACCAAAAAATATAATTTTTAGCACTAAAACATTTTAATAAAATCATACATGAGTTATAAAACAATCCCAATTGGTATAACATTGAATGGACATGTAAAACACCCATTTTCACACAAAATTGGCACTTAAAAATCAATTTCTTAACAAATTCCACCATAACCAATTTTTTTAGAAATAAAAATGTAAAAGGACTATGCTAAAAATATAAATCAAGAAAGGCTAACTCATTTATATGTTCTTACACATGGAACCACCTACCAAAAGTGTCAAAACACCAAATCCTTGTCCAAAAGTTCACTCACACCACTGTCATACCACAAGGGGGTTAAATCAAACCTATAACCACAATATTAGACCTAGAAACCAAAGATAAAACCCTATATTATAATCCCTACTTTCTGTACATTAAGAACATTAGGAAAAGTGGAAAAAATTCTAAGGAAATTGTAGGAACCTGAGAGGAAACTCAGTCAGTTGAGAAACTCTGAAGAAATCACCCCAAATACACAATTAGCTGAATCTAAAAATATCCAAAAATTAAATTGAGGAGATAATAACATTGAGGAGGTCATGTAGGAATTTAAATGAGAGAAAATTATAAAAAATGAAGGATTTATGAAGGAAACAAATTACATTTTCAAATCTAGATGATTTATAAAACCTCAAGATATTTTTCTCTAATATGCGATAATGATGAGCTCCAAATAGGGATAAACGAACAATGGGTGTTATTTTTGGTTCATTGGTATCTATTGAGTGGTGTAATCACCAAAAAAGAGTTAAAAATTAGAAAGATATTTAAGAATTAAAAAAAACAAGAAAATGGGCTTACAGGTTGGCCTAATGCCTAGATAAATCACCCAACACGAAACTGATAATGATTTCATAAGGGGTCCTAATGTCTATGGTGGTTTGAATAGGTAATGGGAGGCCAAGTGGTAAGTATAATGGGTAAAAAATGTTGAAAAATGAAAGATTTATTAAAGAAACAAAATTTGTTTTTAAATATGGAAATTGGCTCACGATTTGGACCAAATCTTGAAAACTCACCCATTCCTCCAAAAATGCATGGGAAACCCCCAAAACAAAGAAATAATAGAAAATAAAAGAGAATAAATTTAAAATAATTAATGTATGTATAAATTGTCTCCACCGTGAATGACTTTCCTCCCTAGAAATTCAACTCAAAGCTTGATCAAAAAACAGGAACATGTACTCTTCCTCAACCCATTACTTCCGCTCCCATGTCTCATGTGTGTCATTCACGTGATTCCAAAGCATCTAAACTAGTTGAATTGACTTTTCCTAAATCACCTTCTCTTGGGAATAGACTATTCATATTGGCCACTAAAAAAACAGACAAATCGGGCTCTATCTCTAGTTCTTCCCAATTCATCACATGGGACAGATTTGGGTTGTACTCTTTCAACTGGGAGATGTGGAAGACATCATGAATGGAAGTCAACTGATAAGGAAAGGCCAACCAGTATTCCACCCAACCAATATGCTTGGTGATCTAAAAAGAAATAAAATACCATGGTATCATCTTCCCTTTATTTTCCAATTGACGATGGCCTAGACGTAGGGTCACTTTCAAGAATACCCTATCACCCACAGAAAACTCTAGGTCTTGACGACTTTGGTCATCATAAGACTTATGATGAATCTCACCTATCAACAAGTGATTCCTGATCAACTATATCTTCTCAGATGTCTCTGGCACAAGGCTCGACCCCAACAGTGAAGTCTCACCTACCTCAACCCAATATAGGGGGTCCGACAAGACCATCCATAGAGCACCTAAAAAGGAGTCATTAGAATTGAGGATTGGTAACTATTAGTATAGGTAAATTCATCCAATCCCTTATGGTTATCCCATGAACCTCCAAAGCCCAAAAAACGTTCATGGAGCATGTCCTCTAGGATTTGATTTTCCGGCTCTTTCTGACCATCTATTTGAGGATGTTAATCTGTGATCATCTTAATTTGTGACCCCAAGGCCTTCTGAAGGCCTTCCCAAAACCGAGACATGAAATGGGGGTTTCTATCTGAGACAACTACTGATGTCACACCAAGAAGCCTTGTCTCCTCTTAGAGATACAAATGGCCCAACTCATCCACTTTAGTAGTATCTTTGATCAGAATGAAGTGGGATGATTTGGTGAGATGATCAATCACCACCCAAATGGAATTCTTACCCAAAGGTGTATGAGGTAATACAACAATGATGTCCATGGAGATATCATCCCACTTCCAGGTAGGAATGGGCAACGGATAGAGAAAACCAGAAGGCCTTTCATGCTCGAATTTCACCTGCTGACATGTGTAGCATCTCAACACAAAGTAATCTATGTCGTGTCTTATACCTGGCCACCATAACTATCATTGCACATCATAATAAATCTTAGTGTCACCCAGATGGACATCCCACTAAGACTTGTGGCTATCATACATCACCACCTTCCATAGAGATGATGGCACTACTTAACGGCCCTTGAATCAAAAAATGCCCTCGGTAGATGATGACTAATCATAAAACGTCTCCCCATCATGAAGAAAAAACATCAGCTACTGAAAAATCTCATCACCGGATTGTTCTCTATGAATCTACTCCAAGAGATATGGACATAATTAAATTCTCTCCAAGAACACACCTCCACTTTGCACCTTGGTTTCTAAATGCATCTGAGCAAAGATCCCCATCATATTCCACTCATCACTAGACTATCTCAAGGCTTGCACTGGTACTTTTTTACTCAATGAATCTACCACCACATTACCCCTTTTCAGGTTATAGATATGTAAAATTCAAACCCATGCAAGTACTTGATCGAACGGTGCTTCCTTGGATTAATATCCTTCTAAGAGAAGATATAGGCCAGGATTTTTTTATCAGAGTAGACCACAAACTTCTCCCCAAAGAGGTAGTGACACCAAGTCTTCAAACATGTATCAAAGCTACTAACTCCAAGTCATGGGTTGGATAATTCTTTTTGGGTGGTCGAAGTTAGTGAGAACCATACTCCACCACATGATCACCCTGAAAAAGAACACACCAAAGACACATACCTGAAGCATCGCAATACACCACAAACCCCTTTCCAGCCTCAAGAAAAATTTGCATGTGGGTGGTATTCAACCACCACTTCATCTCCTAGAAGGATGCCTGACATTCTGGGCCCCATACATGATTCTCCCCTTTTCAGGTGAGCGCAGTCATGGGAAAAGAAATCTGAGAGAAATCCCAAACCAACCGCCTGTAGTTACCAGCAAGGCTGAGGAAACTTGTGATCTCAAACACATTATTTAGCTACTCCCTAGAAATAACCACACTGATCTTGTCAAGGTCCACTAAAACCCATTTCTTTGAGATCACATGCCCCAGAAACATCACCTCCCTAATCCATAAAGTGCACTTGGATAACATTTCATAAAGGCGATGATCTTGCAAAGTTCCCAACATGATCTTAAAATGATGCTCATGAACCTCATCAGATCCAGAGTAAACCAGTATATCTTACATTAATACCACGAAAAAAGATTTTATATACTAGTGGAACACCCTATTCATGAGTTCCATAAAGATTGTTGGAGTATTGGTCAATCCAAAGGGCATGACCAAGAACTAAAAGAGGTCGTACTTACTTCGGAAGGCTATCTTGGGGATATTTACCTCTTTCACCCTAAGTTGGTGGTAACCTAAACTCAAGTCTAATTTAGAAAACCACTTTTCCTCATTCAACTGATCAAACAAGTCATCTATTCTAGGAAAAGGATTTTTGTTCTTCATGGTTACCTTGTTCATCTTCCAGAAATCAATACACAACCGGAGGGATCCGTTAGCCTTCTTCACAAACAAAAAATGAGTGGCCCAAGGAGAGACTCATGGGTGAATGAATCATTTGCATTATAAAACATCCAGTTGTATCTTTAATTCCCTCAGCTCAGCAGGGGCCTTATGATATGAGGGAAGATATATTGGTTATTTTCCCGAAGCCAAATCAATTAAGAACTCCACATCTCACTCTGGAGGTAAGCATGAATAATCGTCTGGGAATAACTTAGGAAACTCATCCACTAAATGAGCTAATACACCTTCATAAGCATAAAAATTTTACTCTAGCATGTGTGACAATAACTAGAAGACATGATTCCCCAACTCAGGGAGTGGAGGTCCTACACGACCCGACCGAGGATCCTAATATTCCCCAAGGAAAACCTGATGCCTCCCATCTAGGGTCGTGAAACTGGCATGTCACCTATAGAAATCGATGTGCTCTTGAAAGTGTACTAACGAATCCTTTCCAAGTGTCACATCAAATCTATCCATATCTATGATCATGAGTTCCCACTTCATCCTAACCCATGACTCGGAAAGCGCACATGACAGGCACCTGGGACCCTGCTCCTTCTTTCCCAAAGGCATCACCAAATCCATCGCAAAATACAAAAGATCATTTGAAAAATTCAGCATGTCAAAAAAAGGGAATATATTAATGAAACAGAGGCACAGATATCAAGAAGATAAGTAATTATATAATATGTAATCAAAACGGTACCTCGAACTGTCAATGGTCCGGCCTCTGATCCTACTGGCTCCTAATCCACCGCATAAAGATGCAAGGTCTCTTCTTGAGAACAACTGCTAGTATGTGGCTATTCCCTGAACTAGCTCTACCCATAAGTTGATCTTTCCATACCACTGCAACCACCAAACCGAGATCCCCCTATCCTTGATGGATCTAACGGAGCTAGCACTCCCCTGGAATCCATTGATCCTACCACACTTTGGAGTGGATGTTCCATCCTGTAAAAGCACTGAAAGTTTCCCATACCACCACATTAATAACAAGGCTTCAGAGGAAAATATATATTGGTCGGATGTGTCCTAGCCTCCCACATTGGTGGTGCATGATAGAACTCACATTATAATCCACTGATGAAAACTTCCTTGAAGGATGGCCTGAGCTACCACCACCTTCTTTCCCTACTTCTTCCACTTCCTTTTCTTCTCAGAAGAGCTTGCACTTCCCAGAACTGATATCATCCTAGAAAAACCATCCCTCCCCTTGCAGTAAATATCCACCATACACACCCAGTCAACCACCTTTTCATAGGTTTTCATCTTGAACATGAAGACCTAGGAATAGATCTCTGGCCACAGACCCCTCTCAAACTGTTGGGCCTTCATTAGCTCATTGGTGACCATTTCTAGAGCACACCAGACCAAATTAGAAAATGTTTGGCATACTCCATCATATAAATACTACCAATAATATTATCTATAAACTCTGTAGATCGAGAAAATGATAAATTTTCACTGAAATACTTGGTATTGAAGATAACTTTTATGTCCTTCTAGCTCATCTGTTTGTGCTTCCTAGCTTGAACCACTGATTCCCACCACCTTTAGTTGGGACCCTCTAACAGGAAAGAGTCACATTTCACCCTGACCTCATCAAGAGTGTCCGAGAACTCAAATATGTGCTCAATATTTTCAATCCACTCCTCCACTTCCCGGGGTTCTGTGCTACCTCTGAAAGTAGGAGGCTTGTTTTTTAGAAACTCCTGTTATTTTTCTTTCCTAGGACTGGTCTCATCTTCCCTAACCGGACCTAGAATAGAAGCTAGTACCTATTCCAAATCTTTGACATCCAAATACAACCTCTACTAGTCTATTATCATGTGGTGAGGGATAACTCTCTCCAACTTCCTCTTGTGGATGCATGGGAGATTTTCGGGGAGGCATGTTGCTACAAAAGACAACAGTCACAAGAACAAAAAATCCATACAAAATTTCTGAAAATTTAATCAATAACTACCAATATAAATAATCCAAAAACATTTAAACAATAAAATAAACTTCTAATTCACCCCCACTTGATGTCCACGTGCAGTCTCCAGCTCACCCGCCTCACCTGGAAGTGAAGCCAAATTAACCATTCCAATGTCCCCAGGTGACTCAAGGTCTATCAAGAGAGGTGTAGTCCAGGAAACCTACTCGTGACCAAAACTCCAAACCCTGATAGTCCTAGCTCTTTTCTATCCTAACTTATCTCAAAATAATAACATAACCCAAAAACATTAACCTCCTCTGATACCATTTTTGTCACGAACTGAATCTGGTGGCCATTAAAATCGTCACCCTACCCGGTCCATGGAAAGTCTCTATGGGCATTCTATATCCCCACGGGCTGGAAGAAGTGCTCAAGTATCATGTATTATGGTTTGGGACTGATTTACCCAAGTTTAGAATCATTTAACAACAAAAAACAATCAATAAACCAAATCTGAAAATTTATTCCAAACATGCCTTAAATAAAATCTAGAACTGAACACATATGTTTAAACATGAAACTATAGGTCCAAAGATACATAAAAGTATCATAAATACAGACAAAGATACTCTACACAACAAGGTTTTATCACCCACAATCTGTCTCCACAACACTGCACCATGGGAAGAAACTAGAAACCCGAACAACCATCACCCAAGGTCTTGCCTTTAACTACGTCAAACATGATCAAGTATACTTACACTGAAGGGGTGTAATTATGGTGTGATTCTAAGACCACTATGACACCACCCAAAGTATTCCATAGAGTAATCAATACAAGATGAAATACATGTATGTTTTTGATAAACAAGAAATGATAGCAATGAATTCTAAAGAACGAAACCTTTAAATGTACACAATTTTCATAGGGGAATTTCAAAGAGTGAACAAATTTAATTAAAACATGTAAGATACATAATTTTTTCATCTAAACACATCCTAAGTCAATTTTTGACGCTGAAATTTGGATAAGGGTCACATCGGGTAGATAAAAGAGCAATGAATGAATATGGGATGAAAAATAGTAGATTAAGGGGCTCGAGAGGCAGTCGCATGCAAGATTTGGGAGCCACGCAAAAGAGGACTTCTGGAACACAAAGATTTTTGTGACGGCCTTCCCTTCCACTCCCAAAGCACCTTCCTCCATTACTGGCCACACCCGGCCCCGTTTCTGCATCGAAGGCGACATCAAACAGGAATTTGCGTGCCTGGCCCCATTTCCATGCCAAAGGTTACATCGAATAGGGATTTGCGTGCCTAATGCTGTTTCCACACACCAGGCGACGTCGAGTGGGTGTTTGCATGTCTGGCCCCCACTATGCGCACAAGAAAACAACCGCTTGGATTTTGTGCCCCAGGCTCTTGCACGCCATTCCGAGGACTCTGGTTATAAAACAAACCCCATTCCCCTCCCTTTAGGGATATCAACCAAAGACGAAGCAATGTTCTGCTGCGCAAAAACTCCGTCTTCAACAACCGAGAGAAAAACCCATGGCCTTCAGGTATAGGTTGTTGTGTGAAAGGTCCCCCAGGGACACCTTCGGGTGGGCCGTTTGATCCTTGTGAATTTCGTTTCTTCCCGAAGTTGTTTGTATGCAAGGGGACCCATCTTGCGCGCAAGTTCCCTCTACCTCAGGATTCCTTGCGCACAACCCATCCAACCTGCACGTAAACTGCTCGTCTCACGCACAACCCCTCAGGCTTGCATTCCACCAGTCTAACTTGCATGCAAACCGTTTTTCTTGCACGCAACCCCTCCATCTTGTGCGTTACTCGTACCTCTTGCGCGCAACCTCTTCGTCCGGCGCGTAAACCTTGCATCTTGTGCACGAAAATCCTATCTTTCCCCGAATGATTATCTTACACATTCTCCATTTTATGCCCCCATATTAAGGAACCTTGTTCGATCCTCTCTTATGCGCGACACACCTTCTTCAGGGACTCTTTTCCCGTGTGTCCCCTCAGGTTTTCATGGAGAAATTCCAAAATCCCTTGGGTGATTTTAGTTGTGTTGCTTTGCCTCATTCTTCTTCTCATAGGCACACTAATGGCTATTGATTTTTTGCATAGCCATGCTAACGTGGACCCCCCCCTGATGGATCTCTCTATAAAACCCCCTTGACACGGCCTTTTCGGTGCCTTCCTTACCTCAATGGTGGGCAAGTATCAGTTATGTAAGTACAAGGGGTGTGGAGCACACCCACCTCGTCCGAGATGCATGATGTTAAACTATAAAGAGCCATCATCCTAAACATGTGATGTTAAACTGTGACCTCTCCCCATGCCTCGCATGTAGGGAACCCCACCTTAGATGTTCTCTACGCCCACTGGTCTCCACGGGAGTGAAATCATTCCTCACATGGAATGGAATTCTCTTTATCAGAGCAGCGTTCGTCTGCGGGGAAGGTGCAACCACCCTGGTGTAAGCCCCCTAGCTTTCCTTGTAAGAGACAGCACCCCTACTCCTCTTCTCTTCCTAGGTGCCAAATCCCTCTCTCACTGGGCTTTTTCACCACCTGGACCTCCCTCCTAGAGTAAGTCCCAGTCTCCATCCCCTTGGGCTACCAACCATACGTAATAACATGTTTCCTTTTTGGGTTTCCAACTACGTGTGGCCCCAGTCTACTTCCCATGGATTCACCTTTCACAATGTGATCATAAGGTATTTAATGTATCTTATTTCTCACACCAAGAATGACTCATGTGGGCTTAGAGCAAGCATATACCATGATATCCTCTTCGTACAGCCTAGAGTGTAACCCCAAACCCATTATGAACTACGGGGTCTTTGATCCTTTCCAAGGCAGGGTATGTAGGAATTCGCCCTAAGGTTAAAGCCCACCTTCCATTGGCCCTGACCATCCTCATTTCGGTTCACCAAACATCCCTTCTGAACTACAAGGTCTTTGATCCTTGCCATGGAAAGGTACATAGGAAGCCTCCCTGAGGTTCAATCCCAACACCCGGTCGCTCCATCCCCCTTCACGTCGGTTCTCCCAAGCCCTTATGAACTACATGAACTTTGATCCCTACCAAGGAGGGGTACGTAGGAAGCCTCCATGAGGTTCAATCCCACCATCTATATGGGCCCCAAGTACTCCTTCATGTCGGTTCACCCTCGTCCTGCATGATGTTAAAATGTGGACCTCAATCAGCGGTAATTAATTGTTCTCCCAGTTGGTGGTAAGCCTTTGCACACACCCGAACTATGTGGAATTTGATCCTAGCCAAGGTAGGGTATGTAGGAAGCCTCCCTGAGGTTCACGCCCACCATCCATTGGTCCTGACCATACTCACATTGGTTCACCAAACACCCCTTCTGAACTACGTGGTCTTTGATTCTTGCCGAGGCACGGTATGTAGGAAGCCTCTCTGAAGTTCAATCCCAACACACATTGGTCCCGACCACTTCACGTTGGTTCTCCCACTCCTTCTGATCTATGTAGAATTTGATTCCTACCAAGGCAAGGTGTGTAGTAATCCTCTATGAGGTTCAATCCCACTATCTATCTGGGACACATTTCCTCCTTCACATCGGTTCACCCCCGTCCTGCATGAAGGTAAATTGTGGACCCCAATCAGTGGTAAGACGTTGTTCCCCCCGTCAGCGGTAATCCATTTCACCCACCCAAACTATGTGGATTTTGATCCCTGCCAAGGCAAGGTACGTAGTACACCTCCCTAAGGTTCAATCCCAACAACCATTTGACCCCAGGTCCTCTTACACGACGGTTCACCGACCCCCATCCCACATTAACTACATGGTTTTGATCCATGTCTCCTGGATAAGGTACGTAGGAAGCCTCCCTAAGGTTCGACCCCATCCAGCGCTAAGTCGTTGCGACCTCATCATGTGGTGAGCCATTGTGACCCCATCCAATGGTAATCTCTTGTGATCAACCATCCGACCGTAAGCCGTTGAAATCCCCAATCAGCAGTAAGTCATCGTTAGATGAACTATAAGGACTTTGATTCCCTGCCACGAGGATACATAGGAGGTCTCTTAGAGACTCAATCCCAACATCACTATCATCCTTGAGTTGACTCCATCTCATTCTCTACCTACTTCATTAAACTCTCCATCATCCATCCTGATTCTTACCCAGGCCACCACATCCTAGTGTGGATCATGTCACCTCATTCCCTGTTCCACTTAAAAATAACTAGGAAGCTAACCACATGTCGGAACCAACATCGGTGTTCCCTCAAGGGGTAGAACCCATATGATCCACTATAATCAGTGTTCTGGTCAGTCGGATCAGTATTTTCTAGACGTTAATCACAAGGCATACCTGTTTTAAACATGGGAAGTTGAGGAAACCGTAGATACGTGCCTATGGCATAAAATTCCCCGCATTCGACGTGGGATGCCTCAGGCTTCTGTTCCCTCAAGAGTCCCTATAATAAGGGGAAGAAAACTAGACTCACCAGTGTCCTAGCATCCAGAAAATCCTGTGATGTCCAACATGACTACTCCTCTGACCAAAGGTTGCTTCCCTGACCAGACCCTTTGGAATGTCCCGATAAAAGTAGTGTAATTAACTTGTGTCCATGAAGATATGGAACTAGGAAAAGTTTCACGAACAAAATCTTAAATCTTTAAGGGAGACTCAGACATGGTGATGAGTTCTGAGGAGGAATCCACAGAAGGAAGAACTGACATCCCATCATCCTATTTTGATTAAGGAGAAAATGTCCCTAAAGAAGGAATGAATGTCATATGCCTTTGGAAAGCAGAAATGTGGGAAAAAATAGTGTCGTCGTCCTCCAACAAGACGGACGCGCGCGCCCCGATGAAAGTGTTGGAAACCGAAATGAGGAACCTAACATTAAGATCTTCTCCTAGATATGGAGATTAGTAGTGTTCAAGACATCAGTGGACTAGAGTTTCACTAGATACAGCTATCTGGCACTGCATCCAGCCAAGCAAATAGTGGTCCTGGCATGAAACTCACCAGAAGATGGGGCAGTCAAAATGTTGGACATTTTGGTTTGCAACGTTTTCAGCATGGATCTATCAAACCATCCATGGAAGACGGAATAGCATTGGGGCACTGGTCGTTGATTCCATTTTTCCTTCATCACTGATGAGTCAATCTCCTTACTTTCTGGAACCAAGCTACTACACCCAGAACTCGATCACCGTCTGCCCACCGACGCAAGGGCAGGGGCAGTACCAGTACGAAAGTCCCCCGCAGTTCCGCCTCTTCTGTTATGGTCTCAATGGCCATGAATTATGGGCGCCCCCACCCCATCTCTCCCTTAGAGTTCATCCAAAGATGGGTGATCAATGACCTTATACGCCAGTATGAGGAGGAGGGTATTGTCCTGACTTGGGATATGGCCCTCTTGGATTTAGAGGCATCTGTGCCTCATCGTCAAAGCCACCCCCAAGGGCCGCGCAAGGATCCATCGCTCCCACTCCGACATATAACCGTTTCGAGATCCTCTCCTCGGAATTTCTCGACGACTCCCTGCCCTACACCGATGAGGTAGGGGATTTACATGTCATCCCAACTCAGATCCTATTCCATGGGATCCCAGCAAGGGCTCCCACAAGGCCGCGTCAGCACTGCCACCCAGTCTTACTGGCTGAGGAACAGGTAAGACATGTACCTGCACCATCGATGTCGGTCCGTCTAACTCGACGCCAGCATCGGGCGCAAGCTGAAGAGGATGTCTGCCAAGGGGCGTCAACGTCAGTGGCTACCGTGGCCTGATCCACCGCTGATGCATATATCTAACTACCTGTGTACACTGAGTAGGGACATTCATACACCAGACCTAGATCAAGGCCCCAACTACCCCACATGCAGGATGGGTCAACTCTCTTGGTTGCCAGTATTGGAAGTGGATGCTGTGGACTAACCCGTTGTGATTCCACCTAGTACGGAGGTCCTCCCCGTACCGCTACCATGGAGAACGCGGGTATTCACGGCTTCCAGGATCAGCATGGAGGTCCACCTTGTGGCACCTTTAATCCAAATGAGGGTCCTCCCCGTGGTGCTGACGCTCATTATGGAAGTCTCTCTCATTCCCACTACACCGGATATGGAGTCATTCCTCCCACCACAGACCATTGGTATGGGGATGTTGCACATATGGTTGATCTCCAATGTGGGGACCCTCCATGTGTCCTCGTAGTAGCTGGAGAAGGTCCTCCATGCCCTAGCAATAAGAGGAATGAGGGTCCACTTCACTTCACCAGTGCCCAGCACGGAGGTCCTACCCGTGTTCTGCTCGACTAGTACGAGGACCCTCCTTATACTGATATCACTAGGGGAAACAAGCATGGAGGTCCCCCCCCCATGATCCTATCGATTCCAATGGAGGTCTTTCCCACTCTAGTGCTACCCACGGAGGTCCTCCCCATGTCCCCTTTCATATCTGTCCCGGTGCTCCTCATGCCCCGGCTTACTCAGGTCGAAACACTTTCTACCCCAGCACCAGTACGGTCAAAGGACCTCCTCGTGTCATAAATCTACCCTGTCCCAAAGAGACATCCTGGATAAAGAAGGTGGGTCATCGCCGCCATAAAAAAAATCTGGGAAGGTTCAGAGAGAGATCAAACTAGTCTGATTCTCAGACTCATAAAAAGAGTACGACTCAGCGTTGGAATCCTCCCCTCGCTCCTCTGAGTCAAGGGATGGGGAAGGAATGAGGCACATCAGCCTAGTACTCCAAAAATGTGAGGTCCATCGAATTCTGCCTCCCTCTACAGATATATATTGGAGGAAGAAAATTTAGAAACCTCGCATGTTATGGTTGTGAAATCACCATTTTCATCACCGGAAGCACTCTCTACCTCGACGAGTGATTACAGAGAGCTATTCTAGGGAACAATGGCGGGCGAGCAGTAGCGCGACCCATAGCCAGTATTCCTCTCCCCAGAACTAGGAACTATGGCTGTCATCCCATCCTACCATGATAGGGTGGCTAAGTCGCTACACTCTTCGGAGGACAGCCCAAGATGTGGTGGTTTTTCGGCTCATTATCCATACTCTCCACCGGCTATCCTACCATCCCAACAGTCTACTTTGGTACTACTACTGGTTCCTCAGCCGCCTCTGGTTGTCGAGTGGGGTAATGAAGGGCTAGACCCTCAATACGATCCAAGGATCTTATAGAATATCCTCACAGCGGACCACTTCCCTAAGATGTTTTGGCCCATGGCAGTGCCGAATTTCTATGCACCAGAATCCCTCACCGCAGAGGAAGTTGAGTGTTTCCGTCAAACCCTTTGGGCGATGTACTTTCGTCTTCATCATCAATGAGTGGTTTACCCAGGCACCAAGATCATTTTGAAGACATTAGAGAGAAATGATGTCTAGTTGATTTTTTTGCACTCCCTATGGCCTAGCGCCCTGATTCACCAGGTTTCCATAGGGCCCTCCAACAGCAATGGGTTCATAGTTTCAAGGTGCTCCGCAAGATTATCTAAGAGGCTTCCCCACACCTGTAGAACCATGGTTGGGGGCAACATGTTGCCCTCCTTTTCAGTCCTATTCCATGGTAACCCAACTCGCTTGGCGATATTGAGGACATGCCCCCAGGTAGAGTCATAGTCAACATGGTCTCCCTATCAAAAGAGGAAAATGAGTTGGATCTCCTAGATGGGGACCTCCCCCTTGAAGGCATTCCACAGCTACTGGACCCCTCGGGGAGGGTTAATCGTAAACAGAGGAGCCTACTGGGCCTCCCTGTGCCCACCGAGGAATTAGTACTTAGATGAAATCACAGTAAGGTTAAGGAGAATCTTGGATCCATCAAACCCTCCGACCCGTCCGACTTAGTGTAGAAGATGGAGGAAGACCCCGAAAAAGCTGCGTTGCGTCAGCAACTTGCCGAACAGAAGAAGTTGGTTGATGACCTCCTGGATGAACGGGTTGTAGAGCGATGGCTAGACTACAATAATCCTAGGCCAAGGCAGCAGTGGCAGGAACAACTTCCCCTCGGTGAGCCGCCTCTAGGTGACCCTAACCATCCTACCCCTGCGGATAGGGTTGAAGCCGAAACTTATGGTAAGAGGGCACGGTATGTCTCGCTGAACCCTCCAGAATGGCGCAACAATTAAAGGAACCCAGCTCAGCCTCCCCCAGCTTCCCCGAGGGTCACGCCACCAGTCGCTCTACGAGCCACTGGGCCTACTTACCATGTTGAAGAACCCGCCAATGCACTCGTGGTTAGTGATCCCCATCAAAATAGGGACCCTCATCCAGATAATCCAATGGTGGCACTCATTGCCCGCCTTGAGGCATTGGAAATGCGACAGGTGGCACTCCCACCTGATGGAAAGACATATCCAGCGTCAGTGGATAATATTCCAGCACCCCCGGGTTTCTGAAATCCCACTTTTCCCCCTTCAACGGAATAGGGGACCCACTAAAGCACCTGACCCACTTTACATCAAGGTGTGGCCCCATGTTGGGAACTGTAGCACAGTAGGAAGCTGCCAAAATCTGGTGTCTTGTGCGGATGTTGGAAGGCCCTGCATTTTTCTGGTATATCCAACTCCCCATCTGATCGGTGACCAGCTGGGAGGACCTCTGTAGGTAATTCCTCTACCAGTTTAGCTCCACCACACGGAAAACGTGTATCGTGGACCTTTTCAAGTGCAAGTAGAGGCCTGATGAGCTAGTCATCGACTTTGTTGCCCGGTGGAAATGAATCACATATTACCTTGACATGCCACTAACTTAGGATCAATTACTGAAGATTTGTGTGGTAAATGTTAAGACGGAACTAGTTCCTTCTTTGATTACCCAAAACTACCCTAGTGAATTTCGAGACTTCTCATATAAGGCCCAGCACCTAGAGGAATCCTTACAGTAGGCTAAACAAGAACGTTTGTTGCCTCCCGCAATCCCTTCAAGAAGGGACTCCAGGTCCAATCCCACCATAGTGGCTCAAATAGAGGCCCCCAGGTGATTAGAGTTGTTTCTAGTGGAGCCGCCTCCGCAATGTCTTAGAGGTTCGCCACCACAGGCACATCCTCCAGCCCAACAATGGCCGCCTCAAAATCGGTAGGTTCCCCTGATTTTATTAATATTTTCATGACTTATTATATACTAAATTTACTGATTTTATATGAAATATTCACAATTTTTGTGAAATATTAATGTTTTAATACAAAGTATAATTTTTGAGCATTTTTAGAAGTAGTCCAATTGAGTTAGTTTACTATTTTATTTATAACTCTCCCCCTATTGATCAAAATTGTGTGTTTCTTTTTTTTGGGGGTAATGCCTCGGTCAAAGACCGAAGCATCATTTATTAATTAAATAAACAACAGTTTACATGAGTTGAAAGGATGTGATTTTATTACAATCTCTTTCAAAGAGGTGAAGTAAATCAGCTGGCAGCGCATCCAGCCAAATCATGCTCTGGTGGACACCTTTGTTGGCAAGGGCATCAGTAACAGCATTCGCTTCATGGAAGACATGTGTGGAAATGTAGTCAATCTCCTGAAGCGAATTTAGGAAATTCATCCAATGCGTAGTGAGCGGACAGGTGAGATGAATAACTCCGTTCCAAATGGGTTGAACAATGGTGGTAGAATCACTTTCAATCCACAGTCTTCGCCATCCTCTTTGGAGAGCAAAATCAACAGCATGGATGACTCCTAGCATCTGCGATTCAATGGATGAGGAAATCCCACACCCACTGTAAAATCAACCTTGGAAATGGTCAGTAGAATCTCTAAAAATGGCCCCATAGCTAGCAGGTCCAGGATTTCCTTTTGAGGCACCGTCGACATTCACTTTAATCCAACCCGACATCGGAGGTTTCCAGAATACTTCAAAGGGGTGCTTGGTCTTCGGGAAAATACTCGGGACACAGATACGTCTGAGGATCTCAAAGTCTCCAATATAATTGCTGCAACAATATTTTTGAATTGAGGCAGCTTCATGTATCACAATGAGAATTCGAGCTTTTCCTATATTGATACTGAAAGAGTGATTATTATGGATAAGATCATTTCTTACATACCAGATTTCATGTAGTATTTCCGCCACTGCCACAAGAAACAAATTTTTGACTTGCTGAGAGGCTTCATGTTTAGTAAATTTCTTTAAAAGTAAACAAATTGGGTCAGATAAGGACCATGAACAATTAAAAAGCTCAAAGATTTAGTTCCATAGATCCGAGGTCATAGCACAAGATAAGAAAAGATGATCAGAATCCTCCCTGTGCTGATTAGATAAATGAAATTTTGAGAAAAGTTGAATTCCAAAGGCTTGAAGTCGAGTTTCAGTGGGCAATCTATTGTGAGCAATATGCCAAATAAGGGTGAACCTAGAGGGTTTGATCCAAGTCTTTTGAAGGTGCTCAACCATTTATAATTAGGTTCATTTCTAGAGAAGTTTTGCATGTAGAAATATATCGAGTCAAGTATGCCATTGGGAGCAGGTTCCCAAACAAGGAAGTCCCCAGAAATGGAGAAGGTATAATTTTCAATTATTTGAGCAATGTTGTTGGGGAGATCATGACTATGAAGCTGCATAACATATTTAATAGTATGGATGGTGTCTACTGGAGTGTTATTAGGATGAAACATATAAATTAAAGGATTACCAATCTAGTTGTCACACCAGAATTTAATGTTGGAGTCAGCGCTGACCATCCATCTAGAGTTAGCCATAATCTTCTGATAAGAGTTTATAATAGAGGGCCAGATTGATGGGTTAATGAAATTAAAATTTCCTTTTAAAAGTTTATTTAGGAATCTATGATTTAAAAATTCAGAAGCTTTAGAGTTGCAATTAATGAGACTCCAAGTGAATCTCTCTTGTAGGGCATCATTGAACAATTTTAAGTTTTTGATGCCAATGCCTCCATTATCAAGAGGTTTACAACAGGTCTTCCATGGGATGGTGACAAGTTTCCTTTCAAAGATACTTCCCGTACAAATGAAATTTTTTATATAGGTATTTATTTTCTTGAAAGTACCTATGGGCCATTTATAAATCATGAGCGAGTAAACCAACTTAGAGACAATGGTTGATTTGACAAGACAAAATCTACCAGCCATGGAAAGGGATTTACCCTTCCAAGTAGAGAGTTGATTTATGATTTGATCAGTGATATTAGAGAAATAAAATGATTTAGGACGTCCCCAGAAAATTGGGACGCCTAAGTACGTGAAGGGAAAGAAACCTTCTTTAATTACAAGGTTACAAGTGATAGTGGGTTTCCATCTAACATGGAAATTTTTTCCAAAGAAAATATGAGATTTGTTCCAGGAAATAGTTTGGCCAGAAATGTTCTCGTAATGAGAGATAGCTTGCTTAAGACATTGAATATTTTTTTGATCCCCCTTTAAAAACAAAATAATATCATCAGCATAGAGGAGGTGAGTGGGGACATTGAGGTTTCTAGCGGCTTGAATGGGTTTAAGTTTATTTTGATCGACCAGATTATGAATGAGTCTGCTAAAGTAGTCTTCCGCAATAACAAACAAAATGGACGAAAGAGGATCTCCCTGTCTAACACCTTTAGAATATTTGAAAAAACCTCGAGGGGTGCCATTTATTAATACGGAAATGATAGAAGATTGAAATAAGGTCTTGATTCTCTTGATAAAAATATCATGAAAACCAAAGTTTTTCAAGACTCCAAATATAAATCCCCAATCAATGGTATCAAAGGCTTTTTTAATATCAAGCTTGATGGAAACACAACCTCCTCTATTTTTTTTATTGAGGATGTTGGTACATTCTGAGGCAAGACAAATGCAGTCTTGGATGGATCTATTTTTGATGAAGCCAAACTGATTCCATGAAACAATTTTGTTGCAAATCGGAACCAATCTGTTGGCAATGATTTTGGTAATGATCTTGTATAGGGTATTGATAAGAGAAATTGGTCTAAATTGATGAATTTCAGAAGCATTATCAACCTTAGGTATTAAGATGAGGAATTGATCATTGATACCTTGAGGAAGAGATCTGTGAGTGAAAAAGGACCTTACCAATTTACAAACATCTGAATGAAGGGTGTCCCAATGATTTTGATAGAAACCATTGTTAAAGCCATCCAGTCTGGGAGCACTATCTAGCTTTAAGATAAAGACAGTGTCTTTAATTTCATGCTCCAAAGGAATAGCTAAGAGAGGGACATTGTCTTTCTCATCCACCATTAAGGGAATAATATTGGGATCGAGATCAATGTTTATCTTAGGGCCATTGAAAATGTCATTAAATTAAGAGACAACATGATCCGAGATGACCTCTTCTGAGTCAATGATCAAGTCATTGTGAATCAGTTTAGTAAGTGGACGATTGCCTTTTCTGGTTCTTTGGAGAGAGTTATAAAACTTAGTATTTCTATCCCCATCAGCCAGCCATCTGGTCTTAAACATTTGCTTTCGAATTTTATCCTTGAAGGTGAGTAAAGTGTTTAGCTTAAGAGCTGTATTGACCTCCAGTTGAGGGTCAAGGGTAAAATCAGAGTTGGTAATACGAGTTTGGATTTGATTAAGCTCATCTTCAAGAGAGGTGATGTTAGAATCCATTTGTAAGCTCTTGGTTTTACACCAACCTTTGAGAGCTTGTTTTAAAATTTTCAATTTGAAGATACAGGCTAAAGAGTCATGATGATGGTTCATAGAATTCTAAGTGTTATTAATCAAAGTGACACAGTCAAGGTCTAGAGACCAAGCATTATTGAATTTAAAACGAATGGGAGTTCTGTGTTCATTAGATAGGGAGCTGAGTAATATGGGATGATGGTCAGAATTGAGACTGGGAAGTGTTATACAAGAGACATTATCCCAAATGTCCAGGGCCTTCATGTTAACAAAGGCCCTGTCAAGCTTACTGGAAACAGTTTTATTATAATGTCTTCTAGACCAAGTTTATTTCTCCCCAGTAAGGTTAACTTTAAAGAGATTATAGTCTTCAATAGCAGATCTAAATTCTCTTGTGGATATAGAAAGATATGAGGGTCCAATTTTTTCAGTGGGACTAAGAATAGCATTGAAGTCACCACTAATCACCCCCGGATCCCGAATTGAGTTAGCCATGTCAAGAATATCTTACCAAATATTTCTTCTTTATTGATACCTATTATTGTCATAGACCATCATGCAATAGATGTTCTGATCATTCCAGATAAAATAACAAGTGAAATGTTGTTCAGCAGTTTTAAAAACATTGATGTTTTTAATGGAGGAGTGATAAAAGATCCACAGAGAGTCCGTCAAAGGACCATTTTTGCAGGATCCTAAGAAGTTGTAATGAAGAGAGCCAAGTCTCATGAAATTAGGATTGAAATTGACCTTGGGTTCAGAGATGGAAAACATCTGAGGTTTATGAGTGTTTAAGAGCCTCCTAAGAGTAATGGAGGTGTCATTGTTGGTAATGCCTTGGCAGTTCCAAAATAGGAGATTCATTGTTACTTATGTTTTGGGTTAGAACCCCTTTTCTTGGATTTCCCAAAATTCTTATTTTTCTTAGATCTTCTAATAAGAGGGGGGGGAAGTAGATTACGATTTGTTCTCAATTGATTTGACATTGGAAGTTGAGGAGTTAAGCATAGCAGGCTCAACAAAATGAACCGAAACAGTGGTATCAGGAGTTACAGGTTGAGTAGAACAATTATGAGAGTGTTCTGGATCTATTTTTTCAGCAGGATCAGCATTAGGTTTTAGTTCTCCAGTTGAGTCTGGAGCAGATTTTTGTTTAGGGGAAAGGAGATTAGGGGATTTAGTCAAGGGAGAGGGGGAGTCATCTAGCATAGGGAGAGAAGTAGGGGTGAAAAGTTGTAACTATCTAGAAGCAGAGTCCTGCTGCCCTAAAGGGGGTGTGGATGTCACCCTGTGGGGGTAATCAGACAGAGGTAAGACATGAAAAGATTTGTCAGTAGAGGGGGGGGTCAAGAGCATGCAAATCAGAGCTTAATACAATAGAAACAGTGTTGACATTTTCCTCAATCTGCATGCTTGAAACAGGATATACAGCCTAATCAATCATATTATATTTTTCAGGGACAGTGATAAGTGTTTTAGTAGCAGAATAATTAAAATCAGTAAGAGTTTCAGTAGGGAAATTGTTGTGGTTCTCATTGATGTGCATGTCAAAAATAGATTTTGTGATCTTGGCAGTCATATTAGAGTTCACAAGGTCAGTAGTATTACTATTATCCGCAGAATCATGCGGAATAATAACTGAGTTACCTCTTTTTGGTGATTTTTCCAAGTTACCAGGTAAATCAGTGGGGTCATCAAGAGAGGAGGGGTCCTCTTGCTGACTTCCTGGAGCATTCAGATATTTGAGATCTGTCCCAGACCCATCCAGACTAGATGCAGTTCCAGAGTTCTCAATGATCTTGCAAGAGGTCATCTTCGAAGTAGAGGCATTATGTGCAGGGTCATTAGGAGTCAAAAGGGGGAAGTGGGGGGTTTATTGCAGTCAATAGTAGTTCTATTTACCTAAAAGTTGTTAGAATTGTGTGTTTCTTGTTTTTAGGATTCCTAATTAAATAAAAATACAGTTCATTAGAAGGGATCATGGGTCAATTCTGCCATTTGAAGGCTCATATGGACCACACAAGAGGGCCTACAGAATCTGTGAAGAAACTGGACCAGCCATGAATATATAATTTCTGTGATCAATATAGAAATTAAAATTCCTTCATTCTCCTCCAAGATTCTGGGGAAAATTTAAGGAGTCTTGGATTAAAATTTAAAGGCCCAAATCAAAATACAAGGGGCCCAACAAATTCATATAAACTTATCCCACCATTCTGGCCGGAAATTAAAATCTGTACAGTATTCATGACATATCTCTTGATCTAGTCATCAAATAAATCTGATATTTTGTAGTGTGAAAAAGGATATATAAGAAGCCTACTTTTTTGAATAAATCATTCACATTTGAAGTCATATTCCAATTTATAAACCCATTCACATTTCAGCCTTCTAAAAAGTATGGCTTGAAATGGATAGTTTAACATTGTTTAATAAAAACACCATAACTTTGTCTCCATAAGTCCAAATGACTCCATATTTTGAGAGTAGTCGTAAAACTATATTATATACAACTTTTAATAATGAGATATCTCAATATTAGGCTATCTAGATGTCCAAAGCATCGAGCCAATTGGAGAGATAGATTGGGAATGAAAACAGTCCACTTCCTTGGGCTATAAATACATTTCTCTCCTCTCCTTCAAAGGGGTTGACATTTCAGAAGATATAAGCACATATTGGAATGATAAAATACTTCCCAAGGGATTGGGAGAACCTTCCATACTCAAGTTTTCACTTGAGATACCTTTACTCCCCCTCTTTGTTTTCATTTACTTTTGAGTTCTTCATTTTTGTAATCTTGTAAGTCTCTTTCTTTGTAATTCTATTTTAATGAAAGTTTCTTCTTCAATATATCTTATTATCATACACCTTATGTATTTAAATTTTAATTATCTTAAAATAGTTTAAATATAGTGGAATTCCCTTCCTTTCATTTGCTTTCTCATTCAATCTAATGTCGGTATTTAATTCCCTTCATCGTTTGTGTGTGTGTTCGACGCACCACTCTTTTCTTATCCCTTTCTTTTTATTATCTTATTAATTTTTCATCATAATAATTATAACAAGATTACTAATAATTTAAATTTCTGAGTAAATCTACCATTTGGTTGAGTTATAATTTGGGGATATTAAGTGATTGAGAGTCTTTGCTCGATGAGTATTCTTTGAGTTAATATTGTGTATGTTGAACTTTATATGTCATGGATTAATGTCATGTTTTGTTTCATATGTGGATTACATGGATTATTGGAACCACAAATACACTACCATAAACAAGTAATAATAATTATTAGAACCCTAAGTTAAGTTACGGCTTGGATTAAAGATTTAACACTTGGGAATTCCGATCAAAATCATCTTCTGAAGTGGGTATTAATTTAATGCAATATAAAGCAAAGCTCAAGGATATAATAAGCTTAAATCTCCAATAATGAAATCACCCCAATATTTATCAATTAATTAAATAAAAAATCATCTATAAAGTATTTCATAAGCTCTACAAACAAACCCCCCAATCATAATACAATTAACTAAAAACAACCGACTATAAAAAAGTATCATCACCGGGGATTCGACCTGAGTGCTGCTATACACATTAGCAGAGCACCAGAACCTTAACCAGTCGATAGGTGAAAATAAGATGCTCTTTAAAATGGAACTATTACTTGGGATGGCTTAATTATGTAGTTGTTATTTTCTAGTTATTGTAAAAAAACAAAAAAACAAATTTTTAAAAAATTTGAAAAAAAAACACAAAGAAAAACATGCCTTCCTCATAAAATTCATAAACAAAAAACACAAAAAAGAAAAAAACCATCTTCCTCATTCTTCCAACATCTCTCTAAATTCCCCATAGCCTCCCAAAAAATCCCTTAGATTTTTTTGACCCTGAAATTGAGCGAACACTTTGCAAACTTAGGAGGAACATTTGGGATAATCAAATAATTCAAGAACCAGTCCTTGTCCAACCAATTGAATTAGATATGGCCAATCCTAGGGAACAAACACATGAAGAACTTGTTGGACCTGATATTAATTACAAACCTCTTAGTATTCAATATCCAAACATATAGGATGACTTCGAACTTAAATTGGGTTTGATTCATCTTCTTCCTCATTTCCATGGGATAGCCGGTGAGGATCCACATCTCCACCTTAAGGAGTTCCAAGTGGTGTGCTCTACCAAGAAGCCTCAAGGGGTTTCTAAGGAACAAATCAAACTCTGAGCATTCCATTTCTGCCTAGCTGACACTACCAAGTCATGGATCAACTACATTCCTCCTGGTTCCATAACCACATGGAATGACATGAAGCGGCTCTTCTTAGAGAAATTATTTCTTGCTTCTTGTACTGCTTCTATCTTAAAGGAAAAAAGTGGTATTCGCCAATTCTCAAGTGAATCGCTCCATGAGTATTGGGAGGGGTTCAAAAATATTTTTTCAACCTACCCACACCACCAAATCTTTGACCAACTCTTGATCCATTAATTCTATGAGGGGTTATTGGAAATGGATAGAACTCTCATTGATGCCTCAAGTGGTGGTTCTCTTCTTGATAAAACTCCCGCTACTGCAAGATATCTTATAAGAAACATGGTTGAAAACACACAAAAATTCCATACTCAAGCACATGCTCAAGTCAAACAAGCCCATGATAATCAATCAATAGAGCCAAAAAAGAAAACAGAGTTGATGAGTGAACTTACAGTTCTTGTGCGACAACTAGTTGTGGATACCAAATCCCCAACCTCGTCTTCTCCGCAATCATTGTTTCCTAGACCTGTCAAAAACTATGGAATCTGCAACTCACCAGATCATCCAACAAACACATTTCCACAACTTCAAGAAGATAAATCTGATTCATCTGGCCTAATGGAGTTCAATGCATTATATGCTCAGAAGAACCCCAACCCTCAACAATCAGGTCAGTTTGTTAGAAACTTCAACCAACCCCATTCTGAGCCTTTCTCTTCTACATATAACCCTAACTTGAGATATGGAAATCCCATTTCTCATACCCCTCAATACCCTCATCAAAACCCAAACCAGTTCCAATATGGTCAAGGTGTTGGTATCTTAAAACAACCTTACCCTTTTGTTCCTCAACCTCAAAGAATCAATCCTCCTCTTGGATTCCAATATCCAAGTGAGCCTTCCCAATTCTAAAACCAATACAATCCCTTTCCCATGAACCAAAATCTAGGTAATCCCAATTTGGGACAAGCCTCTTCTTCCATGCAACCATGGAAAAGCGCTATTGAAGATATTTTCTCCTTCAACTATTCCAGCCTCAAGAACATTGAAACCCAAATTGGTCAACTTGCATCCCACCTTAGTCAGCATCAACCATCCAATTCTTCCCAAATTCCAGCTCAACCATTACCCAACCCAAGGGTAATGTTAGTGAAATTGCACTTAGATCAGGGAAGCAAATTACTATGCCTCAAGATAAGTCCTCAAGCCCCCTTTAAATGTTGACCTAGAAAATGAAAAGGAAAAGAAACTTGAAAAGGAATCTAAAACCATTCCCTCACCTCCTTCTATTCCACTTTGGAACCCGATTCTTTTTCCTCAAGAAGTTTCTAAGCCAAATATGTCCTTTGAATCCGATCTTGAAATGCTCGACATGTTTAGACATGTTGAAGTCAACATTCCCCTCATAGATTCCATAAAAAAAATTCTTAAGTACACCAAGTTTCTTAAGGAATTGTGCACCCATAAGAGGCAACTTAGGACCTTCAAAAATGTTTCTACCCAGCATTCTATTCCCATAAAGTGTAAAGATCAAGGGACCTTTACAGTTCCATGCCAAATTGGATGTTCTAACTTCGATGATGCACTCATAGACCTGGGAGCCTCAATTAATGTCATGCCCAAATCCATCTTCTCCAACCTTGGTCTAGGTCCCTCACATCCAACGAGTGTTTTTATTCAGTTAGCCAATAGAAGAATAGCCAGTCCTGAGGGAATAATCGAGGATGTCCTTGTTCGATTCAATGATCTTATCTTCCCATCTGACATCTATGTCCTTGACATGGAAGGTGAGACAAATTATTTCCAATATCCTCTAATTCTAGGAAGACATTTCCTTATGAAATCTAAAACAAAAATTGATGTCCATGCTGGCATCTTATCCATGGAATTTGGTGACCAACTAGTCAAGTTAAATATATTTAAATCCATGCAATACCCATCAGAGAATGAATCTTCATTCTCTATCCATTCTTCTGAAACTCTCTCTGAGAGTGTGTTGAATCCCAATCCATCATGTCCTTATTTTTATACTGATAGAGTAGTTTGTAAATATTTTATCCTCATTAACCAAGTCATAAATGGAGAATTTGATGTTGACATTACAAATGCAAACTCCATTGATCTAAAGGATCTTGAAAAATCTTTAGAATCCCATCTTGACTCTGACCTCCACTTCTCCAGCTTGGATGATAATGAGGAAAATGAACTAGAATTCTCATTTGTTAATTTAGATTAGTTTATCCAACATTCATCATTTCTTATCTGGGATTCTGAAAATTATAATGTATGTGAGGTTAACCCTAAACAAATGTGTTTATCTTGACCCAATGACAGTGAAGTTTGTGTGATTTGTTCTTTAATTAATAAAGTGATCACTGGTGAGGTTCAAATTGACCATCCTTTGGCGAAGAAAATTGAAATAAAGGATATTGAAAATTTATTCAGTATTATGACTCCACTGATCCTCATTACTCTACATCGGTAAGTGATGAAATAAATGAGTGAAAAACAATTGGGATCTCATACTTTGGTTTCGTGTTATCTGAACCATACATAAATGAACCATCATAATTGAGACATCTTCGTAAATTTCCAAGAATAGAAAACCATCACTTTATTGATAAAATATTTTCTCATGTTGAAGAACAAAGGGAGGATAGTCAAATTTTATTTCCACCCTCATTGAATTATAAGCGAAAAAACAAGGAAGGTATGAAATTATCCAATGAATCATTACTCTTCCCCAAGGAAAAGTTTTTCTAAAATCACACTGGAGTTGAAAAAATATGATGGCCACTATCAGACTATGGGTAGTGCACTGCAACTGTCCAGCTGTAGAAAAATAAATGCAACACTTCTTGGGAGGCAACCCATGTTTTCTTTTACTTTTATGAAATTTTATTTTCTTTTTAGTTTTTCGTTAGATGAATAATTCTTTTTCATTTTCAGGAAACATCCCACAATCCTGGAACCACATCAACTTCCATTGAATCCCTAACTTATATAGTTGACGCACCACTGGATGGAGATGACAACCCCCCAAATCCAAACCAAGGTGAACCTCTTTCCCTTTAAATCTCTCTGTCTCTCTTCCTCCCTCTACATCTTTCTTCTTCTTCCTCTGTCTTTCATTTTTTCCCCTTTCTTTATAAAACCCTTTTATTTACTCTTTCTTTTTTGTGTGGGTTTGTCTTTATAAAATACTAAAACAAAAACCTAAGAAAAAAAAACAAAAAAAATCACTTAAAAAATATGGAAAAACACGAGTCATGATTACTCACCTTCCAATTTTCAAATTTTGTCCAACCATTTTGGGGAGTTAAAAGACATGGTTTCATATCATTTTTTTTTTGTTTTCATCATATATTTGGATGAAGAATATTGTGTCAAAACCAATAAATTTTTAATGCTAAATTTTTTATTTGGAAAATGATTTTACACAACTATGAAAACCAACAATGGATTTAATTCCAAGGCTACCTATGGCCATCTTTTCAAAATGAGTGTTTTTTCACCACCATTTGTGAATCTTGAGTTTATAGACCTTCGATCTGAATTTCCTACTTTTGTGTGCATTACTATGATAGAGGCATTTTATGAACCACATGAGAATCACAATAGCCAAATATCCTCCCATTAACCATACATTAATCCTCCTTTTGAAAGCCCCTTTGAGCCTATGAAAACCTTTTCTTTGATAGCCACATTAGAAGCCCAATACCTTATCTCACCAAATATCAACATGGATTTTTCAATGCATATATTTTTTTAATTTAAGTGTCGGTGAATGGATTCCATTTTGGGTACCCTTTGTTGATTTCACCATGTTATCATATGCTTGAGGGTAAGAATCTATTTAAGTGTGGGGGAGAGGATATTGTTAAATCTATTTTTGGGAATGTATATATGATTATTAAATATGGTTCAAATTTTATTGACAAGTGTTAAAGGATTTGTTTTTAAAAAAATGAAAAAAAGAATCATTAAAAAAAATGGGTTGTGTCTTAGGTAGGTCAAAAATAACTATTTCTCAACCTTTGATCTTATTATAACTATTAAAATTAGTGTCATGAGGAGATCAAACACTAGTTGGGATATAATTGCATGATCTTTTTCAAGTTCAAATTTCGAAAAATGCAAAAAAGAAAAAAAGAAAAAAAGGAAAAAAACACTTTCATTATAGACTTATGTCATTGGGAGAAGTTTTTTGTTTTGTAAATATTCCATCTTCTAATTACATTCATATTTCCTTCCACATTTTTGTCTTATTTTACATTTTCATTCCCCTGTAAATATGGGTTTCCATTTCCATTAATGTCTCATTTCAAAAAAATGTGCATTTCTTTTTCCATTTTGGTGTTTTACCCCTCTTCTTCTCTCTCTTGGAGATTATATTCCTATTGTCCCATAGCCATAGAAAAACCCTTTCAAAAGACCTCTTGATTTTTAGCACTTTAGGATAGGTAATGGAAGGTGGGAGAACTTTCAAACTCTAAGATTTTCACTTTTGGTTGGTGAATTAGTGAAGCTCCATAAATTAATTTTATCATCTTAAGAGGAGTAAGTTTTGTGTGCCACTATTTTCCATTTCTAAATTTGAGAATAAAAAAATTAATTGTTTTTGGACCATTGTTTCTATGAAAAATTTTGGTGTAATTCATTATGGATTAGTGAAATTTTCTAAACCTCCCCTGATTGGAGAAAATAAAATTTTAATATTTGTTGGCGAGTGAAAATGATTTTGTCATTTTTTTATATTTTTTGCACATGAGGACATGAATAATACTGAGTGTGGGGGTTTTGAGGTTATTAAAATTTTCATTACTTATTATATACTCCCTTTACTGATTTTATCTTAAATGTGCATAATATTTCTGAAATATTAATGTTTTAATACAAAGTGTAATTTTTTAGCATTTTTAGAAGTAGTCCAATTGAGTTATTTTACTATTTTTTTAATAACTCTCCCCCTACTAATCCAAATTGTGTGTTTATTGTTTTTTAGGATTCCTAATGAAATATAAAACATTTCATTATAAGGTATCATGGGCCAAGTCTGCCATTTTTAGGCTCATATGGACCACACAAGAGGGCTTACTGAATTTGTGAAGAAACAAGACCAGTCATGAAGATTTAATTTCTAGGCTCAATCTAGAAATTAAAATTTCTTCATTCTACTAAAAGGTTCGGGGGACCATATAAGGAGTATTGGATAAAAATTTCAAGGCCCAAAGACAAATAAAATGGGCCCAACTGATTCCTTTAAACTCAACCAACCATTCTGGCCGAGAATTAATATCAGTACAGTATTCATGACATGTCTCAAGATCTATTAATCAAATCAATATTATATTTTTCAATGTTAGAGAAGAGATATATCCGACCGACTTTTTTGAATAAATCATTTGTATTTGAAGGCATCTTCCTATTGATAAACCCATTCACATTTCATTCTTCTAAAAAGTATAGATTGAAATGGATAGTTTAACTTTGTTTAATAAAACCATGATAACTTCGGCTCCATATTTCGAAATGCCTACATACTTAGAGATTAGTCGGATAACAGTATTTTATACAACTTTGAATAAGGAGATATCTCTATATTTGGCTTTCGAGATGTCCAAATATTCGAGCCAAGTGGAGGTATAGATTGGGAATGCAAACAGTCCACTTCCTTGGGCTATAAATATATTTCCCTCCTCTCCTTCAAAGGGGTTGGAATTTCATAAGATAGGAGAACATATTGGCACGACCAAATCCTTTACAAGGTATTGGGAGGAACTTCCATACTCATGATTGCATTTGATTGACCTTTCCTCCTCTCTTTATTTTCATTTACTTTTGTGTTCTTCGTTTTGTAATCTTGTAAGTCTCTTTCTTTGTAATTCTGTTTTAATGAAATTTTATTCTTCAATATCTCTTATTCTCATCCATCTTCTGTAGTTTAATATTATTTTTATTAAAATAATTTAAATACAGTTGAATCCCCTTCCCTTCTTTTTCTTTCTCATTCAATATAAAGTCGGTATTTAATTCCCTTCATCGTTTGTGGGTTTGTTCGACGCACCACTCTTTTCTTATCCCTTTATTTTTATTATCCTCTTAATTTATCATAATAATAATTATAACCATGTTACTAATCATTTAAATGGCTAAGTAAATCAACCATTTGGGTGAGTTATAATTTGGGGATATTAAGTGATTGAGAGTCTTTGCTCGATGAGTATTCTTTGAGTAAATATAGTGTATGTTGAACTTTATATGTCATGGAATAATGACATGTTTTGTTTAATATGTAGATTCCATGGATTATTGGAACCAAAAATACACTACCATAAAAAATTAATAATAATGATTGGAACCCTAAGTTAAGTTACGAATTGGATTAAATCTATAACACTTGGGAATTACGATCAAAATCATCTTGTGAAGTGGGTATTAATTAAATCCAATATAAATAAAAGATCAAGGATATAATAAGATTAAATCCTAAATAATGAACTCACCCCAATATTTATCAATTTGTTAATTCAGAAATCATCCATAATTTATTTTATAAGCTCCGCAAACAAACCCCCCAATCAGAATACAATTAACTAAAAACAATCGACTATAAAAAAGTATCATCACTGAAGATTCGACCCGAGTGCTGCTATACACATTAGCAGAGCACGAGAACCTTGACCGGTCGATAGGTTATAATCATCCACACATTCAAATGGGACTGTTTCTGGTGATGGTTCAATTAAGTAGTCATTAGTTTCTATTTATTGTAAAAATAACAAAAAAAAAACAAAATTGAAAAAAATGAAAACAGAAACACAAAGAAAAACCCACCTTCCTTATAAAATTCATAAAATAAAAACACAAAAAGAAAAAAATTGTCTTCATCATTCCTATAACTTCTCGTTTAATGCCCCGTAGCCTCCCAAACAATCTCTCAGATTCATTTTACCCTGAAATTGAGCGAACAATTCGCCAACTTAGGAGTAAAATTAGGGATAATCAAATAATTCAAGAACTAGTCCTTGTCCAACCAAGTGAATTAGATATGGCCAATCCTAAGGAACAAACACTTGAAGAACTTGATGCCCCTGATATGAATTACCAACCTCTTGGTATTCAATATCCAAACATAGAGGATGACTTTGAACTCAAATCAGGTTTGATTCATCTTCTTCCTCATTTCCACAGACTAGCCGGTGAGGATCCACATTTCCACCTTAAGGAGTTCCAAGTGGTTGCTCTACCATGAATCCTCAAGGGGTTTCTGAGGAAAAAATCAAACTTCAAGCATTCCCTTTATCCCTAGCTGACACTGCCAAGTCATGGATCTACTACCTTCCTCCTGGTTCCATAACCACATGGAATGACATGAAGCGGCTCTTCTTAGAGAAATTATTTCTTGCTTCTTGTACTGCTTCTATCCGAATAGAAATAAGTGTTATTCATCAATTCCCAAGTGAATTGCTCCATGAGTTCTGGGAGAGGTTCAAAAAGATTATTTCAACCTTCCCACACCACCAAATCCTTGACCATTTCTTGATCTAGTACTTCTATGAGGGGTTATTGGATATGGAGAGAACTCTCATTGATGCCGCAAGTGGTGGTGCTCTTGTTGATAAAACTCCTACAGCTGCAAGAGATCATATAAGTAACATGGATTCAAACACACAAAAATTCCATACTCGAGCACATTCTCAATTCAAACAATCCCAAGATAATCAATCAATAGAGCCAAACAAGATGACATAGTGGATGAGTGAACTTATAGGTCTTGTGCGAAAACTAGCTGTGGATACCAAATCCCCAACCTCATCTTCTCCACAATCATTATTTTCTGGACCTATCAAAAACTGTGGAATCTTCAACTCGCCAGCTCATCCAATAGACACATGTCCACAACTTCAAGAGGATCAATCTGATTCATCCGGACCAATGGAGCTCAATGCAGCATATGCTCAGTGGAACCGCAACCCTCAATAATCAGGCCAGTTTGTTAGAAACTTCAACCAACCCCATTCTAAGCCTTTATATTCTACATATAACCCTAACTTGAGATATGGTAATCCCATTTCTAATCCCCCTCAATACCCTCATCAAAACCTAAAACAATTCCAATATGGTCAAGGTGTTGGTAACTTCCAACAACCTTACCCTTTTGTTCCTCAACCTCAAAAGATTAATCCTCCTCCTGGATTCCAATATCCTAGTGATCCTTCCCAATTCCAAAACCAATACAATCACTTTACCAAGAACCAAAATCTTGGTAATCCCAATTCCTGACAATCCTCTTCTTCCAGGTAATCATGGGAAAGCGTTGTTGAAGATCTTTCCTCCTTCACCTGTTCCAGCCTCAAGAACATTGAAACCCGAATTGGTCAAATTCCATCCCACCGTAGTCTGAAGCAACTATACAATTCTTCCCAACTTCCAACTCAACCATTACCCAACCCCAAGGGTAGTGTAAGTTCAATTTCACTTAGATCTAGGAAGAAAATTGCTATGCCTCCAGATAAGTCCTCCAACCGCCCTTTAAATTTTGACCTAGAAAATGAAAAGAAAAGGAAACTTGAAAAGGAATATGAAACCATTCCCTCACCTCATTATATTACACTTAGGAAACCAATTCCTTTTCCTCAAGCCGTTTCAAAGCGAAATAAGTCCTTTGGACCCGATCCTGAAATTCTTGACATGTTTAGACGTGTTGAAGTCAACATTCCCCTCATAGATGTCATAAAATAAATTCCTAAGTACGCCTAGTTTCTTAAGGAATTCTGCACCCATAAGAGGCAACTTAGGACCTTTGAAAATGTTTCCACCCCTCAGTCTATTCCCATAAAGTGAAAATATCTGGGGACCTTTACGGTTCCATTCCAAATTGGATGTTCTAACTTCAATGATTCACTCATAGACCTAGGAGCCTCAATTAATTTCATGCCTAAATCCATCTTCCCCAACCTTGGTCTATGTCCCTTACATCCAACAGGTGTTGTCATTCAGTTAGCCAATCTAAGCACAACTAGTACTGAGTGAATAATCGAGAATGTCTTTGTCTGAGTCAATGATCTTATCTTCCCAACTGAATTCTATGTCCTTGACATGGAAGGTGAAACAAATTATTTCCAATCTCCTCTGATTCTAGGAAAACCTTTACTTATGACATCTCAAACAAAAATTGATGTCCATGCTGGCTTCTTATCCATGGAATTTGGTGACCAGCTAGTCAAGTTCAATATTTTTTTCAATCCATGCGATAACCATCAGAGAATGACTCTGCATTCTGTATCCATTATTCTGAAACTCTTTTTGAGAGTGTGTTGAATCTCAATCCATCATGTACTTCTTGTTCTACTGATAGAGGAGTTTTTGAATATTTCATCTTCATTAACCAAGTCATAAATGGAGAAGTTGATATTGACATTACAAATGAAAACACCATTGATCTAAAGGATATTGAAAAATAATTAGAATATCATCTTGCATCTGACCTCCACTTCTCCAGCTTGGATGATAATGAGGAAAATGAACTGGAATGCTCATTTTTTGATTTAGACCAGTTTATCCAACATTCAGCATTTTATATACTTGATTCTATAAATTCTATTATATGTGAGGTTAACCCTAAACAAATGTGTATATCTTTTCCCAATGAGAGTGAAGGTTGTGTAATTTGTTCCCTAATCAAAAAAATGATCACTGGTGAGGTTTAAATTGACCATTCTTTGGCGAAAAAAATTTGAAATAAAGGATATTGAAAATTTTATTCAGTCTTATGACTCCACCGATCCTCATTACTCTACATCGGTATGTGATGAAATAAATGATTCAAAAAAAAAATTGGGATCTCATACTCTGGTTTCGTGTTATCTGAACCTTACATAAATTAACGATCATAATTGAGACATCTTCCTGAATTTCCAACCATATAAAACCATCAATTTGTGGATAAAACCATTCCTCACATTGAAGACCCAAGGGAGGATAATCATATTCTCTTTCTACACCAGTTGAATTGTAAGTGAAAAAACAAGGAAGGAATGAAAATATCCAATGAATCATCGAGCTTCCCAAAGAAAAAGGTTTTATAGAAGCACACTAGAGTTGAGAAAATATGATGGCCACCATCAGAGTATGGGTAATCCACTGCAACTGTCCAGTTGTAGACAAATAAATGCAGTGCTTCTTAAGAGGAAACCCATGTTTTCTTTTACTTTTATGAAATTTTAATTTATTTTTGGTTTTTTGTTGGATGAATAATGATTTTTCTTTTTCAGGTAACATCCCACAATCCTGGAACCACATCAACTTCCATTAAATCCCCAACTTCTACAGGTGACCCACCACTGGATGGAGATGAAAACCCCCCAAATCCAAACCAGGGGGAACCTATTTCCCTTTAACTCTCTTTGTCTCTCTTCCTCCCTATACCTATTTCTTCTTCTTCCTATGTATTTAATTTTTTACCACTTTCTTTATCAAATACTTTTATTTACTCTTTCTCTTTTCTGTGGGTGTGTCTTTATAAAAAACTAAAACCAAAACCTAAAAAACAAAAAAAAAACCAAAAAAAACTTAAAAAATATGGAAAACAGGAGTCATGATTACTCACCTTCCAATTTTTAAATTTTGTCCAACCATTTTGGGGATTTAAAAGACATTGTTTCATATCAAAAATTTTGTGTTTTCAATATATATTTGTATAAAGATTATTGTGTTAAAACCAATAAATTTTTAATGCCCACTTTTTGATTTGGAAAATGATTTTCCCCAACCATGAGAACCAACATTGGATATCATGCCAAGGCTACCTATGGACATCTTTTCAAAATGAGTGTTTTTTCACCACCATTTGTGAATCTTGAGTTTATGGACCTTCGAGCTGAATTTCCTACTTTAGTGTGCATTACTATGATAGAGGAATTTTATGAATAACATGAGAATCAAAATAGCCAAATAGCCTCCCATTAACCATACATTAATCCTCATTTTGAAATCCCCTTAGAGCCTATAAAAACATTTTTTTGATAGCCACATTACAAGCCCAATACCTTATCTCACCCAATATCAACATGGATTTTTCAGTGCTTGTTTTTTTTGAAATTTAAGTGTGGGGGGAATGGATTTTATTTTGGGTACCCTTTGTTGATTTCAACATGTTATCATTTTCTTGAGGGTGAGCATCTATTTCAGTGTCAGGGAGAGGTTTTCATTTAGTGTGTTTTTGGGAATTTATATGTGCTTATGACATATTGTTCAAATTTAATTGAAAACTGTTCAAGAAAAAAAATAAAAAAAATGAATAAAAAATCAATCAGAAAAAATTGGGTTGTGTCTTGGGTAAGTAAAAAACCACTATTTATCAGCCTTTGAAATTTTTATAACTATTACAATTAGTGTCGTGAGGAGATCAAACATGGGTCGGGATATGAGTGTGTGATGTTTTTCATGTTCAACTTTCAAAAAATGAAAAAGAAGAAGAAAAAAAATAGAAAAAAACACTTGCATTATACACTTAGGTCATTGGGAGAAGTTTTGTGTTTTTTAAATATTCCATCTTCTCATTCCCTTCATATTTACTTCCACTTTTGTGTCTTATTTCACATTTTCATTCCATTGTAAATATGGGTTTCCATTTCCTTTCAGGTCTCATTTAAAAAAAATGTGCACTGCTTTTTCCATTTTGGTGTTTTAACCCTCTTATTCTCTCTCTTGGACATTATATTCCTACCATCCCATAGCCACAGAAAAACCCTTTAGAAAGACCTCTTGATTTTTGATCACTTTAGTATAGGGAATGGAAGCTGAGAGATCTTTCAATTTCTAATATTTTCACTTTTGGTTGGTGAATGAGTGAAGCTCCATAAATTAATTTTATCATATTGAGAAGAGTAAGTTTTGTGTGCCACCATTTTCCATTTCTAAATTTGATCATGAAAAAATGAATTGTTTTTGGAAGATTTTTTCTATAAAATATTTTGGTGGAATTCAATATGGATGAGTGAAATTTTCTAAACCAACCCTGATTGGAGAAAACAAAATTTTAATATTTGTTGGTGAGTGAAAATGATTTTGTCATATTTTTATATTTTTTGCAAATGAGGACATTAACAAGACTAAGTGTGGGGAATTTGATGTTATTAATATTTTCATGACTTATTATATACTCTCTTTACTGATTTTATATGAAATTTTCATAATTTGTGTGAAATATTAATGTTTTAATACAAAGTATAATTTTTTAGCATTTTTAGAAGTAGACCAATTGAGTTAGTTTACTATTTTATTTATAACTCTCACCCTATTGATCAAAATTGTGTGGTTATTCTTTTTTAGGATTCCTAATTCAATATACAACATTTCCTTAGCAAGGATCATGGGACAATTCTGCCATTTGAAGGCACATATGGACCACACAAGATGGCCTACAGAATTTGTGAAGAAACTGAACCATACATGAAGATTTAATTGTTGAGATCAATCTATAAATTATAATTCCTTCATTATCCTCAAAGACTCTTAGAACCATGTAAGGAGTCTTGGATAAAAATTTCAAGGCCTAAATCCAAATAAAAGGGGCCCAATAGATTCATTTAAACTCAACCCACCATTCTTGTCGGGAATTAAAATCAGTACAGTATTCATGACATGTCTCATGTTCTATTAATCAAATCAATATATTATTTTTTTCGTGTGAAATAAATGATATAGGCATCCGACTTTATTGAATAACTCATTTGGATTTGAAGTCATCTTCCTATTGATAAACCAATTCAAATTTCGGCCTTCTAAGAAGTGTAGATTGAAATGGATAGTTTAAATTTGTTTAATAAAATCGCCCTAACTTTGGATCCATATATCCAAATGCCTCCATATTTGAAGAGTAGTCAGAAAATATTATTTTATACAACTTTAAATAAGGATATATCTCTAGATTTGGCTTTCTGGATGTCCAAATAGTCGAGCCAATTGGCGGGACAGATTAGGAATGAAAACAGTCCACTTCCTTGGGCTATAAATACATTTCCCTCCTCTCCTTCAAAGGGGTTTTCATTTCAGAAGAGAGGAGAACATATTGGTACGAACAAAACTTTCCAAGGTTATGGGAGGACCTTCCATACTCAGGTCTTCCCTTTTGAGACCTTTCCTCCTCTCTTTGTATTTATTTACTTTTGTGTTCTTCATTATTGTAATCTTGTAAGTCTCTTTCTTTGTAATTCTGTTTTAATGAAAGTTTCTTCTTCAATATCTCTTATTATCATCCACCTTATGTAGTTTAATATTAATGTTCTTAAAATAGTTTAAATATAGTTGAATCCCCTTCCCTTATTTTACTTTATCATTCAATCTAAAGTCGGTATTTAATTCCCTTCATCGTTTGTGTGTGTGTTCAATGCACCACTCTTTTCTTATCCCTTTCTTTTTCTTATCTTATTAATTTATCATCATAATAATTATAACTAGATTACTAATCATTTAAATGGATGAGTAAATCTACCATTGGGGTGATTTATAATTTGGGGATATTAAGTGATTGAGATTCTTTGCTCGATGAGTATTCTTTGAGTTAATATTGTGTATGTTGAACTTTATATGTCATGGATTAATGACATGTTCTATTTAATATGTGGATTCCATGGATTATTGGAACCATAAATACACTAACATAAATAATTTATGGTAATGATTAGAACCCTAATTTAAGTTACGGCTTGGATTTAAGTTTTAACACTTGGGAATTTCGATCAAAATCATTTTGTGAAGTGGGTATTAATTTAATGCAATATAAAGAAAAGCTCGAGGATATCATAAGCTTAAATCCCCAATAATGAACTCACCCCAATCTTTATCAATTTGTTAAATAAAAAATCATCCAGAAATTATTTCATAATCTCTGCAAATAAACCCCCCAATCAGAATACAATTATCTAAAAACAACCAACTATAAAAAAGTATCATCGCCGAGGATTCAACCCGAGTGCTGCTAGAAACATTAGCAGAGCACTAGAACCTTGACCAGTTGATAGGAGACAATCGGCCGTGATTTCAGCCCCCACACAATGAGATGTCACATCCCAGGAAAGACAACCAAGTTCCACCTCCTAGACGGGCTATTCCAACCCCTAGTAAAGGTCAAGGGCCAAGGGCCCCCTTTCTGGACAAGAGAAACTAGACCTACTCATTCATTAAGACACAGGTCCCCGATTACTTCTGCAGTGCCATGGAACGGGGGATTGTGTGTTTGTCTTAGTGTAGAAGACCGAAAGAGGAAAACCTTGCTGATCACCCTAATTATTTCCCCTATCACCAGATCCTGGGGCACACTCTCAAGATGTCTTATGTGTTCAATGACTAGCTCCAAGACCAGGTTGAAAACAACATAGTCAGGCTGGGCCCAGTCCCAGCGCCGGTAGCATGCGTCTTTGTGAGGCCAGGTAGCAGAAGCGATAGGGTGGGTGAGTGGAATCCGGATTCTAGTAATGGATCCTAGAACTATGATGACTGCATGGATCACAAAATAGTCACTCATGCCCATGGTGTCATCTGGGCATGCCTGAATCGGCTAGAGCCTTCAGAAGCTGCAGCCACCACTTCTGCATTGTCGTCTCAGCCAGCCTCTTCCCAGGAGAGCAAACACAGGCGACGTTAGGGAAAGGAAAGTCCCATTCCAATGCCATCGTCATCCAGTACTCTCAGCGACTTCATGCCCACGAAGATAGCGATCTATCCCAGAATCCGTCCAGTAGTGGATGACTCTTCAAGTGATGGTCAAGGGTATGCCTCGGTTAACACCATAGAGCTGGTAAATCCCTACATGATTCCGGACGATGAAGAGTGCCAGGTGAATTGATAAAACACTATTTTGTTGAATATTTTATTGATAATAAATGAAATAATTTCCTCACATTGTGTTAAATATGTTTATTTATAAAATATTTGGTATTTTATCATTCATTTGAAAATTTGGTGAAAATTACAGTTTTACCCTTAATAGTGCACTGTAGTATTTTGAAGATAAATATTTTATATTTATTATTTGAATTTGAAATTTTTTAACAGTGTTCCTAACTTAATGTTCTACAACTTTCATTCAGGACACTAGAGCTAAAGAGTTCATTTGGATGGAGTAAATGGGTCATTAATCCAATGGTGGGCTGGACTCGGTAGAATGGACATGGGTTCTGTATTTGGGTCATATATTCTTCATCGGGGCTTGTATTGAGCCCAAAATTTGAGGAAAGATCTGGGACATGATTGGGTACAAATAATCCTTCTGTAAGGCCGGTCAATTCACGCGTTCTCGAGGTCAAATAGGCGGTGAAATTTGAAATAAAATATTTATCCGAATTTCCACATTCACACTTGAAACCACTTATAACCTCCCCTCCCCTTCCCTCTATAAATTGGAGTTTTTCTCAAGTGGAGGATTTAGGACGTGCATTAGGATATTGGAGGAAGAGGAGAATTTTTTTCACCAAAATTCTCCAACCATTTGTAAGAGGGGTAGCTCTTGAAGCAAGGATCCCCTCATTGAAGCCTTCTTCTTCTCCTTCACGTTGTAATGATTTTGTTTGTGTAATAAACTTCTTTTTTCTTTGTTTATTTCTTCACTTTTCTTCTGTTTTGTTTAAATTTATTCTTCTCTTAATCTTCCTCTTTGGGCTGGAATTCTTGAGTAGAAGCGTTATTGGGTTATACCCATTATAAACCTTTGCACATGCAAAACGCTTCTACAATGATTACGCCACCCATGGAAGAGTAATTCTTTTTAGTAATCGATCGAACTCTATCCTTCTTCATTCATTTATTTTGAATCAATGAGCTACTTTAGTTAACATATTATGATATATTAATTGTGTTTTTAATTTAAATTAAACTAAGTAAGCAATTGAATAGTTAACACAAAACACGTGAGGTCGGGAATTGTGTGAACTGTGAGAGTGCAACCTTAACCGGTAATTCAAAACCACACGGGATCAATTTGTAGAGTTCAAATACAATCCCTAAACTCAATTAGTCCTCATTTCCAGAGTGGTATGTTCCTTAATTTACCACTGACCATAATCTAATCTTAGAACATCAATCAAATCAGGGTGTTGCGATTTCATGTTCCGAAGTTAGCCTAAGGTTAAATTCACTTCATCTTCGTGGTAAAGTTAATTCTCGTAGGGTTTGGGATTTAACAAATTAAGGGATCATAATTAAGTGAATATTAATTTAAATGATAATTATTAATAAATTATTGAGGAGGTAGAGTTAGATCGATTACGCATTTTAAATATTGTCTAAAAAAACATCTTTTTGTTGTGTCATTTTAATCGAACTTCATTTCAAAACTAAAAACAAAAAAATACAATCTTCTTACAACAAACTTCTTCTAGATTCATAAACTATAACCAACACCCATACTTTCAAGTAGTGTTTTTATTCTCTTTTATTTTATTTTTAGAATACCTTTAAAAAGTTGTTTTAAATCTACATCCTCCTTTGAGAGACGACCTTGGTCAGCCACTCTACTGCACCTAAGTACCCCAAAATCACATTAATCATTTGAGGGCGCCCCCGACAGCACTCTATCAAATTGGCACCGTTGCCGGGGAGGCAAGAAATTATTTCAACTAATTAGAGGTATTAATTTTATTTTACATTTTAATTCTCTTCCTCTCTTCTTTCTTCCATCTTTACCCAATCTAATTTTTTTCCTTCTTCTTTTATTTCCTTCTACTTCTTTTTGGACCATCAACTCAAAATTCTAATTTTTATTTTAATATGGTCCACTTTCTTTCCTTTCATTTTTATTTTATTTATGACACGAACTAATCCTGAAGATCTATTAGATCTTGACCCTGAGATTGAACGTAGCCTTAGGGCTTTAATCAGACATTCTCAGTCTATGGGAAGTTTCAATATTCAACCAGTTGGTGAATTCCTCTCTTCTAGAAACATTGAAATTGGAATCAATTCAAATTCAAACATAAAAGAGGAACCAATGGCTGGAAATAATGGAAATGAACTTAATATAACCATTCAAGAATTGGCTGCACCATATATTAACTATCAAACAATTGTATTGCATACCCAAATCTCGAATCGGACTTTGAATTGAAATCTGGATTAATTCACCTTCTTCCAAAGTTTCATGGATTATCTGGCGATGTAAAGACCCGTAAAATTCAAGGGAAATTTTTTCTTAATTTTCTTTGGAATTTTACAAGAGCGCGGTTTCAGACGGCACCTGATTCCGAGGCCCGGAGTGTCCGGAATCATTTTCCGAAGTTTGGCTCGGGTACGTTCAGTGAACGAACGAGCGGGTTATCCTAACTTTTGATCCGGTGCTCGGAATTGAAATCCAAGGGCACCGATGAACTCACAGCGCCGATATTCGCTTAAGGAGACCTTTCCCGAAGTTGCGTTTACACGAGGGGAGTTGTAAAAAATAAAATTGTGAATGTTAAAATAAAAATTTAACTTCAATTTTTTTTTATCTTCCTTAAGTGTTTTTATCCTTTGGGTGGAAGTTGGGTGACAACCCAACTTCCCTTGGGAGGTTAAGTGGGTGGTGGGGCCCACACGAACCCCACCCCTTCATTTTCTCTAACCCTCCCCAACTCACAATTAAGGATGTAAACTTAGGTTATAACTTATGTCATTAATAAGTGAGTTTAATTAAAGTTTTGAAATTCAAACTCTTGAATTTCAAAGGTTGGTGTTGTGTTAATAAATTAAGTATGAGCTTAATTTATTATTTTTGGTTAGTCCCTTTGTTCCTTGAGAGCTTTGAGAGCTTCTTCTTCATCTTCAAGCTCTGACGAAGAACACGAAGAACGCTCAAGCTCCGACGAAGAACGACGCCTCTCTTCTTCGTCCTCCGTGTCAACGAGAGAGAACGCCGCTTCCTCCTCGGACCTTCTTCGTCGGCATATGAAGATTTGCCAACGACGTATCTCTTCGGGCATATCTCTTCGTCAACGGATTTGACGAACGACGACCGCGACGCCCGACCTCCGCGACGTCGTCTTCCGCGGAACGTTCACAATCTTCGATCTTTTACCCGAAGTAGGGGTTGTTGTTTTATTCTTTAATTAATCCATTTCTTGCTCGTAGATCGCATGTCTACGTGAGGCTTTTGAATATTTTTTATATAAGTGTTATTGTTAACGCGAGGGGGGCCGGACTGCACGAACACGGCCGAACCCCCCTCCATCGTCCTTGTTGAATAACTTGCGGGTGGATGAATCAAGGTGGCGTGGTGCCGTCGCACCACGCGGATATTCGCCAATCCTTTTTGCACAACGCCGTCGCGCCGCGCCATGGAAGAAACATAAAGAACGTGACGCCGTCGCGCCGTATCGAAGGGAATCAAATGCGCGGCGAAGGGGCGCGGTGTCGTCGCACCGCGCCGGACGACGAACACCGCGGCCGGTTCCGGGCCGCGGCGGGACGAGGAGACCGCGGCCGGTTTCGGGCCGCGGCGGGATGTGAAGACCGGCAGCCGGGCCGCCGGCGTCGGAAGTTGAAGGCGGGACCGGAATTTCCGGTCCCGTTGGTGAAAACCGGCCGGCCAGCTGGCCGGCCGGATGGCAGAAAAACCGGGGGAATAAATCCCCCGGCCGGTTCAACAAACCCCCCCCCCTCTTAATGAGGGGGCGGTTTCCTTGTGGGGGGCAAAGCCCCCCGTGTCGTTCAGCAGGCCCCCCCTCATGTGAGGGGGGCGGTTTGTTTAAAAACCGGCGCGACACGTGCCGCGCCGCCAAGGGAAAAACGGGGAGGCGGGGGTCTCACCCGCGCACCGCCTGCGCGCCCAGCGCGCCGCCGCGCCGCCCCAGCGCGCCGCCGTGCCGCCTCCGCGCGCCGCCGCCGCCGGCCACCGCACCGCCCAGGGGGGGGGGGGGGGGTCGGGCCGGGTCGGCCCGGACCCGGACCCCCCGTTTCGAACCAGAATTGGTTTTTGGGCCATAACTTGAGCCTCGGACCTCCGATCGACGAACCGTCAGCGGCAACGCGATCCTTGGATCGAGACGGTCGTTTCGGTATATCGCAATCAAGGTTTCGGGTTACTTTGAGTTCGGCCGGGTTGGTTCGTTCACGAAACCAACCGGGCCTTCGGAGCGGAAACGCTCATATCTTGAGTTCCGGACGTCCGATTGACGTGCCGTCGACTTTGATGGAATCCTCTAAGTGAGACGGATCTTTTGGCATACTCCGCCCGAGGTTTGGACGCAGGTGGAGTACGGTCGGGTTGGTTTTGCCTTAAAAACCAACCGGGCCCCGGGAACGAAAATGCCAATAACTCTCAGACCGGACGTCCGATCGACGCGCCGTCTGTTGCGTTGAGTTCCTGTTGATGATACGGAACTTTTGGATACATCAACTCCGGTCTTCGTGACAGTTGATGTATCAGCCTCTCGGCTCGTGGAGCGGACCCTCCGAACGAGCTTGCTGTGTGCGGGAACCCTAGTGCTGGCTGCGACTGTTACTGTGACGACTACTACTACTGCTACTGTGACTGCGACGATGACAGTACAGAGATCCTATGTGGATTCGACGACGATGACTACAGCACTCAGCGATCCTACGTAGAACAGTGCTACCGAACCTGTGTGAGCTGAATCTTCTGTTGACCTTGGGCGGTGGATCGCTTGGGTGTAGCGGCGGACCCGTGGTACTTGACAGTGGTGGTGCGCTTGGATGCAGCAGCAGACCCTTGGCGGTGGAGCGCTTGGTTGTAGCGGCGGACCCGCGATACTCTACAGAGTGTGTGCGCTTGGTTGTAGCGGCGGACCCGCGATACTCTACGGAGTGTGTGTGCTTGGTTATAGCGACAGACCCGCGACGGTGGAGACGTGCGTGCGGAGTTCGGAGACCGTGTAGCCGATTGAGACCTGACGACTGCTTGACCGATTCGACTTGGAGTGAGTCGACTAGCCCAGTGGACGGAGCGCCCGGTATTTGGCGGCAGACCCACGGCGGACGGAGCGCCTGGTAGTTGGCAGCAAACTCGCGGTACTCGACAGGAGGAGTACCTCAGTAGGCTATCTGGGTGAGCGCCCGGTATTTGGCAGCAGACCCTCAGCGGACGGAGCGCCCGGTAGTTGGCAGTAGACCCGCGGTACTCGACAGGAGGAGTACTTCAGCAGTCTTAGGTTAGTGAGCAGTACCTCGGAGTCGTGACAGGACCACTGTACACTTCAGAGTTGGGGCTCTTCAGCAGCTACGGTTTCGATAATAAAAATCCTGGTTTGAGCTGAGTCAATGATCTTTGTGTTTCCTCATGATTGAGATGGGTCGCTTGATAACTTAGGTATATGTATGGGCATATACCTGGGTAATAGTTATCCGTTGATTTCATAAACTTGTTATAAACTGTGTGAACTTGTACTGTTATCCTGTGTGGATTTACTGTTTACTCTTCTTGTGGATTGGGTTGTTCTTGGGCTTGGTGTTGGAGCCGAACGGAAATTGGTGACATAGGTATATGTATGGGCATATACCTAATCAATACTGGATGTTACTTTGTGATTGTATCTTCTTGTGGTTTATCCTTTGTGGATTTCAGAAGACCTTCGGGGGGTCTCGGGGTCCCTACTGAGTATCTTATACTCACCCCTGCACGGGCTATGCCCGCACTTCGTTATGTTGGTTGCAGACGACGGACAACGCTGACTGGGGTTGAGGCTTACGGAGTAGATCGGTACCCGGAGGAGGACCACTGAGCGGGACGTGCTCGGAGCGGACAGTTGGACCCGAGGAGTTGTGGAGCTATCTGTACCTACCCTTCAGGTAGGATCCGTGGTGGACGATCCAAGAGCTGAGCCATCTGTACCTACCCTTCAGGTAGGAATCGAGGAGGACGTCCCAGGAGCCGCTTGTACCTTCAGTTGCTGTTTTCCCTTTTTGAGTTGTACTTTACTTTACAGTTGGGCTTGTATTTCCGGCCCCTTTACTTCAGCACAGTTGTTCTAGTTTTGTGTACTTCTTTACTTCCGCTTGTTACTCTGAGGTGCTTGTTTACTTTAATAAGGCAATGCCTTCCCTTTTTACTGGGATTTTACGCCTTGGTGCTAGTCGCCAGCCCCTGGCCTATGGAAGGCGGGCTTGGGGTAGTCACGGCACGGGCCCCGAGGGCGGGTCGTGACAAATTGGTATCAGAGGAGTTCGGTTCTACCGTGAACTCCGATCTTTTCTATGTGAAGCAATAATGTTTAGCGTATTTAGTGTGGTTATCAGTCCAGGGAGTCCAGTGTTGGTGCGGCGGCCGACGTATCCGTACACCAGGACCCTGACTTCTGATTTCCGACTTAATGCACGAAAACATTGATTGCGTGTGTATTTCAAAGTTTTCTTTGTGATTTCTTTGTGTCAGCTCACCAGGTATACTGTTTGACCGTGGCGCACCTGTTTCCTTTCAGGATGGCCCCACGACGGCAGTCGGCTAGGGTTCCGAGAGTCGAGCGAGACGACAGCCCACCGAGTGACGAGGCCTCGGTGCAGGGCCCTTTTCCAGTAGTGGCACCGGCGGTAGCTTTACCCGCCGAGCCCCCGATGCTTCCAGCAGCAGCCGCTGACGATGCACGTCGCCTCAGCGCACTGCATGAGTTTCAGCGCCAGCGACCGCCCAGGTTTCACGGGGAGACGGATCCCCAGGCAGCAGAGGACTGGCTGGAGGCAGTAGTTCGAGTGTTTAGGCTAGTGAGGACACCAGCAGACCTCATGGTGATCCTCGCTGCTAGCCTACTACACGCAGCAGCAGGACGATGGTGGATCTTGATGCTCCAGGTGCACGATGAGGCATCTCTACTTTGGACGGACTTTGAGAGCATCTTCCGCTCGGAGTTCGTCCCAACCACCCTTTGTGCGGTGCGTATCCAGGAGCTTCTACAGCTGCGGCAGGGCAGCATGACGGTCGCTCAGTACGCGGCGAGGTTCACCGACCTTTCTCGGTACTCGACAGACATGGTACGGGACCCCTTCTTCCGGGCCCGGACCTTCGAGCAGGGTTTGAGACACGAGATCAGGGCATCGCTGATCTCCCTCAGCATACCGACTCAGACAGGAGTACTGGAGAGGGCACTTCTGATCGAGAGTTTCCTTGCTGAGTCTACACCAGCTCAGCAACTCACCGCAGGGCGGCACGTGGCAGAGTCATCTGCAGCAGGTAGCCGACGGATGACTCAGGGTTCCAGGCAGACCAGACCTACCGGTGGCCGACTGCACGACTCAGGCTCAGTTGTACGGGGAAGCCGGGGTGGAGTCAGAGCTAGGCGTGCCGAGAGTGGGCAGTGTTACTCCTGTGGCGAGATTGGTCACATGGCTCGTGACTGTCCGACCCGCCATGCTGATGATCAACAGTTAAGTGAAGAACCTCCCAGGCAGAGGCAGAGGTTCGACCGTGGCGGTCCGTAGGGAGGAGGCGGACGAGGCAGAGGAGCTGGACGAGCAGCCGGTGGTGGGCGACGCTTTGAGGCTCTTCCACCACCACCACCAGGAGGTCCACCCCGACCACAGGGAGTAGGTGAACATGCGAGAGCTCAACTTCAGGCAGCCGAGGCCTTCGATCATGGAGCTCTGGGAGCCGATGGACAGGAGCTGAACTAGTGGATACATCCTTTGTACTTCTGGTTCCTTGTTGCATTTGTGTAGCGTCTTGTATTATGAGCTGCAATAATAAAAGACGCATACCTTTGTGATATTTTCGTTCCTGTCCTCTTTCGTGATGTTACTAAGAGGTTCCAGTTTTGACTGTTGACTTGACCCTCACTTGTGAGACATCTACTGGAGGAGACCCAGTTACCACACACTGATGCCGACAGTGTGACTCAACCCTTGGAGGCGAGAGTAACGGTTGAATCTCTTAGTAGTAGCGTCGAGGCCTTACGACGTCATCCTTGGTATGGATTAGTATCATCCATGTTAGGATTGACTGTTTTAGGCAAAGAATGTGGTTCATTCAGGGGATGAGACCAGATTTCTCTTTTCGGCAATGAAGAAATCTTGCAGCTCTAGTGGGACCGGAGATGGTCCAGGCCACGACAGAGAAGGTCCAGGTCATCCAGGAGCGGATGAGGACAGCACAGAACCGGCAGAAGTCATATGCTGACAGGAGGCGGAGGCCACTGAGTTCGAGGATGGCGACCACGTCTTCTTGCGGGTCTCACCTCGACGTGGTATTCGGAGATTTGGCCGAGGCGGCAAGTTATCTCCGCGCTTCATCGGACCCTTCCAGATTCTCAGCAGGATTGGCGAGGTGGCTTATCGCCTGGCTCTACCACCTTAGTTGCACCGGGTGCACGACGTCTTCCACGTGTCTCAGCTGAGGAGATACGTGCACGACCCGACACACATCATTGATCATGGGGAGATTGACGTTGACGATGGGGCGACTTTTGCGGAGGTCCCGGTGGAGATAGAGGATCGACAGGAGCGGGTCCTGCGTGGACGATCGATTCCTCTTGTGCACATCAGATGGTAGCACGAGATCTTCAGGTGAGCATATGGGAGCGTAAAGCTCAGTTGCGTGCTCAGTACTACCTTGTTTCCCTTAAGTGTGAGTTGAAGCTTTATGGGGACGTAAAGCCCTGAGGTGGGAGTAATGTAAGGACCCGTAAAATTCAAGGAAAATTTTTTCTTAATTTTCTTTGGAATTTTACAAGAGCGCGGTTTCAGACGGCACCTGATTCCGAGGCCCGGAGTGTCCGGAATCATTTTCCGAAGTTTGGCTCGGGTACGTTCAGTGAACGAACGAGCGGGTTTTCCTAACTTTTGATCCGGTGCTCGGAATTGAAATCCGAGGGCACCGATGAACTCGCAGCGCCGATATTCACTTAAGGAGACCTTTCCCGAAGTTGCGTTTACACGAGGGGAGTTGTAAAAAATAAAATTGTGAATGTTAAAATAAAAATTTAACTTCAATTTTTATTTTTATCTTCCTTAAGTGTTTTTATCCTTTGGGTGGAAGTTGGGTGACAACCCAACTTCCCTTGGGAGGTTAAGTGGGTGGTGGGGCCCACACGAACCCCACCCCTTCATTTTCTCTAACCCTCCCCAACTCACAATTAATGATGTAAACTTAGGTTATAACTTATGTCATTAATAAGTGAGTTTAATTAAAGTTTTGAAATTCAAACTCCTGAATTTCAAAGGTTGGTGTTGTGTTAATAAATTAAGTATGAGCTTAATTTATTATTTTTGGTTAGTCCCTTTGTTCCTTGAAAGCTTTGAGAGCTTCTTCTTCATCTTCAAGATCTGACGAAGAACACGAAGAACGCTCAAGCTCCGACGAAGAACGACGCCTCTCTTCTTCGTCCTCCGTGTCAACGAGAGAGAATGCTGCTTCCTCCTCGGACCTTCTTCGTCGGCATACGAAGATTTGCCAACGACGTATCTCTTCGGGCATATCTCTTCGTCAACGGATTTGACGAACGACGACCGCGACGCCCGACCTCCGCGACGTCGTCTTCCGCGGAACGTTCACAATCTTCGATCTTTTACCCGAAGTAGGGGTTGTTGTTTTATTCTTTAATTATTCCATTTCTTGCTCGTAGATCGCATGTCTACGTGAGGCTTTTGAATATTTTTTATATAAGTGTTATTGTTAACGCGAGGGGGGCCGGACTGCACGAACACGGCCGAACCCCCCTCCATCGTCCTTGTTGAATAACTTGCGGGTGGATGAATCAAGGTGGCGTGGTGCCGTCACACCACGCGGATATTCGCCAATCCTTTTTGCGCAACGCTGTCGCGCCGCGCCATGGAAGAAACATAAAGAACGCGACGCCGTCGCGCCTCATCGAAGGGAATCAAATGCGCGGCGAAGGGGCGCGGTGCCGTCGCACCGCGCCGGACGACGAACACCGCGGCCGGTTCCGGGCCGCGGCGGGACGAGGAGACCGCGGCCGGTTCCGGGCCGCGGCGGGATGTGAAGACCGGCGGCCGGGCCGCCGGTGTCGGAAGTCGAAGGCGGGACCGGAATTTCCGGTCCCGTTGGTGAAAACCGGCCGGCCAGCTGGCCGGCCGGATGGCAGAAAAACCGGGGGAATAAATCCCCCGGCCGGTTCAACAAACCCCCCCCCCCTCTTAATGAGGGGGCGGTTTCCTTGTGGGGGGCAAAGCCCCCCGTGTCGTTCATCAGGCCCCCCCTCATGTGAGGGGGGCGGTTTGTTTAAAAACTGGCGCGGCACGTGCCGCGCCGCCAAGGGAAAAACGGGGAGGCGGGGGTCTCACCCGCGCACCGCCTGCGCGCCCAGCGCGCCGCCGCGCCGCCCCAGCGCGCCGCCGTACCGCCTCCGCGCGCCGCCGCGCCGCCTCCGCGCGCCGCCGCCGGGCCGCCGCGCCGCCGCCGGCCGCCGCGCCGCCCAGGGGGGGGGGGGGGGGGGTCGGGCCGGGTCGGCCCGGACCCGGACCCCCCGTTTCGAACCAGAATTGGTTTTTGGGCCATAACTTGAGCCTCGGACCTCCGATCGACGAACCGTCAGCGGAAACGCGATCCTTGGATCGAGACGGTCGTTTTGGTATATCGCACTCAAGGTTTCGGGTTACTCTGAGTTCGGCCGGGTTGGTTCGTTCACGAAACCAACCGGGCCTTCGGAGCGGAAACGCTCATATCTTGAGTTCCGGACGTCCGATTGACGTGCCGTCGACTTTGATGGAATCCTCTAAGTGAGACGGATCTTTTGGAATACTCCGCCCGAGGTTTGGACGCAGGTGGAGTACGGTCGGGTTGGTTTTGCCTTAAAAACCAACCGGGCCCCGGGAACGAAAATGCCAATAACTCTCAGACCGGACGTCCGATCGACGCGCCGTCTGTTGCGTTGAGTTCCTGTTGACGATACGGAACTTTTGGATACATCAACTCCGGTCTTCGTGACAGTTGATGTATCAGCCTCTCGGCTCGTGGAGCGGACCCTCCGAACGAGCTTGCTGTGTGCGGGAACCCTAGTGCTGGCTGCGACTGTTACTGTGACGACTACTACTACTGCTACTGTGACTGCGACGACGACAGTACAGAGATCCTATGTGGATTCGACGACGATGACTACAGCACTCAGCGATCCTACGTAGAACAGTGCTACCGAACCTGTGTGAGCTGAATCTTCTGTTGACCTTGGGCGGTGGAGCGCTTGGGTGTAGCGGCGGACCCGTGGTACTTGACAGTGGTGGTGCGCTTGGATGCAGCAGCAGACCCTTGGCGGTGGAGCGCTTGGTTGTAGCGGCGGACCCGCGATACTCTACGGAGTGTGTGCGCTTGGTTGTAGCGGCGGACCCACGATACTCTACGGAGTGTGTGTGCTTGGTTATAGCGACAGACCCACGACGGTGGAGACGTGCGTGCGGAGTTCGGAGACCGTGTAGCCGACTGAGACCTGACGACTGCTTGACCGATTCGACTTGGAGTGAGTCGACTAGCCCAGTGGACGGAGCGCCCGGTATTTGGCGGCAGACCCACGGCGGACGGAGCGCCTGGTAGTTGGCAGCAAACCCGCAGTACTCGACAGGAGGAGTACCTCAGTAGGCTATCTGGGTGAGCGCCCGGTATTTGGCAGCAGACCCTCAGCGGACGGAGCTCCCGGTAGTTGGCAGCAGACCCGCGGTACTCGACAGGAGGAGTACTTCAGCAGTCTTAGGTTAGTGAGCAGTACCTCGGAGTCGTGACAGGACCAATGTACACTTCAGAGTTGGGGCTCTTCAGCAGCTACGGTTTCGATAATAAAAATCCTGGTTTGAGCTGAGTCAATGATCTTTGTGTTTCCTCATGATTGAGATGGGTCGCTTGATAACTTAGGTATATGTATGGGCATATACCTGGGTAATAGTTATCCGTTGATTTCATAAACTTGTTATAAACTGTGTGAACTTGTACTGTTATCCTGTGTGGATTTACTGTTTACTCTTCTTGTGGATTGGGTTGTTCTTGGGCTCGGTGTTGGAGCCGAACGGAAATTGGTGACATAGGTATATGTATGGGCATATACCTAATCAATACTGGATGTTACTTTGTGATTGTATCTTCTTGTGGTTTATCCTTTGTGGATTTTAGAAGACCTTCGGGGGGTCTCGGAGTCCCTACTGAGTATCTTATACTCACCCCTGCACGGGCTATGCCCGCACTTCGTTGTGTTGGTTGCAGACGACGGACAGCGCTGACTGCGGTTGAGGCTTACGGAGTAGATCGGTACCCGGAGGAGGACCACTGAGCGGGACGTGCTCGGAGCGGACAGTTGGACCCGAGGAGTTGTGGAGCTATCTGTACCTACCCTTCAGGTAGGATCCATGGTGGACGATCCAAGAGCTGAGCCATCTGTACCTACCCTTCAGGTAGGAATCGAGGAGGACGTCCCAGGAGCCGCTTGTACCTTCAGTTGTTGTTTTCCCTTTTTGAGTTGTACTTTACTTTACAGTTGGGCTTGTATTTCCGGCCCCTTTACTTCAGCACAGTTGTTCTAGTTTTGTGTACTTCTTTACTTCCGCTTGTTACTCTGAGGTGCTTGTTTACTTTAATAAGGCAATGCCTTCCCTTTTTACTGGGATTTTACGCCTTGGTGCTAGTCGCCAGCCCCTGGCCTATGGAAGGCGGGCTTGGGGTAGTCACGGCACGGGCCCCGAGGGCGGGTCGTGACAGGCGAGGATCCCAAAAAACACCTTAAGGAATTTAATGTGGTTTTGTCAACTTTAAAACCAAGAAACGTTTCTGAAGATCAAATTAAATTAAGAGAATTCTCATTCTCACTTGATGGAGCTACGAAATATTGGATGTAGTATTTGCAACCTGAAGATGTAACATGTTGGAATTATTTGAAACATCTTTTCATGCAATGATTTTTTCCAGCATCAAGGACCACATCCATTCGAAAGGATATATTGAGGATCAAGCAAGCCCAAGGGGAGTCAATGTATGAGTACTGGGAGAGATTCAAGAATTTGTGTGCAAGCTGTCCACATCACCAAATCAGTGAGCAACTCCTCATAAAATACTTCTATGAAGGAATCACACCCATGGAGAGGAGCATGGTGGATGCTGCAGCTGGAGGAGCATTGGTGGACAAGACACCAATAGCCGTACATGCATTGATCGACAAGATGGCCCAAAACTCCCAACAATTTCGTGATTGAGGTACACCACATATCAGGGGAGTACATCAGGTAAGTCCTTATTCTCTTGAGAGTCATTTGATTGATACCAAGTTAGAAGAATTGACAACTATGGTGAGGCAAATTTCTTTGACACAAAAGACATCTCTACCCCCTACTTCAAGGCCTTGTGGCATTTCCACTGAGACATGCCACCCAACTGACTGTTGCCCAGAACTAAAAAAGACTGCGTAGCAGTATTCCCAGGGATACCATTTCAGCAGCAACAATAACCATATCCCCAAAAGATAATTGATTCATTTGCTCCAACATACAACGAAGGGTGGAAAGATCAACCGAACATGAGGTATGTCTCTGGACAACAACAAAGTCCCCCTTTTCAACCAAACTTCCAGCTGCCTCCACCTTACCAACAGGGTTTCCAACAACCCCAAAGGAGATTTGAAGCTCAAACATCAACAAGTCAGCAACAAGGGAATCCTCCACCAAAGGTAGATTCTAATATTGATGATCTTTTGAAGAAAATTGTTCTTAATCAACAGAATGAGATGAAGAGTCAAAGTTCAGAGCTGAGGGAGTTGAAGACTCAAATGAGCCATATTTCCACCACCCTCCATGAACTTGTGAGTAAGAATTCTAGAAATCTACCTTCCCAACCCACTCCAAATCCAAAGGGGAATGTCTGTGCCATCACATTGAGAAGTGGGAAGAAAATGAACAATACATTTGTACCTACCATTCCACCGGGATTCACCTCAACTCCGGAGAAGCCGCATTCCAAACCAACTGATGAGAAATCCAAGGAGAAAGATAAAGGTAACAAAAAGATTGATGATGTTCCTCCTAAACCCATTCCTTTTCCCAACAGGGTTGTTCAAACCAAGAAGATGGCTGGAGAAGAAATGAAAAAGGAGGTTTTGGATACATTCAAGCGTGTGGAGATCAACATTCCTCTACTTGAAGCCATTATGAAAATTCCAAGGTATGAAAAATTCTTAAAAGAACTTTGTACCAATCGAAGAGGGCTCAAGGGAAATGAGAGGATCAACCTTGGAATGAATGTCTCAGCACTCATTACACCAACTCTATCAATGCCAACAAAGTGTAAGGATCCCAGGACATTCACCATCCCATGTACCATAGGGGAGTTTCACTTCTCTGATGCTCTTTGAGATTTAGGAGCTTCAATAAATGTGATGCCTCACTCTGTATTATCTTCTTTACAGGTTGGTGAGTTGAAGCCGATGAGAGTGGTGGTGCAACTGGCGAGTAGAGCTACGACATATCCAGCGGGAGTTCTTGAGGATGTACTTGTTTGGGTAAGAGACATGATCTTTCCAGCAGATTTCTATGTGCTTAACATGGAGGATGATCAGGTAAGTTCTCATGCCCCCATTATTTTAGGTAGGCCCTTCCTCAAAACTACAAAAACAATCATAAATGTCAATGAGGGTACACTTTCCATGGAATTTGGGGATGAAGTAGTGATATTTAATGTTATGGATTCCATGAAGTACCCCTCAGAGGATCATTCTGCATTTTTTATCTCCCATTTTGAACCACCAAGTAAAAACACCATGGAATTGGATTGTCCTATTCTTAGAGAGATTATGAGTATTGGTTCTAGTTTGATGTCTAAGATTACTTCCACACCCATTTCTAAGGAACAAGACTCTCTAAGATTTGATTTTGAAATGGAATCATATTCTGATTTTGATCATGTGAACTCTAATTATGACATGGCTGTTGAGTATGCTGACGAATTTGATGCATTATTTTCTAATTGTGATGATTTTTATTCTGATACTGATGTTTATTGTGCAAATATGTCTATTTCATCAATTTATCCATCTATACATCACCCCCCTACATTGGAACTCAATCCATTGCCCCCAAATCTTAAATATGCATACCTGCTGAGTGGTGATAGATTACCTATTATCATTGCTAACAATCTATCTTTTGAACATGAAGAAAAACTTTTGAATCTTTTGAGAGATAACATTAGGGCAATTGGTTAGACATTGGCAGACATATCAGGTATTAGCCCATCCATTTTCATGCATAGGATTCTCTTGGAGTATGGGGCTAAATCGGTGAGGCAACCATAAAGGAGACTCAATCCAACCCTTCTGGAGGTTGTTAAAAAAGAGGTTGAAAAATTGCTTGAGGTAGGTATAATTTACCCTATTTCTGACTCACAATGGGTTATCCCTATCCAGGTTGTACCTAAGAAAACTGGTGTTACTATTGTTAAAAATGAGAAAGATGAGTTAGTTCCAATGAGGGTACAAAACAATTGGCGTGTGTGTATTGATTATTGGAAACTAAATCATTCCACTCGTAAAGACCATTTCCCCCTCCCATTTATTGATCAGATGCTTGAGAGACTAGCTAGGAAGACACACTATAGTTTCTTGGATGGATTTTCTGGCTATTTTTAGGTTCCCATTGCAGCAGAGGACCAGGAGAAGACGACATTCACTTGCCCATTCGGTACCTTTTCTTACCGAAGGATGCCATTTGGACTTTGCAGTTCCCCAAGTACCTTCCAGAGATGCATGGTGAGTATTTTCTCAGATTTCATTGAGACCTGCATAGAGGTATTTATGGATGATTTTACAGTTTATGGGTCCTTATTTGATGAATGTATCTCTAGTTTGGGTGATGTGTTGCATCATTTTATTGAGAATAATCTGGTCTTAAATTTTGAAAAATGCCATTTCATGGTCGAAAAGGGAATTGTCTTAGGTCATATAGTCTCACAACATGGCATTGAAGTTGATAAATCTAAGGTAGAAATTATTTCATCCCTCCCATATCCTACATGTGTGCGTGAGTATCGATCATTCGTTGGACATGCTGGATTTTATCAATGCTTCATCAGAAATTTTAGTAAGATCGCTCTACCCTTATCTCGATTGCTTCAAAAAGATATTGACTTCAATTTTGATGATTCATGCAGGGTATCATTTGATGATCTGAAGAAGTGTCTGACCACTCCACCAATCATATATCCCCCATAGTGGGACCTTCCATTTGAGCTTATGTGTGACGCCTCCAACTTCGCGGTTGGAGCTGTCTTATCTCAGAGGGTGGAAGGGCGTTCACATGTGATCGCCTATGCATCAAGGACACTGGATTCAGCCCAATCAAAATATACAACCACGGAAAAGGAGTTTCTTGTTGTCATATTTGCTTTAGATAAATTCGGTTCATATTTATTGGGCTCTAAAGTAGTTGTTTTTTCTGACCATGCAGCTTTGAGGTACCTCCTGAAGAAGCCAGATGCAAAGCCACGACTTATCTGTTGGATGCTCCTTCTTCAAGAGTTTGAACTTGAGATAAAGGACAAGAAGGGGTTAGAGAATTTGGTGGCGGACCACATGAGTAGGATTACTCACACACTAGAGGATGGCACCTTGGACTAGGTACCACTTCGGGACACTTTTCCCGATGACCATCTTTATTCCATCTCAGGTACACATCCTTGGTATGCTGATTTAGTAAACTACACTGTTGCCTCTGAAATCCCGGAAAATTTAAAGAAACATCAAGTCAAAAAATTAAAAAGTGATTCTAGGTTTTATGTGTGGGATGATCCTTACCTCTGGTGCATGTGTAGTGACCAAGTCATTAGGAGGTGTGTTCCCGATCATGAGTTTGAGTCTGTTTTTCATTTCTATCATACACTTGCTTGTCGTGGACACTTTGGACCCCAACGGATATCTAGGAAGGTTTTGGACTCTGGATTATATTGTCATAGATTATTCCATGATCCCCATGTGTTATGTAAGTCATGATCTCGTTTCCAACACACTGGGAACATTTCTAAGAGACATGAGATGCCCCAACAACCCATATTATTCTGTGAAATTTTTGATGTATGGGGAATTGATTTTATGGTTCCTTTTCCTAGTTCATTTGTATTTTTGTATATTTTGGTTTCTGTTGATTATGTGAGTAAATGGGTGGAGGCCAAGGCCACCAGGACTGACGGTTCTCATATTGTACTGGATTTTGTCAAGGCTCAAATTTTCTGAAGGTTTGGAGTACCAAAGGCTATCATCAATGACCAAGGGACACACTTTTTCAATATAAATTGTGCTTCCCTCCTTCCAAAGTATGGGGTGACACAAAAAACATCAAAACCATACCACCCCCAAACAAATGGTCAGGCTGATGTTTCAAATCGTGAGTTGAAACAAATCTTGGAGAAAATCGTGCAGCCAAATAGGAAAGATTGGAGCAAGCGCTTGGATGATGCATTGTGGGCTTATAGGACAGCATACAAGACCCCCATTAGTATGTCCCCATTTAGGATTGTTTTTGGGAAATCATGTCATCTCCCAGTGGAAGTTGAGCATCGGGCATATTGGGCTATAAAGAAATGCAACATGGATTTGGCCCAAGTTGGAATCCAAAGTTGAAAATTCATGAGCTTGAGGAGATTCGACTGTCATCATATGAGAACTCAAGGCTCTACAAGGAAATATCATAAGCATATCATGACAAAATGATCCAACAAAGGGAGTTTCATGTTGGAGAGAAAGTCCTTCTCTATAGTTCACGACTAAACCTGATGCCTGGTAAGTTGCGTTCCAGATGGTTAGGTCCTTATGTTGTGACTAATATTTTTCCTTATGGTGCAGTGGAGATCACACAAGAGGACACTGGAAGGAGCTTTACAGTCAATGGGAAACGTTTGAAGAGATACATTGAGGGACTTCCTACTGATGCAATGGATTTTATCACACTGCATGACCCCATCATCACTTAAGCACATCAGGCTGTTCCTAACCCTTTCACTTTTATATATTTTGTCCTATTTAAAAATTATGCATTTCGTGTGCATATATCATCACATTGAGGACAATGAAATATTTTAAGTGTGGGGGAGGGAACCATTTAGTTTAGTAATTTCAATTGCTTTCCTGTAAAAAAAACCAAAAAAAATGCGTGTTTTTCAAATTTTGTGTGTTTATTTTACAATTTTATGTGTGTTTTTGAAACTTTTGAGCTGAAATGATTCTCATCACCATTTTTAAATCCATATCAATAATTGAAACAATTTACCCCTTGAAACTAAGCTTAAATGAATGCTGAAATGACTTTGTTTCAAGTTCAAATATTTAGTAATTTCATGGAAAGTACACTGAATTTTGAATCCCATGCCACATCTCACTATCTTTATATTTGAAATCACTTTCCTGTGAGGCTTCTGAACCATTATTTTCATATTCTTTACATTCAACTCACTTCTTGAGGAACCAAACCATTCTTGATTTAACCAGAATTTGATCTATCCCTGTCAAAACTTGAGGGTTTGAGGTACTTATGTTTAAATGATTAAGGCATTTGTTTGGTATTAAAGCCCCTATTTTAAAGAATCCTTTTTTAAAATGGCCTACCTTGAATATTTAATCCCTGTATCCCTTAGAATCCATGCACAACCTGTTAGGTTAGCCACATTACAAGCCAATTTTCCCTATCCAACCAACTCTTGAAGTGAAATTGCATAATCTAGTTGAGCTAAAGTGTGGGGGAATCTATCTTGTGTTGTGCCACCACATTCTGTGATACTTTGGGTGGAAAATTAAATTCTGAAGAGACGTGTTTGCTACTGAAGAAATTCATTATATTGAAAGTTGTTCCTTTTCTGGAGCTTTCATGATAAGTGAAGCTATTCCTTTTCTGGTGCTTCTAATTGAGGTGGAAAGTTGTGCCCATCTGGAGCTTTCAAGAAAATAAAGTTTGAGAAGATTGAAATTTTTGATGCTAAAATGATGAATGGTGTAAACCTTTCATGATTTTTCATGATGATGGACCTGAATTGATACTATGGGGATTGAGGAGAAGACCATATTTAAGTGAAAATTAGATTAATGCAATTTTTCTTCAAAAACAGTCAATCCCTCCTCATTCAGCCTCAGAATTTTTCACATCTAAATCCTACCAACCGAAAGCCACAGAACAACCCTGAAAGGTCCTCATGATAAAAATACGTCCTTGACTCACATCGGGTGGTGATGCAGGAATTTATCAAGCCTATGGTGACCATTGTATGAGTTCAGATGAGAAAAGATATTGCAAAAAATATGACATTTGTGTGATAAGAGAAAATTCAAGTGAGGTAAGTGTTTTGTGCATGGGAGGATAAATAAAGTGGAAATATATTGAATGACATAAATGAAGAACTTTAAATATTGGTTTTTTATGAGGCATGATATCTTTTGTTTCTTGGTGTGTAATTGTTTGATCTCGAAGATATGTGTTTTAAAATTGGTTTTGATTTGATATTGATGTTTACTTGATATGAGATTTTGCTCAGGAGTGCAAAAGGGTAAGTGTGGGGGAGTTGATAAAACACTATTTTATTGAATATTTTATTGATAATAAATGAAATAATTTCCTCACATTGTGTTAAATATGTTTATTTATAAAATATTTGGGATTTGATCATTCATTTGAAAATTTGGTGAAAATTCCAGTTTTACCCTTAATAGTGCACTGTAGTATTTAAGAGATAAATATTTTTATATTTATTATTTGAATTTGAAATTTTGTAACAGGGTTCCTAACTTAATGTTATACAACTTTCATTCAGGACACTAGAGCTAACGAGTGTATTTGAATGGAGTAAATGAGCCATTAATCCAATGGTGGGCTGGACTCGGAAGAATGGACATGGGTTCTGTATTTGGGCCATATATTCTTCATCAGGGCTTGGAGTGAGCCTAAATTTTGAGGAAATCTTGAGGACATGATTTGACAAAAATAATCCTTCTGGAAGGCCGGTCAATTCACGCGTTCTTGAAGGTAAAATGGGCGGTTCAAGTTGGAATAAAATATTTGGCCGAATTTCCACATTCACACTTGAAACCACTTATAACCTCTCCTCCCCTTACCTCTATAAATTGGAGTTTTTATCAAGTGGAGGGGTTGGGACGTGCATTAGGATATTGGAGGTAGAGGGGAATTTGTTTCACCCAAATTATCCAACCATTGTAAGAGGGGTATCTCTTGAAGCAAGGATCCCTTCATCGAAGCCTTCTTCTTCTCCTTCACATTGTAATGATTTTGTTTGTGTAATAAACTTCTTTGTTCTTAATTTATTTCTTCTATTTTCATCTGTTTTGTTTAAATTTCTTCTTCTCTTAATCTTCCTCTTTGGGCTGGAATTTTTGAGTAGAATCTTTATTGGGTTATACCCATTATAAACCTTTTCACATGCAAAACTCTTCGACGATGATTACGCCACCCATGGGAGAGTAATTCTTTTTAGTAATCGATCAACCTCTATCCTTATTCATTAATTTATTTTGAATCAATGAGATACTGCAATTCACATATTATGATCTATTAATTGAGTTTTTAATTTAAATTAAACTAAGCAAGCAATTTAATAGTTAACACAAGACACGCGAGGTCGGGAATTGTGTGAACTGTGAGAGCACAACCTTAACCGGTAATTCAAAACCACACAGGATCAATTTGTAGAGTTAAAATACAATCCCTAAACTCAATTAATCCTCACTTCCAGAGTTTTTATGTGCCTTAATTTACCACTGACCATAATCTAATCTTATAACATCAATCAAATTAGGGTGTTGTGATTGCATGTTCCGAAGCTAGCCTAAAGTTAAATTCACTTCATCTTCGTGGTAAAGTTAATTCTCGCAGGGTTCGGGATTTAACAAATTAAGGGATCATAATTAAGTGAATATTAATTTAAATGATAATGATTAATGAATGATTGAAGAGGTAGAGTTAGATCGATTATTCCCTTTAAATATTGTCTAAAAAAATATCTTTTTGTAGTGTCATTTTAATCGAACTTCATTTAAAATCTAAAAACAAAAAATACAATCTTCTTCAAGAAAAATTCTTCTAGATTCATAAACTATAACCAAACCCCATCCTTTCAAGTAGTGTTTTTATTCTATTTTATTTTATTTTTAGAATACCTTTAAAAAGTTGTTTTAAATCTACTTCCTCTTTTAAGAGACAACCTTGGTCAGCCACTCTACTGCACCTAAGTACCCCAAAATCACATTAATCATTTGAGGGCACCCACGATAGCACTCTATTATGAATCCTCACAACTTCCCCAGTCATCACCAGTGTCGACAGAGTCATGGATATATGGGCCATCAGAGTGCCTCAGTTAGCACTTCCAGCTATGCTGTGCATGCAACCAAAACCAGGCAACAAGCTTAGCGTAGATCTCAGCATGTGTAACCATTTCACTTGCTGGCATCAGCCCCTATTTCACCACCGTTCGTGTTGTTGGATCAGGCAGAGCCATCTCGACCACGCCGCGACCAGCCAAACCATGAAACATTATAGTCTCAGTCATCTAGACCTCATACGGTAGCCACTCTGCAGGCCTCGACCAGTGGGCAATGGGATGTTCCCAGTACCAGTTAGCCGCTGGTCCAGTCGGTAGGGCCCACCATACTTCCTGTCATAGAGAAACCTCTTGCAAGTAGAAGTTCATGCCTGGCACAAGAGTACGATATTCTTAAGCATATTTCCAGTATCCCAGCAAGGCTATCCTTCCTTGAGGCCCTTAAGTTGTGGTCAGATATGTGTGAGGCCCTTGCTGAGGCTTTAAGAAGCCCCCTCTAGTTTGAGAAGGAAGTAGCAGCCGCAAAATCTTTTCATGCTGAAGCAGTCGAGAATGCTGAATGTCAAGCCATTATTTCATTCTCTGTAGAATATGAAGGATCCCCCATACAGGGGAACATTCTCCCATTGAACATTACCGAACATTTCAATGGAATGGAGGTTCGTCATTGTCTTGTTGACACGGGCTCTGGAATTAACCTAATTCCGACCAAAACACTACGAAAGATGGGATTGTCTAAAGATAATCTGAGTCCCTCTAACCTAATAATCCAAGTTTATGATAGGATCGAACAAACTCTATTTGGTAAGATCTGTTTGAAGACCCAATTTGGTGGCCTAGTTGCCAGTACTAAATTTATAGCAGTCTCCCAGGACACCGCCTACAATGCGATGATGGGAAGGCCATGGCTCCACCTACATGCAGTGATTCCCTCATTATATCACCAGTGCCTCACGTAATCCCTTAATGTTCGAGTGGGAATGCTTCAAGGTGACACGTATCCCTTTGCTTCTTGTGAGGCCTACTATCTGGATGCCAACTACTACAAGAGTAAGGACAAGTAGATTTATACCAACGAGGTCGAGCATGCCACGGCTGCGACCGACCTGTGAATAGATCTAGATGATGCCTATTTCTTTCCAATCCACCAATTGGAGGCTAATACCCCATACATGGGACAATGCTTCATTGTGTCTGGGACGAGGGGGGGACACAATCCCAAGTTTAAGCGACGATGGAAAATCACCTTGTACTCCTATAAAAATTGGGATCAGGTGATCCCGGAGCATCCTACCCCCATAAGGTATCGAAATTTATGCCCCATGGTAACAAAAATACATCATACTTTCTTGTTACGCCAGGCTGGAATTAAACGCCTCAAGACAATACACCATTATTGCTTCAATAACATCAAGCATGGACCCTTGGTCCGAAGGCCCGATGGGATCGGATCAACAACCTTCATTGCCATGGATGCGACAGCACAGGGGTCCTCCAATGCGGTGTCCATTGCCACTCAGGTAGGTACCAACCTCCTGTCGGGATCTACCAACTCAAAAGCAACTCCTCCCACCGAGGATTCCCCCTCCACAAGTAAAGAATAGAGTTTAGAGGATGCTCCTCCGACCTTTTAAGAGGGAGTCTTTGCCATAGTCGATGAGTTGGTACAGGTGAACCTCAGTAGCAAGGCTGACCCAAGACCCACATTGATCAGTGTCGGTAGGCCCCTCGAGGAGCAACAATAGTACATAAACTTCCTAAAACAACATCACGATGTATTCTCCTAGAGTTGTGATGAGATTCCAGGAATATATCCTTAGGTATTTTTCCACCTCCTCAGTCTCCTTGAAAATCATCGTGGGTTTAAGCAGCCTCCCAGAAAGATGCACCCTTCTAACAGTGCCCTGGTAGAGGTGGAAGTTTATAAGATCATTAGAGACAATTTCATTAAGGAGGTCCAGTACCCCAACTGGCTAGCCAATATTGTTCTAGTCAAGAAGAATAATGGATAGATCTGAGTCTGCATCGACTTCTGGGATCTCAATCGTCATTGTCTGAAGGATGATTTTCCCCTTCCTATGACGGAGTTGTTAATTGATGCTATAGCTGGATTCCAAGCCCTCTACTTCATGGATGGGTACTCTAGGTACAACCAGATCCGAATGGACCCTGAGGACGAGGAGTCCATAGACTTCAGGGCACCACAAGGTACTTTCTGTTACCAAGTCATGCCCTTCAGTTTAAAGAATGCAGGTTCCACCTACCATTGGGATATGCATCGGATATTTAAGTTGATCCTTGGAACATTGGTGGAATGATATGTGGAAGATCTGGTGGTCAAATATCACCAGCGACATGACCATATCAAAGAACTTGAGAAAGTGTTTAGCTTCATCCATTCCCATCACTGGAATATGATCCCATTGAGGTGTGCCTTCGAGGTCACCTCTGGAAGGATTCTCGGCTTCATTGTCAGATACAGGGTCATTGAGATCGACCCAGAGAAGATCAAATCCATTATCCAGATATCTCCTCTAAGAAATATTTGATAGCTTTGAGGTCTCTAAGGCCACTTAGTCTACATATGTCGATTCATCGTGAACCTGGCTGGCAAGTGTAAGCTCTTTTCTTGGCTCATGATAAAGGAACCACTTACGAATGGGATGAAGAGTGTCAGATTTATTTTGAGGAGATCAAGCAGTATCTGCTCCAACCTCTGGTCTTGATGCCTCCCGTCTCTAGAAAACCACTGGTCGTTTATGTGACCGACCAGGAATGATCTCTTGGTTCCCTTCTCACCCAGAAGAACAATGAGGGGATGGAGAATAGCCTTTACTACCACAATCATATTCTCCTTGAAACGGAGACCAGATACTCCCCCATCGAAAAGAGCTACCTTGCACTGATATTCGGAGTACATAAATTGCGACATTAATTGCAGCACCACAAGGTGCAGCTAGTATCTCAGATAGAACCACTAAAGTATATTCTAAACCACCTCATGATGACAGTCCACCTCACTCGGTGGTCAGTGACTCTCTAGTAGTTCGATATTAGGTTTGTCCCTCAGAAAGATATTATGGGGAAAGCATTGGCATACTTCCTTGCAACCCATCCAAACCCTGCTGACTAGTCCTTGGATCTCAATTTCCCCGATGAGGTGATCCTCTCGGAGGACCAAGACATGCCATGCTGGCAGATTCATTTCTATGGTGCTTCCCAAATCCCGACCAGTAGGAGGCTCAATGATCCCAGGATCAAAAGGGTAGGCTTGGGTATCGTCTTTCTTACCCTAGCACAAACCTTTCTTCCCTACTCATTCCTCTTGTCAGAAGGATGCACCAACAACGAGGCAGAGTATCAGGATCTCATCACTAGCTTGAGATGGCCCTCGAGATTGATTTGCCCCATTTTTATGTGAAAGGCGATTCCGAACAAGTCATCAAACAAATCAACGGTGACTACATTGTTAGAAAACCAAAGCTCTTACCATTATTGGAGCGCACTCTCCAGCTAATGGACCAGTTCCTATATCGGATGGAAGTTACTCATATTTCCTCGATCTTAGAATGGTTGAGCTGATGCCCTGGACGGCATAGCTACATCACTTGCAGAACCTGAGTAGGATGATCTGATTATCCACATGGCACATCGGAGAGTCATTGCTCCTGTCTCCCCAGATGGTGACGACGGCCTGAAGGTGAGCCATCTTACCACCAGAGCCTCCATGTCAGGACCCCGAGATGCAGTGGTTGAAGTGACCCCTGACTAGAGAACCCCCTTTGTCGAATATATCAAAAATGGTTACCTCCAGGATGATCGGGCCAAGTGCAAGAAAATCCAATGACGCGCATTACTGTTTACCCTCCAGGACAGTCCCAGTCATGATCAGATCCTCTACAAGAACATGTTTGATGGTATTCTCCTCTGTTGCATCCAAGGAGTGGATATTTCTTAGGTCATGCGGGAGGTTCATGTCGGTTCCTATGGCTCCCACCTGACTGAGCCGAAGCTATCTCACTAGATCTCGAGATTAGAGTACTTTTGGCCCTCCATGATCCATGATTTCATCGAGTTTAGCAAGAGATACCATGCGTGCCAAATTCATGCTAACTTTATGCATCAGACACCAAAGCCTCTCCACTCCAAAAAGTACTCCTGGCCATTTGCGGTATGGGGACTCGATCTCGTGGGACCGTATACACTATCAACAGCTCGCCAATGCATATTCATCCTGACGGCTACAAATTTCTTCTCCAAGTGGGCATAGGCAGTTCCACTCAAGGAGGTCAAGGCTCGTTCCATCGTTGACTTTGTGAGTTACAACATCATTTACTGATTTGGAGTTCCTCATACTATCCTCACCGACAACGGCACGAACTTCCGAGCTGCTGAGATGAAGAAGTTGTATTCTAAGTACTACATATTTTCTAACCATACCTTCTGCTATCATGCGCATGAAAATGGATAGATCGAGGCATTCAACAAAACCCTCGCTAACATTTTGGAGAAAATGGTTGGTCAGAATAAGAAGAGCTGGTTGAACAAGCTCCCCAACGCCCTCTAGTCTTATCAGAAAACGACTAGTAATTCCACCCAGGTGACCCCATATTCCCTGGTGTACAGATCTAAGGCTGTCCTTCCCATCGAGATTCAGTTTCCTTCATTACGCACTATGTTCTATGACCAATAGGTACCAGATAAGGTAGCTGAAATCCATCTGGCTGAATTAGAATCACTTGACGAGAATAGGCTTCGTGCCCTACACAATCTGGAAAGGAATCAAAATAAGATAACTAGATCCACTAACAAGAAGGTTTGCCTCCGCTCTTTCCTGCAAGGTGATTTGGTATTGGACCTCAGGATGCCAATGATACCTAGCATAAAACCATCCAAGATGGATCCCAAATGGGAAGATAATTTTGTTGTTCACAAGGTTTACCCTAATGGTGTGTACTCACTGGTAACCATGGATGGTGAGTGTATAACTCCTCCCACCAATGCTAAGTTCCTCAAGCAATACTTTTCCTGACCCAGTAGGTCCGGCATGACCCTAAACTATTTGGTCCCACCTGACCCTAAACTGCCCGATCCTACATGACTTTAAACTGTAAAACATCCCGTATGAAATTAAACTGTATGTCGTCCTACAAAACATTAAACTGAACCCTTAGAACTATGTATGTCTTGATTCCCATCCGCATGGGATATGTAGGAACTCTCAAACATTTCATCTTAATTCCATCCCCTGAACAATTTTCTTTGACTATTCCCCCTAGGGGTAGACCACTTGGAGGATCCTTACACGGCATAGTGAAGGCTTATTTGGCCCCGCTCATGTCAGGATTATGATGATCGCACCTTGTGCTACCTCATTGTTCTTCTAGTCTTCTACGTCCTCACCACATGACGTTAAAAATCATGGCCTTTAATAATTATGTACGACTTGATTCCCAACCTCATGGGATACATAGGAATGCCCGGACATTTTGTCTATTGGCCCAACCCAAACTTCAGAATTCCACCTTGGGTCGAGACACATGGTATGGCATAGGATTTTTCTCTAATTCTTGTTGATCTCATCTTGATCCCTCCATACGTTCCACTATCTGGAGATGTCATCACTTTCACTACCCTGGTTGATGTTAAAATGCATGGGCACATCTATGCTTCACTGACTCCTTTGATTGGGACTCCATCATCTTTCACATCCAAAAGGACCCCTGACTGGCATGGATGCTCAGCCTAAGGGCTCTCCTACCACTTCGGGCCAATGCCCTCTAGAATGTTGAGTAACAAATTGATACAAGTCCCACGTTGTGAATATGGTCAGCATTCGATGCTCATTTTTGTTCCCATTTTAGGTCACACAATAAGGACGCTGTGTTTCGAACATGGTCAATGTAAATCCTTTATCATTTTCACCGCCCCCTATAGATCCCAAACATTGAGTGTGGTGGTTCATCCAACCCACTATATCTTCAAGTTGTGATTCCCTTCGGGCGATGCCAGCTATCAGACCCTTATATGATAGGGAAAGATGAATCCGGCTCCTTGTTTCCCACACCGAGCACCGGTCATGTGGGCTTACGAGCTGTAATGAAGAGGTAACTACACAAGAGGTCATATGGATACAATTGGCCAGGATACCCAGCCTTAGGTCCTTCAAACCCTTCAGGACCCTAGCCCAAGTTTTCATTTAGGATTGTGTGGTGTGGTATGGACTCATGTCCTCATTCACGTCGGGCTATTTTTTCACCCCACCCATATCCCCTTGAGATATCCCTTCCTTCATTTATCATTTGTTCCGTGAGTATAGAACACGCCATGCTCGACATGACCCATCATTTGTGTTTCCGTCACCCTCTATATCTAGAAGGGAACTCGAATGGCACAGATGCTCGGCCCAAGGGCTCTCCTACTGTTATGAGCTAATGCCCTCGAGGATTACGAGCGAAAATTTTATAAAAGTCCCATGTTACGAATATTGTCAGTGGTTGATGCTCAATTGTTCACCCTCGCCTGGTCACACAAGGGTTGATACTGTGTTGTGAACTTTTTTGGCAGTTGTCCTCTATCATCGTTGCCACTTTGTGTTCTTCCATAGGTATGATGATCCTTCCTTTCTTTCCCACACATATGAAATTAAACTAGGCATATAAGGTCCAAGATATAGGACCCTAAACTAAGATAATCTTCATCCTCACTGAAAGATGTTAAACTGCAAGCTGGCCATGGAATTTTGTCCATCGACCAGCCTCATGCCCCTTGGCCTTCTCAGGCCCTTGGCCCAAGTTCTCACTTAGGGTTGTACAGTGTGGTGCGTGATTATGTCCTCATTCACGTCAGGTGACTCGTCGTGCCGTACACATCCTTGGATGAGATACCTTACCTGTATCTTCGTCCTCACTACAAGACATTAAACTCTAAGCTGGCCATGGAATTTTGTCTATGGCCCAGCCTTAGGCCCCTTGTCCTTCTCAGGCCCCTAGCCCAAGTTCTCACATAGGGTTGTACGGTGTGGTGTAGGGTTATGTCCTCATTAATGTCGGGTTACTAGTCGCATTGTACACATCCCTGGATGAGATACCTTACCCCTATCTTAGTCCTCACTACAAGATGTTAAACTGCAAGTTGGACATGGCATTCTGTTTGTGGCCCAGCCTCAGGCCCCTTGGCCTTTTCGGGCCCCTGGCCCAAGTTCTCACCTAGGGTTAAAAGGTGTAGTGTAGGATTGTGTCCTCATTCACGTTGGGTTACTCACCGTGTCATACACGCCCCGCATTGGGGTATCTTTCCCTTATTAGCATCACACTTTACTCTAGAACTATGTGTGTCTTGATTCCTGTCCTAATGGGATATGTAGGGTTGCCCGAGCATCTAGACTTCGGGTTCAGCCACTTCTCTTAGAAACCTCCCTATCATTTTGGCACCTTGGACCGTATTCTTCCAGAAGAGGGGTATAGAGTGTGGTATGGCTGCATGTCCTTATTCATGTTGGGTTTATTACAACCACACTACATATCTCCCTCTTCTGAGCGGTCTTCTCTCCCTTTCCCTGCTTTCATCTCTTTGAGTCGGCTTCCCTTAAGTCGGGTCCCTCTTCCCTCTTCAGTGATTCACCAATTGGCCCATGAGTACTCTGGTCTAGAACTTGGAGTGTCAGATTCTAGCAGGACATGTTTTCACTCATTTTTCAGGATTCGTGTTCCTCTTCATTTGGGCTTCTATAATCTTTCACACCCTAAGGGACCCCCAAATGGCATGGATTCTAGGCATAAGGTCTCTCCTACTAATACGGGCCAACATCCTCGAGGGTTTCAGACAATAAATCGATACAAGTACCGCGTTGCAAATATGGCGAGCGATCGATGCTCATTTGTTGTTCCCATTTAAGGCCACACGATATGGATGTTTTGTTTCAAACACGGTCAACAGTTATCCTCCATCATCACAACATCCCCTTCAGGACTTGAATGTTGGTTAAATGATTCACATTATTTTCCACCCCATCATGTCCAAATGGAATTTTGACACTCCTGGAACTATCCCTTAGTTATAATTTTCATGTTAGGAGGAAAAAAGCTATGGTAAAGGCATCATTGGGGGATTCGTATCGATTTCCCTTTGGCGTTCATTCTAGGTATTGCAAAAAATATCTTCTTCCCTTGTTTCCCACACCGAGTTTGACTCACGTTGGCATAGGGATCGGGTTGAGGTCCACACTTTGAAGGATTCCGCTCCTCTATGGTCCGAGCTCTAAAACCATAAACAAAGATCTTTTTTTAGAACTACGTACAGCTTGATTCCCATTCCCATGGGATACGTAGGAATTCCTAAACATCTTGTCTTTGGGTCCAGCTCGAGTTCCACTAATTTATCTCTTATGTTCTAACTTCGGGGATTTAACTCTTATGAAACTGTGTGGCATGGTATGGGATTATGTTCTCATTCACATCGGGTTTTCATTAGCCACACCACGTACACCGCTTTGTAGGAGTTATCCCCCTACTTCCTATCCCACATGACATTAAACTATATGTTGTCCCACACAACATTAAAAGTAACCTTCAAGAACTACGTGTGTCTTGATTCCCATCATCATGGGATACATAGGAACACCTGAAAATCTTGTCTTCAGGTCCAGCTCAATTAGGAGCTAGTTTCTCCTACCCCTTATCCTCTAATCTTTCCTAGCCCATCAACCTAAGGTTTCCTCCTTGGAATAGCACATGGTATGGTGTGTACCTCTCCTCATTCATGTCGGGTATGCTTTGTCACACCATGTGCATCCCCTCTGTAACCTCATCTATCTGGTATATGTCTGATCCATATGACTGTTAACTATGATGCTTATTCCCACATGACTTTAAACTATTGCATCTATCCTGCATGATGTTAAAAATGCATGGTTCGTCCCATCACATGACCCTAAACTGTAACATTATCGTCCTGGTCGCATGATGAAAAATGGAACTACACTATGATATACTCACTCGAGGGGGCATCATGTTTTGTATTGGTCACACACCATATCATTTATCAATGTTGGCATACGGATTGATTCCTGTGGTGTACTTGGATTTTCTATCCTAATTCCATCGCTTCAAAAATAACACACATTCATCCAAAAGAACAAACAAGATCTATCAAATACCACTTCTTTTGGTGCAAGGCCCAGACCCACACAACCTTATTATCCCTAGCACCGATATCCTATTGTGCCATCCTTTGAACTGCATGTGTCTTGATCCCCATCCTCATGGGGTACATAGAAACGTCTGTGCACCTTATCTTGGACTCAGCCTAACTTTCGTTTTCGATCCCTCGACCTGAAACCTCCCCCAAGAAGTGCACAGTGATCCAGACCAGGTCCTCATTCACGCCGGGTCTTGTAATTACATCACCTTCTGTCTCTCATTTCCTTCCATTCGTGGTCCAAGATCTATGACCATAAAATAAGACCACTCCATGTCGTTTCCATAAGACGTTAAACTACACGACATCTTTCAAAACTATGCTTGGCTTGATTCCCATCCTCATGGGATATATAGGAATGCCTAGGCATTTTTGTCTCCAGGTCCAACATCATGAATCTACAAATCCTATTCCCCCCTCTTTTGGCCCCTCGTCCCAAACTCTTTCGGGAACATGTGGGGTGGCGAGTACCTTATAGTCTTTTTCCCTCATTCATGTCGGGTTTTGAAAAGGTCGCACAATGTGCCTCCCGTGTCTTCTCCACACCCGGTCCGAGCTCTATAACCCTAAACTAAGATCTCCCTATGGGAATGGTGCGTCATGTTTGGCCACTTCGCCACCCTGTGCATAGTCCATTAAATTGATCCCCCTTAATGGTTCATCCTACGACCATTAAGCTAGAAGCATGCAACCTCATGACCCCTATCCTTAGGGGGAAGGGACTCGACTCCCTCTATCTGATACGTCTTAGAGTCGTATTCAGATGTGTTTGAAAAAAGATCCCAAAGTGTGGAGTTTCCAAGGGGAAATTCCCCCCATTCCATTTCCAAGATTTATGAGCCCGTCATTTGGATCCTCGTCATCTTCCATGTCTGAAAGGACCCCCTTTGTGGCCTAGTATCATGCCACACTGGCTTACCTACCGTCCAGGGCCAACATCCCTGAAGACCTCAGACGACATTTGCGACAGGTCCCGTTTTTTGAACATGGCCAGTGGTCAACCCTCATTTGTTATTCCCATTCCAGGCTAATGCAATAAGGATACTGTGTTTCGAACACAGTCAACATTCATCCTTTATTGTCACACCACCCTTGTAGTGTTCTGAATCTAGGGTATCGTGATTCACACTTTCCACTCCCCTATGTCCGGGTTAATTCTAACACCCCTAGCGTTATCCCCTTATGTGACAGAGCACATTGGAAGGGAAGAATATTGATTGTTTTGATGTCCTCATCCTCTAATCAGGAATCTCCCATTTCTTCCTCGAAATATGAGTTGGTTATTCAAAACATGGGTGCCCTAAGCTTGGTTTTCATTCCTGCATTCAAATGAATTAATAGTGTGAGTATCCCATGTTTCTCACATCGGGCATGACGCATTTTTGCTTAGGAATGGATTGCTATTTATTTCACAATTGTGGTTGAAATGCATTGATCCAAATGAACAAGTAAATAAATCAATTCATACATGAAGCTCAGAAAAAGAGGCAGTAAAATGAAATGTATTTATGAGTTTGACCAAAATAGGGCCCTTAAGAATCGGCGTCTGGGATAAATCACTCTAGCTCTGCTACCTTTTGGTTTGTGGCCTCCAGGATTGCCTACCACCCCCTGAGAACCTTCTCTTCATCAGCGGACATAGGGCACAGTTCACTGACCCTATCCTATACCTGCCCCTATTTAGTTTGGAGTGCAGTAATTTGGTGACCCGCTTCCACTAGCTGCTCTTGGGTGTCCGCTAGGTGGGTCCTCAATTACTCAACAAGATCAGAACAGTTTGAAATGAATAACTCCTTTTCTTTCACTTGTTCTTCAAGGTGTCAGACCTCTTGTTCCACCTTCAGGAATGCTTGAGTACTCCTTGACTCTTTATAAAACTGGGAAATGTTGGAGCGTCATCCTCTCTCACATAGATTCTTGGCCATGTAGTTGTGGACTATCGAATGAAGATGTTGAGAATCCACCCCTCCAGCACAGAGAAAGTGTAGCCAGGTGTGGAGCGATCCCATCTTTTTTAGCAATTCTGTCTGAGGATGATTGAGAAAGCTCTTGATACACTTCCACCCTTTGAGCTGCATTATATAGCTCTCATCAGCCGCCTCTGAATCAGAATCATCTATCTCTTTAGAATCTACAGGTTGATTTTCGGGGAAAGCAGTGAGGAGTTTAGTAGCAGGATCTTCTTTGGGAACCTCCACCTCATTAGTGAGTTCTCTCTTAGTAGGATGGCGTTCCACCCCAGTGGCCTTCCCATACCTCATTGAGATCTTTGGATCGCTGAGTACTGGGGTAGGCTTTCCTAGAATGGTTGCTTCTGTAAAGGTCGATGCGGTCTCTGCCCATCCCGCTCCTGTATATGTCCCAGACTTGATGGTTTTTCATGCCTCCAACCTTGCAATCACTGCATCAGGAATAAGTAACTTGATTAGCTAAATTCTCCCACAAAAAGGGAAAAATAATGATAAAGGACTTACCAGAGCCAAGTGAAGTAGTTTCCAATGCATGTGTCAGGGAGGGGGGACCACCATAGGAGAGCCTTTGGCGCTTGTCAACTCGATTACCAATGTCGGCTCCTCTTGGACAATTGGGATGGTAGGGGGATCTCCTTCTAGCTCATTATTGCCTAATCCAGCTGAAATTGGTGCCCCACTATGCCAGGTCCTGAGGACTGGCCCCCGAGGTTTCTCCCTGGTCTCCATAGGCATACCCATGCTCCCGGTGGGGAAGGCATCTGGGGGACCCCCACCCATGTGTTCCTGAATAGAATAGGGTTTGGTTGACAGATCGAGACTATGAAAACATGCATACCTCAGGTATTCATGATGGCGATTAATGTGTAATCTATCCAAAATCTGAATGCACCCTATGTCTAGTAGATCGATCCTGGTGCGTATCAAACTCCTACATAACTCTTCAGTGGACATGGACTATTGAAGAATTCTCCAAGAAGACCATAGAGAAGAGAATATATCATCGGTGAACGACATTAGGGGGTACCTGAGTTTCTTTCCTAGGAGTTCCCTAGTCGGACCCTGAGGTCATTCATGAGACCACCCTTCCCCGCAGGGTAGAGGCATGTTCTCGATCTGCACTTCCCCTGCCGATGAAGTATCGACCCACACCTCTCTAGATCCCCAAACCGTTCTTTGCCTAACTCCCCCTACAACACATCGTCTACCTTCCTGCTCTCTGGGCTCTACACTAGTTCCCCTGATCTACCAAATGTGTTTCCAAATAATCACCTCGGGGTTTGTTCTCATCCAGAGTTTGGCATACTCTGTTGATAGTACGACACTGATATTGGTGGACGAATGAGTGATGATTTCACCCATGCTAGCCATCTTGAACATAAGCCACAGCTATAAGAAAATACAGGGATGTTGCACTTCTTTAACCTCTATATATACTTTCTTGGGCATCCGTTACATGCACCCAAACTTCTTGGAAAACCTGTTTGGCACATAGGGTTCGCAGAATATTTTTCCATCAATTTGGTCCTCCAGCACACCACCCCGGATGCTCTATAGGTACTCCCTCTACTTTAGTGGACCCTTCCCTTCATCTAACATTTGGGAAACTAGGGTTCGGAATGGGTTGAAGTCGAAGTGAGCATGACTGTCGATCTTGATCTTGATTATGTCATACCTGAGCGTCAATGGGCAGATCCCAGCGATGTTCAAGAGGGATGGTAACATACTGTTACCAGGGGCGAATGGTATTTAGGAAGTCATACCCACCAAAGTGGGCTGCGACCCAACCGTGGAGGATCTGGAATGGACCACGTGTCCTCTTGGGCATATATCCCCACAAAATGCGCCCTAGAATACTGTATAGCCTATCCAACACTGGTACCCCAAGGTTAACCTTGTTTTTTGCCACCATAATCCTAGCCATCACTAGCATCCCCGGGCGGACTCCCATCCTCGGGTCCCTCAAAAGTAACAACCATCCACTCAAGAACACAGCGAGGAACTTGACATATCACACATTTGGTTCTCGACCTTCATTGATGCCAAAGCCCCACGATGGATACTCTCCCGTCTCTAAAGTCTTCAAATATGATCCTTGTTTCCCCTCTGAGATTTGTTCGGGCATTGCTTCCCTCGTTCTGGCATCTTCATGACCGTGTCCTGGGTCAGGAGGAGACTGAACCACACTGAATAGGGTATGTCCTTTAGGATATATTTTATTCTGAGTTCTCCTTTAGCCTGCTCCAGCATGTGCCATGACAGTATTGGGGTGCGGGTATTATCCCCCCAGAAATTCGTCGTCGGGAGGGACTCATCGTACTGATACCCCTCCAAGGGGATTCCCCCAATAAATTGGACATACCACAGACTGATGCCCACCACCCCATGATGGAGGTGAAAAGTGTTGGTATCAAGTGACCAGCCACTAAACAGTTCTGCTACTAAGTCCTGTTGTCGGTAAAAGTAAAATTGAGACGTCCAAACAGCCTCAAAAATCCCAATGGCCCGCAGCTCCAGCCCAAATTCCGGGCTTGTCTGAAGTACCCAGTACGCCCATGCCCATTCATTGGTGAAATTTCCCCCAGATCTGAAATCCCACTCTTGCCAGCCCTTCGTCTCGTCAGTAATGCTTCTTTTGAAAGTACTTTCATAAATAGCGTGTAAGGACCCAACCTTAGACATTTAATTCAAGAGGACATTATACTCGTCTAGATTATGGAAATAGATACATGATTACAAAAAAATATCAGAGTTACAATGAGAAAATTAAAATGAACTGAAAGTTCATCTCCGCTTCCGTGCGCTACAACAACGATGACCGTCTTTGTCAACCTGTGAAAAACATTTCAGAAACTAGGGGTGAGCACAAAAGATGATCAGTAAGGGGTTTAAAAACCTTCGATGGATATTCTTTGAAAAATGGTGTATAAACATTTATAAATACCATTTTTTTTTAAATATCATTTGAAATTAATTACGGTATCAAAATACAAGTTCAATTTTTAGAAGATACTTACATTTAAAATTGCTCAAATATAATCTAGTGTTTTTTCTGAAAACATTAGGCAAGCTTCTAAAAACAAAATAACTAATTCTAATAATTCTCAACTAATTACAGGCCATGATGGGTCTACTCCCAATCCATTCATATCTATCACACTGGAGAGTTGGGTTTTCTGAAAACATTTTTATGCTTGCATTAAATATGTATACATTTGCACTGGGTTTTCATATATTAAAACTTGTAAACAACATTTGATACATACGTAATGAATATACATATTCGTACGTATATATATATATATACTTTCATAAGAATTCATCTTCTTGTTCTGAAGTATTCTATTTACACATCAACATATCTCTGCACTATTTTTCTTACGTATCATCCTTTTAAAATTTATTTATACATAATAACACATTAACTATACATCATGTATATATATATATAGTGCAAACAAAATGTATAAATAATATCCATATAAGGTTAGAGAAACCAATGCGTACGACATTTTCATTAATACAAATAATGGTTATTACCTATGACATTTATGAGTTAATTATAATACGATGAGTGTCGACGATGAACATAATAGCATGGCCATGTATCTATGCAAATGCAACGCCCATGATATTGAAAAAACATGTTGATATTTTATGTGCGTTTTATCAGAAACATGTCGATAGACTGTAATAAAATTGTAAAAATGATATCCACTATTTCATTCATATACACACACATATATATAAACACAAACACACACACACATATATATAACCATGTATAATATCATAATTGAATAATAAGAATAAAATCATAATAATAATTTTACTCTTAAAATTATGAAGAATAAAAGTAAACCAAAACCAAAAAATATAATAAATATTATGTTTGGTTTTTATATACATATATAAATATTTATACATATACCTGTATATACCAAAATAGGTTCTTCTTAATGAAATCAAATCATAAAACACACTTTGGAAATTTTTAAAAGAGGGATTGAAATTAAAACTGAATCTACAGAATTATATAATAAAGGTTTGTAAAACAAAGATAATTGAAAATAAACCCTTACATGAATTATATGAATAAAGAACATTATTTAAATAAAAATGTTCATCATTCATAAAACAGAATAGGTTTTGTATTTATATATAAGTGTATATACACATATATGTATATATGGGTTTTACAAAAACAAAACTAAATAAAACCTTACCTTAGTGGATTTAGACTGCATGTTAAGGCTTGGATGCACCAGGCAGGGGCGCCGAAAACACTACGGGTGGTGCAATGCTCAAGAAGGGTATGCAATACTTCTGACAACATGTGTGTAACATTTAAGAAGATGAAGGACTAAAATAAAAATGTGAACCTGAGGAAGTGATTTGACCCGAGTGTTCTAACCGCATGAAGAAGGGTTCTAAATTTATAACAAAACATGAAGGCTTCTTCTCAGGGAAGTTTAACCCAATTCACGGGTATCATAATGATACATTATTATATATATATATTTTTTGTTCCAAGTCATGCCATCCATTATTTTAATTTAATTAAAAAAAATAATGTCAAAAGGTGGTGTAAAATGACTCACGCCTCCCTCATGATTTTCAAAATACAATTATAATAATATATCATCTCACGCCCCCCAAAATGACATTCATTATTGGATCTAATAATATTAATATGTTATTTATTATAATAATAATATTATTAAGTATAACGATTAATATATAGTGAAACATATAATATATAATGATTATATATTGAAACATATAAAAAGTGGTTCAATTAAGCCACTTTTGACTTCTTAACCCCAATGTCACACCACACACACAAATCAAGCAATATATTATTATTAAATAAAAAAGTGGTTCAATAAATCCCCTCTCCCCAAAAGCATTCACGCCTCTTTTTTTTAATAATAATTTATTTATTCATTTTGTTAATACCTCAAAACATTTAAATTATATATATATATATATTCACCATTTTGGCATTTTTTAATATGAATATATATATATATTTTCTGTTTTATTAAAAAAATATTTCAAATTAAATATTTTTTTACATATATATATATTCACACTTTTATCATTATATATATATATACCATGTTAGCATTTATATATATATATATATATATATAAATATATATAATTAATTTTTATAATTTATTGAAATTACATTTTTTTTAAACATAAATTTATTATGCATTTTTTTAATATAACAATTATATGTATTTATAATTTATAAATTTTATAAAAAATGAATAATATATATCACCTTAGTGTCAAATTTTGAAATTATAAGTACATATATAAATATGTTATATATATAATTTAATGCAGTAACAAATCATTATATTTAAAAATAATAATTCAGTTAATAAATTCAAGTAATAACGTTTCTTAAAAAACAATAATAATATATTAATCATAAAATTTTATTAAAAAATAAATTTAATTACCCTAAAAAGTTTCTTTTTTGAGAACTAATAAAAATATCAAATTTTCATTTTGGAAAAGCATTGTTTTCTTAAATCTATTTATAACACTATTTACATAAATTATAATTTATTTAAAATTAAACATTTTACTGAAACTCGAGGCATTACATAGCGTGAGATTCCTCATGAACTGGATCACTCCCGGAAACTGTCCTGGTCTTCGGATTTTGGACATAGATGGTTGTGTTCTATGTTTCCCTATCAGGATGGTCATTGTTGGTAATTTAGAATTGTGAAAGTTTATCCTTGCACATCACCCACGACCGCAATGTGTCCGTCTTGAAATCAGGCATCAACACCTCTTCCAGAAGATAGAAGTTCCATAGCGGCAAGCTACTGCTTAGGACATAAACCTTTTGATCTTGTGTAAGCATGCCGAAAAGAATTTGGTTGTCAGATAAAACCCTCCTCATGTGAAGAATCTGAGGGTTCATGACCATTTAGGTTCTTCTTGATGCAGCGGAAACTTCCCTCTCAGCATTGATCTGTTGAGTGGCCATTTTTATAACTTTGAAGGGATCGGCACGAAAGATGGATGATTCGGCGTGCAAAAGTGGTGGCAGTGTGAAAGAAGGTCAATGCGCGTGGAAAAAATTCATATGGCGCTCAAAACCTAGAGTCAGTCACAGAATCTTACGCGCGGATCGGTATTTCTTTCGCACGTGAGAGCAACAAAGCCTGTTGTGTGAAAAAAGTCAAACTAGGGCCTAGGGGGGCCTCTCAGCCTATTTATAAAGCTCTGATGCGTCTTCTACATTCTCAGAACACTCTTGCGCGTGCCAAATGATTTTTTTCACGTCGCTGAAGATGTCTTTTCTATTTTTCAGCATACCCTTAGAATCCAACTTTTGGGTTCCCTTTCGGTCCAATTCTGAGGGGGGTAATTTGTTGACACTGAAATTTAGAGAAGGGTCGCATCGGGAAGATAAAAGAGCAATGAACGAATCTCGGATGAAAAAGAGGAGATTCTGGGGCCAGGGAGGTGGCCACATGCAAGATTGGGGAGTCGCGCAGAAGAGGACCTTCGGCACGCAAACCCTTACACGTCGACCTTCCCTTCTATGCCCAAAGCACCGTCCTCCGTGACCGGCCACACCTGACCCTGTTTACGCATTGAAGGTGATGTCGAATGGGAGTTTGTGTGCCTAGCCCCATTTCCGCACACCAGGTGACCTCAAGGGGGCATTTGCGCACCCGGCCCCCTCTGCGTGTACAAGACGACAACCGCCCGGAGATTGCGCGTCAGGCTCCTATGTGCCATTCCGAGGACTCGGCTATAAAACGAACCTCATTACTTGCCCTTCACGGATGAAAACCGAAGACGAAGCGATGCTCTATTGTGTGAAAACCCCATCTTTCGCAACCACATGAAAAACCCATGCCATTTAGGTATTGGTTGTTTCCAGATAGTTCCCCCATGGACAACTTCGGGAAGGCCATATGATCATCATGAATTTCGTTTCTTCCAAAATTTGTTTGCACGGAAGGTGTATAATCTTGTGTGCAAGTTCCCTCTATGTTAGACGCTCTTGCGCAAAACCCGTCCAACCTGTGCACAAACCATCCGTCTCGTGCACAACCCCTCGAGATTGTGCGCCACCAGTCTGACTTGCGCTCAAACCGTCTGTCTTGCATGCAACCCCTCCATATTGTGTTCCACCCATACCTCTTGCGCGCAACCTCTTCATCTTGCACGCAAACCTTTCATCTTGCGCACAAACCTCCTATCTTGCCTCGGTTGATTCTCTTACGTGTGCTCCATGTGCTGCCCTCACTTTAAGGCACCTTGTTCGAGCCTCTCTTATGTGCGACACACCTGCTTCAGGCACTCCTTTCCTATATAGCCCCTCAGGTTTGCACGGAGCAATTTCAAAATCCCTTGGTTGATGATTTTCGTTGTGTGGATTTGCCTCATGCTTCTTCGCATAGTCACACTAACAGCTATTACTTCTTCGCATAGGCACACTAACAGATATTGCTTCTTCACATAGCCATGCTAACATGGACCCTATGATGGATCTCTCCCCAACACCCCCTCTCCATGGAATTTCTGATGCCTTCCTTCCCTCAAGGGTGGGCGGGTATCAGTTATGTAAGTCCCAGGGTTGTGTAGCACACCCACCTCATCCGAGCCGTAGGCCGTTAAACTTCCAAGCGCCATCGTCCTCAGCACATGATGTTAAATTGTGACCTCGCCCCATGCCTCGCACGCAGGGTGCCCCACCTTGTACGTTCTCTATTCCCACTGTTCTCCATGGGAGTGAAATCATTCCTCACATGGAATGAAATACTCTTTATCAGAGCGGCGTTCGTCATCGGGGAAAAGGAAACCACCCTAGTGTAACCCCCCTATATTTTCTTGTAGGAGACAACACCCTTTCTCCTACTCTCTTCCTGGGTGACAAATCCCCCTAGCTTTCCTTGCCATGGCAGGGTACGTAGGAAGCCTCACTGAGGTTCAATCCCACCATCCATTAGTCCCGACCATCCTCACACCGGTTCACCAAACATCCCTTCTGAACTACATGGTATTTGATCCTTTCCAAGGTAAGGTGCATAGGAAGCCTCCCGGAGGTTCAGGCCCAACACCCGGTCGCTCCGACCCCCTTCATGTTGGTTCGCCCAAACACTTATTAACTACGTGGACTTTGATCCCTGCATAGTCAGGGTATGTAAGAAGCTTCCACGAGGTTCAAGAGCACTATCTATCTGGGCCCCAGGTCCTTCTTCACGTCAGTTCACCCTTGACCTGCATGACATTAAACCGTGGACCTCAATCAATGGTAATTCGTTGTTTCCCCAGTTAGCGGTAATCCATTGCACCCACCAGAACTGTGTGGAATTTTATCCTTGCCAAGGTAGGGAATGTAGGAATCCTCCCTGAGGTTCAAGCCTACCATCCATTGGTCCCGACCAACCTCACGCCGGTTCACCAAACATACCTTCAGAACTACATGGCATTTGATCCTTACAAAGGAAAGGTATGTAAGAAGCCTATCTGAGGTTCAATCCTGGAACCCATTGGTCCCGACCACTTCACATCGGTTCTCCCACTCCTTCTGAACTATATGGACTTTGATCCCTGACAAGGCAGGGTGCGTAGGAAGCCTCCATGAGGTTCAAGCCCACCATCTATCTGGGCCACAGGTCCTCCTTCACGTCGGTTCACCCCCATCCTACATGACGTTAAAATGTGGACCTTAATCAGTGGTAATTCATTGTTCCCCAGTCAACGGTAAGCTGTTGCACCAACCCAAACTATGTGGAAACTGATCTTTGCCAAGGCAAGGTACGTAGGATACCTCCCTGAGGTTCAAGCCCAATAACCATTGGACCCCAGGTCCTCCTCCATGTCAGTTTACCAACCCCCATCCCATAGGAACTACATGGGTTTGATCCTTGTCTCCTACATAAGGTATGTAGGAAGCCTCCCTGAGGTTCGACCCCGTCCTGTGGTAAGCCGTTGCGACCCCATCCAGCAGTAAGCCATTGTGACCCCATCTAGCAGTAAGCTGTTGCGATCCACCATCCGACAGTAAGCCGTTGAAATCCCCAATCGGTAGTAAGCCGTTGTCAGATGAACTATTAGGACATTGATTCCCTACCATGAGGATACGTAGGAGGTCTCTTCGAGACTCAAGACCAACATCACCATCTTCCTTGAGTCGACTCTATCTCATTCTCTACCTACTTCATTAAACCCTGCATCATCCATCCTGATTCTTACCAGGGCCGCCACATCCTGGTGGGATCATGTCACCTCATTCCACTTTCCCCTTAACAAAAATCAGGAAGCTAACCACATGTCAGCCCCAACATCAGTGTTCCCTCCATGGGTTGCACCCATCTGATCCACTCTAATCAGTGTTCTGATCAGTCTGATCAGTCTCTGCTAGACGTTAAACTCACAGAATACCCTGTGTTAAACATGGAAAACTGAGGAAAACCTTAGATATGTGCCTATGGAAAACAATTACCCATGTTCGATGTGGGATTCCTCAGGCTTCCACTCCCTTGAGAATCCCCATAATTAGGGGAAGAAACCCAGACACGCTAGTGTCCCAGCATCCAGACATACCAGTGATGTCCAATGTGACTACTCCCCTGACAGAAGGTTGCTTCTCTGACTGGACCCTTTGGAATGTCCCGAAAGAAGCAGTGTAATTAACTGGTGTCCGTGATGGTATGGAACAAGTAATAGTTTCACAAACTATGTCTTAAATCTGTAAGGGATACCCAGACTAGGTGAGGAGTTTCGAGGAGGAATCCATGGAGGGAAGAACTAACATCCCATCATCCTGTTTCAATCAAGGAGAAAACGTCCCTTAACAAGGAGTGAATTTCATCCTCCTTTGGATAGAAGGAATTTGGGACAACAAACAATGTCATCATCCTCCAACAATATGGATGCATGTGCCCTGGAGAAAGCATCAGAAACATCAATGACAAACACAAAATATCCAATGACCAAAAATCTCGGCAACACCCCTAGGAACTGGTTAGTTCTAGGCCCCATGTACCTCTTATCTTGGTGTAAAGTAACCATATTAATATCTATTCCCATGAATGAGCCACTATTAGGGAACATACCCATAACCTAGTGATCCGTAATCTTTTTCAATATAGATTTTTTAGTGTTGTCAATGTCCAACTGGCTAAGTGAAACCCGAATAAAACCGTTTTGGATCACTTGCATACTAGTACACATCCGCCCACTTAGATACCTGATTTTCTCCCCTTTTTCTCAAACAATTACCCCATTTTTCTAAAATCCATTTGTGCATAAAAACCCCATTTCTGGTCATACACACTCCAAACAGTAGCTACAAATGCTTTTCACAATTTACACAACTCAATAAACATTTAAATGTTTTCATAAAACAGATTCAAGGTATACCACCAAACTTTGCACATGAAATCGATTTAAAATACCTCTTTGAAAACAAATTTTACACCAATATTACCAAAAAATATAATTTTCCTCAAATTTGTTTTTAATAAAACCATTACATGAGTTATAAAATAGCCCTAATGGGTATAACATTGAATGGATATGTAAATCACCAAATTTTACAAATATTTGGTACTAAAAAATCAATTTCTTAACAAATACCACAGAAACCAATTTTTTTAGAAATAACAATGAAAAAGGATTATGCTAAAAATAGAAATCAAGCAAGGATAACTCATCTAGTAGTGCTTACACATGGAACCGCCTACCACAAGTGTCAAAAAACCAAATCCTTGTGTGAATGTTCACCCGCACCACAGCCACACCACAAGGGAGTTTAATCAAACCTAAAACCACAATATTATACCAAGAAACTGAGGTTAAACCCATAGATTAGAATCCCTACTTTCTAGAAATTAATTACTTTAGGAAAAGTGGAAGAAACCCTAAGTAAATGGGAGGAACATGAGTGGAAACTTAGTTAATTGAGAAACACTGAAGAAATCTCCTCAAATACACAAGTAACTGAATCTCCAAATAGATAAAAATGAAATTGAGGTTTGAATAATGCTGACGAGGTCATGTAGGAACTAAAATGGGGTAAATAGTAAAAAATGAAGGAGTTATGAAGGAAATAAATTACCTTTTCAAATCTAGATTATTTAAGAAATCTTGAGATGTTTTCACCTAATCTGTGATAAATATGATCTCCAAATAGGGGTAAACAAACATGGGGGTGATCCTAGATTCAGTGGGCTCAGGTGGGATGTAGAATCACCAAAAAATAGTAAAATATGAATATGATATTTAAGAATTAACAATATTAAAATAGGAAATGGGATTATGGGTTGGCCTGATGCCTAGATAAATCAACCAAATCCAAACTGATAATGAGTTCCTAAGGGGTCCTAATGAATATGGTGGTTTCAATAGGTCTTGGGAGGCCAAGTGGGAAGTAGAATGTGTGAAAAATGTTGAAATATGAAGATGTTATTAAAGAAACAAAATTTGTTTTTAAATTTGTAAATTGTCTCACGGTTTGGCCCAAATCTTGAAAACTCTCCCTTTCCTTAAAAATGCATGGGAAACCCATGCAACAAATAAGGAATAGAAATTAAATGAAAAATAAATTTAAAATAATTCATGTATGTGACAATTTTATCCACCATGAAATACTTTCTGCCCCAGAAAGTCAAATCAAAGTTTGATCAGAAAACTGGAATGGGTACTCTTCCTCAACCCATCACTTTCGCTCCCATGTATCATGTGTGTCATTCACATGCTACCAAAGAATATTAACCATTGGAATTGACTATCCCTCAATAAAATTCTCTTGGGAATCAACTATTCGCACTGGCCGCTCTAAAATAGACAAATCGGGCTCTATCTCCAGTTCTTCCCAATTCATCACACGAGACTGATCTGGGTTGTACTTTTTCAACTGGGAGATGTGGAAGAAATCATGAATGGGAGTCAACTAAGAAGTCAAGGCCAACCAGTACGTCACCCTAACAATATGCTTGGTGATCTCAAAAGAACTCAAAATAACATGTCATCATCTTCCCTTTCTTTCCCAATCGAAGATGGCCCAAAAGAGGGGTCACTTTCAAGAATACCCTATCACCCACAGAAAACTCTAGGTCTCAATGCCTCTGGTCAGCATAATATTTATGATGACTATGAGTTTTCAACAAGATATTCCTAATCAACATGACCTTCTTCGATGTCTCATGCACAAAGCTCGGCCCCAACAGTGAAGTCTCACCTACCTCATCCCAACATGGGGGTGGGGGCTAACAAGGATGACCATAGAGCGCCTCAAAAAGAGACATTCAAATTGAGGATTGGTAACTATTATTATAGGTAAATTCAACCAATCCCAATTGGTTATCCCATGAACCTCCAAAGTTAAAAACACATGCAAGGAGCATGTCCTCTAGGATCTTATTCTGTTGCTCTTTCTAACTATCCATTTGAGGATGGTAATCTGTAATCATCTTAATCTACGAACCCAAGGCCTTCTGAAGGCCTTCCCAAAACTGATAAGTGAAATGAGGGTCTCTATCTAAGATAACTACTGATGGCACACCATAAGCCTTACCACCTCAAGGAAATACAAACAACCCAACTCATCTAATTTAGTAGTATCTTTGATCAGAATGAAGTAGGATGATTTGGTGAGATGATCAATCACTATTAAAATTGAATTTATACTATGAGTTGTATGAGGTAAGACAACAATGAAGTCCATGGCGACATCATCCCACATCTAGGTAGGAATGCGTAATGGATGGAGAAAAACATAGGGCCTTTTTTCTCTGCTTTCACCTGATGACATGTATAGCATCTCAACATGAATTCATCTATGTTGTGTCTCATACCTAGCCACCACGACTATCTTCTCACATCATAATACATCTTGGTGGCACTCGGATGGACATACCCCTAAGACTGGTGGTTATCCTGCATCACCGCCTTCTACAGACATGATGGAACTAATGAAGGGCCCTTGGAGCACAAGATTCCCTTGGGAAACAATGACCAATCAGAAGAAATCTCCCCACCATGAATAAACAGCATCGGCCACTGGAAAATCTCATCTCTAAGATATTATATCTAAAAAAACTCCAAGAGAGAATGAGTCAATTGAATTCTCTCTAAGAACAAACTGCCACTATGCTCCTTGGTCTCCACATGCATCTGAGAAAAGATCCCCATTAGATTCCACTCATCACTGGACTTCTTCCAGGATTTCATTGGTAATTTTCTACTCAAAGAATCTACCACCATATTAACCTTTCCTAGGGTATAGAAAATTTTAAATACAAACCCCTGTAAGTACTCGATCCAGCGGTGTTGTCTTAGATTGATATCATACTACGAGAAGATGTACACCAAGCTTTTGTGATCATAGTATACCACAAACTTCTCCAAAGAGAGGTAGTGATGCCAAGTATTCAATTTATGCATCACAACTACTAACTTCAATTCATGGGTCATATATTTCTTTTCATATGTTTAGAATTGGAGAGAACAATATGCCACCACCTGATCACCCTACCTAATCACATACCCGAGTCCCATACCTGATGCATCTCAATACACTACATACCCCATTTCAACCTCTAGGAAAATCAGTATGGGGGTGGTAGTCAACCACAACTTCAACTCCTCGATGGATACCTAAAATTTTGGGGGCCATACGAGCTTCACCCCTTCTGGGTGAGCACTGTCATGGGTGAAACAAACCAAGGGAAATCCGGAACAAACCGCTTGTTGTAACCAGCCAGGCCGAGGAAACTCTTGATCTCAAACACGTTCTTTGGATTCTCCCATGACATAACTACACTGATCTTTTCGGGGTCCACTAAAACCCCCTATTCTGAGATCACATGCCTCAAAAACATCACCTCCCTAATCTAAAAACTTCACTGGGACATCTTTACATAAAGGCGGTGATCTTGAAAAGTTCCCAATACGATCCACAAATAATGCTCATGATACACCTCAACTACAAAGTAAACTATGATTTCATCTAATAATACAATGAAAGAAAAGTCAAGATACTTGTGGAACACCCTATTCATGAGTTTTATAAAGACTTTTGGAGTATTGTTCAATCTGAATGGCATGAACAAGAAATCAAAGTGGCCATACCTGCTTCAGAAGGCTATCTTCAGGATATCTGCCTCTTTCACCCCGAGTTATTGGTAACCTGAATGCAAGTATATTTTAGAAACCCAATTTTCCCCTTCAAATGATCAAAAAAGTCATCTATTCGAGTCAAAGGATATTTTTTCTTGATGGTTACAAATTTTAGCTTCCAGTAATCAGTACACAACCTGAGGGATCCATCATCCTTATTCGCAAATAGAATAGAAGAGGCCCAAGGAGAGATTCTCGAGAAAATGAATCCTTTGGATTCTAAATCGTCCAGTTGTTTCTTTAATTCCCTTAGCTCGGTGGGGGTCATACGATACAAGGGAAGATATATTGTTTGTGTTCCTGGTACCAAATATATTGAGAAATCCACATCCTGCTCAGGTGGTAAGCCTGAAAAATCTTCTAGAAATACCTCCAAGAAATCGTCCACTACATGAGTTAGTCCACCTTTAGGAGAACGAAAATTTTCCTCTATCACGAGTGACAATAACTAGAAGAGAAGATTCCCCAACTCTAGGAATGGAGGTCCTATGCAACCCGATCAAGGATCCCAATCCAAGAGGAAAACCTAACAAATCCCATATGGTGTCATGGAACTGACCTGTCACCTATAGAAATCGATGTGCGCTTGAATGTGTTGTTGTATTTGGTGGCCTAGAACCAACTACTTTGTACTTTATTCATTAATAAAATCCTTATCACATCTTTACTATTCTTATTTGTGACAATGCATGCGATAATTTCCTAAGGATAGTTGTTGCATTAAAGGGTCATAGCGGATACCTGCTATGATAAGAACCCAGAATTGTCATAACAATATTCTTTAATATATGTTCTATGGCCCAATGATGTTATTTGAGGCCCAAAAATAATATAGGTCATTAGGGGTGAGGACTCATAAAATTTTGAGGCACCTTCTCATGGTTTGCGCCCTTGGTAATATCCAGGAGGATATTTTGAGAACGAGACCCGCCAGTAGGAAATACACATTTCATAGTGTCATTGGATGTTCCTATCTGCGGACATGGGTATTGGTCATTAGACTTTAAGATTATTATTATTGGCTATTACAAATTGCGCACTTAGATTTTTTCATGAAAACTATGACGACACAATATTAGCAGCGAGGTAGGATATGTTAGGTGCGTCACGAGTAATACTGCACTAATAGATAATGCGAGAAAAGATTTTTCCCTTCTGTTCCATAACAAAAGTAGATATCTCGGGCCCTTTAATGGAATTGATATAGCCTAAATAAATCCATGTCCATGGTAATGTATGGGCGAGTTCAATTCCAAAAATTCCAAGAAAGAATAATCGAGCACATGGGTTGATGGCACTAGAATGAAACCCACTTGATTCGAGATATCGTGACAAAGGGATTATATTACACGGTAATCATTTGTAGGAGGTGACACGTCATTGCAGCGTTAACTTATTTCTCTATGGGTGCCTTGGCATGTTGCTAGATGCTAACCTTGGACTTTAGGCAACCTCTACCTAATTCCACTAAGAAAGAGGCCTAGAGGGTCACACACTAAGTGTGGCCATGTATCTCAGTTAAATATTAATTTAACAAGTTCAATGAATATTATTCCCGAATGTGGTTTAATAATTATTTAAGGATGCTTGATCACATTTATTTTGACACTATCTATTCGAGAGAATATATTGTGGGTGAAATAATGTATATTTATTAGAGAGTAATGTAGTTACATTTATTTAAGAAATAAATAGGCATTACTCAAGGTCTAATAAATGTGGTGGAGGAAATAAACAAAATAAAAACAAGTACACATTGTGTATTAATGATTACACACCGTGTAGTTTTTAGTCAGGATTTTGAAGAAATAATATTCTTTTATTAAATGATACTTATTATAATTAGTTTCGGTGCATGTCAAGGAATTAATGATTCAGTATGGGGTTTTTCAACAAGAGTTAATGAAATAAATATAGCGCGTAACACGTTTATTTATTGTCATAAATTTATAACCTCCAACCCGATTATAAATATCCTCACAACTACAACACTTTTCCCCAATCATTGTGTACAACAATTCTAGAGAGTTCTCTCAAGGCCGAAAGAACACCTTCCTCCAAAAATACTCTCAAGACCGAGAGAGATCCACCACTATTGGATCAAGGCGATCTAAGGCAAACATCACAAGCAAAGGTTCTTCCACTCTAGCACCCGAATATCCCTTTGTTGAAGTCCAGAGATACGTGGAGCACATGTGGATCACCTCTAGAGGAATCCTACACTTGGATTCTACGACACAATGACGGATCACACCGGATTGTGACCGGAGACATCAACGAAGAAAGAATTCCTTCAAGGTAATCCTTGTTTATTAATTAAATTAATTATTACCAACATATGATGATATTATCTCTATGGTTCCGGGACTCCCTATTTTGTTTTTCATTCTTCATTCTTTTCTGAAGATCTGGAATTTTACATCGTGACAGATCTCAGATTGATCATTGTTAACACTAAAGTTAAAGTTGGGAGACCCACCAACATGCTTCTGTTGCACCTGAAACCTACAAGTGGTATCAGAGTGGTCATATAGTTGATTATAATTATTTAGTTTTCCATTGGTTATTTACACATTTAATAATTTAGTTGTTTCAATTCAATTTAATCGTTCAATAAAATTTGAATCTCGAGATCTGTTCCTCCCCTCTATTTTCTCGTTCACCTTACAAAAACTAATTTTTCTTTTAATTTTAATTAAAATAAAATAGAGGATCTCATCCGGAGGTGCCAAACGCTCATGGCCGTACAACACTAGAATACACGACCTGTATTTAGAAGTACACGCCGTGTAGTCTAGGTTCAATTAATTGACTGATCTGCCAAATCAGGTCATGTATTGGATCTTATCTAAGTCATTTATGACACCATGTGTTGACCAGGAAGAGGTGGAACATGGTTTCTGGATTACACACTGTGTGGTCCACTAAACACAGCGTGTAGTCCCTTTGGGTTAGGGTTGGACTGTGTACCTCATACATAGCTTGCCCGGCTGGAAACCATGTAACGCAGATACTACAGGGTGTGTGTTCAACAGAACACTCCATGTACTCCAAAAAATTTCCAAAGTACATCTACATGCCATGTCCCCAGGCGTGTACTTTGGATAGACGATGAACAAAACTACACGCCGTGTAGTCATAATTACACATCGTGTACTCATCCAAATTACACTAATTTATTAAAATTTATTATTATATTTTACAAACCCTTGAGACATGTACCATAGTGCATGCGTAAATCTGAGGCACAATATGTGATAGGTGTTTTATATATATGTGTTTAATTTAACATCTACACGATGAACACGAATTCACCAGGTTTCCTACAAGGTACAAGTTACGTATAAGGACAATTTTAAATGAATTTATTTGTTTAAAATTATAATGGATGAGTATCTCAAGGAAATTCAGAAAAAGGTTTAAGATAAAAGGATTAATTAATTAAAGATAATTAATTTATTCGAGCGTGATTTATCATAAACAAGAATGATTAAAGAATCTAATGTTAGTTTTATTAATGCCTAATATTGTTGCATGTATGTATTATCATGAGCTAGAATAATACCTTTGTATGTGAATTGTTTCTTTTAATTTATTTACTTAAGTTAAATTTGTTGGCCTGCGAGCCATATCCTCATTAATATGTAGGGCCTGTGTGCCCAAGGATTCTTTTATGTAAAAAACCCTTTCTACCCATCAACTGCATGTGAGATAAATTCATATGTAATGGGTGGATCTCCCATGCTAGTGGAGGCAGCTCAAGTTAGGAGCCAAGGCGAAACAAATCCAAGGAGATACAAAGGTGGACAGGTGGAAAGCTATAAACACGAACACAAAAGGTTCAAGGTGTTTCTCCCATAGGTCTTGGGTTAGTTTATCAACCACTAGATAAACTAACCAATAGAACAAGATCACGATCATACCATTTATTTTATTTCTGCCAGTTTCATGGTTTATTTATTGTGGGTGTGTTGTCATGATCACCCAATTAATGAACTAAACAATCATGCCAGATAGAACTAAAATAAGATCGTCTTATGCGCAAATATTATCTTAGACATGGTTAATCACTTAAGTATATCCCACTTAATATTAACAAGCATGCGATCAAAGATAATAATTTGACAATTTACGTATAAGGATAAAACCCCTCAAATATATATTAAGTCGGTATAGCCTTCCATAATATTGGTTAGAATCGAACCATAGTTCAAAGTGTTGGACCAACCCTAGTTGGGGTTCTTTCAATTATCGGGGAATTCTAATTCAAGGTTTTGGGTTGACTTGACTTGGTTCGTGTCAAGGGTTGACTACCATAGTAGGGCTTGGTGTGACCAAGAGGCAAAGGTTGAGGAAATCCAAAATAAAATTATTTCAGGATTGGGGAGTCCACTCAGCGGATCAAGGAGTTGTGAGTTAATGTTGTTGGCATTTGGAATGCCTACCTAAAACCCTTAAAGTTGCTTGGCCAACCCTAGTTGGGGTAATGTGAAGGGAAATATGGATCCTTTACACTAGAATATTCAGGCAATAGAATATTCTGAAGTCAATGGTGAGGGCTATTGGATTTCGATAAAATAGCGGGAGACTAATAAGTATTAATTTATTTATTTGTCTCAATTTTTATAATAAAGTAATAAACCTTTTATCATCATAAATTATATAAACGACAAGAAAAATGACTTCATACATATCATTGTGAACTATACTCAAGAAGGAAAACCTTCTCACTGGAACCAATTTCCAAGAATGACAGAGGCATTTACGCGTCATCCTTCGCCACGAAAGGAAATTGTATGTGCTGGAAGAGCCTGTTCTAGTTGCACCTGGGAAAAAGGCCATTGATGAGGAACTATCTCTCTATATGAAACATATGGAAGATTCCACATATGTCCAATGTTTCATGCTATTGGTTATGTCTAATGAGATCTTTAAGCAACATGAAAACATGGATGTGTATAGCATGATGTCTCACCTTAAGGATCTCTACCAAGAGAAGGCGAGACAGGAGAGATATGAGATTTCCAAAGATTTGTTTAAAACTAATCTTGGAGAGTCTGTGTCACCTGGGCCTCATTTATTCAAGCTTATTGGCTACATGGAATGCATGGACATCTTAGGGATTAAGTTCCCAGATAATTTGTGTACAGATCTCATCCTCTTATCACTGCCCAAGACCTTATCTAGCTCTATTGTCAACTAAAACTTGAGCAACAATGAGAAGTTTCTATCAGAACTTTTGACCTTAATTATCCAGGTAGATAAGGAAATGGGGTGTCACAAACCCGTAGTCCTTATGGTGAATAAGAAAAGGAAGGACAAGGAAAAGGGGCCAAGGACTTATAAATGGTCTAAAGCCCCCGAGAATTATCCCTACAAGAAGGGGAAGATCTAGAGGCAGGGAAAGGAATGGGAGGTGGTATGTTTTACATGTGGAATGAAAGGCCACTAGAAGAGCACTTCCACCCAAAAGTGAGGGGATTATAAAGGTGTGTTCGTTATAACGTGTAATCTTTCCATTTCTACACATTGGGTATTAGATACAGCTTGTGGTGCTCACATATGTATTCAAATGCAGGAACCAAGTAGATTTAGAAAGATTGCCAAAGGAGAGGTGGATCATCGAGCTGCCAATGGTGCAAGGCTGGTTATGTTGGCTATTGGAAATTACCACCTCTCATTACCAACTAGGATAATTTTGGTTTTACATAACTGTTGTTATGTGACTAGTGTTACCAAGAATATAATTTTTGTATCTTGATTGGATATGGATGGATTTATTTTCACATTTGGAAATAATGGTTTTCACTTTTATAATAACAATGTATGTTATGGTATGGCACATTTAAATAATGGTTTATATGTTTTAAATTATGAAAACCAAGTGTTGGCAATCAATAATGAAACAAACTCACATGACTCGTACATCACCCAGTTGGGGAATCACCAACTCAGTCATGTAAATGAGAATCATTTGACAAATCTCTTCCTAGATGGCTATTTAGACTCTACTGAGCTAAAACCACTTGATAGATGTCATGCTTGTTTGCAAGGTTAAATGACCAAGCCGCCTTTCGGGGGACAAGGTGAAAGGGCCACAGAGCTTCTAGGATTGGTGCACATGGATGTGTGTGGACCATTTCCAGTAGGATCTAGAGGTGGATATTCTTACTTCATTACTTTTATTGATGATTTGAGTAGATATGGCTATGTCTAATTAATGAGGTATAAGTCAGAAGCCTTAGGGAAATTTAAGGAATTCAAGAATGAAGTAGAGAATCAGCTTAGTAAGAAGAAAAAGAAACTTCGATCAGATTGAGGTGGAGAATATCGAGTTCATCGATATTCTATGGGAGTCTGAGATTCTATCTCATCTCACTCCCCTTATACACCACAGTGGAATGGTGTTAGTGATAGGAGGAACCACACCTTTTTGGATATGGTGAGGTCGATGATGATCCATGCAGATCTTCTATTATCCTTTTGGGGATATGCATTACAAACTGTAGCATGCACATTAAACTGAGTACAAACTAAGGTGGAAAATGAATTCCCTCCAAGTTACGGAATGTAAAGAAACCCATTTTGTCGCATACACGTGTATGAGGATGTAAGGAATTTTTTAAGGCCTTCTCAGGAAACAAACTAGAACCCCGGGGCATGAGGTGTATCTTTATAGGATATACCAAGGAAATGAAAGGATATTACATATATAACCCTCAAGAGAAGAAAGTGATTGTTTCCAGACAATACGTCTTTCTTGAGAGGGAGCACATCCTCAAAAAGGAGAGTGGGAGAAAGATTGACTTCGACGAAGTTGATTCTCAAGATACATAGGAGTTGGTACATGAACAAGTTCCACATGTCCTCATGGAAGAGGTTCCAGAAACAAAAGTACTGCGTAGGAGATCAAGAGTTGTAATGGAACCAGAGAGATTTGGTTTCCTTGTCACCAAGGATGGTGAATAAATATTGTTGGACAATGATGAACCTATCCCCTACAAGGATGCAATATAAATTTTAGAAGCTGCAAGATGGCTAGAAGCTATGAATTATGAGATAGATTCCATGTATCAGAACTAAGTTTGGGTTTTGGTTGATGAGCTAGTTGATGTAAAGCATGTTGGATTAAAATGGGTATTCAAGGGAAAACTGGACATGGAAGGTCAATTTAGAACCTATAAAGCAAGAATAGTAGCTAAAGGATTCAGAAAACATTAAGGAATTAACTATAATGAAGCATTCTCGCTAGGTTCCATGTTTAAATCCATAAAAATTATACTTTCCATAGCAGCTTACCATGACTACGAGATTTGGAAAATGGATGTCAAAACATCATTCCTTAACGAGAACCTTCAGAAAGATGTCTATATGACACAACCAGAAGGGTTTGTGAAACCAGGTTAAGACAAATGGGTTTGTAAGTTGCAGAAATCCATTAGCATCCAGGTCTTGGAACATTCGATTTCATGAAGCCATAAAAGAATTTGGTTTTATTAAGAACTAATGTGAGTCATATGTTTATAAGCGGTTTAATGGGAATGCAATCATTGTACCAGTAGTATATGTTGACGACATATTGCTTATTGGAAACGATGTACCAGTCTTACAGTCAGTTAAGGACTAGTTGATCAAGTGTTTCTCCATGAAGGACTTGGGTGAAGCAGCCTACATTCTAGGGATCAAGAACATTCGTGATAGAACCAAGAGGCTTCTTGGACTAAGTCAGGGTATATACATTGACCAGATACTAAGGAGATTTAGTATGGAACAATCCAAGAGGGGATTGGTTCTAGTGTCACTTGGCTTACATCTTTCTAATAAAATGTTTCCCCAGACATAATAGGAGAAAGATAGAATGAGTAAGATCCCATATGCTTTGGCTATAGGATCCATCATGTATACCATGTTATGTACCAGGCTTGATGTTGCCTATGCACTGAGCATGGTAGGCAGATATCAAGCAGATCCAGGAGAAAAACATTGGCCTGTTGTTAAGACTATCTTTAAGTATCTGATAAGAACTAAGGATATGTTCCTAGTGTAGGAAGGAGACGAGGAGATTGTCATCAAAGGGTATGCTAATGATGGTTTTCAGACAAATCAGAATGATCTAAAGTCAAAATCTGGATATGTTTTCTGTCTCAATGGAGGAGTTATGAGCTATAAGAGTTCAAAGCAGCCCATTGTCGCCAATTCTTCTATGGATTCCGAATATATAGTGGCTTATGATGCATCCAAGGAAGCCGAATAGATTATTAACTTTTTCCAAAAGCTTGATGTGGTGCCTAGCAGTAAAGATCCTATCACGTTGTATTATGATAATGCTGCAGCGGTGGCTCTTGTGATAGAACCAATGTCACATCAATTGATAAAGAACATACTCCGAAAGTATCACCTCTTGAGGGATTTACATCAAAGGGGTGAATTTGTAGTGAGAAGAGTGTCCATATAAGAGAACGTGGTGGACCCCAGGACTAAAGGCCTATCTCAACATAAGCATGAATATCATGTGAGAGCTAGCGGGTTAAAGGTTGTAAGAAGTTGGCTATAGTCCAAGTGGGAGTCTATTAGAGTTGGTGGCCTAGAACCAAATAATTTGTACCTTATTCATTAATAAAAGACTTATCACATCTTGATTGTTCTTCTACGTGCTAATGTATGTTATAATGTCCTAAGGATAGTTGTTGCATTAAAGGGTCATAGCGGATTCCTACTATGATGAGAACCCGGAATTTCCATAACACTGTTCTTGAATATATGTTCTATGGTCGGATGATGTTAGTTTAGGGACACAAATAATACAGGCCATTAGGGGTGTGGACTCATAAAACTTTGAGGCACCTTCTCATGTCGTGAACCCTTGGTAATATCCAAGAGGATATTATGAGAACGAGACCCACCAGTAAGAAATCCACATTTCATAGTGTCATTGAATTTTCCTATCTAAGGACGTGTTTATTGGTCCTTGGACATTAATATTATTATTAATGGGTATTAAAACTCGTGCACTTAGATGTATTGACAAAAACTGTGACGATACACTGTTTGCAGCGAGGTAGGATATGTTCGGTGCATCACGAGTAATACTGCTTTAATAGATAATGCGAGAAAGGATTTGTCCCTTCTATTCCATAATGGAAGTAGATATCTCAGGCCCATTGATAGAATTGATATAGCCTAAATAAATCGATGTCCATGGTTAGGTATGGGCAAGTTCAATTCCAGAAAGTCAAAGAAATAATAATCGAGAACATGGGTTGATGGCACTAGCATGCAACCCGCTTGATTCGAGATATCACGACAAAGGGATTATATTACACGGTAAGCATTCATATGAGTTGACACAACATTGTGGCATTATGAAAGAGCGCTGTCGTGGGCGCCCTCAAATGATTAGTATGATTTTGGGGTACTTAGGTGCAGCAGAGTGGCTGACCAAGGTCGTCTCTCAAAGGAGGAAGTGAATTAAAATAATTTTTAGAGGTATTCTAGAAGTAAAATAAAAGAGAATAAAAACACTACTTGAAAGGATGGGGATGTTTGTTTATATTTTATGAATCTAGAAGAAGTTTTCTAGAATAAGATTGTATTTTTTTTTTGTTTTTAGTTTTGAAATGAAGTTTGATTAAAATGACACAACAAAAAGATGTTTGTTTAGACAATATTTAAAAGACGTAATCGATCTAACTGTACCTCTTCAATCATTTATTAATCATTATCATTTAAATTAATATTCACTTAATTATGATCCCTTAATTTGTTAAATCCCAAACCCTACGAGAATTAACTTTACCACGAAGATTGAAGTGAATTTAACCTTAGGCTAACTTCGGAACATGCAATCGCAACACCCTACTTTGATTGATGTTCTAAAATTAGCTTATGCTCAGTGGTAAATTAAGGCACATAACCACTCTGTAAATGAGGATTAATTGAGTTTAGGGATTATATTTGAACTCTACAAATTGATCCCGTGTGGTTTTGAATTACCGGTTAAGGTTGCGCTCTCACAGTTCACACAATTCCCGACCTCGCGTGTTTTGTGTTAAATATTAAATTGCTTGATTAGTTTCATTTAAATTGAAAACTCAATTAATAGATCATAATATGTGAATTACAGTAGCTCATTGATTCAAAATAAATGAATGAAGAAGGATAGAGGTCGATCGATTACTAAAAAGAACTACTCTTCCATGGGTGGTGTAGTCATCGTGGAGACGTTTTGCATAAGAAACGGATTGAAAGGGTAGAACCCAATCTTGTCTCCACTCTTGATTCCAACCCAATCAAGAAGATTAATAGAAGAAGAAAGGGGATGAACACAGAAGATTATTTGAAGAAAAATTCAAGAAACAAACATGAAAGAAAAGAAATACAAAGAAGAGGTGAGAGAGGAGAGCCTTTTTGGAAGAGAGGTTTGCACAAAGGCTTACTTCTTCCAAGAGTTGTGAGGGGCTCCCAAGAGACACCATTTCGGCCAAACCTTTCCAAAGCCTCGACCAGCCCTCTCAAATAGTTAAAACCCCCTTTAAATAGAGTTTGTGAGGGCTAGGGATACATAACTTTTTAAGTGTGAAATGAAAAACTCGGTCAAATATTTTATTCCAACTTGCACCACCCATTTGACCTCCAACACGCGTGAATTGACCGGCCTTCCAGAAGGCTGATTTGTGCCAAATCATTTCCCCGAGATTTTCTCAAAATGTGGGCTCAATCCAAGCCCGTATGTAGAAGATATGGCCCAAATACAGAACCCATGTCCATTCTGCCGAGTCCAGCCCACCATTGGATTAATGGCTCATTTAATCCATCCAAATGCCCTCTTTAGCTCTAGTGTTCTGAATTAACGTTATATAAAATGAAGTTAGGAACACTTTTACAAAATTTCAAATTCAAATAATAAATATAAAAATATTTATCTTCGAAATACTACAGTGCACTATTAAGGGTAAAACTGGAATTTTCACCAAATTTTCAAATGAATGATCAAATCCCAAATATGTTATAAATAAACATATTTAACACAATGTGAGGAAATTATTTCATTTATTATAAATAAAATATTCAATAAAATAGTGTTTTATCACGTTAACTTCATTCTCTATGGGTGCCTTGGCATGTTGCTAGACGCTAACCTTGGACTTTATGTAGGCTCCGCCTAATGCCACTGAGAAAGAGGCCTAGAGGGTGACACACTAAGTGTGTCCATGTATCTCAGTTAAATATTAATTTGACAAGTTAAATAAAGATTATTCTCGACTGTGGTATAATAATTATTTAAGGATGCCTGATCACATTTATTTCGACACTAGTTATTCTAGAGAATATATTGTGGGTGGAATAATGTATATTTATTAGAGATTAATGCAGTTACATTTATTTAAGAAATAAATAGCCATTACTCAAGGTCTAATAAATTTGGTGGAGGAAATAATGGAAATAAAAAGAAGTACACGATGTTTAATAATGATTACACACCATATAGTTTTTAGTCAGGATTTTGAAGAAATAATATTGTTTTATTAAATTATATTTATTATAATAAGTGTGGGCGAATGTCAAGGAATTAATGATTTGACATGGGGGTTTTTAATAAGAGTTAATGAAATAAATAAAGTACGTAACGCGTTAATTTATTCTCATAACTCTAAAACCTCAAAACTGATTATAAATATCCTCGCAACCCCAACACTTTTCCCCAATCATTGTGCACAAAAATTATGGATAGTTATATCAAGGCTGAAAGAACTCCTTCCTCCAAGAAGGCTCTCAAGACTGAGGGAGATCCACTGCCACTGGATTAAGGCAATCGATGGCGGACATCACAAGCGAAAGTTCTTTTGCGCTAACACTCGGATATCCCTTCGGCGACATCTAGTGATATGTGGAGCATGTGTGGATCACCGCTAGAGGAATCCTACACTTGGATTTTATGAAGCAACTACGGATCACACCTGATCGTGACTGGAGACATAAATGAAGAAATAATTCTATCAAGGTAATTCTTGTAAATTAATTAAATTAATTATAACAAACATATGATGATCCTATCTCTATGGTTCCAGGACTCCCCATTTTGTTTTTAATTCTTTATTCTATTCTAAAGATCTATAATTTTACATCGTGACAGATCTCAGATTGATCGTTGTTAACACTGAAATTAAAGTTGGGCGACCCACCAATGCACTTCCCCTATGCCCGGAACCTACATGTGTATCATCCAATCCTTGCTAAGTATCATGTCAAATCGATCTATATCTAAGACAAAGATTTCCCATTCTATATCAACCCCTGACAAAGAAAGTGCACACGATGGGAACCTGAGACCCTACTCCTTCTTATTCCCTTGTAGTGTCCCCAAATCCATTGTAGAAGACAAAAGATCAGTTGTAAAATTTAGCGTGTTCACAAAACGGGTTGATAAGAATAAAACAGAGTCACTAGTTTCAAAAAGAGTAGTAGTTATAGAAGATGAAATCAAAATTGTTCATCAAAATGTTGATGGCCCCGCCACTGATCATGTTGGTTCCTGATCCACCACATGAATATGTCTAGTTTTTACCTGATAACAACTGCTAGTCTGTGGCTATGGCCTAAACTGGCTCTTCCCAGAAGATGATCTGTCCCTACCCCAACAGACACCAAACCGAGATCCCCCTATCCTTGATGGCTCTGACTGAGCTGTTGCTACCTTGGAATCTACAATTCTTGACCCACATTGGAGTGGAAGTCCCATCTTGTAAAAGCCTTGAAAGTGTCTCATACCACCCCATTGATAACAATGCTTCAGAGGAAAAGTGCATGATGATCGGATGTTCCCTGGCCTCCCACACCGGTTTCACATGACGAACCTCACATCAAAATCCACTGAAGAAAACTGCCTAGAAGGTTTGCCTGAGCTATCACCCCCGTCTTTCCATGATCCTCCCACTTACTTTTCATGTCAGAAGATCTACCACTGCTCAAACCTGATATCATCCTAGAAAATACTAGCCTACCCTTGTGGTCTATCTCCACCTTACATGCCCATTCAACCACCTCTACATAGGATTTCAGCATGAACAGGAAGACCAGGGAATATATCTCTCGCCGCAGACCCTCTCAAACTTTTGGGCCTTCATCTGCTCATTGGAGACCATTTTCAGAGAATACCATACCAACACAGCAAAATGGTTGGCATACTCCATCCCAAAAATATCCTCCTAAACAAGATCCATAAACTCTCGAGATCGAGAATATTCCAAAACATCAGGGAAGTACTGGTTGTTTAAGATAATCTTGAAGTCCTTCCAACTCATCTACTCGTGCTTCCTAGCTTGAAGCAGTGATTCCCACCACCTTCAGTTGAGAAATTCTAATAGGAAACAACCATATTTCAACCTGACCTCCTTAGGTGTGACTAGGAACTCAAACATCAACTCTATCTTTTCGATCCACTCCTCCGCTACATGGGGTTATGTGCTACCTCGGAAAGTAGGAGGCTTGTTTTTCATAAAATCATGGGATTTTTCTTCCTAGGACCGGTCTCATCTTCCCTAACCAGATCTGGAATAGAATCTGGTCTTTTTCCTAGAGCATAGACATCCCAAACCACAACATCTACTAGCCTAAGATCAAGTGGTGAGGGAGAACTCTCTTCGGCTTCCTCCTGTGGGTGCATGTGAGCTTTTCAGGGAGGCATGTTAGTAAAAAAGACAACAGTCACAAGAACCAAAATCAGTACAAAAATTATGAAACGTTCATAAATAAAATCAAATATAAATAATCCAAACACATTACAACAATAAAATAAACAACTACTCCCCCCCACCCGAAGTCCACGTGCAGTCTGCAGACCACACATCTAACCTGGATGTGAAGCCAAACAAAAAATTCCAATGTCCCATGGTGAATCGAGGTCTATCATGAGTGGTGGGGGCCAAGAACCATAATCATTACCAAAACTCAAAACCCTAACATTCATATCTCTTATCTATCCTGACTCATCCCAAAAATAATAATTTAACCCAAAAACATTAACCTCCTCTGATAAACTTTTGTCACGATCTGAATATGGTTTCCATTAAAACTAGAAACTAAACCAGACCATGTCAAGGCCTAAAGGGAATTCCCTATCTCCACTACCCAGAACAAGTTCCCAGGAATCATTTATTATGGTTTGGGATCTATTTACCCAAGTTTAGAATCATTTAACAACAAAAAACAATCAATAAACTATATCTGCAAAATTTATGAAAAATATTCCTTAAATAAAATCCAGAACTGAACAGATAGGTTTAAAAACGATACAATAGGTCTAAAGATATATTAATTTATCAGAAAAATATCCCAATTGACTCCACATGACATGGTGTTATTACCCACAAGCCATCTCCACAACACCTCACTAAGGGATGAAACTAGCAACTTGAACTGCCATCACCCAAGGCCTTGCCTTTCCATGCATCAAACACGATCAAGTCTACTTACACCCAAGGGATTTAAGTAGTGTTTAAGCCTAATCCCAATAAGATACCATCCAAATTATTCTATATATTAAGCAATACAAGATGAAAATAATGCAAGTTTTTGACAAACAAGAAATGGTGGCAATAAATTCAAAAGAAGGAAACTTTTAAAGGTAAACAATTTTCAAATAAAAATTTCAAAGAGTAAAAAATTTTAATTAAAACATGTAATCAAATAACCTTTTTCATCCAAACACACCCTAATAAAATGATAAATACAAAATATCCAATGGTCACTAATCTTTGGAAGACCCCTTGGCACTAGTTCATTTTGGGTCCCATATACCCCATATCTCAGTGTAAATTAACCATAGTAATATCCATTCCCATGAACGAGCCACTAGTAGAGAACATAACCATAACATAGTGGTCCCAAATAATCATAAATATTTTTTTAGTGTTGTCAATGTCCAAATTTTTAATTCAAATAGGGATAAAACCGCTTCGGGTCATTAGCGTACTAGTATATGTTTTCCCACCTAGATACCCGGGTCCCCCCCATGATCAAAAAATTTCTACATGTTTCCAAAATATATTTGAAAATAGAAACCTCATTTATATTTATACACACTAAAAATAGTATCTACACATTCTTTTCACCATTTACACAACTCAATAAACAATGAAATGTTTTCATAAAACAACTTCAAGGTATACCCCCAAACTTTGCACATGAAATCTATTTAAAATACCTATTTTAAAACAAATTTCACAACAATATTACCCTAAAATAGAATTTTAAGCACTAAAAAATTCTAATAAAACCATTTCATGATTTAAAAAATATCCCCAATTGGTATAACATTGAATGGACATGTAAAACACCCATTTTCACACAAAATTGGCACTTTAAAATCAATTGCTTGACAAATTCTACCAAAACCAATTTTTTTAACAAGAAAATTGAAAACATATTATGTTAAAAATATTAATCAAGTAATCATAACGCATCTATTAGTGCTTAATCATGGAACCACCTACCACAAGCATCAAAACACCAAATCCTTGTGCGAAAGATCACCCACACCACTGCTGCACCACAAGGGAGTTCAATAAAACCTAAAACCACAATATTATTCCATGAAACCAAATATCAAACCCTATATTCAAAGTCCCACTTCTTGTACATTAGTAACTTCAAGAAAAGTGGGAGAAACCCTAAGAAAATAGGAGGAACATGAGAGGAAACTCACTTAATTGAGAAAATTTGAATAAATCTCCCCAAATACAAAATTAGATGAATCTACAAACAGCCAAAAATGAAATTGAGATTTGAATAAGGCTGAGAAACTTATTTAGGAACTGAAATGGTGGAAAATAGTGAAAAATTAAGGAGTTATGAAGGAAAAAAATTTACCTTTTCAAATCTGGACGATTTGAGAAATCTTGAGACATGTTTCCCCAATCCATGATTAATATGAGCTCCAATGATGGATAAATCAACATGGGGGTGCTCCTAGGTTGTGTGGGCTTGGGTGAGAGGTGGAATCATAAAAAATCAGTAGAAAATGAATAATATGTTAATAAATTAAATAATTGAAATAGAAAATGGGCATACGGGCTGGCTCAATGCCTACATAAATAACCCAAATCCAAAATGATAATGACTTCCTAAGGGGTACAAATGGATATGGTGGTTTCAATAGGTCAGGGTAGACCATGTGGAAATTTTAATGGGTGAAACATGTGAAAAAATGAAGAAGTTATTAAAGAAACAAAATTTGTTTTTAAATCTAGAAATGGGCTCACAGTTTGGCCCAAATCTTGAAAACTCGCCCTTTCCTACAAAAATGCATGGGTAACCCCCAAAATGAAGAAATAATGGAAATTAAATGAAAATATATTTTTAAAATAAGTTAGGTATGTGACAATGTATGAAACTCTCACATCATCTCCTTGCATGTATCATCTAAAACCCATATGTGACCATGGATATGCATAATCTCATCCTATCCAACCATCCAACCAGGAGCTGGATCCTCACCTGCCACACAGTCCCTTAAAATTATTCCTTCTAAATATGGTAGTTTCCTCATCCACACTCTATCCAGGAGGGTATAATTCATGGCTAGCTAAGAAATAAAATCTTAGCCATGACTATCTTGTACCTATAAGTGAATCTATGAAATTAAATCCATATATATTGAATCCCTACTGGCCTCTTAAAAATCATGTATCCTAGTATTCTTTCTTAGTGCATTGGCAACAAAATTTCATTTACCAGGAATATAAGAAATCATGAAATAAAAATATTGTTGTTAGTCAACCCACACTCACTGCCTCAAATTCAAATCATACTGTGAAAATATATACATGAGTATTTTATGGTCTATGTACACAAAAAAAAAGCTCTCTATGTAAGTAATTCCTCTAACAATACAAAGAATCAACAACTTCAGCTAACTCAATATTTTGTATTGGGAAATTCCTCTTGATTTTCCTCAACTATCGAGACCCATAAAACATAACTATTTTCCCATACATTTTCACTTCTTCTAACCTGATACTTAATACATCACAATACATAGTGTAGATCCTTCCCAGATCTGGAAGAATTAGTACTGGTGCAGAAGTCAATCTCCCTTTTATCTTCTAAAAGGATTTCTCATAGGTATCCGACCATAAAAACATATCACCCTTTATAGTCTATCCCATAAATGGTTATTCTAAGCCTGAGAATTCATGTCTGAAACACACATTTAATGAACGGTTACCCCAAAAAATCTCTAAATTTTCAAGAGATTCTTAAGATCCTTCCAAGAAACTACAGCTCTCACCTTCTCTAGGTTTAATCATACTATTTTATTTAAGATAATATGGCCTAGGAAGTGAATATTATCCATCCATAATGGGGGACATTTTGAGCTTGTCATATAACTAATGATCTCTATGTGTTTCCCAAATAATCTCAAGATGTTATACATCTTCATGTCGATTTTCAGAATACACCAATATATCTTCCATGAAAAACACTACAAATGATTCCAAATAATGATGACAAAATTGGTTCATCATCACCATGAAAACTAATGGCGCATTTTTGAGACTGAATGGAATAACCAGATACTCGTATAGATCATACCTTCTATGTAAAGTTTTATGAGGTATGTATTTACATAGAACATGCACTTGATGGTATCAAGATCTAAAATAAATTTTCGAGAAAACCTGAGCTCCTAAAAGATGATTAGAAAGGTCATCTATCTATAGAAAATGATCTTAGTACTTAATAATAAACTGGTTCAATTTCCAATAATCCATGCATAGTTTGTGAGTTTTGTCTACCTTTTTTCAAAAAGGACCATTTAACCCCTTAGAGAAGTATTGGGTTATAAAAACCACTTTGCCTCCAAATTCCCTAACTACCTCTTGAGCTCCTTCAAATCCATAGTAGCCAAACTCTATGGAGAAATGGATATAGATGCATCTCTCATCAATATCATGATGGATAAATCCGCCTATCTCAAGAGATAAACTAGAAAATTAATCGTGGAAAACGTCCCTAAAAAATCAACCATAGAATCAAAATATTATTTAGATGATCCATAGTCATCTAAATATAAACTAATAATATTGGCCATCATCCAACACATACCATGATATTTTGGTCTTATAATGACTCATATTTTCCCTATTTTATGTTTAGAAAATTATTGGGAAAATTACAAGATCAGGCACTGAGATGGCATGCGATTCCAAGACCCAGTGTTCTCGAAATGGTTGAAAAAATGTTATTTTTTTAAAAGCATGTGTGAATATTTTTCTTGAAAAAATTTAATAGCTCTTAAATGGTTTTCCAGATCATAAATCCAAGGTCACCATTACATTCAAGATGGTGGTTTTACCCTAGGCACGACTTAACTTTAGTCGGAGAGGGTCTCCAGTGATAAAACCTGAAAAGGACGTAATAATAAATAAAATTATTATATATTAAAATATTAATAACTCATGAACGGTGACTCTTATTGGAAATATGAGACCCCATTGAGTTTTTAATGTGACACTTTCTTTAGGTGGGGCCTAACATCGATCGACATGGGTCGACTGTGAAAGTTAATTTTTGGACATTTTAAAGAAGAATAAAATAATCTTAAATAAGTTTATTTTATTTATTTTTAAATTTTTTTCAGCAATGCAGTGACACTGTGACTTAGTGACGAGTTATCCCATTTCGTTTCATAAATGAAAAAGTGTGGCAATGCTGCAATGCTACAACAAGATGACACGTTTTCTTTTATCCCTAATTAAATAGGAATTCAGGGTTAAGTAGTAACCCTGGAATTCTCTGGAAACTATGGAGAAAGGTATTGGTAGTTCCCTTCTATTGGATAAAAAAATGTCAACAAACACCATAATATTGAGGATCATGGATTGCAGATCACAGATCATAGATCACGGATCATAGATCACATATCAGGGATCGAGGATCGACAAACGATGGAGGTGCATCTCCGTTATTCACCAACAACAGATCCAAAAGTCGAGGTAGGGTTTTGTGTTTTCATTTCCTTCCCCCTATTCCAGAAATTCTATGATGAACACAGACCAATCCTTAAACATATTGGTCATGATATATGTCATTTTTACAGGATGGTTTTCACCTATTTGCGAGGTTAGTGGAGGTTAATATTGTATTTTTTGTTGGTTTGTGTTTACCATTCTAACGGAAACAAACCGCGATCACTGAGAACAATGATTGAGGTTCGTTCCTCCCTGTTGGTTCATTAATTTATCCCTTTGTTCTTCATTTGTCATAGAAATTCTTTGTCTGGCCCATGAATTGAAACTTCATGATTGATCGATCGTTGTGCACCGAATTTTTGTCACAATGATCGGATATCACGGATCTCAAAAATACATGGCGTAACAGAGGTGCGATGATGATGGTGTCAGATGGATCAAAGTGGTGAGGAAGATATCTCAATTCAAATGACCTTTCATCGAGATGAATCATGTCATTGATATGATCCCATGACAATGATGGTGATGATCAAAGGTTTTCAATGGAATTCCAGGTTTTAAGAACGGAATACCACAACAACAGTGGAGGCCCACATAAGAGAGAGCCACCCACAGTGGCGTGTGTCTGCTCGGTCACTCTATGGCACGAACCCATAACACTGCGGAAGAGTGCGGTGGATAGGACTGTCGGCTCGATGGCCGGTGGTGGCCTTGGTAGGATGTGGAAGGAGGCCATGTCATGCAGTAGTGGGTCACAATCTTTCTGGACCATGGAAAGACCCAACGGAAACTGCCATGGGGCGGTCACATGGTGGGCACCCCACATTGATCGGGTGGGGACGCGGTGCCCCCACTTCCTAGGTTGACAAACTAGACTGCTCGAGCGGGCTGGTCTAGTAATGGTCTGATTCGACAATGGTTTGGGTTGGAACCAGCAGGTCGGGTCAGGGGGACCCGGGTTGGGTCGGGCCGGTTTGACCAGGTTGGACCAGACCCAAACCCCACCGACCACTTTTTACTTAAAGGTTCATAACTTTCAAACTGTAAGTCTATTTAAAAATCTATTTCTGGAATTGGGACCCTCATGATGAGGTGTTAATTTTGGAATATTGTATGTGACCTTTTGTGGAGGTTTTCATATAACCTATTTGCTTGAGGTTTTGGTTCTCCCTTAATGAGTGTACTAAGGATATGATCTTTTGACTAGCTACGGAAAAGATGTGGAGTTATTCTTCGATGAAGATATTGAGTTGGTCTGATGTAAATACATGGAGGTGGTATCCTATGAAGATAAATAGTTGGTCTCTTATGAGGGTGCATAGTAGGTATCCTATGAGGGTGAGAAGTAGGTCTCTTGCGAGGGTGTGGAGTAGGTATCCTACGAACATGCAGACTAAGTCTCCAGATGAGACTGTATGTCTCATAATATTTGAATATTCCTTGAGTAGAATCTGGTGGCTAAGTATTTTATGTTATATCGAGACTCCTTGTCTTAGAGAGAACAGATGTCTTAGGGAACTTCGTGACATATTGAGACTAGATGCTCTCTCAGATAATTTTGGTAGACTAGTTCTATGTGCTTACTATCAGATAGCTCAAGGAGTGAGATCTCCTAGATAGAGCATGCTATGAGAATGAAATTATGTCTAGAAGTGCACGAGACCTTCGGTCTTGGGATCTATTATGATTATATATTGATGTTCTGGTTATATGTGTTGTTGACATATACCTGTGTAGAGATGAATGTGTCTTCTTTATGGTATTCCCCTTGTGGTCTTTTACTTTATGTTTTGGTGTTCCCTATTGATTGTTGTTTTACACACCCCTACATGGGCTTTTCCAACATGTGTCATGTCTTGTGAAGATGATCAACGCTTTGACAGAGTCCTTGGGGAACCGGGTCCAGGCGGTTCTTAGTGTGACCCAACAAATGAGCTGTGCTTCTGCAGCTTTAGAAAGCTGTTTCTATACCTACCCTTCAGGTAGGTTTTTTTGTATAGGTTTTACAGAGACTTGTACTTGTACTTTTCCTTTTTATTGGTCTTATAGTTTGTCCATGTTTACCTTCATTTTTATACTTTCATACCATGCCTTTGTTTACATAATGTTTTCACTTTCCAACAACTATGGATTGGAGTTGTTTGTGTGTGTGTATAGGTACTTAGGAAAATTCCCCCGATTTTTTGGGATATTCATACCTAGCGCTAGTCACCAGCCACAGGCCTATGGGAGGTAGGAATAGGGTAGTCATGGATCAAGCCTCAGGGGACAGGTCATGACAGATTGGTATTAGAGGAGGTTGGTTCTACCTTAAGAACCCAGAGTCTATGAGTTTGGTTTGGGGCAACAGTGTTAAGTGTTTAGAGTTTGAATTTCAATCCATGGAATCCAGTGTTAGTATAGCATATGACATATCAAAACAGCAATATCCTGAATTCTTCTTTTTGACTTGGTATATGAAAACACTATTTGTAGGGAAAAATGATGATACATGTATCATATTAGAATGGGTTGTGTTTTCCCTTTCCTACTTGAGTTAGCTCACCAATTATACTATATTGATCGTGGTACATCTTGTTTTTATTCAAGTTGCTTTCCCATAGACAGTCATCTAGGATTCCACTATGTGATCAGGAGGATGATCTGTGTGGTGGAGAGAAATGTTTATAGGGATTTGTACAAAATACAGCACCTCCTGGTGGTGTACCAGCTATCCACCACTTGTATAGTATCACATGGTACTCGTAGTACTAGATGATTAGATGACCATGTTTAGCGCACTTCACGAGTTTCTATGATAGAGAACCCTTAGGTTCTGAGATGATCCCAACTTTCAAGTTGTTGAGAACTAGCCTGAGGTGGAAACCAAGTTTTCTATATGGTGAGGACACCATTAGATCAGATGGTTCTTTGAAAAATCATCCTTCTATGTGGATGGTGTAGTGTCTCTACAAATGTCTCAGAGAACCCTCGAACCTCAACCTTGAAGTTGCAGAATATTGGAGATTTTAGGATCTCTCCCCGCTAAATCATTTGTATCATAGCCTCCTTTGATCCGTAATGGGATTGATATTTCTTCTCCACTACTTATCTCACAAAAGAGGAAAAACCCACACAGAGCTTGACTCGGTACATGCGATGATTGCTAAAGCTAGGCAAATCTCTTTCCTCGAGGCTCTGAAAGGATCAGATCTTCACAGATCAACTCCGATGAAGCCTCCAATGTTCAAAAAATAGATGATGGAGGATTTACTGTGGAAGCTGATCCGAAAGCGATTCATCAGCGAACTCAAATGTGTAAGTTTTCTATCATGGGCCGCATTACATATTTATAGGGTGACAAACCCTGGTCATACCTTGACCTAAAGCCCTGAATTTCTCACTATTGGGGATTTTCTAACTAGAAACTGGTCCCTCTCTATAAGGGTTATTTCCATATTTTATGATCTTTGTAGGAAAAATTAGACCGGGACTGGAGATTAGGTAATTTACAACTCAATACTGCCATCTTGCATATCTCTGAATGGGAGTTTTCTTTTAATTCGAACACACATAGGGGCACAACAGATCCGGTATGGGTTATATTGAATAATCTCATTTTTTTTTTTTGCACCTGAATATCTTAAATGACTTGACATCTTGTATGGGTACCCCCCTAAAAATTGATCAAATAACCTTAACTAGTGAGTTAAGATTATGTGCTAGAGTAATTGTGGAAGTGAACTTGGAAACTAAACTACCACACTCCATTAATCTTAATGAAAAAGACTATATAACTGAAGTGAGGATTGAGTATGAGAGAAAACCTTCTTTTTGTGACTATTGTAAAATTATAGGCCACTCAATTTAAAACTATAGAGTAGTGCACAAACAGACATCTCAACCAAGTGGTATAGAATGGAATAAGATTAAAAAACAAAAGAAAGATAAAGGCCCTGCCTTTGATAAACGTGAAACCTCCAAGAGGAACACTTAAAAGTGGGTTATCAAACCCAAGATCTTGACTCCATTAGGTATTGAAGTGAAAAAATCATGGGCTGATTTAGTGGAAGAACAAGAAAATGAGACTAATGACCAATGTATTTATAATGAAATTGAAACAATTGTTATTGAAGTTCTTATTAAAACACAAAAAAATCCTAAAGACACAAACTTGGACTCAAAACTTAATTATCCTAGAAATCTGGTGGAGGAGTTTGATCCTTCATGGACTCCTCATAAAGTGTTGGAGTGTGCAACGCGTCCTCCAATGCCATGCAATGAGGATATAAATGACTCGAATGGTGACTCCCTAAAACTCCCATAGGCTAAAGAAAATAATCCTTCAGTTGACAATACTGCTCATTCAGTATGCAACAACCCTTGCTTTAATTAGTTCTGAAAATGCTAATATAGTCTTTTCTATTCAGGATTCTGGTAGTAATAAACAGGTTGATGATAATCACAATATTTCTATTTCAATGCCCTCTCTTAGTGAGGATTTTTTTTTTCATATTGATAGTTCTATTTACACTGAATGTCCCCCTACATACCATGTTTCTAGAAATTCCAACTCTACCTCAGTTGTACAGGAAATTGTATGCAACAAATAGTTTGCACAGGGCTATAAAACCAGTGAGCTGGTAGTCTCAGGTAAGACTGGTATTTTAAAACCTAGCTTTGATAGTGGGAAACTACAGATTAATGATGACACAAGAGTTCAAAATTTTCCCTCTTTAAATACTGAACTAGTTTTCCAGAAAGAGTCATCATTGCCTACTCCAAACAGCCAATTAGGCCAACCTTCAAACTTAAAAATGGGTGATACAACACATATGGCTTCAATATAATTGGTTACTCTTTCTCCTATGCTTATGAATCCTTTGGTAGGTGATTCTATAACTATTAACAGCAATGTTATTTATGTGCATGGTTCTAAAACTATTAATAGCAATGCTACTTCTGTGCAAATTGAAAATCTGTTTACTACTCAAGATGTGAATCATACTAATAGTAATATTAGGATCTCTGTAGATTCACATGTGACCTTCTCTCTACATGACCCTCCCACAAATAATTCCAAGGAAGTCCCCTTGGCATCTCCGAATACTATGTAGAAATAGATTACCAGCCCAAACAATGCCAAAAATCTTAGAAGGTCTTCTAGGAAGAAGGGTTTAGGAAGAAAAAATAGGGGAGCTCTAGCTCCAAACCTAGGTTTAAATGAAGATATTTTTCTGGAATTGTCAAGGTATTGCCAACTCTAACATGTCTATAGTTTTAAAAAGACTGATTAATATCCATTTTCCAATTTTGTTTTCTATTCCTGAGCCCAAAACTAACTTTTCAACTAAATACCCCCATCTATGCCATCATGCTTATTCTATTTTAGTTAAAACCAAAAATTATTCTAATGTTTAATCTCTTTGGGTTTTCTCGCACTCATCTATTAAAAATTTCAATGTTTTTAATGTCTCTAAGAAATCCCTTACTTGTGGTTTCATAATTGATGGAACTCATTCCTTCTTCTCCTTTGTTTATGCTAAGAATATATATCAATATAGGAGGCCCATTTATAATTATCTTACCTACTTAGGTACCAAAATCAATACTCCTTGGTTTTTGATTGGGGACTTCAATGATATTCTTAATTCTAGTGAGAAATTTGGCACATCTCATGATGTTATTTCCACAAGAAAATTTAAAACATCAATTGACGACAACAACCTTATAGAAATTAATCTCACTAGTTCCGAATATACTTGGTATAGAAGGAATTATAATGGGATGGATTCCTCCAAGTTGTAAAGATAATTCATGAATGTCCCTGCTTTAGATAAATGGGATACCATCTCCAGTATCACCCTCCAAAAGTTTCACTCTGACCATGTTCCCATTCTGGTCAATGTCTTCATCAAAAATATGAAACCCTCATTACCTTTTCGTTTTAACAATGCATGGTTTTCGAATGATGAATGTATATATATCATCAAATTTTTTTGGTCTTCTATGTCCCACTACAACGATACTTTTTCTTGTCATGTTAAGTTAAAAAATATCAAGTAGATTCTCAAAAGATGGTGCAGTTCTACAGCTAAACAAATTAACAATGACATTCTTCATCTAGAAGATAAGCTTAATCAACTTCAATATAATAACACTAACTCTGATTTCAACACTTATTTGACTCAAGAAACCAATATGTCGATAAAATTAAACTCTTTTATCATCCTTAAAGAGAACATAAAGAGACAAACTTTTAAAATTAAATGGTTATTTGATGGTGATAGAAACACTATGTTCTATAACTTTCTTCATAGAGTCTGGAAATCCTTCAGACTGATATCTATTTTAAAATATGGGGATAACCTCTTAAACAATGAGGATGATATTTCCAATCATATTGTCTCTTACTTTGAATCCATCTTTAATGGTACTGAAAACAACATAGACCTTCTTCCTGAGGTCCTTCTGAAGGTGGTCAACTATGAGGATAAAACTTTCCCTCAAAGCATACCTATTGATCATGAAATTAAAGACACTGTCTTTAGTCTGAATCCTAACCGTGATCTAGGTCCTGATGGTTTTAATAATGGTTTTTTCAATGCTATTAGGATGCGATTCATTTGGATGTTTGAAAAATGGTCAAATCTTTTTTCTCCCAGGGTGTCCTCTCTCATGGTCTTAATGAACAATTCCTTTACTTTATTCTAAAAGTGGACAATGCTTCTGAGATCCCCCTATTTAGAACAATTTCTCTCATTAACACCCTTTACAAAATTGTCACCAAAATAATTTCTAATAGACTCTCAACTTTCACAGGAAAAATTGTATCCTGGAACTAATTTGGGTTTATTAAAGGTAGATCCATATAGGATTGTATTTTTCTTTCTTCTTAATGTGTTAATACTCTAAAAACGTTTATAGAGGGGAAAATATTTCCATCAAAATTGACATCAGAAAATCTTTTGATACCATGGATTGGTGTTTCATCTTCAAGGTTCTTCTAGGATTTGGCTTTAGTGATTATTTTATCAATGAAGTCCAAGCCCTTTTTACCTCATCCATTATTTCCATATTAGTCAACAGTTCCCCCAATGGCTATTTTAAATGCACCAAGGGTGTAAGGCAAGGTGACCCCCTATCGACCATCCTCTTCACCATTGTGGAAGCCTACCTTAGTCACCTCCTCAATCGCCTTGTGGATCAGACCAAACTCAAGCCAATTCATGTGTCTAGGAATGTGAATGCCCCCACCCATCTTCTTTATGTTGATGAAATTATCCTTTTTTTAGAGGGTGGAAAAAGAAATATTCAAAACCTCAAAAATACTCTCTCTCATTATGATGAGATTTCTGGTCAAGCCATTAGTTGGAACAAACCTTCCATCTTCTTCAGTAAAAAATTCTCTCCTAGTAGGAAATGTAATATTATTAATGACTTTGGCATTAAAGAAGGATCTTTTCCTTTTACTTATCTAGGTGTTCCCATTTTTTGGGGCAGACCTAAGTCCTCTCATTTTTCTACAATTTTAGACCAAATTATTAACCAATTATCTTCTTGGAAAGGTAAATCCCTCTCTATGGCAGGCATAATATGTATTGTCAAATCCATTGTGGTGTCTAAAATGGTCTACTCCATGATGGTTTATAAATGGCCCATTGGTCTAATTAAAAAAATGAATACTTCTATCAAAAATTTCATTTGGACTGGTAGTACTTTGAAAAAAAAACTTGTGACTGTCCCCTGGTAAACATGTTGCAAACCTATTGAAAAGGGTTGGATTGGGATAAAACATCTATGGTACTTTAATGTGGCCCTTAAAGCTAGACTCACCTAGAACCTTCATTACATTTATTCTGATTCTATTTCTTTTCTCAAAAAGAGATTCCTTGGAAAACTCAAGGGGAAAAAGTTGAATTTTCTCAACTCCTATATTTGGACTTCTATTAAACAATATTTTTCTAGAATTATGAACAATTCTAGATGGATGGTAACCAAGGACTCCTACATATATTTCTGGTTGGATAATTAGACTAGCTCCACCGTAATTTCTATGATTCATCCTAGTCAAATCACTTAGAGAAATAATTAATAAATTATAGATATATTGAACTCTCACAATGATCATCTACCTGAATCCCTTATGCATGTAGTCAATAACCACCCCTTCTCAAACACTGATGACTTTTTAATTTGGAAACTTGCACCCAATGGTATTCTTAATTTAAAAAAAACTATAATCATTTTTTCTGATACTCTGAAAGTGATTTGGGTTGGATAATGATTTTTGAAAAACCCTGGATAAGACCCTCAATATTCACTCTTATCTGGCACCTTGCTCACAACAGAGTTCTGATAGACAGATTCCTTCACTCATTTGGTATTCAACTTTTCTCTAAATTTAGACACTACAATCAACATAGAGAAGACATTATCCATCTCTTCCTTTTCTTTGCTACTGCTTATTCTTTTTAGAACTATATTTTTGACATCTTTAACGGAAGATGGTTGATTCTTGACTCTTTCAACACTCAACTAAAGAGATGTGTTGAAATGGAAAATTCTAAGAAAATTAAGAACCTCTTCCTAGCTATGGTTGCTGAGCTTCACCATGTGATCTGGTATGATAGAAATGTTATTATTCATAATAACTACTCACTCAATCATAATTCGGGGTGGATGTAGATCCTTATTGTCATTCGTGAAGCGGCTTTGATGCAAAAGGGTCATTGCAATAACACTATAAATGACTTCACAATTTTGCGACAACTTCAGATTGATGGAAAATTTTGTCAATCGCACCGCAACTTTGAAGTTTTTTTGGCATTATCCTTTCCCCTGTTTGGATTAAAGTTAATGTGGATGGTGACTCCAAAGAAAATCCATGTCCCGCAGGTTGTGGAGCTATCTTCAAAAATCATCATGGCCAGATCCTTGGATGTTTTCTTGGATCGTGCAGATTTTCCACTTCTGTGGAGGCCTAAATGATGGGCATGATACATGTTATTTATTTTTCAAGGATCCATGGTTGGAACAATCTCTAGATTTAATGTGATTCTACCACCATTATGCAAGAAATTTGGAATGGTGTGACACACCTTGCATGGAAGATTACAACTCGTTGGGTGGACTGCACCCACTCGCTTTGAGACATCAATTACATTATAACTCATATTTATCGTGAAGAGAATACAATGGTGGATGGCCTTGCTAATAAGGGAGTAAATCCAGATATTACCTGGCTTGATAATCTCCCTACTGACTTGCACTCTCTTCATGAGAAGGACTGTAATATTATTTCATATGTTATAATCATGTAATCTTTTCTTTGTTTCAATAAAAAAATTTTCCATTAAAAAAAAATAATCCTTCTATGTGGATCAGCAGGGTTATTGTGGTGTTTAGATTACCCAATATTATGATGAGGTGACTCTTCCATGGACAGAGTTTTATAACCTTTCTCAGAGAAAGGGGTATCACCATAAAAGTTAAGGGTTATGCATGCCCAAGATCTTCTACAGCTTCGGTAGGATGGCATGTTAGTATATAAGTATTAATTGAGGCTTACCAACCTTACTAGGTACTCAATGGATATGATACATGACCAATGATTCAGGGCTCAGACCTTTGAGTAAGGTGTTCTTAGGGACATCTAAGCCAGTGTTATTCTTCTGTGCATTCCTACTTATGCTAGGGTTCTAGAGATAAACTTTGTAGTTGAAAGTCCTTTGGATGAGAATATACAACCAGTGTATGTCAGTAGTGGGAAAGAAGAAGAAGAGACCTTGGGAGTAGGAATCCAATGTCAGTCTCAGAGAATTAGATGTGTGAGACATTATGGTAGGAGGTTCCAAGATTGGGGATCTACAGCTTAGGGCTCATAGGGTAAATCCATTCCTCCTAGAGAGAGGCAATGCTTTTCATGAGAGGAAAGAGGACATATCACTAGATATTGTCATGATCTTCATACTATTGATAGGGAAATGGTGGATAGGACACTGAGGCAGAGACAATGATAAGAATAGATGGATAAATATGGTGACAGATGTGGTATAGGAACTGAGAGAGTAGCAGGAGGTGTTATAAATTTCGACATGTTACCACCACCAACCCCATATAGTCCACACCAGGCTCAAGGAGCTGGAGGATAGGGAAAGGGGATGCTACATGCGGTCAAAGAAACATGACCCAAGGGTGGAATGAATTATTTGAGGAGTAATCTGTGTCTACTCTTGGTTTTCATATTAATAGACACATGTTCTAATCATTACTCCTTGTCACGGATCTTGTTCGAGACCTAGAGTTTCTAGTAAAACCATTTACTTGACTCTTACATCTAGAGATACCAATGGGAGGAGACTCAATAGTCACAATTTTTAAAATAGTGTGATTAGACCCTTAAGGATAGAGTTTCAGTTGGAACCTCTTTGTAGAATCATCAAGGCCTTACGACATCATTTTTTGTTTGGATTGGTTATGAACACTCCATGCTCAAATAGAATATTTTTGGAAAAAGGGTGTGGTATGTCTACCAAAATGAATCAGGTTTTTCCTTAGTTAAAAAAAAGGAAACCCATTCAGCATGGGATAGACTCATGCATAGGAGGGTGTAGCTGATCACTCCCCAGTCAACAATCCTTACCCTCAGGGTAGTGGATGTTATTAGTTTTCAATTCCCAGAAGTTGTGGTGGAGTACAAGGATCTCTTTCCATGATATGTTTCTAGGTTTACCTCCCCATAGGGAGATATAATTATGCATTATTATACACCTTGATATGGAACTGATATTAGTATCAGTATATCAGATGGCTTTCATAGAGATTCGCGAGCTGAGGGTGCATGTGGAGGACTTGTAGATGAAGGGCTTAATAAGACCCATTGTTCGAGGTTACATGTGGATTACCAACACTTTAACTAAGTGGCCATGGAGAATGCAAATCCACTAAAAAAGGGTCAATAAAAACTTTGATCAGTTGAAAAGGGCATCCTTTCATGTGGATAAAAATGTGGTTGTAGGATTTTCAGTAGTTAAGACAGAGTATGAAAAGCACCTTGATCATGATTTTTCCATATGAGGAAGTCAAGTACATAGTGTTCTGTGATGCATTAGGGATTGGACATGGGTGTGTCCTGATGAAGAGGAAAGTGATTTCCAATTTTTAGAGTCATTTAAGACCACATGAGTATAATTACGCAACTCACGATCTCGATCTGGAAACAGCAGCCTTCGCATTGAAGATGTGGCGACACTACCTAATGGGCTGGTGGTTTATCGCCTACTCATAATACAAGAGTCTCATGTATTTCTTCTCTTAGAAAGTTTTGAACTTAATATAGTGGTGTCATTTATAGTTCCACCAAGACTATGACTGGGAGAGACTCTATACTTCTAGAAAGGGAAATTTGGTAGTGGATGCTCTCAGTAGGTGATCAAGTTCATAATTTCTAAATGAGGCATCAGAGCAATTAGACTCATTTTGTTATCCTTCTGGGATAGAGATGATGCATCTTACCTCCAATCAATGTTTGTTACCCCTCTAATCTTATAGTGAGTCATATAGTCATGTCTCAGTGATACTGACATTGAGACTTTATGTGCTCATTTGTCCATAGGGAATGCTGCATATAGATATTCAAAAGGTGGGGAGCATGTTGTCCCTTTCAGAGGATTCATAGTAGTAGTAGTAGATGCCTAGTGTGGTGAGATGAATCAATATATACATGTGAGTGTCAAAGAAAACACTAGTTATGATATAATATTTTTAAGTTGGGCTTACCTATTGATATAAAAGATGAGGACTTGTTTGAATCATTTTTTTGGTTTGTCAACTCACTGTGTCGAACCCTCGTGCTTGGAAAGGGTTTCTCATTTCCTCCTTAGAGTTTTAGTAAGGGAGTGAGAAAGTATATTGATGGACTTCATGATGGTTTTACCATGTATATCTAGGGGACATGATACCATTTTCATGATTGTTAACCAACTCCCCAAATTGACTATATCTTAGCTTTTCAGGAGAAGAGTTTAGTAGAGTGCTTGGGATGCCCATAAGTGCAGGAGATACCTCGACTCCATGGAATGTGATAGATGATAGTTTCTAATCAGGATTCTCACTACACATCCTATCCATGGAGATCAAGGATAGGTTGCATAGGACCTTTATGGGTAGTTTATTCCTTTAGTGCATGCTTGCTGGTAGCATGAGAATCTTCGGAAAAGAACATGGGAGTGGAGGGCTCAATTTCATGCTCTTACCCTATTCTATTTGGGTATCCCTTTGTATGGATTTCAAGGATGTAAAGACTTAAGGTGGGGAGAATTTTATGACTGAAATTTTCCCAGGATTATTTTTAGAAAAGTTTTGGGAAAATTCCAAGACCAGGTACTAAGACAGCGTGTGATTCCAAGGCTCGGTGTTCCCATAATGGTTCAACAAAAAATGATAAGTTTTTAATAGTTTGTGTGAGTGGTTATTCTAAAAGAGTGTAATAACTCTTAAATAGTTTCCCAAATCATAAATCTGAGGGAATTTTTGGGTTCAGGAAGGTTAGTTTACCCTAGACATGACTTAACTTTAGTCGGTGTGGTTCTCTAAGGATAAAACCTGAAAAAGATGTAACTATAAATAAAATTATTAAATAAAATTATTTTATTTTAAATTGTTAATAACTCATGAACCGTGACTCAGATTGGAAATTGGATACCACCATTGATTTTATAATGTGACTTTTTCATTAGGTGGGTCCTAACATCGACCAGCGTGGGTCGACTGCGAATGTGATTTTTTTTTATTTTTTAAAGAAGAATAACTTAAACTTAAAGAAGTTTGTTTTATTTTTTTAAAATATTTTGTAGTGATGTAGTGACACTGTGACGTAGGGATGAGTCAGACCATTTGTTTTCTTAAATGAAACATAATGGAGACACTACAACGTTACAATGAGGTGGCACATTTTCTTTTCTCCCTAATTAAATAGGAATTTAGGGTTAACAAATAACCCTAGAATTACTTGGAATCTCTGGTGAAAGGCATTGTAATATCCCTACCATTAGTGAATGACAACCAATGATTAATTTTGGTGGATTGTGGATAATGGATCGCATATCACAGATCATGGACTGAGGATCAATGAATGATGGCGATGAAGCTTCGTTCTTCACCAATAACAGATCCAAACCTTGTGGTATGGTGTTTTTTTATCCCCCCCCTGCATTTTGATATTCTATAATGAATGCCAACTAATCCAAAAATAGATTGGCCCAAGGATCGATTGTTGTTTCGGGATGGTTTTTACCTGTTTTCAAGGTTATGGGATATTAATATTGTAGTTTCTATTGGTTTACATCTACCATTTTAATGTAAATGAACCATGATCACCATCAAAACGATCTAGATTTATTACTCCTTATTGGTTCATTATTTTCTCTCTTCGTTCTTAATTTTTCATCGGTGTTATTTGTTTGTCATGTGACTCAACAATTCACGATCAGTCGATCATTGCGCAACCGGTTCATATCATAATGATCCGATATCACGAATTTGGGAGATCCGTGACACGAAGAAGGTGTGACAATGATGGTGTCAGATGAATAAAGTGGTGTGTAAGATATCTTCATTCTAATGACCTTTCATTGGGATGGATCATGGAATGTATTTGAGCCCATGGTAGTGATGGTTTTAACACCCCAAGATTCCACGATACGTTTTCCTTTGAATAATGCAATGGCGTGCATTGTACGCAACTTTGAGATTCTAAACACACCACAACCAATCAAACTAGCTGTTATGAATAGAAATACCTAATTTTTGAAATTTTATAAATTCTATCTCTCAAAATGGACATCATTTTTGGATTCGGAATATCGAAATTAGCATAGGGTGAAATTTTGGTACTTTTCGGATAACTTTCATATTTTGATGAATAGTGAAAATTACTAAATTTTAATTAAAAACAACTTTTTTAATCGAAATAATTAATATTGAAAAATTATGAATTTGAGTGGTATTAAAGTATATTTAGAATATATTTTTATCATTTAATTCAATTTTTGTCATTAGACATAATTTCACAATTAAACCAGACATAAACAAGTGCCAATCTTTTGATAGTTATTATATCTTAAAAACACGTTTTTTGTTTTGACAGCGGGAATTAATTTTAAATTAATTTCTGACACTTCTGTATTTGGAATTTGGAAAAATGGATTCCATATTTGGAATCAGGATGTTCAAATTGTGTAAATAGGTAACTTTTATTTTTAGACATTTTGAATAACTAATTCGGTAAATATTTTATTTACCATGGTTAAAGGGTAAATCCTGTAAATAAGGGTTAAAAAGTAATATTATAATAATAAAAAATTACCCTAAAATGTGTCCTAACCTTATTGGTTGATAAATGTCCGACCATGGGCATATTCGGGTTGATTTTGGGACCCCATGGTGCCACTTGTAAGTGATAGAGACACTTTATTTTAATTAAGTTAAAATGAATACAAAAATGACACAAGAATATATCTTTTAGAAACACAATTTTTAAATAGGGTTATATATGTTGGATTTTCAACTATAAATATTAATTAGAAAGATAAAAATATTTCCCAAATAATGGTATTTTATTTATTATTTTTATACATTAAATAATGTAATTTATTTATGACACAAGGGTGATACAGTAATTACCATACTAGTGAAAAATTAAAATGATTGATATTGTAAATACCCAAATAAATATAATTTGAGACTTTTTATGAATTACAATACTTTTATAGGTTAATATGACATGTTAGGAATGATGTAATTAACCTTTTTAGAAGTAATCATTCTGTTATGATTTTTAAAAAAATCAATTATTGAATAGTGTCAAAATTGACATAAAAGAGTTTTTAAAAAAACTATTATATTATTAATTGATATTAAATTCTTAAAATCTAAGGCTAGGCCAAGAGACTTATATCATTATAGTTGTATCATTAATGGACCACTTGGGGGTCTCTTGGATTTATATAGTAAGTTTATTAACCATATAATATAAAAATACAAAGAGACATTGTAAAAGTGAAACTAATTAACTAAGAGTTAATACTTAATGATAAGGTTAATATAGTAACCCAAACCTATCTAAATTATATTGGTTGAGTGGGTTTTGACCCATACCCACCTTAACCTTTAAATAATACACTTTTGAGCCATTATAAACCTAATATGAATTTATTATAAAATAATATTTCTAGCTTTTCCAAAGGTGCCCCTCACCCCTCTTATAAAAGGGTACTCCCCCTTCTCATTAATTCACACCTTCAAAGCCTTTTGGATAGGCCAAACCATCCCCAAATAATCTCTCAACTTCCCTAACTTCATCCTAGAGGCCATCCTTTAGTCATAAAGACAACCTAAGGAGCCCTTTTGATCAAATCAAAAGGAAGAACCCGAAGAAGATGTAATGTTTTCACCACCCTTTTTCAAGTTCCTTTCTTCTTCCAATTCTTCCTTCTTTGTTATTAACATTCTAAAATAATACTTCCATTATATTATATATATTGTGATGTTATTATAAATATGGTAAAACCATATTCAGTATTCTATCCATCCTTTGAATAACATATGTACGACTTACCGTCTCCACGTCGTGGTGTAATTATCATTCAATAAATTATTATTTGGATGGGTATAATAATGATTTTTAATTCATGTAAATAATAAATATAACATGATAATTATTCTTTCTATATGGTATACCATACAATTCTATATTATTTTAACATCAAAAGAATGATATTGTCGCTCGTGCATACGTACGGACTACCATCTCCACGAACGTGATGAGATTCATTCTCCATAGTATCCATTCAAGTATAATTATCATTTGATTATTTTAAAAATAATGTTTAAGGACTTGATATAATTCTGGATATGAATAAGATACAACCTATCTATGACAAACATGGATTACGTAACAAAACATATAAAATAAAACGAGTAAGTTAACACCGAAAACAACGATAATACTAAGATATTATTAACAAATCAATGTTAAAAGATCATATATGATATCATATTAATGTAAACGATTCTTGTATAATTCAATAACAATTATTTCACTATTATACAAGATTTTAACCTACCGTCGACCAAGTAAAAAGTACAAAGTAAGGGGTTTCTTATCTCACTTTTAATTCCGTGAGAATTCCATTGTTCACCACTTATTTATTGCATGTGGTGTGTGTATTTCCCATGATTGTATTCATTGTGTAATATACTTTAATTTATGGATATTTACATCATCATTGTATTATCCTTCTTTCATGGGTGCATGTTTCGTATGTTACCAAATCAATAAGGGAATTTGAAATTTCAATTTCCATTTATTCGGCTTTACGCAAACTTCATTGATTATTTTACTCCGAGATTATGTGTGAAATCACTATTCATTTTCTTATGTCATAATTTCCACTCCCCTTTTCTATGGATATACTTTTGATACACATAATTGTTGGAACCAGGGTCTTCATAGCGTGATTTGGAATATGGTTTGTGTTTGTTCTCAATCCTCAATGGAAGTTCAGAATGTGTACCAGCAAAGAGATCATACCATGCAAGAAGACAACAGTAGTAAAGATGGCGCCGTTTCCCAGTGTTTGCCAAATTTTTGGGCATGAAAATCAACAAATGAAGAAAAGTGTTTTTGACAAAAAGACTTGCGCGCCGTGTACTTGAATGAGAGGAAACTTGTGCATCATTTGTTTTTCATGATCAGAACATGTGAAAATGGAAAAGGGATAAGGGTCGCGCAAGTTTTGGGCTGGCCGCGCAAGTGACCTGCGCGCCGTGAAGATACTTGCGCGTCGATGCCTAGGAGGATTGGGAACTTGTGCGTCTTTTGTTTTTCAAATTTATAACTTCAAAATATGGCAAAGGAAAGTGGTTCGCGCAAGTTTGGAAGTTGGTCACGCAAGTGACTAGAAGGGGAAGAGAGCTGTGCGCTGAGACTTGCGCGCCGATGGTGGACTTGCGCACCATCGCGCAGGGGGTCCATTTTGCCTATAAATACTGGACCACCACTCCTCATTTCGAACGGAGTTCAAGACTTAGAGTTTTTTTTCGAGCTCTCTTCGCGCAAGTAGTGGAGTCATGCAAGTGGTTTTTGGGGGTGCACAAGTAGAGGCTGCGCGCCAGTTGTTGGTTGCGCAACCAAGGCGGTTGGGGAGATAAAGGCACAACATCGCGCAAGTTAGGAGTTGAAATAGGCAGTGTCGCGCAAGTTGTTTTGTGTCACTTGCGCGCCGGGATTGTGACTTGTGCGCCATGCTTGGAGAAGCATGCTAGTGTTGTTAAAGTACATCTGTCCTCTTGAAGCTGCACAAAACTGGAAGATTGCCTGGTACGCTCAGCACAAATTGATATTCATCTTCTGATGAAAATTGGACCTCAATAGAGCATCTACATACAGAAGAGGATGCATTCTTATGTAATGATGAAGAGACCTTCACGTCTATAAACTGAGTGTGACTTCACCAAGGGCAGTGAGCTAGGGGGAGACAACGGGAGTGACCCGAGGGAAGCAGTGAGCTATCCCTGAACCTTTGTAAAGGTAGTGAGCCTGGGACAGAGTGTATGTGCCCAAACCTTTGTAATCCATAGCTAGTGAAGATTAGTGGAATTGGGTATGACCGACAACTTTTTGGCGTATGCTCCTTGGACATAGTCCTTAGTGGTGAACCAAGTAAAAAGTGTTGTGTCTTCTCTATGCATGTGAATGTTTTCTTTCTAATCATAATCATCATACAGGTTCAACAAGTTCCTACCAACATGGGAACAAGATCCATCACATTAAAAGAAAAAGTTGTCACCCTGATTCACCCCTCCCCTCTCAGTGTGTCTCAGGGTCCTTCAATAATCAGTCCATTGATAATTTCTCAAGTCATCGATATGAATTTGATAAGAGTAATTTTAACTCATTCTCCATTTGTTGATTTAAACATCCAATTCATTGGTGTTGTTTTTACAAGATTATGTGTGAATGTACTTTGATTGTTTTACACTGAATATCCAATCATATTTAGTGTATTTATATTTTTCACACATAACCATGTCATTGATTTATCCTTAACCTAAGGATACGGCCTTTATAAGAGATTTCATCTCAATTTACATTCTATTGAGACTTCTTTATTGTTATACACCAAATCACTTTTATGTGGTGTATATAATGTACTTTGACATAGTATATCATGAATCCCTTTATTCTCATGATATTACAAAGTTTTGATTACCTCAATTATTTGTATTCAAGTGTCTCTCTTTTGGTTAGAAACTCTAACTAAAATACCATTTTTTAAATGTTTTAAAGACTTATTCTTCTAAATCTTGCTCATTAATGTCCATGTTTTAAAAAATGGTTTTAAGGATTTATTTATATGGACATTAAAGTTTTAAAATTAAATCTCATTTTAATAGTTTCAAAGTGGTATGAAACACTTTGATTCAAAAATCTATTTTTAAACTGATTCTTGACAAATAGTGTGAATTTTAAAGGATTTCAAGAAAAAGGGTGATATTTACCTCAAATAGTTTTGATGATTATTTTCATCTATGTCAATATCCTTCATTATTCTCTATTTAGGTTAATATGATACAATAAAATATCCCATATTGTATCGAATGAGTAATGTTTGACTGTGGATGTGATATTTTTATACCATTAATGGTTTGTGGATAAGTATTGACATTTCGTATGCTATTTTTAATACGAATGTTTATGTTATGTTTCAAACTTTTCATATGAGGAATGCATTGGACTTAGTAAGTGACAGGTGGAGCCCGCTATAGCTCCTCGATGCATCGGTAGGTCTCATGAGACAAACTAGTGTCTTGGCACAAGGCTTTGACAAAATCTTATTTGTAGTCTTGGAACGAGGCCTTGCCTATGTGGTTATGATAGTCTGGCATTATGCATTCCATCATTATGAAAGTGGTTATTGATATTGCATGTGATTATTCGATTAGTATAATATTCATGTGAATAAGTAAATGGAATTATTTCATTTTATTTTTTCCATACTATGTTGAAGTTCAAGTTTAAAAGGCTTTTGTTTTAGTTATACACTGCCTTGAATGTTTATTATTATTTATGAAAGTTTCCACTATATTGTTATCCTTACTGGGAATTTGAGCTCACCCCTTTTCTATGTTTTATTTTTCCTAGGATGTGAAGAAGTAGTTTATGAATGACCTGCAGGGATAGTATGAGGGGATAAGAGTGTGGAATATGGAGACTATATTGTTGTAGTTTTCATTTTATGATGTAATGTAAAACTTTATGAATTTATCTAGTGTTTCCAAGGCTACTAAACTAATCGGTCTTTCGAGATTTGATCTTTCTTGTGATCATTCCAATGTTATGTAATAATTCACCGACTTTGGGTAACTGCGGTAGGGGAGTTACAGTTGGTATCAGAGGAAGTTTAGTACAAACCATGGAAGCTAGATTTAGATAAACTCTGATTAGAGCATGAAGACCTAAGATGAACTTTGAGGATTAGTATAGAAGAACTTCCTAAAATTTTGGTATTGTAGAGATTTTGTGAGTTTTCTGAGCAATACATCCCTGTCTGGATACGAGAAGGTAGAGGCAGCTCTGGCATAGATGTACCTTGGGGTAAAACCCAAAAACACCGCTTTGAGCTAGAATCGAATGGGAACTGGTGCACGACAACGGGCCTTGCTGCACTCTTGGTTAAAACACTCCCAGGGGATATGCTTAGGATAATTTACATTTTCTTTACAAACCGATTTGAAGTATTATATATAAGATGAGAGTAAATGACCTTGGTTAATCCTAATGTGTTTCAAATTGAGAATATAGTGGCATGTTAATATCTAAATGATTTTATGACTACAGTTACTCACACAATGCTTTCTGGTTTTAGTTAATGGCTGGATTCCAAGGAAGTCATAGTGACTTTGAGAATGATGTACAAGGTGGGAACGGTGGTGGAAATGAGTGACAAAATGGAATGTTGATAGGTGTAAAAGATATCGTCTTTATGGGAAATCAATTTTCCAAAAATATGATCAAAAATATATATATTAACCAATTCTCGGACTCAACAAAGAAGAGAAAGGTGATGAATGATAAGATCTCCAGTAGTGGAGACCATGGAGAAAGAAATCCTTAATTTCCATCATGCAAGAAATGTGGAAGGAGACGCCCAGGAAAGTGTCTCAATGGGACAAAGAAATGCTTTACGTGCAGTAAGGAAGGACATAAAGTGAATAATTGCCGAAGAAAAATGAAGAGTACTATGGAAGAAGATAAAAATGGTCCCAAGAATATATTTATAGCCATTTTCCATAAATGTAGGGGACCTGACCATTACCCGAGTGAATGCCCTATTCTATAGGATATTTTCTTGGTCAAAGAAGAAGCTATGTGGAAATAAATGGCTGGAGAAATTTTTAAAAAGTATTAGTGCTCCTTGTTGATGGGTTTACTTTGGAATAATTTTCTCTTGTATATTTAACCCTGCAGTTTTCCATGTGATAATGATATTTGAGGAAGAATTATCTTTTCTCTTGTGGATATAGTTATAAATAACCATTTGGTTTTATATGATCGTTGGGTTTGAGGCAATTATAAGTTATTATAAATTGGGATGAAAATGCAAGGTATGAGATAAGATTTGTGGTTAAATTATGTTATGGTTATTTTGAGGAATTTATCTCATTTTGGTAATGTTATAAAATATATTTTTTGAAAAAGGACAACATGCAGACTGTGTGACAACCCGTCACGTCGGACAAAGCTGTGGGAATCGAACCCACAACCAAAGTGCGATTGGGATTTATTGCCTACCACCAGACTATGTGAAGTCCCTGGTTAGTGTGACTATTATTTTTAGTTAAATGATTTTATTGATCAATAATAATTTTATTTGGGATCTTGTGTCTTATCAAATGAATACCCTTAGTATAGGAAAATGATTTGGTGATTAAGTGATAAATTTTATTTTTGAATTTATTCACTTTGTTGTGACCACTTAATGCCCAAGGAAAATAGAATATTATGGGATTTCATTTGAGGAGTAATGGTGGATTTTTATCTATGTGTTTATTGTGTATTTATAGTGATTTGGGTTATTTATGGAAATGATTAGGTTAATTACTTTTAAGTATGTGACTTTAAGAGTAATTAATGTCATTTGGAGATACAATTTAACGTGGAAGACTACATTCTTATAAGTTTTGGGTATTAATTTTAGTTTGGATTATATTTAAGGATTTTATGGACAATTTATTATTGAATGTTATTTATTTAACTTTGGGGTATTGATGGTTTAATTTTAGAAATTACGATTAGTGTTTTTTTTCTAATGGAATATCCATTTGGGGGATCATAAGATATTATACTAACCATTTTGGTTTTGATTAATCTCTAAAGACAAGGTAAATAGATATTTTATCCTACGTGGATCATGTATTTCTATAGATGTTTATTCTAGCTCTTCCATTGTGACCAAGTCTTCTTGAATATTCATTTTTCAAAAAAAAATTGAGTTAGTGGTAAAAAGTTATTAAAGAATGAAACTCTACTTAAAAAGTAAGTATATCTCTTTATGTTCTTAGTCAATATCATAAATTAATTCCTTGTCCTTATGTAATGTAACTTAAAACAAAAAAATGTTGTCAGTTTACTTTTCCTACTGGGAGACTAAGGATCGTTTGTCCCAACACAAGTTTGTGATTTTATTATTGTTGAATTTCTCCTGATCATGTTTTCTATCCCTCTCCATCAGAACTAAACACTTATTTTATCATCCATATCCACGTTTTCCTACAAGGAATCCTAGTATGGGTTATCTTGGGTGACCTTTATACCTCTCTTCCTTTCTTTTAAAGTGATAGTTTTATTAACTCTTTTTCAGATGTGGGACTTTCCCTTATATTATAAAGCCCAATTTTAAAAATTACGAGGACGCAGTTTATTGAAGGAGGGGAGAATGTAACACCCCAAGATTCCACGGTACGTTTCCCTTTGAATAATGCAATGGCATGCATTGTACGTAACTTTGAGATTCTAAACACACCACAACCAATCAAACTAGCCGTTATGAATAGTAATACCTAATTTTTGAAATTTTATAAATTTTATCTCTCAAAATGGACTTCATTTTTGGATTCATAATATCAAAATTAGCCTAGGGTGAAATTTTGGTACTTTTCGGATAACTTTCATATTTTGATGAATAGTGAAAATTACTAAATTTTAATTAAAAACAACTTTTCTAATCGAAATAATTAATATTGATAAATTATGAATTTTAGTGGTTTCAAAGTATATTTAGAATATATTTTTACCACTTAATTCAATTTTTGTCACTGGACATAATTTCACAATTAAACCAGACATAAACAAGTGCCAATCTTTTGATAGTTATTATCTCTTAAAAACACGTTTTTTGTTTTGATAGCGGGAATTAATTTTAAATTAATTTCTGCCACTTAGGTGTTTGGAATTTGGAAAAATGGATTCCATATTTGGAATAAGGATGTTCAAATTGTGTAAATAGGTAACTTTTATTTTTAGACATTTTGAATAATTATTTCGGTAAATATTTTATTTTCCATGGTTAAAGGGTAAATCCGGTAAATAAGGGTTAAACAATAAAATTATAATAATAACAAATTACCCTAAAACGTGTCCTAACCTTATTGGTTGATACATGTACAACCATGGTCACATTTGGGTCGATTTTGGGACCCCATGGTGCCACTTGTAAGTGATAGGGACACTTTATTTTAATTAAGTTAAAATGAATACAAAAATGACACAAGCATATATCTTTTAGAAAAACAATTTTTAAATAGGGTTATATATGTTGGAGTTTCGACTATAAATATTTATTATAAAGCTAAAACGATTTCCTACATAATTTTATTTTATTTATAATTTTTAGACATTAAATAATTTAATTTATTTATGACACAATGGTGATGCAATAATTACCATAATAGTGAAAAATTAAAATGATTGATATTGTAGATACCAAAATAAGTATAATTTGAGAATTTTTATGAATTAAACTAATTTTCTAGGTTAATATGACATGTTAGGAATTATTTAATTAACTGTGTTTTAAGTAATAATTCTGTTATGATTTTTACAAAACTCAATTATTAGATAGTGTCAAAATTGACATAAAAGAGTTTTTAAAACAAATATTATATCATTAATTGATATTAAATTCCTAAAAATCTACGGTTCTTACAAGAGACTTATATCATGATAGGTGTATCCTTAATGGATCACTTGAGGGTTTCTTGGATTTATATAGTATGTTTATTAACCATATAATTTAAAAATACAAAGAGACATTGTAAAAGTGAAACTAATTAACTAAGAGTTAATACTTAATGATAAGGTTAATATAGTAGCCCAAACCTGTCTAAATTCTATTGGTTGAGTGGTTGGTGACCAATCCCCACCTTAACCTTTAAATAATACACTTTGGAGCCATTATAAACCGAATATGAATTTATTATAAAATAATATTTCTAAATTTTCCAAAGGTGCCCCTCACCCCTCTTATAAAAGGGAACCCCCCCTTCTCATTAATTCACACCTTCAAAGCCTTTTGGTTCTGACAAAGCCTACCCAAATACTCTCTCAAATTCCCTTAATTCATCCTAGAGGCCTTCCTTTAGTCATAAATCCAACCTAAGGAGCCCTTTTGATCAAATAAAAAGGATGAACCCGAAGAAGAGGTAATGTTTTCACCACCCTTTTTCAAGTTCCTTTCTTCTTCCACTTCTTCCTCCTTTGTTATTACCATTCTAAAATAATAATTCCAGTATCTTATATATACTGTGATTTTATTATAAATATGGTAGAACCATATTCAGTATTCTATCCATCCTTTGAATAACATGTCACCATACGTGCGTACGTACGACTAACCGTCTCCACGTCGTGGTGTAATTTTCATTCAATAAATAATTATTTTTATGGGTATAATAATGATTTTTAATTCATGTAAATAATAAATATAACATTATAATTATTCTTTATATATGGTATACCATCCAATTATATATTATTTTAACATCAAAAGAATGATATTGTCTCTCGTGCATACGTACGGACTACCGTCTCCACGAACGCAATGAGATTCATTATCCATCGTATCCATTCAAGTATAATTATCATTTGATTATTTTAAAAATAATGTTTAAGGACTCGATATAATTCTAGATATGAATAAGATACAACCTATCCATGACTAACATGGCTTACGTAACAAAACATATAAAATAAAACGAGTATGTTAACACCCAAAACAACGATAATACTAAGATATTATTAACAAATCAATGTTAAAAGATCATATATGATATCATATTAATGTAAATTATTCTTGTATAATTCAATAACAATTATTTAACCATTATACATGAGGTTAACCTACCATCGACCAAGGAAAAAGTACAAAGTAAGGGCTTTCTTATCTCACTTTTAATTCTGTGAGAATTCCATTGTTCACCACTTATTTATTGCATGTGGTGTGTGTACTGCCCATGATTGTATTCATTATGTAATATAATTTAATTTATGGATATTTAAATCATAATTGTATTATCATTCTTTCATGGGTGTATGTTTCTTAAGTTACCAAATCAATAAGGGAATTTCAAATTTCAATTTCCATTTATTCGGCTTTACGCAAACTTCATTGAATATTTTACTCCGAGATTATGCGTGGAGTCACTATTCAATTTCTTATGTCATAATTTCCACTCCCCTTTTCTATGGATATAATTTTGATACACATAATCATTCCATTGATAATTTCTCAAGTCATCGATACGAATTTGATAAGAGTAATTTTAACTCATTCTCCATTTGTTGAGTTAAACATCCAATTCATTGGTGTTGTTTTTACAAGATTATGTGTGAATGTACTTTGATTGTTTTACACTTAATATACAATCATATTTATTGTATTTATATTTTTCACACATAACTATGTTGTTGATTTATCTTTAACCTAAGAATACGGCCTTTATAAGAGATTTCATCTCAATTTACATTCCATTGAGACTTCTTTATTGTTATACACCAAATCACTTTTATGTGGTGTATATAATGTACTTTGACATAGTATATCATCTATCCCTTTATTCTCATGATATTACAAAGTTTTTATTACCTCAATTATTTGTATTCAAGTGTCTCTCATTTGGTTAGAAACTCTAACTAAAATACCATTTTTTAAATGTTTTAAAGACTTATTCTTCTAAATATTTCTCATTAATGTCCATGTTTTAAAAAATGGTTTTAAGGATTTATTTATATGGACATTAAAGTTTTAAAATTAAAACTCCTTTTAAAAGTTTCAAAGTGGTATGGGACACTTTGATTCAAAAATCTATTTTTAAACAGCTTCTTGACAAATAGTGTGACTTTTAAAGGATTTTAAGAAAAAGGGGGATATTTATCTCAAATAGTTTTAATGATTATTTTCATCTATGTCAATATCCTTAATTATTCTCTATTGAGGTTAATATGATACAATACAATATCCCATATTGTATTGAATGAGTTATGTTTTACTGTAGATGTGCTATTTTTATACCATTCATGGTTTGTGGATAAGTATTGACATTTCATATGCTAGTTTTAATACGAATGTTTATGTTATGTTTCAAACTTTTCATATGAGGAATGCATTGGACTTAGTAAGTGATGGGTGGAGCCCTCTATATCTCCTCGATGCATCGGTAGGTCTCATGGGCCAAACTAGTGTCTTGGCACAAGGCTTTGACAAAATCTTATTTGTAGTCTTGGCACGAGGCCTTGGCTATGTGGTTATGATAGTATGGAATTATGCATTCCATCATTATCAAAGTGGTTATTGATATTGCATGTGATTATTCGATTAGTAGAATATCCATGTGAATAAGTAAATGACATTATTTCATTTTATTTTTTCCATACTATGTTGAAGTTCAAGTTTAAAAGGCTTTTTTTAGCTATACATTGCCTTGAATGTTTATTCTTATTTGTGAAAGTTTCTACTATATTGTTATCCTTACTGGGAATTTGAGCTCACCCCTTTTCTATGTTTTATTTTTCCTAGGATGTGAAGAAGTAGTTTATGAATGACCTGCAGGGATAGTATGAGGGGATAAGAGTGTGGACTATGGAGACTATATTGTTGTAGTTTTCATTTTATGATGTAATGTAAAACTTTATGAATTTATCTAGTGTTTCCAAGGCTACTAAAATAATCGGTCTTTCGAGATTTGATCTTTATTGTGATCATGCCAATGTTATGTAATAATGCACCGACTCTGGGTAACTGGTGTCGGGGCGTTACAATGGTGACAACCGGTGGTTTGCAACGACGTTCCCAATTCGAAGAATATACCACCACAGCAATGGTGGAAGACCACAGTAGAGGGAACTATTGGTGGTGTGACCACCCACAAGAGGAACTCGTGGCATAGCAGCTATAGGTGGCGTATAGGGCCACCCGATTAATGGTCGGAGATGTCCTCGGCCAGACTTGGTAGGAGGCCTCATCATGTGGTAGAGGACCACAGTCTAGCTGGACAATAGTGGGAACCCATAGAAACCATGGCGGGACCCCACGACAACTGTGGTGGGACCCCGTAGGAACCAAGGTGGGGCGATCACACGACAGCCATCTGACATTGATTGGGTAGGGACGTGACGCCCACCGTATCCCGAGTGGACGAACCGGGGCGCTCGAGCAGGCTAGGCTGGAGACGGCGGTCCAAGACAACATTTGGTTGGGCCCATCTGAGGTAGGTCAGGTAATCTTGGTGTTTCAGGTCAGTTCGGATCCTGGTCAGTTCAGGCCGGTCTGACTGGGTCGGACATGACCTGGACCCAACATGCCCCATTTTACTTAAGGGCACATAACTTCCAAACTGTAAGTCTGTTTGATGAGCTGTTTACGGCGTTGGGACCCTCATGATGAGGTGGTATTTTGGGATACTCTATGTGAACTTTCAGGGATGTTTTTATATGATCTATTGGCTTTAGGATTAGGTGCTCCCAGAATGAGCACACTAAAGGAGGAATCTTGTTACTGGCTGTGGGAAAGACATGGAGTTGGTCTCCTGCTAAGATGCGGAGTTGGTCTCCTGCGAAGATGTGGAGTTGGTATCCTCTGATAGTACATAGTTGAACTCTTGTGAGGGTGCTAACTAGGTCTCCTATGTGGATACGGAGTTGGTCTCTTACAAAGATGTGGAGTGATTCTTCTTTATAGACTATATGTCTCATCATATTTGAATATGCCTTGAGTAGAATCATGTGGATAAGGATTGGTTGTGATATCTAGGATCCTTTTATTAGTTAGACCGGATGTCTTAGGGAACTTCATGACATATTCAAAATATATTCTCTCTTGGATACATTTGGTAGTCTAGTTCAACATGCTTACTATCAGATAGCTAGAGGAGTGAGATCTCTCTGATAGATCATGCTACGAGTGGGACCGTATGGAAAGTAGTGGATGAGACCTTGTGTCTTGGAATACTTTATGATTATACCTATATGTTCATGTTATATTTTTTTTAAATATAAATGTGCGGAGATGACTATATCTTATTTTTCGTGTTCCCTTTGTGGTTTTTACTTTGTGTTTCGGGGTACCCTACTAATTATTATTTTACTCTCCCCTATAGAGGATTTTCCCCAATGTGTCATGTCCTGTGTAAATGGTCAATGATTTGATGAAGTCCTTGGTGGACTAGGGACAAGGGGTTCTTAGAGTGACCCAACGAATAAGTTGTGATTATGCGGCTTCAAACAGTTATTTATGTACATACACTTTAGGTAGGGTTTTCTGTGGAGGAGTTCCAAAGACATGTAATTTTACTTTTCCTTTTTGTTGGGATTGTATTCTTTCCCCATTTACCTTCAGTTTTCTATTTTCATACCTTACGTTGGTATACTTAGTTTTTTCACTTTCTAGTATATGTGGCTTGGAGTTGTGTATGTGTGTGTACAGGTACTTAGGCAAATGCCTCCAATTTGTTTGGGATATTCCTACTCAGCACTAGTCTCCATCCCTTGGACAATGGGAGGGGGAATGGGGTAGTTACGGCATGGGCCCCAAGGGATGGGTCATGATAGGTCTATCTTGTCCCACCTGTAAATCCTATTCACCCTTGTGAATAAAAACCCCACCCTCTTATGATGAGAAATTCACCTTTCGACAATACCAATAAACTTAGGATCAATGCGTAACTAGACTTTTCATTCTGAGTATGAAATCAAACCTAACCATCTTGTGGGAAAAAAGACACCATAAAAAGTGACACCAACCAATATTAGTGGGGAAATCCATGCAATGGTTCACACATTTCATTCTAATCCCCAATGGAGTATCAAGTATAACGACGAAATTAGAAAACTGAACCAAGAGATCATGGATCTCCACAACAGGTACATATATAAATCTATTCTAATAACTTGTATCGAGAAGATATTATACAATATAAGAGTCCACTAATATCATACTTCTCATCATATATGTCCTGGAACTCTGCTACTCATGTGTAGACTATAAAGAATTGAGCTGGCATGGACTACATCCCAATGACACAACCTCATTACATAGAGAAATTCCACTCTACTATCTCAATTGAAATGTTTCATGGATACCCTATCAATGACCACCACCTAGTCTAGATAGAACGGTATTGTTCTAGCTTCTAGACTGACATGGAGTTGTGAAACTAACTCATGATCCTTGAGTCGGTGTTGATCCCTTCCACTAACAGTTGGTGGAAAGGTCTTGAAAAAATACTTCACATTGACCATCCTATCACAAGTTTATTACTCGACTAGGTCATGACCACATGATTCCTCATGTGTCCTTTTCTACCTCACTAATGATATAAAAAATCACTACCATCACTAATAGTCTAGGTAGTACTCATTTCATAGGTAGCCTCTCATTACCCATATTTTTATATAAAATACATTTAAAATGAATCATTTCTTCTTTAAATGATAAATATTCATGATTTTAAACATGAATTATTTTTTATTCCTACTCATCCTTAAAACCCTGTGAATAAAACATTTGAAAATATAGGATGACCATAAAAAAATTCAATAAGGTACATAAAAAAATAAGCTTTCTAGTCCATTTGAAAACCATAATATCATATAAGATAATTTTTCTTTAAAATAATATGCTTTGAGCTCAAAAAATAATTTACTCAGACATAAAAATATATTTACTGGACAAAGTTTTTTACAAAAAAAATAATAAGAAAATATAAAGGAAAAAATCATAATCATGAGGGTTTCTTAAAAAATATGAGAACTTAATAAAATATTTTTATAAAAAAACATACATTTTAGCATAAAAGAAAATAATCATTCCTTTAAAAAATATCCTTAAATTACCTTTTTCTAATAAAAAAATCCTTGAAAATCATTAGAGATACTAGAAAATCTATATAGGTTACTTGGGACATAATTATAGAACCATTAAAAGAACCCTTCCAAATAGAATGACCTACATAGTTAATTCCAACACAATTCTACAAATAAAATAATCATTACTCAATGTATATTAAAGATATATTGGGATTACCCATCATAATAAAAAACATCCAAGGACTATAACATGCATAAAACACATATAATATTTCATTTTCATCAGCAAAATCATAAAAATATGTTTCAGAACCCATAAGAAAACCATTTTTTAGTATTGATATATCCATTTTTTAAATCCTATTTTGAAAAATAAAATATCTAGAATAAATGGAAGAAGGTTTTTTATTTGAATATAATATGTAATCTTGTAAAGGATTATAAATATCATGTAATGGTTATGGCGGTGGGAAAATTCATCAACCTTTTATACATTAAAATAGAACATTCCTTTTCCCTATTTTTAGAATATTCGGAATACAACACATTAAAACATTCCTTTTGAAATGCATTAAAAGAAATTAAAAAGTGACACAAAATTTCCATTACAGTTATTTTATATTCATATAAATACATCCATAAAATAATTTTAAGAATATGTACATGGAATAAAAATATTTATAAAATAAATCTTTAAAACATTTAAAATGTGGTTTTAAAGTAAAGTGTCCCTTACATTTAGTCAAACTTCTCTCATACATTTTTTATCATCTTGAATAAAAACATATATTAATTATTTAATTTCATAATATAATTTTTTAATATTATTATTCATTTTATTTTACTTATATCCATGTTATATTTATTAGTTAACTTATTAAGTTTACTTCAAACATTTTGAGGTTGTATGGTTTGTAAGTCCAAAATTACTTGGGAGGGTTTATTTTCGTCAAATGGAACATGATTATATAATAAATATCATATTATTTCTTTAAATAAACCCACATATATATATAATATGTGAGGTTGTGATGAAACATAAAATACATTGGTCTATGAGGATGGATTCTACACGTACACATGAGAGAAATTTTTATTTTACATTTGATGGTAAAGAAAGAAGTAAAATATTTATTTACTATTAATAAATAAAAATTATATCATATATATCATATTAATTTATTTAGATCCATCTTTATGTCAAAACATAAAAGTCGGTGATGCAAAATAAAATACATCATCTCACAAAATGGTATTTCATACACACATGTGATCGATGTTTTAATTTTTCATTAGATAGTTTAGTAGATGAAAAGGTTTATATGTCACAAACTAGCCTGGGTACCCTAGTAACCCAATAAATGATCCAACACTAACATTGCCCAAAGGGAGTTCCAGATCCCAATGGATTGGCGACTAGCACCTGACATCGTATAAAATGAAAGTGGGAAATATATTTTCCACAAACATTGCAGATGTAGATTAGCAAGTCAGTATACATGTAAAAGAAAAGTCTATAGGGAGTAGTGTACCAAAAGATATACATGTAAACAACCCAAATTAGGAAATCACCAGAAAAATGGATAAAAATACAAGCCCCAATGGACGCAACTAACCATGACCAAGGATCAACAGCTTCTACCACCAAGTGGCGCTATGCCATTTCTCAAACATGGAAGAATATAATCTACAAAAAACCCAAAAGAACATGTAGGGTGTGAGGTAAAATCCAAGTAGGTTCTCACAAAGGATTCTGTAATATGATGCCAACATTTAATTTACCAATTTAATCCTTCAATTTCAAATAAATAGGTATTTAATTTAATATCATAATTAAAAAAAAATCATGTTTTAAATTTAAAATGATGTAAATACTCTAAAAATGGATTAATAAACATTTTTACAGGAAATAGTTTATATAAATTCTGAAGGCACATGTAAAAATATTTACAAAAAACAATGGAATATATTTAAAATACAAAAAATGAGCAACATGGTAATATTACAAAAGGTATGATACTTTGAGTCTATGGGATCTACACACACTCGAAGTTGATCATGGAAATATGTGTATACACATGTCCCTCTCACACTAGCCAAAGGTGACTCATCATCATCTCATCGGGGATGTCACCTATTGCACTAGGTTTTGTTTTAGTTGTAAAGCATCAAAAGAGTGTTATATCAATAACTCACTAACTACCAAGTATTACATGTTCTATAATAATAACCAATGATGGTAAATTAATTTTAAAACTATTTAAAATACAATTCATCCCATTCCACATTTCAAATATGAAAATTTCTATTTAAAAACAAACACATGGGTATTAAATCAAAACATGATTTTTCCAAGATAACCCCATCAGATTTCCATCAAAACCAATTTAATTTATTTTCTAAAATACAACTTGAAATCCATTTCGCAAATTAAATTTCACAAACACACCCCAATTTAATGGAATTGGGTGTTTTCCCCATTTTTTACAAATCAAATCTAAAACCTCTAATTCGGTGGTATTGGGTTTTTAACAAACCTATTAAAATCAATTTCAAGTAATTTAATTTAAATCAAATAATTGAATTTAAATCAAATAATTGAATTTAAATCAATAAATTTAGGTTTAATCAAAATTTTCCATCATAATAGAACCACTTACCTTTTTCATAGAAACACAAAATCTGTAATGGAACCCACCAATAATAACGAATGTAGAGAAAATCTAGGAACTCAAACTATAAAAAAATTCAACAACATGGAACCTAGATCCATCAAACCCAAGATGTTCTATCAAACTCCAAGAAATAAAATAGAAATATAGGGAGATATAGGGATAATTATTACATAGTAAGTCACACTACAACCGCAAAAATGATCAATCTCTAAATAAAACAACCTAGAAGGGTTTGAGGGCTCCAAAATTGCTTGGGGATGACTATTGTATTAAGAGATTGGAAGTGAGAAGATGAGGAAATAGAATTTTCATCCAAGATGGTTGTTTAAAAATAATACTTGGGACTTTACATGATGTGTAGACCAATTGCACATTGTGTAATTGACAAATCCCAAAATCATCGAAAAATCCATCGACTTTTGCTAAAAAATTGATTTATTATTATTTTTAAATTTACACAACATTTAACAAAATTATACATTGTGTAAATCCTAAGTATGATGCAGAACTAGCAGGTTTTATACTGATAATTCAATAAATATCTAACTTCACTATTATAGGTATCCTCCCAATTCCTCCTTAACCACACCAAGATAATGAAAAAGAAAAACCATGAAAATGATTGAATCATACCTGATGGATGCTAACAGTTTTTTACAACCTCCCCACCTTAAAAAAAATTCCCCATAAATCCTATCAAGAAGATTTCATATAAAAAAGATGATGTCACTTCTCTCTCATCAGTGGAACGTGCTCCCATGTTTCATGGGAATCTGAACTGTTCTACCATAGCACTCAAACCAAATGTGTTGTACTCTCACCATGTACCTTGGTTTCAAGAACAACTATCATGACTGGCCATTCAGTCACCAATAATTCAAGTTCAACCTCAAGATCACTCCAACTCTGAACGTGAGATAGATCATATAGATAGATTTATAGATAAGATACAAGTAACATGTTATGTATTAACATTCACTATGGTGGAATTACTAAATAGAAAGAAACATTCCCCACATTCTCAATAACCTCAAAAGGTCCTACAAAATGAGGATCAATATTCTCTAGTCTCTCAGAATGTCAATCACCTAATCAAGTTGAAACATTCAAGAACACCTGGGCACCAACTAAAAGTTTCAACGGTCTGCAACAATGATGAGCATAATATTTATACCAACTATGTGCCTTCAACAGTCTATGATGATTCAAATGAATATTTATTATCTTCCCCTGAACCAAAAATTTTTTATCCAAGGAACGTTTACCAATATCTGACTAACACAACAGAGATCTACAATGTCAGCCATAAAAGGCCTCAAATAGATCCATTATGAACATATAATGGTAAATATTGTTATATGAAATCCCAACCATCCTCAGAAGTTCATCCCAAGCTCCAAAAAAGTCGATAACCCATGTGCAAAGCATATCCTTGGGAATCTGAATATATTTTTTTGTCTGGCCATCCGACTATAGATGTGATTATGCACTCAAACAGACATAAGATCTCAGTTTAACTTGAAGGAATTTCCAAAAAAAGAAGTGAAATGAGGATATCTATCTTATACTACAACTTATGTAACTTTGTGAAAACAAAAAATCTCTTTCACATAGAGATCTCCTAACTCCTCAACTTTTGTTATATCTAGAATGGGTAAAAATGAGCCAATTTTGCCAGTCAATTAGTCCAAAACCATATCATGTTATTCTTTATCTGAGTACATGATAACCCAACAAAAACATCCATTGATATCTCATCCCAATTCCAAGTAGGCACTAGAAGTGGATATAGAAATCTATAAGGTTTCTAGTGTTCTACCTTTACTTATTGGCATGTATAACAATGAGCGAAAAATTAAGCAATTCATTGTCTCATACCCGACCACCAAAATCAACATAATATTTCAAAGAACATCTTCATGGTTCATAGGTTCACTACCCATTGAGAGTTATATAAGTCAACCACAACAAATTTCCTTACCTTTAATGGTGAAACAAAGTTGTTCTAGTATCATAATATGCCCATGATAGAGTATGACCAGTCAACCATAGACTCCCCATAATAATAAGAGTCTCTAATGATACATAACTCATCATCAATCTATTATTCCTATGGAATTATCTTGAGAGGAACAGATGACAACTGAACATCATCCAAAGAAATATTGGCCCTGGATTCCTATACTTCAATATTCAACTGTGAAAAAAGATCCATCAAATGTCACTCTTCCAATGATTCTTTCAATGCATGGGTCTAGAGTTTCCTGATCAAAGAATATGCGATGATATTCCCTTTCCCAAACTACAGAAGTTGAGGTTTGACTCCACTTGAACTTAAGTCCCGTTATTATTGAAATACATGGAATACACCATCAGGTGTAATAAAGAAGACCCATAAAATATAACAATCAATCCGGTATTTATTGGGAAAGAGCCAAAAAATCCGAAATATGATGTCAAGAGGTTTCATGTCAAGAACTAAGAAACTCCAAAAAATCGCAACATTAGATATGGAGAATGAACAAGAGTGACTACGGAGGTACTACTCCCTCTTTTTTCTAAGGGGTGTAGTATTATCCATCAGATAATATGAAATCTATGTGGTAAGATTTAGTAGACTAACAACATAGGTTGAAAAAAATGAATGAAATTCACCAGTATCAAATAAAGTAGTCACTAAGGATGAAGTTATAGTGATGGTAACTCTCATAGTCGTTGGGTATGTATTCGCTTCCTCTTGAGACTCACCCACTCCATTAAGAATCTTCATTATAGTTTATTGTGTTCAGAACCCCATTGCTCATGAATCAAAAAATTTCCCCACAATTTTAATAGAAAAGAATGATCCTATTCCACTATGTGGAGTGGAATATATATGGTTGAACTTTTGAAAGTTACCTGAGCATATTTAAGAGCCACATATCTTGGGTGCCTCAATAAAAATTTTACTAGAATGCACAATATTTCCACACTTTTAGAAAATAAAAGGGCCACTGTCAGGCACTGTATGAGGTTCTGAAAACCCCTAATGTCGAGAAACACCATGAGAATCATCACGCTTCATTTTTCCTTTTTAGGAATTCATACCACCCCTAGGAGAAAAAGGAACTCTTGTCAACCATAACTGTCTAACCTTGTCCATTTCAACCAAAAACCCTATATCTGGCACATCATCATAGGAATACATATTCAAAAAGAAAACCTAATAATGAATATCTGGTCAAATTCCCAAATATAACTTTTAAGTGTTCATATTCTCATTTGATACTAACTTAGGTAAAAAACATCACTAGCTCAGAAAAATGGTTCATATAATTTATCATGGTTCTATTTGTCTACTTGAGTTTTAATAACTTTAAATCCATGGATAACAACATTGACTCTAGATAGAACTAGACAATGAAAATATACTTGAATTATTTCCACTATAAGACCCCATTCTTCTTTGTTGTCACCATCATGTATTTCAATCTCATTCTAGGTCCTTCTAGAACGATGGTGGCACAAGTCACCTTGATTTCATTCGGCATTTACAAGAACTCGAAAAAAAATTAAATTCTACTCAACCATTTCTCTGCCTATTGAGGACCATTAGAGACTTATAACATGGGTGTCTTCTAGTGAAGAAACTCTTGAGAACAATCCCAATGAACATTCCTCTAAAGTTACACAGATGGAGCCGAAATGAGAATAAGTGGTGGTGGTTGTCCTATAGCTTGTGCAGTGCGCACAATCACCTCAACCAGAATCGGGTCCATGAAAGGATTTTCTCACTAAGATTCCTCAGTAGACTCCTCCTAGATCTGATTCACATGTCTTCTCAGAGGAATGATGCTTCAAAATATCAGTCAAAAATTTATAATTTATCATATTATTACTCAAACCAAGAAATAATGGAAATTAATCCTAATAGATAGACAACAATATTTTGATTAAAATTTATCCAAATCAAAATTTTGGGAAATACTAGAAATAATCCCCAAGAAATATTTACCAAACCACCCCTACTGACTTAAAGTTCATTTGGGTGATATCTGGCTAGGCACTAAAATGAAATGACCTCCTATGTCCTAATAAGAAAACACAACTGTAAACTAAAATCAATACAAGAAGATAAACCAAAATCCATAATATAACTTTTTTCACAAACCAACCTGGGTACCCTAGTAACTCGATAATTGAGGCGGCATCGAGATAGCTTTAAGGGTGTTCTTGGTCACCACAGATTGGATACTAGAACCTCGCATTGTTAAAAATTAAATTAAGAATGATTTTTTCCACAAAAATTATGGAATCAGATAAACAAGTCAGTATGCATATAAAATAAAACTCCACAGAGAGTAGTGTACCAGAACATATATATATAAACAACCCAAAGTACTATATAAAAGTACCAAAAATTGGATCAAAACCAAAGTCTCATTGGATGAAACTATCCAAGACCAAGAATCAATAACTACTACAAAAAAGATTCACCTTACCCTTACTCAAACCTAGAATAAGATAATCTAAAAACACATGAAGTAATAGGTAGATTTTGAGATGAAATCTCTATATGTTCTCACTAACGATTCCATAATAAGATTCCAATATTTAAATTACTAATTAAATATTTCAATTTTAAATAAATAGGTATGGAAGTTTAGAGAATAATTAAAAAAATTATGATTTACATTTCAAATGATGGAAATACTTTACACAATGGCTTAATAAATTATTTATATTAACAGTTTATATAAATTCATATGCATGTGTTAAAAAATTACACAAAAATTTCACGTATTTAAAATATAAAAAATGAGAGACATGGTCATCTTCTAAAATGTATGATATTTCTAGGTTATGGGATCCTCACACACTCGAATGTGATCATAGAAATACATGTATAGACACATCCCTATAAAACTATCCATAGGTGACTTATCCTAATCCCATCGAGGTTGTGACCTACTACACTAGGTTTTGATTCAGTTGTTAAGTGTCAAAAGAGTGTTATAAAAATAACTCACTAAATTCATAGAAATTCATGTGCTCTAAAAACAACCAATGATAGGAAATTCATTTTAAAACTATTTAAATACAATTCATCCCATTCCACATTACAAAGATTCCAATTTCCATTTAAAAGCCAACAAATGGGTTTTAAATCAGAACATGCCTTTTTCAATATAAAACCACTAGGTTTCCATCAAAACCATTTTATATCATTTTCTCAAATACTACATGAAATAAATTTCATTAAATTAATTTTCCAACACACCCCAATTAAATAGAATTGGTTGTTTTTCCCCGTTTCATGCCAAATCATGTCCAAAACCTTCAATTGGAGGGAATTGGGTTTTTAATAAACCAATTGAATGAAGTTTTAAGTAATTGAATTTAAATAAAACAATTGAATTTAAATCATTAAATTCATGGTTAATAAAATTTTTCCATCATTACAAAAACACCTATCTTTTTCACGAACATACAATGGCTGCAATGGAACTCGCCAACAAGAACCAAGGTACAGAAAATTTTTGATCTAAACCCAAAAACCAGATTAAAAAACATAGATATTAGATCCATCAATCCCAATATGATATATCAAACTCTAAGAAATAAATTTTAATGAGATATAGAAATAGATATGACTCTTACCTGGCAAGTCACACCACAAACGCAACAATGATCAATCAATGAATAAAATAACCCAAAAAGGTTTGAGGGCTCCAAAATCACCTTAGGATAGATCTTGGGTTGAGAGTAAGTATGAAGAGGATGAAATAGAATTTTCAACCAAACTTCATTTTTAAAAATATCACTCAAGACATTACACAATGTTTATACCATTTACAAGTCATTTAGTTGACAAATCTCAAAATCACAAAAAACATCGCCTTTTTGCTAAAAATTGTTTTATTATTATTTTATAATTTACACAGAATGTATATCCCCATTAGGCTTTAGAAACAGTAGTTTTTATGCTGATAATACAACATATCTCTAAATTCACCATTATATGTATGCTCCCAATTCATCCTCTACCTTAACCAGATAATGAAAAAGGAAAACCATGATAAGGTTTGAAAAGAGATTGACTAAAAGGTAATGGTATGTTACATTATACCCTAAACATAATAACATTTTAGTTTTTGGGAGGTACTAATTTCACTATTTCAACATTGTTAAATAATATTTGAAGTATTTATATGAATAAATAAAATTAAAACCCTCTATTAATAATTATACCACTTCTTTGTACAAACTTGATATATTTAAACCTAAATACCTCCTAGGATGGTATTAGGATCAAACAAGGAACTATAGGTCATGTGAAGGGATGTTTATAATGGATTTGGGTTGTATTTATTGATCTAAGAGGCTCTTTATGTGTAGATAAATGATGAGGGGCAGTGTCCTTTTATAAGTGGAGGACAAGACACACTTGGAATTTTCCAAAACATTAAAATATATATAATTTATTACTTAAGTAAAATAGCTCTAAAATGAATCATATTTGAATAATAGATAATATAGGGTCATAATATCTCCATTAAATATTATTTTGAAAACATTTATGTCATTTTAACCCTTATCACTTTAGTTTTAATACTTTTAAATGATTTTAACTATTTCTGTAGTAAATGGATTTGTTTTTACCAAAGTTACTATTCATAATAACCAAAAATGAAATTGGAATCACAAAAAAAATTAATTCTAATTCCAAATATGGATTCCATTTTAAGTGTCAAAAATTATAATTAGAATAAACTTAAAAAAGATATTCAATAATGGTTTTTTCATAAAAATGTCTTCTAAGTGTAAAAATGTTTTTATACCAAATTCAAGACTAATATTGATCCCAATGACACTGATGGGATTATTTTTAATCCAAATAAACAATTTAATTTTAAAACCAATAAAAAATATAATGTGATTTTATTTATTTGAAAAGAATAGTTTGTTTCTTTAAAAATCGGGTTTTTCAACTATTTACCCAAAAATCATCTTTTCTGAAAATTACAAAATATTTACTGTATGGTAATTTTGGATTGTTGATTCTTAAAATTATGTTTATTTATTAACATTAAAATTAAAAAATTTAAAATATAATGTTTTAAATAAAACCCCATAATACATATAAATGAATTTAGAATGAATAAAACTATTTTTTTTGAATGGAAAATTACCTTTTATTCTTATAGTAAATATAAATCTATAAAATATAATTCATTAATGTTAATTTAGAAAAACATTATTCTATTTAAAACATTACCTAGGTTTTTATTTTATTTTTTTCTTTGAGTTTATCCCACCTTGAAATATTTTTAAAAACATATGTTTTTTCTTATTACTAGGTTTGAGCATGGTTAGAAGAAACCATATATGTTAGTATTTAGTTTTATCATAGTTTTTTTACATGGTTGGTGTATGGTTTTTACAAACACATTTCTAAACTGGGAATTTTACCTAGGTGTTTCTAGTGTGAATGGCACGGTTAGAACATAGTTTGGTAAATCATGGTGTTAAATTATATGACATGTACAAGTGTTTAATTTTTTAGTTTTACTAAACTACCCACATATGGATTTAACCTTTTTTAACCCTTTATATACACACTAAATGTCCACAAGAAGTTTTTCTCCCCCTTTTTTCCTTCTTCTCTATAGATTTTTCTTAGGATCTATCCTTAGTTTTAGATTTCTTGTGGTAATATTGTCTAAACATCTTCATCTCTTGGATCCTTTCTTTTTTCTCATTTTTTATTTCCCTAAAAGATCATTAAGTCAAAGGGTTTTCTTTTTCTTTAATTATAATGGATTTTATTACTGTTTTAGTGATACATTTATTTGTTTTGGATTTTCTATGCCTTATTGAGGTGGTCTAGGACCATAACATATGATAGAGATAGATCTATGGTAATTCTCCCCATGTCTAAGATGTTAAACTTAAAAATATAATTAATTTTAATTTTCAAAACATATTTTTTAGTGATTTTTGGATTCTATCATATATTCTTTTTGGGTTATGGGAAAATAATATTTATTCCCTCTATATTTCCTTTAATTTGAGTGATTTATCTTTTGATTCTCAAATAATAAAAAAATTTAAGCAAGGAAATTTTTTTTAATGTATATTTATCTATTTAAATGGAATTATTCAATATGAAATTATTTTTATGTTTTTGAAAATGATTCTGTAATGTTTTATTAAGATGAATGGTGTTTTTGATTCTTTGAAGAGGTTTTGAGAAATATTTAATGTTTGAGATTTTATGATGGTTGTGTTATTTAGTTTTCAAAAGAGATCTCAGTAATTGGTTTCTTAATGTATATCTCAAAGGCATGGTTCAAAATATCTATTAGTAGTTTTTAAATATTATTTATCATTGAATCATGACCCTTGTTTTTCAATAAAGATGAAACTAAGATATTCAATTATGGTATTATGTAACAAAAAATCATATAGAGGGAAGTGTACTTTGTTTTTTTTAATCGTAAATAAATAAGAATGATTTTATAAAGGGTATTCATAAGTGAGATTGATATTTATTTTTTACTGATTTTCTTGTATTTTATATGATTTATTATTTATTTTACTAACATTTTTTATCTTGGTAAGTCATGGGTAGTTGGTTGGTAGACTTAGGAACACTTTCTACATTAGAGTATTATCATGCTTTAGTTAGTAACCATAAGCTAGAACTCAGTCCACTTAGGGGTTTCCCCTTAGTGATGATAAGTATGGTAATACTAGGAATTAAGGTGGGTTATTTTTATCTAACATTGGCCTTTTTATATAGATATTATGATAGAATTGTTTGAGGACATCCCTAGGGATCTTAGGTTCCCATGATGGTTGAGATTATTTTAACTATATGTTGATGTGTGTTACAATTACTTAGTTATATTGGGATTCATTAAATTTAATAAGAATTATTTCAAATCATTCTTATCAATATATTGTTTTAAAAAAATCTATAGAATTTTTTTTCATTAAATTTTTTTTCAAAAGATTATTTGAAATTGGGAATGATATGGTCTTTATTATTTTTAAAGGTGTTTAAAAATGTTTTTATTTGGGTTTTGTTTTTAAAACAGTGTGTAAAGCTTATATTCCAAATGTATTTCAAACTAGTATGAAATTATTTTTCTTTTAAAGTTTATAAATTAGTTGTGAAGAGGATACTTTTGGGAAGTTTTTTTCGTATTCCTATAATATTATAGGTCTATTCATTTCATTATGGATGTTTTATTTTGTTATCATTTTATTGGTTTAGGTTTGGAGGTTGTATCATGTGGAGATATTCCACTTGCACTAGAATATGTGTTGTTATTTATTTCTTTCTATTTTTTTTTTAGTATACTATTTGTATTGGATACTTCAACCTCATATGTTCTATCACATCTAGTTTTTTATTGGGAATTTATTATTTTTAGTTTTATTTTGTGATATGTTTATAAGCCCTATGCTCTATTTGTTTTCCATAATATTTTGTAACTAATTGCTTTTATGTAATAACACGGTGATGTATGGAATGGAAGAATAATATTTTTGGGCAGGGAGTTCTTTTTCATTTATTTAATCTATGGTCTGAACCATTACCAGTGGTTGTTAATTAATTCCATTGAACTTATCACCAACTTAGGGTGATCAAGAATGAACCTCAAGTCATTATATGGCCAATATCAGCTACCTAGATTAGGGGTATCCCATGATAGGTCATGATATAACCTATTAGGACCAAGTTGAACAAGTTCACCTTGATAGGAGGAGTGAATCAAGGTGCTTCTCTAATTAAATTTTTCCCTTAATCAAAATATCCCTTTAGTTATATATTGTTCTGTCATTTGAAGTAATGTGTTTGATATATCAAATTATTGATGGAACTCTCTTAAAAAAATCTAATATATTCAAAAATATAAATTTCACAAGATTCATGGATTTTACTTACTTCACCCACATTGAACAATATATAAGGTGTACACATTGACAATGTATCGATGTAAAAAAATATAATATCAGGAAATATTTTTTGAATATAATTTTTGTTCATGGTAAGTCTGTGCCAAGGATAAATGAATTTAAAATATATTAGGGATTATACAATCCTTAGACAAGGGTAACTACCTGTTCTCTGGCTCTATTTACTATTTTCTGGATGGCCTGTTTATTTTATAGACACGAGGGTCTCTCTATAACAAACATGTATTCATGAAACTCATTGCATCATAACTTTAAAATTTATACCCCACTAGAATTCTTGTTTATGGAAATAATACTCTTTAAAGAAAGGTGAGGTCAACTCCTTATAAAGATTTGAATATAAATCTTAAAACTCTAATTCCATATTAGAGTCTCCTCTTACTATAAATATTAACTCATTGTCTTCAGAATAATTATATCCTTAACTAATCTCTTCAAGATAAATATTATCCCACACTGGAATAATCTTGTTGGAATCTATCTTATTTTTTAGCAATCAGATATATCAATCTAAATATGTCTTTTTATTAAATATGTCTTCTATCAATCTACATGTGATCAATAGAACTCTATTTTGGATCATATCTCTTCCTTTTTCTCTTGTATTAGATTTTTAAATATCATTCTAGACCTCTCATTTCCAACCATTATAATTAGTTTTCATAGATCCACCAAAATATCTAACTTTGATCAATGGAGTGGGTTCAATATCAATATTCTCAAGGATCGATGATCATGCAATGTCTTCAATCAATTAGCATGTTCATCTTTATGTTTGAATATCACTAAATATATGGAAACAAATTTTATAAAATCCTGATAGATTCTTAAGTTTAATTTCTCCCAAAAATTCCTCATCTCAAATCTTAAAATATTGAAAGATATACTTATATATAGTCTTTAAGAAATATTGACTCCATTTATTTTTCCTTGAATATTAGCCTGAAATATTTTAATTAATTATACCATAATATTCGTTCAAAAAGGGTTGCCATTATTATTTTTAAAATATTCTATGAAATTTTCAAGTTAAACTCCCATGAATATCTCAAAATATTTCTATAAATAAAAATAATTCCAAATTTATAATGGTATAAATTAACATATAATGGCATGGTCTTTAAGTTTCATTGTGATATCTTTAAGACTCCATGATTTTCTCCATTTAATTTTCCATGAAAATATATATTTATATCATCCACATTAATCTCTAATTATATCTCACAATATATCTCCATTTAAATCTCACAACTCCAATAAATTATTAAAGTTACTCTTATATGATTTCTAGAAATATAGGATTAATCACATGTGAGTTCTATTTTACTCATAAATGACCTTAAAAATTCTAATTTTAGTATTACATGGAATTATATTAATATTATATAGATATTTATTACTATTAAAAGAACTTTTATAAAACCATTTTACTCTTACATTCCTTCGTTTTCAAAATTATTACTTCACATAGGCTTTAGAATTATAGACCTACTCTTACATAACCTCCATTACACTGAGTAAATGTTATGCATCCCTTAAAACTTTAATGTTACTATAACATACTGGATGAGTTTAATCTTACAAGCCTTTTTGAGTCACTATATTAATATCATATACCATAGAGTTTTTTTAAAATAATTCCTTTTCAAAATTTATACTCTGGCATGAACAATTTAAGTTCCAACTTAATCTTACAAACATAGGAAAAATATCAGTTTACTCTTACACAATCCTATCTTTTTCTAAATTTTTATCAAGCCTTATCCTAAGGTATTTAAACATTCCCACACTCCTTTAAAAGACAAAATATTCTTCAATAATATCATTAGTATTCAATAAACATTCATTGACATTAGATTTCATGTCACATTTCAAAATTTTCATGGAATCTATAATTATTTATTCTTAAATCCAGATGTACTGATTTTAGGGAAAGTTTTTACAGCAAGTCATCAAGGATTCATATATTATCCTTCAAAACGCATCTAAAAATATAAATTCCAAATATAATGAAAGAAATAATTTTCACACAACCAAATATGGTTCTTATGTATAATACACCTTCCTTAAGTTTATTCATAGATATGTTCATCATAACATCTCTTGTTAATAAAAATCCAACTGTAAATAAAAACAATTCCAAGCAACAACCACTTGGTTATAACATTCCCCCTATTTGTATTTTGTCACTAATTTTATCAAAAATCAACTTGAATGATAATTTTCTAATGAAATACATGGATTTATGGTTCACTCTTTACTCCCCCTTGGATAATAAAATTCCATGGTTCTTCTCACTAGATTATCCTATGTATTATCTCCCACTTTATCACTCAAATTACATATGAATATATTCATAATATATTCTTCCTCATAAAACATGCACAATATCTAAATATACTAATCTCCCTGCTTTTACTTACACTTTAGAACTCTACAAAATTCCATATCACTTTTTCATTAAAAATAACATCCCTTTTTAGTTTAGAATAAATAAACTCTGAGTTATAATATCCAATTTTTATAGATTTGATTTTATAGAGTTAGAACTCTCAAATTATCACACAAAGCCTTTATAGTATTAAAATATTCTAACCATTTACTTCTTCCTTCAACCTTCTAGCCTTTTTTAACCATTTATTCTTATTTTACAACAATTATTTCCACTTATTCCATGAACCTTAAGCTTAGTTAACTTCTTATTAACATTTTTTATGAACTTTATATGTTTATTTTGATCTCAAAACCTATTTCAATTATAACTATATTTTTTAAGGATTTATGGTGATTGAAATTACAAATTAACAAGGAGTCATCAACAAAACCTCTAAGTCTACTAAGCCCGAAATTGATATAGGAAAAAAGAGTCGAAGTTAATAAATTAAATTTTGTCTATGTCACTCAGTTACATAAATCCCATGTAACTTGAAGAGTTAACTTTCTTATGGAATATATCTATGAATTAAATCATACATACATAATATTGTCTTTGAATAAAACTTACAAATCAAAGTGTGTGAACCATACCAATTTTCAAAAAAACTAATACCAATGGTTAAAAACTCATGATACCACTTTTAATTCATTATCTTACTTCCAGCATAGGGTATTTCTCTTATAACAGATGAGGAAATTATCCTTTTAATATTTAATACACACTCCCCCAAAATTACTTTATCTATTTACACCAAAAAATAGAGTCAATACTTATTATAGTAATTTTATTTTAGAATGTTATATTATCCAAAAATTATATATATTATTCTACAAGGTCAATCAAATGAATAAATTATTAACTCATATATGAATGTATGTACTTATTCCTTGATTTTTATTCTTTTTAATTCAGGGTTTGACAATACATGAAATGTTTCATGATACCACTTGTTGATCACCATAATTGGCTTTGTATAACTTGGAAACTCGGATGGGATAATGACACCACTTTATATTCATATTAGAATCTATATAATTTATACTTCTTAATTAAAGTAAGAAAATTAATATTTATCTTTTCTATCGAAAGTGGTTTCTCAACACCAATTTTTTCATGTGATTCCTTTCATCAAAATTACCTCATAGATCATATCTCCTCCTTAAAATTGTATCACTCCAATCAGTAGTTATAACTATAATGTTTATGGGGAAAGTGTTATGTCACAGACGTCCTCATGTAGTGGAATTTGGTTGGTCTTGGTGAAAAAACCATTTTCTTCCAACTCACTTATAATCCTTCTTTGGGGTTCTACATTAAACACTACTTGTAAAAATTTCATTCTAGATATATACTTTTACATCCCCCATATTCTTTGGATTTCGAATTACCTCCAATGTGATATTAACCCCACATATACATGCTTCTTTTGATAATTCACCATTTATTCATCCTTCATCATTATTACTCTATAATATAAGGGATCTACCACTGATCTCATCCTCTTTCCATATGGTATGATTTATAATGCCACATGGGCATGCATTTTTTTATCCTCCTTGATTTCTATTAGATTCAACTTAAACTTATTTATCATTGGAGATCCTTTATTCACATGGTCATTAATACCTCTTTCATGGTGTATGAAAAAGGAATGCTAAACCTAAGGTTATGATATATTATAGTATTGTCTAAAGGTTTTTTCTAAATAGGGCTTAAAATTCATGATATCATAATTCGAAAAAGTGGTTTTTGGTGTGTTTTAATTTGAGGTAAAAAATATTAATTAAAAAAAAGAGTTTCTTAGGATGGTGATTAGTGATAGTATTAGAGGTTGGATAACCAATTGTACTTTTATCCTTATCTATAGATGACTAACTCTAATTATTGTTAATGGATAGATAAAAGAATCCATAATCTCTTATCCATTACCTTAGGTTGAGAGAGTGAATATGAGTATTGATAAATGAATGGTCATTACCTGATCAATACACCATCTAATGTGTGTGGGAGGATATAAAACCATCAAAAAATCATCTCAATAATAAATTATCTCTTAATTACTCTGGTAAAATTCCAGAGAGTTAAGGTACTCCCAAGAAATCCATCAATGATTCATTTCCTTCCACACACATACCAGTAGCCTCTATATACTTCACTAAAAACAATTAATATTCCATCATATATATATAATTGAGGTTAAGTGGATGTAAAATTATAATTACCATCTCAAGAAATAAATAGTGGACATAAATAATAAATTGAGTATAATTGCATTCAAAACAATACCATGTTATTAAAATCAATGTCAAATAATATAAGAAGAATTATATTCAATGAAGTTCATAATCAAGCATTGTAAATTGATCCTCCTTCCCATTATCCTAATTATCATAGGTTTTTTCCCATCCATGTAAATGGTTAGAGACCATCAAAGGATCCTAAAACAATATAAATGATAATATAACAACAAATTATAAACTCAAACATCAAGCCCCCACATCATCCTTAGGCTTAAACTCAAATAGATTTTATCTTCTTTTATTGATTTTAGGTACCTTTTGTGAGATTCCCTCTTGGATTTTGAATATTCTATATGATATTTCTAGATTTTTGTTAATTTTCTATTTTGAACTCTTTCTTCCCTATATCAAATGATATCTATCATACGAGTCTCCTTCGTTACCAATTTATTTTTCTATCCATGGATTAAGATCTTATCATTATTTCACCATCACGATCAAGCTCTATGTAGCATTGATATTATCTTAATAATTAGAAAAGTTTTGAAAGTATCTGTTCAAAAGTAATATTTCATTATTGGGTGTAGCTCAATTTCATAAAGGGTAAAACATTTTTTAAGTGGTTTTAGAAACTAATAAATCTTATATGAGTATTGGTGAACCTTATATGAGTTCCAAAAGATCTTATGTATCCAACTAAAATTTTGATCACTTGATTGTAATTTCAACTGAATAGTATATATCACATAGATATCCAGAAAAAATATTATATATAACCAGGAATCATATATATCTCTTACTATATCTTATATATAATTATTAGATTTTACATATAAAATTGATCTTCTTATAACTTTTCTGATTCTTAAAAATTTCTGTAGAAAAGTCATTCTTTTTTAACATGTTGGGGTTCAATAGAGTAATCCTTATGTATTCTCTTAGAAACATTATAAAATTTTATGTATAGAATTCCCCAAATTTCCTCTCCACTATTGTAGTTAAGTTATTATTAAACTTAAAAAATAAATCAAATATAAATATTTTTCCATTCATTTTATTCTAGAAATTAATAAAATCAAATAAATTTCCAATTTTAACCATTTTCAACAATATTCACAAAAATAAATACAATAATTCTTTAAATCCAAAACACTCTAAAACTCAATTAATAAATAAATTTTATGGAATAAATTGAATTGATTATCAAAAAAATATAATGAATTAATTCATATTTCCTTGGACTCTTGAATATGTGGACATCAAAAATGTTTCCCAAGTAATATTGAATACACAAGAAAGTATGAGTTACCTTTTTCAACTATAATTCCACTCAATATTGTTATGACTCATACATGATTCTTATTACATTTTATTCATAAGGTACATTCAATGTGTTTCCCCATTTTTATCCTCTGATGGTAATGTCTACCTACCTTCTTTAAAATATTTATCCCATCACATAAAGTATTAATTTCAAGAAATATTTTTCTCATTTCAGAATCATACAGGGGTCACCATAGGGTTAATGTGTTTCTAAATATATAACTAATTATTCAAGTACCTATGTTAATATTGATATATTTTTAGGGTTATTATTTGGCTAAGGGTTTTTAGGTGACGATGTTAAAAAATTTAGAGGCCAAATGAGGTGGTTGTTTCTATGTGAATTATAATTTATGATTAGAAATTTACACTAAAGAATCAATCCACCAGTCAATATTATTTACAATGATTGACCTCCAAAATAATTTTTATTCTCTTGTAATTATCATTCATAAGTCACTTTAGTAGTAGTAAATATTTCTTATATATTCTTCCATTATCAGTTTTTTCCTTCATGTAAATTCTAGATAGATAATGTATCTTTAAGATAGAGAAGAATATTTGAATTTCAAATATTTAGGTGAACTTTATTACCCGGTTTTCATTGATATTTTCCCTTTCATCATTACAAAACATGGTGTTTCCCCCCAAATATTATCACAAAACATCTTTTCCCCCAAACTAGATTTCAACTACTATTATTTATTTTCTATCAGATCTGAGTGGTTAGGGATTTCCGGCTTGTAATATGGATACCTAATAAAGTTATTCATGGTTATTACAGTGTAATTCATGGAAAATATTTCAAGGTTGGTTCTAAATTAAATTTATTATAATTTTTTTTAAAAAAATTCCTCAACCGTTATCAACACTAGTTCTTTAATTATCAAAGGTTTTTACTAGGATTCACAAAAAAAATTATTATTAAAACATGGATTATTTCACATAAGAAATTATGAAATTTAAAAAAATTGTTAAAATTATTTATAATCCTATCATGTGGGTGATTTTAAATGTGGACTCAATGTCATGGAATGAAATTAAAAAATTAGTGTTATTTACAAGAATTTCCCAAACATTGGATTTCAAACTAAATTTCTTAAATAATTCATTTAATTTGGGATAACTAAAGCTAAATAAATTCCACAAAATTGGAATATGTTCCAAACTTACATGAGCATTTTATTTTTTATCAACAGGTTTCAAAAACATAGTATATGTACAAAAAAACGCACAAAAATAAAAAAGAAACACACACAAAATTCTAAAATCTATAAGGTTTTTCTCCCCTTACCTTATATTATGTAGTTCCTTCAATACATCTAACATATATGAATATATTTATCAGTTTAAATAATATGATAGTATTTAAAATATTAAGTATATGTTATAATATTGTGTTTTTAACCATTTTAATGGTTAGAGGAATGTGACTACCTACATTGGTGTGTTTAGTAGATGTCTAAAATTTTTATTTAACCTTTTTCCATTGATAGTGAAAGGAATCATTCCTCCTTCCTTAGTTGTCTACATAGAACCAAAGGGATAAACAGTAGTAATGGTAAATTTTCCTTCCCACATAGAATGATGTTTATTTGTTATTAGTTTCAATCTTGGTTTATAGGGAATCACATTCTCTCCTTGGTGAAATTCTCTTTTTTGAATTATATTTCCTTTCATAACTATTTTTATCTCTAATTAATTTATATAATTTAAAAATTCTTCTATCTTTATTTCATAAAACTCATGAATCTAAAACCTTCTATATTTTCTAGAATTTTCCAAATCCAAATTCGTCTATTTGAGTAGGTTTAAGAATATGATAGTATTTTAAAATGATAATAAAATTTATAATAAGGTATTTTTAAATTGTATAATTGTTTGATTCTTATGAACTCCTTCACTGGTGTGTTCATTAGATATTTCAAATCCTTCATTAACCTTTTCCCATTGATAGTGAAAGGGATCTCCTCTCCTTCTTTAGTTTTCCACATAGAACCAAAGGGGTAAATAGTGGTAAATATTCCTTCTTATATATAAGTATTTTTACTTAAAAATAGTTTCAATATTGATATATATATATATATAATCACTTCATCCCCTTGGTGAAGTTCACATTGTGGTTTTATTTTTCCTTACACCACTCTTGTTCTCTACGAGCAATTTATAGAATTTCAAAATTATTCTCTCGTTATTTATTTGGACTCTTGAATCTAAAATATTCTTTATTTTATGGAATTTCCCAAATACAAATTCATCACTTTGACTAATAAATATAATTTATGTTCTACCTCCATAAAAAGATAATATATTTTCCCAGAGATCGACTAATAGGGTCTCATTCCAATTGGTTTTTTTCAATTTTTTCTATAAGATCACAAGGTGTCTTCAAACCTTTGGCTCTATAGTTTCCTATTTGGCTTAAAATTTTTGAATCTTCCCTTAATATCCTTATTTGAAACTTTATCTTAGTCATTAGTTTGTGGATGAAAAGTGGTTGATGTTATGTGTTTCACTACATATATCCTCATTAAATCTTCCATGCTTCTGTTATAAATGTAGTTTACTTGGATAGTGATGAATTCTCTTCAGATTCCAATTATGAAAAAGATTTTAGTCATAACAAAATCACAAACTATAAATGAATAGTCTGTTTTAGTGGCCCTAGACTTCAACCATTTTAAAACATAATCTATTACTAGCATGATGTAATAATATCCAAATAAAAAAGGAAAGGATATCATAAAATCTATTCCCCATAATTGAAATATTTTAAAAAACATTCATGTTTCTTTGAGGAACTTCTTGTCTTTTTGAAATATTTATAGTTAATTAACATTTCTAACTTTTTTTAAAAACTCATAGGTATCTTTAAAAAAAATATTCAATATATTTAAGACTCCAATATTTTTCTATTAGGTTTTTTTGGTTAAAAATTTACTCCATAAGAAACTTTTTTCAAAACACTAGTGAATATTATAATTCACTTCCAAGAAAACATCTCTTAATAATTTGGAAATTTAAAAAGTTCAATAAATATGAATCATACCCAGCATAAATTTTTTATTCATCTTTGATTCTAAAAACAAATTATTGTTTCAGATATGATGGAACTTGAGAAGTTAATAGAAAATATACAATATCAATATACAATGGTACCTCTCCTTAAATCAAATAAAGTTTTTTCACTCAAAATGAATTCATTAAGTGTCCTTTTGTTTGGATTTCCTACCTCAGTGGGGTGAAGCAACCAGTTCATCTGATCTTATAATTTATTATCAACTCATTTCTTATTCTTTTACCCTAAATTAAACTATTAAAAAAACAAATTCCCTTGCACCAATATTTTATTTATCTATCCCTTCTTCATTGGGTACCAAAGGGCTACATTGTTAGATAAAATAGTTACTTTAGTCCCAAGAGGATAAGATATGTATTTTATAAGTCATAAATAATAGTGAAAAACTTCTTATAAATAGTGGGGTAGTGTTTTTGATCTATATCTAATGTTCTTAAAAATAGAAAATAACATGTCTTTTTTCCTTTAATTTTCTTTCAAAAAATACCTCATGCGGTATGGTTTGAATCATCACACAATTACTCAAATGTATGGTTATAATTATGTGGTTATATGACCAATGGTGAATTTAGTTCATACATTAGCTCATCAAAAATATATTTATAATGTTTTCAAATTAGTTTTTGAAAGTTTTAATGAAATATTAATAAAATCATTGATTAATATTTTATAGAATCCTATATATCCTAAAAAGGATCTAAAATATTTATCATTAGTTGATTAGGGAAATATAGTAGTGATTTTAATTTTAGATTTTTCAATCTCAATACCATTTTTTGAAATCACATGTCCACCCACAATACCTCTTTCAACCATTAAAATACATTTTTTAAATATCAATAAAATTTTATTTTCAGTGAATTTTTTCCAGACTTTGTTATGATTTTCTAATAAGTGATTAAGGTAATTTCCAAAAATAGTGAAATAATCAAGAAAAAATTCCGAAATAATAATTAATTAAATCATTTAATATTCTCACCATGTATCTTTAGAATGTATCAGGTGTATGACACAATCCTAATTTCATTCTATTATAGGAAGAGGTACCGTAGGGATAGGTCAATGTTTTCTTTTCTTGGTCCATGGGTGGAATAGGAAGTTGAAAGTTTCCTTGAAATTAATTTAAAAATTAATAATAGTTTTTACTGGAAATATTTCCAATACTTGGTTAACAAATGGTATGGGAAAATTAAATTTTTTATGACTTTATTTAGTTTTATATAGTCAATTCAAACTCTATAACTATTTTGGGCTACCATAAGAGTTTATTTTTTTTAATTATTTGTACTATTAAGTCTATATTTCTTAGGAGAAATATAAATTGAGATAACCCATTATAAATCAAAAACTGGGTTTATAATTTCTTCCTATAAAAAATATCAAAATTAATTTTTAATCACTTAAACCATTTCTTGTTTATGTCTTCTCTGAGGTTGCCTCATAGGTTTGGCATTACATTCAAGTTATAATTTTATGCAATAAATGTTCATTACTAAACCCAAGAATATAACCCAAACTCTAGAATATAGATGTCATGTCTTCTCTTAATATGTTGATCTGTTTTTTTTTTCTAATTAGAAGTGAACTTGCTAGAAATAATCACTATCAGTCTTTCCTCAATTCAAAACACATACTTCAAATACTGTCCCAATGATTTTAATTTCTTATTTACTGGCCTAATTAAAGATGACAACAGATTTAGTTTACATACCTCAACTCTCTAAATTTACTTCACAAGATATGAATTTTCATCTTCTTTATTATTTAATAATAATTAAATCAATTAGATAAACCCAAATTTTCATTATCCTATAACATTGGAAAAATGTTTTAAATTTTCTCCCCTTTATTTCCAATAGAAATTTCAGATCTCATTTTGTAACCTAAATAGAACATTTCTTCTGAGGAATCTATTTCTCAACATGGATTACATTCATCATAATGTTAAATTTAAAAAATAAATTTCTCTTCATATGGGTATTTATTTGAATTAGAGATGTTAAAATTGCTCGTGTTTTCCCCAAAATCCATTTTCAATGCAATTTCATAGATATTTATACCATTAGTTTTTATTTTCTAAGAATGATCTTCCCAAGATATTGGGAGACTAAGGTAGTGTCTAGTTTTTATTTATGTCTATCACATAGAAATCATCTAGATAGACAAAGTTTTATATCCATATAAAATCATATTCAAGTAATCTAATTAAGATTACAGTTGATCTATTTACAAGATGGATAACACCTCCTGTTGGTTTGATCTCTCCCATCTAAAAATAATTAAATAAAAAATTATTCATCACATTGATAAGATTTCCTAGATCACATAATGAGTCTTTGAACAAAATTATCCAATTGTGTAGTTAATAGATAATTTCTTTACATCTTGACATTTTTTAGGAAGTGATGGTGTGATCAATGTTGAAACATTTCACTCCAAATTCATTTTCTTGTTTCCTTGAAGCCTCCATTTATTAGTTTATAAATACATTAGGAATTTAATTTACTAGGAAATCTGGATAATATTTTCAAGAAGAGTTATGATAATTTAAACCTTTTAAAAGGTATCCAAATTTTATTTTTATATTTCCTCTATAGTGGCCCTATTTTTTCTATTTGAGCCATAATAATATTTTAAATAATGTTTATTAGGTTTTTATATGATTAGAATATTCAATATGGGTGTCATAAGGATTTAGAAATAATATATTAAAAATAATATATTATTTTTAGTCTATGCACATGTGTTATTTAGAATAATGATTTTCTTTAAAATTAAAGACTTTAATGGAGAATCTAAAATGCTAGTTGTATCCACAATGAGTTTTTTACCCTATGTTTTCTATAATTTTATTTTTCTCCAATAATTTTCAAGATCTTCCTCGGTTTAGGTTATTTTAATTAAATTCTTAAAAACTTATGGTTTCTCCTATTTAAATCTCCTTTTATCTAATATACAGTTTATCCTAAAAACTTCAATAAATATATATTGATATTGAGAGAGGATTTGGGAGATATAGGATCCATTGAGCATAAACGAAAAGTAAAAATTATTAACGACACATAAGGTGGGTGATATCTTCAATAATGATTGATATAAACACAAATCAGTGTTATTTATTTTTAATTCCTATATTTTTATCCATGATTCATGAAATATTTATTCTTATGAAATTTTTTTACAATTTTTGAGTCCCTGATTTGGGAATTTTAGTCCATATTCTTGATTTCCCCAATTATCAAGCTAATAAATACCTAGATTAGTTATTTTTAATCATAAATTTATTTTATTTGAATTAGTTATTAATGGGGGTTTGTTTCCTCTGGAAATGGGGATGACCTTGTTTGTTTAAGGTTCAAACATTCCAATCGGTGTCTAACAGGTTTATTTGTTGAACCGGAAACATCCAATGATTCTATATCCATTTGGACCTACATTCCAAAGGTAGGTGCTCAATATTTGTGGACCGATGAGGCTTAAGAATTTGCATTGGTCGATAGGATGGGAGGTCGGACTCATCACACCTTCTTGGGCGGAATTATTGTCTACTCTGGGACTCTCTTTATAGATTTGAGTTATGTTTGTGAATCCTTATTAAATTACCAAGTATGAAAATGATCTTTCTTTTAGATCTGACAATCAATGATTAATATGTATGAAATTTAGAGAATCTTTTATATGTATTTGAGGTTCTTCATCGATATAGAATCATCTGTATTTTTTTAGAGATTCTTAGTCAATGGTATCCTTCAACATATTATATAGAAATCTCTTGGTCATTATCATAACTATACTAGTTTTAAAGCCACTCAGTGGGTCACTTGAAGTGTATTTTCGTTCAGAAGGACATGGATTATTTCAGAGTTGGGATTGTACCTGTATATGGGTTACCTATGTATCCTTGTTTAGAAAAGGAATCATAACCTATGTAGTTTGAGTAAAAGAGTATGGATTTTATGCATGATTGTTGGCCCAAATAAAGATGTGATAATTACTTTTACACTCTAAGCTCTTGTGAGTCATGCTCGGTGTGAGAAACAAGAGGTATCAGTAAAACCTGATGATTTTTTACACAAAAGATGAAATCATAAGAAATAATGTGGGGCTTATGTATGTATGACTGCCCAAGATAGATTAGGATTGGGATTTACATTAAGGAAGAAACTCAGGAACAAGGTCCATAAAGGTATATGTTCATTATGGAGATTTGGATACATAAATTAGGACTTAATCCTAAGAAGGATGCCAAAATTAGAGGGGACTTATGATTGGGTTTTATTCCTGAGAAGGAAGCCCAAATAAAAATAAATTAAGACTCGGGCTTACTCCTAAAGAGGATGCCCAGGTTAAAAGAAATTGGGACTGGGGCTTATTCCTGAGAAGGAGGCCCATGTTAGGGGAATTTGGAATTTGGGGCTTACTCCTAAAGAGGATGCCCATATTTGGGAACTTGGGGCTTACTCCTAATGAGGATGCCCATATTAAGGAAATTTGAGATTGGGGATTACTCTTGAGGAGGATACCTATATTAAGAGAACTTGGACTGGGGATTACTCCTAAAAAGGAGGCCCGGTTTAGGGGAATTATTAATGGGGCTTACTCCTGAAAAGGAGGCCCGAGTTAGGGGAATTATGATTGGGGATTACTTCTGAAAAGGAGGCCCAGGTTAAGGGACTTGTGATCTAGGGATTACTCTTGAAAAGGAGTCCCATATCAAAAGAATTTAAGACTTGGGGTTTACTCCTAAGGAGGATTCCCATATTAAGGAAAATTATTAATGGGGCTTACTCCTGAGGAGGATGCCCAGATTAAAGATCTTCTCATCTTAGAGGATGAGGTTGAATGGAGGAAATCTCTAACCATAGTGACATAAAGATATGTAAATCACTAGGTTTTGAGAGATGTTCCACATAATTCCTTTCAGATAAGAAAGCCAACAATGTAAGCATGCCATAAATGAATTTGAAGAGGGTTTTTAAGGCTAAATCTTGAAGAGGAGAGGTGGGTTTAAAGAAAAGAGTTGAATAGGCAGGAGGGGAACCCAAAAAGAGACAGGTGCGCAAGTCCTGTTTGGGCACACAAGTCATGGTCACACAAGTATACTTGCGCGACACATGTATACTTTCATGATGGTCAACCCATAGGGTAATACTTGGGTGAGGCTTGGCTCAATCCCTTAGTATTATCCCTAGAGGCTTCCAAAAGGGTGGTGCGCAAGTTCTGTTGAAGGGATAAGGTGGTGCACAAATGTCTTCATTTTCCCTTAAGGGTTGGACACTTAGGTGCGCAAGTGTTGATGAATTATAACACTTAGGCCTTATTCCCCATCTTTAGATCTTCCATTCTAGGTAATAAATTACCTTAGTAGTGATCAGAAGACTTCAAGCAGAGACTAGGGTGCCGAGAGCTTAAATCTGACTTTTGGGTTTTTCTGTCTTCGAAATGGGGGCCCACAAGGGGTATTTATAGGCCATTGAAGACCTTGGGTGAAAATAAAATAGGGAGCGCAAGTCACCTGCACGACCAATATGTGGTGCACAAGTATACTTGCGCGACCATGATAAACCTTGCGCGACCCGTATGTAAACAAATCCTTTTTCATGCCTTTGTAATTTTTTGATGTTTCTTCAAAGGGTGATTCTCTTTATGCTAATGTATTCCCATTTTTTAGTCGTTAGACTCTGTGACAGAAAGGAGAATCAACAAAAGTACCACCTCAAAGTTGGATCTAAAAGGAAGGAGGGTTTGACTCTGAGGTAAAGGATAAAAACCAAGGAACAACGGCGTGCAAGTTTCTAGAGCGCAGGTAGCGGCACGCAGGTGAGGTCTGTGCAAGGTACGACACGCTGGGTGTGGACTTTGCCTATAAATATGTGGTCATTCTCACGCAAAGCACCCGGGTCTCAAAGCTTCCCGCTATCACTGCGCGGGTTGCTCTCATCGCGCAGGTTTGCTCGGCTTTCCGCTCATCCTCACAAGTGCTATTGTTCGCAGTTTATTGTTTCTTTCTGTTGCGCTTCTGCATAGGTAGTTTGACTTACACGGTGATACCTGCGCGCCCAAACATGCACGACACAAATACACTTGTGCGCCATCATTGTACTTGTGCACCTTAATTCCTTGGCCATTTTTTCACTTTTCTTCAAAAAATTTATGAAAAATCAACTTACTTAAGAGTTAATTATTTGACCTTTACGCAGATTAAATGGATCCCAGAAGAATGGGAATAGGTAATGAGTTGTCCAGTAAGCGGATTGATGACATGATGAACATCGTTGGCCATGATTATTACAATATCTGCGACAAAACCCTCCCATATTTGGCCAAGTACTTAAAGAAGTATCATCTTAATTTTCCACAGAGCATCTACTTGCTTCTGTATGGGCATGGTCATCTGCAAGAAGTCGACATTCCAGATGCAAAGAACTATATTTCCAAGATGCAGCCGCACTGCTAATCCTCTATTTTGGTTATACTGTGCATTAAGATCAACAACAATGGTGTGAACTTTCAAATTTTTCTTCCATGCCATTTCCTTGCAGATATGAAAATGGAAAACCCATGGGCAGAAATTTTTTCCGCTGCTGGTTGGTGGAGAGAAGACTACCATGACATCTGAACAATATCTGAAAAGAGTACTCTCTCCAAATGGCTCTTTACTCCCAATTCTCCATTCTCAAATCCATGTATCCATCTTCGAAGTCTCTTGGACAGAAATAGAGTCACTGTTTGATCAGTAGAAAATTTTCTCAAACTTCACTCAATAACTTTCTTTTACAATTGTTCCAAGAAGAGCTGGTATCACTGCATATCTTATTGTATCCAGTTGAATGAATGAATTCCAGGTGGCTGCTGATGAATCTCGGGATGTCGTAAATCAAATGAAGAGTTATGTTGAAAGCCTCTTTTAATTCTTGAAAAAGAGAAGAGAATCCAATCTGTGGATGTGCTTCTAACTCTTGTGTATCAATGAAAGACACTTTCATCTTCAATCATTTGTGTCTGCATTCTTTTTCTACCTACTTAAAATCTTTACCTAAGCCAATGGGCCTAGTAAGCATAGTTTGATTTTTGCTAGGATTATAAAAATAACCCTACAAACTTTGAATCTTTTTATTTCTAAATATTATCTAAATCATACGAAATGTATGTTTAGTGAGTTGGGACTTGACTTTTGTTCAGAGTTCCCATGTCTTTTGTGGGAAGTTTAAAGTCATGCATGTCATACATAAAAAAGGCTAATGTTTTAAGTCGAAATAGCTTTGGACGAATGGATTAAAATTGACTCAATTCCTTGATAATTTATCTGAAAAAATATTACCATATTCAAGTATGGGGGAAAATATGTAAATATGACTTAAGAAATTTTGAATCTGAGGAATGATATGAAAAATGTGATAAAAGGAATTAGAAGAAGTATTTCCCAAGAATGAAGTTACCACTATTTAACAAACCCACTAGGGGGTTGAATTATACAGATCCACTTAAGGGCATTGGCTGGATAGTCAAATAATAGCATCTTTTGGCTGACAAGTCCATTAAATAGACTACTTATGAAAGGCCACCTAAGGGAACATGCTGCATAGTCAGGCAAAAGAACTCTCAGAAATTTTACTTTTCTATTGATAAAAGCCAATGAAAGTTTATGGGGATTCAAATTTCCCAAAGCATAGAGTCTTCTATATGGAGAGAGGTACTTGAATATGGAGAGAATATTCCCAATTAATATTTCCAAAGAATTGGATGAATGTCACTCCTGCGAAGGTCTGACCCAAACACAGGGAAGGGAAATATAAACCATAGACTGGAATACTTTCATATCATGAAAAAGAGTATGGAAAAAATATGTTAACGATGGCTATTTTTTGCAGATCCCTACATATTGTCAATAAGAAAAATATAGACAAAAGAGGTTTTCCTCCCAATAATGAAGTTACCAATATTTAACAAACCCGTTAAGGGTTGAATTATGCAGTTTTGCTTAAGGGAATTGGATGCATAGTCAAATAATAGCATCTTTTGGCTGACAGGTCCGTTATGTAGGCAACTTATACAAGGCTGCCTAAGGGAATGTGTTGCATAGTCAAGCAAAAGAACTCTCGGGTATCAGAAAATTTGTGACCAGAAGTCAAGAAAAGGGTTATGGAGATCTGAAAGTATTTAAGGATAGGATTATGACACATGAAAATGAGTATTGTTCAATGCATGAAAGAGATACACAGACTAATGCTAACCATAATCATGTTGTGGATGGTTCCTGAATTGAGGTAATGGGCTTCACTACGTATCCCATAAGGATGGGAATCATACCATATGTAGTTCTTGAAATACAGTTTAACGTCATGTGGGATGAGAGTATAGGAGATCTTAGTTTAGGGTCATATATCTCAGACCATAATGAGGAATACACATTGTGTGTTTTATAAACCTGATGTAAATGAAGACCAGGGTTTTCATACCACATTTATGTTTTCTGTAACACCCCGAGATTTTATGAAAAATATTATTTTAATTTCATTGATGTATTGTGTTGTACACTACACCAAAATTAGCTTGTACTATATGCAACACCATATTAGCTTGTAGTATGCGCAACACTATTCTTGGCTAGTGTTACACACAATTTCAAGTTTTTTTTGTGGGAATTATTCTATGCAACTTTAAGTATTGATTTTGTTTAATTTACAAATGAAATAAATTTTGATTATGTTATATGAAACACCAAAGGGATCTTCCACTACACGCAACCCTGACTTGGCTTGCATCACACGCAATCGCGACCTTCCTCGATAGCGTGTGTAGTACGCAATACCGGTATTCGCTAAACAACGATATATTGTTATAATATTATTATGAACTAGCCGTTATGGATAGTATTAACTACATTTTGAATGTTATAACAATATTATTCATCTTACACATTTTCTAGAACATCGTGTGAGAACATAATATATTTTTCGAGTAAAATAAGTATTTTTCAAAAAATGCAGTTTTGACGCCTTTTGATGGCGCATCCACTTTAAATCTAGTTTTTTACATGTTTATAAGTTCAATTTGACAAAATAAAATTCTTATTTGGAATAAGGATATAAAAATTTACTTTGGATAAATTTTTCATATTATTCTAATAACTTTCATATTTTAATGAATAGTAAAAACACACTATATTTTAAAGAAAAACAACTTTTTTCATCGCAATAATTTATATGTTTATATTATCTTTTTAATTGGTTTTAAAGTTTAATTAGAATATATTTTTACAATTTAATCTGATTTTGGTCATTAGAATTAATTTCACTTTGAAATTGGACAAAAACAAGTGTCGAACTTTTGATAGTTATTGTTTCTTAAAAACAAACTATTTGTTTTGATAACGGGAATTAATTTTAAAATTAATTAATTCCACTTCTATGTTTTGAATTTGAAAAAATAAACATCATTTTTGAATTCAGAATATCAAATATAGATTAGGCTGAATTTTTGGTATTTTTCTGAAAAAACTTCAATTTTTGATGAATAGTGAAACCACTTAGTGGTGGTTAAAAAACTGACTCTTTCATTTAAATGAAATTTTACCACTTATGTGAATTGAATTTCAAAAATATGACATACATGGTTTTCATCAAGAAGTAAAATTTTTTTCAACAAGATGAAAATAATTTTTGGTGAATAGTAACTTTTGACTTTTATTTACCGCGGTTAAAGGTAAATAGGGTAATTCAAGGTTAAAAGAATATTATAATAATTCAAAATTACCGTAACACTTGTCCTAACCTTATTGGATGAGTATTGGCCGACCATGGGCATCCTTGGGTGGATTTTGGGACCTCATTGAGCCACTTGGTAGTGATAATGACAATTTGGATTAATTAATTTAATGTAAAGACAAAATTGACATTAACAAAAACCTTTTAGTAATTAATTTTTATAATGGGATATATAAATTATCTTTTAGACTATAATTATTCATTAGAAATATAAAAATATTTCCTACATGATGGTATTTTGTTTATAATTTTTAGACATCAAATAAATTAAATTATTTATGACACAATAATGATGCAGTATTTACCTCATTAATAAATGATTTAAATAAATAAGATTATAATGATTAAAATATTATCCAAAACATGTCCAATTCTAATTGGATCATTTTATTTCGACCATGAGTAATCTTATATTTATCTTTAATGTTTTTTTGATCTTTTGAAATCGAAGATAAGTTTATAATAAAATAATATTTTAACACTTTCCAAAGGTTTCTCTCTCCTCCCTTATAAAAGGGCATCTCCTCCCTCTCCTGTTTACATAACATTGAGCCTTCATGCTTGGACAACCCCTACCCTTTTATCTTCTCCACTTACCTAGAAATATTCTGGAGGTTTTGGTATTCTCAAAAGACCAACTCTAGTGCCTTAAGAGGAAGCTTAAAAGAGGTGTGTCGAAGAACAGGTAATCTCTTCTACCGATTCTTTCAAGTTTCTTTCTTCTTCAAATTCTTGTTCATTAGGTGTTTCATTATAAAGTAATAAAATCAGTATCAATAATATACTGATATGTTATTATAAATATGAAACATCCATGTTTCACCTTCTATTCATCCAACAGAAAATGAAATCACCACGCGTCCGTACGTACGGAATACCGTCTCCACGCCGTGGTATAATCATTGTTTCCACCACCACCTTACTTGGATGGGTATAATGGTGTAAATAATAACTATATATAGTTATTATAACATCATAATGATTCTGAGATATTATATCATCCACTCCAATTCAATTCAATAATTATGGGAATGATATCATCGCTCGTGCGTACGTACGGATTACCGTCTCCACGGCGTGATGAGATTCATTCTCCATGTTAACCATTCAAGAATTATTATAAAGTATATATAATGAATAATAATGAAATATATGACATGATAAATCTACTGTATATATGTATATATTTCATCTACTTACTTCAATTCAAGTCAATAAGGAAAGGGAAACATCGTTCATGCGTACGTACGGCCTACCGTCTCCATGAACGGTGTATTTCATTTCATTTATCTATCTATTATATATATATATATATATACTGAATACATATGATATATAAATTATTATTTACATTCTGGAAGTAAGTAAAACATTATATAAGTAATATTAATATCAAGAACAACATGTCCAAACACGTATGATAAATAAAACGATTTTACCCAAAATGATGCTTTAACCTAGAATTTACAAAAGAATGGGTAATATAAAGTCATAATTGAACCATATATGATATCATAACAATGAATATGATTCTTTAATAAGTAAATGACATTATTTAAATCATTATACAGGAGTTTCAGATACATACGAATCATATCGGACCTAAGGTGAGGGATAATTTTTCAATTCTCATTTTTATCTAAGATTGCTTATACGTAAGTATTTAATGGGGTTATATTTTTCATCCATGTCCATAAAAACGTTTTTATAAAGCGTTTAATATTCTTCCATGTATGTTTAAATTCATGTTTACCCCTCTTTGACTTTTACTATGTGTTATGGAAGGAATCTTTCTTTTGTCTACCATACGTGGTACTTTTTGACTTTTCTGTTAAAAGTATGAGGAGAATGTTTTTTTAACTTACGCGGTATGAACGGATTTTTATGGTTTCATATCGCCTAATTTTCAAGAATATTCATCTACAAGTTTTCATGGTTATTTTTAAAAAAATCATTTTCTTTTAAAATTGTGTGGCATTTTGTGAAAAGAAAATGATTTTTAAGGAGAAAGGATATTTTCCTCAAGAATTCATTTCAAGTGTTTTATCAAAACTATTTTCCATATAAGATGACATTATTTAGCATGTTTATGTTCAAGTATAATGTCTCTATTATTTAAATGGTTTCACTTTTCTTATGATGAAATTATATCCATTTGTTTTATATGGATTGTGTTATGATGGAATGACGTTTATGAAACCCATTTTATTCATTGGGTTATTATGAATGATGTATGTTTATTTTGTGGAACCCGAAAGAATGATTTCATTATGAGATGGGTGAGACCTATATCTCCCTCCAATGCATTGGGTAAATATTTATAACTCATGAGATAGACATGGCTGGAATGACAAGTTAATCTGGTTCAGTAATACAGGACTGAAACGAGGAGTGAACTCGGTTTAGTAAGGGACTTTGTCCACTAAGATGGTCTTGGAAGAAATGCCTTGGATACTATAGAAATCATAATATGTGCTTAATGGATGCCACAATTAAAATTTTTATTCCTATTCTAGTTTATCATGATTAATGTTCCCTTTATGATCTATGCCTTATGTACTGCAATGTTTTATGTCATTGCTCAAGATTTTGATGTTTAAATTTTATGGTCATGTTTTTATATTCGAATGTTTATGTATTGTTTTATATTCTCTATGTTTACCCTTACTGATCATTTTAGCTCACCCTTTTTATGTTTTCTTTTCCCCAGGATTTAAAGAAAGGTTTTAGGTAAGGGAAAAAAAGGGGAAGATCTTTATGAGAGATGTTGAAGACCTTTCACCACGATTAGAAGATTATATTCTGAGTTTACAAAGACACTAAACTATTATGGTCCTCATGTGTTTGTTATTTTTATGTATTACGTATTCCACAAAAGTAATGTAATGTCCATGTACATCAGGTTCGGGTCTCTACAGTTGGTATGAGAGGAAAGGTTAGTTAACCTTTGGAAACTAGGATGGGAAAACTTTAGTGAGATCCCTAGAGATATTTCTAAGGTATGTCTAAGGATGTCCCTAAGGTTAAGTATAAGTATAGATTATAGTCTTAGAATTACGATAACAATATTAGAATTAACCCTAAGATGTTATATATTTATGGTACTCCCCCTTTATTATGTTGTTTTCTCTAGCATGTTTTTTGCCTCTCAAACTATTCTTTTTGGTTTTTAGACGATGGATGGAACCCGAAGGAACCATGTTGATCAATGTAATGGACAATGAAATGATTGTCCTCCTGCAAAAAAACAATGTTATGGGAGATGGAGTGAAAAATCTTATTTCAATACTTACACAAGCTATGAATCATTCTGGACTTCCAAATGAGTAGAGAAGGGAACAATATTCTATTGAGTCCTTCATGAGGCAACGTCCACCTTCTTTCAGTTGGTCTTATAATCCACTTGTTTCTGAAAAATGGATCAGTACCATTGAAAATATATTTTCCATACTTCACTGTTCGGAACATGAAAAAGTCATTCTGGCTATTTACCGTTTAAAAGGTGAAGCATATCAATGGTGGACTCTAATTAAGAATACGAGGCCCCAAGATGAAATTGAATCCATGGAATGGAATAAGTTCAAGAACTTATTTTTTCAATAAGTACTTCCCTAGTATTATTTGAACAAAGATGGAAAAGTATTTCCTTGATCTTAAGCAGAAGGATGATGAATCTGTTGGTATATACGAAGCGAATTTTACAAGGCTTGCAAGGTATGCGTCTAGCATTATCATCTAACCTATAAGTAACATTGATTGATTCTTCAGTGGCTTAAAACCAAGTGTTCGAAGGGAATTAGCTATAAGAGACTTCAGTAGCTATGGATAAATTGTTCATTGTGCTATCTAGGTAGAAATGGAAGTTGTTGTTACATATCCATCTCATGGTTTTGACAAGAAATGAAAGATGGAGTTGAAGGAGAAATCTAAGAATAATGGTGAAAAGAATATGAATGTTTCTTTATGCTCAAAGTGTGGAAAGAAGCATGGTATATATTGTCTTAAAGTGATTAGAAAATGTTTTAAATGTGGAAAAGAAGGTCATCGATCAGCTGAGTGTCGAAGTAATGGAAAAAGGGTTTCTAATGATGTAAATAAAGAAAAGACTGCAGAGAACGCACCAACAACACTTCAATGCTTCAAGTGCAAGGAAATGGGGCACTGTGCTAATAAAAGCCCTAATCCAAGGGTTAATGATGATCAACGTGAGCAACCTCTTAAGGAAAAGGATAAAGGTAAGTCACATACGATCACTATTTGTGATGTTGTGTAATTCTTAAGTGTTTATGTAATGAGATTTCAAAATAGTACCATGTAATCTCATTTATGGTATCGTGGAATTTTGAAATATATATGTATTGGTTTTCAATAATTATATGGTACTGGTAACTATGAAAAGTGATCGAAATATTTTTGGAAAGAATATTATATGCGCATAATGAAGGGATAAAGAAAAAATTAAATGAGCTCATGACTGATATAAGGAAAAAGTTATATCATCGTTTGAGAATATAGAAATTTTGGGATTTTGGTATGTGGAAAGTGTTAAATTTTGAAAGCATTCATGTTTTCACTAAGGTTTAATGGGTATTCATTTTTTAAGAGAATACATGATTAATGTATTGACATGTTTGTAATTTGACCAACAAGATATATCGTATGATATATGGGGGATAAATGATGATATTCACATGCTTATGAAATGTCTAGTTATTCTTTTCTTTATACTATGTGCTTGGGTAGAAGTATTTTGGATAAGCCTAATGATTGGAATGGATTATGTTGGACATAAGTTAGTATTGTTTAAGAATAGAACTTTTTTCGATATTATTGATGGAATGTTATAATAATGTAGTTTTAGAAAAAGGACAACCTGCAGGACGGGCGACAACCCGTCGCGTCGGACAAGGCTGTGGGAATCGAACCCACAACCAAAGTGTGACAAGCCTTTATTTCCTACCACTTTCCTACAGGAAGTCCCTGGTTAGTAGAAACTATTTTTATTTTATTAAGCGGTATGATAGATGAAGTATAAGTCCATTTTAGGAACCATATACGATTAATCTCATCATAGATGCACTTATGTATATAACTTTTGCTAACCTTATGTTTGAGACAGATGGAATGACCTATCATTCTATCGCATGATCTGCTAACACTTCACGGAAGACAAATTCAACTTCATTTCTTTAATAGATGAAGTGAAAATTGTTTAAGGCACAAACAACACTGAGATTGTACCGAAATCAAGTAAGTATTTCTTCTAATTAAAAATTTTCAACTTTAGGGAAATGATATTGAAAACCAAAAATGTTGTCCTAGTGCTCTTATATCTGATGAATCAGATGGTACCTTATATCATCAAAAATTTATGGAATGGTTATTGTTTTCTTTTTCATAGCCATGTTCTCTACCACTCTCCATCAGAACTTGATGGTTAGATTTCTGTTCCATATCCATATTTTCACCTATGTTCTCCTATGTGGAAACCTAGTGATGAGTTAATTTCAGTAACCATTAGGTTTCAAACTTCACTTTTTAAAATTAAGTTTTAGTATTCCTTTTTACGATGTGGGTTTCTATTAAAGAAACTTTCAAGTAGTAAACCATTTATAACCCTGACGAATATCGAGGGTGAAATTCATTTTAAGGGGGGTAGAATGTAACACCCCGATATTTTATGAAAAATATTCTTTTAATTTCATTGATGTATTGTGTTGTACGCTACACCAAAATTATCTTGTACTATACACAATATTGTATTAGCTTGCAGTATACGTAACACTATTCTTGGCTAGTGTTACACACAATTTCAAGTTTGTTTTGTAGGATTTATTCTACCCAACAATAAGTATAGATTTTGTTTAATGTATAAATGAAATAAGTTTTGATTATGTTATACACAACACCAAAGGGAGATTCCACTACAGGCAGCCCCGACTTGGCTTGCATCACACGTAATCGCGACCTTCCTCGATAGCGTGTGTAGTACGCAATACCAGGATTCGCTAAACAATGATATATTGTTATAATATTATTATGAAATAGCCGTTATGGATATTATTAACTAAATTTTTAATTTTATAACATTATTATTCATCTTACACATTTTCTAGAACATCGTGTGAGAACAAAATATATTTTTCTAGTAAAATAAGTATTTTTCAAAAAATGCAGTTTTACTGCCTTTTGATGGCGCACCCACATTAAATCTAGTTTTTGACATGTTTATAAGTTCAATTTTACAAAATAAAATTCTTATTTGGAATCAGGATATAAAATTTTACTTTGGATAAATTTTTCATATTATTCTGATAACTTTCATATTTTAATGAATAGTAAAAACACGCTATATTTTAATTAAAAACAACTTTTTTCATTCCAATAATTTATATGGTAAGATTATATTTTTAATTGGTTTTAAAGTGTAGTTAGAATATATTTTTACCATTAAATCCAATGTTGGTCATTGGATTTAATTTCACTTTAAAATTAGACATAAACAAGTGTCAATCTTTTGATAATTATTGTTTCTTAAAAACATACTATTTATTTTGATAACGGGAATTAATTTTAAAATAAATTAATTCCACTTTTATGTTTTGAATTTGGAAAAATAGACATCATTTTTGAATTTGGAATATCAAATATATCTTGGGCTGAATTTTTGGTATTTTTCTGAAAAACTTCAATTTTTGATGAATAGTGAAACCACTTAGTGGTGGTTAAAAAACTGACTCTTTCATTTAAATGAATTTTTACCACTTCTGTGAATTGAATTTCAAAAATACGACACACATGGTTGTTATCAAGAAGTAAAATGTGGTTCAATAAGAAGAAAATAATTTTTGGTGAATAGTAACTTTTGACTTTTATTTGTCGCGGTTAAAGGTAAATAGGGTAATTCAAGGTTAAAAGAATATTATCATAATTCAAAATTATCTTAACACTTGTCCTAACCTTATTGGATGAGTAGTGGCTGACCATGGGAATACTTGGCTCGATTTTGGGACCCCATTGAACCACTTGGTAGTGATAATGACAATTTGGATTAACTAATTTAATATAAAGACAAAATTGACATTAACAAAAATATTTTATTAATTAATTTTTATAAGAGGATATATAAATTATCTTTTAGACTATAAATATTCATTGGAAATATAAAACGATTTCCTACATGATGGTATTTTTTTTAAAATTTTTAGACATCAAATAAATTAATTTTTTTATGACACAATAATGATGCAGTATTTACATCATTAATAAATGATTTAAATAAATAAGATGATAAAGATTAAAATATTATCCAAAACATGTCCAATTCTGATTGGATGATTTTATTTCGACCATGGGTCATCTTATCTCCATCTTTAATGATTTTTGGACCTTTTGAAACCGAAGATAAGTTTATAATAAAATAATATTTTCACACTTTCCAAAGGTGCCCCTCTCCTCCCTTATAACAGGGCACCTCCTCCCTCTCCTCTTTACACAACTTTGAGCCTTCAAGCTCAGCCAAACCCTGCCCATTTCTCTCCTCCACTTCCCTAAAAACATTCTCGTGGTTCTGGTCTTCTCAAGAGACCAACTCTAGTGCCTTATAAGGAAGCTTAAAAGAGGTGCATCGAAGAAGAGGTAATCTCTTCTACCGATTCTTTCGAGTTTCTTTCTTCTTCAACTTCTTCTTATTTAGTTGTTTCATTATAAAGTAATAACATCAGTATCACTAATATACTGCTATGTTATTATAAATATGAAACAACCCTATTTCACCTTCTATCCATCCTACAGTTTGGGTAAATTGTGTGCCTAACCCGTGCGACCCTTTTTCTAGAGGCAGGGAAGTGCGCACGGTTTGTGCATGGTTTGGTAAACCGTGCGCCTAAACCATGCGACCCAGATATGGGTAAATTTACCTTTTTTCCCTTAATTAATTTATAAGGCTTATGAGCCTTTCCTTCTTCCTCCAGCGGATAGAACTAAAGGAGAACTCCTCTTTGAGTTCCAAACCCTCCTCTCACTCTTCTCTTGGTGGAGCCTTCGTCCGGAGTCCGATTCTTGATCCGTCAGAAGCGTTGGAAGGGATAAGGTAAGACTAACCTCACCCACCCTTCCTTCATTGTAAAATATTGCATTCCGTCTTGTTATTTTGATGTAGGATCATATTCCATATTTTTAGGGCATTGGACTGCAACTCAGATCTCTTCCAACCTACTGCCAATCTGAGGTCGATATCAAGAGATCCTACACCTACAGCTCTAAGGTAGGTGGTTATGTGTTCTCCTTTTGGGTTTTCCGTCGCTTTGAGTTTATAACATCATACCATTGGTTTTTTCCCCAAACCCCTTATTTATATTGACTACTTACTATCAAAATGACCCTAGTGGTATATGATTGATGAATCTAACCTTGTTTGGGTGATTAGATGAGGTATGGACCAGGAGTGGTCAACCATAAGTGATATTCCTTGAGATTTGGCCCTTTTTGACCTTTGAACCTTAATTATATGCCTTGAAAGGGAATTTTCCATGTTAGGTAAATGAGATGACTTGGTTTGAGGTTGGTTAGGATGAGACAGCCTGAACCCCTTTGAATAAATTGAAATGTATGTATGTCATGATTTCTTGTGTGATATTATAAGAGGGAAATGCCATGCTTTAATAATGTGATATGATATAAGATGGAATACCATATAAAAATATGATGTGAATGGTTATTCCTTGATGTGTTGACGTGCTCGTGATAACCTATATGGGCGGGAGGCGTTCTTACCCCATGCCAGATAAATTACCTATATGGGCGGGAGGAATTCTTTCCATGTGCCAGATAAATAACCTGTATGGGCGGGAGGCATTCTTACCTCGTGCCAGATAAATAACCTGTATGGGCGGGAGGCATTCTTACCCTGTGCCAGATAAATAACCTGTATGGGTGGGAGGCATTCTTACCCCGTGCCAGTAATGATTATATGTATGTGAGAAGTATGGATGAGAGGCATGCTTACCTCGTGCTAGTGATAACCTATATCTATGTACTTATACCTCTGGTGTTTATTCAGATTCCCAGCTATGAGATGAAGCAGGTAGACCTGTCAGGTATCCTTTCGGAACCTGAGCGGGAGGATTGTTTATTTACTTTTTTTTACTTACTTGTAGTCTACTGCTCACTGTTTCATGTGAACACATATTTGGATTACACATAGACCCCATTGCTGGTGGCCTACTAAGACTTTTCTCACACCCTACCCGGGAAGCCTCCTAGGCACCCGTGTAGGCTTTACTGTTGCAGGTACTAGTAGGGGAAAAGGCCCAGCTTCAGGTTGTTGATACTTGTATGTTCTTACGGGAGATCCAGAGCAGAGGATCGAGCATGTCTAGAGATTCTCATGGGCTACTTTTGTTTCTTTTTGTATTACGGTATAGCGTTCTAGCTATCTACTTCCATTGTATCAGCCTTCCATGCATCCATTTTGGACCAAACACTGCCTATGTGAATTTTTTATATTTATCAAGGTTTTCCTTAATTCTGTCATTTGTTTTGTATGTTTCCCCTTTTCTCTTCTCTATCCATTGGTTTTGCTTCCGCTATTTTTAGTACTTGCTGGTATTCCGCTGTGTACTCTGACATGGGGGTACAGTCTCCCCACTGACTTACCATTACACCCCCACTACTAGTCGGCATCCCCTGGCCTATGGGGAGACAAGCCAAGGGTCATGTGGACAACCGGGCTCGGGGCTCGGGTTGAGGGGTAGTTGAGTCTGGGACATCACAAAGTGGTATCAAAGGTTTCTTTCTTTCTTCCTTGCTTTACTATTTGGCAACGATAGACTTGGATAATGGGAATGCTTAGGGACTTAGTTATAAGTCGTTCATGGGCATCACGAACCCATGTAAGGGGGAAGGATCAATTTGCCTATTTTATGTTGTTAATGATTCTTCTATTTACTACTGATACTATTTCAACATTGGGTGCTTCACATGTTTTGTGATGTTATTGATATTTTCAAGGTTGGGATTTGGATTTCAGGTTTCGACCCGATGAAATAAGGGTTATGCATTAGAACATGCATCACGATAGGCACAATATGATTAAGCCAGGCATCATTCCATTCCCCGTTTAAATTTTCAGTGAGCATTGCTTGTTGTTTATTTCCATGCATTGTTAATATGTGTGCAACTATGCTAACCCTTTTTGAAGGTTGTGAATTGAGAAATGATGTGGTTTTAGTGGGTGTCCCTATTTGGTTCATAAGGTGTATGAGCCCTTATGGACCAGAAAATGAAATTCCAACTAAACCAATCATTTTCCTTAAAGGAAATTCAAATACATAATTATCACAAGTAAATGAGAAATGGAATCCAAGTGTGTGTCATCTTTTAGTTCATGAGGAGTATGGGCCCTTATGGGCTGGGAAATTCCATATCACTGGATTAAGTTAAATTTTAACAGTGGCATGTTTTATTAAAAAATTACTATGGGTGTGGATAGGTGATCTTAGGGGAAGGAAGGCTGAGTACCTATCCTAGATTCTAGATTTCAGCCTTTAATTTGTTGGTTTCTTCTTTTGAGACGTTCATTTGGCATTGTATCACTATCCCTCTGAGACGTCCTCGAGTCGCGCGTGCTGAAGGCAGCGACGATCACTTTCCCGAGGTGGCGGGCCCTGAGCCGCCAGTTGATCTTCCTGTCGAGCCACCTGTGGATCCTCTTGCTATTCCTGAGATGGGCGTCGATGCCCAGTTCCATGAGAGCTTCTTGCATTTGATGCAGAGTGTGCAAGGTGGAGTGCGACCTACCCCAAGTACGGAAGAGTTAACCTGTGAGTTTCAGTCGCAGCATCCTCCTACATTTATGGGAGATGGCGGACCACTTGCAGTGGAGTCCTGGTTGGAGGCTATTCTGACCATCTTCGAGCACCTCGAGACGCCTCTATTGTGAAGGGTCAAGCTTGCAGCTTATCTGCTATGTGGTTCAGCCAGGAGGTGGTGGGATGTCATCACCCAGTCAGGACAGCAGAGAGATATGATCTGGACTGATTTCTAGACCATCTTCTACGATTATTTATTTCCCCATAATTTGAGAGTGGACAGATCTAGGGAGTTTATGACTCTGCAACAAGGGTCCATGATGGTTATGGAATATTTGTCCCATTTTACTGAGTTACAACATTTTCTCCTACCCTAGCTGCTGATGATCTCATGGCCGCAAGGCGTTTTGAGGATAGGTTGTGTTACTCCATCCGGTCACAGGTTAACGTGTTCAGGTTAACGACCATTTCAGAAATTGTCAATTAGGCTTTGATTACAAAGAGGAACTTGAGAGATGCGGATAGTGCGAACCAGGGTGGTTCGACACCTAAGGGTTATAGTCGATCTACTTCTGGGAAGAAGAGGCTTTTTAAGGACTCTCAGGGTGTGAGTAGTGGTCAGAACTTTTTCTCAGGTGGTACTCATGTCTGTCACCAATGTGGGGTGCCAGGACATATGAAGAGACAGTTCATGCGGAATCCAATGGAGTGTAGAGGTTGTGGAAGGATAAGTCATCTCCACCGTTTCTGCAGGGTTTTTCCCCCAGGGTCTAGTGAGTAGGGATCTATACCTACTCCATGATCTGGTGCTATATTGGCAAGATCACGTCAGTCAGGTAGTTGGAATACCGCCAGCCGACCACGCCATAGCGGCAGTCGAGGAAGGGGTAATCTGGCGAATGACTCTCAGCGCCAGTAGGGCGGGTCTGCTCAGGGTAGCCAGGTTGTGACTCAGGGCCGTGGTGCCGGCCAGTTTTATGCAGTCGAGCCTACGCCACAGGAGCATCACGTCGGACCATATACTGTACGAGGTACAATTCTAGTTGCCTCTACATTAGTATCTACTTTTTTGATACAGGGGCTTCACACTCTTTTATATCGGAGGCGATTATTGGAAGTTTGGGCCTCAATGTAGAGTCATATCATTGTATGATCATTTTAGATACCCCATTAGGTATCTGTTCAAAGGGAATTTGATGTTGTCAGAATTTTCCCCTCGAGGTGGGAGGTTACCTTTTTGTGTGGAACCTATATATTCTGGATATGACAGGTTTTTATGTAATAATCGGGATGGACTGGTTAGTTCCCTATAGAGCCCGGATTGACTGCTATCATTGGAGGGTGACGTTTATGTCATTAGAGGGTGACACACATATACATAAGGGATAATGAAATCTTAGTGCGACACGAGCAGGACCGTAACACCAGAGTTTAGGTGGTGTCACATCACAGGTTTCCAGTCTTTATCTCGATGACCAAGGGTTGCAACCCTCTGTTTATCCTCCTGTGGTGGACCATTTCAGTGATGTCTTTACTGATGATTTATCTAGTCTACCTCTAATGCGAGATGTGGAGTTTACTATTGAGCTTATACCAGGAGAAACACCAGTGACCATTCCTCCTTATAGGATGGCACCTAAGGAACTTCTAGATCTTAAGTGTTTATTGGAAGACCGAGAAGAAAAAGGCTTTCTACGTCCTATTACTTCTCCTTGGGGATCACCGGTTCTTTTTTCCAAGAAGGCAGATGGTACCCTTCGTCTTTGCGTGGATTATTGTAAGTTAAATCAGCTGACCATTAAGAATCGGTATCCTTTACCTCTAATTGATGACCTTTTCGATCAGCTCCGAGGAGAGAAGGTGTTTTCAAAGATAGATTTGAGGTCGGGATATCACCAGGTGTGTGTTAGGACTTCATACATACCTCGCACAGGGTTTAGGAGTAGGTATGGTCTCTATGAGTACCTAATCATGCCGTTTGGGATTACGAATGCACCTACAGTGTTTATGGCTCTTTTAAATCAGATTTTTCACCACCACCTTGATTCTTTTGTGGTTGTATTTGTGGTTGATATCTTAGTCTATTCACGCTCGAGACACCACCATGAAACCCATATTGAGATCATGCTGAATACACTAAGTGAGCACCAGTTTTATGCTATGCTCATTAAATACCACTTTTGGATAAATATGGTTCACTTACTAGGTCACGTTATTTCTGAGTCTGGAGTTTCAGTTGACCCTGAGAAGGTGAGTGCTATGATTTCTTGGGAGCAGCCCAAGAACGTCTTTGATATATGGAGTTTCTTGGGGATTGTGGGATATTATAGGTGGTTCATTCAAGACTTTTCACACTTAGCAGCACCGCTTACAGCTTTGACCAAAAAGGTGGTGAGATTCGTTTGGTCAGAACCTTATGAAGTAGCTTTTCAGGAACTGAAGGGCAGAATAACTTTAGCACCGATACTGATCTTACCAGAGCAAGGCAAAGCTTATAGAGTCTTTTATGACACATCAGGTATCGGGCTTGGAGCTGTCTTGATGCAGGATGAGCGAGTTGTTGTGTATGGTTCTCATAAGTTAAAGCCTCATGAACGGAATTATCCGACGCACGACCGCGAGCTCAGAGTGGTTGTACATGTCTTACACTATTGGAGACACTATTTGTTGGGAGATCATTTTGTGGTATTCACTTACCACAAAAGCCTCAAATATATCTTCACTCAGTGGGATCTAAATCTCAGGCAATGCAGGTGGGTCGAGTACCTGCAATCCTTTGACTTCGAACTGGCCTACACTCCTAGGAAAGGAAATTCAGTAGCCGATGTGCTAAGTCGGAAAACTCAGTCGCAAGTGGTTCATGAATCTAATGAGGAGTGGAAACTGATGGACCTTTTTTCAGAGATGCACGTTGGGGTTCAAGTGGGTCAGGGATAGACTGTTCTCTCATCCTTAGCACTGACGTCTACTCTTTTGGAACGGGTCAGGTCTAGATAGTTATCAAATCCGGAAGGCCTTGTTCTATGAAAAAGTGTCACTGATTATGCCTCTACATAATGGACCGTGGATGAGGGTGATAATTTATTGTTTTGTGGGAATGTATGGGTCCCAACAGACATCAAAGAGGAGCTGATGAAGGATTTCCACACCTCAGCATGGGAAGTTCACCCAGGCATCACCAAAATGTATCGTGATTTGCGATGAAAGTACTGGTGGCCTAACATGAAGTGGGAGATAGCCAGTTTTATCACATGTTGTTCCACCTATCAGTAGGTGAAGGTAGAACATCGACGTCCGGTAGGGAGTTTTTATCCGTTTTCCATTCCAGAGTGGAAATGGGATGATGTTTCTATGGACTTTGTAATAGGTTTACCCAGGTCACCTCGTGGAAATGACGCAATATGGGTTATCGTCGATCGTATGACGAAGGTTGCACATTTCTTACCGGGGTGGGAGACCTTCATGGTTGATGACTTCGGAAGACTGTATGTCAAGTAAATAGTGTTCCTTCATAGAGCACCTTGTTCGGTTATCTCGGACAGAGCTCCTCATTTTACATCTCGGTTCTGGCAGGGTTTACAGAAGGCCTTGGGTACGCATGTACTTTTGAGCACGACCTATCACCCACAGACTGACGGACAGACCGATCGTACAATACAGATACTAGAGGATATTTTGTGTGCCTGTGTTCTTGATTTTGGAGGTTCATGGGATAAACACATTCCTCTTGTCGAGTTCAGTTATAAAAATAGCTTCCAGGCTACCATTGAGATGGCTCCCTATGAAGCCTTTTATGGTAGGCCTTGTCGCTCGCCATTGTTTTGGATTGAATCAGGGGAGGCAACTGTTCTAGGGCCATGTCTTGTGCAGGAGACTACAGAGCATATACATATTATTAGGAAGCGTATGTAGAAAGCTCAGTTTGGACAATAGTCTTATGCTAACAAGAATCGGCGAACTCTTGAGTTTGAGGTTCGGAACTGGGTTTTCTTGAAGGTCTCACCCAGGTTGGGGCAGAAACGTATACGGAAGAAGGGTAAGCTTTCACTGAGGTTCGTAGGAACCTTTGAGGTGATGAAGCGAATCGGGCCAGTAGCTTACCAGCTTGCACTTCCACAGAGATATCAGGCCATGCAAGATGTTTTTCATGTATCTCAGCTATGCCAGTACTTTTCAGATCCGAATCATGTTTTTCAGCCTGATGAGGTTGAACTAGATGTGGATTCTTCCTTCAAGGAGTATCTGATGCGGATTGTTGACCAGAGTGTGTAGACACTCTGTGGCAGGTCTATTCCTCTCGTACGAGTGCTATGGAAGCACGGCCGGGTACAGGACGTGACCTAGGAGCGAGAGGCCAATATACGTTCTCAATAGCCAGAGCTTTTTGTTGATGACACCTCAGTACCCTCGGAAGCCCAACTCGAGGATGAGTTTCTTTAAGGAGGGGAGGTTGTAACGACCCGACTCTTTGGAAAAGGTATGAATCATCAGTTTTTCTTTCAAATCATTCATTTAATATTGTTGAATGTGTGTAATGTTCTAAGGAAGGTCCGGGGAGAATCAGGGGTCTGTTCGGATCCTGGGAGGTTGAGAAATGGACTTTCAGATAGGGGCGCACGGCCTGCGCATGGCTTGCACACGTTTTGGGTAAACTGTGCGGCCTTTGGTCTGGAAGGAGGGAGGTACGCATGGTTTGCGCAAAGGTTGGGTAAACTGTATGCCTAACCCATGCGACCCTTTTTCTGGAGGTAGGGAAGTGTGCACGGTTTGCACATGGTTTGGGAAACCGTACACCTAAACCGTGCGACCCATATCTGGGTAAATTTACCTTTTTACCTTAATTAATTTATAAGGCTTATGAGCCTTTCCTTCTTCCTCCAACAGACAGAACTAGAGGAGAACTCCTCTTTGAGTTCCAAACCCCCCTCTCACTCTTCTCTTGGTGGAGCCTTCGTCTGGAGTCCTATTCATGATCTGTCGGAAGTGTTGGAAGGGACAAGGTAAGGCTAACCTCACGCACCCTTCCTTCATCGGCAAATCTTTCCTTCTATCTTGTTATTTTTATGTAGGCTCATATGCCCTATTTTCAGGTCATTGGACTGGAACTCAGATCTCTTCTAACCTACTTCGAATCTGAGGTTGATATCAAGCGAGCCTATGCCTACAGCTCTAAGGTAGGTGGTCATGTGTTCTCCTTTTGGGTTTTCCGTCACTTTGAGTTTATAACATCGTATTGTGGGTTGTTTTTTCCCAAACCCCTTATTTATATTGACTACTTACTATCTAAATGACCTGAGTGGTATAGGATTGATGAATCTAACCTTGTTTGGGTGATTATATGAAGTATGGACCGGGAGTGGTCAACCATAGGTGATATGCCTTGAGATTTGGACCTTTTCACCTTTGAACCTTAATGATATACCTTGAAAGGGAATTTTCCATGTTAGGCAAATGAGATGACTTGGTTAGAGGTTGGCTAGGATGAGATAGCCTGAAACCCTTTGAATAAATTGAAATGTATGTATGTCATTCTTGCTTATGTGATATTATAAGAGGGAAATGCCATGCTTTAATAATGTGATATGATATAAGATGGAATCCCATATAAAAATGTGATGTGAATGGTTATGCCTTGATGTGTTGACGTGCTCGTGATAACCTGTATGGGAAAGAGTCATTCTTAACCCATGCCAGATAAATAACCTGTATGAGCGGGAGGCATTCTTGCCCCATACCAGATAAATAACCTGTATGGGTGGGAGTCATTCTTACCCCATGCCAGATAGATAACCTATATGGGTGGGAGGCATTCTTACCCCGTGCCAGATAAATAACCTGTATGGGTGGGAGGAATTCTTACCCCTTGCCAGTAATGATTATATGTATGTGAGAAGTATGGAAGAGAGGCATGCTTACCTCATGACAGTGATAACCTATATCTATGTACTTATACCTATGGTGTTTATTCAAATTCCCATCTATGAGCTGAAGCAGGTAGACCCGTCAGGTGTCCTTCCAAAACCTGAGCAGGGGGATTGTTTATTTACTTTGTTTTACTTACTTGTAGTCTATTGCTCGTTGTTGCATGTGAACACCTATTTGGATTACACGTAGACCCCGTTGGTGTTCGCCTACTAAGACTTGTCTCACACCCTACCTGGGAGGCCTCCTGGGCACCCATGTAGACTTTACTGCTACAGGTACTGGTAGGGGCAAAAGCCCAGCTTCAGGTTGTTGATACTTGTATGTTCTTGTGGGAGATCCATAGCAGAGGATCGAGCTTGCCTAGAGATTCTCATGCAATACTTTTGTTTATTTTTGTATTACGGTATAGCATGCTTTCCATCTAATTCCATTTTATAAGCATTCCATGCATCCATTTTGGACCAGAAACTACCTATGTGGATTTTGTATATTTATCATAATTTTCCTTACTTCTGTCATTTGGTTTGTATGTTTCCCCTTTTCTACTATTTATCCATTGGTTGTGCTTCTGCTATTTTTACTACTTGCTTCTATTTCGCTGTGTACTCTGACATGGGGGTACAGTCTCCCCACTGACTTACCATTACACCCCCGCTGCTAGTCGGCAGCCCCTGGCCTATGGGGAGACAATCTAGGGGTCATATGGCCAACCGGGCTCGAGGCTCGGGTTGAGGGGCAGCCGGGTCTGGGACATCACAATAATGATTCCCTCTCAGGTGAGGGTGTCAAAGAAAGTTTTATTTTATTGTAGTACAGGAAAAAAGTGCAAATAATTTAACGTTATATAGCAAGGATGATGGTGAACCAATGTAAAAAATATTGTTTTTGGGGGGTGGCTTCACAAATCAACATCGTATGAGATGAAGGTGAACTGATGTGAAGATATTGGGTTTGGGCTTGAACCTCAGGAGGTTGCCTACGTACCCAACATAGAAGGCAAGGATCAAAGTCTACATAGTTTGATTAAATAATAAATTAGTGATCAAGTTGTTCTTGAGGACAATGACCTAAAAAAATGGTGTTGGAACTTACACATAGTTAGCGGCCTAGAGAGGGTGTTATGGTTGAAGTTTACTCTAAGCTCACGTGAGTCATACTCAGTGTGAGAAAAAAGAGGTAGCAACAACCCTAACGATGCACAGTTTAATTTCATGTTGGACATAGAAGGGACTGTACAGTTTAATGTCTTGTAGTGAGGACAATGGGGACACAGTTAACGTCATGTTAGACGTATTAGGGACTTTTTCACAGTTTAACGTCATGTTGGATGAAGAGGTGCACAATTTAACATCGTATATCTAGAACGACATAGTTTAACATCATGTTGGACGTCACAGTTTAACGTCATGTTAGATGTATTAGGGACTTTTTGACAGTTTAACGTCATATGGGACGAAGGGGTGCACTGTTAAACGTCGTATATCTAGGACGACATAGTTTAACGTCACGTTGGATGTAAGGGGGAAAATATAGTTTAAAGTCGCATTGGAAGACACAGTTTAACGTCATGTTGGACGTCACAGTTCAGCGTCAGGTTGGACGAAACAGGGACAATATAGTTTAACGCCATGTTGGACAACAACACAGTTTAACGCCATTTTGGACGAAGAGGTGCACAATTTAACGTCGTATAGCTAGGACGACATGGTTTAACATCATGTTGGACGTAAGGGGGGAAATAAAGTTTAACGTTGGGTTGGAATATACATTTTAATGTCATGTTGGACATCACATTTTAACGTCATGTTGGATGAAAGGACTGTGAATTTTAAAGTATTACAGTAAGGACTTAGGGTCCTATACCACTGTCTCTTCCTCTAATTCCTCTGTTTAGATACATGGTACTTAGGCTCATCATGATCGAAATTTTCCTTGGCATAAGGATCCGTTAAGTGAATCATATTGACAGAATCAAAGATCAACTCTTCATCTGATGAAGACTCTGCCTGATTATCCAATTTAGGTTGTGCCGTTTGGTGGGGCGGTGCCCATGGATTTGAAGTAGATGGCATAAAATCTACCAGAGTCAAAGACAACTTGGGCTATGAGACGATCTCATCTTCTCCTGACTGTTCCTCTTTTTTTTTTAATTATGTAGTTTCTTTGAGGATTTTCCCTCTGATGAAGAGGGTTTTGCTGTAGTATTCATAGTAGAAGACACAATTGGTTTCTTCAATTGCGTTTTTAAAATGGCATGAGTTCAGTTGATCATTTTTTGACCATTCAATCATCATATTTCTGCACATTTTTTCTTTTGACTTCTTGGCACTCACCTTATTCCTCTAGATTTATAGTAGTAACACATGATACCTGAGCTGAAGAACCTTTCAGTTTGACTTGTTCCGAGTCCACCATATTTTGTAGGAGGTATTTGAAGACAAAACACTTCCGAATGGGATTACCCAACATCAGATGAAATGGGAAAAAGTTGGGACGGTCTTCATCTCCTTCCTTGTTCGGCCTTTTGAGCCTTGGCAACTGAACCAAATTATTTTCCAGAGCCGAAATGAAGTAACCAGGAACTTGTTCATTTCGGAAAGAATAAAATTCCCTCTTCAGATCCTTAAATTTTTTATGTCTTTGATCTCTTTCATCATCTTGACAAAACTACCTCTGTTGTTGATGATCAGGAGGTAGATCCCTTCGATAATATGAAGGTTTTGAATTAGAAGAAGGTATAGGTTCCTATTTAAGCGTAACTGTAGCAGTATCTTCTCTACCCATTCTCCTTCCTAGAGATGATGGAATTACATGTGTTTTATCCTTAGTCTTCGTAAGAGAGTCTTAAATATTCTGAGTGATCAAAGTAAGATCTCAAAACCCTCTTGTGTATTTCACATGGATCAACAGTGTGCATAATTCATTACGTAAATTTTCCACACAGATTGGCAACAACTCTTCTTAAGGGAGTTCTAATCTTAGGGAATATGTTAATCCCTTCCAGTGAGCAATGAAATATGAAACCCTTTCATTCTCCCTTTGCTTACAATTTGTAAGATCAAAAACTGTTGTCTTTGGCCACATTGAGTTGAATTGAAGAAGGAATTTTTGACGGAGATCCTCCCACCTGGTAATTGACTGGGATTGCAAGCTTGTATACCAGACAAAAGAAGGGCCTTGTAATGACTTTACAAAACACCTGAACTTAACTGCTTCTTGTTGATGAGGAGTTCCCATCATAGGATCACAATGAGAAACAAAATGTGTTAAGTGTTGTTCTGGGTCTCCCGAACCATTAAATATTGGGAATGTGGTACTTGATAATTTTGACGGGGGAGGAATTGCATCAACCCATTCAGAGTAAGCTCTCTTTTTTGGTTGAATTTGTGCATGATTTACCTCCATAGATTCCAAGTGAGTTTTTAATTACTCAATGGTAGTTATTAACTTTTGAGAAAAATCTGATTGAGATTGGACCTCAGCAGGTGCAATAACTGGAGCTTGGACATGTGTGGTGACTGGTACTACAACTGATGGTAGCACCACTGATTGTTGTTGTACATGAACCATAGGATAAGACCTATGAGGGTGTACTGGTAAAGGAGAATATTCTTGATCCATATCAGTAACTGCAACAAATTACCTTGGTTGACTGACTCCAGCACGCTTAGGAGGAAGACTACCTTGAAGTAGTTCTGCATTCAATCTCCTTAACTCCTTCATTTCTTCCTCCTGTTGTGCAAAACTTTTCTCTAATGAGAATGATTGGCCTTCTCCAAAGGAAGGGTGGAATGTAACCTGATTATTTCCATTCCCCTTTTTGGATGCCTTTCGAAGAGGGGGAAGTTGTTTACTTGAAGGAATACCTAAATTCTGGGTAAGCCTTTGATTTCATGTACGCACACCTTCTTCATTTTCCTCTTTTTGCACAGCATCTTGAGCAAGAACTTCTTCATCTGACACCTCTGAGTGAGCCTCATGTTCTGGAGGATCAGAAACAATGGCATTAATGACATTTATTGATGCATAACGCATTTCATCTCTTCTATCATAATTTCTGTGATATTGTCTTTTTCCATGTCCCTGACGATACACTGCCTTCTGTTGAGTTGATCCCTCAAGAACTTCTTGACGAACCGTAATTTTGAGGGAATATCATGATAATTCGGCTCTTCGTTCCTCTTGTGGCTTCTTCCCTAATCGTGAGAAGACTGAATCTCTCTAAGGAAGAGATTGAGGATTTGAAAAAGTCCCCAGTCCTGTGGACTGGGGATATTCCTACTATTCCTGCTCAACTCCTAGAATCCTATTTGTTGATTCCGGGGGTTGGGTTAAAATATTCCCCAGTCTGGAAATATGGGGTGGTTCTTGAGCTACTACATCTGAGACTTTATTAAAATCTCTGTTGATCTTGCGGACTTTAGTCCAGAAATTGGCTGGATGCATCAACCTATATCCACTCAAATCACCTGGCTCAAAAGACCGTTGGATGATTTACGACACTTCTATCACTTGATGATGTGCATTCTCTAAATGAGAAGCATGTTCTATATTCTCTTTTTCCTGATGAAAGAGTAATTCGACAACTTGTTCTCAGTATGCCTGACTTTGAGAAGAACTAGTTGAGGCATCTTCCTGAGCAAGCCTTTGATTATGCACAAAATAAGCTATATGTGGCCAGTTTTGGGAAATAACATTTCATGATACCACCTTTGGTGGGATTTGTTGACTAGAGAGTACAGTGAAATGTAGTTCTTCATGAACACCCCATCCCCTGATATGAATATCAGATGGGGCATTGGCAATTAACTGGCGCAACCTTTTTAGTGCACCAAGGCGTGAATGCTGAAGGGATCTCTGCTGCTTTTCAGCCTTTGGATATTGAGAAACTGAGAGAGATGCCAAATCAATTTGGCATTTTAACCCTTCTATTATCTTGACATGATTTTCATATTAATAATAAGATAAAATTTTCTCTTTCAAGTGATAAAGTGTTTTCCACATGTTGAGACGAATATCATGAATACAATCTTCCATCAAAATCTCTAGAATATCACACTGAGAGTTAGCCAAAGGCCAAAATATGATGGGTACTTCACCTTTCGCCAGTTGTTTTCTCATATTCAGCATTTCCTCTTTATCATTCGATGAAGATTCTTCTACCTGATTATACCAGAGCTGGTGCTTACTTGTCGCTTCATCAGATTCAACAACATTGGTAGAGAATTCATTTATCAAACTATAAGATGAATGAACCAGGGGTGGTTTGGATAATGACCTACAACCCGGGCTATATTCTGATTGAGAAATTATTTCACATGCTAGCGGTAAAGCATCAAACATGACTGACTTCACATTTGAAAGTGACTCAAGATAAGAGGGCTTTCTTGTTACTGCATTGTCCTTTGAAGAATTTTCCAAGCAATGCGAATTACTACTGTGGCGAGGACTTTCATAGCTAAATTCATTATCATGGGGAGGACCACCATGGTGGGTTATGACAAAAGATGAAATATTTTTCTCCTTGACCTTCTGGCCACACAGAGGGTTATCGGGGCTCTCATCTGAAGTAGATACTTCGAGATCGACCGAACTATCATGAAGCAAGCCATCACGAGGAAGTTTCTGATGCAGACCTTCAAAATTAATGTTCCCACTATTGGGAAATGAGAGAGTAAAATCTTTATTTGCAACAAATAATTGTCTAAGTGCATCAAGAACTCCAGCATTGAGCAAGGCCTTATTATAGATTGACTCTTGATTTCTTGACTATACTGGATGGGTATTTTTCCTAGATGCCTTCTTACTCACTTTGGGAACCACTTGTTGACAAAACTGGTTATTATGGTAAGGTTTATGTTCCTACTCAAGAGAAATGATCAGGTTAGTCTGATTATCTCAATTCAAATCAGGTGTATGTGCCTGACTTGATTGTCCGTATGATATGGGGGAGTATGCCCCACAACCCTCTTAGACTAGAACAGAGGTGTGTATCTATTCCAGAGTGATATGTTGATGTGTCACTCCATTGGTAGGGACAAATTTGTATTTATTTCCTTGTGATGCTGCTGAAGCTGTTATAATATTCTGACAGGCGTCCAGAATATGAGCAGGGATTTTCTTATGCTCTTTCACCATCGTCAGAATGTGATTGGTGACTTCAGCTGCCAGAACGGGAATTACATCTATTCCATTCTTGGATTAGGTGTGTGTTCCTGCTCCTGTCCTCCTTTTCCTGTCAGTGAATTCTAACAGTACTCATGTATGGGAGCAGAGAGTTGAGTCTGCTCCAAATTTGTCATCGGAGCTTTCCGACTGACTTCTCCGGGTGCTACCAAATGAGACTGTTGGTAGGCTTGATGAACATTGGCAGGTGTATGTTCCTGTTGTGTATTCTACGTCATGTATGGTTGACTAATTCCCTTAAATACTGACAGACGATACTACTGACAGAATTGTTGATTGTAAATAGGTGTATGCCCCTGCTTATCATTTTCCACCATATTAGATTGGCGATCTTCTTTGGGTGTAGTCATACGAGCCTGCTAACTAGTTTATGAGTTATAAATAGGTGTATATGCCTTCCAATAATACTCCGCTAGAATTTCTTGACGGAATTGGCGTGTTACTGCCAGACGAGTCTGCTGGGTAGTAACATCAGGACAGACGGGTGTATATGCTAACTTGTAGTTTTCCATCAAATTGGATTGATGGACTTCTCCGGAGGGGGAAGAAGTAAGAACCTACTCCCTGTTGACCAGATTTCGCCTCTGGCAATTTGTCTTTGTAGAGACTCGAAGCTTGACGTACATGGACATTACATTACTTTAGCAGAATACTTAATACATAACAAAAATAGACATACAAGGACTGTAATAGTTTAGTGTCTTTGGAAACTTGGAACGTAATCTTCTAATCGTGGTGAAAGATCTTCAACATCTCCCATAAATATCTTCCCATTTTTTTCTTACCTAAAACCTTTATTTATATCCTGGGGAAAAGAAAACATAAAAAGGGTGATCTCAAATGCTCAGTAAGGGTAAGCATGGATAAAATAAAACATACCATATATATTTGAACTAAAAAACATGAACATAATGTTTAAACATCAAAAGCTTGAGCAATGACATAAAACATGGAAGTACGTAAGGCATAGATCATAAAGAAACATTAAGAATGATAAAATATAATTGGAATAAAACATGTAATTGTGGAAACCATTAAGCACATGATATTATTTCCATAGTATCCAAGGCATTGCTGCCAAGACCATCTTAGTGGACAAAGTCCCTTTCTGAATCGAGTTCACTCCTCGTTCCAGTCCTGTATTACTGAACCGGTTTAACTTGCCGTTCCATCCATGTCTATCTCATGAGCTATAAATCTTTACCCAATGCATTGGAGGGAGATAGAGGTCCCACCCATCTCATAATGAAATCATTCTTACTTGTGCCACAAAAAAAACATACATCATTCATAATAACCCAATAAACAAAATGGGTTTCACAAACATCATTCCATCATCACATAATCCATATAAAAGAAATGGATATCATTTCATAATAAGAAAAGTGAAACCATTTAAATCATAGAGACATGATACTTGAAACATACACATATGAAATAATGTCATCTTAGATGAAAAATGGTTTTGATAAAATACTTGAAATGAATTCTTGAGGAAAATATCCTTTCTTCTTCAAAATAAATTTCTTTTCACAAAATGTCATGCAATTTTAAAAGAAATATATTTTTTTGAAAACAGTAATGAAATCTTTTGGAGGAAGCTTCATGAAAATAAGGCTTTATGAAACCGTAAAAATCCTTTCATGTCGTATAAGTTAAAAAAACATTCTTCTCGTACTTTTGTCGAAAAAGTTGAAAAAGTACGTCGTAACATAAACAAAAGAAAGATTCCTTACATAACATGTAGTAAAAGTCAAAAAGTCAAAAAAATGGGTAAAAATGACCTTAAACATACATGAAAACACTTTTATAAAACATGGACATGGATGATAGAAATAACCCCAGTAAATACTTACGAATAAGCAATCTCGGATAAAAATGAGATTTGCAAAATTTATCCCTTACCTTATGTCTGATATGATTCGTATGTATCTGAACCTCTTGTATAATGATTTAAATAATGTAATTGACTTATTACAAAATCATATTCATTGTTATGATATCATATATGGTTCACTTATGACTTTATATTACCCATTCTTTTGTAAATTCCATGTTAAATAGTGTTTTGGGTAAAATCGTTTCATTTGTCGTCCGTGTTTTGACTTGTAATTATTCATATGATTACTTAGATCACGATTACATAATTCCAGAATATAAAACATGATTTATATATAATATATATTCAGAATATACATATATATAATAGATCAATAAATGGAAAGAAATACACCGTTCATGGAGACGGTAGGCCGTACATACGCATGAATGCTGTTTTCATTTCCTTATTGAGTTGAATGGAATTAAGTAGATGACATCCATATATACATAAATAAAATAGCTTTATAATGTCATATATTTCATTATTATTGCTTATATGTACTTTATAATCATTCTTAAATGGTTAACATAGATAATGAATCTCATCGCGTCGTGGAGACGGTAGTCCGTACGTACGCACGAGCGATGATATCGTTTCCATAATTATTGAATTGAATTGGAGTGGATGATACAATATATCATAATCAGTATGATGTTATAATAACTATGTATAGTTATTCTTTACACCATTATACCCATACATGTAAGGTGTTGGTGGAAAAACAGATTACACCACGACGTGGAGACGGTATTCCGTACGTACGCACGCGCGGTGATTTTGTTTTCCGTAGGATGGATAGAAGGTGAAATGGGGTTATTTAATATTTATAATAACAAATCAGTATATTAGTGATACTGATGTTATTACTTTATAATGAAACAACTAAATAAGAAGAAGTTGAAGAAGAAAGAAGCTTGAAAGAATCGGGAGAAGAAATTACCTCTTCTTCGATACACCTCTTTAAAACCTCCTCTTAGGGCACTAAGATTGGTTTTTAAAGTAGACCAGACCCTCTAGGATGTTTCTAGGGAAGTGGAGAAGATAATTTTTCAGGGTTTGGCCGATATTTAAGGCTCAAATTGGTGTGTGGAGGAGAGGGAGGAGGTCCCTTTTATAATGGTGGAGAGGGGCACCTTTGGAATTCCTAAAAATATTAATTTATAATAAATCTAACCCCACTTAAAAACCTCCAAAAATGACTCATATTCGAAGATTAGATGAGATAGGGTTGTAATCTCATCAACCAATCAAATTTAGACATGTTTGGATCTTAATTTTAAACCTTATCATTTTGATTTATCCTTATTAAATCTATTTAAGTTTATTTGTGGTAATAACATTCTAAATTTTAAATTATAACAAATAATTACTTATTTGTTGTGAATTTTCCATAATTGTTTACTTTATAACATTATAGACCATATAAATTTAAATTTATAATTTTTAAATATTTTTGTGATTTTTAAACAATTTTATAATATGTTATTTTTATAAAATAACAATAGTGTCAATTTTGACACTATTCATTTATTTGAATTTAAATAAAATATATACAGAATATATGTTCAAAATAAAAGATTTAATAGATTATTAAAAGGTCATATGTATCTATAAAATTATTGGATCACATTAAATAGTTCATATAATATTTATTTTATTATTTTTAAAACCATTTATTTGGTTTATCTCTTAATAAAATAATTACTACAATATTTTTGTATAATTATTTAATATAAATATTTGTTGCATAAAAATTTAAAATAAACCCCTATGATTAAGATAAATCTATTACCTTTCACAATAATACTTGTACTCGAATTTATCATCTTAAAATCACAATATTGAAATTGTTATATTTAATAAATTATGAAGGTGACAACTTTGACATCATTTAAAATAAAATAATATAAGTGTCATAATAACATTTATAAGGATCCAAACGGTTATATATTTGGTAATTGGATGCTTAAGGTGTATATATAAACAAGAAATAAGTTTTGGTCAGGTTTTTGGGCCTTTTAATGGGTATTATTATTTCAATAAAAACTGTATTACTTATTTTCCACTTAATAAATAATTTCTGTATCATCAATGTATCACCATTAATGACCATTCTTTAATCCCTAAAAATTATAAATAAATTATCATGATGTAGAAAATTTTATTAGCTTTCTGGATACTATTCATGTTCGAAGTTTTATGATGTTTATCACTAAATTAAAATTATTATACTTATAATATTTAAGAGAGTGACATGTTGTCACTTTCTTTGGTTTTAATAATAATTAAATTATTTTCACGGTCAATAGTCCATCAAATGAATCTAACCCGACCCTTAGTTTATATGGGTTTACTTTTATCCATCCAATATAATTTTGGCATGTGTTAGGGTAATTTTATAATATTATATTTACCTTTAATTACCCGATTTACCTTTAACTATGGTAAATAAAATTTACCGTAGTTACTATTCATAATTTCAAAAAAATAAAAAGTATCCTATTAACATAATTTGAACCCACTGATTCCAAATATGGAATCCATTTTTTCAAATTCAATACACAGAAGTTTCAGAAATTAAATTAAAATTAATCCCCTTGTCGAATGAAAACGGGTTTTTTGTTTAAAACATTGCAAAAGATTGAATTAATTTAACCTACGAATTCAATGTAAAATCAATGCTAATGGCATACATTATATTAAATGGTAAAAATATATTCTATTTATACTTTAAAACCATTCAACCATATAAATTATTACGATGAAAGAAATTGTTTTTCATTAAAATATAGCATGTTTTTACTATTCATCAAAATATGAAAGTTACCAGAATAATACGAAAAATTTATCCAAAGTAAATTTTTATTTCTTGGTTACAAAGAAGAATTTTATTTTGTCAAATTGAACTTATAAACATGTAAAAAAACTATATTTAAAGTGGGTGCGCCATCAAAAGGCGGAAAAACTGCATTTTTTGAAAAATACTTATTTTACCTGAAAAATTTATTTTGTTCTTATACCATGTTCTAGAAAATGTGTAAGATGAATAATAATGTTATAAAATTCAAAATTTAGTTAATACTATTCATAAAGGCTAGTTCATAATAATGTTATAATAATATATCGGTGTTTAGTAAAACCAGGTATTGCGTACAACACACGCTATCGAGGAAGGTCGCGATTGCGTGTAATGCAAGCCAAGTCAGGGTTGCGTGTTGTGAAAGTATCCTTCGTTGTTTCGTATAACAGAATCCAACCATATTTCATTTATACATTGAATATATATATATATATATATATACTCAATGTTGCGTAGAATAACTATTATAAAAATTGTGTGTAACACGATCCAAGAATAGTGTTGCGTATACTGCAAGCTAATACGGTGTTGCGTATAGCGCAAGGTAATCTTGGTGTAGCATACAACACAAGACATTAATGAAATTAAAAGAATATTTTTCATAAAATCTCGGGGTGTTACATTCTACCCCCCTTAAAATTAATTTCTCCCTCAAAATTCGTCGGGGTTATAAATGGTTTACTACTCGAAAGTTTGTTTAATAGAAACCCACATCGTAAAAAGGAATACCAAAACATGGCTTTAAAAACTAAAGTATGAAATGTAACGGTTAACCAAATTAACTCATCACTGGGATTCCACGTAGGAGAACATATGGATATGGAAGAAAAATCTAACCATCAAGTTTTGATGGAGAGTGGTAGAGAACATGGCTATGAAAAAGCCAACAATCACAAAGCTATTGATTTGTGATGATCTAAGGTACCATCTGATTCATCGGATATAAGGGAACTAGTATAACATTTTTGGTTTTCAAGATCATTTCCCTAAAGTTGATGAATTAAAAGAGATACTTGCATGATTTTGGTACAATCTCACTGTTGTTCGTGAATTGAACAATTTCCACTTCATCCCTTAAAGAAATGAAGTTGAATGTGTTATTCGTGATGTGTTAGCAGATCATGTGATATAATTATGGGTCATTAAATCTCTTTCAAACAAAAGGTTAGAAAAAGTTATAATTCCATCTTATGGTTAGATTAATCGTATATGGTTCCAAAAATGAACTTATACTTCATATATCATACCGCTTAATAAAATAAAACTAGTTTCTACTAACCAGGGACTTCCTGTAGGACAGTGGTAGGCGATAAAGGTCAGTCGCACTTCGGTTGTGGGTTCTATTCCCACAGCCTTGTCCGACGCGATGGTTTGTCGCCCATCCTGTAGGTTTTCCTTTTTCTAAAACTACATTACTATAACATCCCATCAATAATATCAAAAAAAGTTCTACCTTTAAACAATACTAACTTATGTATAACATAATTCATTCCAATCTTTAGGCTTATCAAAAATACTTCGGTCCAAGCTCATAGTATAATGAAAATGATTACTTGAAATGTCATCAACCAAGCATGCGAATATCATCATTTATCCCCCATATATCTTGTTGGTAACATTCCAATCATGTGAATACCTTAATCAGGTATTCTCTTGAAAAATGAATACCCATTGAACCATAGTGAAAACATGAATGCAGTTAAAAGTTAACACTTTCCACATACCAAAATCCTCAAAATTATATATACTCAAACCAAGATATCACTTAGTCCTTATATCAATCATGAGCTCATGAATACTGTCAAACATTTCATTTTCTCCTTATCCCTTCATTATATGCATATCATCTACTTTCCAAAATATTTGAATCACTTTTCATGGTTATCGGTACCTTCAAATTATTTAAAACGACAATAGACTAATACAAAAATATTTCAATACACAATAAAAGTACCTCAACAACATTATTATTGAATACCAATACATAAACACTTCAATCCGTCCTCTTCAATGATTGTCCTAGAATAAGTCCTTCCTTGATTTAGAAGTAACTTTTTAGGTCAGGGCATTGAGTTGGGTAATGCCCATGTTCTCCACAAATAATACATTGAACTCCATAACAGTCTGTCACTCTATGACCCTTTTCTCCACACAGATAACATCGGTCCCTCCATTTGAGGTATTACTCAAGGTTCTTCTTCCCTTCTTTAGAAATCTCAATCTTCCTTCCTTTATGCTCCTTAACATGCGAACATGAATAATAGTCTATCTTCCTCTTATTTGATGAATTAGGCATACCACTAAATTTTACCTTGTTAATCATATATCGCGATGACTAATTCGGCATAATCACAATATCTTTCTCTCTAGGCATTACACAATTTTGTTGCTCATAGTCGCCAATTTTTCCATTAGATTCAATGTTAACCGAATTTCTTCTGGTTCCCTCCATTAACTAAAACACAAAAAGAATTCTGTGAGAGGAAAAATCATGCTAGAGAAAACAACATAGTAAAGGGGGAGTACCCTCAATATCTAACATCTTAGGTTAAATTATAAGATCCTTAGCACAATTCTAGGACTATAACCTATATGTACACTTAACCTTAGAGACATCCCTAGACATACCTTAGAAATATCTCTAGGTATCTCACTAACGTTTTCGCATCCTAGTTTCCAAAGGTTGACTAAACCTTTCCTCTGATACCAACTGTAGAGACCCGAAGTGTGACGTACATGGACATTACATTACTTTAGCGGAATACTTAATACATAACAAAAACAGACACACAAGGACCGTAATAGTTTAGTGTCTTTGGAAACTTGGAACGTAATCTTCTAATCGTGGTGAAAGATCTTCAACATCTCCCATAAATATCTTCCCCTTTTTTTTCTTACCTAAAACCTTTCTTTATATCCTGGGAAAAAGAAAACATAAAAAGGGTGAGCTCAAATTCTCAGTAAGGGTAAGAATGGATAAAATAAAACATACCATATACATTTGAACTTCAAAACATGAACATAATGTTTAAACATCAAAAGTTTGAGCAATGACATAAAACATGGAAGTATGTAAGGAATAGATCATAAAGAAACATTAATAATGATAAAATAGAATGGGAATAAAACATGTAATTGTGGAAACCATTAGGCACATGATATGATTTCCATAGTAGCCAAGGCATTGCTGCCAAGACCATCTTAGTGGACAAAGTCCCTTTTTGAATCGAGTTCACTCCTCGTTCCAGTCCTATATTACTGAACTGGTTTAACTTGCCATTCCAACCATATCTATCTAATGAGATATAAATCTTTACCCAATTCATTGGAGGGAGATATAGGTCCCACCCATCTCATAATGAAATCATTCTTACTTGTTCCACAAAAAAACATACATCATTCATAATAACCCAATAAACAAAATGGGTTTCATAAGCATCATTCCATCATCACATAATCCATATAAAAGAAATGGATATCATTTCATAATAAGAAAAGTGAAACCATTTAAATCATAGAGACATGATACTTGAAACATACACATATTAAATAATGTCATCTTAGATGAAAAATGGTTTTGATAAAATACTTGAAATGAATTCTTGAGGAAAATATACTTTCTTCTCCAAAATCAATTTCGTTTCACAAAACGCCATGCAATTTTAAAAGAAAGAGATTTTGTTGAAAATAGTAATGAAATATTTTGGAGGAAGCTTCATGAAAATAAGGCTTTATGAAACCGTAAAAATCCTTTCATGTCGTATAAGTTAAAAAAAACATTCTTCTCATACTTTTGTCGAAAAATTTAAAAAAGTACCTCGTAACGTAAACAAAAGAATGATTCCTTACATAACATGTAGTAATAGTCAAAAAGTCAAAAATGGGTAAAAATGAATTTAAACATACATGAAAACACTTTTATAAAACATGGACATGGATGATAGAAATAACCCCAGAAAATACTTACGAATAAGCAATCTCGGATAAAAATGAGATTTGCAAAATTTATCCCTTACCTTATGTCCGATATGCTTCGTATGTATCTGAAACTCCTGTATAATGATTTAAATAATGTCATTGAATTATTACAGAATCATATTCATTGTTATGATATCATATATGGTTCACTTATGACTTTATATTACCCGTTCTTTTGTAAATTCCATGTTAAAGAGTGTTTTGGGTAAAATCGTTTCATTTGTCGTCTGTGTTTTGACTTGTAATTATTCATATGATTACTTAGATCTCGATTACATAATTCCATAATATAAAACATGATTTATATATAATATATATTCAGAATATACATATATATAATATATCGATAAATGCAAAGAAATACACCATTCATGGAGATGGTAGTTCGTACGTATGCATGAACGCTGTTTTCGTTTCCTTATTGAGTTGAATGGAATTAAGTAGATGACATCCATATATACATAAATCCAGTAGCTTTATAATGTCATATATTATATTATTATTGCTTATATGTACTTTATAATCATTCTTAAATGGTTAACATGGAGAATTAATCTCATCGCGTCGTAGAGACGGTAGTCTGTACGTACGCACGAGCGATGATATCATTTCCATAATTATTGAATTGAATTGGAGTGGATGATACAATATATCAGAATCAGTATGATGTTATAATAACTATGTATAGTTATTCTTTACACCATTATACCCATCCATGTAAGGTGTTGGTGGAAAAACAGATTTCACCACGGCGTGGAGACGGTATTCCGTACGTACGCACGCGCGGTGATTTTGTTTTCCGTAGGATGGATAGAAGGTGAAATGGGGGTGTTTCATATTTATAATAACAAATAAGTATATTAGTGATAATGATATTATTACTTTATAATGAAACAACTAAATAAGAAGAAGTTGAAGAAGAAAGAAGGTTGAAAGAATCGGGAGAAGAAATTACATCTTCTTCGATACGCCTCTTTGAAACCTCCTCTTAGGGCACTAAGATTGGTTTTTAAAGTAGACCAGAACCTCTAGGATGTTTCTAGGGAAGTTTAGAAGATAATATTTCAGGGTTTGGCCAAGCTTGAAGGTTCAAATTGGTGTGAGGAGGAGAGGGAGGAGGTTCCCTTTTATAAGGGTGGAGAGGGGCACCTTTGGAATTCTTAAAAATATTAATTTATAATAAATCTAAACCCACTTAAATCCTCCAAAAATGACTCATATTAGAATATTAGATGAGATAGGGTTTTAATATCATCAACCAATCAAATTTAGACATGTTTGGATCTTAATTTTAAACCTTATCATTTTGATTTATCCTTATTAAATCTATTTAAGTTTATTTGTGGTAATAAAATTCTAAATTTTAAATTATAACAAATAATTACTTATTTGTTGTTAATTTTCCATAATTGTTTAATTTATAACATTATAGACCATATAAATTTAAATTTATAATTTTTAAATATTTTTGTGATTTTTAAACAATTTTATAATATGTTATTTTTATAAAATAACAATAGTGTCAATTTTGACACTATTCATTTATTTGAATTTAAATAAAATATATACAGAAGATATGTTCGAACTAAAAGATTTAATAGATTCATAAAAGGTCATTTGTATCTATAAAAGTATTGGATCACATTAAATAGTTCATATAATATTTATTTTATTATTTTTAAAATCATTTATTTGGTTTATCTCTTAATAAAATAATTACTACAACATTTTTTTATAATTATTTAATATACTTATTTTTTGCATAAAAATTTAAAATAAAATCCTATGATGAATATAAATCTATTACCTTTCACAATAATACTTTTACTCGAATTTATCATCTTAAAATCACAATATGTAAATTGTTATATTTATTAAATTATGAAGGTGACAACTTTGGCATCATTTAAAATAAAATAATATAAGTGTCATAATCACATTTATAAGGATACAAACGGTTATATATTTGGTAATTGGATTATTAAGGTGTATATATACACTATTAATAAGTTTTGGTCTGGTTTTTGGGCCTTTTAATGGGTATTATTATTTCAATAAAAACAATATTACTTATTTTCCACTTAATAAATAATTTCTGTATCATCAATGTATCACCATTAATGAAAATTATTTAATCCCTAAAAATTCTAAATAAATTATCATGATGTAGATAAGTTTATTAGATTTCTGGAAAATATTCATGTTCTAATTTTTATAATGTTTATCACTAAATTAAAATTATTATACTTATAATATTTAAGAGACTGACATGTTGTCACTTTCTTTGGTTTTAATAATAATTAAATTATTTTCATCGTCAAAAGTCCATAAAATGAATCCAATCCGACCCTTAGTTGATATGGGTTTACTTTTAGCCATCCAATAGAATTTTGGAATGTGTTAGGATAATTTTATAATATTATATTTACCCTTAATTACCCAATTTACCTTTAACTATGGTAAATAAAATTTACCGTAGTTACTATTCATAATTCCCAAAAATAAAAAGTATCCTATTAACGTAATTTGGACCCACTGATTCCAAATATGGAATCCATTTTTTCAAATTCAATACACAGAAGTTTTATAAATTAAATTAAAATTAATCCCGTTGTCGAATGAAAACGAGTTTTTTGTTTAAAACATTGCAAAAGATTGAATTGATTTAACCTACGAATTCAATGTAAAATCAATGATAATGACATAAATTATATTAAATGGTAAAAATATATTCTATTTATACTTTAAAACCATTCAACCATATAAATTTTTACGATAAAAAAAGTTGTTTTTCATTAAAATATAGCGTCTTTTTACTATTCATCAAAATATGAAAGTTACCAGAATAATACGAAAAATTTATCCAAAGTAAATTTTTATTTCTTGATTACAAAGAAGAATTTAATTTTGTCAAATTGAACTTATAAAAATTTCAAAAACTATATTTAAAGTTGGTGCGCCATCAAAAGGTGGCAAAACTGCATTTTTTTAAAAATACTTATTTTACCCGAAAAATTTATTTTGTTCTTATACCATGTTCTAGAAAATGTGTAAGATGAATAATAATGTTATAAAATTCAAAATTTAGTTAATAATATTCATAACGGATAGTTCATAATAATATTATAATAATATATCATTGTTTAGTAAAACCCGGTATTGCGTACAACACACGCTATCGAGGAAGGTCGCGATTGCGTGTAATGCCAGCCAAGTCAGGGTTGCGTGTTGTGAAAGAATCCTTCGTTGTTTCATATAACAGAATCCAACCATATTTCATTTATACATTGAATATATATATATATAAATATATATATATATATATATATATACTCAATGTTGCATAGAATAACTATTATCAAAATTGTGTGTTACACGATCTAAGAATAGTGTTGCGTATACTGCAAGCTAATACGGTGTTGCGTATAGCGCAAGGTAATCTTGGTGTAGCATACAACACAAGACATTAATGAAATTAAAAGAATATTTTTCAAAAAATATTGGGGTGTTACAGTCTTGCGTGCTTGGGTCTGAGGAACCTGAGTCAAACCCCTAAAAGAGATACCCTCATCATGTTGAGGGCACACTGCCGCACGAGTCTGGTGGCGATTATTGATGGGAGACCTCGAGAAAGACTCCTATTTCCTTGAATTAAGGCCTTGAGTGACCTTCTCATTCACCTCCCCATAATATGTGATGGACTGGTGATTGTGTTCCAGGGATAACGACCCGAAACAGATGGAGACGGTGGTTGGAACCACCTACTTCTTGATCACTGGTCGTCGTTGTCCAGACAACCAGGGTGAATTATTGACTTGGAGGGCTTGTCGAGCAGCCTCCAGAGTCAGAATGGTACCATGTTGATGGTATTCCTTAATCAGTGCATTTGATACCCAACATTGAAGACACTGAGTAGGTGATGTCATCCTCAGAGCGGACGAGGATCCAGTAGGAGCAGCAGTCAATGAATTCACATGTTTGAACTTTAGAGAATCCATTTCTGTAACGCAGAAGATCTTGGAAAAGTGTACATGTTTGATATAATAGACATAATCAAGATAAGTTAAAACACTACATCTTTTGGATGAGCACATATGTGATTGATTGCTTTTTTGTCCCTCACATTGAATTAAATAGGGGCCAAAAAAATAAGTAAAACATCATTTAACTTGGTTAAAAATTCACGTCGAGTTCACCATTTTTTGTTTCCTCTAGAAATGCGGATGACCTTTTTTATTTAAGGTTAAAACATTCCAATCGGTTTATAATGGGTTTATTCGTAGAACCGAAAACATCCAATGATTCTATATCCATTTGGACCTCTTTTCAAAAGGTAGGTATTCATTAGTTGTGGAACGATGAGGCTTAAGAATTTGCATTGGTCGAGAGGATGGGATGTCGGACTCATCACCCCTTTTGGGGGGAATTATTGTCTACTCCGGGACTCTCTTTATAGATTTGAGTTATGTTCGTGAATCCTTATTAAATTACCAAGTATGAAAATGAGCTTTCCTTTAGATCTGACAATCAATGATTAATTTGTATGAAATTTAGAGAATCTTTTATATGTATTTGAGGTTCTTCGTCGATAGAGAATCATCTGTATTTTTTAAGAGATTCTTATTCAATTGTATCCTTTAACACATTATATAGAAATATCTTGGTCATTATGATAACCATACTGGTTTTAAAGTCACTCAGTGGGGAACTTTAAGTTTATTGTTGTTTATAAGGACATGGATTATTTCAGAGTTGGGATCATACCCACAGATGGGCTACCTACATATCTTTGTTTAGAAAAGGAATTAGAACCCACATAGTTTGAGTAAAAGAGTATGGAGTTTATTCATGATTGATGTCCCAAATAAAGATGTCATAATTACTTTTACACTCTAAGCTCACATGAGTCATGCTCGGTGTGAGAAACAAGAGGTATCAATAAAACCTGATGATTGTGCCACGAAAGATGCAATCATAAGAAATAATGTGGGGCTTATGTATGTATGACTACCCAAGATAGATGAGGATTGGGATTTACTTCATGGAAGAAACCTGGGAACAAGTTCCATAAAGGTATATGTGCTTTATGGAGATTTGGATACTTAACTTAGGACTTAATCCTGAAAAGGATGCCCAAATTAGAGGGGACTTATGATTGGGTTTTATTCCTGAGAAGGATGCCCAAGTCAAATGAAATTAAGACTGGGGATTACTCCTAAATAGGAGGCCCAGGTTAAAAGAAATTATTATTGGGGATTATTCTTGAGAAGGAGGCCCAGGTTAGGGGAATTTGGAATTTGGGGCTTACTCCTAATGAGGATTCCAATATTTGGTAACTTGGGGCTTACTCTTAAATATGATGCCCATATTAATGAAACTTGAGATTGGGGATTACTTCTGAGGAGGATACCCATATTAAGGGAACTTGGACAGGGGCTTACTCCTGAAAATGAGGCCTAGGTTAGGGGAATTATGACTGGTGCATACTCCTGAAAAGGAGGCCCAGGTTAGGGGAATTATGATTGGGGCTTACTCCTGAAAAGGAGGCCCAGGTTGAGGGACTTGTGATCTGTGGCTTACTCTTGAAAAGGAGTCCCATATCAAAAGAATTTATGACTTGGGGCTTACTTCTAAGGAGGATGCCCAGATTAAAGAAAATAATGAATGGGGCTTACTCCTGAGGAGGATGCCTAGATTAAAGATCTTCTCATCTTAGGGGATGAGGTTGAATAGAGGAAATCTCTAACCTTAGTGACATAAAGATATGTAAATCACTGGGTTTTGAGTGATGTTCCACAAAATTCCTTTAAGATAAGGAATCCAACAAAGGAACCATGCCATAAATGACTTTGAAGAGGATTTTTAAGGCTAAATATTGAAGAGTAGAGGTGGGTTTGAAAAAAAGAGTTGAATAGGCAGGAGGGGAACCCAAAAAGAGACAGGCGTGCAAGTTCTGTTTGGGTGTGCAAGTCATGGTCACACAATTATACTTGTGTGATACATATATACTTGCGCGACGGTCAACCCATAAGGTAATACTTGGGCTAGGATTTTCTCAAGCCCTTAGTATTAACCCTAGAGGTTTCCAAAAGGGTGGCGCGCATGTTCTGTTGAAGGGATAAGGTGGCGTGCAAGTGTCTTCATTTTATCTTAAGGGTTTGACACATAGGCGTGCAAGTGTGGATGAATTCTAATACTTATGCCTTATTCCACCTCTTTAGATCTTATATTCTAGGTAAGAAATTACCTTATAAGTGATTAGAAGACTTCAAGTAGAGACTACGGCGTCGAGAGCTTAAATCTGACTTTTGGATTTTTCCATCCCCAAAATGGGGGGCCCACAAGGTGTATTTATAGGCCGTTGAAGACCTTGGGCGAAAATAAAATAGGGCGTGCAAGTCACCTACACGACCAATATGTGGCGCGCAAGTATACTTGTGTGACCATGATGAAACTTGCATGACCCATATGTAAACAAATCCTTGTTCATGCCTTTGTAAATTTTTTTATGCTTCTTCAAATGATGAATCTCTTTATTCTAAGGTATTCCCCTTTTTTAGTCGTCCGACTCTATGTCGGAAAGGACAGTTAATAGCATTGAAAATTAGAAATTGACACGAGTCATGTATTCTATTGGTACGATCTATATCCAAGAGTTTGAAGAACCATCAATTGATCTATTCTCCCACCCTCTCACATACTCTTTCACATGAAACCAAGGAGTATTCATCTATGGTTGTGTCAATAAGTGATGTAACAACAATAGTAGAGAGTCACAATGGTGTTATGATGGTATAAAGGAGACAAGGTAGTGGAGGGATGACATCATGGAGACACAATGGTTCATTGTGGATTGGATGAGAAGAACAGGGAAATAGACATGGTCATGGTGAAAGGGGTCAACCACAATAGTTGTTGATGATGATGGTGAAGGATGGTCATAGTACACTATCAAGGTTCAATGGAACAGTTTGACCATATCAATGTCTATAATTTCAGAGGAGGGTGGTGATCAATGGGACATGTATAGTTTGAGTTATACCAACCATTTATTCAAGAGACACACAAGTCTGACCTACTAGAAAGGCCTAGTGTCTGAGGTACCATGGTAGGATGATCTCCTTAAACCAGGTAGGCTGACATGGGTGTTAACTCATAGCCATGTAGACCTAGCTAACAAGTCGAGCAAGGGAATCAAGTTGGGTCCACAAGATCTAACATATTCAACACACCCTGACACACATGGGGTGAATAAATACACAATTATCATGTTCCATAACTTCTAGTGTTCCACATGTCATGCTTGGAGGTTTCTACATAGCTCATATTTTCACATACATAGAATTTTTCATAAATTTTTCTCTATTTATCAATTTTGATCAAATTACTAGCCTATCAGAATCATTTTTATATGTAGATGATGATGTAAATTAAAATTTAGTCATTTGAGGCTGCTTGTATGGAATGATAGGATATTTTAATAATTATATCTATATAGTAAATGATGTGTATTGTGAATGGATATTAGAGAATTCTCTATGTCAATGTCCCCTAATAGAAAGTTTAAATCAATAAAATGGTCCCTTATATCATAGATAGGTTTTCATAATCCCCCACATACTCAAGGAATGGGTTCTTTATATAATGAGTCAATACCCTCCATCTAAGAGCTCTAGAGGGACATGGGTCCTCAATTAGGGTTGGTTACTCCCTCTACTGATACTTAACTTTGAGAATGGAATGAGTCCCCTACTACAGTTTTAGATAGGTTATAAATATTTATTGGTTTGGGTAGGATAAGATCTTAGGGGATTCTTTCTAGTTATTTTTTATCTATTATATTATATAGTAGGGTTCTCTCTTATATTATTATTTCTCTTATTTAAATTATATATAGGTATTTTATGGTTTATTCTTTAATTATGGTCTTCTAGATTCTAGCTAGTTAGTTTTCTTATTATTCCTTTATGGTTATCAAGTTTTACTACTAGGTATGTATATACTTACCCTTGAATTGTAACATTCACTCACATGTGTCATATCTTATGTAGAATATGAATAGTTTGATGACAACCATGTTGGACATGGTGTTTATCGAGATTAACACTACCTAGAGGTAGTAATAACGGCTGAAATTAATATTTAAAGATAGTCAATTCTAATAACCTCATCAACTCATTAATTTAGGTTTTTTTTATATTAATTCATTTGGACATGCATATTGACTTTTTTATTTTGGAATGATATATTTTTATCCTATATAGATATTAGAATTTATCATATGCATTATATATTACTATTGGTTTTATTTGTCTATTTTGAATTTTTAAATCTAGTGTGGAGGTGTGCGTTTAGTGTAGGGGAATTAGACTAAGGCATCCCATCTAGTGTGATATGATTACTTGGTTTTATTCACTATCCACTAGCCTGTTAGACGTAGGATTGGGGTGGCACACTGGGCTTATCGCCACCCAGTAGGGATTCCAATGTCTAGGGTCATGTTAGTCTGGTGTCAAACCCATATTTACCTTAGGGATTGAGTTTTGAGTAATATTCATAATGAGTATTAGTTTAGAGATTTAGGGGAATTATGTTAACGGGTCTCAAATTTGTCTTTTATGCTAGGTAACCTTATGGTGGTGCAGTGACAAATGTATCTATTTACCAGGATGCTGATAACTATCTTGTCAACTCGAAACATCAAGACATTGGATACAGGGAATAGATAAATGATATATTCAATATATAGGAATGGTTAATTAAATTTCATGTCCTTCTTAAGTCATCCCCCCAAATATACTATGATAACCATGGTCTATCTTATTAAATTATATGGTTCCACCATATATACATCCAGCTAAAATCTTGAGGTAGGTAAATGAAATACCCATGGAAGAAATTGATTCCCAAATAAGTGAACACCTGAGAAAAAAGGCATATATCTTGGGACCAAATCATAAGGTTAATCCATAATGAAAGTAAGAGAAGTAACATCGGTTATTGTGGTGCAAGACAACCCACCTCTCATAGTGTAGGAGGACATTTTTTCACCTACTGTGTATCCGATTATTTTTTAGGGATAGTATGAGGACACCTATAGGATTATTTCACTTCATGATTTATAATAATAAAGAACACCTAGTTTCTAAGGTGATCCAAGATCTCAAGGGTCGAGGAATTTCTTATGATATTTGTTTAAGTATTCCAACTTGTTTGGTTTCCTATAGATCATATGGAAGCACTGGAATCCATTCTTCTCTAGGATATGGAGAGTCACTGGTGGACATTGATCCTCCATACACATAAATAGGTGAATCTTCCTTAGACAAAGTTTTAGCATCATTTTCATGAGGAGTAAAACATTGAAACATTGAGTTTTATTCTAATCCAATAGTTATTGGAGTTATAGTAAGGGAGTATGTTCTTTGTTTAGTACACATCAAAATTTACTGCTCTCATGGGGTAATCCCTCAACTTGATCGATGATAGTTTCTTTCAAGCATGGAAGTTTTAGAATGACCTCCACATAGACATATAATAAGGAATTGTTACCATATACCTTCTAACCTATGTTAGAGTTTTAGAGTGACACTTTTTTATAAATAGATTCATGTACAAGGGATAGTAGGTAATAGATACTGATGGTAGTCATCCATGGGTATAATATTCACCTATAAACAACTGAATTCAAGAATCTTGGTTGCGATAATGGAGGAATCCACATGCATGGACTTAGACCTAATAATTGATAGTTAATGATTCACATAGAGTAATCATTCATTAATAGGATATGAATTATTATTCATGTAAAGGATGAGGTCATCTATTTTAATATTACCTGAGAAATTATATAGTAGAGGGAAATCAAGAAGTTAATTGACCTATGATTTTGATATGGAAGCATGTCTAGGAACCTCTTATGGTCAATCGGGGTATTCTTTAAGGCGGTGTATTTGGTAGAGGATCTAGAGATCATCTATGAATAGGGGATGTGGGAGGATTAATTTATGATCTTCTTCCTCTACTGCCACCCCTATGTGGTCCATTTCAGGCTCATAGGGTTGGAGATCATGGATGTGGCCAGATGCAGGTGATGGGGGTTAAAACATGACCATTCCTAACATGATTTGAGGTGTGCTATTCATACACCCTAAAATGGTACCCATACTCATAAACACCATCATGATACATTCCTTTTTCATATCAAGTTTCGTGGCTATAAATTCTAAGAAGCCTCTAGCCCAACCCAGGTTTTTATAGACTCAAACTAAAAGTGATCACATTCTCAACTATATTTGTTGGTGATACAAGATTATTCTTATAATATAAAAGTTTTTTTATACCTTATAATTGTTTTGATAAATCCCTATAACTCTATCTATGGAATGGAATATCTATCCTTAGTGTATGCATGGAAAAATGATTACCATTAGAGAGTGATGTGCTTATGAGATATTGGATTAAGATTCTACTTAATGGGTGAGAAGGAAAATCAGTTCAGATGAGATGATCATACTCACATATTGGTTAGTTTTTATTTATAATCCATATTTTTTTTTCAGATAATTAGCTTTCTATAGTGTACTACTTGGACATTTTCCTGAGGATGTTTTAGGGTTTTCCCCTCATTGATAGGTTGAATTTTGCATAGATATATGCTTGAGGAAAACTCTGATATCTTATATATCTTATAGGATAACACGTATACGATCAAGGACATGAAGGTTTAGTTGGACGAACTTATGTAGAAATGTTTCATCTGACTCAGTGTATCCCCCTGGGAAGTTATAGTGTTGTTCTCCAAGGAGGATTAAGTCTTGATGATTTTTATTTAATATCACCACCTAGAATAGGTAACTATCAAGAACAAGTATCCTCAACCATTGATCTATTGCCTATTTGAATAGATTAAAGAAGTGAATTGGTTCTTTAAGTTCAATATTATGTTCAATTATCACTATATTTAGGTTCCGTAGGAGGATATTTCAAAGATGATATTTTAAATCCACTATGGTTATTCTGGGATTTTGGTTATTCATTTTAGTGTGAAAATGCCTTGAATGTGTTCATGGAAATTTTAAACTCAATATTTTATTCTTTCTTAGATCATTTCATGGTTGTCTTTATTGAATACTTTCTCTTTTTTCATCATCATGGTATGATTATACTGGTCATTAAAGGATCGTTTTTTATTTACCCTAGGTGCACCAATTTTATAAAAAGATATTGAATTGTTAATTTTGTATTCAAGAGTACCACTTCCTAAGTAATGTTATATTATAGGGTAGATCATATGTAAACCCAGTAAAGATCAAGGAAGTACCAGCTACAGATCCACCCAAAATAATATTAAACTTGTAGAGATTTCTTATGTTTTCTCAGTACTATCAAAGATTCATGGAATAATTCTCTAGGTTTTTGGGCCTAATTAATACCCTTACATGAAAGGGGAATACATTAATTTAGTCTAAGAAATTATATGGATATTTTAAGGAGTTAAAGCATAGATTGACAAGTGATTTTATCATGAGTTTTCTAGATGAGGGATTTGAGTATGTGTTTTTCTATTATTCCTCTGGAGTGGAGCTTGGTTGTATACTAATGGGGATTCAAGTGATGATTGTTTATAGGCCTATGATATTTGGACCCAATGAGAAAAATATGTAACCCATAACCTAGAGCTATAAGGGACATTGTTTTCCTTGATGTCTTGGAGGTTCTGCCATCATGATGAGAATATTTTATTCTATATGGACTATAAGAGTCTTAGGTACATCTTCAATTAGATATATAATATCCTTAGAAATAGGAATTTGTGGGAATTATTATAATATTTTTACTTCAACATTGTCTATATTTATGAGGGGATAATGTGGTGGACGATTCCCTAATCAATAATTCTCATTCTTAGTTGTTGGGAGAGGTGTTTGAGAAGTTATCCTCATTATAGTTGTCCTTAGTGGGTGAAGGAGAACTTGATTCTCTTTAATCGATGGTGGAGGACCCTACACTTGTTTAGTGTGTGAAGGAGGCTCAAATAAAAGATATGGATTTCAAGGTTTTCATGACCAAATATCCTTAGGAAATTCAAAAAATGGATATTGTCAATATGGGGAGTACACCAGCACCTTTTGAGGATATAAAATGATGTTAGTCATGTTTTATGAGGTGATGGTGATGGTTATGGTGATGGAAATATATACTTCACCCATGGTGGTATATTCAAGAGTGAATGTGACGTACCAGGACATTAGGAATTATTTTTGGGGGTAGGTATGAAATAGAGTGTTATTGAGTTTATGTCAAGATGTCTCACATGTCACCAAATGAAGGTATAACACCAGGTCCCAGCATGTTTATCCCATATCCTTGAGGTTACAAAGTGGAAGTGGGATGAAATATCAATGGATTTCATGATATTACTCACATGATCAGTTAGAGATCATGATGTTATCTAGGTGATCATCATGAAACTGATCAATTTGGACCACTTACTTTCTATTTGGGTATATTGTTTGATGGAGAGCTTCCAAATGCTTATTTGTGTTGGAGATCGTATGGATGTATAGGATACCCTTGATGATTGTTTCCAACTAAGATTATCACATTATATATTGATTATGGGAGATGATATAAGGGTATTTTGAGACTCAATTTTGGATGAATGCAATATTAGATCCTCATAATAATGCCTATGCTGAGTAAAAATTTCAAGTTCTTAAGGATATGTTGAGAGATTATGTGGTGAATTTTGGATAGATCTGGGAAAATTTCTTACCATTATTTGAGTGAATGTAAAAATATTTCTACCAAAACTAATTTTTTAGGGACCCTTTTGAGTCCATGTATGTAAGAAATTGCAGTTTACCCATGTACTAGGTGGAGGTAGGAGATTCATCACTAACAAGGATAGAGTTGGTGAAGGTGATGATGAAAAATTAACAGGTGATCAAAGAGTGGATTAAGACCACATTGATCCATAAAAATTCCAATTATAACTGATAAAGGACACCTTTATAGTTTTAGAAGGAATATATTTCCTTCTTAAATATCTCTCCATAACACAGTGTGTAGTGATTTGATCAAGGAGTCATGTATTTCCCAAGGTTCTTCAGTCCATTCTAGATCCTGTATAGAGTGGACAAGGTTTCCTACCTCCTATAATATTTTACATAATTGAATTGGATTCATGATTTCTTCCATGTTCCACAAATAAGGTGATACATGTGTGTCTCATTATGCATCATTGACTTGGCTGAGCTGTACAACGAGGATGTAGCCACATTATTGGAGTACATAGTGGTGATTGAGGACTAGAGGGAGAGGACTCTTTAGTAATGATATATTATATTATTTTACATCATTTGGTAGTATGGTAACCTTAAAGAGATCTTTCAATAATTTAAGAAATTGATGTTGTCTTAATTCCATCACCTTCTCTAGTAAGTCGTTCTTTTGGGATGAAAATACTTGAAGGTGGGAAGAATTTAGAGACCATGGTATTTTCTTTTTAGATATCTAAAATATTTCAAATAATATTTTTTGTGTTTGGTCACTAACCAAGTGCTTCAATTTTGGTGTTGTGAGGCATTGAAAATAATATATTAAAAATAATATATATATATTTTAGTTTGTACATGTGAACACAGAAATAATTATTTTTATTCAAATAAATTGATAACATGGGGAATATTTGACCACTGTAACATCAATAATGGGATTTTTACCCTAAAAGTGAAACAATTTGATTTTACATCAACAGTTTTTGAAACCAAGCTCAGTTTTTAGTATTTTAATTAAATAATGTAAAACTATGGTTTTCTCCTATATAAATCCATTTTTCTACAATATATGGTTTAGTAGATATAAACCCTATAATTAAAGAGTTCTATTTAGATATGATTTGAGACATTACAGATACTTTAACCACAAACCATGTAGAGGAATCTCCAAGGACACCTCACATGGACACGATCTTCACCAAAGAAAAATCCAAATATAAGGTAGGGATCATTATTTGAAATTTTTCTGTTATTTTTCTTGATTGATGAAGGATTTATTCTAATAAACCCCATTCATAATTTTTTAATGTATTTTTTTATAATTTTAATCATTATTCTTATTTATCATAATCCATGTACTATGAAATCTCTATGTTTGATATTTTTCATCCCAACTATGTTTCATGTGAGTACGTTCATGATGGTGGATCGAAAACGAGGAACTAATCCTATATTTTTCTATTAATTTTTAGGTCATACCTTCCCATAGTTCAATATGGACCTGGTTGGCTAGACATCCCTTTACTGATCTATTCTCCTCACTCTCCCATATTTATAGGCATGGAATTGACGATCCATCAGTTGAGGGTGTGGCTAGTATGGTGGTATAATGGTAGTAAGGAGGTATGATAATAATAGGGTAGAATGGTTGTTCCACAATGGTAGTGGGGAGGCAATGTGGTTCATTGTGTATTAGTGGACCAGTGTAGGGTACAGTCTATAATTTCATAGATGAGGTATAACCACAATGATGAAAATGGTGATTATTGCACATAGTCATGGTTCAATAGTGAGGGTTGAAAGCATCATTAATCGATGTTTTCAAGTAATATGGTTCTTGATGGGATATCGTAGCTCAAGATGGAATAAACCATGTTTCAGTCAGCATTCAAGCCTTTCCTTTTTGACTAACCCAACACACAAGGATCCTCGTTGTTTGGCACTATGGGCCCAGGAGGTTCATCACAGGAATTAGCCTATATCCATGTGGTCCTAGTTAGTTGGTTAGGTGAGCACAAAGGGTCACATCAACTTGATCTGATCTATAAATAACATAGTTTCATTTGTGGGGTTTGTGTGTATTCCAAGTGAATTTTCTCTAGATTCTAGTGTACCACACCGCCTGAATTTTCACTAATGTGGCATTTTTCATAACTTTTTCATCATGTGTCAATTTTCAAAAAAGTAATATCCTATATTTATAATTTCCCAATGTAAAACATGATGTTATTATCTTTTTATTCATTTGATGTTGTATTCATGTCAACATAGGTTGTTTTATGATTTAACTCCATAGGTTCGATGATGGGGATTGGGCATTGAGATCGGGGCATTATCAGTTTTGGTACCCCATAGAAGTGAATTTATGTAAAGTTAAAGGGAATCTATATCATATATAGGTTTCAATAATATCTTTCATACTCATGGTGTGGGTTATTATCTAAATATTCCGTACCCTTTCCCATCTAAGAGCTCAGAAGAGGAGTATATCCTTCATTGGGTTTGGTAAGCACCTCAACTGATACTTATCCTTTGGTGAGGCATGGGTACCCACTATATGTATAATGATTTTATGGTAGTTTATTGGATTGGTTATCTCATAATATTGGGATATACCTATTGTTTATCCCATAGTTGTGATATTACTAAGAAATAAATTCTTTTATGTTTTGGTTTCTCTTATTTAAATCATATCTAGGGCTTTTAGGGGTTATTATTTCCTTTTGGACTTATGGTTTTGATATTATGGGTTTTCTTATTATTTATTAATGTTTTTAGGTGTCCTGATGGTTATGTATATACTCACCCCAGCATAGGCACCTTCACCCACACATGTTGTTCTTATACAGATGATAGAGAGTTTAATTTCATCCTCAGTAGACACGATGTTGATGGAGCCTAACAGTACTCAGATGTGGTAATATCATGAAATATTAATTTATTGAGTGAGTTCATTGTAGATACTATTTCATATCATCTGTTTAGGATGGTTTTCCAATTATTTTCTTGGGTGTGTATCTTTCTCTATTTCATTTTGGATTAGTTACTCTTTCTCTCCTAGGGGGTATTAATGTCGGTCTCATGAATTATATATTGAAGTTGGTTTTAGTAATCTATTTTTTTTAATTCATGTGTGTATGTGACTTTTTTTATTGGTGTGTTAGGATATGGCCTCCCATCATGTGTGATATACCCACTCGGTGCTAATCACTATCCCCTAGCTTATTGGATGAGGGGATGAAACACTCAACCTAACTTTTCCAAGGAGGGATCCCAATGGGTTGGGTATTTTCATTTACCTCATGTGTCTTATTTGGTTTTATCAATTTTGATAGAAAATATAGTGTAATATTTTCTTTTTTACTTCAATTGTTTTCAAATTTTTTCTTGATTTCTCTCAATTTTTTAAGATTTATTTTTCTCTCTATGGTTATCTTGGTTTTCTATTGATCTATTTTTTTAGTTAATAAGAATTGTTTACTACACATGGTTATTAATACACTCACATTATTCTTTATATTTGGAATGGGTATTTATAGAAGTTTATAGATGTTTTATTTGTTATTTCTACAAAGATTTTAAATTGGTTTTCAATTCATTCAACTCATATTTTATCTCTTAAATTATTGAATCTAGTTAGTACTATATATTTTTGTTTCTTATTAAAAGTTTTTATAGGAATTTATTTTGTTGAAAGGGTATTTTCCAAAAATTAGGTTGAATGCATGACTTCCTAAAGGGTTGTTGGAATGGTTTATGTTGATGATATTTTCTTTAGAATTATTGTATGGCCTAATTTTTTAATTTAAAAAACTATACTAAGATTGGAGATTATATATACATACCTAGTTAGAAAGTTAAAATATAATTTTCTGATAGGTAGTTTCACCAACTTTCTACCTCTTAAACATGATCACATTGTTTGCTGTATTGAATTTGATAGAAACAAATATTGTATACCTTTATTGGTGTGAGTTAATCACTTGATTACTTATGATTCATCTACCTGAAAAAATTTGTGCATTACTCAATTTTAGATTCAAGTAAATTTGATTCAATCGATCTTACCTCATGAACTCATCTTTATCTAATACCACTTCTACTAAATTATTGTGAATTTTTAGATATCTTTCAAATATATCCCTTTTCTCCTATTGGTAAAATTTCAATAAAATATCCTCCTAATGATGCATCTAGAAAAATAATATCTCTATCAAGTATCCATTTATATGAGAAAAGTAGTAAGTTAGGTTTTCTATAGATTGGTTTGGAAAAAATTTACATTGTTTCTTAAATATTTCCTAGGACTCATACATGGGTTCTCCCAATGCATGCCTGATTTCACATAAATCTTTCCTTAAGGTAGTGAGCTGTGAGATTATGATTAATATTTATCAAAATTTTATTTATAAATTATTCCATTTATTTATGTCTACAAATTAAAATTTATATGTTCATTAATATATTACTCCATCCATATATAAGAAAAGTATTGTCCACTTCACATTATCCTTATCCACTCCTCTTGGATTTAATTTTGAACAAAACATGGTGAATTATTTATTGTTCTTGTTTCGATATTCACCTAAATACCATGAAACTTCATAAATTTTTTGACTAAACTATTTTTGATCATAAAATATACTTGTAATCTAAAAACAATAACTTTATTATTTTGATTTATGAAATGATTTTCATAGATAAATATTAATTTTTTGATAGGGTTTACTACTATTATTTCATAAGTCGAATCAAATTGGTCACTCCAAGACTTAGTTGATTCAGTCAATGTAATGTTCTCTTGTTATGAAAGAAGATTATATATGTTTCTAAAGTCTCTAAGTCCATATAGAAAATATCAATCTATTTTTGGATAAAGGGAGAATAATTTTCCTATGTTAGATAAGACCATTAAAATTAAGTGTTATGAATTTGGAACCACCTCCCCAGAAATAGGGATAAGTTTCTTATGAACCAATCATGGGGTATTCCAAAAAAAGTAATTTAAATCTAGGGTTAAAATATATCATAGTTGTGACTAAATGTTTTCTTTGAATTAGAGTATGAATTAATGCCATCACAATTAGTAAAAGGGGTTTTTTGTGTATTTTAATTTTAGAAAAAAAAATTAAATAATTTAAGTTTATTAATATGATGATTAGTGATTGAATCAGGGGTTAGATCACCAATTGTAATATTATCCTAGCCTCATGATAATTGATTTTTCTTTTTCTTAATGTATTAGTAAAAGAATTCACAATTGTGTGTCCTTCACCTTGGGTTGAGATATTTTTATGTGATTCTTTATAAAAAAAATGATCATTGGTTTATCATTCTTCTTTCCTATATATAAAAAGATTTCAAAAAATAATTGAAACATATAAATACTAAATTATCCATCAATTACTCAGGAAAATCATAATCATATTAAATTACTCCCTATATTTCCAAAAATGATTCACTACCTTCTCAACACAAACCAGTAATTTTTAGAACTTCACCACAAAAACCATTACTATTCAATCATATATAACCAAAGTAATGTGGATGTAGAATTTTTATTACTAACCTTATAAGTAAACAGTTCACAAAAATAAAAAATTGAATATAATCACATTCGAAATAATACTCTTCTATTGAAATTGTTATAAAATAATAGAATAATACTTTTATTTAATGAATTTTACACTCAATAATTAAAAAATATTTCTCTTTTACACCATCCCAGTTAGAAAATGGGTTTTAAATGACCTATGTGATTGGTCATTGTCATTAAAGGGCCTAAGAACAATGTTAGTGATAGTGCATCAGTAAATATAAAACTAAATTATTAATCCCCCTCTTAATCCATAGGCTCGACATCAAATAGATTCTCTCTAACCTTATTGATTTTAGTTAAACATTAAAAATTACAACATGGATTTTAAATACTCCCATGAAGGTTTAATTATTTCTATAAATACATACCTTTGAAGACATTATTTACTAGATTAGATGAAACCTATCATGTGATCCTTTTTCTTTATTAGTTTATCTTTCTATTCATGGATGAAGATCTTGTCCTGATTTCCTTAGCATGATTGGGTTATACATAATATTGAGACAATATTTTTGGTTTTAATATATTTGAAAGTATTCATGACCATGTAAAATTTTATTCTCAGTCACAAATCAATTTCAAAAGGGATAAAACCATATGTATGTGATATGAGATCCAATTAAATATTATATAAGTGTTAATAAAAATTATGTGATTTCAAAAAAATATTATGTATCCCAAAACAGATTTAAGTTCTTATATAACTTCAAAAAAAATATTTTATATCATATATAGATCTATAATAAATATTAAATATGATCTATAGATCTTACATATCTCTTATAAAATCTTTTATGTCATCAATAGATGTTACATATCATAGTGATATTCCCAATACTTTTCATATTATAGTTAATTTTTTCTTAGTATCAAAGGAATTATCTTATATATGTTGGTATCCAACATAGTAATCCTTATATATTGCCTTGGAAAATTAGAAAATGGCATGTATGTAAATTTCTAAATATCATATTCACTACTTTAGTCACATTATTCTCCACCATCAAAATAAAAAATCAAATCATTATCAATAGTCATCCATTCATTTTATTCTAGTAATTAATTCAATGAATTAAAATCATAATTTTAAACTTTTTTAATAAATATTAACAAAATCCAATGAAATTATCCTATAATTTGAAAACTATATGAAAATTAATTAATTAATTCATTTTAGGGAATAAAATAAATTTATTATCAAAAAAATATAATGAATTAATTTTATCTATTATTCATCCATCCTTTATATAGAAATAGTCATATTCTTATTTATCCCTGATATTGTTTTTGTATTTCCATGATTTTTTTGCATGAATTTGTCGAGTGGTTCATAGTTCACCTTTCATTGATCTTGAAAATTATATTTTTCCAACATGGTGAATCTATTTTTCATAATAACATTTTTTTATTTTTTTCATATAAGAAAATATATGAATGGGGTTCTCTCCTATGAATCATATTTAACATTCTTGTTGCATTTATTTTCCATATTTCCATAGTTATTACATAAAAAATATCATATTAAAAATTAATTTCACGTAGTCATACATCAATAGAGATTTTATAGTATCTCTTCTTTCACCATTGATCTATTTTACATCTAAACGCACATACATGGTGTGTACAATAATTCCACAATAGTATCACTCCACATATACCATCATTTAATATACTTAACTTTCATATTTAAAAATAATATTCAATATGTTATTTGTTTCTATAATTTTAATATTGTGGAATTCATGTTTTAAGCTCCTTTAAAAGTTTTATTCATCCTTACAATTAAAGTTTTCAACCTTATTTCAAGCTCTTTGATCTTCTCATCCTTATCCTTCAACTAGGTAGCAATTTTATTCAACCTTTATCTTGTTTATTTCTAAAATTTTATCCATGCTTAAAGACGTGTTTTGATTGGGATAATACTCATTTTTATTTCCTTCTCCATTGCCATTTTTGTCTCTAATTAATGTTTAATTTCTCTATGTAAGTAACTTAAAAATTCATCTTTTCATATATTCTTGTAATGAATTCATTCTAGGTGACTTATTCTTACTTTAATTTCTTGTCATTTAAAACTAATTATGATATGAATTCATAGTCTAACTTTTAGATGATTTCCAATTGATTTATCTTATGATATAATGATTGGATCCCATCTTGATCACCATATGAACATCCTTCAAATTGAGGACTCTAATTCACTATCATGTCTTCTATAGAACCTCCATACACTTCATTATATATGGTGGAATTTAAAATTTTATATATCCAAGCATATTTCAAAAAAATATGAAAATCATAATTAAAAATAAAATTAAAATGTATCAGCTTTATTGTAGATTTAATATTATCATGATTCTTCTTCTTATTGTTCCTTTTATTCTTCTATTTTGGTAGAATTTAATATTCATTACCCTATGAGGATGATATTCAAATATCCTTAGCTTCTCTAGAACTTCTATGAATAATTTAAATGGTTTTATATAATTCAAATACATTATCACAATCATATTTTTTATTCTATACATTACATGGCATCGATCTCAAAATGATAATTTTTGTCTCTTCATCACCAATTCATTCATTGTGCTTTGTCGAGTTAGTATCTCAGTGAACATACTCTCTGATTTCATTTCCACAAGTGTGAAAACCCAATAAATCTCATTTCCACAACCATAAAATATAATATACTAAAAAAAGATTCCTTATTAGTAAATCCATGTGGGTAATAAATTAAAAATTTTATTTTTATATTGAACCTTAAATTAGAATCTATGTTTGTGATACTTCTTGTGGGGACCAAGTTGAATATACGCACCCTATGAGGGGGAGTCAGTCGGGGGTATTTTCAAATTAAAACTTTTTTCCTTGATTGAGTTCACCACTTTGTTTAATATTTTTCCCTATTTTGAAGGAACACATTCATTATCTCAAACTATATATGGAACTCTCATAGAAAAATCCAACATATATCTATAAATGTTAGTTTTATAAGATGAAAGGTTTTGATTAGTTTATCCACACTAGGATATGTTTAAGAATCACATGTCGTTGATGTGTTAGTGTTCTAAATTCACAATCATGCATTGCTTGATGGATAAAATTTAGTTTAGGGTTACTTTATTCCAACAGCCTCCACCTTAATAATTTGTTAAGGATCATTGAATCCTTTCATAATGGTAACTCCCTTTTATTTCACTATATACACTAATTAATGTAAGTATTGATCTTTCTATAGACATCAGTGTCTCTCTATAACTTGTAAGTAAAACTAAAACTTCTTGTACCATAACTATTGAATTGTTGCTCTATTGTAATATATGTTCAATACATTATTCTTCTTCAAATATGGGTGAGATTAAATCCATATAAAGGGTTGAATATATATCTTTCACTTAAAATTCTATATGATATTTTCCTTTTAATTTGAGGATAAAATCTTTTTATTTAGAATAATTATAGTAATGAATAATCTTTTTTAGATAAAGATTATCCCACAGTAGAATGATCATGTTGTGATGTACCTTATTTTTAACCAGTTGGATATGTCAATGGAAATTTATATTATTCTTCAAGACATATTCCTTAAAACTAGATATGATCAATTTAACTCTAATGTGGCCCTTATATTTTTTCCACTCATATTGTATTTTTAAATATCATTCCGTCTCTCTCTTTTTAAAAACTTCTGTAAGGAGTTATTTATAGTCTCAAAAACCACCAACATTGTTCTTTATATTATGATCAACCTCATTATCCTCAAGGATCCTTGATGATTCCATGTGTACACCCAATTAGTATAGTCTTAATCTATTTATTAAAATCAAGTCAACTCTGGAAATACCAATTAAAATTTTAAATTTTTAAAATTCCATCTAAATTCTTTTTAATTTTTTTATATTCATATTAATGTATGGATATAATAGAATATACAGAAACAAAAATTCTATAAGATCATACTAGACTCTTTGATTGAATTTCTCTTGAAAATTCCACATCTTCACGATTTGAAAATAGAACTATTCCTTTTCATTTATATCTTTAAACCATTTAATTCACCATGAATATCGACATGAAATAGTTGAATTAATTATCCCATAACATTATTTCAAAAAATTCATAATGATTTTCTCAAAATATTTCATTAATTTTTCAATTCAATATCTTTTGAATATATCTTAATATTTCCATAAATAAAAAGTAAATAAAATATGTAATTCTGGAAATTACCAAATCTTGTTGTGGTCTTCCAGTTAAAGTGTGACCAACTCAAGACTTAGGGATTTTATCAATTTATTTTTTTTATAAAATATCCATTTAAATATTTAACATAAATATTAAATAAAAATATTTATTAAAATATATACATATATCTCAATTTAAATATCAGGTCATCAGGGAACTTTTCACATTACTCTTAAATGAGTTCTAAACACCTGGGTTTAATATTATGTGAAATCTATTTTACTAAATATTATGTGAACTGAATTTTACTCATAAATGGCCTTCAAAACTCTGAGGTAACTCTTATGTGGAAATGGATTAATTTTATGTTACTTTGGAAACTTCAAATCACTCTTATATATATGTAGCATACTCATACATAACCTTTGATAAAAAAAAGTTTACTTTATATACCTCATTTACTAAAATTATAATTATGCCTCTCATTTATGAATGTAGTGGTAGTCCTATATTTCATAATTTATTTTTATTTAAATTAGTAAAAACCTTTATAAATCTGAGATACTCTAACATACTAGTTGGTTTTAATCATACATTACCAATGGATTCATTTCATTAGTCTCAGGTTTCATACGGTTATTCTTATGTAATGACTTTTATAGATTTCTTATATGATGAGACTAGTTAAACTTCCTACTTAATCATAAATACATAAATAAAATCATAGTTTACTCTTAATAAATATAATATTTTCTATATTTTTTTCCAACCTTCTACTAATTTCTTCAAACATTCTCACACTCCTTTAAAAGCCAAATTATTCTTAAATAAAATCATTAATCTTCCTCAAATATTTTTTAAAGATATATTTATCATTAAAATTCATAAAAATCATTCCCTCATTAATTATTGTTTATTAAAATCCATTTGTATCAATGTTATTAACCATCACAATGCCATGAATTCAAGGATTCCTCTATTAGTCTTCTAAACTCATCCTCAAAAATAAATTCCATATATAATAACTTTATACATTTTCACACCACCAAATATGTCTCCCATACATGAGTAACCATACTTATCATCATCTGTGGTAATTATTATCATTATTACTCATATAAACAACTATTACAAATATAATTTATAAAAATATAACCAAAAACCTCTTTGTTGCAATATAACCTCTATGTTTCCACTCTTTTTCTTCATCCCTTTAGTTCTCTATCATTTCCTTGGTGGGATTCAATGTATTTTTCTCAAAGTTTTGGTTGAGGCATGTTGGAACCCTATTAAATAATAAGGTTTTTGGTCAAGTATGTTAGAGGATAGAGATTTTAATTAAATAAACATAGTTTTTATGTTTTTTGGGATAAATAAAATTATTAGTGAGTAATAAATTGTTTTTATTTATTTTGGGTATTTTCCATATGTGTTATTCATGGAAATTGGAAAATTTGGTTTCGGGAGTATTGCATGAGTAATGCAAGATTAGAGTTGACCTTCAATAAATTTATGAATGTGTGTTGAGTTAGGAATCCTTTTCTTCTTTTCATTTTATATGATAAATGTGTGATAAATTGTTTTAACTAATGTTTTTATTATATTTTTTATTATTATGATTATTATTGATAATCTCATGGACTAATATTGAGCCATTTATTGATGGTAGGATCTTAGAAAATGTTATGATCCTCTATACAATTTAACAACCACTACAGGATAGTATAACTGAGGTAATGTGATTATTTTAAAGGTATCCTAACTGGGTGGGATTCATTGGTCAACTTACAGGTTGGTGTGATATTAATATTACATGATATGGTTTATTTCCAATATTAAATGTAAGTTTTAAACATAAATTTGTCAAAATATTTAAGCTTTAATAAAAGACGGTTTATATTTATTTAATTTTTTAATGACTTTTAATCATTTAAATGTGATGTAAAGAATATTTATTAATTTTTATATTTTTTTGGTGTTTTTTTAATATAATGGATTTCTAATTTCAAATGAGGGGTTTTTATTTATTTTACTTATTATTAAATAAATAAATTCTAAAATGTTATGTGTAAAAATAGGTTCTTAGTGTGAACGATCTTAATGTGATCATATTTAATTGAGAATGATATTTTTATTTTTTATTTGGGGTTAAATAATGGGTTGTTCCACGCTTTAGTTCATCCTTTATTATGTTAATATTTTTTATATGAATCTTGGGTAGTTAGTCTTATTTTGGGGAATTAAAAGTTTTTTGTGTCAGCACATAGGTTATCAAGATATTAATTTTTTTTATTAGTTACTGGCAAGTCAGTTTGGAGATCTTTGGCTTAGTTATCCTAAGGTTAAACCTGAACAAGTAGATTTAAGAATTATGACCTAGTGGATAATATTTGGATTCAAAGAAAATTTATTCCATGTGTATTTTAAGTGTATTATTATATTGAGTGGTTTTTGTAAGATTTTATATAAAAAATATAAAAAAATAATTAAAAATGATAGATAAGGATATGGTTTGAAATAGAATAAATGGTTAAAACACTATATTATTTAGATATGCATCTTAAGATAGTGATAATGTATATTTATCTAACCATGTACTCTAACAGTGTGTTTTTGTATTTTTTTATTTTGGGTTTATTTTTGTATATAACCTCTTCAATATTAGTTAATGGCCTACATGGGACATAGACATCGTGAGTAAAGGATGATAAAACCCTTGTGGGAGGATTGGGAATCATGATGGTTAGTGGATCTAAATTTATGCGTGGATAAGAGCTTTATCCTTTAGGATTGAATGATTACCTAGGAAGGTAATGTGACTTTATTGTGTATCTAATGGGAATGGTGCTCATATAAGGATCATGTGTAAATAGTGTGAGAGAATGAGTTAGATTAGAATTGATTTATTAGAGGCTCATTTCTAGTTTTATATGATTAGTTTGATTGAATTTGACTAAAAGGTGTTGTTTCATGAGGGTGAATGAGTGGGCGCTTGAATATTAAATAACATAATGATTTACATAGAATGCGAATTGGATAAATCAAGTGATAATTAATAATAATTACATTGTGTTAATATTGATATAGTCTAAGAATGTTATATTCAATGGACTTTATATGATTTAATAAATGAGATACATGAATATCGATAAGGTTTCGGGGGTGTTATGTTAGAGAAAGAGAAATATAAGAATTGTCTCTAAAGGTCCATAGATATATATCAAAGTCATAGAGATTTTTTTACTTATTTAAAATGGACATAGGGGATGTTATATTGGATTTATAGTAACATATGAATTATTATAAGGGGTTAGGGGATATTATATCAAAGGTAAAGGGAACTATTAATTATCATAATGGGTTATGGGTTGTTATGCCATGTCCAGAGAAATTTTTAAATTTTCACTTGGAGATGGGGGTATTGATGTTGGATTTGGTTCCCTAAAACCAAATACTATATACATTAAATTACCATAATATTCATGTTGTGCAATATTATTTAATATCTTATCACTTCTCGATCATTATTTTTTGTGAAATGAATCTGATAATGTTCATGGAGTGCATGTTGCTCTTAAAGTCCATAACAGTTCCCTATTTAAGAGAACCATGAGGTTCTATGATAATATTCTCAAATACATGTTATATAGTTGGATGATATTTTCTGATGGGATATGGATGATATAGGCTATCAAGGGTAGGGGGATCATAATATATTGAGACTTCCTCTCATGAAGTTCATCCTTGGTAATCTCCATGATAAGGAGGTTATGATAACCTGACCTATCAGAAGTAAATACATATTTATATGTTTTATTGTATGTTAAAATATTTTTATGTGTGTAATGGTCTTTATAATTTATAATTATTAATAATTAATATCATGAGTCATGTACTTTTATGTATTGACCAAAAATTTTAGGACATATTCTCACGGCGAGGTAGGATATGTTGGGTGTGTCAAGATTGATATTTCATTAATGAATAATGTATGAGAGGATTTTTCCCTTATTCTATTTAATATAAGTTGATATATAAGTCCCTTTGATGGTAATATAATTACCTAATTAAGTCTATGTCCATGTAATTTTATCCAATAAGTTCATTTCCAAAAAGACAAAGAAAGAGACATCAAGGACATTGGTTCCTGACACCAATATGAAACCGGATTAATTAGAGATATGAAAAGAAAGGTATTATATTACATTGAGTGAATTCATATGTGGTTATTTATGTTTTTGTATTTAGCTACTTTCTCTATGTGTGCCTTAGCATGTAGTTAGATGTTAACTGAGGACTTTAGTCGTCTCTCCCTAATTCCATTAAGAAAGAGGTCTGAATGGTTGTAGACATAGTTTTTCTACAACTATAGTTAAATCATATATGAATTTAATATATTAAATAAATATTATTATCATACATGGTTTAATAATTATTCATGTTGATTTGATCATAAATATTCATTCACCGGTTATTCGAGAGAACAAATATGTGAATTTTATATTTAATAAATATGTATTCACTATTTAGTGAATATAATATTTCATTATTTATTATCTTAAAATGAAGTGATTCATATTATTTAAATAAATAGTCATTATTCAATGTTCGATAAATACCAAGTAGGAATGATGATTTGATTTGATCTTGTGATAAATGATATATTAAATATCATTTGAATTAATGTAAATTTATTTATTCAAGAAATAATATTTATTTATCCATGAGCTTAACACATATGAAGTCAATAATAATAATAATAATAATAATATTATTATTATTCTTTAAACATGGGGTTCATTGAGAGTCTAGAAAATAATAATGCCAATGTGAAATTATAATTTCTTAATCGTTACTTGATATAAACACTATTATATTATTTCCAACCTAAATAGTTATTTTTTACAATGAATTATAGAGATAATCATCTCCATCAATAGAGATATATTCCTATAGAATTATCTCAATAATAGAAAAAGATTCTCCTCCTCTACCCTTTTGAGGCTAGATGTAACATAAAAATCAATCTATATTAGCATGATTCGTGTGTTGATCAATGGTGAATGAAATGAACATTAAAATATTCCATGTTAACACCTAGGCATTTCTATGCTGAAATTTGGAGATTAGTGGTGCATGTGTGGATCACCACTCTAACCCAACAACAGTAGGATAAAAGAAGTTCAAATGAATATTCAATGAATAAATAATTCCAATGAGAGATAATTATTTATCTTGATTCAAATTAATTATAAATTATATGTGGTGATCCAATCTCATAGATTTCACGGTTGTTATTTCATTAAATTATAATGAGATATCCAAGAACATGATGAAAACCCATTATTAGGCACGAGCCTGAATACTTATACAATGCCAAAAATCATTTAGTTTTATCAAAATGGTTACATAACAATTTATAGTTTTTTTTATTCATTCATTGATATAATTTTTTGTTATTATTTCATTTCTATTAATTAATTTATTGGTCTGAATGTTATTTTTATATGATTGTTCACCTTCATGTAATCATGAAAAAGGTAAAGATCAATGAATAATGAGTCAAAGAAATCTATCGAGTGCTACAGGAGATTCTAGCTGGATGACATAGATACGTGGTGTGTAACTGAAAATTACACACTATGTGCCTATGTTTATTAAATCATGATGGGTCAAGGGGTACACAGATCACTACATAGAGTCAACATGTGGTATATTCATTACATGTCATGTGGTAACTGGTGAGACTGTCACGTGCCTTACTAAATTATATTCCTGGTAACTAATAATCACATTGTTTATTCTTTCCATTTCTATAGCTTAAATCATTGAATCTTCATTGTTAAAGATGTGTCATGTATTTATTACATGTACCATGGGACTGACAATTGAGCAACATGATAATTAATTCACATAATGTGGTATCCATATAAATAATACACACATTATTCATTTAATGCACATGATTCATCGGTCATTTGATTAATACCCATAGATTTTATTTAATAAAAATGATGACATGGTAATTTAATTAATTTACATGCACCATAATCCAAAAAGTGTGAAATTGATTCACATTTAATGTGTAATTGACTCATACATGATGCATAATTAATTTACGTGTGATGTGTAGTTAATTAACATGAAATGAAATTAATTAATCTCACATGTGGTGTATTTAATTAATATTAATTGTAATTAATTAATTGTCACACAATATAATTAATTTTCATGCAATTTAATTAATTCAAATATTATGTATTATTAATACACACATGGGGTGTTTAATAAATGTGGATTAATTAATTTTTCTACATAATGAACACATTATTCTAGGTTGTACACACATAAATTAATTTATATAAAATATAATTAAGGTATTAAATAGGGATATGTTCCATATAGAAAAGGATTATATAATATTAAATGTATAATTAGTTCCATATTAAATTGGGAACTACTCGCTATGTTTCCTCCAAGGACACACTTTGAACTTATTTAATTTAAATAAAATTAATTAATAAATTTTTATTTAAATAATAGATGATAGAATTTCCAAGTAGGTTTGGATTAGATAAAATTAATTAATTAATTAGTTCAAGGGGATTTTATCTTAATAAAATAACTAAATAAAGTGAATATTTTCTAGTGTAAAAATATACTTTTTGCTGAATGTGTAGATGATCATGGTCTTAGACCAATCAAAGTTTTTGATTGGTTTCTTTTTATTTAGTTATTATTACATGTGTTTTTTAATAATTATTTTATTAAATAAAATTGATGGTCTGTGTGTCAACCCCTTCTCTGTTATGTAAGGGTATGTGTTATCATGGTTTCTTTTATGTAAACCACATAACCAATCTTTCGGTTCCCCTCACATGTGTGTGGGTAAAATCTTCTATAACGGATTTAGATGCATAGTGAGTGGAGATGGTTTGAGTTCAGGGTCGGGGTGAAACTAACTAAATAATTTTACGGGAGTACTGGTGGAATATTATAAATGATACCAAGTTATAGTTCAAGGATTTTTCCTTAGGCCTAGGGTTATTATACCATATTCTAGGTAAAGTAACCATTAAATAATATCATGATCATGCCATATCTTTTATTATATTTTTGTTATTTTATTAGTTATTTATTTATGGATTATTTATCACAATCACTTAATAAATTAATTAACATGCAAGGAATATATAAAAAACATAAATTGGATTCTGTGAAAATAATTTTAATACAAGGTATATCACTTAAAGAAAATATACATAATATTAACAAACATATAATAAGATAAAATGAGTAATTCATAAAGAAAGATAAAAAATACCTCAAATAAAAATTTTAAGTCAATAAATCCTTCTATTAATTGGGTTAATACACAACTATAGTACAATGTACTTGATCGGTCTCTATTGGTATGGTTTCAATTATCAATGAGTTTTAACCAGTGTTTTGGTTCAACATAACCTAGTTCATATTAAGGGTTAATAACTTCAAAGTTAAATAGTGAAACAATCAGTAAATTGTTGGGGAAATCAATGTCAAAGATTTTAGGATTGGGTAATACACTCAAAGGAATAAGTAACTATGTGTTAATGTAGTTTGGAATACTCACCTATTAGAATACATTTGAATAGCTTGTCAGACCCCACCTAGGTTATGAGAAAGGACATATGGATATTTTCCCCAAAAAATTTCCATGAAAAAAAGATATTTTAAAACCAATGGTGATGAATATTGGGTTTTTATATAATAGTGGGTGACTAATAAAAAATTATGAAATAATTAATTTTGTAATAAAGATATAAACTAAAATTAGATTTTAATTTCTATAGAATATGGAAAGTGAAATCATCATAATCCTATGATCATTTTAGACAAAGATGTGTTGGATCATAAAACTATAAGATGGCTACAAGAGGGGTCATGAATTTTAGTTTAAATAAATTTAAACTAACTCAAAACCCAAATTCAATTTAGTTAAGAAGAACAGACATGGAAATCGTTTGATGATCATAGTGTATGTATCGGATTTATAAATCGTCCTATAGAATAATTTTTTATTTATATCATAGATAGTTTGATAAAAGAGTTGATTAAAAATATTAGTAAAACATACTTTGTAAAGTAAATACATAGAGGAATATAAACTTTTAGAAATAAGTAATAAAAAATCTTATAACAAAGTAGTAATGACTTACAGACTTTATAAAATTAATTCTACTCTTCAAACATAATAGTTAAAGAAGTCATAAATCCGGACTTAGGATATCCTTAGTTTTATACCTATCTAAAAAGTTCTGCCTTTTCATATAAGGAAACCCTCAGTAAGAATATAGTAATGGAACTATCTTCCAAAAACTTAGAATCCCTTGGTCTGAAAAATCAATATCAGTTGTCTTCCTATCCTCAAAAGACCTCGATCTAATGGATCAAAATCACATATCTTCCTATCCCTAGAATCCCTCAATATAACCCTTATCAGAAAGATGAATGAAAATATATCCATATAAGTATTTTATAATTCCTTACTTAGAATCTGTAGAAATAAAACTCTCTAAAAATTTAAATGGCGTGAGAATGAGATGTTCATGTCGAGAAAAATCTCAGACATGTTGACTTGTAAATGAATCGTCTCTCAACTCCTCTAATGCACTCCTATTTATTGGAATATCTCTAATGGTCACATTTCTATGAATCTCAGAGTTAGTTGTAATAGTCTCATATGATATTCACATGAGAGATCAGAAGAACATTTCCATCTGATTTCATTTTTATTAGAATAATTACAATTCTATTATAAATTCCCTTTCATAGAAATAATTCCAAATACTCTGATTATAAACTTTGGATATTATGATAGAATATAATGTTGTGCAATCTGATGAACTGAATTATAGTCAGTAAGATGGATCTGAAATTCTTTCGTTTTGATGGATATGACTTCATTCAATGTTATGTATATAAAATTTAGTCCAACCAATAGACAAAACACTATTCAGTCTAATGGACCAAACTCTAGGTCTGTCTGATGTATCATATTAAAGTTTTATATTTATATTCATTTATACAGTAACTATTTCTATGTTTGGTAGAAAAATATTTTTTTTATAAAAAACATGGTATATATAAATTTAGTAAAATAATATTTCAAGAAAGTGTTTTTGATTTCCAAAAATAAGGAAAGAAAATGTAGTTTGTATAATTTTGACTAAAAAACTCTCATTTTTTAGAAAGAAAAAAACACAAAACATAAAATTAAATACTATTAAAGTTTAAATACATGAAACAATTTATTTTATTTATGACTTCAAAGATATTATTCATAAGAAATATCTTATCTTATCTTATATTAACTCCCCTTGAGTTGAGATATTTTTGTATCATTCTTGATTTGATGGAAAATATTGTTTCTTCATATTCTCCCCCTTAATAAAATATCTTCCTTGAAAAGTTTTTCCCCTTTTTAGATTATTTCTTCTGTTGGAACTATTCCCCCACATTTGGATAAATTTTCCCTTTATTTTAATTTTCCCTATATTTAAATTCTCCCCCTTTGTGATTTGAAAAAATGGAATATGGAAAGAAATTAATATTTTAAAATGTTATAAAAAAATAATATGAAAAATTATGTTTGAATAAATATTCATCCAAGATATAAAAGAGAGGATATTATTCCAAATGAAATGGAAGACATTCAATCAAAAATAATTTGTAGAATAAGTAATTCAAACTATTAAGTCATTCAAAAAGTTTGGAGATACATTAAGAGTTCAAAAAAATAGTTCATTCATTCTTATAAAAATTTTTGTAAATAGATTTCATATTCCTGAAATCCTCTTTTTCTGTTTTTGATTTATTAGTTAAAGACTCAATATTTTCTATCATATCTTCCCTAATAGAGATCCTATGATTGTCTGTCTTCAGACTTGGAACCTCTTTACTAATATTTTTACATTCCTCATTCAACTTAAGAAACTCTTCCTCAAAATACCAAAACATGTTATCTTCAGCATTAAATTTCTAAATTTCTTCATTCAATTATAATACTTCTTCATTCCAAGAATGTGTCATATTTTTTGAACTTTTCATCAAACATCAATATATCTAAGACCTCAGAAGATAGTTTTTCAAAAGAAACTTTCTTGACCTCTATAGTTTGATCTTCATGATCATTCAAGTCTCCATATAATTTCCATGTGCACTATACTATCTAATTCAATATTCTTATTTGTGATTTGGAATTATATTTTAATTTTTTGATATCATCCTCATTCTAGATCACTTAATCTTTCAAAAAATTCAATGATTTAGACTTCTCATTAAAACTATTTTTAATATATTTTCACCTTGCTTCAATATTGAGAAGTTATATAATAGAATCTTTAATTTGTTTTGAAGTATGTCAGATGTAATCTATAATTTTATTTTATTTTTTTGCCAAATAATTAGATGATTCTAATTGTTATTCTGAAATATGAAGATGAAATGCTCTAACATCAAACTTCTTTTCTCCTTCAATATTTTCTTACTATGAAACTTTTACAATATCAACATCTTTATCGGTTATAGCCATGTTTGATATTTTAGTATGTCAATATTGAGATTCCTATTTTTCTTTTTATAATTATTTTTCATCCACTAAAACATCTAACATAGGATTCTTATCAAAGTAGGATGGTATCAGAGTTAATGTTTAGGATGAATCTGATAATATTTTATCTTATTTCTTACCCTTTTTCTATTTCTCCCCATTATTCTTATTCTTGTTCTTCTTCTTCCAAATACATTTCAATTACCTTGTAGTTATTATAATTTATTTTATAACATTTTAAGATGACTTTTTTTCTAAATTATTTACAGATTTAGGTACCGATTCTTGAACTGACTTTTTGGAAACTTGATTTTCAATTACCACCTATTTTAATTTTTCATTTTAAACCACCATATTAATTACCAAGTCATTAAAGAAATATAAAACTTCCATTGTCAATATATCAAGAACTATTTAAAAAACAACAGATTAAGTTATAGACTCTAGAACTTCTTGTACTAATAATAATAGAGAAATTGACAAATGCGGTCATTTTGAAGATATTTCAACTCCATTAAGTAAATTATCCATCTTATTTTCCTCAGATAGTATTTTATTCTTCTTCTTATTTTCTAATTATTTCAATTCATCATCTATTTTGATCTCTAAATCTAAATAATTTTCTTTTTCCAGTTTGTAGCTAGGATCCCCTGGATTCTGGGGATCCTTATGATCCATTACTTTCTAAAAATCATCATCCAAAATTACTTTCTATTTCTTATGAACTTCTGGTGGAGAAGATTCATATTTTCTCTTCCTTTATACCACTTCTTTATCTTTAAATATTTTAGTATCAAATGAAACTTTGGCTGCATTTTAAACAAATTTCATCAACTTTGGGATAAAAATCAAATTCACCCTCTCCATGGTCTCCCCATCAATGAGATAAAAAAATTTACAAAAAGAATATGTTTTATTATTAATCTAAAAAACATTCATATATTTGACCACTTTTCAAGGAATTCTACTATGGTCATCTAAGTGAATCTAATACTGAAACTTGGAGTGGGAAGGATGATCATAAGAATCCGAAAAATTTTAGATGGAGTAATAAATTGGGTGATAAGGGTTGAGAACTAGTGAAAGGTGTGGATATGGTATAAGGGTAACCCACCCCATATATATAGTCATGATGGTGATTCTTTACATTCCACAAAATCTATGGTCTAATTGGAAATAATAATCTGATCTGATGGTCTATATTAAGTTCTCAAATTATTTTTTAAAATTAATCATAACTGTTAATGTTTTTTTTAATAAAAAATACTTTATCAGAGTATCATATTAACTTATTATAAAAGCTTTTATACTTGAAAAAACTATTTTTTTTAAATCATAAAGAATATGTGAACCAACATAGAAAAATAAAAATTAATGGATAATTACAAAAACTGCATGGTTAGAAGAATATCATTCGATGTAGATGTTTAGTTCGATATTAGTAACTGGTTATTTTTGTTTTTCCTAATAGAAATTTTATCTGATAATTTTTTTTATAAATAAGTTATCTGAACACTTTTATAAAAATTTTGTGTTTGAAAATAAATTAGTAAAAAACTTTTATTTTGAACTTGTTATTTAAATTTTATTCTAAAAAAATAAAAAATATGGAATGTGTAAGATTTTTAGAAAATAAAACATTTTAGAAAACCAAAACATATGTTATCCCCCTTTGAGAAGGATTTAATTAATGTTAGGATACTTATAATCATTTTTTAGATATGAATAATCATTTGATATTGATCATTCCTAGATTTTGTTTAACATATTCAAATCTATCAAAACTAGGGGTTCATAGAAATATATGTAAGTTGTTCTTGTGTTCCAATGAATTGTAAAATTATTTCTCCTTTTTGTGTGTGGTCCCAAATGAAATGGTGTCTTATATCTATGTTCATTTGTCATGGGTGATTTTCTGGGTTGTTAGTTTAAGAAATTTAACTTATTTTATCACACAATATATGAGTTTTAGCATAGTCTTGGAGTCTGTGTTGCGTCCCTAACACTTGAGCACCACAACTTCTTGGTACCATATATTCATCTTCAGTAGTGGGAGGTTCTACTGAGTTTGTTTCTTATAATAACAATAAACTAAATAATCTCCTATGAAATTACATGTTCATGAATTATTTTTCTATATATTCTACATCAACTAAAAGCTGCATCTGAAAAAATAAATTTACTCAAAATCATTTCCATAAGAGTGAAATAAGCCTAAATTCATAATCCCCTTAAGATAATAAAAAATTGTTTTTGAATCTTTAATGTGGGAATATTTTGAATCCTCTAGATATCTAGAACATAATCGTACATAAACCATTAAATTTGGATGACTATATATTAATTAATGTAAAAGTTTAATCATTCCTCCAAAGATATTTTGATCAACTAGTTTCCCAGAATCATCATTGTCTAAAGTATTTGAGCTTCGTATAGGAGTACTAATACTTTTATTATTATTGTATCCAAATTTATTAAGAATATATTTTATCTAGTTATGTTGATATAAAACAAATTCCTTCTAGTTTTCGTGAAATTTTAAAACCATGAAAATATATTAACTCACCCATCACACTCATTTCGAACTCAGACTTCATAAAATCCACAAAGGAAACTCAAAAAAATTGAGGATAAAATAATATAATTTAATCAACATAAATTTCTAAAATATTAAAATATTTAGAAACTTATTCTATAAAAAGAGTTGGATTCACAGCTCCCTTAACAAATTTTTTTGCAACCAAAATCCAGTTAACCTATTATACGATGCTCTAGGGGATTTTGTAAGTCTATACAGTGCCTTAATAAGTTTAGAAACATGTTTTGGATTTTTTTTATTTTCAAAACAAGTTGACTATTATATATAAAATTCCTCTTGAACATATTTGTTGAGAAATGAATGCATCATATCCTTTTTAAACTGTTTGAAATTTAAGAATGTTGCATATTATAGAAGTATATGAACAACCTCAAGTATAGATATCAATGAATAAGTTTCTTCATAATCTATTCCCTCTTGGTGATTATACCCTTTAATAATAAGTCTAATTTTATTTATAACTATTATTTCATTTTCATCAAACTTGTTCTGAAAACCCCATTTTACTCTGATTACATAAGTATCTTTAAGTCATTCAACCAAGGTCCAAATTTGATTCCTCTCAAATTCATTGTGTTTATATAGCATGGATTTAATCTATTCCTCATCACATAAAGCTTAATCAGGAGTACTAGGTTTTAATTCAGAAAAAAAATGAAAATTGTTCAATTTAATTTCTCAAATAACTTCTTTCTCTAGCTGACTGGTCTACATCACCAATAATATTATTACTAGGATGATTCATAAGAAACAACTAATTTCAGAGATTTAATAGAATATATTCTTCAAAATCATGTACAAATTATTCTTTAAAAATAAATTTAGAAATATATTATTTGGTCTTCATATCATGAGAAGAATTTTCCAACATAGTTTGAAAATAAAAATTTAAAATAACATCTGAATATGTCGGTTAGGTTGTTTAAAAACAAAGGGATCGGTTTATTCAAACTTAACATGTAATATTTCCACAATAATTGTTTTATTTTTATTAAAAAATATATTTTCATTACTAGTTACATAATACCCTACAAATATTACTCTATTTGATTTTGGAGAAAATTAGAGTAAATTATCTTTAGTATTCAAAATGAATACATTGCATCCAAACAAATTGAATTAAGAATGTTTTGGTTTCCTTCCATTTCACAATTTGAAAGGATTGTAATTAATAAAAAGTGTTATTAAAACTAAATTTAGAGTATAATAGTAATTACTAACTACTTCATCCTAAAAAAATTAGAAACTAATTATTCACCCAACATGGTTCTGGTAATCTCTTGAATAAATCTATTTCTCCTTTAGACTGCACCATTTTTCAATGGAGTTATAAGTACCCAAAAGTTATGTATAATAATTTTTTTAATAAAAAAGTTTCAAAATCAGAATTTACAAATTATCCACCATGATCAATATGAATAGTTATCAAGGGGGTTTTTTCTTATTTTTAACTATGGCTACAATAGTTTTAAAACCTAAGAAGTATTTAGACTTCTTTTTTAGAATATAGTCCCAAGTATATCTATTATAATCATAAACTAAAATATAAAAATAGTATTTTACACCAATAACTACATTTTATATTGTAATAAATAAGTTCTTCTGAAATAACTATAAATAATTAGAATTTGATACTTCACAAATAGATTTAAAACTCTACTTGTGTTTCTTTCAAAATTAAAAAGGATCATATACTTTTCAAGTATTAAGCCTAAGTTCTGGTAGATCCCTAACTATTCATTTATTATAAAACATAGTTGACATTCTAATATTATAGTGTCCTAATATTCTATTCCTTATCCGTGATTGTTCTTCCATTCTACAAAGGCAAGGTTCATCTTTTATCCTAAGGCCTTCAATGTTTAAATTATAGACATTCTCATACTGATTAAGGAAAGAATAAAGTCATCTATAGAACTTTGAATATCACATTTTTCATTCTCAAATTTTACAAGATAAATCTCACCACATAATTATATTATTCTAATAATTTTTTCATTATGTCCTATAATAAATAATACATTTTAAATTAATTCTTTTCCAAGATGAATAATGCCACCTATACTGATAATTTCTCATTGAGAATTGTCTTCGAAAGTGGATTTACTACCTTTATTATTTATAATATTCTTAAATAAGTTTTTGTTTCTAGTCATGTGTCTGGAGAAACCACTATCCATGTAACAAATATTTTCATTATTGGTACATACATTAGTTTCCTGAAGACAAAAACATTAGCATTTCGTAACCCAAAACTTCTTGGGTCTAGTATTATTATGAAGTAATATTTTTGGAATCAAAATTTTCCCAAAATTAAAAAATTAAGGGAATGTCATATCATTTTAAAAATAGGATTTATGATATCCTAATGATTTAACTTTATTTAAAGAATATTGTTTCTTCCAGTATCTACCACTTCATCACTTAGTGCAAAATGAATCACTTTTTAGAAAAAATTAGTTGTTACTAAAAATAAAATTTCATTAGTAAGACCCATACTAGAAACATCTCTATGCGGTCTAATATGATTAGAAATTCAATAAAAGTTTTCTTTACTGATGGTAAACTTAGATTAAATCATTTTCAAACTAAAAACCAATAAATTTAGTTTTACGACTATGTTTTTATCCTCAATAGTGTTTTTATTAAAATAATGATTTATAATATCACTTTGTAAACTAGTTTTCTCAAAATTAGAGTTTTAAAGATGTTTTGAAAGATAAAATTTTAAATTTTTATTTTTATCTAGTTCTTTAGAAATATTTGATTTATCATTAGTAAGATTATATATTCTTGAATTTTCCTTCTAAATTGATTCTTGATATTTATCAAGGTTTTTAGAAATCTTACAATATTAATTTTCTAACCACATAAAAAATATTAATACATATTCAAACCTTAGTAAATTTTAATTATCTTTAGATGAAGAAGATTCATCATAATAAGATGTAGAATTATTATTTTCAATATAATCAGGATAGTTTTTATTCAAGTTAGGATTATTAAGATATTCATCAATTACTTAGCCATATGACATTTGTTTATATTTGGTATTTCTACATAGAATCTAATATTATTATGATGGAATTTTCATTTTCAAGTGAATTATCAAAAGAATTGTCTCTTCCACAACCACACCATGTGTTTGATGATTTTAGAATTTTCTTACTCTTTTTATTATAATACATTTTTCTAATTTATATAATAATTCATTACCTTTTTATCTTTTCTTTTCAGTTTAGGATAATCTATTTTATATGTCATGACTTCTTACACTAGTAACATAGAACTTATGTATAGTCTTTTTATCAGCTTTATCCATGTGAATTTTCTTAAATCTTTATTGAAAATATTTCTTTCCCAACACCTTGTTCATCCTTTTAGAAATATTAGCTAACTCATTTCCTGACTGTTATGATGAACTAGTTTCAAAATCAATAATAAATTTTTCCTTTTAGTGGTATTCATAACTTCCTCAATGGATTAAACTTTAATAAGAACATTTGATGAAGTTGTAAAATAAAACCATCCATTATTATTTCTCATTTTCTTTACATCCATTTTTAATCATCCCTCATACTAAATAAGGGTTCTAATAAGATCATAAAGATTAAAATTACAAATCCTTCTCATATCTTCCAAAGTGGTTTTGTTGGATTCTCTTTTATTTGGGATGATCTCAATAATTTTATAAACTAATATCTCATCATCAAGATCTTTCTCTATAAGATATTTTAAATATTGTTAAATATTCATAAACCTCTGGTTTATCTTATAAAATGAGTCTCCGGGTAAAAATTAAAAATCTTGATAATCTTCTCTAAGCATATCTCTTCTTATCTTAATGACATTAGAAGTACCAAAATGTGTTACCTATAAATTTTTCTAAATACTGTTTGAGAATTCACATGAATAAATATGACTATATATATTTATTTTTATAGAACATGAAAGAGTATTCCTTACTCTATAATTTAAATGATACTCTAACTTTTCATGATTTTTTAAAAAAAATACTTTCTTCTCCGTAATTTTATAACTTCCAGTCAATATCATAAAATTTTCACCTCCATTGTTTATCAAAAAAAGTCTTCATTTTATCTCTATAAAATTCATAATCATTACCACAATAAATAAGTGGTTTACTAGGATTCAAATTCTCTAGAGTACCGAAATTTAACCCTTACATATTATCAAAAATAGAATTTCTTTCTACAATAAAAATTTGTGTAATAATAGTTTATAAATAAATAGTTTATAAAACGTAATAAACTTGAAGCGAATAATAAATGTAGAGACTTAGAAAGTATTGTAGTAGAAACTACTCTGATACCAATTGTTGGATCATAAATGTATCTGATGTCTACAAGAGTGGGGTGAATTGTAGTTTAAAAAAATTATAAAAAAATAAAACCAAAACCATTAATTAAATAGATAAAACTCAAAAATCATCCAATTATCAGAGTGTGTATATTTTATTAATAAATCATCCAATAAAACAATTGTTTTATATTTATCATAGATATTCTGATAAAATAGCTTATTAGAAAGATTAGTAAAACAAAATTTCTAATGTAAATTCATATAAAAATAAAAAATTTTATTAATAAGTAATAAAAAGTCTTATAAAAAAATTAGAATGACTTGAAATCATTATAAAATTAATTATAATCTTTAACCTTAAGATTTAAGGAAGTTATAAATTCTAACTTAAGATATCGACAACTTTAGACCTAATTGTAAATTATTGTATTTCTTTACCATGAAATCCCACAATAAGAATATTAAAATGGATCTATCTTTTGGAACCTTAGAACCCATTGATCTATCAGATCAGTGTTAGTTTCCTTCCTATCCCCAGAAGCCCTCAACCATATATATTAGAATCACTTGTCTTATTATCCTATAAATCCCTCAACCTATCCTTGATCAGAAAGACTGATAAAAAATAAAAACAAAGTTCAAAATATTTTACAATTCCTCACTTGGATTCCTTAGAACTAAAAAACTCTAAAAAAATTAAAATAATGAAACCAATATATTCAAGAAATGAAAAATATCAGATGGGTAGAGTTGTAAATGCATCAGCTCTATGCTCCTTGAATGCAATCCTATTTATTGGAATCTCTCTAATAGTCAAATTTTTGTGAACCACAGAGTTTGTTTCAATGGGCTCAGATGATATTCACTATAAATCTTAGTAAAATTTTTTAATCTGATGTTGTTATGATGAGAACATTTACAATTTTATTATATATTTCATCCGACATAAACAATTTCAACAACTCTGATTATAAATTTTTGACATTCGGATTGACTATACTGTTTTTCAATCCAATGTACTAGAATATAGTATGTACAATGGATCTAAACTATTTTCATTATGATGGTTATGAATTTGTTCAGTCTAGTGGATATAACATTTATTCAAACCAATTGATAGAACATTGGTAAATCTAATGGACCAAAATCTAGATCAGTTCGATGTATCAGATTAATGTTTAAATTTTACATTCACTTATGAAAGAAATATTTCTATGTTTGGTAAAATAATATATTTTCTAAAAAAACTTTCTAAAACACTTCATATATATAAAGTTATTAAAATAATATTTTAATAAAGTGTTTGTAATTTCTAAAACTAAACAAATAAAAATTAGAATGGATATTTTCAACTCAATAAGATGTTTTCCTCCTTAGTATATATTTTCAAGGGTAGTATAGTTTTTTATACACTGAAAAAATATATAAAAATTTATACTATGTTTTAGGATACCTTATACTCATTAATCCACCTCACCAAGCAAGAAAATATGGGAAGAATTCTTATAGAAGATACATAGTTATGATCCTACTATTTCTTGCATCGGTATATCAGTTATATTAGGAGAATTGATAATAAAACACAATAACATAGATATATATACAATGATATCTCATCTATTATATCTTAATACGAAAAATGATATGCTTTAGATAAATGATATTTTCACCACATTATTTCAATGTAAACTATAATAATGAATTTACCTACTGATCTTGTCTTCAAAATACCAAAGTGAATTGATCAGTTGGAAAATTTTTGCATTGTATTGATAAGAAATTATATATTAATATCATATTATCATCCTTACCTTCTAGGTAATTCTTATTTATCTTATATCGTTAGATGAATTGTATAGATGAATAGATCTGGAATCTTTTGATTAAGCTTAATGAGGGAGATAAGGGTCACATGGAATTCGGGTCAACAACCCTTATGGTGAATAATATAAAAGGAAAGTTTAAAAATCACAATAATATTTTATGATAAATATTTTCTTTGGAAACTCTTTAAATGATATAAAATATTTAAAGGTAGTGAAGTAAAAATGAGTCTACTTTCTTCTAATGTGGATAGAAATTTCATTTTGAAAAGAATTAAAAAATGAAGAAAAAATAAATAATTTAACCTAATTCAAATATATTTTTTATATATTATAATGTTTCGCTTATTGGGTATTAAATACTATCTTTTTTTAAATACTAAAACCTATAAAGATAGATTAATAGAAAAATGGTGTGTTCTCAGGGTAACTAATGAAGTTTGATTGCTATATTTGTAATAGTAGTGCACAACTTCATTTCAAAGCGGATTGATTCATGTTAAACTATTATTTTGTATTAAATTTTACCAAAACATTTATCTTAGTTTCCCATTGTACACAATGATACATTATTTAATTTATGGAATGAATATCATTGTTTTATTTTTGTGATTAACTAATAGTTTGGTAACTGTTGAATCAAAAATATCTAACCAAGAAATAGATGATAAAATATTAAATATAAGACGCTTACCTATTTGTGGAAAGAAAATTATTATTTTTTGTATAATTTATAATAGTTAACAAGTTTATTTAATAAATATTTTTTAGCCTCTTTGAGTTAAAAAACTAGGTATATTGAAAAACTTACATATCATATTTTAGATAAAGAAACCTGTAGAAATAAATGAAGGCCCCAAAGATTTCAGAGTTGGTTCAGCTACATAGTGTAAATTATTTAAAGTTGAAGATAGAGGTAAAGTAATATAATTTATTAAATTCCTTAAAGAAAATTTAGGTATGAAAAATGAAAGTGATGAATGAACTTAAAAAAGATACAAGATCCTATGAGATGGTATTTTAGATAATATCTTAAGTATTAATTTATCATTAAATTTAGAGAAAATGTTTTCCTAAAATCAAATTAACTTATTCAAATCAATTATATAATTATATTACTAGGTATATTGATGAGGATTATTATATATATTTCAAGTCCTCCACAATTCATTTTTAGGCATTTTTTGAAGATATCATCCTAATAGGTTTCCATATTCTAAATAAATTGACTAATGGATACTATATAATTTATGATATAATGGACATATATTATGTCACATCATATTGTTTTTTTATGAGAATCATTTGTTAAGTTGCCCTTATCTTTAAATAAAAATAAAAATAGACAAAAAAAATTATCTCAATTGATTATCCTATAGTTACTATGGATATTATTATTCCTAAGATAGTAAATTATTGATTATACCAACAATATTTTTATTTGGTAAAGATAACTATTTTGAGATAGTGGGAGAAAGAGAGGCTTCAATTGAATCTTAGCAATGAATACACAAGTTTGAATACATCAAACTTTAGAATCATTAGTGAGAGGTGTTATTAAATAGATAGATATTATATAGGTAAGTTAAAACCGTAGTGGTAGTTTAATAATCACCATGGTGGTTGATATATTATTTGTTAAGAATAATGATTATTACATGAATGAGTATGTGGGAAATAGTTATGATTGACAAGTTCATTTAGAAATAAATATTGATACCATTAAATAAAATTTAGTTCCACATTTCTGTATTTTCTCTATTTGGTGTAAATTTATTGGTAGGTATTCAAGAGAAATAATACATGGATGGTAAAATTTGGTCTAAGAAATTGTTGTTGATTAACTAAAGGGTTATAGTATCTAGAATTAGTTTATATTCACCACAATGGCTGATAATTCCTACTCACTGAAAATAATGAAAAACTAAATTCAAAATTCACTTGTCAAGGATTTTATGATCATCTTATGGGGTATTTAATTTCAATACAACAATATTTAAAGGAAACTTTAAAGGATATTTCTATATCACAAAACCAGAAATATTGGGGTAATCAAGAAGTATCGATATGATATCTATGTTTCAAGGATCCATTTATTGGTCAAAATAATAATAATGATCATAGAACATTAGTATTCAATTAATGTGTGATCAAGTGTATATAAGGGGTTAGTGAAAAAATTATACTTTTTAAGTAAGATATGTTTAATAAAATATAGAAAACAATTTAATAGAATTATCTTTAATTAGAAGAGGATTTAATTTATATAAGATGACTTAATTAGCATCCCAATTTCTAAGGAGAAATATCTTATATCATAGATCAAGGGGTTTATTAATCTAATTAATTATTCATAGTTTTCATGGTATTAAAAATATATAAGATGGAATAATACACTCAAATTGTTTCTAATATCACGTGGTATTCCTATGATGTATATACTGAAATTATGGAAACCTGTTTATTTTATAAACACAAATTCATGTGATATTACATAAATAAACACTTAATATAATATCATAATATCATGAGTCCTAGTGTAATTTGGTGATTAGATTCACATAAAAGTAACTTGAAGCATAGGTATACTAACATTATTTAAAAACTATGAATCGTGCCCTTATATTCCATTAATATTATAATACTTCTTGTGATAAATTGGGTTCATTCCTAAGAAAGGGGTAAGTTATAAATCCAAATCAGGGAATAATCAAAGCATAACATGATGAAAGTAATACATGTTAGTCAAGAGGAATATCAGGGTGACAAAAATGGGGTGATAATCAAAAACATGAACATCGAAGCATGATATAAGATGATAACATCATGGAAAAATAGAAATGTGGAAACAACATAAAATATGGTATTACAAGAGTATATAAAGGGTAACCATTGAGACATCATAAAATATTGTTCTTAAGATAACCTCCCATGAACCATACTTGGAATATCATGAGATAAAAACATTTCCTAATGAATTGAAGGGCTATATAAATTCAGGACCAACCATCACATTCATATGATGTATATACATAAGTGTTCCACATATATCCCACATCATAAAAATATCTTTCATCTCATTTAATACCATGATTAAGTAGTGTGGGTTTCATTAATTTAAATCTTGAATCAATGAAATATTGGTACCTCTCAGTGAAGACTCTTGAGTGGAAATGGGGATGATTTTTCACCACAAAAATGTTTTTCTAAAAATACAATTTTGGTTTCTTCGTATCAAAATAAAATTTTTATTAACACGTATATAACTTTATATATTAAGTAATAATGAAAATGGATAAACCTAAACATCTTTTATTAAAAATCAAACATTAAATTTCATACTACTAGGTTCTATATATGTAACCCCTTATTGCACCAACATATTCCCTAAGGGTAAGGTGAGTGATGGTGGCACCTTCTTAGGGTGTTTAGGAGAAAATGGTTTTTTATATGATCTTGATAATCTAGAAATTCTCTTATAAATGTTTTTTAAATGTTTGAATTATTGAATTTGCACTTGGGATTCGTTAAGGGAAAATATGAATGATGTCATCTCCCTTAGAAACTCTGATAATTAGGATTTATATGGAACAATCCTATAGGTTGATGCCATCAATTTTTCTATCTGTGTCAATTAGACCATATAATAATGCTTGATATATACTAATATTAATGTTCATTATAAAATATCTATATTATAAAGGTTCAATATTCTAAAAAAATTAAATTTGGATGACTATACTTTATAATGGTCTAAAATAATCAGATTAATTAATGTGTTTTTTATAACTAAATTTTTTAATAAGAAACTTATTCATTCAAAAATTTAATTTAATTTATTAATTTTTTCCCATTAAATTCTCTCCCTTTAGAAATTTAACTCTTGAAAGTTTTTTTGTATAATAAAACAAATAAGGGTACATCTATTTCATCACCTCTTCTAATTCACATGTTTCTTCCTCAAACAGATGGCTCTTCCACATCACTTTGACCAAGTGAGTTGTCTTGTTTTGTAGAAAATTTTCTATATAATATAATATCTTTAACATCTACTTCATGTATAGAATATGATTCTATAATTGTACCACATATAGACTCAATATGTATAATGGGTCTGGTATGTACTTCTTCAAGAGGGATTCACAGAACATATCATGTAATTGAGATAGGTTAGTTGGGGCTTTAGTCAATAGGCCTCATATTTGATGTGATAAAGGATCTAAAAGGGGTCAATGTATCTAGGACTAATATTTACCTTCTTACCAAACATCATGACTTTCTTCCGTGGTGATTTATGAATAAACACTTTATCTTCAACCTCAAACTCTAGGTCTCATAGAAAATTGTCTGTGTAACTTTTCTATCGACATTGTGTGGATTTAATATGGCATTGAATGTTTTGAACCTTATCTATAATATCTTGGATAATATGAGGTCCCATCATTTTTAACTCTTTAACTTTATCCCACCATGTTGTAGTCTAACAACTCTTCCCATATAAATCCTAAAAAAGTTACATTTGAATACTATAATGAAAACTATTTTTATAGGATAACTCTTCTAGGGGAAGGTGTTTATCACAACATCCTTAGAAATATATTGAACAAGATATCAATATATACTCTAGAATTTGAATGCTTATTTTAGACCGACCATCCATCTGATGGTGATAATTAGTATTTAATCTTATCTCTGTATCTAACTCATGGTGAAGGACTCTCTAGAACCATGATGTAGACTTCAAATTTCAGTCACATATAATTAAGAGTGGAACTCCATGTAGACTTAACACTTTCATTATATATATCTTTGTTATTTGATCAAGGAAAAAATATTCCTTATTAGAAATGAAATGTGTTGACTTTGTAATGTGATTAAATACCACCCAGATGGTGTTATTGCATTTAGATGTCCTAGGGAGTCCTACAATGAAATAAAAGGTTATTTTTTCCCATTTCTATAATATTATTCTTAGTGGCTATATTATACTCTGATACTTATTTCATTCATCCTTGACTTTTTGTAATACCAATCATTGAGATATAAATTCTATAATCTCCTTTTTCATGTTATCCAACCATAAGTTTTTCCTTAGACCGTTGTAAATCATTGTGCTTATGGGATAAATTGAGAAGGATAAGTTATGTGAATCATCCAAATATTACCATTTCAATTATTGTTTTTATGGGACACATATCTTAGTTCTAAATCTTATAACTCCATATTTAGAAAATTTGAACCCCGGGATATTCTCTACCTTTCTCTATAGATCCTCATCATCATTTGTGTAATCCTTAATCCTCTCAAGAATGGGTGTATGAGATGTTATTTGTGTAATGTGGGATACATATCCTTTTATTATTCCCATTTACATCCTTTTCGTGTCCAATAATATTGGATCCGTTTCAATACTCATCATGGATAGGTTTGTAGGATCTTTTCTACATAGATAATATACCACTTTGTTCACCTTTCCAAGATGGTAATAGATTGAAAAAACATAACCCTTGATTAGGTCTAACCACCATCATTAGTTTATATTTAGATCCTTTTGTGAATATATACTTGAGGATTTTATGATCCACTATATGTCATACTTATCCTTGTAGAGATAATTTCACCAAATTTTTAAAGTAAATATCTCTATAGACAATTCAAGATCATGTTTTGGGTAGTTCTACTCATGGATCATTAATTGGAAGGAGGCATAGGCTATCACTTTTTCAACTTGCTTTGGTACACAACCCGGCCCATTTTTGTATTCATCATTGTAAATCAAAAATAATTTCCCATTTTTTGGGGAATGTGAGAAGAAGTGTTGTCATTATACTCTTCTTTGAATCTTTAAATATATACTCACATTCATCAGTCTAAACAAAATTCACTCCCTTATGAGTTAGCTTGGTTAGTGGTCTTGACCATTATGATAAGTTTCTCATAATATTTAGATATTACCTAGATAATACATGAAAACTATATATCACTTTCATAGATATTGGACTAGGACATCCTTCAATTTCATATTTTTCAAAAGGATCTATATATATCCATTTGTTAATGATAACATTTCCTAGGAATATTACATGGTCCATTCAAAACTATCATTTTTTACTTTGTATATAACTTTCCCTTTTATAATGTCTACAATACAACATTAAAATTATCTTTATGTTTCTCTTTACTTTTGGAGTAGATAAGAATATTTTCTATAAAAACTAACAAAAAATTATAAAGATAATCCCTAAAGACATTATTCATTAAGTCCATGAATATAGCTAGAGAATTATTTAATCAAAATGGAATAACTATAAACTCATAGTTCCAATACCTTGTAAGAAAATTAGAATTGTGGATATCCACCATCTTTACCTTTAAATAGTAATCTCTTGACTAAATATTCACCTTAGATAAGTAATGGGATCCACATAGCTGATAAAACATGTCATCATTCCACAGTAGAGGATAATTTTTCTTTATCATGATATTTTTTAGCTCATAATAATCAACACAGAGGTGCATTGACTCACCCCTCTTCTTGAATAAGAGTACAGGTGCACCCCCATAGTGAAGCAATTGAGCATATAAACCCTTTATCTAGATTCTCTTATAGTCACTTCTTCAGCTTCTAAAGTTAAATTGTGGCCATTATTTATAGAGCTGTGGTTATGGGTAGATATTTGGATAATTTTTTTACTGAGAACCCTGCCTATAAGTTTTTTGTAAGACAATGTAATTCATCAGGAAACACATTATTATATTCCCTTAAATGGGAATGTCATCAAGGATAATCATTCCCTTAGTATTAATAATTTAAGCTAGACATGATTTCTCATAAATAAATAATATCCATACTTGAGATGATTATGTAAAGTAGATTCATCCAACTATAACTTATATTAAATTAGAGGGAGTTTCATAATGCATAGAGTGATCTCATTCTTTCATAACTTAATATTGGATCTATACAAGTAAAAAACAATCCATTCCCTAAAATAGAATCTAATTATGGTAAAGGGTGTGTCACAACTTTCACTAGGAAATTTAGTGCAAAAATATGGATAGGGGAGGATTTATATACTTGGGATGAAATATTTTCCCCATTTTTTATTTTCATTTATAGCTCTAATTCTATGTTTGAAGGTGGTGTATTAATAGTTATACTAAACTTATGTGATATGAAATAATTCATGAACCAAAATAAAATAGTATGTTTTCTATTATTGAATGAATAACTAGAACTCCTATCGCAATGTCATTTTGAGGGTCGAATTTAGTAGTTATAATGGAATAAGATCTAAATTTCTCTCCATGCCTTAAAGTTTGTTCTTGTAAGTTATCATTGATAACCCTTGGCTTAGGGCATTGATCCTCATAGTGACCTTTTCATTATAGTTGAAACACTAGACGGTAGGCTAAGGGTTGAAAAGAGTATTCCTTTATTCCATCACATAGGTTTTTTGTACCATTGGAATTTTCTAGATTGGTTACCTTCCTTCCCACACCTAAATTATTTTATTACCCCCTTTAAGATGTTTCTAGGAAGATTCTTACCACACTTTTGACAAGTGGGATGTTGAAATTTCTTTCCACCATGATATTTATCCATCACTCACCCAAAATTAAACTCCATTATACACTTCCTATATCTAAAATCATGATAACCATGAGTTCCAATTATATTTATTTTGACTTTGAGGTCACACCAGACAATTTATTCATATTTCTCAATGTCTTGAATAGCTAGTTTATTTTATAGAATTTTCTTTATCTGGCCAAATAAGATCTCAACTTTACTTTTAATGTCAATGAAAATGTTATAGGTGTATCATGAAAGTATTGTTAAGTTAACCTCGTCATTACTGATATATTTTTAATCATTTTTCCTAAGTCCAAGGAAAATCCCCTCCATTTTAAGTTATAGAGTGAGAGGAAAATATTTTACAAAAAATATTTTACAAAAAACATTTTATGGAATTCTTTCAAGTATATCACCTTGATCGCCTCCTCTGACTTTATATTTTTTTATCAACATACACCATTTATTATTTTCTCCCTTTATACAATAAGCAAACAACATTAACTTCTCTTAAATATATCATTCAGGGATATAGTATATATTTTCAATGTAATTGATCCATAATTCCATAATTAAAGGGTTGGAAGATACACTAAAATTTAAAGTCCTTTATCGCAAAAAGGTATCAATTGAAACATGATCTTTATTAGGGTATATTTGTCCCCCTTCATGATTCAAGTTTATATTCAAAACATGAGATAATTGAGATATTATTTTCATAAATTTTCTGACTCATGATCCCATTAGGTAGAGAATCCCATTAAAGTAATCATTATGTTTCATATCACATCTGTTGTTGAATCGGTTCCTTCTACTTCCATCCATTGACTAAAATAAAGGAAAAAATAGGGATGATAATTTTCATAATATTAATCATTAAAAATATAAACTATAAAAATTGAAGGTAAAAAATCATAAATAACATACATTCATTAACCTATTAATTTTTAGGTTTCAATAGTTATCCATGGTCTATTTCCTAACATAAAAGTTTATGTGTTTTTTGTTCCATTCATGAGGTTGGTAAAGATCTTGTGAACATACCAAAGGATATACCCTCATAGTGTAAAACTATGTTTGTATCAAGGCCTCTTTTTCATGCATAAGTTTATGATCATGTTAATATCCTATAAGGCCTCTTCCAATTTGTTACCCCTATGAAAAATTCTGTCAGTTCCACATACACTTGTAGTATCCAAGTAGGGATTTTGTGTCTTAAAAACCACTTACTCTATACTTTACCAAAATTAAAAAAAAATCCTATGTTTAGTATTATCTCTAATGATTTCACTAAGTTTTACTTATCCTAATCCCCGAGGATAACTTGGCCTTTCTCTGATACAAATTATAACAATCCATATATCTTATAAACATTAATTCATTGTTTATTAGATAAAGATGCACTTAGTATAATACCAAAATATTATGAGGGAAAGTATATTTAGTAAACTATATAAATATAATAATAACATGAAACATGGGTAAAATAACATTATTTAAAAAATCCAAATCATGCCCTTATATTTCTTTGATCTTCTAAGACTGCATGGGATAACCCGGGGATATACATAAGAAAGGGGTGATCTATAAAGCCTAGTAGGGGAATAATCAAAGTATAACATGATAAAATTAATAAATCTTATTCAATATTCATATCAGGGAGATATAAAAGGTTTGAGAATCATAAACATTAACATCCAAACATGATATATGAAAATAACATCAAGGAACCATATGAATATGGAAACAACATAAAACTTTACATCATAAGAATAAATCAAGGCTAAACACTAAGAAAACATAACATAGTGTGATTATTATAAACTCCCATGAATTATATATGGAATATCAAGAGATTAAAACATAACCCAATTATTTTGAGGGCTATATAATTTCAAGTCCTCCCATCACATTCATATCATGTACATGAATAATTGTGGCACATAGACCATACAATATAAGAACTTATTTCATAAATTTGAATTACATGATTATGTAATGTGGGTTATATATATTTTTGTACCAAATAAATTATGGATAGGTATATGGAGTTTAATACCCTTGATAGAAAATGTGTAACGCCCCGACCCTAGTTACCCAGAGTCGGTGCATTATTACATAACATTGGCATGATCACAAGAAAGATCAAATCTTGAAAGACCGATTGGTTTAGTAGCCTTGGAAACACTAGATATATTCATAAGTTTTACATTACATCATAAAATGAAAAACTACTAAAACAACATAATGTCTCCATAATCCACACTCATATCCCCCCATAATATCCCTACAGGTCATTCATAATTTACTTCTTCACTTCCTAGGAAAAATAAAACATAGAAAAGGGGTGATCTCAAATGCCCAGTAAGGATAACAATATAGCGGAAACTTTCATAAATGAGAATAAACATTTAAGGCAATGTATAACTAAAACAACAGCCTTTCAAACTTGAACTTTCAACATTGTATGGCATAAATAAAATGAAATAATGCCATTTACTCATTCACATGGATATTCTACTAATCGAATAATCACATGCAAAATCACTAACCACTTTCATAATGTCGGAATGCATAATGCCAGACTATCATAACCACATAGCCAAGGCCTCGTGCCAAGACTACAAATAAGATTTTGTCAAGGCCTTGTGCCAAGACACTAGTTTGTCTCATGAGACCTACCGATGCATCGAGGAGCTATAGCAGGCTCCACCCGTCACATATTAAGTCCAATGCATTCCCATATGAAAAGGTTTAAACATAACATAAACATTCGTATTAAAACTAGCATACAAAATGTTATATACTATGAATGGTATAAAAATAGCACATCCACAGTAAAACATATCACAAAACCTTCAATACAATATAGAAGTTTTGTATCATAATAAATCAACTTAAAATAAGAGTAAAATCCATCAAAGGATGTTGACATAGATGAAATCAAAACACTTTTTATAGAAATATCTCTTTCTATTTTTGAAATCATTTAAGAGCCATATAAAATAAAACATTCTCTTGAAAATATTTTTATAAGCTTGTAAGGAAAGCTTTGAATATTTTATAATGGCGGAAAATAACCACACCCGCCGTATAAGTTAAAAAAACATTCTTACCTTAATTCTGTCGAAAAGGTTAAAAAGGACCTTGTTTTGAAAACGACAGAAAGATTCCTCTTATAAAAAGTAAAACAAGGGTATAAATGTCGTTAACCCATATTCTTGTAAAAATGTTTTGAAATACATTTTGAAGAAACATGGATGTGGATGATAACGAGATACCAGTAGATTATTACGTATAAACAACCTCGGATAATGAAGAGATTGTGAAATAACCCTTAACTTATGAAACATACAACCCATGAAAGAGGTATCATACAATGAATATGTAAATACACATAAATTAGAGTGTATTACACAAAGAATATAATTATGGGCAGTACATACACCACACAAAAGGTGATGGTGGCAATATGGCATGAATCTCACAGGAATAAGGAGTGAGATGAAAACCCCTTACCTTGCACTTTTCCTTGGTTGGGGTAGGTTAACTTACTTGTTTTCTTTTATATGTTTTGTTATGTAAGACATGTTTATAAAGGATAGGTTGTATATTATTCATATCCAGAATTATATCAAGTCCTTAAACATTATTTTTTAAATCATCAAATGATAATTATACTTGAATGGATACGATGGAGAAGGAATCTCATCGCGTTTGTGGAGACGGTAGTCTGTACGTATGTACGAGCGACAATATCATTTTTTGATATTAAAATAATATATAAATGGATGGTATATCATATATAAAGAATCATTAAAATGTTATATTTATTATTTACATGAGTTAAACATCATTATTATACCCATCCAAATAATATTATATTGAATAACAATTACACCACGACGTGGAGATGGTAAGCCGTACGTACGCACGTATGGTGACATGTTATTCAAAGGGTGGATAGAATACTGAATATGGTTGTACCATATTTATAATAACATAACAGTATATATATGATACTGGAGTTATTATTTTAGAATGGTAACAACAAAGGAAGAAGAAGTGGAAGAAGAAATGAACTTGGAAAAGGGTGGTGAAATCATTACCTCTTCTTCGGGTTCTTCCTTTTGATTTGATCAAAAGGGCTCTTTAGGTTGGATTTATGATCAAAATAAGGCCCCTAGGTTGTAGTTAGGGAAGTTGGGAGAGTATTTGGGCAGAGTTTGGCCGAACCAAAAGGCTTTGAAGGTGTTAAGAAATGAGAAGGAGGAGTGCCCTTTTATAAGAGGGGTGAGGGGCACCTTTGGAAAAGCTAGAAATATTAATTTATAATAAATTAATATTCGGTTTCTAATGGCTCCAAAGTTGATTATTTAAATTTTAAGGTGGGGATGGGTCGAAAAAAACTCAACCAATAGAATTTAGACAGGTTTGGGTACTTATATTAACCTTATCTTTAAGTATTACCTCTAAGTTAATTAGTTTCACTTTTACAATGTCTCTTTGTATTTTTATATAATATGGTTAATAAACTTACTATATACATCCAAGAGACCCCCAAGTGGTCCATTAATAATTAACCTATCATTATATAAGTCTCTTGGATGAACCTTAGATTTTTAGTAATTTAATATCAATTAATAATATAATATTTCTTTAAGAACTCTTTTATGTCAATTTTGACACTATTCAATAGTTGATTTTTTTGAAACTCATAACAGATTGATTACTTCGAAAAAAGTCAATTAAATCAATCCTAATATATCATATTATCCTAGAAAATTAGTTTAATTCATTAAAAGTTTCATATTATATTTATTTGGGTATTTATAATATCAATTATTTTAATTTTTCACTATTATGATAATTACTGCATCATCATTGTGTCATAAATAAATTAAATTATTTAATCTCTAAAAATTGAAAATAAAATATCATCATGTAGGAAATATTTTTATCTTTCTAGTTAATATTTATAGTCGAAAATCCAACATATATAACCCTATTTAAAAATTGTTTTTCTAAAAGATATATGCTTGTGTCATTTTTGTATTCATTTTAACTTAATTAAAATAAAGTGTCCCTATCACCTACAAGTGGCACCATGGGGTCCCAAAATCGACCCAAAGATGCCTATGGTAGAACATGTATCAACCAATAAGGATAGGACACGTTTTAGGGTAATTTAGTATTATTATAATATTATTTTTTAACCCTTATTTACCAGATTTACCCTTAACCATGGTAAATAAAATATTTACCACAGTAATTATTCAAAATGTCTAAAAATAAAAGTTACCTATTTACACAATTTGAACATCCTGATTCCAAATATGGAATCCATTTTTCTAAATTCAAAACACAGAAGTGGCAGAAATTAATTTAAAATTAATTCCCGCTGTTAAAACAAAAAGCGTGTTTTTAAGAGATAATAACTATCAAAAGATTGACACTTGTTTTTGTTCGGTTCAATTGTAAAATTATGTCCAATGACCAAAATTATATTAAATGGTAAAAATATATTCTAAATATACTTTAAAACCACTCAAATTTATAATTTATCACTATTAATTATTTTTATTAAAAAAGTTGTTTTTAATTAAAATTTAGTAATTTTCACTATTCATCAAAATATGAAAGTTATCCGAAAAGTACCAAAATTTCATCTTAGGCTAAATTAGATATTCCGAATCCAAAAATTAAGTCCATTTTTAAATATAAGATATATATATAATTTCAAAATGTCGGTATTACTATTCATAACGGCTAGTTTGATTGGTTGTTAGAACTCGGTGTTGCGTACAACACATGCTATCGCATTATTCAAAGAGAAGCGTACCGTAGAAGCTTGGGGTGTTACATTCTCCCCTCCTTCAAATAATTTCATCCTCGAAATTTCTAGAATACTACTGCATGAAAAGACTCGGGTGGTTCTTCATCATAAGTTCCTCGGGTTCCCACGTTGCCTCTTCCATCTTATGGTTTCTCCACAAAACTTTTACCAAACGTGTCGTCCGGTTTCTCAGTACTTGTTCTCTCATATCAAGAATCCTGACGGTCTCTTCACAATAGGAAAGATCGGGTTCCAGTTCTAATTCCTCATAGGTGAGTATATGCGTTGGGTTAGGCATGTATTTCCTCAACAGAGATACATGGAATACATCGTGAACTTTGGAGAGACTTGGCGGCATTGCCAATCGGTAAGCTACAACCCCAATTCGTTCTAGAATTTCGAAAGGTCCGATGTACCTGGGACTCAATTTACCTTTCTTACAAAAACGTATGACTCCCTTCCATGGAGATACCTTCAGGAAAACATGATCACCGACTTGAAATTCCAAATCCTTCCTTCGATTATCGGCATAGCTCTTCTGCCTACTTTGAGCTGCTTTGATGTGATTTTGGATTACTTTCATCTTTTCCACCGTTTCTTCCACCAGTTCTGGGCCTACAAGTTTTCTTTCACCAACGTCATCCCAACAGGTTGGTGTACGACATCTCTTTCCATATAACGCTTCATATGGTGCCATCTGAATACTCAAATGGAAGCTATTGCTATTGGAAAATTATACCAGTGGTAAATATTGATCCCACATACCCTGAAAATCAAGTGAGCAAGATCTCAACATGTCTTCTAAGGTCTGAATAGTCCGTTCTGATTGTCCGTCTGTCTGAGGGTGGTAAGCAGTCCTCAAATGAAGTTCAGTATCCAGGGATTTCTGAAGACTTTTCCAAAATCTTTAAGTAAAATGGGGATCACGATCAGAAACAATCGATAAGGGTACTCCATGAAGTCTCACAACTTCATTAATATATAGTCTTGCTAGACGTTCCAGGGGTAGATCTTCTCTTATAGAAAGAAAATGTGCTGACTTGGTAAGACGATCAACAATAACCCATATTGCATCGTTCCTTCTAGGAGTCTTTGGTAGCCCCATGACAAAGTCCATCGTAATATTGTTCCATTTCCACTCTGGTATGGGAAGAGGTTGCATGACTCCTCCAGGCTGTTTTCTTCCAGCTTTCACTTGTTGACAAACCATACATCTTGACACAAAATCAGCAATCTCCCTCTTCATGTTGTCCCACCAAAAATGTTCCTTCAAATCTCTATACATTTTGGTGCTCCCAGGGTGTATAGATAAATTGGAACTATGAGCATCATACAGCAATTCCCTTTTTATATCAGGTACATCGGGAACACAAAGTCTCTTCCCGAATTTCAAAATTCCATCTTCATACACAAAGTCTCTCAATATCCCATCATTCACAGCTTTAATATTCTTTTGAAATTCTTCATCATCGGTCTGATAACTCTTAATCCTTTCTAGTAAAGATGGTTTGGCAACCATTTGAAAAAGAATTGATGTTTCACCTTCCCTGGTTATTCCCATGTCCATCTTCACTAGATCCATGAAAATTGGATCCCTTTGAATTCTCATCATGTTCAAAACTCCATGGTCTTTTCTGCTCAAAGCATATGACACCTTGTTTGCTTTCCCAGGGTGGTAGTGTATCGTGCAATCATAATCCTTGAGTAATTCAATCCATCTCCTTTGCCTCATGTTGAGTTCTTTTTGTGAGAAAATATACTTCAAACTCTTGTGATCAGTATAAAGCTCACATTTTTCACCATAGAGGTAGTGCCTCTATATATTCAAAGCAAAGATCAGAGCTGCTAACTCGAGATCATGAGTAGGATAGTTTTGTTCATGAATTTTCAACTGTCGTGATGCATAGGCAATAACTCTATCATTCTGCATAAGGACACAACCAAGTCCTTTCTTTGATGCATCACTATAAATAACGAACCCATCATTCCCCGATGGTAGAGTCAATATAGGAGCATTGACTAATCCTCTCTTCAGTTCTTCGAAACATTCTTCACACTCTTTTGTCCAAACAAATTTAACCCCTTTATGTGTGAGCTTCGTTAATGGGTTAGCCAATCGGGCAAAATTCTGGACGAAACGTCGATAATAACCTGCCAAACCAATAAAACTACGTACCTCAGTTATACTCGTAGGTGCTGGACATTCTTGGATTGCCTTGGTCTTAGAAGGATCAACAGAGATTCCATCTTTATAGAGAATATGGCCAAGAAAAGAAATCTCCTGAAGCCAGAATTCACACTTGATAAACTTCCCATATAATTCATGCCTCCTCAGAGTCTTCCAGATAATGCGCAAGTGATTTTCATGATCTTCGTAGGTTTTGGAGTATGCTAAGATATCATCAATAAATACCACCACAAATTCATCGAGATACTCCTTGAAAACTCTATTCATCAGATCCATAAATACAGATGGTGCATTAGTCAATCCAAACGGCATTACAGTAAACTTGTAATGCATGTACCTGGTTCGAAATGCTGTTTTCGGAATGTCTTCCTTCTTCACACACAACTGATGGTATCCAGATCGAAGGTCAATCTTTGAAAAGTTTTGAGCTCCATGCATTTGGTCAAATAAATCATCAATACGAGGTAGGGGATACTTGTTCTTTATCGTTATAGCATTGATCTCCCTGTAGTCGATACATAACCTCATAGATCCATCTTTCTTTTTAACAAAAAGAACAGAGGCTCCCCATGGAGAAACACTAGAGAAAATAAATCCCTTATTACTCAATTCCTCTAGTTGTTTCTTTAGTTCAACTAATTCTACAGTGGCCATTCTATAAGGGGTCTTCGATATAGGCCTTGATCCAGGAATCAAATCAATGGAAAACTCAACTTCTCGTTCTGGAGGATGTCCAGGTAAATCTTCCGTAAATACATCTACAAATTCTTTCACAACAGGTATATCCTCTATTTGAACATTCCTTTCCTCACCGACAGTTATTTCATTCTCTTCCTCCCTAATAATTGAATTAAGTTGAGCTACTGGGGGTGGATCTAAATAAGAATTAGGTGGTGACGATTCTGCTCTAAAGATAAGGTGTTCCTTATCATTATCATCAAGAATCGTAACCTCTTTCTTCTTACAATAAATCTTCGCATCATAGTCTGAAAGCCAATCCATACCGAGGATTATATCAAACTCAATCATAGGTATGACGATGAGATCAGCAGATAACGAACATTTATGTGCTCTAATGGGGACTGATTCACAAAACTTTGTTGCAATGATACTTCCCTTAGGAGTTTTAACTGACAACTCCCTTATTAAATCAAATTGGAAATATCTAATTTTCTTAGCAAACTGGGAAGATATGAAACAATGCGATGATCCAGAATCAAATAATGCATTTTCTAAACTTGAGGAAACCATTAAATTACCTGCCACCACGTCTTTCGAAGCTTCTACCTCAGCAGTAGTGATAGCATAAGCCTGGCCTTGATCCCTTGGCCTTTTCTGAGGTAAGTTCTCCTGACGCTTAGGACATGAATTTGCATAATGCCCCATCTCCCTGCAATTGTAGCACTGAACGTTGGTAGATTCCTTCTTCCCCTTGCAATCACGAGCTTGGTGGCCTTTTTCACCACACTTGTAATAGACTCCCATTCCCTTCAAGCAAGTACCAGGATGTTTCTTCCCGCATTTACCACAAGATGGATATTCAACCTTTCCCTTATTCCCCTTATTTCCATTCCCAGATTGATCAGCAGGTCTCTTCTTCTCTTGCTTTGCTTTAAAGTCATAAGACTTAGAGAATTCCTTTTCGGTCTTGATAGCACATGAGACAATGTCTTCGTACGATGAAAAGGATTGTGAGACTAATGCTCGACGGAGAAATGGTTTTAACCCATCAAACAAACGATCAATCTTACTTCTTGGGTTGCGAATATAATCTCCAGCATACCTCGCTAACCTTGTAAAGTTAGCCTCATACTTTGTGACATTCTCATCCTCCTTTTGTCTCAGACTCAGAAATTGCCTTTCCATATCTGCTCGATGGTCGCGAGGAAAGTATTTTTCTAAAATAGATCTCTGAACTCCCTCCATTCCATATTTGATACTTCATCATCTTCCTTCATGTTTTGAATCAATGACCACCATTGATCAGCATCTCCAGTGAGGCGGTAAACTGCCATGATAACTTTTTCCCTTTCACTGCTCCCCAAAGCCTGAAATATTTTCTCTAGGGAATTTATCCATTGCTCAGCTACTAATGGATTTGTACTCCCATTGAACGTTGGTGGTTGTTGCCTCATGAATCGATCTAACATTGATCCTCCACGCTGTGGATCAGGGTGCTCCATACGGGTAAGGTTATTATTCATAACCTGATTGAGTTGTCCCAATATGGTGATTAGCTGATCGGCACCAATTGCATCACCAGCTCCACTATAATTATCTTGATCAGGAGGGCAATCCCTACATGGAGTGCGTGCATTGATACGGTTTCCATTTCTTACACTATGCGCCATTTATAAACAATGGCATAAACTAGATCAGTTTATGAATCAAAATACATAATCCCATACTTATAAAACACTTAACATAAATTGAACTATTTATGGATATAATCCATAATCATAAAAATGTTTTCTTTGAGGAATTATATACTCATAAACCCTTCATAATGATTTGTAAAGAAAATGAGAGTTATCCTAAGCATATCCCCCGGGAGTGTCGTAACCAAGAGTGCAGCAAGGCCCGTTGTCGTGCACCAGTTCCCGTTCGAGTCTAGCTCAAAGCGGTGTTTTCGGGTTTTACCCCTAGTTACATTTGTGCCAGAGCCGCCTCTACCTGCTCGTATCCAGACATGGATGTATTGCTCGGAAAACTCACAAAATCTCTACAATACCAGAATTCTAGGAAGTTCTTCTATACTAATCCTCAAAGTTCATCTTAGGTCTACGTGATCTAATCAGAGTTTATCTAAATCTAGCTTCCAAGGCTTGTACTAAACTTCCTCTGATACCAACTGTAATGCCCCGACCCTAGTTACCCAGAGTCGGTGCATTATTACATAACATTGGCATGATCACAAGAAAGATCAAATCTCGAAAGACCGATTGGTTTAGTAGCCTTGGAAACACTAGATATATTCATAAGTTTTACATTACATCATAAAATGAAAAACTACTACAACAACATAATGTCTCCATAATCCACACTCATATCCCTCCATAATATCCCTGCAGGTCATTCATAATTTACTTCTTCACTTCCTGGGAAAAACAAAACATAGAAAAGGGGTGAGCTCAAATGCCCAGTAAGGATAACAATATAGCGGAAACATTCATAAATGAGAATAAACATTTAAGGAAATGTATAACTAAAACAACAGCCTTTCAAACTTGAACTTTCAACATTGTATGGCATAAATAAAATGAAATAATTATATTTACTCATTCACATGGATATTCTACTAATCGAATAATCACATGCAAAATCACTAACCACTTTCATAATGTTGGAATGCATAATGCTATACTATCATAACCACATAGCCAAGGCCTCGTGCCAAGACTACAAATAAGATTTTGTCAAGGCCTTGTGCCAAGACACTAGTTTGTCTCATGAGACCTACCGATGCATCGAGGAGCTATAGCGGGCTCCACCCGTCACATATTAAGTCCAATGCATTCCCATATGAAAAGGTTTAAACATAACATAAACATTCGTATTAAAACTAGCATACAAAATGTTATAAACTATGAATGGTATAAAAATAGCACATCCACAGTCAAACATATCACAAAACCTTCAATACAATATAGAATTTTTGTATCATAATAAATCAACTTCAAATAAGCGTAAAATCCATCAAAGGATGTTGACATAGATGAAATCAAAACACTTTTTAGAGAAATATCTCTTTCTATTTTTGAAATCATTTAAGTGCCATATAAAATAAAACATTTTCTTGAAAATATTCTTATAAGATTGTAAGGAAAGATTTGAATATTTTATAATGGCGGAAAATAACCGCACCCGCCGTATAAGTTAAAAAAAACATTCTTACCTTAATTCTGTCGAAAAGGTTAAAAAGGACCTTGTTTTGAAAACGACAGAAAGATTCCTCTTATAAAAAGTAAAACAAGGGTATAAATGACTTTAACCCATATTCTTGTAAAAATGTTTTGAAATACATTTTGAAGAAACATGGATGTGGATGATAACAAGATCCCAGTAGATTATTACATATAAACAACCTCAGATAATGAAGAGATTGTGAAATAACCCTTACCAATTTGGTAACTTATGAAACATACAACCCATGAAAGAGGTATCATACAATGAATATGTAAATACACATAAATTAGAGTGTATTACACAACGAATATAATTATGGGCAGTACATACACCACACAAAAGGTGATGGTGGCAATATGGCATGAATCTCACAGGAATAAGGAGTGAGATGAAAACCCCTTACCTTGCACTTTTCCTTTATTGGGGTAGGTTAACTTACTTGTTTTGTTTTATATGTTTTGTTACATAAGACATGTTTATAAAGGATAGGTTGTATATTATTCATATCCAGAATGATATCAAGTCCTTAAACATTATTTTTTAAATCATCAAATGATAATTATACTTGAATGGATACGATGGAGAATGAATCTCATCGCGTTCGTGGAGACGGTAGTCCGTACGTACGCACGAGCGACAATATCATTCTTTTGATATTAAAATAACATATAAATGGATGGTATATCATATATAAAGAATCATTAACATGTTATATTTATTATTTACATGAGTTAAACATCATTATTATACCCATCTAAATAATATTATATTGAATAACAATTACACCACGACGTGGAGACGGTAAGTCGTACGTACGCACGTATGGTGACATGTTATTCAAAGGGTGGATAGAATACTGAATATGGTTGTACCATATTTATAATAAAATCACAGTATATATATGATACTGGAGTTATTATTTTATAATGGTAACAACAAAGGAAGAATAAGTGGAAGAAGAAATGAACTTCGAAAAGGGTGGTAAAATCATTACCTCTTCTTCGGGTTCTTCCTTTTGATTTGATCAAAAGGGCTCTTTAGGTTGGCTTTCTGATCAAACTAAGGCCCCTAGGTTGTAGTGAGGGAATTTGGGAGAGTATTTGGGCAGAGTTTGGCCAAACCAAAAGGCTTTGAAGGTGTTAAGAAATGAGGAGTAGTACCCTTTTATAAGAGGGGTGAGGGGCACCTTTGGAAAAGCTAGAAATATTAATTTATAATAAATTCATATTAGGATTATAATGGCTCAAAAGTTGATTATTTAAATGTCAAGGTGGGGATGGGTCGAAAACAACTCAACCAATAGAATTTAAACAGGTTTGGGTACTTATATTAACCTTATCTTTAAGTATTACCTCTAAGTTAATTAGTTTCACTTTTACAATGTCTCTTTGTATTTTTATATAATATGGTTAATAAACTTACTATATACATCCAAGCGACCCCCAAGTGGTCCATTAATGATGAACCTATCATGATATAAGTCTCTTGTACGAACCTTAGATTTTTAGGAATTTAATATCAATTAATAATATAATATTTTTTTTAAGAACTCTTTTATGTCAATTTTGACACTATTCAATAGTTGATTTTTGTGAAACTCATAACAGATTGATTACTTCGAACAAAGTCAATTAAATCAATCCTAATATAGCATAGTATCCTAGAAAATTAGTTTAATTCATTAAAAGTTTCATATTATATTTATTTGGGTATTTATAATATCAATTATTTTAATTTTTCACTATTATGATAATTACTGCATCATCATTGTTTCATAAATAAATTAACTTATTTAATCTCTAAAAATTGAAAATAAAATATCCTCATATATTATATCTTTTTATAGTTCTAATGAATATTTATAGTCGAAAATCCAACATATATAACCCTATGTAAAAATTGTTTTTCTAAAAGATATATGCTTGTGTCATTTTTGTATTCATTTTAACTTAATAAAATAAAGTGTCCATATCACCTACAAGTGGCACCATGGGGTCCCAAAATCGACCCAAAGATGCCTATGGTCGAACATGTATCAACCAATAAGGCTAGGACACGTTTTAGGGTAATTTAGTATTATTATAATATTATTTGTTAACCCTTATTTACCAGATTTACCCTTAACCATGGTAAATAAAATATTTACCACAGTAATTATTCAAAATGTCTAAAAATAAAAGTTACCTATTTACACAATTTGAACATCCTGATTCCAAATATGGAATCCATTTTTCTAAATTCAAAACATAGAAGTGGCAGAAATTAATTTAAAATTAATTCCCGCTGTTAAAACACAAAGCGTGTTTTTAAGAGATAATAACTATCAAAAGATTGACACTTGTTTATGTTCGGTTCAATTGTAAAATTATGTCCAATGACCAAAATTATATTAAATGGTAAAAATATATTCTAAATATACTTTAAAACCACTCAAATTCATAATTTATCACTATTAATTATTTTGATTAAAAAAGTTGTTTTTAATTAAAATTTAGTAATTTTCACTATTCATCAAAATATGAAAGTTATCCGAAAAGTACCAAAATTTCATCTTAGGCTAAATTAGATATTCCGAATCCAAAAATTAATTCCATTTTGAAATATAAGATATATATATATAATTTCAAAACATAGGTATTAATATTCATAACGGCTAGTTTGATTGGTTGTTAGAACTCGGTGTTGCGTACAACACACACTATCGCATTATTCAAAGAGAAGCGTACCGTAGAAGCTTGGGGTGTTACAAAATGGGTATTGGTATTCACTATACAAATGTTTTCCATGGAAAATCGCAAGATAATTTCTTGCATAATGGGTGTACATATAGATTCTTGGAAGGGTTTAATGAGAGTAATAAATGGTCTTTAAATACATATAAATAATAATGACAATAAAAGTGATGTTTAAAATAACATTCCAATATAAAAAATTGGAACTCAAATGTCTTAATATAAAGGAATTTCTTAAATAAAGAGGAGGAAAAGAGAATCCTCTAACCTTGAGACGGTGATTTTAAGATCTTGGGTGGATCTTATTAAGAACATGGGAACACCAAAAGAGATATTTATAGAGTAATAAAGAGGTTAAATTTATGATCAATGTTTTTTTAGTGAATTGGAGTGGGGGGATGGGTAAGTAGTTATACCAAAAGGGAGGGGAATTCTTTATTATTATATATATTAAAATAATAAAAACTAAAAACCTTACCATATTTTTTTTTCATTGATTATACCCAAGAAGGATGTATTTAAATATTTTATAAGTCCAAAAACCTAAAATATTATAATAATACCATAGGGTATGTGGAAGTTAATCTTGTTCATATAGAATTGATTTTAAAACCAGAAAATATAATATTGGTTTTAAAGGAATCATTAAGGGATTATAAAATTAATCAAATAACTTAAAAAACACATTAAATTAAAGGTGAAATATATATTTGGAATTTTATGCCTTTTAGGTCATTTCTTACATCTTTTTTGGTTCATTATGTTGTCATAATACAAACCGTATATTTATACAGTATTTAATTTTCACCTAAAAAATTGATTGTCTTCGAAAATTATGAAAAAATAACCATATGATAATTTATACATATTGATTTCAAAAATGATATTTATTTTATAAAAATAATAATCTAAATATGAGAATTTTAAGTTTATACAAAAATATTTATTTAACATAAAATAATTGTTTGTATGATAATGACAATTTTTTTAACCTAATAAAAATTACATTGGTATTCATTAAATTACATTATCATTTGTATATAAATAGATATTATTTAATATTATTATTATATGAAAGAAATATTTATTAAATAATTCTTTAATTTATCAAAAATATAGTTAAGACCTAATATTTTCCCAAAAAATATAATTTGGGTTTCTTGGTATCGAAATATATTTTTCATCAACTCATATGTAATTGAATATATAAAGTAATAATGAAAATGGATAAATGAAATAATTATTTTAATAAAAAACAATACATACAAGTTCATACTACTAGGTTAGAGATTCATAAACCCTTATTACACCAGTGTATTCCGTAAGGGTAAGGTGTGTGATGGTGTCACTTACTTGAGGTGGTTTGGCGAACATGGTTTGGGAAATGGTCTCAATAAGCCTAAAATTCTTCCATAAATTGTTTTTTTTTCATTTTTTAGTTTTTCAATTTCATGTTGTTCTTGGACAAGGGAAAACCACAACAATGTTATCTCCCTCAGAATCTCTAATAATTGGGCTTCATAGTGTATGATCCTACTAGTCAAGGCCCTAACTTCTTCCATCTATGTCAATTAGACTATATGAAAACCCATAATATATGTTCATCGTAACAAAAACTACAAAAGAACTATATTTTTAGTGGTTATGATGATTAATGGTATTTCAAATTTGACCAAATATATTTTATAATTGTTTAAAATAACCAAGTTAGTGTGTGTGTTTTCTATAATGGCATTATTTAATAATCCACTTATTCATTGAAAAAGGGGAATTTCATATATGAAATTTTGGGTCAATACAACATATTCATAAGAGTACTTTGGAAACCTATCTCACATTACATGATATGTGATTATGTTTTATCTTCCTTATGGGAAAATCATAGAATAAAAATATCAAACGAAACTAAGATAATATCATTTCTAACAATCAAAACTATCAAACAATTCTTGAGAAAGAAAAAGTGGATTAGTTTCTAGAAATTTAATAAATGAGAATAATAGTTTTTAAGGGGACATAAAAATATTCTAATTATGGTCAATTAGATTGATAATCATAGTAATTATATTTTAATATGTAAGATTAAATTATAAAGGCATGGTTTCTATATATATATATATATATATATTATTGAGTATTTTGGGGATTTAGAGGAATCTTATGAATAATATTTAATAATGTTTTTTTATATTTTAGAGTTGTTCCTAGATATTAAAATTCTATGATATTATGATAAAATTTTAAATATGGTGTTTCATAATGTTTTCGGGATGATAGTGGGATAAAATATATACTCATTGATATCATATCCTGAGGGATTTTCTCTATGGAATGAGGTCATAGTAAATAGATTAAAAAAATTATCATTGTGGGATCATCATCTATATTTATATATAAGTAGAATATTGATGATCATGTAAGGCTAACCAATTTAGTTGTTAACATTTTCCTCTAGTATTAGTGGGAATCTATTGGATTTCTTACCTTAGAACCAACTATTATGTACATTTTATTACCAAAATATTCATGGTGTTGAATATTAATTAATATCTTATCATATATTTATAATTCATCTATAATAATGAATTTGATAATTTCCTTGGAGTACAAGTCACCCTTAAAGGGCATAGAAGTTCCCCGCTATTATTTAAACTTTTATGTGAAATAACAATACTCTTAAATACATGTTTTATTTCCAAACAATATTATATTATGAGACACTAATGATGTAGGATATTAGGGGTAGGTTAATATAAGACATTGAGACATATTCTCATGAAGTTCATCCTTGGTAATATCTAAGATACAGTGGTTATGAGAACATGATCTTCTATTAACATATCCACGTTTATACATGTCATTGTATTTTCCTACCTATATAAGTGTGCAATGGTCCTTAGAAATTAATGTTATTATTAATACATCTCATGATTCACTTACTTTTATGTATTAATTAAAACCATGATGGGATATGCTCGTGGTGAGGTGGGATATGTTGGGTGCATCATTCTTGATATTGACTTAATGAAGAATGTGAGGAAGGATCTGTCCCTTTTATTATTCAACAAAATGTGATATCCTAGGAACTTTTATGGGAATGTAACTACCTAATTAATCCCATGAACATATAAATCTATTGGAAAGTTCATTTTCTAAAGTTCAAAGAAAGAAAAATAAAGCACATAGGTTGATGACACCAGTATGAAACCTACTTGATAATAAATATCAAAAGAAATGGATTGTATTATGAAGTGTGAAATCGTATTTGGTTATTTTTGTTCATATATTTACCCCCTTTCTATATGGTTTCCTTTTTGTGTTGTTAAATGGTAACTTGGGACTTTAGGATTCTCTATATAATTCCACTAAGAAAGGGGACTAAAGGGTCACACATTAAGTGTGTGAAAAACCTTAGTAAAGTTCTATATGAGTTTAATATTTTTAATAAGTACTATTCCCATAAAAGGTTTAATAATAATTCATATTGATTTGTTCACAAGTATTTAGTTATCATCTATTTGAGAGAATAAATATGGTATTTGACTATATGTTGAAAATTTATTATATATATTAGTGAATATAATATTTGTTTATTTATTAGTGAATAATGCAATAATAATAATTTATTTAAATAAATTCATTATTCAAGTTTCAATAAATACTGAGGAGGAATGATGATCTGAGTTAATAGGATGATGAGAAATGATATATTAAATATTATTCGAATAAATTTTAATTTATATATTCAAAAAATAATATTTATTTATCAGTTAATTTAGTGAATGTCAATAAAATATAAATTTTATTATTATTTAGACATGGGGTTTACTAATATTTAAGAGAATAATAAGGTTCCATGTGAAATTATTATTCAATAACCCTATATCTATATGATCCTTATTATATCATTCTCAACCCTAATGGTTTCTTCGTACAAAAAATTCTAGAGAGAACCCTCTCAAGGGAAAGAGGTCTCATAATCTATAATTTTCTCAATAATGGAGATTGATTCTCCTACTACACCCTCTAAGAGATAAATAGAATAATAAGGACCCTTCTATATAAAATTTATTCTAGTGGAGATCAATTATGAATGATACGAGCATTATAATTTTCCACGAAAATGCTTGGGGATATCAATGGTTATATTCAAAGGTTCATAGAGAATGTGTTAATCAACACTAAAATAATTCTACTCTTGAATATCTTGATTCAATGATGGTATGATAATAAAATTATACTTGAATTACCAATGAATAAATAATTCCAATGAGAGGTAATTCTTTATCTTGACTCAAATTAATTATAAATTATATATTATTATTATAGTAGGCTTAGACCTTCACTTTTGGATCCAATACTTGAAACGTAATATTTAAATTTATGGATTTTATACCAATAAATATTATACAATATAAACCATCTAACACTTAAAACATAAGAAAGAAATATTGGATTCATTATATATTCAGGTACTTTTTAAGTTTAGAGTTTTAGTGAATTTGGATAAACTCTTATATAAAAACTTTGATACATAAACAACTAATTCAAAAAAAACCTACATCATATATCACTATTTTCTTCACATCTAGTAATATTTTTAGGCTTAACATACTTAAAACCGTTCTTTAAAACTTGGTTAATAGTGAAAATAATAAGGGTGATCTCAAATGCTCAATAAGGGTAAACATATGTATTAACAATTTATTGTCATCAGTGATCATACGATGAGAAAAAGTGTTTGATGAAATAATAAAATTTTATTATTAAAAGATAATATAATTAATACCCATAAAAAATTTTATTATTAAACATGTGAAATGGAATAATGCTTTAACAAATGAAATATTCATAGAAATCAATAATCCGGAGTCATGTCATGTCAATCATGATCAAAAGAAACATTAGAAACTTATATAAATAATAGAGATAACATATTGGTATCTTGGAACATTATATTCATATCCCATGTGATAAATAACTTGATCCTATTTAAATACATATTATAAACCTCTCCATTTAACTCCCTCCTTATATCCTTTAAAGATAAGCAACATTACTCAATGCGTTGGAAATCTATATTGGGCTTACCTATTGTATAAGTTCTCTCATTATTACCCATAATATAATTTTTATCGAGATCATATATCATAATAAATAATTTCTAAATACCATTTATGAATAAAACATTTAAAATATTTCACTTTTCAACATAACACCCTTGAAAACTACAATTATTTCTTTATAGCTTGATTAACCCATGGAAAAAATGGGTTTCAGGATAACATAATTTAAAAAATTATAATCCATCTAGAAAAATAATTAGAAAATTATTATTAATAAATACCCCTAATGGATCCTAAATAACAACAAGGTTTGTTTCATTACTGAATAGAAATACCACAAAAAGATAATTAAAAATATTCTTGAGAAAAATAGCCTTTCCACTTTGAAAATAACTTTTAAAAAACTAAAATTTCCCAAAATAATGTGAAAACACTATTATTTTAAAATAAAAATATAAATTATAATGGAGGATTCATATAAAATTATTTTTTTGATGGTGTAAAAATCTGTTCATTTCATATACGTTAAAAATAAACATCCTTTTCAAACTTTTGTAAAGAGAGTCAAAAGTGACCAACATGGTAAGAATTAATAAATTTCAATTTAAACCATTTAAAATAAGGTTAAATATATTATAAAATTTATTTATTAAATCATTTAATTTTATAAATTATTTTTTAAAATAATATAATGAACATGAGAAAATGTTTTGGTTAAAATCCTTTAAAAACATTTAAAAAAATTAAAGAAAAACCCCTTTTTGTTTTTTAACCAAATATATTTGAATGAAATTAAATAAGAATGAATATAATATATTATTGGTATAGAAATATGAATTATATTATATATAATTATTTTTTATACACAACATAAATTAATATATCTGTACCAATCAAAACCTGCCTCAAAGAAAGAATTTTGAGACAAGAAGCTCTTGAAACATGGGTAATACTTGTATCAAAAATCCATTTAATGAATAAACACAACATGATTATGTAAAACCCAAATTTTCTATGAAATAATAAATTAAAACACATTCATTGGTCATTAAGTAATACATATTATGTAAAACATGGTGCATAACATGAATTATCTCTCAAAGAATTAAAATTTAGACCATTAGAACCCTTATAAATTTTATAACATTTAAATAAATATCTCATGAAATAGATAAATTAGAATAAACTTTAAATATCATTTTAAAACAATTATTCATTCTATAATATCTCAATAGTTATAATATGCACCTTATAAAAGTAAGTAGGAGCATTTAAATGACAAGCCTCAAAGAAACAATATTGAGACGGATAATCCTTACAAATATTATATCATTGAACTCAAAACTAATCAATAGAGATATTATGTGTAATATATGTAAGTTTTAATAATAAAAATTGAAAATTAAACATAAATAAAAAATTTATTTTTCACATAATATTTACATAATATAACTTTTGAAGAAGTGATATAATCGAATGAAAGGAAATTGAGTTATGAAACCCCTTTCTGCACTGTAACTTTCAAGTAAAATACTATTGGATAAAATAATTTTAATTATAACTTAAGATACCATGAAGTATGAATGATTCATGATAAATTATGAAAAATGGATAGTATATACACCATATAAAAAAATAGGGTCATAATAATAAAACATGCATCATAGAAGAAACATTGAGATTAAATCCCTTACCATGAGTCCAAACATCGTATATATGTCCTTTGAATCCTTTATAAGAAACTTATATTAATTATTTAAATATTTTATAAACTTTTAAAGGTTTATTAAATTATCATAAACTATTTATTTCATTTATTTCAATGAAATATTAAATTACTAAATTTGTCTATTCCATGTTGTGTGTTTTGATGACGTTCAGTTCATATTTACAAAATGACTTTGGTATGTTGAACATGGTAAAAGTGGTAATAGTTATATCATATCCAGAAAAATAAAATTAAAATAATCACCATTTTTAAGCATCAATTATTCTTTTAAAACAATCTATTGAATATAGTTATGAAACATTAATTATGTTGCAATCATGAAGATGGAAGGTCATACGTATACATGAGTAACATTTTCATTTTGCAACGAACATGATAGAAAGAATGTAAGTGTTATTTTATCTTTAAATAATAATTTTTATATCAAAAATATTATATTATATTTTTAAATAAATATATTTATATCATATATATGATGTGGTGATGAAAACTGAATCACATCACTTCATTGAGGTGGTAATCCACATGTACACATGAAAGACGTTATCATTTTTCAATGGAAAGAAATGTAAGAAAATAGATAATATAATGAATTTAAAATTATAATTATTTCATGAATATTATATATATTTATATAAAATCCATCATTAAAATAATTTGTGAGTGGTGGTGATAGAAAACATATTACATCGTTTCATGAGGTGGTAGTCTTTTATACAAACAAATGACGGTTTCATTTCACATTTAATGGAAGACTGGAAGGATATAGGTAATGAAATTAACAAAACAATATCTTATAATATGAAAGTTATTGATATTTTTATTTCCTCATGATTGAAGAATATTTGAAGGAGGTAGAAAAATAAATGAATCGAAATAGGTCATGTTGGATGATTACTCATTCTTCAGAATACCTCCTTTAGATAACTTAATAATGAACCTTGAAATGAAATTTTAAGAATAAAATTCCCTATAATTCGTGTATATGGAAGTTTAGAATATAAATGGGAAGGGTTTGGTTGATTAAGATGGTTCAATGTGGTGTAAATAAGAGAAAATGAGGGGTGTCCTTTTATAATGAAGGGGATGGGAATTTTTGGAAATTCATGAAATATTATAATATAATATGTTTCTAACTCATTTAAAATTTAAAATCATGATATTTTAGAAGGAAAAAACTATGTTCAATAGCATACCGGATATGCAATACTGAGCTTAAACGAATAACGAAATATTATTATTTAAATGTGACTGTCATAACCTAGTTGTTAATTTGGTTATATGAATTGGAATAGATTATTTAAGAAATAAATATATAGGTCCTAATCAATATAAATTTACTATTAAATTATTATAAAATAATAATATAATTTTTTGTAAATTAATTTTAATCTTCATAAATATGTTTTCTTCAAAAATAGGTTTTCTTTCTTTTTATGGGTGAATATTATAATTAATTTTAGGAATTTTTAGAAAATTTATTTTAAAAAATAAAATTAATTTCTAAAATCAGTATATCAAGATTAGTCCATAGTGAAGTTTTTTGAATTTTCTAAAAAGAGTAAAAAATACAGGTTTTTTTAAATATAGTATTCTTTATGATAACATCAAGAAATAATTATGATATAAAAATTTATTAAACCAGTGTAATGAAACTATTATGATATTATAGTATAAATATCATAAAAAATATTCATATCATGTAAATTATAATTTATTTAATGATAAATATGAAAATAATTTTCAGTGTAAACACAATACTTGTGCAAGACAGGAGAAGTAAAATTCGGTGTATTATAGATAATAATTAAAAGGTATAAAGTATTTTCATGAAAATTTTATTAAATATCATCTATAAGTGATGATTTATGCTAATAATTCAATATTTTGAAGTTATATAATAAGAATATTGTCCAATGATTTTCAATTCTTATGTAAGGCAAGAAAAGTTAGATAGGAAAATTAAATAAGGTTTCTTGACATGGATATGAGTAAATATACATAATGAATGAATATAAAGTATTATATTCAGGATAATTTATTTATTTTTATGATAATTTTATATTTTTAATTTTTATATATCAATTAATTACCTTTTAGGCTTATGCAACACTGGCGTAATGCTTGTGCAAGCCGAAGAAAAATCAATGAAATGATATTAATTAAAATAGTTAAAACCATTAAATGACCCAAAAAACTTTAATAATTATTATTTATTGATTATATATCAACCATAATTATAAAATTGAATAATTTATGAACTTTTAGGGGCATATTGATGACCTTTATAATATTTTATTTAAAGAGATTTCAAACATATCACACTCTTGTTTTTAATAAGTGTCAAATTTTAAATATGGTGTTATCCAAAATATATGTTCAACTATAAATATAATTTTGAAATATAAAAATATTTTTACCCATAATAGTAATTTATTTTTCATTTTTATGGATGAAATAATTATTTTAAATGATTACACGACAATGATGCAGTAATTATTCATTTAATCGGAAAATAAAATAAATCATAGTAAAAATATTCAAATAAATATAATTTTAGATAAATAATGTGATAAAATAATTTTATATGTGAATGTTACATATTAGGGATGTATTGAAATATATTTTTTATTTTATCTTGTATTGTTTATATTTCTAAATTCAACGCAATGAATAGTTCTCAATATTGACATCATTGATATTTTATAATAAAAATATTTCATTAAATTATATAAAACTCCTAAAAATTTTAAATTCAGTCAAATTATTAAGATAATTTTGAAAATATATTCCATTATCCATTTATGGTTGTTTTTTAATTTTATAGTAACCATATTAACCCTTAAAGTAAAAAGATCCAGGTTGTCACGGTAAAAGTTAAAGAGGTCAAATAAGGGTTTAAACTAAATGATAAGGGTAGATATTTAGTCAAAAATTGTCCAATTTTTATTTTATGAGTGTATTTAAACCCATTATAATATTTTATTCAAAAAAATAACTTTTCAATCACTTATAATTGAAAATTAATTTATATTACTTTAATACTTTGAGAAATTTCAAGAGTGCCCCTCCCCTCTCTAGAAAAGGGAACCTCTTCTTCTCAATCAAATACACTAAAAAGACATTTTGGTTAATCAAATACCTACCAAATTACCTTAATTGAATCCCTACCCACATTTGAGATTCTTAAGTTTATAAATAATACTAAACTTATTGGGATTAGGTTGTCAAGCAAGGGAGTTTTTCCAAATAAGAGGTATAGTCTTTAACTGCACTTTTTAGATTTGTTTCTTCCTCCACCACCTTGAAATTTTATCAAAAAATGATTAAAAATAAATAAATACAGTATCCTACATATAATAATATTTTATTAATTTTGTGTCATTACCCTTATCTATCTCATATTCCATCAAATGGGAAATGAATTCATCATCTATGAGTACGGTGGACTATCGCCTTGTGAATTGATTTAATTTTTTCTATCACCATCACTCAAGAATATTTGTAATGATATAATTAATGTTTATATATGATATTAATGACATATTTATCAATATTGAAATATAATATATCACTTATATTCTTACCTTCCCTTGTATATAAAAATGATAGCGTTGTTCTTGTGTGTGTGGACTACCACCTCCATGAAGCAATGTGATTCATTTTTCATCACCACATCACAAAACACAAGGATGATACATATATATTAGAAATTAAAATGATATATATGATATTATTATCATCCTATAAATATAAAATTATACTTACCTTCTTTCCATAATGATTGTTGAAAAATGGAAATGTTGCCCAAGCGTACGTACAACCTACCATCTTCATGATTGTAACGTATTTCATTTTTCATAACCATATGTAATAGTTAAATTTAAAATTATAATTGATGAATAAAAATGATAATTATTTCATTAATATTATTATGGATATTATTTAATTATTATATCTTTAACCACTGCCAACCTATCGATTTCATTCTAGACGTATGAACTGAATATCGTCAAAACGTCGGACATGAACTTAAATAATTACGTAATTGTCATAACATCATAATAAGTGAAATAAATGGAATAATTAAATCTTAAAAGGTTATAAATCAACTATATAATGAAAATAAGTTTATTATTAAGGAATATAAATAATATAAGTGATGATTCAGGTTCAAGATAAGTCACCTTCTTCTAAAAATGTTAATTTAGAGTTTATTTTTCAATAAATTCAAAAAGAATATTTATTTCACTTGTTTGGTATGATCATATTTTTCTTCCATAATTCTTTTTAAATCCATTAAATATTTCTTTACAAGTTTAGAAGTTTATTTTCAAAGAAAAAAATTTCATTTATAAGTGCATGACTTTTTAAAAAATAGTGTTTTGGAAATTGAAATTTTATTTTCCTCAAAAAAAAATTTTAGTGATTTTATCTTCATAGAAAAACCATTTTAATTTTTTTTGGGTATTTGGTTTTAAAAATGGGTTTTTAAAATAAAAGGTTATTTTTATAAAATAAATTTTTTTTCAAAGGTTTTAGGATGAAAAGTTCAAGAATAAAATGTTTTATTAATTATATGGAACATAAGAATTATATGTGAAATGGGTGAGCCCATTGTAGATTATACGAAGGATTGAGCCCCATTATAGATCACAAGTGATCTTGATATATCTTATGAAATGTTTTATCCCCATTATAGATCTTGAATTTAGTTATTTAATATAGTTTTTACATATTTGGTATTATAGTTATGATGGAATTGAAATCTCACTCAAGTAAAGTATCCCTAGATAATGGGAATTTGGGTCGGACTTTTATTTGACCAAGAGGCTTGTTGCTTATTCTAGAAAGGTGGGGGTTATATATCTATTACTCTAGGATTACTCATCTATGGAACTCTAATTTTAAATAATTATAAACATTTACATGAATATTCCATATGAATTGTATGTAGGTTATATTTAGATATATGTAAAAATGTTTGGCTTCTATTTTTGGGTGAGTACCAGAAATTGTGAGTCATGTAAAGAGTTACACATTAATATCATTTGAACATGTTAATTTGATATATGGAATAGGGATTCTAAAACTAAATTATTAGAAGCATTCATACATAAAGTAATAAAACATGAGATAATAAAGACTTCATGGGATGTAATAGTTATGGATTTAATATTTATGTGATGCATATTAAATTGGTGAAACTTTGAAATAAAACTTATCAAAAACTAAGTGTGAGATTAATTACAAATAAAAAACTTATTAATACCTCTATCATTCAGTATGGGTGTCCCAAACCATTAAGTGCCCATCAATTATCTTGTGTAAGGAAAGAAAATTATAGCTGAACATAACCATTTCGCGTTTATATCTAATGTAATATTTGGGTTACACATAGCTGGTAAACCCAAACATCTATTGTAACAACCTAAATTTTTAAAAATTAAATTCCCTTATAAATGAATAAATTCCTTATAGAGAACACAATCACTATATTTCATTTTTTTTATTTTGGATCATTATAAAATATAGAAATAATTAGCCTATAAAACTAAAAATATAATTAATCATCATAATAATTGATAATATAGTTATTCTGTAATGGACATTAAGATAAGTATATATTAGGGTTTATAATAATATCTTATTGACACAAAAGGAATAAGTAGTGGATTTGACCAGTAGGATCATACACTATGAAGACCATTTATCGAAGCTTCCAAATAGAGATGAATTCACTATCCTTTTCCCTTAAATAATCCCAATTTGAGATTCAACAACTGAAACTTAAGGGAAACTATTTACTATAGAAGTTCAATATTATCAAGATCACCACTCAAACCATGTTCACTAAATCATCCTAAATAAGTACCACCATCGAACACCTTACCATTAGGGTGTGCACTGGTGTAATAAGGGGTTATGTATCTAAGTCGTATTAGTATGAATTTTTATATTTTCCTTTTAAATAAAATACTGATTATATTTATCCCTTATCATTATTACTTTACACACATGATTATATAATTACTTAAATAAAACCCATATTTTGATATTGTTGGAATCGGAAAATGAGTACATGTAATTCACCAAATTCTTCCATATATGATCTAGGATCATAGCTCGTTCAGCAAGCTTCGATTTTATTTCTCGTGGAGTTCAAACAGAGTTACAGATCAGAATTTATGTCCATTCAAAGTCAAGCTACAAGAAATGACCATCCAGGGCAATTTTGGGGCAAAGTATGGAGTTGCGTGCAAAAGATGGAATCTTGTGCAAAAAAATGGAATCGTGTGCCAAAAAAAAAGAATATTTCATGCAAGAACAGGATATTGTGCGCATTAAAGTAATTTTTTGGATAACTCCATGCACAAACCCATTCCGTGCCAAATGTGATGTCAAACACCCCTTTGCGTGCACCACCTTGAATGGAAAACCTCTTGCGCACACGATATTTTACATGCACCACATCCATAGGTTTTTCCTATAAATAAAAGGGAACCCCCATTCTAGAAAGATTCCCTGGTAGGTTGGTTGCCGCTCTAATGCGCGTAAGTATGCATTTTCCATGCTTGCACGCAAAACCACCCATCTTGCGTTCAAAACATCGCTTTTGCATGAAAATGCACTAAGGTTCCCAATTTTGCGTGAAACTGTGCCACGATGCCAACTTTTTCACGCACCAGGGTTGAACCTTTCCAATTATGCACACACCTTCCCTATTGTTCGCAAACCACCCCTATTGCGCTCAATTCCTTCCCTATTTCACGCACATCTCCCATATTGCACGCAAATCCTTCCCTATTGCGCGCACATCCCCCTATTGCGCGCACATCTCCCATATTGCATGAAAACGTTCCCTATTGCGCACAATCCTTCCCTATTGCATGCCAACCTTCCCTATTATGCACAACAGTACCACGATGTCCAATCTTTTGCGACCTGTACTGCACAGTGCAATATTGTGCGCAGCCTATCCTGCATGTAGTGCATTTTATGCGCAACAGTACACAAGCCTATTCCCGCTAGTCTATACTGCATGGGTTGCACCCTCACACCCCTTCTTGAAGTCAGGTCTGGTCCCTTCGCTACCATCACCGACCCCCATGAAAAATGGAGAGTCGCACCGCGAACGTTTCGGGCCCGGACGTCGTAATTTTCCATTGCACTCGTATGCGCAGCCTCCTTTCACCTATGGAATACCATGATTTCAGATACTCTTCTACACACCATGAAACACCTTGAGTCGACATATTCTTCTTATTCTATTTCCCGTATCGTGAGTTGAGATTCTCATCATCAATTCCTCGAGTAACTTGAGTCGAACCATTCCTCAACCAACTCATCCAAACCCCACCACCTAACTCTTATACCAATTTGAACCAGAAAGGGCTACCTTTGCATGAGTCACAACACCAACCATTTCTAGGCACCTTATGCCTAATAGTCTTCTCTACATGGCTATAAACTGTAGTAATACCTATGTGAAAAATATAGGATTCCTCTTACTCCAAACAAGAGATGTCTTATGCTCCTAGCATAAGATGCTAACAGTCCAATCTACATGACTATAAACTGTAGTACACCCTATGTTCCAAATAGAGGATTCCTCTTACTCCAAACAATAGATTCCATATGCTCCAAGCATGAGATGCCGATAGTCCTCTCTACTTGACTATAAACTATAGTATTCCCTATGTTCCAAATATAGGATGCCTCTTGTTCTAAAAAATAGATGCCTTATGCTCCAAGGATAAGAAGCCAATAGTCCTATCTACATGACTATAAAATGTATCTTGCCCTATCATTCAATAATATGATGCCTCTTGTTCTAAAAAATAGATTCCGTATGTGACAATCATAAGATACCTCATGCCATGATTACAGTCGTGTAATTTCAAGAGTGTTGGAATCAATTCAAGCATTTCATCACTCCACCTCATGCTTTTTTTGTTTTACATTCAGATCAGTATCCACTTTCATGTCTAAAGGGACCCCCTAATGGCCTGGCCCCATGCCGCCTTGGCTCACCAACCATTCTGGGCCAATGCCTCGGAAGACTTTGGACGACACTTCGAGTCAGGTCCTGTGTTTCGAACATGGTCAATAGTTGAACCTCATTTTTTTGTCCCCATTTCAGGCTAACATGATATGGATTTTGTGTTTCGAATAAATTCAATAGTTATCCTCCATCATCATGCCACCCTCACTGTATTTCGAATGACAGGCATGTGATTCACACTACTCATCTCCCTTTATTTGGACTGATTCCAATTCCCTTGGTGTTATCCCGCTTGTGCATCGACACATAGGTGTAGACCTCAATTATATGCCTCAACCCACCAATGAGCTGGGATGCCCTCATGGCCAAACATGAGGAAGACATTACGGACAACTTCCTTGTGTAATCCCCATTCACTATTGTCGCTCCTTAGCGGCACCTGGGTTGCTTCCAAGAGTAATCCCCGCAAAATCCCTAATAGGAATGATAAAGGCTATTGATTCTTCTCATAGCCACGCTAACATATACCCTCAATGGGATCACCTCACGACACCCCCAGCCATGGTGTTGTCGGTCCCTTCCCTTCACCAAGGTGTAGAGGGTGCCGGTTACGTAAGTACTAGGGGTGAGAAGTGAACCCACCTCGTCTGAGCTACAAGATGTTAAATTTCCAAGAAACCTCATCCTAAACACATGACGTTAAACTGTGACCTCGCCCCATGCATCGTACGCGGGGTCCCCCACCTTGGAAATTTTGCACGCCCACTAGTCTCCACAGGAGTGTGACCATTCCTCAAATAGAATGAGATCCTCTTTATTGGAGTGGCATTTGTCTATGGGGAAAGGACAACCACCTTGGTGTAAGCCACATCTTTTCTCATAGGAGGTGGCACCCCTGCTCCTCCTATCTTCTTCCTGGCTGAAGACTAGAGAGGGGGGATGGGCACCAAAGCCCTCCTTTCTTCGGTGCCAAATCCTTCTGTCTTTGGGCCTTATCACCACTCAGGCCTCCACCCTGAAGTAAGTCCCAATATTTATCTCCCCAGGGCTACTACACACATAAGCCCCTATTTCCTATTTGGTCTGCTCCACACATAAGCCCCTCTCTACATTTTGGGTCGCTAACCACATGTAAGCCCTATCCCACTTCCCACAGATGCACCTTTTGCGACGTTATTTTCAGGTATTTGCTGCCTCTTATTTCTCACACCGAGTATGAATCACGTGGGCTTAGAGTAAGAATCGACCATTACATCCTCCCTGGACATCCTAGAGAGTAAGCCCAAATCCTTCCCGACCTATGTGTACTTTTATCCTTACTAAGGTAAGGTACTTAGGAAGCCTCCCTAAGGTTCAAGCCCAACACCCATTCGTTCCAACCCCCTCTTAGTCAGTTCACCAAACCCCTTCCCGAACGAAATGGAATTTGATCCTTGCTAAGGAAAGGTACATACGACACATCCCTAAGGTTCAATCCCAAAACCCGGTTGTTTCGACCCCCTTCACATCGGTTCACTAAACCCCTTCCCAAACTACATGGACTTTGATCCTTTCCAAGCCAAGGTACGTAGGAAGCCTCCCTGAGGTTCAATCCCAACACCCGGTCATTCCGACCCCCTTCATGTCAGTTCGCCCAAACCAGTAAGTACTACATGGGCTTTGATCCTTTACAAGGTAAGGTGCATAGGAATCCTCCTTGAGCTTCAAGCACAACACCTATTGGTTCCGACCATCTTCATGTCGGTTCCCACTCCCTCCCAAACTATGTAGACTTTGATCCTTGCCCAAGAAATGTACATAGGATGCCTCTGTGAGGTTCAAGCCCAAAACCCCACTATTTTTAACCCCCTTTACGTCTGACCACCTTCATCCTGCATGACGTTAAACTGCCTCCCCCATTCAGCAGTAAGTCGTTGTCAACCCCATTCAGCGGTAAGCCATTTTCAACCCCATTCAGTGATAAGCCATTGTCAACCCCATTCAGTAGTAACCCATTGTCAACCCCATTCAGCGGTAACACATATTCAACCCCATTAAGTGGTAAGTCATTGTCATCCTCATTCAGTGGTAGGATTTTGTCAGCCCCATTAAATGGTAAGCTGTTGAAGTCCCCAATCGATTGTAATTTTTCCTCAGATGAACTATGTGGACTTTGATTCCCTACCATGGGGATACGTAGTAAGCCTCTTTGAGGTTCAAGCCCATCACTCATGACTCATCCCAATATACCTCCCGATCCCATGTGTTTTGGGAAGATCATGCCCCTACCTTGAGGTTCTATTTCCTTCGGATCCCATCCATGCATCCATTCTCACTGGTCACCTCCTCAGGTGTCCCATCGTCCCACCGAACTACACGGACTTTGATTCCCTACCACGGAGATACGTAGGAAGTCTCTTTAAGGCTCAATCCCAACACTACCATCACCTTCATGACGGTTTATCTCACCCCCCTCTACTTCATTCAATTCCCCATCATCCATCTTGATTCTTACTCAGGCCTCTACATCCCAGTGGAATCATGCCATCCACCTCCTCGCTGATCCTAGAAGTACTTGGGCCGCTTTTTATGCATAATCCCCAACATGTATCTGGGTCGTTGTCCTCTATGTAAACCGCAATTCATTAAACCTTCAAAATATGTGGGTTTTGATCTCTGTAATATACACAGGATACGTAGGAAACCTCCATGAGGTTCAATCCCAGCCAATGGTAAACCTTGGTGTCCCCCATTCTGGGGTGAACTCTCCCTGATCTTCCATCTGTGGTGTTCAGATCATCCATTACGGTGTGACATCTCCCCTCTATGGGACGCACCACCTCGGATCTGTCCTCATTGGGCATTCTGATCCATCCATCATCCAGGTGTTCCCTCCTTGGGATGTACCAATATGATCTATCTCTATGGAATGTTCTGATCACTCTCATTCTATCTCCCCAAGATGTTAAACTTGTGGCCTACCTCATGTTAAACATGAGATGCCTGAGGAAAACCTTGGAATATAGGCCTTTGGCATAACTGTCTCTGTAAGACGTTAAACTTGAGGTATACCCCATTTTAAACATGGGAAACTGAAGAAAACCTCAAAGACATGCCTTCGGCATAATATACCCTGTGACTGACATGGGATGCCTCAGGTTCTACACCCTCAAGATTCCCTCTTATGAAAAAAATATAGATTCCCTAATTTCCACGCATCTAGCAATGCCCCGACATGCCTAATGTTGTCATCTACTCCGACTAAAGGTTGCTACCATGTCAAGACCCCATGGAATGTCCTGACGGGAGTAGTGTAATTAACCGACGTCCACAAAGATATGGCACTGGGAATGAGATTCATGAACCACGACATTATCTTTAAGGGAAACTCAGACCAGGTGGCAAGTTCCGAGGAGGAATCCACGGAAGGAAGAACCGACATCCCATCATCCTGTTTTGATCAAGGAAAAAACATCCCTGAACAAGGAATGGATGTTGCCTACCTTTCGAAAGCGGGAATGCGGGGCAACAAACAATGTCGTCATTCTCGAATAGATGGACGTGCACGCCCCAATAAATGTGTCATAAACAGATATGTAGAAACCAAGACTGTATTTTTAGGAAGTATGTAGTTTCAATTAAAACACTATTTTTGATAAATTCAAGAATTTTGAAATAAAAATTATTTTTTCGAAATAATCTTATAAAAATAATATTTATTTAAATATAAATTGTATTATAATTTCATTAATACTAATGTAATTTTTTATAAGGTTTAGAAAGTTGTTAGTGTTGTAAAAACTAGTATTTTATGGTAATTAAGGATCTTTATTTAAAAGTGTAAATTTTATAATTTATAAAATTATTTTTTAAAAATAAATATCATTTTTTAATCATTATGTTGAAATTATCTAATGGGTAATTTTTCATTATTTTATTAGATAGGAAACTTTTTGGGTAAAAATTAAATATGGTTCAAATATATGGTATGTATAATGAAACCATAATATCCAAAAAATGATGTAATAAATACTATAAAATACATTAATGATAAAATATATATTTCCCCTTTAACATAATTTATTTTTTAAGTTATTTAATTAATCTTACAAACCTATAATGAATCCTCTAAAATATATATTATATTTTAAGGTTTCAAAAATAATTCATTATGAATATGACTCAATTCGACATCATGAATGGTATTAATTTGAAGATATCAGTACTTATAATAATTAAATATTGAAACCTGATCCTATTTGGTATAAAAAATGGTTCAAAACCATGGTAAGGCTTGTGGTTTTGATTATTTTGTCACTTACATTCGAAAACCAATATCTAGAAATTAATAAATAATTCTCATTTATTTTAATCTAAATAGCCAACAAAACTCTCATTCCTCTTCACTAAAAATTCATTAATTATGAATATTCTCTCCTTATACCTCTATAACATCCTACCAAGGTGTTCCCAAGATCTTAATAAGCTCCTTCCAATATTTTAGAAGCACCCTCTCAAGGGAAATTATTCTCTCCTCTTCCTTTTTATATAAGTACTTTATTTGTACTAACACTTTTTATTTATAATTTTTCATGTTGTAATGTTTTCTTACTACAATTTAATTATCCTTGTGATTATCAAGTAATGATATACCACATTTGACTCTCATTAATCACTTCCATAAACCTTTATATACACCTGTAATTATTTGGAAATTATCCTATGATTTTCCATCTCAATCTTTTTTTTTTTGAATACCCATACTTATTTCCATTTAGGAGTATTCACCAAGATTCACCTATCACTAATTGATTAGGGAATTTCATTTATGTAATCAAAAATCATTAATAGTAAGATTAAAAGTGATTAAATACATTCTTCTATTGTATGATTTGTATAGAAAACAAATGTGTGTACATAGTATGAATGTGATGGGTTGGTTGGGAATTATATTTCCCTATAAGGCATTGGGTGATGTTTTTATCTCATGAAATACCATGTACGGTTCACATGCATTTAGCCTAATCACATTATTTTATGATTTATTGGTGTTTATCTTTGATTTATGCTTATTATTTTATATTTTATATTATTTCCATGTTCTTATGATGCATTTATGTTATCATCTTATGTCATGCTTTGATATTCATGATTATGATTATCACCTTTTTATGTCACTATTTTATTCTCCTTGACCCACTTATACTATTTTACATCATTATATTCTTTTATTATTCTCATACTAAGCTTTATAGATCATCCCTTTCTTATTTATGTCCCTAGTATATCTCAAGTAATATTAGAATATCAATATAATTTAAGGGAATGTTATGGAGTTTTAAATAATATTAGTGTATCCCTTTTTCAAGTTATTGTGATATGTACCAAATCACCTAAAGACACTAGGCCTATCAATATTTTTGGATTCTATTATCTGTATCTTAATGTAATAAATCTTGAAATAATTTATATAAAAGATATGGGATGTCATAATTATGATACCAAAGGAATACAGTTGAGTGAATATATATGATGGATTAGGATAAAGAGATATCTGATCAACTAACCAAGATTCATATATGATAAGATTTACAAGATTGTTTACCAGATATAATTATGACTAATTTATGTTCTTAATCAGTTTAATACATGATGAAATTTGTATCTTTTCCCATTAAAGGTAGTTATGTATGGGGTTATCATTTTAGTGGTAGTACTTTCATTAAAATTCCTTGACGAAAATATTTAAAACATGAAACTTACTCAAAGATATATAATTTTTGGTTATTATGAAATGTATCATGTTTAGAAATTTAATGTTTCTTATAGATATGAAATGTAAAATTATTATAGATTAGTATATAAGGATTGAAGTGTTCTCAAAGAGAATCATTCTGAGAATTTGAATGTGAATGTTGTACAAAAATTTCCCAAACTATGGATCATGGGTATAGATATCGGGTGTGCATCACACAATTGTGTTGATAAACATAAACTTAGAGATATGATATAACTTAATGAATGTGAAGTAGATTTATATGTTATAAATCGGCCAGGAGTTATTTCATTGGAGGTCAGCACTTATGATCCAAGTCTGCTTAATGGATTAGTTCTTGAATTAGAAATATATTATTATATTCCTACTATAAATAGAAATTTTATTTCTAAATATGTTTTAGAAAATAGAGAATTTTCCTTTACTATTAATTAAAATAGTTTTTATATATATAAGAATAAAATATTTTATATAAATTGTAATATGGTAATTAGTATATACATTTTTTATATGGATAATCCTATCTATAATATTAACAGTATAAAGTTTAATTTTGATTCTAACCCCACATACCTTGGGCATTGTCATCCTGTGTATATAAATGATAACTGAATACAAAGACTCCATAGAGATGGATTGTGAGAATCATTTGACTATGAATAATTTGATAACTATGAATCTTGTTTATTAGAAAAAATGACCAAAAATTTTCAGAATTAACTATGAAATAAATTTTAAAATTTTATTTAAATTCTCTAATCAGATTAGGGTGGTGAGTACTTAATCTAAAAATTAACTAATAATTTGAGAGATTATGGAGTTTTTTCAAAACTCAATCCTACTAGAACACCATAATGGAATGGTGTGTCTAATAGGAAAAATAATACCCAGTTGGACAGGGTTCTATGGATTATAGATTAGTGTGACCTTCTTATTTTATTCTTAGGGTATGCTCTGGAAACTACTATATCCTTACTAAACCATGTTCCATCTAAGGTATATATAAAGAAATCAATGAGACATTGATTGGGAAAAATACTAATATTTACTTTATGTGGATTCGAGGTTATAAATCTTATGTATGAAATTTTCTTAACAATAAACTGGTCCATAAATCATAGAAATGAATTTTTATTGGTTATACTAAAGAATCGGCGAGATGCTAATTTTTCAATCTTACTAAACACAATTTATTGAAGGCACTACATGGTTTTTTCTTTGAGAGTGACCTCATTTTTATGAACTCAATTGGATAAGAGTTGAATTTAGATAATTTAAAGTCCAAAAAATTGGGAGTATTATTAAGATTGAGGATAATATATTTTCATATAGAGGTTTGGAAGAATAAATCACTCATGTTACATAAAACCTTTGAAGTTATAGAAGGATTCATCATGCGCTTGAGAGATATAAATTTATTATTAAAAAATGATGATGAATTAATAATCAAGGATAATGAATCTACTACCTACTTTGAGTCCATCTAGTGTTATGATTTTGAGTAACGGATAAATTCCATGAGATCTGAAATAGACTACATGTACACTAACAAAGTTTGAAACTTGTGTGGAATTGTTTGAAGGTGTGAGACCCATAAGATTTTGACATTTTTTCTCAGTTATATCCATCAATAAAACTCCTTTGTTTTTGATAATTTTGGAGCTTAAAACATTTTAGTTATTTCTATTTATATTAATGTGTTCCTCTCTACATGTTTATTCGATAATGATAGATCATGATTTTTTTTTGGTTTATTTTGTTGTAATGATCATTTAATGATCCTCTAGAATTGATCTTTGGTCATGTTAAGATTCTAACCTAGAGTGGAACTTCCAATTTAGACCACCCTAGGTCTACTCTATAGTGATGATTTTTTTATTTCATTAGTATGGTTATCCATCCCTAGGTGGCATTGATTTTACTTTTTTACCCAGTGGAATATCCTCGTTAAATGTAATATATATATATATAGGGTGATGAGGTTATAGTTGTGGTGTTTGGATGGTGTCTTCGGTAATTATTAAATGAGGGGTTGATATTTTTTGTTTTGATATTTCTATTGGGTTTTCACTCTTTTTTTGTTATTATAGTTTTCCTTGTGTTGTGTTTGTTTTTGATTTTATGTTTCCAAGTTGACTTATGGTCTCCTTAATAGTCTCTTAGCAATGTGGTTGTGGTTTCTTATGCTTCTAGAGTCTATCTAAAAGTTATTTAGTCTTATATTATAGATAAAAGTTTTGGATATTTGTTATCCAGGTCTCTCTAAAATTATATTCTCTATTAAAGGGAGTTTGATCTCTCAAGGTGGAGACCTTTTGAGTAGATGATGTTATGTGGTGGGTTTGGTTATAGTGGAAACACTATGATGGTCAGTGATAGTGATTCAAGTGGACTGGATCATAGCTTAGTAGAGGTTTGATATCACTGGTGTGGTGTTTTTTCTTATTTCAAATATTATTTCATTACGATTGTTCTTTATAGTGGCATATCAGTTTCGATGGTGAGCGATTCACACAGTAAAAATAAAATAATAGGACCTTGATGGGTGGTCAGCTGTATGGATTACTTATATGGTATGTTTTTTTCATCTCAAGGTACGTAAGGATTATGGTTGGTATCTTGAAGCTATTTTCCTAATTCTCCTCACTGCCACTAATTCCAGGTGTTCCTATTTGAAAAATGGTTGAACCATTCAATTAGGGCAACCTATAAGTTTTATTCAATCCTATGATTGTTTTTTAGGGTCTTGTAACACCCCGATATTTTATGAAAAATATTCTTTTAAATTCATTAATGTCTTGTGTTGTATTCTACACTATGATTACCTTGCGCTATACGCAACACCGTATTAGCATGCAGTATACGCAACACTATTCTTGGATCGTGTTACACACAATTTTGATAATAGTTATTCTACGCAACATTGAGTATATATATATATATATATATTCAACGTATAAATGAAATATGGATGGATTCTGTTATACGAAAAACGAAGGATTCTTTCACAACACGCAACCCTGACTTGGCTTGCATTACACGCAATCACAACCTTCTTCTATAGCGTGTGTTGTACGCAATACCGGGTTTTACTAAACAACGATATATTATTATAATATTATTATGAACTAGCAGTTATGAATAGTATTAACTAAATTTTTAATTTTATAACATTATTATTCATCTTACACATTTTCTAGAACATGGTATAAGAACAAAATAAATTTTTCGGGTAAAATAAGTATTTTTCAAAAAATGCAGTTTTGCCGCCTTTTGACGGCGCACCCACTTTAAATCTAGTTTTTGACATGTTTAGAAGTTTAATTTGACAAAATTAAATTCTTCTTTGGAAAAATAAATAAAAATTTACTTTAGATAAATTTTTCATTTTATTCTGATAACTTTCATATTTTAATGAATAGTAAAAACACGCTATATTTTAATTAAAAACAACTTTTTTTATCGTAATATCTTATGTGGTTAAATTATAATATTGAATGGTTTTAAAGTATAAATATAATATATTTTTACCATTTAATATAATTTATGTCATTATCATTGATTTTACCATGAATTCGTAGGTTAAATCAATTCAATCTTTTGCAATGTTTTAAAGAAAAACCCGTTTTCTTTCGACAACAGGATTAATTTTAATTTAATTTATGCAACTTTTGTGTATTGAATTTGGAAAAATGGATTCCATATTTGGAATCAGTGGATCCAAATTATGTTAATAAGCTACTTTTTATTTTTAGGCATTATGAATAGTAACTACGGTAAATTTTATTCACCATAGTTAAAGGTAAATCGGGTAATTAAGGGTAAATATAAGATTATAAAATTAACCTAACACTTGGAAAATCCTATGGGATGACTAAAAGTAGACCCATATCACCTAAGGGTCATATTATATTCATTTAATGGACTTTTGTCTATGAAAATAATTTAATTATTATTAAAACCAAAGAAAGTGACAACATGGCACTCTCTTAAATCTTATAAGTATAATAATTTTAATTTAGTAATAACCTTCATGAAACTTCGAACATGAGTATTCTCCAGAAATATAATAAAATTATCTACATCATATGAATTTATTTATAATTTTTATGGATTAAATAATTATCATTAATTATGACACAATAGTGATATAGAAATTGTTTATCTAGTGAAAAATCAAGAATATAGTTTTTATTAAACTAATAGTGACCATAAAATGCACAAATCCCTGACCAAAACTTATCGGTTATGTAAATGTAAACCTCAATCATCCAATGGTCTAATATTTGACCATTTAGAGCCTTATAAAAGTGATTATGACACTTATATTATTTTATTTTAAATAATTCCAAAGTTGTCACCTTCATAATATAATAAGTATAACAATTTAAATATTGTGATTTTAAGATGATAAATTCGAGTAAAAGTATTATTGTGAAAGGTAATAGATTTATCATCATCATAGGATTTTATTTTTAATTTTTATGCAATAAATAAGTATATTACATAATTATACAAAAATGTTGTAGTATTTATTTTATTAAGAGATAAACCAAATAAATGGTTTTACAAAAAATAAAATAAATATTATATGAACAATTTAATGTGCTCCACTAATTTTTTAGATACATATCACATTTTAGGAATCTATTAAATCTTTTATTTAAAACATATCTTCTGTATATATATTATTTAAATTCAAACAAATGAATAGTGTCAAAATTGACACTATTGTTATTTTGTAAAAATAACATATTATAAAATTGTTTAAAAATCACAAAAATATTTAAAAATTAAAAATTTAAATTTATATGGTCTAAAATGTTATTAAGTATCCAATTATGGACAATTCACAACAAATAAGTAATTATTTTTTATAATTTAAAATTTATAATGTTATTACCAAAAATAAAATTAAATTGATTAAATAAGGATAAATCAAGTTGATAATGTTTAAAATAAATTCCTAACATGTCTAAATTCTATTAGTTGATGAGATTACAACCTTATATTATCTAATATTCTAATATGAGTCATTTTTGGATGTTTTTAAGTGGGGTTATATTTATTATAAATTAATATTTTTTATATTTCCAAAGGTGCCCCTCTCCTCCCTTATAAAAGGGCACCTCCTCCCTCTCTTCCTCACACCACTTTGAGCCTTCAAGCTCATCCAATCCCTGCCAAATTCTCTTCTCCACTTCCCTAGAAACATCCTAGAGGTCCTGGTCTTCTTCAAAGACCAATTTTAGTTCCCTAAGAGGAAGACTCAAAGAGGCGCTTCAAAGAAGAGGAGGTTCAGATACGTATGAAGCATATCGGACCTAAGGTAAGGGATAATTTTGAAAATCTCATTTTTATCCGAGATTTCATATTTATAATTATTTACTGGGGTTATTTATATCATCCATGTCCATGTTTTATAAAAGTATTTTCATGTATGTTTAAAGTCCTTTTTACCCATTTTTGACTTTTACTACATGGTATGTAAGGAATCTTTCTTTTGTTTATGTTACGAGGTACTTTTTAACTTTTCTGGAAAAAGTACGAAAAGAATGTTTTTTTTAACTTATACGGAATGAACGAATTTTTACGGTTTTATAAAGCCTTATTTTCATGAAGCTTCCTCCAAAAGATTTCATGACTATTTTCAACAAAATCTCTTTCTTTTAAAATTGCATTACGTTTTGTGAAAAGAAATTGATTTTGAAGAAGAAAGGATATTTTCCTCAAGAATTCATTTCAAGTGTTTTATCAAAAACATTTTCCATCTAATATGAAATTATTTCATATGTGTATATTTCAAGTATAATGTCTCTATGATTTACATGGTTTCAATTTTCTTATGATGAAATATCCATTTGTTTTATATGGATTATTTGATGATGGGATGATGTTTATGAAACCCATTTTATTCTTTGGGTTATGATGAATGTTTTACGTTTATTTTGTGGCACAAGTAAGAATGATTTCACTATGAGATGTTTGGGACCTATATCTCCCTCCAATGCATTGGGTAAAGATTTATATCTCATGAGATAGACATGGCTGGAACGGCAGGTTAAACCAGTTCAGTAAAACGGGACTGAAACGAGGAGTGAACTCGATTCAGAAAGGGACTTTGTCCACTAAGATGGTCTTGGAAGCAATGCCTTATCTACTATGGAAATCATTACATGTGCTTAATGGATTCCACAATTACATGTTTTATTCACATGCTATTTTTTCATTCTTAATGTTTCTTTATGATCTATGCCTTACGTACTTCCATGTTTTATGTCATTTTTCAAGCTTTTGATGTATAAACATTATGTTCATGTTTTTAAGTTCAAATGTATATGGTATGTTTTATTTTATCAATGCTTACCCTAACTGAGCATTTGAGCTCACCCTTTCTATATTTTCTTTTCCCCAGGATATAAAGAATGGTTTTAGGTAAGAAAAAAAGGGGAAGATATTTATGGGAGATGTTGAAGATCTTTCACCACGATTAGAAGAATATGTACTAAGTTTCCAAAGACACTAAACTATTACGGTCCTTGTGTGTCTGTTTTTTTTATGTATTAAGTATTCCGCTAAAGTAATGTAATGTCCATGTACGTCAAGCTTTGGGTCTCTACAGTTGGTATCAGAGGAAAGGTTTAGTCAACCTTTGGAAACTAGGATGCGAGAACTTCAGTGAGAACCCTAGAGATATTTCTCCCACCAATATAGTGTTGTATCATCCACTCCAATTAAATTCAAGGTATGCATCTGGATTTATCATCCAACCTGAAAGTAAAGTTGATCGATTCTTCAGTGGCTTAAAACCAAATCTTTGAAGGCCATTAGCTATAAGAGACATTAGTATCTATGAAGAAATTGTGCATTCTGCTATCAAGGTAGAAATGGAAGTTGGTGTTACTTATCCATCTCATATTTTTGACAAGAAACGAAAGATGGAGTTCAAGGAGAAATCTCAGAATAATGGTGAAAAGAATATGAATGTTTCCTTATGCTCAAAGTGTGGAAAGAATCATGGTGGAGATTGTCTTAAAGGGACTAGAAAATGTTTTAAGCATGGAAAAGAAGGTCATCGAGCAGATGAGTGTCGAAGTAATGGAAAAAGGGTTTCTAATGATGTGAATAAAGAAAAGACTGCAGAGAACGCACCACCAACACTTCAATGCTTCAAGTGCAAGGAAATGGGGCATTATGCTAATAAATGCCCTAATCCAAGGGTTAGTGATGATCGACATGAGCAACCACTTAAGGCAAAGGACAAAGGGAAGTCACATGCGATCACTATTGGCGATGTTGAATTTGAAAATGATGTGGTGGAATGATTAAGTGTTTATGTAATGGGATTCCAAAATAATGTTGTATATAGTATCATGGAATATTGGAATATTTATGTATTTGTCTATTGTGGTTTTCAATAATTTTATGGTACTGGTAACCATGGAAAGGGATTGAGATATTTTTGAAAAAAAAAGATGATATGCGCATAATGAAGGGAAAACGAGAAAATGAAATGTTTGATAGTATTCATGAGCTCATGATTGATATAAGGACTAAGTGATATCATAGTTTGAGTATATAGAATTTTGAGGATTTTGGTATGTGGAAAGTGTTAACTTTTAACTGCATTCATGTTTTCACTAAGGTTCAATGGGTACTCATTTTTCAAGATAATACATGATTAAGGCCTTCGAACGTTTGTAATATGACCAATAATACATATCTTATGATATATGGGGATCAACGATGGTATTAACATGATTCTTATATGAAATCTCTGGTAATCGTTTTCACTATAATATGACAATGGACTGCAATATTATGGATAAGCCTAAATATTGGAATGGATTATGTTGGACATAAGTTAGTATTGTTTAAGGATAGAACATTTTTTCGATATTATTGATGGGATGATATAGTAATGTAGTTTTAGAAAAAGGACAACCTGCAGGACGGGCGACAGCCCATCGCGTCGGACAAGGCTGTGGGAATCAAACCCACAACAGAAGTGCGACTGGCCTTTATCACCTACCACTGGCCTACAGGAAGTCCCTGGTTAGTAGAAACTATTTTTACTTTATTAAGTGGTATGATATATGAAGTATAAGTTCAGTTTTGGAACTATATATGATTAATCTAACCATAAGATGGACTTATACCTTTTCCTAACCTTTTGTTTGAAAGAGATGGAATGACCCATCATTTTATCACATGATCTGCTAACACACCATGAATAACAAATTCAACTTCATTTCTTTTTGGGATGAAGTGGAAATTGTTCAATTCACGAACAACAGTGAGATTGTACCAAAATCATGCAAGTATTTCTTTTAATTCATCAACTTTAGGGAAATCATCTTGAAAACTAAAAAATTTGTCCTAGTTCCCTTGTATCTGATTAATTATATGGTACCTTAGATCATCACGAATCAATAACTTTGTGATTGTTGTCTTTTTCATATCCATGTTCTCTACCACTATCCATCAGAACATGATGGTTAGATTTTTCTTCCATATCCATATTTTCACCTATGTTCTCCAACATGGAAACCCAGTGATGAGTTAATTTGGGTAACCGTTACATTTCATACATTAGTTTTTAAAGCCATGTTTTGGTATTCCTTTTTACAATGTCGGTTTCTATTAAATAATGTTCGAGTAGTAAACCATTTATAACCCCGATGAATTTTGAGGGAGAAATTCATTTTAAGGGGGGTAGAATGTAACACCCCGAGATTTTATGAAAAATATTCTTTTAAATTCATTAATGTCTTGTGTTGTATGCTACACCATGATTACCTTGCGCTATACGCAACACCGTATTAGCTTGCAGTATACACAACACTATTCTTGGATCGTGTTACACACAATTTTGATAATAGTTATTCTATGCAACATTGAGTATATATATATATATATATATATTCAATGTATAAATAAAATATGGTTGGATTCTGTTATATGAAACAAGGAAGGATTCTTTCACAACACACAACCCTGACTTGGCTTGCATTACACGCAATCACGACCTTCCTCGATAGCGTGTGTTATACGCAATACCGGGTTTTACTAAACAACAATATATTATTATAATATTATTATGAACTAACCGTTATGAATATTATTAACTAAATTTTGAATTTTATAAAATTATTATTCATCTTACACATTTTCTAGAACATGGTATAAGAACAAAATAAATTTTTCGGGTAAAATAAGTATTTTTCAAAAAATGCAGTTTTGCCGCCTTTTGATGGCGCACCCACATTAAATCTAGTTTTTGACATGTTTATAAGTTCAATTTGAAAAAATAAAATTCTTCTTTGGAATCATGAAATAAAAATTTACTTTAGATAAAATTTTCATTTTATTCTGATAACTTTCATATTTTAATGAATAGTAAAAACACGCTATATTTTAATTAAAAACAACTTTTTTCATTGTAATATCTTATGTGGTTAAATTATAATATTTAACGGTTTTAAACTATAAATAGAATATATTTTTTCCATTTAATATAATTTATTTAATTAGCATTGATTTTACCATGAATTCGTAGGTTAAATCAATTCAATCTTTTGCAATGTTTTAAAGAAAACCCCGTTTTCTTTCGACAACAGGATTAATTTTAATTTAATTTCTGCAACTTTTGTGTATTGAATTTGGAAAAATGGATTCCATATTTGGAATCAGTGGGTCCAAATTATGTTAATAATCTACTTTTTATTTTTGGGCATCGTGAATAGTAACTACGGTAAATTTTATTCACCATAGTTAAAGGTAAATCGGGTAATTAAGGGTAAATATAAGATTATAAAATTACCCTAACACTTGGAAAAATCCTATGGGATGACTAAAAGTCGACCCATATCACCTAAGGGTCAGATTAGATTCATTTAATGGACTTTTGTCCATGAAAAGAATTTAATTATTATTAAAACCAAAGAAAGTGACAGCATGTCACTCTCTTAAATCTTATAAATATAATAATTTTAATTTAGTAATAACCTTCATGAAACTTCGAACATGAGTATTCTCCAGAAATCTAATAAAATTATCTACATCATATGAATTTATTTATAATTTCTAGGGATTAAATAATTATCATTAATTATGACACAATAGTGATATAGAAATTTTTTATCTAGTAAAAAATCAAGAATATAGTTTTTATTAAACTAATAGTGACCATAAAATGCACAAAACCCTGACCAAAACTTATCTGTTATGTAACTGTAAACCACAATCATTCAATGGTCTAATATTTGACCATTTGGAGCCTTATAAAAGTGATTATGACACTTATATTATTTTATTATAAATGATGCCAAAGTTGTCACCTTCATAATTTAATAAGTATAACAATTTAAATATTGTGATTTTAAGATGATAAATTCGAGTAAAAGTATTATTGTGAAGGGTAATATATTTACCTTCATCATAGGATTTTATTTTTAATTTTTATGCAAGAAATAAGTATATTACATAATTATACAAAAATGTTGTAGTATTTATTTTATTAAGAGATAAACCAAATAAATGGTTTTACAAAAAATAAAATAAATATTATATGAACTATTTAATGTGCTCCACTAATTTTATAGATACATATAACCTTTTAGGAATCTATTAAATTTTTTAGTTCAAACATATCTTCTGTATATATATTATTTAAATTCAAATAAATGAATAGTGTCAAAATTGACACTATTGTTATTTTGTAAAAATAACATATTATAAAATTGTTTAAAAATCACAAAAATATTTAAAAATTAAAAATTTAAATTTATATGGTCTAAAATATTATTAAGTATCCAATTATGGACAATTCACAACAAATAAGTAATTATTTGTTATAATTCAAAATTTAGAATATTATTACCATAAATAAAATTAAATTGATTAAATAAGGATAAATCAAGTTGATAATGTTTAAAATAAATTCCTAACATGTCTAAATTCTATTGGTTGATGAGATTACAACCTTATCTTATCTAATATTCGAATATGAGTCATTTTTGGATGTTTTTAAGTGGGGTTATATTTATTATAAATTAATATTTTTAAGATTTCCAAAGGTGCCCCTCTCCTCCCTTATAAAAGGGCACCTCCCCCCTCTCTTCCTCACACCACTTTGAGCCTTCAAGCTCAGCCAATCCCTGCCAAATTCTCTTCTTCACTTCCCTAGAAACATCCTAGAGGTCCTGGTCTTCTTCAAAGACCAATTTTAGTGCCCTAAGAGGAGGAATCAAAGAGGCGCTTCAAAGAAGCGGAGGTTCGGATACGTACGAAGCATATCGGACCTAAGGTAAGGGATAATTTTGCAAATCTCATTTTTATCCGAGATTGCATATTTGTAAGTATTTACTGGGGTTATTTCTATTATCCATGTCCATGTTTTATAAAAGTGATTTCATTTATGTTTAAAGTCCTTTTTACACATTTTTGGCTTTTACTACATGGTATGTAAGGAATCTTTCTTTTGATTGCGTTACGAGGTACTTTTTAACTTTTCCGGAAAAAGTATGAAAAGAATGTTTTTTTAACTTATACGGAAAGAACGAATTTTTACGGTTTTATAAAGCCTTATTTTCATGAAGCTTCCTCCAAAAGATTTCGTGACTATTTTCAACAAAATCTCTTTCTTTTAAAATTGCATGACGTTTTGTGAAAAGAAATTGATTTTGACGAAGAAAGGATATTTTCCTCAAGAATTCATTTCAACTGTTTATCAAAACCATTTTCCATCTAAGATGAAATTATTTCATTTGTGTATGTTTCAAGTATAATGTATCTATAATTTACATGGTTTCAATTTTCTTATGATGAAATATCCATTTGTTTTATATGGATTATGTGATGATGGGATGATGTTTATGAAACCCATTTTATTCTTTGGGTTATGATGAATGTTTTAAGTTTATTTTGTGGCACAAGTAAGAATGATTTCACTATGAGATGGGTGGGACCTATATCTCCCTCCAATGCATTGGGTAAAGATTTATATCTCATGAGATAGACATGGTTGGAACGGCAGGTTAAACCGGTTCAGTAAAACAGGACTGAAACGAGGAGTGAACTCGATTCAGAAAGGGACTTTGTCCACTAAGATGGTCTTGGAAGCAATACCTTGGCTACTATGGAAATCATTACATGTTCTTAATGGATGCCACAATTACATGTTTTATTCCCATGCTATTTTGCCATTCTTAATGTTTCTTTATGATCTATGCCTTACGTACTTCCATGTTTTATGTCATTTTTCAAGCTTTTGATGTATAAACATTATGTTCATGTTTTTAAGTTCAAATGTATATGGTATGTTTTATTTTATCAATGCTTACCCCTACTGAGCATTTGAGCTCACCCTTTCTATGTTTTCTTTTCCCTAGGATATAAAGAAAGGCTTTAGGTAAGAAAAAAAGGGGAAGATCTTTATGGGAGATGTTGAAGATCTTTCACCACAATTAGAAGATTACGTTCCAAGTTTCCAAAGACACTAAACTATTACGGTCCTTGTGTGTCTGTTTTTGTTATGTATTAAGTATTCCTCTAAAGTAATGTAATGTCCATGTACGTCAAGCTTTGGGTCTCTACAGGTCCAGTGTTATTATTTGTTCTTTGGAATCTGGTTAAGGGGTTTTAAGGGTTCTCACTAAACAAAAAATTGGTTTTATCAAAATATAAATAAAAAAAATTGATTATAGGAAGTAGTGTGTAAAAATAAACAAATGAAAGGAGACCAGTATACAAGTTCTTTCATGATGTAACATAGGGGTACATAAAGAAAAAATACCATAGATTAGTACCTGAGAAGGACCAAAGTTATAACTAATAAAAGAAGAGTGAAGATATAAAAATGTGATTTTCTTGTAGAAACATGTTTGTTATTCAAACCAAGATAGGAAATACCTTTAAACATCATTTTTAGACACGTTTTGAATGGTTTATAACACATAACTCAACATCAAGAGTATTCCATGGCATGTCAAGTTTAAGACTATAGTATTTTCAATGTTAAAAACACAAGTTCAATGGATATCACAGATAAGGGTGATATTTAAATCAAGATAAACATTATATGAAAAATCAAACTAAAATATTTATGAAACATTCTAAATTTATAACTCAACTTGTAATTGAACATTGACATTAACATACAATACTATATAAATACAATTATCAATGACATAGAAAATCATGAATTCATCCATTATCATTTCCCAAAGCGACTTTGTTGAAATATTATACAATACATGTGTGAATATATATATTAGATTCCTCAAATTTGTGAAATTAGAGGCTCTATAAAATATATTCCATTAAATACCCCCTTTTATGAGTAAAAACGGGTTTTTCATATTCATGGATAATACATGCATAAAATTTGATAATGTTGTAACTAGATTCTATTATCAAAAACCATAAAGTTTATTTTTGGAGTATTTGGGTAGTGTTTGTTGATAAGGCATGTTGAAAATTTCTAAAATATTGAATCATGGTACATTCATGGACATATAGTTTATGTAAATGGTTGGATTTGGTTTTGTGTTTTTAATGAAATTTTGGAGTTTATGGAGAGCTTTCTCAAAATAATTAAATGAAATAAAGTGTTTTTATGAAATAATTATGCAAAAATGAGGAGGTAATGTTAACCAAATAAGTGGCCTTACTAATACACTCTATAATCTCATATGGTTCAACATATATAAGAGATAATTGCCCTCACTTTACTAGGATAAAACACCTTAATATAGGAAATACCTATTATAATATATAATTTCTCAATTACAAAGATAATTGAAAACAAAAATGATCCCAATAAAATTTCTAATGGCTCAAATCCTTTCTATACTTTTCTGTATCAGTCAATTTTGATAGTAGTTCATTTCACAATACTTGCTCCAACAAAAGTGTGTTTCCCAAACTCTTCCCAAAAATTTGATATTAATATAGGATGTAATAAAATTCTCCAAATATAACCTTATAAATAATTTTTATATGACTATAGTTATATGAAAACTCTAAAAAAGTAAAATGGACATTCCTGGAACTACTGAAGTTCATCCTAAATTTTATAATCATATCCTTCAATTATTGAAATTTTCACCCAAAGTATCCATCCATTTGAATATGGCTTGTCATGTCATGGTAAATTTGGTACCCAAGGGTTAATGTTATGAAAACCAAAAACGATAAGGAAATCTAGGGTCTCTATAAAATATGGTAGTAATTAGAACACTATGAAACTTCACTAGTTCAAAGACATATAACTTTTCAAAAAATTATTAAAAATAAGTCGTATGAAGTAGAATAAATCATCATAACTTAGTGAGTTGTCAATAATAATCCAAATAACACAATTTTCATCATGACTCTTAAAAAATTTAGTGAAAAATTCCATTGAAATTTAATCCCACTTCATTATAGGTATAGGTAAAATTTGTAACATTCCCACTAAGTATTAGTGTTTGGCCTTCACTTGTTTACAGGTAAGACACACGACCTCATGTTTTGCCAATTTCCATTTAATAGTCAACCACTAAAAGTGGTCATTAATTACCATGTATATCTTCTAATATACAGATGCAAAATCCACTCAACTGGTCATAAGTCTGGAGTAACTATTCTAGGACAAAGGATGAACTAGAACTAGATCCCAAAAATACATGAGATAATTTTCATCCTCTTTCCATTCATGGATTGTATCCCCATCATTGAGGTTAAACCTGATTGAAATTCTATTAGAATTACACTATTTTACTTCCTTATACTTGTTCAACTAAGTCAATAATGATATTTAACCAATAGAAAACCATGAAATCATTTTAATCTATACAACCCAAGTGCATGTCAATTATTTGACCCATGGATCATCATTAATCTAATACTTAATTGATCCATAATTTGAAAACATGTGATATAATGAATCCACCACCCAATTGATTATAAATTTTCACTCTTTACCAAATAATTAATTAGTGAGACTATACATGATAATTCATGAACAAAGTACTTGTAATAACCTACTAATCCCAAAGGATATTGGTCCTCAAGGTATCTAATAATGATACCATTCATAAATTCCACGAAGAAAAATCGCACATTAAAAATCCCAAAGGGCGTGATATATAGTCAATCACACCCAAGTAAACATACTACGAGGTGAATTAACCTACAAATACTCCATACCACTCACATTTGACTATGAATTTCAAACTAGTTGGGTTCTCTAAAAAAAGGTTAACCTTGTTTCCGAATTTCTTCAACTGAACCCTAAATTCATAGAGTTTAAGAGGTTTTATTCTATATGATGTAATTGAAACATTTATCTTTTCTAAGATTATATCAATATAATATTCAACTTCTATTTTAAGTGGCATCCCAAATTAGTTTTTTAGGAAAATATCAGGTTTTTGATTTATAATTCTAGGAAGATATCTACTTTCGGTTGCATTAGTAAGCCCTGATATTATTGTTTTTAATTGAAAATATATAGTTACAAAAAAATTCAGTAAAGGATTTAATTCTAAAAAATCCATGTCATATATTCTATTAAAAAGATAAAAAAATAATTTGGATATGTGATAGTAACTTTTTCGGTGTGGAAATCACTATGTGCTTTGAATGATAGAAACACATCCATCCCCAAAATTATATCAATATATCCCTCTCTAACATCATTATCTCCAAAAACATATAGACTGTGATAATGATAATATATCATGGTGGTCTATTTAAATCTTTATATATGATGTTATCCATGAGTTATTTTGATTCTCAACACTTAAGGCACCATTTTCATATGAAACCCCTATTTCACCTTCCACATATCATGACTACCTCATAAAAATCACAAAATTTTCAATAATAAAATACTTTGAAGACATTTTTCCAAGAAAAAAAGAAACTCACTACAATAAATTAAGGAATTTCATCATAAATTTTCTTCATCTCAATTCAAAAGAAAACACCACTTACTAAAAACCAATAAATCTCTAGGATTGAAAAAAACAATAAGGTTTTCTTTCAGTATTGCATTCCCCCAAGGGCCATTAAAATAGAACTCTATGAATATTTCCATAAAACCAAATTCTAGAAAAACCTTATATAAAACTTACCATTAAGTCCTTTTTATAAATCCTCTTTAAAATAAATCAAACGTTCAATAAATTAAAATTTTCAAATGAAATTATTTTATTTAAAAACCTCATAATCAATAAGAACGTATCCTCATCTAAAAAATATTATAAATTCCAATAAGAAACATCTCAACAATATTCACATGTCATTTAATATTAGTGAAATAGTTACCAAATTCTATATCATATCATTATCAATAACATAGATTAATATAAATACTAGTTACATATTATTCCAAAAAAAATCATCCTATTAACTTATTTTCAGCTAAGAAGAAAACAGTGATGTATGACCCATACACTATAACCACATTTCATGTCAGGATGATATAAACTTAAATATATTTATTTAACAATCATTAATTATACCCTATTAATAAAATTAAACAACCATTGTTAACATGTCATAGATTTCATCTTGTTATCATGAGCAATGAACTAACAATCTTAAGGGACCCAAAATACATTAAATATTATAACAGTTTAATAAACTTAATATATGAACAATTTTTATTTCCATGATACTCATTATATTGGACATGACTCACTAATTAAATACATATCAGGGAACAACAAGAACATATTATCCTTTTTATCATATCATTAATTTCACCTAGAAAATAATTACTAAAAGTTATAGTATGTGTTTTGTCTAATTATAGTCATCATGCAACAAACTTTCAATTCATGAAATTCAAGTCAATGGATGGAATGTCCTGAAAATATTAAAATATAAGGATGAAATAACTGGCTCAAACATGATTATGGGTTGTTTAATATATTTAAATGTCACTAATAATTAATAAAGTAGGAAATTAACCATGTAATCATACATTTGAGTAATCATTATGAACTTTTTTACATGTTATTAAAATAAAAATAATTTCAATTATCATTTAATTGATTACTTCTAAGAAGTTTAATTACTTATTTATGTTTCAATTAAAAACTTGTTTAATAGCCCATTAAGAAATATAAACACATATAAAATATAATCCAAGATCAATTATAGCACGAATCATCACAAAAAATAAAGAAACAATAGTTCACCATGCTCTAAAAATTATACCATATAAACTCTTGTAACACCCTGGTCCAAAACACCATCTAAGACAGAGGGTTTCATTGCCTATAGTGAACCTCCCCATGTGGTAAAATTTTTCACTTGATGAGAGATCCTAAATCATATAAAGGAGAGTCTATGACCTCGATTCAATCTAAGAAACCAATGTAAATAACTAAACATCATTCACTATGATCATCAGAGTATGAAAAATAAAATAACAAAAAGATTCTATAATAGAATATACCATGTGGTTTTATATATCCATACACTGATATATCTCACACTTGGGTGATCACATACATAATAAATAGAATAAATAAGAATACACAAGAGGCTATACTTACATCCCAAACCCTCACCTCATCCCAACTCTAATCCCTATCGAGCTACTCGAGAATGATCCCCTACACATTGTGTTCTCAAATATATAAAGAAAACATAAGGTATTCAGGGAAACCAATGTTTATATACAAGGTATGAGGAAAACATCACAGAATAGTCTCACTAGGTTCCCCTAATATATTCCATCATATGTATATATTACTAAGTAAATTAAATGGAATAAATAAATATGAACATCTGGTCACTGTGTGCTAACCAGGACACCATGACACCCAACCAACCCTACTTCGACCTACGCTAGAATCCACCTCTTGTCGCACCCCACATTCCTCTTCAAGTTATCGTGTATTAAACATAACACCAAGGAACCTGAACAGTCATACTTCATCCCCATGGGAAAATCAAGTCATCACATTTCATGTGAACCATCCCATACCCAAAGACACGAGGTAGGGAATCCATGCCAGGTACCCTAGACAATCAACATAGGTTAAGCTGAACTGAATGGTCCCCTAGTCCATTCCTCTCTAAAAATAAATCACTAAAATACCCAACCAATTTACCTTAGGTAAGGGAATACTCATAGATCCCAACCCCTTCTCTCATTAAGGGAGGGAACATGAAAAATACTCATCCACTACATGCTGGTGCAGGGTAGGTTGCATATCATAATTCCCAACCATTGGCCACTGATGTAGGTTAGGGAACACATCATAGTAACAAACCACTACCTAACTATGTATGGTAAGGTTCGTATCATAGATCATTAACACTACCCATTGATGTAGGGTAGGGCACACATCATAAATCCCAACCCATTTCCTTGGTGGGGAAGGGCACACTAAAGTACCCAATCCCATCCCCTCAGGAAAGGGCACACCTAAGTCTTAGAACATAGCCTTATTCCTCAATATTGGCTCACCATACAAACCATCATCCATTTTCCACACAACTAATAATATGTAAGTAATATAGAACAGGGCCTATAGCCCATTTTAGAAGCTCACTACCTAATTAAAGGGTTCTAATAACTCGAAACCTAGCCTCATACCATGATTCCCATATCATTTTCCATTTATCCCCTTGGAATAATATCCCTGAGACCGTCAAGTTCTCTTCTCATTAGTAATAGTACACATTGTTCAACCCACAATGACATCACAACTCATAGGATCATCTAACCCTATCCACAAAAGAAAGTCCCATCCCCATCCAATTCTCGCATCATGGCCTGGTCCCACTAACCAAGGATCATCCAAACTTACCTCTATCTATACCACTTAGAAACATAAAACCAATTAGTCAATGATGATTTTGACCCACTATATGGTTCTATATCACATCTCCCTAAGATATCCCTCAATACATCACTTGGAGGAAAACCCTATCTACCACTCTTCATCTCATCTTAGAGGAATCATCCTTCTCATAGTACACATAAACTCTCAATACACCCTCAGGAGGGTTCTTCTTACCAAGCATGAGACATATTCCCATATCAACCATCATAACTATGCATACCCCTCTCATGCCTTCCCACTACAATTAAGAAACACAAACTACACTATTCCCATTACACCACCTTCACCGAGACTTACCTAAGGTCTCTCATCAACTCAATTGGAACCCCCACCACTTAGATACATATTTATTGCATGATACATATTACCCAAAGTGATAAATGGAATATATTCCATGTCTTTGAAGATTAAATACATAATGACACTTTTTCTTGGGTCATTCTCAATTCTTATCCCTTCTTCCTAAATAAACAAAACCAATAAGGCATTCATAATCATGCATAGAAAATATTGTGGATTTTTACTAAAGGGGACACCTAAATTAAACAAGGAGTCATAATACAAAAAAATATCTACTCATCCTTATCCAAACGTGACCATTTATTATTTAAGCTCATTCAACCACCTAAGCTCCTACCTCACACCAATACATACAAATAATTAATTTTAAAATTTTATTTATTAATTATTAAATTGAATATAATAAAGAATACTCTATGAAAAAATAATGCTGCATATAAAAATCACATAAACTATATAGAAACACAATAATTCATCTTTTTAGGACTCACTAAATCCATACTGATAAAAATCACCATCATCCTCACCTAATTACACTAGGATCTGGTGGAATTTTCACCAAAACCCTAGCCGAAATTTCACCAATTTAGTGGCTAGTGAATGGGAAGAAATGAATATAATGGAGGGTCAAACAAAATTTAAACCACCATGTAATTTCATAAAATAACCCTTCCCAACGGGGGAGTTTTATAGAGGAAGAGTGGGGGAGTTGGTTGAATAGACCACCACCGTGGATACTCAACCTAAAATTAAAGGGGGTCAGCTAGTAAATTACCAGTATTTTCTCATAAAAAAATAAAATATGAATTGATTGTAAAATAAAAATTAGTTACACATCATGAACACCATCTACTAGTGACCCTACCCCCTAGAATTCAATCATTGTAGTGCAGGATTTCGACCTCATAGCATGACCACCCCCGAACAGAGGGGAAACCCCTCAAATAACTAACATCATAGCATGACACACCTAGGTCATAGTGAAATTCCACCTAAAAAAGAACCACACCTAATTCTATAAACCCTCATGAAATATCCTTCAAGAACATTATGGGTTAACACCTCATGAAATTTCACCAGGTTATAGCCTATGGGTGATGGCGCAACTAGCAGCCTATAACCAAAAGAAACAAAGGGTGTGGTTGCCCTAATTTCACTCCAACGTCCACTTGATCACCCAAAACACATCTTAGACATTGATCCTCATCCAAAAATCATCTCTTTGAGATATCCCAACCCTTTAAATCCCAATATGAGTCTCAATTCATGAAACATCTCATACTCCAAAATGAAAATAAAAATTTCCTCAAAAACAATGACCTGTAAATTTTGTGGGTCATTAAAAAATACCAACCTCAAATATTCGCATCCCTAAAAAGTCATGATATTTCACTGTCCATAATTATAAACCTATAATGGCCATCATTTCACAACTAAACTTCCATTTCCATCCATGAATTCTAAGAGATCTTCTATTTTCCAACTCCCACCACCATGGAACACCATTCACTGAAAAATAATCCACCCAATCACAACCATCTCCCCCACTATGATGTTTATTAACCACCCCCATATATCCTATGAAACGGAAGTTTCATGAAATAATTCACCCTTGAGAATATGTTTCTATAAACCAAAACACTCCAATCAAAAGGGTCATTTTTGAACCGTGGTACTCCACACTGTAGGAATTACCTATCGAGAATGTGCTTCTAGAAATCTATCAAAATGTTCGATGTGGTTTTTTCTTCACTAAACCTAATTACTCGAAAAAACTCCATCTTTTCATCCTATGGATGACCTATCCCATAAATTCTCAACCGCACTCTCTGATACCTATCACATCACCCAATCATGATTCCTTAACACCCATAAGAACCACAGAATCATTCAAATTCCCACATAAATGTTATAACTAGATACTCAGTTTAATTCCATGGTTAGATAACCAACCACCAACACTAACCATAAATATCTCTCCTTGATAATCAGTTCACCTCTAATCCAACACAACCTTTCATCACACCAGATTCCATCTCAATCCTGGTGAAAATATCCAAAATATATCTAACACATCATTTGGATTTCAAATATGGTATTTATTAAGGAACCAAATCACATTGTGTATTCCCATACACGGGTATCCTAGTTTCATCTCAACCATTCACCAACTATTATGAACACATATATTAACCATAAAATATGAGAATCATTTTTTGTGATAGATAAAATTCACTTAACTATATAACTATTGTTATCTTCAACCCACCAAGACAAACACCAAATTACCACAGCCCACACTCCATGCATTACCTAATGAAATGATCAATATTTACCTATACACTCATTCATAAGAACCAATGTGACACACCAATCACTTCCCATTCCTGAATCACTGGAAACATCCCATTAAATATTCATCGAAATTTATTTTCAATAAGGGTGACACCCTCCAAGAACCAATGGTATGCTCCCTATCATATGGATTCCCTTACATCACTCCACAAACATCAAACCAAACATGTCCTAACATCATACACATATCACTCATCCTAAGCAAGGATCACCCATAAAATTAATCCCTCATGCCTTATATTTCAACCAAGACCTTAGTTTGTCATTCCCAAAAGAGTATTGTCAACTCTATTTGTAACATATGGAGATTTTATGAAATATTTTTTCTCAAGTAAATTTAATGTTTTCAATATATTTCATTAATATAAAGACTAATTTTGTATTTTTATTCATTAAATGCTAATTTTATCATGCGTTACTTGAAATATCGAGTTTAGCATGAATTACACATAATATCGAGTTTAAACAAAACATGAAATACTATTAAAGTGTTATTATTTATTATGAAAGTTATCACTAAACTGTTGGAATTGAGGGTGTTAATAATATTGATTAAATTATGAAATTATGTTATTTACACGTTGACGCATTCCTGTCGTAGGGTGTGGAAAAACAATTTTTTTAAATTCCATAAGTATAGTATAGTGAATAACCATAGGAAGTCTCCTAAATAGAAGTTCATGAAAAAAAATTCACTATTAAATGAGGGTAAAAATGGGGTGTTTTTAGAATAAATCAATAAGATAATGATTGAAAGGAAAATATAAATTCAAATGATTGAAAAACTATGATATTAAAATGGTGATTAGTTCGGGGTCGGTTTCCCAATTTTAATTATATACTTGTTTATTTTAATTCAAACCTCTTCTTATGAGTTGATTAAAGTGATTTTCCACAATCGTTTCCTCTCACTTCCTTGGTGAAATTATGATAGTGATAGAAAACATTACCAAGATCTCAATTTGGTCAACTCTCCTACCATGTGCAAAAGAGTTGTATTGAATATACTCAATTGACTTGTGTAATACCCGATCAGGTCTTGTTTATCCCAACTAATCAAGAACATCCACTACCCCTTTTACATGTACTAACGATCATCGATTACATCACCACTAATCTCTGGTTTATTTCATCGTATATAAACCAGAAATCAGTGGACGGAGATAATGATTATTTTACCAAGGAAAAAATTCATAACAGAATTAAAATTCAAGAATGATCACACTTGATAATAAAATTTTCTATATGAAATTGAAAACAACTTTAAAGAGGAAATAAATTTCATTCAATAATGTCAAAAAACTCAATCATTAAAAATAAAAAACCAACGCTTCCCCAATTACCAAAAATGTTTACTCCACCATGGTATGGGTAATCGAGATAAATGGTGAAGAAGAAGGGATTACAAATATATGGAAAATAAAATAAATAAATATGAAAATGTATCCTCCTTGGTGTCCCAGAAGGAATGGTATCCAATGAATGCTCTTGAGATGGAGGAGCTCCCCTCCTTTTATAGCTAGAATTTGTCCCCCGAACATTGACGCATTGTAGTCAAAATTAATTACCACTTCATGCATTTCACCCTACTTAAATGGTGTTCAAAATTATTATTTCTGTCTCTCCTGAAATATTCAGCATATTTGGACAAGTATGCCAAGAGTTATGCCTATTTTACGCTGAGAGTTTATTCTTTCCAGTTAGAATCTCCCAATCAAAAACCATTGGATTAGAATGATTTAATGACCCTTACAACGACCAATTCATGAATCAAAACCTTCATGAAAGATGTTCCAAAACCCTTTGCTCATCTACCCACAAACCTTTACAACAATTGGGCTCACCAAGAATAGGTTATGGACCCCACAACAAATATAGAAAGATCTGTAAACAACTTTCATGGTCCAACTTGTGAGCTCCTTTTGAGCTTCTATATGGTTGATTCATCTTTTGGTCAAGAAAGATGAAATGAATCCTTGGATGCTTAAAATCTTAATGAGAAAGAATAATTCAATTTAGATTAGTTTAGAAAATTTTATGTCCAAAATATAGAAATAATTTAAATTAGTTAAAAATACGAAATGGGCCATTTTTACTATTGAGCTCAAAATATCACCAATATCATAAAATGCGGAAATTTATCTTAAAGTAACACTTTGGTGGAATTTAAAACAATGAAATTGAAGGTAAATTTATTGAAAATATTTTTTTCTATAAATTCCCTCACACTTATCACCTGGACTCTAGGACAAGTAAACATTAAATCCAATGAAATCCAAAACACATACCCATGAGATCTACCAAATCAACACTAAGAAACAAAATGATATCATGCCTCATAAAAAAATTATTTGAAGTTCTCCATTTTTATTATTTAATATATTTCCACTTTATTTCTTATCCCATGCACAAAAAACACCTACCCCACATGAGTTTTATCTTATCTCACAAATGTAAATATTCAACAAATATTTTCTCATCCAAACTCACACAAGAGTCACCATAGGCTTGAAAAATTATTACTTATCCACCTGATGTGAGTCAAGGAAATGTGTTTCTCATGATGAATTTTTAGGGTTGTTATGTGGCTTTTGGTTGGTAGAATTTAGATGTTAAAAATTCTTAGGCTGAAAAAGGAGGGATTGTCTCTTTTTTTGAAGCAAAATTACAAGATTCTAATTTTCACTCAAGTATGGCCTCCTTATGTTCCCATTTGTAGAAAAAGTCACCATTGTTATGATAACTCAAGGAAAGTTTACACAATTTAGCATTTTACCAGAATAAAATTTATTCTCAAACATTGTTTTTCTTGAAATTTCTAGATAGGCACATCTTTCTTTTGACATTGGAAGCTACAGAAAGGCACAAATTATTTTATCATGAAAGCTTCAGAAAAGGAACATCTTTTGTCAAAATGAAATCATTAGTTGAAACCTCAGCTATCCAAAATTTTAATTTCAAACCAAAGTGTCACCAAATGATGTAGTACACCACAAGACATCTTCCCACATAATTAAGTTCAAATAGATCCTGAAATTTCACTTATAGAGCAGGTTAGATATGGAAAATTGTCTTGTAATGTGGCTAACATAATTGGATGTTTGTGGCTTCTAAGGGCTACAAGGATTAATGTATAAGGTAGGCCATAATAAAAAATGATTATTTTGAAAAGGGGGCTTAAAACCAAATAAATTCCCCAATCATTAAAAACACAAGTACCTCAAACCCTTAGGTTTTGACAAGAATAAATCAAATTCTAGTTAAATAAAGCTTGGTCCAGTTCTCTCAAGAAATGAGGTGAATGTAAATAATATTACAAAAATGGTAAAGATTCCTCATTGGAATGGTATTTCAAAAATAAAGACAGTGAGATGTGGCATGGGATTTAAAAATCAGAGTAATTTTCATGAAATTCTATTAGATTTGAACTTGAAACAAAGTCATTTCAGCATTCATTTAAGCTCATTATCATGAAATAGATTGGTTCACTCATTGAAAAGGGTTTCAAAATTTTAAATTACAATAATTTCAGTTAAAATGTTTTGAAAACACAATAAATTTTAAAAATAAACACACAAATATCTGAAAAGCAAACAATTTTTTTTATAAAAATTTTAAACCAAACAAAAAATAAACATAAAAAACTACAAAGGATCCCTTTAATTCTAGTTCAAAAGTTTTTACAACACACTAAATTTTAAAAATAAACACACAAATATCTGAAAAAATCAAAAAAAATTTATAAAATTTGTAAACCAAACAACAACTGAAAATCAAAAACTACAAAGGATCCCTTCCCCCATACTTAAATGATGTAGTGTCCTTAATGAATTCAAATGAATTTAATATGTAATTAGTTTTTTGATTGATTCGCAAAAACAAATTAAGTAAAAAAGGAGAGGTAAAACCTGACTTATTTACAGTGAAACCTTGAGTTAAGATCCTAAGTGTTGCACTCTGAAATCCTAAAAACAAAAGAACAAAAAACATAAGATATTTATTGAAAGAAAAAAAAGTAAAATTATTGTGATAATAGAATAAAAGATCTCCATTTAATCCCCCAAGTGAGCCCTTGGTTTTTACTGCCTCCATATGGGTAGTTCTAATTGGTTATCCCCAATCTGATGGTGGGTGGAGTTTATTACTCATAAACCAACAAAAATTCTTCATTCTAGCAAGAACTTGTTCCTTTTTTTGAAAAATCTATGGATATAGTATACTAATTCCACCCCCATGGTAATGAGATACAACATGCATGGTGGGGTAAGGATAATGAATGAGTCCTCCTATTTCTTGGTTTCCACTTTCACAACATCTTCTTTATTCTCCAGTGTTTTCTGATGGTATGCTATATCAATGGAAAAATCAAAGAGAAAGTCATAGTGTAATTCTATTTGAACAAAATTAAAGCATGAAGTGTCAATATAAAATTATTCCATTTATCTGCAACTTTTGTCTCATTTTCCTCATATAGAGACACTTTTATCTCCTCTTGAACACCCTCTAATAAATGTTAAACAATTTTGGGGAGCTCTAGATGTTCCACTTCATATGAATATTATTTTTCATCATCTTCCTCTATGGAAATAAAAGTGTTGTTCGAATCTCCCTGAGATTGTTGGACTTTAATTTCATCTTTTTTGGGAGGTTCCACTTATAATTGAATTTCATTAGATAGATTTAGGTGGTCAGACTCTTCTATTTTCTCATCAAATTCGACTACTTGGGTGGTTTATTCCTTCAATGGTGTTGGATCTTATACATTATGAGGAATATTTGGAACAAGTAGTTCCTCACACTCATTCTAGAAGTGATCTAGATATTTTTGATCTCCCATATGTATTTCAATAGGAAGATCATCTTCATAAATCTCCCAAAACATTGATTGAGCTGGGGCTCAATGGATATTCTTTTAATTTAATTAAGGCCTCCATGGGTTCTTCAACTTGAAAGAAATGTGGGTCTACTTATTCCACCAATTTTTCTAGTTCTGGTTCTTGTTATGTCTCTAGTTGTTGTTATTGGAATAAATTTATATATTCTATTATCCACTCTATTGTTCCCTATTATTGTTTCATTGTTTGACTAATTTTTTCAAGTTGGGATTCAAGATACTTGTGAACTTCTCCTTCTTAGTGTTTCACCTATGAAATGTCATTTTGTACCTCAACTATTTCTTGATAAAATTCCAGAAAATACTCCTGGAGTTCAATTAATTCTTTGGAAGAGCCCTCCAACACTGAGTATTCAAGGTTCCCTTTAAGGTTTTGAATGATATCCTTGAATTCATCCTCCTTGATGATTTGGATTCGATCTCCCTGAATCTGCTTAGCCAAGAAAGATATACTACACTCTATAGACCCAGGTGAGTTATAAATTTGTTCTTGCACTTGTGGGTAATTGTTCCATGAATTAAAGAAATAATCATTTGAAAAAAGCATGGAAAATGTTTTTTTTAATTGTAAAGGATTCAAATATTTACAATTAGATTGTGGTGTTGCCTCCCCGACAACGATGCCAAGTTTCACGCATGTCTTTGTAGGGAATGGAAAAACAAAGTTTTTAGATTACCTAAGTGTAGTCCGGTGATTAAACCTAGTAAGTTTCCTGAATAGGTGTCCACACAAAATAGTTTTTCACTTTTAAATGAGGGTAAAAATGGGGTGTTTTTAGAATAAATCAATAAGATAATGATATTAAAAGGGTGATTGGGTTAGGGTCAGTTTCCCAATTGTAATGATATCCCTATTCAATTTATTTTAAACCTCTATTTATGAGTTTATTAAAATGAGTTTCAACAATCATTTCCTCTCACTTCCTTGGTGAAATTATCATGGTGAGAGAAAACATTACCAAGATATCATTTTGTTCAACTTTCCTTCCATGTGAAAAAGAGTTGTATTGAATATCCTCAATTGACTTGAGAAATACCTGATCAGGTATTGTTTATCCAAAAAAATAAAGAACATATACTACCACTTTTACATGTACTTATGATCATCGAGTACTTCACCACTAATCCCTCGTCTATTTCATTGTATATAAACCAAAAATCAGTGGAGGGAGATAATGATTATTTTACTAAGTAAAAATTCAATAATAGAATTAAAATTCAAGAACGGTCTCACTTTATAATAAAATGTGATATATTAAATTTAAAACAACTTTGAAGAAAAAAAAAAGAAATTTCATTCAATTATGTCCAAGAACTCAAGCATTAAAAAAATAAATCCAACCCTTCCCCAATTAATCAAAATGTTTACCCTATCATGGTAAGGGTAATAGAGATGAATGGGGAAGAAGAAGAAATTAAAAATATATTGAAAATAAAAGAAATAAAACAAATAAATCCAAAAATTTCTTCTCCTTGGTGTCTCGGTAGGAATGGTATTGAATGAGATGCTTTGAGAGGGAGAAGCTTACCTCCTTTTATCGCCATAATTTGACCCCCAAATGTTGACATGTTATAGCCACAATAAATGACCTCCTCGCATGTTTCACCCTTTTTTAATGTTATTAATAATTATATTTTTCATCTCTCCTCAAAAGAGAAGCATATTTGGAAAATTATTCTGAGAGTTATGCCCATTTTACTCTGACAATTTATTTTGTCCAGTCAAACTCTCCAAATCGCAAACCTATGGATTAGAATGCTTTAATGAACCTTAAAACAGAAAATTCACGCATACTCGATTTCATGAAAGATTTTAACAAACATCTTCTACCTACACCCATTTAATTTCACAAAAAAAAATTTACCCAACATGAATGAGTTATGGACCCCAGACCAAATATAAAATCATCTGTAAATAGTTTTAACAGTCCAACATGTGAGCTTCTTTTGAGCTTCAATATGGTCTACTCACCTTTTGGTAAAGTAATATGAAATGAATCCCTAGATGTGTAGAATATAGAAAATAGATAATATTTCAATTTTTATAAGTGTAAAAAATTTATAGACAAAATACAAAAATAATTTAAAACAGTTAAAAATCGAAAATGGGCCTTTTTACTATTAAGCTCAAAATATCACCAATATCATAAAATGTAGAAATTTATCTTAAAGTAACACTTTGGTGGGATTTAAAACAATGAAATTAAATATAAATTTATTAAAAATATTTTTTATATCACACATTTATAGAAGATGGATTCTTTGGTGACTTATTAGTTAGAAATTAAAATAAGAACCATTTGAAAGTAAAGGAAATATTTTTATGAAAAAATATTTTTATGTGAACAAGAGTATTTTAAATCAATAAAGTAAAAAATACCACTTTTATAAAAAAAAATTAGTGAAATTTATATAATATATATTCAATAATATGTTTAAAATCCATCTTATGTATTCTCTATATAAGAGATAATAATAAATCTAATTTTATGTTTAAAACTGAATTTTTCTAAAAAAAATGTTTTGCCCCTTTTGCATAATTATTTTTCAAAATACTTTTTTTTAAATTTTTGGAAAATTATTTGAAAAAATAAACTTTATTTTTGGGATCATAATTTCAAAATTATCTTGGAGTGAATGTTTGATAATTTTCTAAAAAGATAAAACTTTTCGATTAATAGCAAACAAATATCAGTTTTTATTTTGAATTATCATTTCTTATAAAACATTTAAACACATAAAAATTTTATTAAGATGGTTTTAAACATTAAATTTGTTCAATTATATATATATTAATCCAATTTAGTTGATTTAAATCAATTTGATATTGAATTTTCATATAAAATTGTTTCAAACTTTTGAACCATTTCTCTTTGGAAAATCGCTTTCTAGTAACATTTATAGTATTAATTTAAAATTAATTTTCTCCACATATATAAATGTAATTTAGAAAAATGGATTAAATATATGGAATCATATTAATTTATATTATATAATAATTTAAACTTAATTTTTTATCATAATAAATATTAAAATAGTAAAAATTAATTATCACGGTTAAGGTAAAAATGGGTTTATTAGGGGTTTAACTAAAAAGATATGGTTTAAAAATAAGGAAAAAATTTTATAATACCAATTTTATGGACATATGTTTACCTTATATATTCTATTATCCACAATTTTCCATTTTTTATCATTTTTTAATGCAAACAAAACATGGTTAAACCTTTATCTTTTCAAAAAATACAAGTATTCCACTCGCCTCACTTATAAAATTCCAGCCCCTCTTCTATCCTCTTTGTTGGTTCCAAAATGTTGGAAGAAAAGAAAGAAGAGAAAGAGGCCCCGCGACCGGCCTCGCAAAGCCACTTCGTGGAGTCCCCCCATGCAACGTGGCTGCCGCGAAGCCGAGGAGGTGGTACCCTCCGCGAACACCCCTGAAGTTCACGAGCCCTCCGCAAAGCACAAGAGGCGGTACTCTCTGCGAATTCCCCTGACGTTTGCGATCCCTCTGCGAAGTAAAGGATGTGGTACCCTCCACGAACTCCGCTGACATTCGTGACCTGCCGCGAAGCATCCCAGTCCCTCTTCGTGCCATGTAAGCTCTGCTTCTCGGCACCACTTGCCTATAAATATCGGGCTCCCCCTGAGCCCAAGGACGGATAATCCGACCATTCGGCTTCTCATCTCCAAAATTGTGAAGCACCCTTTCCTCTTCGAATCATGAGCTATGCGAGGTATTTTTGCTTTGTGAGGTGTCTCTCCATTGTCTTGTTTTGATCCCCTCTTCTGAAAGGGATTCCTTTTATGAAGTCTAAGGGATTTCGCAAAGGAAGGGGATCGCCAAGGGGACCCAGGTTGTCGCGAAGTGTTTATGCTTCGTGAAACACCCCTCCTATACACGTGATTCACATGCCAAGGCAGGGTCACTGTACTTCACGAAGCACCTTGCTTCACGAAACTTCGCTTCGTGAGGCGCCTGTGCTCCGCGAGGCAGTGCTCCGCGACTACCTTCCCACTTTGTGAAGCACCTCCCATTTCCACCTCCGCCCCATGCTAAGGCTAAGGCACCCCACTTCGCGAAGCACACCCCTTCGCAAGTTCCCTTCACCACGCAGAGAAATTGAGCTCCACAAGGCCCCTACCTATGGACCCCTCTGCTTGGCAATTCCTTTTCTTGTGAAACCCTCTAGGTTTTCACGATGTGACTTCAAAGTCCCTCAGACGATACCGCCCGTAGCGTTGCTTTTCCTAATGATTCTTCGCATAAGCACGCTACAGGCTATTGCTTCTTCGCATAGCCATGCTAACGTGGACCCCTCAATGATTTTCTCCATGACCCTCCTTCACCATGGCATTTCTGGTACCTTCCCTCCCACAAGGAGTATAGGGTATCAGTTATGTATGTCCTAGGGGTGCGGAGTAACCCACCTCATCCGAGCTGCTCGATGTTAAACTGCCAAGCACTCTCATCCTCAACAGATGACGTTAAACTATGACATCGCATCATGCCTCTCACGCGGGGGGCCCCCACCTTGGACATTCTCCACGCGCCCCCTGGTCTACACAGGGGATGATATACTCTTTTTGGGAGTGGCATTTTTTCGCGGGGGAAGGGCATCCACCTTTGCGTAAGCCCCTAGCTTTTCTTACAGGAGGCACCACCCCTGCCCCTCCTCACTTCCTCGGCACCAAGGCTAGCGGAGGGCATGATAGGGAATGAGGAATCTCCTTTATTTGGTCCCAAATCTCTCTCTTGTTGTGCTTTGTCACCCTCAGGCATCCATCCTGGAATAAGTCCTGGCACCTTGGGCCGCTCAACGCGTAAGCCCCTCCTCGCTTCCCACAGATGCACCTTTCGCGACGTGATCGTCAGGTCCCAGCAACCTCTTGTTTCTCACACTGATCTTGAATCCCATGAGCTTAGAGTGAGCACCTACCATGACACACCTTGGGCCTCCTCAGAGCGTAAGCCCCAAAATCCCTCGTCCTGTATGACTTTAAACTGTATACCCAAACTACGGGGACTTTGATCCATGCTAAGGCGTGGTACGTAGGAAGCCTCCATAAGGTTCAAGACCACCATCCCATTGTTCTGACACCCCTTTATGTCGGTTCAAGAGGCCCTTTCCCACCCAAACTACGGGGTCTTTGATCCATGCTAAGGTATGGTATGTTGGAATCCTCACGAGGTTCAAGCCCACCACCCATCGGACCCCCGGTTCATCTTCACCTCGGTTCACCAACGCCCTCCCGAACTATGGGGTCTTTGATCCATGCTAAGACATGGTACGTAGGAAGCCTCACGAGGTTCATGCCCATCATCCATCAGACCAAGGTCCATCTTCACGTCGGTTCACCAGCACCCACCCGAACTATGGGGTCTTTGATCCATGCTAAGGCATGGTATGTAGGAATCCTCACGAGGTTCAAGCCCATCATCCATTGGACCAAGGTTCATCTTCACATCGGTTCACCATCGCCCACCCGAACTACGGGGTATTTGATCCATGCTAAGGCATGGTACGTAGGAATCCTCATGAGGTTCAAGCCCATCATCCATCAGACCAAGGTCCATCTTCACATCGGTTCACCGACGCCCACCTGAACTACGGGGTCTTTGATCCATGCTAAGGCATGGTACGTAGGAAGCCTCACGAAGTTCAAGACCATCATCCATCAGACCAAGGTCCATCTTCACGTCGGTTCACCGGCACCCACCAGAACTATGGGGTTTTTGATCCATGCTAAGGAATGGTATGTAGGAAGCCTCATGAGGTTCAATCCCATCATCCATCGGACCAAGGTCCATCTTCACGTCGGTTCACCAGCGCCCACCCAAACTATGGGGTCTTTGATCCATGCTAAGGCATGGTACATAAGAAGCCTCACGAGGTTCAAGCCCACCACCTGGTCGTTCCGATCTTCTTCACGTCGACTCACCAACACCCAGGCATCCTAGAGTGTAAGCCCCACACATCCATTCTCGAACTACGAAGACTTTGATCCATTTCAAGGAATGGTACGTAGGAAGTCTCTTCGAGGCTCTAGACCAAAACCGTCATCCATACTGATTCTTACCCAGGCTGCCACAACTCGGTGAGATCATGCCACCTCATTTCCCTCCACAGTATTCGAGAAGTTGCCCATGTTCTGGTCCCAATATCGGTGTTTCCTCAAGGGGGTTCTTCAATCTTATCCACTCTAGCTAGTGTTCTGATCATCCCGATCCGTCTTCGCTGGATGTTAAACTTGTGGAATACCTCGTGTTAAACACAAGAAGTTGTGGAAAACCTCATATAAATGCCTATGGCATATGATTCCCCACGCTCGATGTGGGATGTCTCGAGATTCCGCGCCCTCGAGAAGCCCTGTAATAAGGTACAAAAGACAGCCACACCAATTCCCCAGCATCCAGACATTCCAGTGATGCCTCAATATGACTACTCCCCCAACTGAAGGTTTCTGCACTGACCGGACCCCTTGGAATGTCCTGAAATAAGTAGTGTAATTAATCGGCGTTGATGGAAACATGGCGCTGGGAAGAGTTTCACGAACTATGTCTTAATCTATGAGGGAGACCCGGACTAGGTGATGAGTTCCGAGGAGGAATCCACGGAAGGAAGAAACGACATCTCATCATTCCATTTTGATCAAGGAGAAAACGTCCCTAAATAAGGATCGAATGCCACCTGCCTTTGGAAAGCGGGAATACGAGGCAACAGAACTACGCTGACGTCCCCCGAACGTGACGGATGTGCGCGCCCCGACGAAAGCGTCGGAAACAGAAATGGTGAACCCGACGTGAAATTATTCTCCTCAAAATGGAGATTAGTAGCACTCGAGACATCAGTAGAGTGACGTGTCACCGGATCCAGATATCCGATGCTGGGTTCGGCCAAGAAAATAGTGGTCCTAGCATGAAACTCACCAGAATTAGGGGCAGTCAATATGTTGGACATCTTAGTCTGCGACGTTGTCAGCATGGATCCCTCTTACCGGTCGTGGAAGACGGAATGGCGTTGGGGAACTGGGTGTCGATTTCTTTTTCTATCAATAATAATGAGCTTATTTCCCTACCTTCAGGAACCCAATTGCTGCATCCGGAACCCGATCACCTCCTTCCCACCGACGCGGGGGCAGGGGCAATCTCAACGCGGCTACCCCATGCGGTTATTCTTCTTCTGTGACGGCCTTGAATGCCATGACTACTGGGCACCCACACCCCCTCTCCCCATCATAAATTATCCAACGGAGGGTAATCAATGACCTTGTACGTAGGTACGAAGAGGAGGGGGTCATACCTACGAGGTACATGACCCACCTGGATTTAGAGGCGTCTGCGCCTCGCCGTCAACGCCGCCCCCGAGGGCCGCACAGGGAACCAGTACTCCCCACTCCAACCTTCAATAGTTTTAGGGGCCTCTCCCTGGAATGCCTCGATGACTCCATGCCCTATGCCGATGAGGTAGGGGATGTTCGGGGCACCTGGCCAGAGTTCCGTCCCAGGGGTTCCCAGCGAGGGCCCCCACCAGGCTGCGCCAGCGCCACCACCTGGCTCCCCGAGCTAAAGATTCGGTAGACTACCTACCTGCACCACCGGTACCAGCCCGGCTGACCTGATGCCAGCGTTAGGCGCAGGCTGAGGAGGACGCTCATCAAGGGGCGTCAACGTCAGCGGCTACTATGGCCTGAGCCACAACCAACGTGTATCATCACCCCCCTGCATACGCCGATCAGGGGAAGCTATACGCCCAACTCGGATCGAGGCCCCAACCACCCCACATTTAGGCTGGGTCGACTCTCCTGGTCACAAGTACAGGCAGTGGCCACCACGGACTAACCCGCAGCAATGCCACCCAGTACGGGGGACCTCCCCGTGCAACTACCATGGAAGATGCGGGCCTTTCCCACTCCCAGGCCTGGCTCGGAGGTATGCCCCATACCACCTTCGGCCCAAATGAGGGCCTTCCCTGTGGTAGCAACACCCCATTTTGGAGCCTCTCCCACGATCATTACACTATATACGGAGTTGTCCCTTCTCCCACAGACCGACGGGGTGAGGACGTTGCAAATCCAGTCACTCTCTGATGTGAGTACCTTCCTCACATCCTCATAGTAGCCGACAAAGGTCCTCCTCATCCTAGTAACCGGAGGGGTGGAGATCGACTTCACTTCACCAGCACTCAGCATGGAGGTCATACTCGTGTTCGGTTTAATCAGTATAGGGACCTGCCTCACATTGATGTCACCAAGGAAACTGGGCATGGAGGTCCTACCCGTGCTCTCGTCAGTTCCAGTGGGGGTCCCACCTATACCAGCATCCAGCACGAAGGTCCTCCCCATGTCCCCTTTGAATTTTCCCCAGTGCTCCTTACACCTTGTCCCACTTAGGCGGAAGTAATCCCCGCCCCAACACTAGTACGGCCTAAGGACCTTCTCGTGCCGGGAATTTTCCCTTCCCCAAAAATCCATCCTGGTGCAGGAAGGCAGGTCGTCGCTTCCACAAGAAGAATACCGAAAAGATTCAGACTAAGATCAAACCGGTATGTTTCTCAGATTCTGAATCGAAGTATGACTCAGTGGTGGAACCCTCCCCTCGGTCCTCTATGTCAAGAACCGGGGCAGGAACAAGGCGTATTAGTCTCATCCTCCTGGAGTGTGAAGTCCACCGGATTCCCGCCTCTCTTTACAGGTACATCCAGGAGGAGGAAATTTTGGGGATCCCACAGGTTCTGACCGTGCATTCACCACCATCATCACTAGAAGATCCCTATACCTCAACTAGAGATCATAGAGAGCTATTTTGGGGACAGATGGTGATTGAATAATAGCGTGACCCATCACTATCATCTGCAATCCCTTTACCAGGAGTTTTGAATGTCAGCCCTTCATATCGTGACATTGTGGTCAAGTCATCGCACTCCTCGGAGGATGGCCCAGAATTCAGCGGCCAGTCGGCTCGTTCGTCGTATTCTCTACCGCCCAATCTACTATCTCAGTGGTCCACCTCAGTACCGCTACTGGTTCCTCAGCCACCTACGGTTGATGAGTGGGGAAATACGGGGCCAGACCCTGAATCCGATCCCAGGAGCTTCTAGAACATTCTTGTGGCGGATCACTTCCCGGAGAAGTTCTGGCCGGCGGCATCGTCGAACTTCTGTGTGTCGAAATCCCTCACTCCAGAGGAAGTTGAGTGCTTCCTTCAAACCCTATGGGCGATTCACTTCCGTCTTCGTTATCATTGGGTGGTGTACCCTAGGATCCATGTTCACTTTGAATAAATCAGCGAGTAGTTCCACCTGGTTGATTTGGCCACACTCCCCATGGCCTAGCACCCTGAGTCACCAGGTCGCCAGAGGACCCTCCAACAAAGATGTGTTCAGAGTTCCAGGGTACTCCGCAAAATCATTAGGGAGGCTACCCCCCACGTGCAAGTCCGTGGCTAGGGGAAATACGCTGCCCTCCTATTCAGCCCTATTCGACGGCATCCCGACTCGATATGAGATATTGAGGACATGCCCCTGGGAAGGGTCACAATCCACATGGCCGATGTAGTGGATAAGGAGGATGAGCTGGAATTTCTTGATAGAGACTTATCCCCTCAGGGTGTGCCACCATTGTTGGACCCATTCGGGAGGATTACTCGTTAGCAGAGGAACCTCTTAGGTCTCCCTGTTCCCACTGAGTCGTTGGTACTCAGTCGGAATGCCAGTAAGGGTAAAGATCATGTCAGAACTGTAAAGAACTCTGACCCGTCTGCCTCAGTGCAGAAGACAGAGGAAGACCCCGAGAAGGCTGTGTTGTGCCAGCAACTTGCTGAGCAGAAGAGGCTGGTTGATGAACTCTTGGTCGAATGCGTTGTAGAGCGATGGCCCAACTATGGTGATCCTAGGCCGAGGCAGCAGGGGCAGGAACAACTCCTCCCCAGTGAGATGCCTCTATGTAACCCCGATCATACCACTCCCACAGACAGGGTTGAAGCCGGAAATCATGGAAAAAGGGCGCAATATGTCTCACCAAACCCTCCCAAACGGCACGGCAATCCGAGGAATCCGGCCCGGGTTCCCCCAGCGGCCCCTTGGGTCACTCCTCTAGTCACTCCATGATCCATTGAACCCATATACCATTTCGAAGATCCGGGCAACGCACTCGTGGTTAGGGATACCGATCAAGACAAGGACCCCTGCCTGGACGATCCAATGGCGGCACTCATCTCCCACCTTGAGGCTTTGGAAAACGCGATAGGTGGCAGTCCCACTAGATGGAAAGTCATATCGAGCATGGGTGGATGATATTCCTGCCCCCCCAGGTTTTGGAAATCTCACTTTCTCACCCTTTAACGGGACAGGGGAACTGCCGCAGCACCTGACCCACTTTTCCTCTAGGTGTGGCCCCATGATGAGGACTCCAGCACAGCAGGAAGCCGCCATGCTCTGATGCTTTGTGTAGACATTAGAAGTCCCTAAGTTTGTCTGGTACAACCATCTCCCCATTGGATCAGTGACCGGCTGGGAGGATCTTCGCCGGAAATTCCTATACCATTTCAGCTCCACCACGTGGAAGACCAGCATCGCAGACCTCTTCAGGTGCAAGCAAAGGCCTGATGAGCGAGTCGCGGAATTCATCGCCCAGTGGAAGGGGCTCACTTACTCCCTCTACATTCCACTGAATCAGGATAAATTACTTAAGATGTGGGTGGGGAATGTCAAAATAGAACTGGTTCCTTCCCTTATCACTCAGAACTACCCTGGAGGGTTCCGATACTTCTCAGATAAGGCCCAGCGCCTCGAGGAAGCTCTGCAATAGGCTAGTCAGGCACGTCTGCTACCCCCTGTGATCCCAGCAAGTAGGGATGCTAGAGCCGAGGTCATCGCGATGGCCCAAATAGAAGTCCCCACGTAGCTAGAATTGTTGCCAGTAGCACTGGCTCCGCAACCTCGCAGAGGACATCCACCTTAGGCACATCCTCCTGCCCAGCAGCGACCGCCTCAGAATCAAAAGGTTCCCCCACGCAATGCGCCACCACCACCTAGCCAGGATAATCAGGCTCCGCCTCCTCGAAAGGCCCCTCCGGCCCCTCGTCAGGGCTAGTCTCACAGAACCCCCTATCTGGAAATAAGACACCAGACTTACTCGTTCAGCAAGGATCAGGTCCCCGGTTACTTCTGTAGTACCTTAGAGAAGGGGATTGTACGCTTACCTGAGTGCAGAAAGCCAGCAGAGGCGAATCTCACTGATCGCCCCAACTACTGCCCCTATCATCAGATTATGGGGAACACCCTCAATTTATGCTATGTGTTTAAAGACTATCTCTAGGACCAGGTCGATAACAACATAGACAGGTTGGGCCCAGCCCCGGAACAAGTGGCGGGTGTCTTTGTGAGGTCAGAAAGCTGTAGTGACGATGAAGGTGAGTGGCATTAGGTTCCCAGCCATGGATATCAGAAGTACGACGACTGGATGGCTCGTAAAATGGTTTCTCACTCCCATGGTATTATCTGTGCATGCCTGAATCATTCGGAGCCTTCAGAAGTTGTGGCCAGCACTTCTGCGTCATCATCTCAGCCAGCCTCTTCCCAGAATAGGAAGCATCGGCAGCATAAGAAGAAGCAACGCGCTCCACCAATGTCATCGTCATCCTACACTCTCGGTGAATTCATGCCCCCTGAGATGTAGATCCCTCCCAGAATCCTCCCATTGGTTGATGATTCGTCGAGTGACAGGCAGGGGTATACTTCGGTTAATACCGTGGAGTTGGTAAATCCCTATATGAATCCCGACGAGGGGGAACGTCAGGCGAAGCTCCTCAACGTCCCCAGCCGATGCCAACGTCGGTGGAACCGAGGCCATATGGGTCACCAAGGCACGTCAGCCGGAGCTTTCAGCTAGGATGTGCATGCCACTCAGACCAGACAGCAGGCCCAGCATAGAGCTCAGCACGCGCAACCTCCTCATCTAGTGTCCTTAGATCTACCTCCACCGCTGTTTGTGCTACTAGATCAGGCATATCTACCTCATCCGTACCATGGACAGTCTTACCATGTTACAGTCCAATCTTAGTTTTCTAGTCCTCATCTAGCAGCTACTCTTTAGGGCTAGACTAGTGAGCAATGGGGCATACCTAGCACTAGCCAACCACCGGTCCAGCCGGCAGGGCCCGTTGTGCCTCCAATTGCAGAGCGGCCTCCTGTAAGCAGAAAATCGCGCTTGGCGCGGATGTATGATGTCCTAAAGAACCTTGTTGGCATCCCAGTGAGGCTTTCTATCCTTGAGGCTCTTCGCCTATCGTCAGACACGAGTGAGGCGCTCGTCGAGGCTTTAATAAGCCCCCTCTAGTTTGAGATGGAGGTAGCAGCTGCAGAAGACTTCCACGCTGAGGCAATTGAGAATGAAGAATGCCAGGAAGTTATCTCATTCTTTGGTGAAGATGAAGACCCTCTCATACAAGGCCACATTCGTCCACTGTACATCACTGGTCAGTTCAATGGTGTGGAAGTCTGTTGCTGTCTTGTTGACATGGGCTATGGGATTAACCTAATCTCGACTCAGACACTACGGAAGCTGGGGTTGTCTGAGGATTATTTAACTCCCTCTGACCTAAGTATCTAGGGATACGATAGGACCAAGGAGACCCCGATCAGCAAGATTCATTTGAAGACCCAGTTCGGTGGCCTACTGGCCAGTACCGAATTCATGGTTTTCTCCCAGGACACCATGTACAACGCATTGATGGGAAAGCCATGGCTCCACCTGCATGCAGTGGTCCCTTCATCGTATCACCAATGCCTCAAATACTCCCTCAATGGTCTAGTAGGAATTCTCTAAGGAGATGTGTCTCCTTTTTCCTCTTTTGAAGCCCTCTATCTGGATGTTGACTATTACAAGAGCAAGGATAAGCAGATTCTGGCAAGTGAGATTGAGCCCGGCATGGTCATAAGTGATCCCTGGGCAGATTTAGATGATGCCTAAATCTTCCCGATCCATCGGTTGGAGGCCACGACCCCCGACACGGGGTAGTGTTTTTTGTTTCGGGTACAAGAGGAAGGAATATTCCCTGGTCCAAGTGATGGTGAAAAATCTCCTCGTAATCCTACACAAACCAGGCTCAGGAGACCCCGGAACCTCCTACCCCTGTACGGTATCGAGACTTCAGGCTCATGGAAATGGTGGTACATCATACGTGTTTATTTCTTCGGGCTGGAATTAACTAGCTTAAGCCGACGCGCCACTATTGCTTTGATGTTATCAAGCATGGCCCCATGGGCCGAAGACCAGATGGGATCGGATCAACAACCTTTATCACCATGGTATCAGAAGCACATGATTTTCCTGATGTGATGACCACTTCCACTCAAGCTGGAACCAGCCTTCCATCAGAGTCTGGTGGCTCAGAAGCAACTCCCCCCGCGGAAGATCCCTCCATAAGTGGAGAAGAGGATCTGGGGGATGTTCCCCCTGCCTTTGAAGAAGGATTATTTAACACAGTCGATGAACTGGTACAGGTGAACCTTGGTAGCGAGGTAGATCCAAGACCCACATTGATCAGTGTCGCCATGCCCCTCGAGTAGCAGCAACGGTACATGAACTTCCTTAAGTAGCACAGTGATGTGTTCACCTGGAGTTACGACGAGATGCCAGGACTAGATCCGCAGGTAGCCGTCCACCTCCTTGGCCTCCCGACAAACCATCGCGGGTTCAAGAAGCCTCCTAGAAAGATGTGCCCTTCCCACGGTGCCATGGTTGAGGCCGAGCTTGACAAGCTCATCAAAGCCAACTTTTTTTAAGGAGGTCTAGTACCCTAAGTGGCTAGCCAACATTGTGCCAGTCAGGAAGAAGAACGGGCAGATCAGAGTCTGTATTGAATTCTAAGATCTCAACCGCCACTGTCCGAAGGATGATTTTCCCCTTCCAATGACAGAATTGTTGATTAATTCTATGGTCGAGTTCCAAGCCCTCTCCTTCATGGACGGTTACTCTGGGTACAACCAGATCTGGATGTCCCATGAAGAAGAAGAGTCCACTACTTTCAGGGCCCCCCAAGGTACCTTCTGTTACCAGGTTATACACTTCGGCCTGAAAAATGCAGGTGCCACCTATCAGCGGGCAATACATTGTATATTCAAGCCGATCATGGGTACATTGGTGGAGTTCTATGTGGACGATCTGGTGGTCAAATCCTGCCAGCGCCAGGACCATCTCAAGGACATTGAGAAAGTGTTCGGTTTCCTTCATTCCTGCCACCTGAAGATGAACCTGCTTAAATGTGCCTTCGGGGTCACCTCCGACAAGTTTCTCAGCTTTGTTATCAGATATCGGGGCATCGAGATCAACCCAGAGAAGATCAAGGCCATCAGCCAAGTGCCCCCCGGATCAATATTCGGGAGCTTCGAGGATTTCAAGGCCATTTATCCTACATACACTGATTCATTGTGAATATGGATGACAAGTATAAACCCTTTTCTTAGATTATGAATAAGGGAACCGCGTATGAATGGGATGAAGAGTGTCAGAACGCATTCGAGGAAGTCAAGCGGTATCTGCTGCAGCCTCCGGTCTTGATGCCACCCATCGCTGGAAATCCACTGGTCCATTATGTGACCACCCTGGAATGGTCTCTTGGTGCCTTGCTCGCCTAGAAGAACAATGATGGAACAGAGAACAACCTCTACTAGCTTAGCCGCATGATCCTCGATATGGAGACCAGATACTCCCCCATCGAAAAGAGCTGCCTTGTGCTCGTGTTTTCCGTACAGAAATTGCGACATTACCTGCAGCACCATGAGGTACAGTTGGTCTCTCGGGTAGACCCATTGAAGTACATTCTGAACCGCCCCATATTGATGGGCCGACTATCACGGTGCGCAGTAATTCTCCAGCAGTTTTACATCAGGTTCGTGCCTCAGAAGGATATCAAGGGGCAGGCATTGGCAGATTTCCAAGCTACCCATCCAACCTCCGCAGATCAATCCCTGGACCTGAATTTTCCTGATGATTCAATCCTCTCAGTCGATCATGTCATCCCATGTTGGAAAATGCACTTCGACGGTGCCTCTCGGAGCCCCACTGGTAGGAGGCTTAACGATCCTAGGATCAACAGAGTGGGCCCGAGTATCGTCTTCATCACCCCGACACAAGTCGTTCTGTCGTACTCATTCCTGTTGTCAGAAGGCTACACCAACAACGAGGCAGAGTATCGGGCTCTCATCAATGGCCTCGATCTGGCCCTTGAGATCGATGTGCCCCATTTTCACGTGAAAGGGGATTCCGAACTAGTCATTATGCAAGTCAATGGCGACTATATTGTCAGGAAGCCAGAGCTCGTTCCATTGTTGGAGTGCACCCTCCATCTAATGGCCTAGTTCCCTTCTCGACCAAAGGTTACCCATGTCCATCGGTCACAGAATGATCGAGCGGACTCTTTGGCCAGCCTAGCCGCCTCACTTGTAGAGCCCGGGCAGGATGATCTGATTATACATGTGGCACACCGGAGATTCATTTCCCCCGTCACCCCAGAAAATGATGAGGGCCTACGAGTAAGACATCTTTCCGCCGAATCCTCCACGTCAGGAGCCCCAGGTTCTTCAGATGCAGTGGTTGAGATGACTCCCAACTGGAGAGACCCTTTTGTCAAGTATCTCCAAAATGGTTGCCTCCCGGCTGATCGGGCTGAGCGCGAGTGAATCCAACACCGCGCGTTGTATTTTACCCTCCATAGTGGTCCCAGTATTGAGAAGATCCTCTACAAGTGCAGTTTTGATGGTGTTCTCTTCTATTGCGTCCAAGGAGTCGAGATTCCATAGGCCATTCAAGAGGTTCATGTCGGCTCCTATGGTTCCCACCAGGCTGGGCCAAACCTGTCCCATCAAATCTGGAGATTGGGGTACTTTTGGCCCTCGATGATCCATGATTATATCGAGTTTGCCAAGAGATACCACATGTTCCAAGTTCATTCTAACTTCCTGTATCAGCCTCCGAAACCTCATCACTCCACCAAGTACTCTTGGCCATTTTCGGTGTGGGGAATGGATGTCGTAGGACCATACCCACCATTGACAGCTAGCCAATGCTGGTTCATCCTGACCGCTACGGATTTCTTCTCCAAATGGGAAGAGGAAATATCACTCAAGGAATTCAAGGCTCGATTTATTTTCAATTTTGTGATCTCCAACATCATCTAATGATTCGGAGTCCCTCACGTCGTGCTCACCGATAACAGCACCAACTTCCGAGCAGCTGAGCTGAAGAAACTGTACGCCAAGTACAATATCCGTTCTAACCATACCTGCCACTATCACGCGCAAGAAAACGGGCAGATCGAAGCGTTCAACAAAACCCTCTCTAAAATTTTGCAAAAAATGGTTGGCCATAATAAGAAGAGTTAGTTGGACAAGCTCCCCAATGCCCTCTGGGCCTATCGGACGATGACTCGCAATTCCACCTAGGTAACCCCGTATTCCCTGGTGTATAGAGCTGAGGTCGTCCTGCCAATCTAGATCCAACTACCTTCGTTACGCACTACAGTATATGACCAGTAGGTTCCAGATAAGGTTTCTGAAATCCGTCTAGCTAAATTGGAAGCACTTGACGATAGTAGGCTTCGTGCCCTGCACAATCTGGAAAGGCATCAGAATAAGATAGCTAGAACCTTCAACAAGAAGGTTCTCCTCTGCTCTTTTCTATAAGGTGACATGGTGTTGGCCCTCCGAGCGCCAATGATCCCCAGTAGGAAAACGCCCAAGTTGGTTCCCAAATGGGAAGGACCTTACATAGTCCACAGGGTTTACCCCAATGGAGCATACTCCTTGGTGACCATGGATGGTGAGCGTATAACACCTCCCACCAATGCCAAATTCCTAAATAAATACTTTTCCTAATCCATATGGTCCTGCATGACCTTAAACTGGATGGTCCTTCATGACCTTAAACTGGACGGTCTTGCATGACCTTAAACTGGATTGTCCTGCATGACCTTAAACTGGACGGTCCCGCATGACCCTAAACTACACGATGGTCCTTCATGACCTTAAACTGTCCAGTCTTGTATGACTTTAAACTGCGCCTCATCCTGCATGACATTAAACTGCATCTTGAGAACTACGTATGGCTTGATTCCCATCCTTATGGGATATATAGGAACACTTAGACACTTCATTTCGATCTCAGCCCCAAAACTCTTCTCTTTCGGCTATTCCCCTCTGGGTATAGTTCTCTTGGTGGATACTTTCATGGTATGGGCCCTCTCATCCCCACTCATACAAGGGTTATAATGGTCACACCAAGTTCCCACTCCCATTCTTCTATCCTCCCACATCTTCACTGCATGATGTTAAACTGCATGGACTTCAAGAACTATGTATGGATTGATTCCCATACGCATGGGATACATAAGAATGCCCAGAAATTTTGTCTGTTGGCCCAGCCCAAAAGATAGAATATTTCCCTCGGGTCAATACATATGTCAGGGTGCATACTTTTTCCCAAATTCACGTCGAGATAGCCTTGATCCGGTTGTACGTCCCCCTCCCTAGAAATGTTCGCCTCTTTCGTAGATGGGTACAGCTATGCTTCACCCACTCCTTGACTGGGATTCCATCACCTTCCTCGTTCGGAAAATCCCCTAAATGGTATGGATGCTAGGCCTAAGGGCTCTCTTACCACTTCAGGCCAACACCCTTGAGGATGTAGAGCAACAAGACGATACAAGTTCTGCGTTGGTCAACGATCGATGCTCATTTGTTGCTCACATTTTAGGTACTATAGGGACACTGTGTTTCGAACAGGGTCAAAAGTTGTCCTGGATCATTAGGACCACCCCAAGATGTCCCAAACATTAATTTTAGTGGTTCGTTATGACCCTTCGTATCTAAGAGACGAACTCCCCTCGGGCGATGCCAGCTGTCAGGACCCGTTGGATGGAGATAGCCAAGACCAGAACTTTGTTTCCCACACTGAGCACCGCTCACGTGGGTTAGGAGCTGTAATGAGGCAATAACTGTACAAGAGGGCGTACGACCTTCCACCCATCCCAGGTTCTCTCTGATAGGATTTTATGGCGTGGTGTGGGATTATGTCCTCATTCACATCAGGTTACCTGTCGTGCCGTACATATCCCTAGATGAGACCTTCCTCCAGCCCTCATCCTTACTGCAAGATGTTAAACTGAAAGCTAGTCAGGCCTCCCTGACTAAGGCCCAGCCTCAGGACCCTTGTCCTTTTCGGTCCCCCGGCCCTCATCCTTACTATGAGACGTTAAATTGCAAGCTGGTCAGGCCTCCCTGACCGAGGCCCAGCCTCAGGCCCCTTGGCCTTTCGGGGCCCCGGCCGAGGTTTTATTATGGGAACGTACGGTGTGGTATGGGATTATGTCCTTGTTCACCATGTCGTACACCTCCCTTGTTTGGGGATATCTTACTCCCCTCCTCGTCCTGCATGACGTTAAATTGTGTCTTGAGAACTATGTGTGGCTTGATTCCCATCCTTATGGGATATGTAGGACCACCTGAATGTCTAGACTTCGGGTCCATCCCCATCTCCCGGAAATCTCCATTTCACCGTGGCCCCTTGGCATACCCTTCCCTGGAGAGAGGAGTATATGGCATGGCATGGGATTATGTCATCATTCACGTCGGGCTTGTAATGACCACACCATGTACCTCTCCCTCCTGAGCATCCACATCGACCCTCTTCGGTGGTTCATAAATGTGCCTAAGGGTACTCTGGTTTAGTACCTGGAATTCTAGGTTCTACTCGAACATGTTTTCACCCACTTTTCAGGCCTTGTGTTCCCCTTCATCAGGGCTTTCATCACCTTTCACACCTGAAGGGACCCCAAAAAACAGCATGGATACCACGCCTAAAGGCTCTTCGACTGTTATGGGCCAACGCCCCTGAGGGTTTTAGACAAAAAATGGATACAAATCCCACGTTGCAAATATGGTCAGCAGTCGATGCTCATTTGTTTTTCCCACTTCAGGATAACGTGATATGGATGTTGTGTTTCCGCCACAGTTAACAGTTATCCTCAATCGCCACACCAACCCCATTAATCCCAAAATGTCGGTTGCATGATTCATATCCTCCCCCACCTTCTCATGTCCAAGTAGATCTTCAAAACTCTTGGTACTATTCCTCAGTGTGCATCCGCATGTTAGGAAGACCAAATCCGCGATAGGGACATCGTTCGGGGCTCTTCAGCGATTTCCCTTTGATGGGAATTTTAGGTATTTCAATAAAGATCTTCATCCCTTGTTTCCCACACCAATTTTGACTCACGTGGGCTTAGGGATCGGGTTGAGGTCTACACTTACTTGGAAAGCTACCATCCCTCCATGGTCCGAGCTCTAAGACCATAAACTAAGATGTCCTCAGAACTACATATGGCTTGATTCCTATCCTGTTGGGATACGTTGGAATGCCTAGACCCCTTGTATATGGGTACAGCTTGAGTTCGGCTAATTTGTCTTTTCTATCCTGCCTTCAGGACTTTGACTACAGGACCGCGTGGTGTGGTGTGGGATTATGTCTTCATTCACATCGGGTTTGCAATAGACTCACCACGTGCACCCTGTTCTATGAATTAGCCCTCCTGTTTTCTGTCCCACACGACTTTAAAAGGAACCCTCTAGAACTATGTATGGCTTGATTTCCATCCTTATGGGATACGTAGTACCACCCGGACATCTCGTTTTCGGGTCCATCTCAGCTGGGAGCTAGTTTCCCAAGCCCCTTTCACTTTCACTTCTATTTGATCCACTTGGCCCAAGGTTCCCCTCTCGGAATTGTGTACAGTGTGATGTGGGATCATATCCCCATTCACGTCGGTTATGTTTCATGTCACCATACACATTCCCCACCTAGCATCGCCTCTGCTACGTCTGTGTTGCATGACATTAAAATGCATTCTTGGTCCTATCACATGACCCAAAACTGTGACATTATCATCCTTGCTACATGAAGAAAAAAGAAACTGCATTGTGATGACCTCATCATAGAGGACGTCACATTGGGTATTGGTCACGCACCATACCATTTGTCAACGCCTACCACGGCTTGATTCTTGTGGCGATGCAAGGGCCTGCTACCCTAGGCTTGTCGCTTCAAAAAAACAACTCATATTAAAGGACAAACAATATTTATCAAATACCGCTTCTTTTGGTGTGAGAGACATGCCCGCACACCCCTTTTATCCTTGGCACGGGTACCTAACCATGACACCCTTTAAGAACTGAGTGTATCTTGATCCCCATCCTCATGGGGTACATAGGAATGCCTGTGCACTTTGCCTCTGGCCCAGCTCAAGTCTCATTTTTGGTCCCTTGACCTAAAACCTTTCCAATGAACATGTTGTGGTCGGAACCCCCGGTTCCCATTCACGTCGGGTTTTTATAATTACTCACTGCGAGTCTCCCATAATTACTCTCACCCATGGTCTGAATTCTACAACCCTAAACTAAGATCTACCTATGGGAAGGGACTCGACTCATTCAATCTAATACGTCTCGTTGTGGTTTTCAGATGCATTTTGACAAAGAGCCCGAAGTGTGGAATTTTCATGAGGACATTACCCTTGTTCCATGTCCAAGCTTTGGGAGCTCGCTATTTGGATCCTCATCCTCTTCCACATCCAAAAGGGCCCTCAGATGACATGGATTCTAGGCTTAAGGGATCTCCATGGATGACGGGCCTAAGGGCTCTCCTATCGTTTCGGGCCAATGTCCATAAGGATCTTGGATGACATTTGTGATATGTCCCGTGTTTCGAACACGGTCAACAGTCGACCCTCATTTGTTTGTCCCCATTCCCGGCTAACGTGATATGGATGTTGTGTTTCTGCCACTGTCAACATTTATCCTCCATCGCCACGCCTCCATCATTGTGATCCAGATGGTGAGTATCTTGATTCACGCATTTCCACTTCCTCATGTTCAAGTGGAATTATGACATATTCAGCTTTATCTCTTCGTGCATATAGGTTTTCTACATAGACATGTTAGCATCATTGGACCGGTATTCAACGAGCATCCCTTCGCCCTAACCTTCCCCTTCTTATGTTGGTAAATTCCCCCATTACTTATTGTTTCCCACATCAAGCATGACTCACGTGGGCTTAGTTGTTTTGTGGGATATGTAACGGCACAACCAGGCTTCTCCTCATCCCGCATGACATTAAATTGTGCTTTAAGAACTACGTACAGCTTGATTCCCATCCTCATGGGATACATAGAGACACCCCGGTATTTTTCCTAGGGTCCAGCCCTAGGAATCATAAATCCTATTCATTCCCCTTTCTAGCCCCCTGGTCAGACCCCTTGGGGGGAACTATGTAACTGTAATTCTTCCCTGAACAAGTTTGAGATGCCTCAAGATGACATTGGGAAGCGACGACTCCCTCACTAGAGAGGCTCTATCTAAAATAAGGAATGATCCATGAACATACTGATGCGCCATCTAGAATATTCCCACCACGATGGCGTAATTTCATGATTGTTGGATTCTGTTCAAACAAACCATCACTCCACCCTTCACACTTTGCATGCCCCTTATTCGGACTCTCATCCTCTTTCACGTCTGGAGGACCCCCCCCCTAACAATATGGATTCCCAGCCTATGGCTTGCCTAATATCATGGTCCAATGTTTTGGAAGACAAATGGATGGCATTTTGAGTCAGGCTATGTGTTTCGAATATGGTTAGTGGTCGTCCCTCATGAGTCATTCTCACTTCAGGATAACGCAACAAGGATACTTTCTTTAGAACATTGTCAATAGTTATCTTTTATTGTCACACCACCCCCATAGTGTTCCGGATTTTGGGTATCGTGATTCAAACCTCCCACTTATCTATGTTCGGACTAATCTCAATACCCCTGGCATTACCCCGCTCGTGCACCAGAGCACATCGGAAGAACGGATCGTCGATTGTTATGAGGTCCTTGTCCTCCGATCGGGCCTCTCCCATGTCTCTTTGGAAAATCTGGATTGGTTACTTAAACCTCATATACCCAAAGCTTGGTCAACGCATTATGTTCAGATGGAATAGCATGGTGATCACCCCTTGTTTCTCACAATTGGGCTCGACCCGCGTTAGCTTGGGGACTAATCACTGGACATTTCATGAATATAACAGACGCGTATGAAGCCAATCTTAATAATGAAACTCATGCATGATATGACATCAAATAAATCAAAACATGAAAGTACGTCTGAGAGTTTGTGATCCTTACAGCACTCAGGGGGCTTATTCCTCCCATGGACGGGTTGACCCCGTCAAAGGAGAGTTGCAGTTCTGCCACCCTTTGACTTGTGGCAACCAAGAGTTGTTGTTGCCGACTCAACTCCCGCTCCTCCTCAGTAGTGATGGGGAATAGTTCATCAGCCTCAGTTTGGGCTTGGTCTACGTCAGCCTGAATGACGGCCATTTTTCAGAAGCTTTCCTCATACACTCTTCTGCCCTTTCTAGTTGGGCCTTAAATCGCAAGATCAGCTCTAATTGTGCATTAAGATAGGATGAGTGCTCATCTGCCTAGATCTGTAGCCATTGGATCTCATTTTCAGCCTCTCGGAGATTCTTGATTTTCATCGCCTTCCTCCACTTCCATCCCACGCTGAGGCCGTGATCATACTCCCGGATCTTCTCTGCTATAAGATCTCTGATGAGCAGAAGAGGGTGTTGGGAATACACTCGCCCAGCACATAGTTCATGTATCCGCGAGCGAAGTCTGTCCATCTCATCTAGCCATAATGCCTGAGGGGTATTTTTGATAAAGTGCACGATCAGATTCCATGATCGGCGGCAGACTATATCATTATCCTCTTCATCAGAGGTCGTCTGGTCCCAGTCCGCGTGATTGGTAGGCTCGTATGTGGGGTATGCCCTCAAGAAATCTTTAGCGGGATATGCGTCTGGCATTGGATCAGGTGCGTAATCTAGCATCGGATTAGGTGTGGCGGGACTTGGTTTAACCGGTCGATCCTCATCATCAAACCCCACCTCAATGACCTCGAACACGACCCCGCTAGTGGTCCCACCATTAATAGGGAGTGTTGCAGCCTGGGTGGGCTGGGTAACTATCTCCACAATTACTGGCATGACCCTAGGAGGGGTGCCGCCAGAAATCCCAACCAACCTCGCCGCAGAGGCCCATGCCAGTCGAAGAACTGTATGTAATAGAGAAGGGCATGCACTTTAGTTGGCATGATCATCATGTGGAAGTAACGAATTAAGTAGAGAGGACTTATAGAGATCGAACTCCTGGTGCCGCTCATGAGTTTATGTTGATGATACCCCAAAGCGTGGCCCTCAGTACATTGTCGAAATGTCTAGATATTTTGGAGGGCCACCTCTGGTGTCCTAGCCCTGCCAGACACAGAACTGGACGCGGCCACAGGTGCGGGTTCCGATGGTCCTGCATCAGCACCCGCCGAGAGGCGAGAACAAGGTTTGTGCACAAGGTCCTCCAACACGGTTCAGATTTTGGTAAGAAATCCATAATGACCTGAGAGCATACCCTGGGGAAAGAAACTTGGAATGTTACCTCGAGAGCCTCCGCGAAATCGTCGAGACCCGAGTCTTGATCGCCAAATTCGCCTTCTTCCAACGGGCTCCCTCCACCGGCCTCGTCCCCCCAAGAGGATTCGTCTGATCCTTCTTGTAGGGGGAAGCGCTCTCTCAGCTCAGCGGCTGACAGTTGTGGGGGAATCATCCGATCTAGTAGTACCCTCACCCGATCTGTCATTAGACGCGGGGCACCCCTGGAATGTACAAAGTTCTCCAGCTCATCCAGATATTGCTCCACCTCTGCCTAAGACACTGCGAAACTGGCTCGGATAGGGCCTATACCTGGTAGATCCATCCCGAGATGGTCCAGGTGTTCCCATATCTCGGATGGGATGAGGAATTTCCGGTTGACATCCCAGATGTCCCAGGCCTCTGGGAAAACATCATTCTCTGGCATGTAAATATGGTGTAGCCGTTTCACCGGAGCCTGAGTGGATATCCTGCGGAATCCCCTCGGTGGTCGCCCCTCCGGATGGCTCGGCACTCCTGGAACCACTGGATCTGCTGCCGCTGTTGGATCCACCGCCACTACCTCGCCCTCAGTTGGTGCAGGTCTCACCACCACAGTAGCCCCACCACCACGAGAGGCCCTTGCCGCCTTCTAACCCTGGCCTCGAGATAGGGAAGGCCCTCCATCACTAGCTCGAACAGTTGGCTGCTTCAGCATTTCCCCCAGATAAGTTGCCTCCCAGCTTATGGCGTACTCCTTAACCGGTCCGAATGTGGCAGTAGGTGAAGGTAATGCATTCTGCATTTTCCAATCCTCCCGTGTTAACCTGAGCCATAATTACCTCATCACACATGGGTGCTCCTCGTGGCACACCTCCCAGTAGACCCGCGGAGTCAGTCGATGCATGCACCAGAATTGCCTCGCAAACCGGTGTGGGGTGTACGGCTTACAGAGAGGCGCACGGTCCACCCTTGCTACCAAGATTCCACCTCAAAATGCCATGATATATCCCCGGTGCTCCTTCATCCCCCGACCATCATCGGGGAGTACCCTTTTCGGTAATGGAAACGGGTGGAAATTAAACTTGCCTTCCCTCCACACTCGGTTTAGTACCAACGATATGGTTAATTTGGTCAAAAATCTCCCAGTAGCATTCAGAATGGATGGCCGGAAGTTTGACCCCAGAGGCAAGATGGGGTTTGGATATTCATAAACCCCTCTGATTTGTGTTGTGATCCACCCATAAAGAAGATAGAAGGGCCCGCATATCCTCTACAGCCTTTTGCCCTCGCTAACATGCCATAACATCTTGTACAATCTGGCAAGCATCGGAATCCTCAAATTGACTCTCCCTCCTGTGTCTAGCATGGATGCCATGATAAATGTGCTAGGTCTCACCCCCATGTTGGTATCCCTCACTGGAAGGATCCAACCACAGATAAGGACCACAATAAATGCTTTCGGCCTAACTATCGGATGTTGTTCAGTATTGACACTGAAACCCCAGGTCTTCCACTGGCTATCCTCCAAGAGCTACCAATATGAGTTTTCCTTGACCTGTTGATCCCCCTTCGAGAAAGGCCTATGCCTCGTGGGAAACTCTCAATCCACTAGAAAGTTTAGAAACTTCTTCAACCACCGCCTAAAGTGGACGTCTCTCACTACTTCTTTTTCTTCCCCGGGGACCAGCCCCATCAGTTCCATCGCTAGCCGTGACATATGATTTGGATCCTCCCACTCACTCATGACGGGGAGGAACTCATCATACATAGCCCCCAAGATCGGGACCCCTGAAATCTGATGGACATCCCACAGACTGATGTCGACCTCCCCATAGTGCAGGTGAAAAGTGTTGGTCCTAGACGACCATCTGCTCAACAACTCTGGAATCAGCTACTTCAGTTGATATATGTGGAATTTGGAGGCCTAGGCCGCCTCATAAAAGCCCACTCTCCTCAGATTGGCTCCAAACTCCTCACATGAGGCACCTACCCAGTAGTCCCATGTCCAATCGTCTGTGAAGTTACCGCCCTAGAGCAGGTCCCACTCCTCAGACCACCCCTTCTTAGAATCCCACAAGGATGCCTTCAGTATTGTATGGTACAGAGGAGGAGACATATCTGGATGCAATTCCTGCCCATCAATGTTGTTCAGGTGGTAGTACAGGCAGTCAGCGACGATGGGTGTGAAGTCCTCTTGCACATGACCATCAGCCGCCCTGAACCATTGGCGTTGGCACGACGAGCTGCTGAACCAGCAAGCTGGTTCGTCCCTACTTGCCTCGGGAATGAAGACACCATCCCTTAGCCCAAAGTCATACAAGGGAACCCTCCTACACAATGGATAGTTTTTCTATCTCTCCGATAGCAACTCCATCAATGAATTATGGTCTGAGTGGCTATGGACCAACTCTCCTAGGCCCAGACAATTTGCCATCTCATCCCTCTGAGAGGCATCTGCAAGCACCCCCTGGGTAGCTTCTTGATGGTCCATTTGGTTTTAAAGGCTTGGAAAAAATTTAAACTCGGGTCGGGAAGCCTTTTCGCAAAGCTCTTTCATGAAGCCGAATCTTGGAGCCTGGCCTCGACCGGCAAGCGCACGTTCACGTGGCGCTATCGCGGAGTCAGAGACTCACGGTTCGTCGTGAAGCCCGATTCGCGGAGAGCGGACATGGAGTATGCGGAGCTTCACGAATCGAGAGCTCTAAAGGACAAATTCGCGAAGAAGAAAAATTACAAAAGAGAGGTTAGCCTCCCCTATTTATAGGCAGTGGACTTCGGCGCTTCGTGGCGCGTCCGAATCTGGCCGAGCTTTGCGGCGCGCTCGGCCTGCGCGTCGGCTGTCCGCCTCACGAGCCCTCTTCGCAATCCATCTCCGCGAGCTGCCAATGATTTTGGAAATTAACCCTCAGACTTTGACCCTTGATTTCTCTATGGCACCAAGTCTAAGGGGGGGGGGGGATTTTTTGGCACCAAAATGTTGGAAGAAAAGAAATAAGAGAAAGAGGCCCCGCGACCAGCCTCGCAAAGCCACTTTGCGGAATCCCCACAAGCAACGCGACTTCCCGAAGCCAAGGAGGTGGTACCCTCTGCGAATTCCCCTGACGTTCGCGAGCCTTCCACGAAGAACAGGAGGTGGTAACCCCGGAGAACGCCCCTGACGTTTGTGAGCCCGCTGCGAAGCAAAGGATGCAGTACCTTCCACGAACGTCGCTGACGTTCGCGACCCACCGCGAAGAAACACAATCCCTCTTCGCACCACGTAAGCTCTGATTCGCGGTGCCTCTTGCCTATAAATAATGGGCTCCCCCTGAGACCAATGACGGACAATCCGACTTTTTGTCTTCTCAGCTCCCAAATCACGAAGCACCCATTGCTCTGCGAATCGTGAGCTACGCGAGGTATTTTTGATTCGCAGGGTGCCTCGCCATTTTCTCATTTTGATCCCCTCTTTCGAGAGGGATGCCTTTCGCAAAGCCTAAGGGCTTTCGTGAAGGAAGGGGATCCCCGAGGGGACCTGGGCTGTCATGAAGAATTTATGCTTCACGAAACACCCCTCTTGTATACGTGATCCACATGCCAAGGTAGGGTTGCTCTACTTCACGAAGCACCTTGCTTCACGACACTTCGCTTTGCGAGGCGCTTGTGCTCTGCAAGGCGGTGCTCCGCGACTACCTTCCCACTTCGTGAAGCACCTCCCATTTTCACCTCTGCCCCATGCTAAGGCAAAGTCACCCCACTTCATGAAGCACACCCCTTTGCAAGTTCCCTTCACCATGCAGAGAAACCGATCTCCACAACGCCCCTACCTATTAACTCCTCTGCTTGGCAATTCCTTTTCCCATGGGACCCTCCAGGTTTGCACAATGTGACTTCAAAGTCCCTCGGGCGATACCCCCCATAGCGTTGCTTTGCCTAATGCTTCTTCGCATAGGCACGCTAATGGCTATTGCTTCTTCACATAGCCTTGGTAATGTGGACCCCTCGATACTTCGCTCCGCGACCCTCCTTCACCACGACATTGCTGATACCTTCCCTCCCACAAGGAGAAGAGGGTACCGGTTATGTAAGTACTAGGGGTGCAGAGTAACCCACCTCATCTGAGCTGCAGGACATTAAACTGCCAAGAACCCTCGTCCTCAACATACGACGTTAAACTGTGACATCGCCCAGTGCCTCTCACGCGGGGTGCCCCCATCTTGGAAATTCTTCATGCCTCCCTAGTCTCCACAGGGGATGATATCCTCCTTCTGGGAGTGGCGTTTGTCCACGGGGTAAGGACATCCACCTTGGCGTAAGCCCCTAGATTTTCTTGCAGGAGGCACCACCCCTGCCCTTCCTCACTTCCTTGGTGCCAATACTAGCGGGGGGCGTGATAGGGAATGAGGACCCTCCTTTCTTCTGTCCCAAATCCCTCTCCCACTGTGCTTTGTTTCCCTCAGGCCTCCATCCTGAAGTAAGTCTCGTCACCTTGGGATGCTCAACGCGTAAGCCCCTCCTCGCTTCCCACGGAGGCACCCTTCGCGACATGATCGTCAGGTCCCTGCAACCCCTTGTTTATAACACTGAGCATGACTCCCGTGAGCTTAGAGTGAGCACCGACCATGACACACCTTGGGCCACCTTAGAGTGTAAGCCCCAAATTCCCCCATCCCGCATGACGTTAAATTGTATACCCGAACTACGGGGACTTTGATCCGTGCTAAGGTGTGGTACGTAGAAAGCCTCCACGAGGTTCAAGCCCACCATCCTGTTGTTCCGACACCCCTTTATGTTGGTTAAACAACCCCTTTCCCATCCGAACTATGGGGTCTTTGATCCATGCTAAGGCATGGTACGTAGGAAGACTCACAAGGTTCAAGCCCATCACCCATCGGACCCCCGGTCCATCTTAACATCGGTTCACCGGCACCCACCCGAACTACAGGTTCTTTGATCCATGATAAGGCATGGTACATAGGAAGCCTCGCGAGATTCAAGCCCATGATCCATCGGACCAAGGTCCATCTTCATGTCGGTTCACCGGCGCCCACCCGAACTATGGGGTCTTTGATCCATGCTAAGGCATGGTACGTAGGAAGCCTCATGAGGTTCAAGACCATCATCTATCGGACCAAGGTCCATCTTCACATCGGTTCACCGGTGCCCAGCCAAACTATGGGGTCTTTGATCCATGCTAAGGCATGGTACATAGGAAGTTGCATGAGGTTCAAGCCCATCATCCATCAGACCAAGGTCCATCTTCATGTCGGTTCACCGGCGCCCACCCAAACTACGGGGTCTTTGATCCATGCTAAGACATGGTACGTAGGAAGCCTCATGAGGTTCAAGCCCATCATCCATCGGACCAAGGTCCATATTCATGTCGATTCACCGACGCCCACCTGAACTATGGGGTCTTTGATCTATGCTAAGGCATGGTATGTAGGAAGCCTCACGAGGTTTAAGCCCATCACCCATCGGACCAAGGTCCATCTTCACGTCGGTTCACCGTCACCCACCCAAACTATGGGGTCTTTGATCCATGCTAGGGAATGGTATGTTGGAAGCCTTGTGAGGTTCAAGACCATCATCCATCAGACCAAGGTCCATCTTCACGTCGATTCACTAGCGCCCACCCGAACTACGGGGTCTTTGATCCATACTAAGGCATGGTACGTAGGAAGCCTCACGAGGTTCAATCCCACCACCTGGTCGTTCCAATCTCCTTCACGTCGGTTCACCAACACCCGGGCATCCTAGAGTGTAATCCCCACACATCCATTCCCGAACTATGAGGACTTTGATCCATGTCAAGGCATGGTACGTAGGAATTCTCTTCGAGGCTCAAGACCAAAACCATCGTCCATCCTGATTCATACCCGGGCCGCCACATCCCAGTGAGATCATGAACCTCATTCCTCTCCACAGTATTCAAGAAGCCGCCCACGTGATGGCCCTAATATCGGTGTTCCGTAAAGGGGGTTCTTCAATCTGATCAACTCTAGCTAGTGTTCTGATCAGCCTGATCTGTCTCACTGGACGTTAAACTTACAGCATACCCCGTGTTAAACACAGGAAGCTGAGGAAAACCTCAGATACATGCCTATGGCATATGATTCCCCGCGCTCGATGTGGGATGCCTCGGGCTTTCGTGCCCTCGAGAAGCCCTATAATAAGAGATAAAAGATAGAAACACCAATTCCCCAGCGTCCAGACACGCCAGTGATGCCTCAACGTGACTACTCCCCCAACTGAAGGTTGCTTCCCTGACCGGACCCCTTGTAATGTCCTGACAGAAGTAGTGTAATTAACTGGCGTTCATGGAAACATGGCGCTGGGAAGAGTTTCACGAACTATGTCTTAATCTATGAGGGATACCCGGACTAGGTGATGAGTTTTGAGGAGAAATCCACAGAAGGAAGAACCGGCATCCCATCATCTCGTTTCGATCAAGGAGCAAACGTCCCTGAATAAGAAGCGAATGTCGCCTGCCTTTGGAAAGCAGGAATATAGTGAAATAAAACAGCACTGAAGTCCCCCAAACCTGACGGACGTGCGACCCCCAGCAAAAGCGTCGGAAACACTCTTCACAATTCCAAAACCTATTTTTTGGACAAGAACTTAAAAATAACTTTTTCAATTCCTTATATGTGTCTTATAATCCTTATTTTGTTCATAAAACCATCCTAAGAATCATTTTGTGCAAACCAAATGAAGTTGTCTGAAGAATAGGTAATGTCCCTAACTAAGCATTTTATTTTATTTATACCTCCCCTTGCTTCAATTTTTATTAGAATATGATGATATAATAACCTCAGAATTTTATATATGTGTATTTTTTATATTAATTTAATTAGCTAAAACCATCTTCTCTTCCATCAAATGGGATACAAAATCATCATTCATATGTGTGACGGACTACCCCCTCATGAACTGATGTCAATCATTTTTTCATTACCACCTCTTATAGTTGGATATAATAATGGATTAAATGTTAATATAATATATTTAAGATATTATTATACCTATGGAATTATTATATCATATATACCTTCTCACTTTCCATTCTTCATGAGTGTGATAACATCACTCGTGTTTATGGAAAACTATCATCTCGTGAAGCGATGTGATTCATTCACGCTTTACATGGAAGGTAATAAGGATGGATTTAATGAAAATATTTGATATATTTGAAATAAAAAATATTATATCATTTAATTTTATTATTTAATTTTATTTCTTTCAATCCATCGAGAAAATTGAAAGATCTTTAATGCATACATATAGCCTTTCGTCTCCCTAAACGGTGTATTTCATTTTTTATCTATAAATTTTATAAACTACTATAAATACATATATATTGAATTAATATGATATTTATATCATTATAAACATTATGGAGATTATTTAATAATTATCAATGTAATAATAAGAAAAAATAACAAATCAAAACATACATGAAAAGCAAAGCAGTTTTTTTCCCAAAGAGTGACATTAATATGAAATTGTTAATAAAAGGGTACTAAAAGGTATCAAGTAAATAATATATGGTATTATATATATAATAATGTTTTTATAATAGTTTTATAATAAAATTTTATTTATTATATAGGATATTTTAATTTTTATGAATTAAGTCAAGACTTAAGGTAAGGTATTTTCATCTCACTTTTTACCTCTATGAGGCACAAGCCATATCCACCACATATTTCTTTCATGTAGTTTATATACTTCCCATAAATTTATTTTATGATTATTATACTAAAAAATATTTTTATTTATGTTTTCATTTAAGGATATCCCTTTCATTGGGTTTATGGTTCAAATATTACCAAAGCGGTAAGAGATTTGTGTCTCAATTTTCCTTCTTTGAGACATATGTTATATTATGCACCTATATTATTTTATGAGGTGTATGTATTGATAATTTTACATGTAATATCATGAATTTAATTATTCTCACAATATTATATGTTTCACTTAACATTATTCTTTCATGGTTCTTACAATTCAATGTTACCCAAGTGGTAAGGGTTTTATGTTACAATTTCAACGTTTATTGGGGTTTCTCGTGATTATGCTTCCAATGATAAAATATTGTGATCTATATCTCTAGAAACACATTTATTTTATTATAATATTTTTATTTATATAAAATAAAATTTTCCTTCAATTTTACTCTTTTTATATACTCAACATTTCAAAATAATTTTTTTAAGAAAAATTTTCTTTATTTCTCTATTTAGTCAAAATCCCTTTTTATTACAAAACCATGTTTTATAAAAAATGTTTTAACATTATAGAAATGATTTATTAAAGAAAATTTTACCCATTTTTTAATTTTTTTTATAAAAATTAAACTTAATATCCATGTCATTTCCCAAATAATTCACATTTGGATTTTATAGATAATGTGAAAGAAATCTTTGTTTTAATGTGTAAATCATGAATAGAATTTCCCACCATCAGGACAATTATTTTATCTGAATCTTACTTTATAAGTTTTTGAATTTTATTTTAAAATTAATGTATTTCCAAAAAAATATTAATCTTTAGTTTTAAAAATTGATTTTCAAATAATATTTATTTTTCCCAAGAAATATTCCAAGTGTCTTTTCAAAATCATTTTCATTTAAGATGACATCATTTGATGTTAATTTTTCTTTACAATGAATATAATCCAACGATACCATTATTATTATTTCTTTAAATGTCTTATGTTTATGATGATAATAATTTTATAAAACCTATTTCTTTTCAATGGGTTATACTGTGATAAAATGATTATTATACCCACTTATTTTTCCATGGGTTATTCTATGACAAAAATGATGAAATGTTTATGAAACCCATTTCATTTCCATGGGTTATGATATGATGTAATTATTATAAGACTTATTTCTTTTTATGGGTTCTATTATGATGGATTGTTTATGATATTATGGAACACGTTCATATGATTTTTATTATGTGATGAGTGAGACCTATATCTTCCTACAGTAAATTGGGTAAATATTGAAACCTTATGAGATAAATAGGATTATAATGAGGAGTGAACCTAGTTTGTTAAGGGACTTTATACACTATAATAGTCTTGGTAGTTAACCTTGACTACTATTATGCTTTGGGAAGTGAACCTATTCCACTATGATGGCCTTATAAATGAGCCTTGACTACTAAGGAAATGTTGTTTTTTGTTTATGTGTATACCAAAAATCTATGTCTTATGCCAATGTTATATTATCATAGATCGTGTTCTTTAATTTACTTAGGATTCATTTCTTATTAACTAAAACTTTTTATTGTCTGAATCTATATTATGGTCTTTGATATGTGGGGAATGGTTTTAAAATGATATGATCATTTTATCATACCCTTATACTCATGTTATGCTTACGAATATACATTTTTACCCTTACTAAAAATTTTAGCTCACCCTTTTTTATTTTTACCTTCCCCAAGTTATGAATAAATGTTTTAAGTAGGGTGTGTCTATAAAGAGTACTATGTGGGAAGATATTGGTGAGATATGATAAATATATTTTAAGAAATAAAAATATTTTGTGTCTAGTCTCCAATGGCACTAAACCATTATGATCATCAAACATGTGTTTATGTAATGTAATGAATATTTGTCTAAAATATATAATATCTATTCATGGAAAGTTTTTTTCACTAGACTATTGTCCCTAAACCTATACATGATCATTCACTAATCCACAACCTAAAAAATTGCATATAAATAACATGTGATTACCCTCAAGCACCAAGACCTTTCCCTAAAAACACACATCAAACCTCAATATCCTCTTCCAAAGGTAGATTAAACCTCCATAGAACCCTCTAATAGGTTCTTATTAACTATCTACTTGATATCATCCAAACCCAATGAGTGTTCTCTATTTATGTCATAATCACACTACCTAACTCTTTATCCCTTGAGTCTTATCCCGTCAAACCTAATCTCACACAACCAAACCACTGATCGTTATCTGATTTCTGGTCATTCCAATCTAATAAAAATCACCAAATGTGATTCCCTTCCAACATGAATGAGTCATATCACTCATTTTAATTCCCCTTTCATGATCAACTACCTCCCAGACAATATTTCAAAACAAGTCAAGAATCCATCCATGCTTCTGTTGCACCACTCGAAAGAAAATCTAAAATCAAAAGGACTAGGAATCCAAAAAAACCTGGAATCTCACCCAAAACCAATACCTGAAGAAACCTAGGTTCTTCTTATCTTAATAACCCATGGTATTTCTATGTTCCTTTACTCAACCATCCCAGGGGAACCTTTTTTCTTAAGGTAACCCATGATCATTTATAAATCACCTCCAGGTATACCATTCTTGTAATGAATGCACCATGGTTCTATAAAAAAGGAATTCAATGAATGTACTAAACCACCAATAGTCACTATATATTAATTAAATTAGGGGTATTTATAGCTATCATCATAGGTCATATCTTCATAATATCCACATGACTTTCCATCAGAAGTAAATATTATGGTTCCACTGAGTAGAATACCAACAATAATCTATCTAGGAAAAAATCTTATAAATGACCTAGATAATGTTAACCATAAATAAATTTCATGTTTTGGTAATATTAAATATTATATTTTATGTATTCCTATTCACTATAAAGATTTTATGTAATTTTTCATCGAAAAAGAAATAGTTTTTTCTAACCAAATTATGTTTGAGGAATTATATTGTTTTATTTAAAAGTTAAATTTATAAATTTTAGGGGTTTAATTTGATAAAATTGAATTTATTTTTGATATCATCATATGAAATATATCTTTTGGTGAATGTTTTTTGGATTTTTGTGAAAATATTTATTTTTGAGTGAGTAGTGAAAAATGATGATTTTTTAAATACTGTCATTTATTTTCTCTTAATGAAGTATTTTAAAATTGAAATTCTATGTTTTATTTGTTTTTAAAGTAATATAATATCCAAATATTAAATATAAACAAATTAATGCTATATTAAGCATCATTATATTTTATTTGGTTATAAAATCATATTTATGCCTAAAAATGCATTTTTCTAAAAAGTGTTTTTCATTGTGTTTTTTACACTTATATTAAAATTAATTTATTTTATTTCCAAAAAATGAATCATGAAAAGTGGATTTAAAATTTTTATTCCTAAGGTTAAAATTTATTAATTTTTTCAATTTTGTTTTTGGTCATTGTGCATATTAACCTTTGTAAAAATGTTGTCACCATGGTAAAAGGGTAAAACGGGTTAATTAAGGTAAAAACTAAGTGAGAAGGTCACAATGTATTATATTTAATATTATTGGATGAGATTATTTCTTACATTACAATGCTATATTTTAAAATTTATTATTTAAGTTTCATGTGACCATTAGAGTGACTTAATATTATTTTAAAACTTTAAATAATTATAAGAGTGTCACTCTCATCACTTATAAAAGGGTGCCTCTTATTATATATTATTCACATAATTTTATCATGTTGCCTAAATAAATCCTAGCCCAAATACTTTCTCAAAATATCTACCCATTTCCTAGAGTTCCTAGTCTCGCCAAAGGACTAATCCCGGATGGATTAATTTGTAAGCCATAAGAGGCTATCCAAAGAAGAGTTATAACTCTTAACCAAGTGTTCTCATGTTTATTTATTTTAATACCTACTTAAAATATTTCATAACCATGATCATATAATAAAATATTTGTCTAAAATGTACTGAAATGTTATTATATTAATGTAACATCCCTTTTCATCTCTTTTTCTATCCTATGGGAACTAAAAACTTCACCAACATGTACGTGTGGACTACCACTTCCATGAAGCAATGTGTTTAATTTTTCACCACCAGATATTATGGTTGGCTAAAATAAAGAGAAAATAAATATATATTATATTTATTAATTTTGTATGATTATATAAATACAATATATTTCATACCTTTTTACCCTTCCATCCATTGGAAAATGATAATGTTTCTCATGTGTATGTGTGGACCATCACCTCCATGAATCAATGTGATTCATTTTTAATTATTGACCCATGTGTATGGTCATAAAGATATAAATAATGAATAAATATTAAATTTATAACATATTTATGATTTATTAAAGGTAAAATTTTATCTACTTTATTTTTTCACCCAATAGAAAAATGAAAATGAAAATCATGTGTACGAACAGATTATTGTCTCTATGAAATGATGCACTTGACTTTTCATGACCACATTACATGGATAGTTTTTAATATATATTTAATGTAAAAAATTATAATTATAAAAAAAATTAGATTCTATATATTATGTAATAAAAACCTCTTTGATCATAATATTGAACAACCTAAAAATGTATGACGTTAACTTAACTGGTTTAGTAACTAAATAAAACATCATAATAAAATAAATAAAAGGAATATCTATAATATAGTGAACAAGAAATATATTATTATGAAATTAAATAACTAATATAATTTTATTGTAGTTAGAGAACACATGTAGCTATATGAGACTTAAGGTAAGGTGGTTTCTCAACTCAATTTCTTTTATTTGAGACTTATTAAATTTTCACCACATGTTTTATTTTGTGTTGTGTATAAACTAATATATGTATGACATTCATAATTAATTTATTGAAATTCAATTGGTTTACTAATCCTTTTCAAGCTCTCTCATTCAATTTTCTTTTGATTCAAAATTTATTAAAGTCGTGAGGGATTTTTCTTTGAAACGTTGTTTTAATGTATCCCTTTATAAATTTTCTCCTCCATCTACATTTTCTTCAAAATGTTACAAGAATGTTCTTATTTATACATAAAAAAAATTTAAAGTTTATTTTAAACTACTTTTTACTTTCTTTAAACATGTTTAAAATAGAACATTTACCATATGGGTCATTTTTTTACCAAAGTGAAAAGGAATGTTTTTTAATGTATATGACTTGATGATGTTTTCCCACCATAATAGTAATTATTCATTATAATGATGTTTTTTTCATAAAAACATTCTTATGATCTCTTAAGTACATAAAGAGACTAAAATTAAAGGAAAAATTTTATTCCTGTTAAGTAAATAGAGGATAAGAAAACTATTGAGTTTCTTGAGAGATGTATCATTGGATTTTATCATTGGAAATATAATCATTAACAATGAGATTGTAACATAAAATCTTTACCACTTGTTAACTTTTTTTTGTAATCCTCGTGAAGGAATAACACTAAATGACACTTAAAATATCAATAAAATTAATAAAACCATGATATTACTTGTAAAAGGGGTTGTATATACACCTCATAGTATAAGATAGGTGCGTAACATAATATATTTCTCATGGAAGGAAAATTAGGGAAAAAAAGCTCTTACTACTTTGGTTACTTTTGAACTGTAAATCCCATTAAAGAGATATCCTAAAATGGATATTTAAATCCCAATAATTTTCAGTAGAATAATAAAATGAATTCATGGAATTTATATACACTATATAAAAGAAATATGTGGTGAATATGGCATGTGTATCACATAAGTTAAAAGTGATAAGGAAATCCCTTACCACTTTAGTAGTATTTTGAATCGTGATCCTAAATAAAGAATAATATCAAATGAAACATTAAATATCATTAAAATAATGATATTAATGATATCACATTTCAAAGGTTCAATATATACACCACAAAAATGAAGCAATTGTTGAATTTGAATATGTCTCTTAGAAATAAAAGAGAGACTAAAAATCCATTACCTTAAGTCTCTACATCTTGCATACATGTTAAAACCTCATATATAATAAATATAAGATTATTATAAATCTATTATATAACCATATGTGTATGTATAATTCCATATATGACTTAATTATGAACTTTTATTACTTTTTTATTAACAATTTCTTTTTAAAATCATGTTTTTGGTATTGACTACTTTTTGATGTAAGATTCTTTTAGTTATTTATGTCCTCTTAATTTTATTATGGTTAAAACATCTATATAATTTTAACCATGATATAAATATCATATATTTTATATATATATATATATATATATATATGTATATATATATTTACTTATATTAATCCATAAGATTTATATATATAAAGTGAAATACATCATTCATGGAGACATAAGGTTGTACGTATACATAAACTCTATTTCCATTTTCTCAAAAAATTGAATGAAATAAGTGTAAATAATATATTACCATTATAGAATAATTTTTATGTCATATATTTCATATATTTTAATTAAAATCATCCTTATTACTTTATACTTAAATCATTGAAGAATCACATCACTTCGTTAGGTGGTAGTATGCCATACATAGGAGGAACGTCGTCGTATTCACATGTAATGGAAAATATAAAGTTATATATAATATAATAATTCCAGAAGTATAATAATATCATATATATCATATATAAAAATTTGATCCATCATTATATCTATCTATGAGAGTTGGTGATGGAAATTAATAACATCAGTTCGTGAGGTGGTAGTTTTTCATACACATGAATGATGATTTCATATCCCATTTGATGGAAGAGGAGATAGTTTTAGATCATGACCTTAAAAAACATATCAGTATATTTAAGATACTTAGGTTATTATATTATCTTGTTTTAATATTAATTTAAGGAGGTGTAGGATGAAATAAAATAAAATTCTCGGTTAGGGACGTTACCTCTTCTTCAAACAACATCTTTTGGTTTGCACCAAAAGGGTTATTTGGTTGGATTTATGACCAAACTAAGGCTTCTAGGATGGAATGAGGGAATTAAGAATGTTATTTCTATGGGTATTTTCTAAACCAATGTATTTTGGAAGTGTGGATAGAAGAGAATAAAACTTCTAAGCCTATAAAAGAAAATTTCAAAATATCAGCATAAAACGGGTGGTGGAAATTTTTTTGGTCATTTTTAACACTTATATGTTTTAGTTTAACCCCCTGGTAAACCAATTTTTACCTTAATTGCGGTAAATAAGTTTTTTCTATTTTCACTATTCATTATGGTAAAAAATTAAATTGACCTTATTATAAAATATAAATTATGCTAATGAAAAATATGGAATCCATTTTTCTAAATCCATTCACAGAAGTTAAAAATTTTAGTTTCAAATTAATCCCAAAGAAGCAATGAGAAAGTGGTATACCGAAGAGAAAGTTTTCAAAATTTTAAATGTTTTTATATCAAAATTAAATATAGAAATGATTCCAATGACCTAAATTAGATCGATTTATATATAATTGGACTAATTTTAATTTTAAACCCATTTTAAAATAAATAAACTTATAAATACCAACAGAAATGCAGTTTTCAATAAAAACTAGTATTTTCACTATTGACTAAAAAATTAGTATTTTTATAAAAATCCAAAAAATATACCTTAATATAATTTTGACATATTGATTTTAAAAAATATTTTTATTTTATAAAAATCATTTTCTAAAAGTTTTGGAATTTTTTTTATTACTGTTCACCAAAAAAGAAATAAAATTTTTGAGAAAATAGTATTTTCAATACATATAATGACTTTACTAAAAATTAAGTATTTTTTATCAATATGTTTTTTATATAAAACCACTATACTTAATATTTATAAAGTATTTATTTATATTTAATGCCAATAATTTTATTGGATATGTTATAATAGATGTATTTAAATAATAATATTAATAATATATCACGGTTTATTAAAATTTAGTATTGTGTGTAAGGAAAGATAAAATAGATGTTGCGTGTAATGAAAACTATAAAAGAAACTCATTGTTTGTGTCAAAAATATATCAAAAACATTACTTTATTAAAAAATAATAATTCATAATAACTCATGGAGTTAAATTTACCCCCCTTAAAATGAATTTCTCCCTTAAAATTTGTTACTTTGGAACCAACAACTGAGGATGGTTTTACCTCATTAAATCCTCAATCTCCCATGTATCTTCCTCAAAATAGTGGTTTTTCTAAAAAAAACATTAACCAGGTGAGTGGTATTATTTCATAGAACTTTCTCTATATGATCCAAAATCTCCATCGGTTGTTCCTAATAAAAAATAGCATGCTCCAACGATACGAACTATGAGTTAAATACATGTTATGGATCAAGTATGTACTTCCTTATGAGAATTACATGGAAAAAATAAGGAACCTAAGAAAGTTTTTTATTGATATACCCAGTGATAAGCTATGGTGCCGATATGATCAAGAGTTTTAAAAGGAACTAATATACTAAGGGATTAGTTTTCCCATCTTTATTACACATATAAAATCATAAAAATAATTTCTCATAAACTTAAAATTATATATTTCATTTATGATTATCAACATATCATTTCTATCAAATTTTTGATTCACTTACTTGTTTCTAAATTCCCCTAACCTTATCTTCAATTTCATCATCTAGATTAGGTCCCAGTATCTTTCTCTCTACAACTTCATTATAGTATGTAGGATTTGTACACTCCTTTACATAAAGGTATTCATAAGGAGAAATATGAATGATCAAGTGAAATATATTTCATATGAAAGTTTAACTTGAGTAGTGTATTGATCCCAAACACCTTTGGAATCCATAGAATAAGATATTTGAATATCCTCTAGGGTTTGGATTGTTCTTTTATATTGATCATCTTTCGGAGGATGATACTTAGTTTTGAGACTCAACTTCACATCAAGAGCATGTTGAAGACTTCACCAAAACATCGAGATAAACTTTAGATCCTCATTAGATAAAATTAAATGTGGTAATCTATGTAACATTACCAATTTCTTAATGTATATTCTGGAAAGAGGACCTAGAGAGAAATCTTCTCTAATATAAATGAATTGTACTGAATTCTTAAAGTGAATGATTATAACTCATAATTACCTCAACATCAAAGATAAGATAAACCCTCAAGGTTACCAGTACCTTAAATCATATGTCCAAAAACTATGAAATAATTCCTCCTCAAATAACGTTTATTGCTAAAACAATTACAAAACCAAAGGGTTTTACTACCATAAATTTCTCTTTAAATATATTTAATCTTGATCAAATATCATCACATAAATCCTCAAAAAGGGTTATAAATGACTTTGAACTTATGACAAAACTTAAACTCATAACCCAATAATAGTATCCATAACTCTTAATTTAATTTTACATAGCTAAAAAACACTTCCAAAAGTTAATTCACCCTTTATTACTTGTATTATCTCTTATTTTTTACAAAAAAAAATCATTGGAAGATTGGGTTCATCCTTATAATGATATAATATAGAATGTGATTTCACTACTCCAAAATCCATTTAGATGGAGATAATCAATGTTCATAATCATATAAAATTTCACTAAAGTATGAACTATATAATTTTAATATGGCTCATTCATACCAAATCAAAAATTAAATTCCTAACTAAGGAGGGGAGTATAATATTCCCTAATCATCATGATTTACTTCATACATTTCAATTTCATAAGATTTCCCTTTGTCCATTGCCTTCAAAAGTTATTTTGGATTATCATCCACATTATCCCTTGGATTGGAGAATTTATTTTCATAATTCCCAAACTACTTGAAATTAAAACAATGGAGTGTGGGCAGTACATTCTACAGAATTTTTTCTCTATTTAAATCATTATCTAACTTATTCCCATTACTTTGAAATTTGATTTCCCAATGACAATCCCTTCCACACTTAAAACATTTAATAGTCCCGATAAGAAAATTTTCTGTATGTTTCTTCCCACACTTTAAGTATAAAGGAAAGATCATCTTCTATTTCCAAGGTTTTTAGATTTTTCTTTGAATTTCATTTTAATCTTCTTATCAAACCTATGGGATTAATATATGAATCTAACCTTAATTTCCACCTTGATAGAACATCAAACAATCTATTCATATCTAATGAAGTATCTTATAGATAATTCCATTTAAGAACTTGTTTTTATTCCACTAAATAGTTGATAAACCTTACTTTTAGGTTTGATGATAATACTAGAACTGTACTGTGCAAGTCTTATAAACTTTTTCTCATAAGTACCAACAGATTCATAATCCTTTTGATTTAACTCAAGGAACTCTTTCTCCATATTCATATTAATAATAAGAGGAGTTTAATTATTGAAAAATAATTTCTCTAACTCATCCAAATCCATAGATTCAGTTTTATCATGTTCCATTTTATTCTTTATGAGAGTAGACCAATGATCTACTTCACCTTCCAAATGATAGATATCCAAAATGACTTTTTTATGTTCCAAACACTGGAGAATGGAAAATATCTTTTTAATGGTACTTCTCTATTTCTCATAAACTAGTGGATCATTGGTTTCATTGAAGGTAGTTGGATGTTGCCTCATTAAGAACTTAAAAGAACATTGTTCCCTCCATTTCTTGTTTGGAATCTCAGTATGGTTCATGGATTGAGAATTCTTTGTGAGTATAGAAATGATATTTTTCATTCTAACTTGTTTGATTGGTAAAGAGAAAAATAATTCCATTTTTTATCATACTTAGCATTAACATGGTTCCTCCAGGTTTTATCCATTGACTAAAACCAAAAAACATAGTGTATTCAGTAATAACCATAGTGGGGGCCACATAATCATGAAAAATAACTTATAGGATGTCTACATCATGACCCCATATTTTTAATCTATGACACTTAAATTTTATCCTAGATCATTCATAGTCATCATCTATTTAAATCCTTTATAATGGTTTATAAATAGTTTTTGAATTTCCAAAGCATGCCCCCATGGAATCTCAAACAAGTTGTGCAACAAATCTCATTATTGTATACGAGGTGATGATCAAATCCATATTGATGCACCCTTTTGAAGTTATTACACCTAGGTACCTTTTTTCCAAATCCACACCCACTTGTAGTATCCAGATAGGGATATAATTTCTTAGAAACCACTTTCTCTATCCTTTAACAAAATTACAAGATAATTTCCTATACTTCGAATCATCCTTATACTTATCCTTAGACATGTCCTTAGGTATATCACTAAATATTTCTCATCCTAGTTTCAAAATTTTATCTAAACATTTCCATTAATAACAACTGTAGATACCATGGGATTTTCATACATATAATTAAATATTTTTAAATGGTTATTCATTATATTATAAAAAACATTCTTAAGGACCATAATGTTTTAGTGAAGTTGGATACTAGGTACAAAATATTCTAATTTTCTTAAATATATTCAACATCTCCCATAAATATCTTCCCCTATAGTACTCTTCACAAACATACCCTACTTAAAACTTTTCTTCATAACTTGGGGAAATGAACCATAAGAAATAGTGTGATCATATGCTTAGTAAAGGTAAATAAGGGAGATATGTAAGCATATAATGGACATAAGTATATGAGAACATGAGAATAAAAATGAAAAACATACCCTGCATCTCAAAGATCATAATCTTGAGCAATGTCATAAAGGTTGGTAGTTTATAAGACATGAATCAAAAGGTAATCAAAGAATATAATCCATGAGACTATAATATTGGCATATAATGTAGAATTGTGTCAAACACATAGTCATATAAAATCATTTACATAGTAGTCAAGGATCACTTCCATGGATATCATAGTGGAATGGGTTCACTCCCCAAACCATTATAGTAGTCAAGGATAACTCCTAGGACTATCATAGCATACAAAGACCCATACTAAACTAGGTTCACTCCTCATTCCAATATTGTCTATCTCATGAGATATAAATTTTTACCCAATACATTGGAGGCAGATATAATTCCCACCAATCACATAATGGAAATCACATGTATGTGTGCTACAATATCATAAAACATCATCATATCATATCCCACGAAATGAAATGGGTTTTATAAACATTTAATCATATCATAGCCTATTGAAAAGAGACATATTTCAAAATAATTTCATCATTTCATAATATAATAACCTATGAAAAGAGGTGGGTAACCTATTAATTTCCCAGTGGCATAACGTGTGGAAGAGAAATAGGCTTCATAAATATCATGACACCTTAAATAAAAACCACTCAAACAAATAAAAATAATGATATCATTGGATCATATCTCCAGTAAGGCATACGTAACATCAATGGATGTCACCTTAGATGGAAAATTATTTTAAAAGATCATATAAAACATTTCTTGAGGAAAATAATTTTCCTTTAAGAATTAATTTTTTAAACTAAAAATTCATAAAACATATTTGGAAATCAATATTTCAAAATAAAATTTGAAACTTATAAAGTAATATTTAGAAATAATTTAAAAACTTTTTGAGGAAAATAAATTTTAAAATAAAATCACTTTTTAAAACTAAAAATTCATAAAAAAATATTGGAAACCCTTTTCTTTGAAACTTATAATGGAACCTTTTAAAATTATTTAAAAAACTTTATTGAGGAAAATATACTTTATAAATTAAAAAAATTAAAACATAAAACATTTTTAAAATAATTTTATTTTAAAATAACCTTTGAAAATTATAAATTAAGATTAAATGAAAATAATTGTCATAATAGTGGGAAATTGTTTTCATGCATTATATGTTAAATCAAAGATTCCTTTCACATTTTCAGTAAAACCCAAACAGGAACTATTTGGAAAATTACATGAAAATTCATTTCAAAAAAACTTGTAAAAAATTAAAACATGGGTAAAAATTTATTTAATAAATAAGTTTTATCATTTTAAAAACATTTTTCAAAACATTTTTATAAAATTTGGCTTTGGAAGAAAAAGGGTTTTCGACTGAAGAGAGAAATAAAGACGTCTTTTATTAAAACAATTATTTTGAACTCTTGATTATATAAAAAGATTAAAATGAAGGTAAAATATGTATTGTTATGAAATAACTAGAGTATAATAAAATTAATGAGTTTCTTGAGTGGTTTAACAAAATATTTTATCTTCATAAATATAATCCTAAACAATCCTTATAAACGATGAGACTGTAACATAAAATATTTACCACTTTGGTAACTTTGAATTTAAATCCCTATGGAGGAATAAAATTAAATTAAACTTAAAATATCATGAGCATAAATAAATTCATTATATTACTTTTTGAGTTCTATATACACCTTATAGAAGAAGATAGGTGCATAACATAACATATGTCTCATGGAATGAAAATTGGGAGAAAAATACCTTACTACTTTGGTAACTTTTGAACCATAAAACCCAAGAAAGAGAGATTATAAAATGGATATATAAATCACAATAATTTTTAGGAGAATTGTAAAATACATTCATGGTCAGTATAAGCACCACATAAAATAAATAGTTGGTGAAGATGGCATGTGTCTCATAGAAGTAAAAAGTGGGATAAAAATCCATTACTAGATTAGTAATATTTTAAATAGTATGTTCTAATATATTATAACATAAAATAAAAATTTAAATATCATGAAAATAATTATATTAATTATATAACACGTTAAATGTAAATTATATACACCACACACAAAAATGAGTGGGGAATTTTCATATGTCACCCAGAAATAAAAGAGAGACTAGAAATCCAATACCTTAAGTCTCAACTTCCTTCATACACATTCAAACCTTATATATAATAAAATTAAGTTTATTATAAATCTATTACAGAAATATATTTATATTTATCATTCCATATATGATTTACTTGGGTCCTTTTATTACCTCTTCATTAATAATTCCTTGTTAAAATTACATTTTGGGTAATAACTACTTTGTTTTTCATGTATTATTTTGTTTATTATTTTTGGTCCTCTTAATTTTATCATGGTTCCATAATATAAAATATTTTATCCATGAAATAAATATCATATATATTCATTACATTTGTTTATAGGTTAATCTATAAGAGTTAGATATAGAAAATGAAATACATCATTCATGGAGATGATAGGTCATATTTATGCATTAACTATATTTACATTTCCTTGAAGGATTGAAAGAAAGAAATATAAATAATATATTTCAATTATAGAATCATTTTTATTTCATATATATCACATATTTCATTAAACTCATCTTTATTACCTTCCATGTAAACTTCTAACGAATCACATCGGATTGTGAGGTGGTAGGCTGTCGTATACACGAGCATTGTTACATAATCCTATGGAATAGAAAGTAAGAAGGTATATGTGATATAATAATAAAATAATTATAATAATATCATAATTATCATATATATAAACATTAATTCTATCATTATATTCATCCATGATAGGTGGTGATGGGAAACAAATAACATCATTTCGTAAGGCGGTAGTTCGTCGTACACATGAATGATGGTTCCATATAACATTTTATGGAAGAGGAGATCATTGTAGGTCATTCCCATTAAATAAAAAATTAAAATTATATTTAATATAATGAGGTTATTATATCATAATGGTTTAATAATAATTGAAGGAGGTGGAAGAATAAATTAAATAAAACGCTCTATTTGGGATGTTACCTCTTCTTCGGACAACTTCTTTTTGTTTTCACTATAGAATTATTATATTGGATTTCTGACCAAAATATAGTTTATATGATGGTAATAGGTAATTAAAGAATTTATTTGGATAGGTCTTTATGATTTAATTTATTTTTCAATGGTTATGATAAGGGGATAAGGTGTATACTTTTATAAGTGAGGTGAGTGCCACACTTGTAAATTTTGAAATGGAAAAGGTGAACTTATGTTTTTCTCATTAAACAAGACTCAAAAATAGACCATTATCAATACTAAAAGTGATAAGGTCAAAATAATTCCAACCATTGTGTGTTGTAAAATTTTTTGGTCATTTTTCACCGTTAAATATTTTTAGTTTAACCACCTAATAAAGTAATTTTTACCTTAGTCATGATAGATAATCTTTATTGTTTTTAGTATTCATTATGGTCAAGAATTAAGTTAACCTAATTGGATAATATAAATTATTATTATACAAAATATGGAATCAAATTTTCAAAAATTCAATTCACATTACTGGAAAAATGTAATTTAATTTTAATCCCACATACGCTACAAGTAAGCAATTTTCTAAATAAAGAATGTTTAAAAGTTCAAAAAGTTTATATATCAATATTCCAAATGAAAATGATTAAAATGTAATAAATTAGATTAATTTATATAAAATTTAATTAATTTTACTTTTAAATACATTTAAAAAAAGTAACCTTATAAATTCTTTAAAGGAAAATCAAGTTTTCAATAAAAACCAGTATTTTTCACTATTCACAGAAAAGTTAATCTTTATAGAAAAAAAATAAAAATTCACCCTACGTTAATTTTGAAGTAATGATTTAAAAAATTATTTTAATTTTATCAAGTTTTTATTCTAAAATTTTCAAAAATTAATTTTATTATTTTTCATAAAAATAAATAAAAAATATTTTTTTGAGAAAATAGTATCTTGCAAACATAAAAAAACTTTACTGAAAATTAAACATTTTTTATAAATATGTTTTCTTTATATAAAACCATTATACATAATATTTTAAAATTATTTATTATTATTCATACCTATAGTTTTAATAGTTAGTTTATAACAGACACATTTAAATAATAATATTAATAATATATCACTGTTTGTTAAAATTTGGTTTCCGGGGTAACACTAGCTATATTTAGTTATGAGAGTAATTAAAACTATTGAAGAAACTCATTGTTTAATATAACACAGTCTATTGAATAAAATCAATTTATTATAAAAATAATAATTCATAAAAACTCAGGGTATTATATTATGACTGAGACCTTCAACAACCAGGATATCAGAAGTCTCATATCTTTTCCACTAAATTTGAATTTTCCTAAACCAATAATCTCGATTCCTTCATCATTTCTAAATTTAACTAAACCTGCGTTATCATATTTTATTCTTGTAAAAATATCCTAATTTCTCGTCATTTTGGATTTTCATCCACTAACAAGGATCCATACACCATCATGATCTGATGCTTTAAGGGAAATCTCTGCAACCACTATTTTCTCCGCTCTTTTCTTTTTGATCCACATCATTTACTTCATACCAGTTATGGATTATTATTCTTGATCTTACTTGGATTATTATGGAGAAACTTCATATTGAAAATTTGAAAATCTATTTTTTATTTTCATCTCATTTGATGATTCTATGATATCTTGCTTATGACCACTTTGGGTCTACTTCGGTACATTTCTCTGCATTTTTTATGAGCAATATTTGGACATGTTTTTTAATCCTCAACACTAGAAATAGTGACCATGAAAATAATTATTTAAATATTAAACTCTATGTATAAACCTTTTCTTCTCATGTATCCTTTAGTACCTTTTGGTTATGGAACATACATTTTGGGAATTTCCCATCTTTACATATCAATAACACCTCATATAAGGTGAATTCCAATGAGTCATTATTATAGGACTGGTTATTCCTTTGCTTTTATGGAAATTATGATTCTAATTTTTACCTAAATCAATTTTCAGCCATAGATTTAGTGCTTCTGATCTAATGTTAATCATCTTATCTTTTTTTATGATGAATCCCCATAATAGCCTTGTCATTTGGATATGGTTTTTCCTTCTATTTTTCTGGATATTTATGCTCCAATTATAACTTTTTTGTCACTATAGTGATCTTATTTCATGATGTCATATTGGGATTCAAGAGTATATATTAATATTCTAATTTTCTTCATAGATTCAAAACATCCTCTTTATGTCCTTCGATACATTTTAATTAATATTTTTCTATGTTAGTCAAACCATCTATCACTATTTTTTCATCTTTAACTTTGAGAATATACTCGATGACCTTTTCTGAGTTATCTAGAATTTAATACTTAAGATTTTAAATTTATTTCATAAACTAAATATTATAATCTTCATAAAACATTATATGTATTTTGGAATCATGAACCACTATGTTGTAATTTTTTAGCCAAAGTATGTCAAATACCCTGAGAGGGGAGTGAATCAGGGTATTTTATATTAAAAAAACTACCTTGATGGATCTTTTTTCATCATTAAATAAATCACTATTATCTCCATTTGTCATAGAAAATTAAGAATATAAATAAAATCATGAAAACGATACAAAACTTTTACTTGGATAACCCTCATTGCGCTACATCCAAGGAGCATACAACGACAATGTACTAATGTACCAAATACACTAATGTTCACTTCCAAATATAAGGTTTGTGGTAGATAACTTATATGATCAGGTTCACTACCTTTAAAATGTTTTGAGAAGACTCGCTGACTCTCCTAGTTTACATCCAATCACAATATGAATGCTTACTACACTCACAACTAATGTGTGATCACAGCTACTTCATAATAAACCTCTTTTGATCACTTGAATCAATATATTTTACACATCATTTGGTGCATCATTAAGTTCTACTTTCACCCACTTGATGAATAACACTTTACCGCATATTTACTAGGAAATTCATTTTTAATACTTTCATGATTATCACTTCATTTGTGAAGCTCACACAACTTTATTGAAGCTACCCAATGCTTCCTAAGTGTATAATACTTTCAAACAGAATTTGCGAAGAAACCTTCTTTCATGAAGCCCAAACACATTTGTGAATCCCACTTATCCTTCATGAAGCTCACAAATTTCGGTAAGATTTTTTTAGAATATGTAAAGTTCAATACTTTCACAATGCTTACAACTTTCATTCATCTTTCATAGCCTTTGCAAACTTCCTTTCTTTGAAAACCTTTTCTTAATAAAAACCTTTATGAATCACTTTCATGAATTTAAAGCCTTTGGATTTTCATTAATGCTTACTCTACTCAAATGAGGGGCATAGAGGCCTATTTATAGGAATTTCTTCCCATTCCAAAAGCTTCCAAGATCACCACCTACATTTCACAAAGCTCTATAATTTATTTTTTAATGATCCCTATTTTTTCGAATCACCATATTAATTTTCCCATTCATGAATCTTCTTGTAGTCACAGAGATTTACCACATTTTCATCGCGCATTCGCAATGCTCCACACCTTTTTGAAACCCATACATCATGATACCAAATTCCTTCACAAAGATCTACATTATCACAAAACTATAATATTCACAAAACTCATGCCTTTTCTATATTTTTATGAGGCAATTATGGAAATACAACTTTTATGATGGTTGATCCATCCTCCATATTTTTGGTCACAAAGTTTTGGAAAATACTAGAAAATGGCACCACATTTTATGCATAATTTTCTGTATCACCACCAGAGAAACCATTCATTTGTATTAGATATTTGTCAACATTACTTGTAAAAAAACATATTAGAAATCCAAAACTAACCTTTTCTACCTTCTTTGTCAACAAACACAATTAACCCAAAAAAACTACAATGTTACCTTAAGGGATTTTTTCCAAAAAACTACCCCTTTGGGTTTGTTGATAACTCTTCACATTTAGATACCTCATTAAAGATTATTTTATATTATTAAACAATTATCTTCTTTTTATTCAGATAGTGATAAAATATTTACTCAACACACACTCTAATCCCACATGCACCATGCTTGGCATGAGAAATAAGAGTAGCATGAAAAGTTAATCAATGAATCAATTCATTCCAAAACCACTCAAGTTATTTCATCATGAAGCCCATATTTAATGATATATAACCTTTTATTGATCATATTTAGAATCATAAGATTTAAAACTACCCATAATTCATTAATGCCCATATCAGCTTCTCCCCGAGTATTTATTAAGACATTTTCTCCCCCTTTTATAAAAAAACATCTCCCTATTTGTAAACTAACATGATGGTCACTCCTTTGTGGTCTATAAAAGGATAAATAACACATATCAGTACTTTAAGTAAAAACACATCATACCTCGAGGAGAGGGGGACCCACATCCACACTTTTTCAAGTACAGGAAGTCATCTAAACTCCAAGATCTATTCAATGCCTCTTAAATTACACTTTGGGTAAGGCCTCCATTAGAATTTTGGAAACCTATAGTTTGGTAGGCAAGTACTCTAACTTCATAAGCCCGTGATCTACCTTCTCCTTGGTAAAATAATACTTGATTTCAATTTTATTTTTTCTCAAGTGATAGACTATATTTTTGAAAAGATTTATAAAACTTAAATTAGCATAATTATTTCTGATCAGAGACTTTACTTTAACTCCCATATCATCATGTTGTTTATTCATCCATGACAAATTCATACAATCTTGAGTGGTAGAAATATATTGATATTTTTCAATAATCAATGATATAAAATCTTAATTTTTTATTAGCCAATAAGTATACAATCCACCATGATAGATTGTACCACCTAACGTTGATTTTATATCATCTGTTCAACTATTCCAATATGCATCTATATATCCAAATAACTCTTGCATAGATTTGAAATTGTACAAAAAAACTGAAATCCACCATTCCTTTGATATAAAAAAGTATTATTTTTTACTATAAGTGTATTTATTTGGGATTAATTTGATATAATGCTACTTGGAAGGTGGTTATAACAATATATGGTCATTTTTCTATTAAGTACAACAGACTTCCAATGATCTATCAATATTTTGTGACATTAACCACTTTACCTTCATCATCACATGATAGTTTCATCAGGGTAGAAACCAGAATCATCATATCCGAGTTATTTTCCATTCTAAATATTCTCAAACCCTCCTTGGAAAATTTATATTGAGAAATGAATGTTCCATTCCTTCATTATGTCACCTATAAACCAAGGAAAAATGTCAGTTCACCAATCATTGACATTTTAAACCCACTTTTCATGAATTATATAAAATTTTTCACTATACCTCATCAAATACACCAATGATTATGTTGTAGACATACACCAACAGCATCATCCTTTGATTACATTCATTATTGAAATATATATTATAATCAAATCCACCATGCCAAAAACCAAGATTCTTTTAAAACTAATCAAGTCTTGAATACCATGCTCTCGGTGCTTGTTTCATTCCATATAGTGCCTTCATCATCCAACAAACTATGTTCTCATCTTCATGAATGAGAAAATAATCTGGATATTCAATATACACTTCTTTTTTCAGAACCCCATTTAAAAATATAGACTTGACATCCATCTAAAAAACATTTAACTTTCTTAACATTGTTATGGACAAGAATAATTTGATTGTCTCAATTCTTACAATAGGTGAAAATGCTTCATCAACATCTCTAACGTCTATCTGGGAGTGTCTTATTCACACTAGTTGTGTTTTTTTTTGAATCACAATATTATCTTCATTCGTCTTATTTCGAAATACCCATTTAGTCCCAATGAAATTCTTATCTTTTGGTCTTGAAACAATCTCCTATATTTGATTCTTATCAATTTAGTCAAGCTCATCATTCATAGCCTAAACCCATTTCTCATATCCATCTACTTCATAAAAACATTTAGGCTCTACCTGAGATAGGAAGGATTCCTTATATAATTACTTCATTCATTATGTTTTAATTGGCACTTCATAATCACCAATGATGTAATGTCTATCAATTTCAACTTGACTCTCCAGTTTTCATGCATCTCTAGATTTGACTTCCTTTTTCTCATCATCAGTATCATATTATAAATTAGCATTTTCCACTTCAACTCCACCTGATTTTCTTACATTGACATCTAGAAATTGTTCATTCTCTACCATAGTGACATCATTAATTTCAACTAACTTTCCAAGCCTCTTGTTAAAACATTTATATGATTTGATTTTTCCTAAATATCTAAGAAATACCCCCTCATCTCCATGTGATTAAAATTTCTTGTGTTTATCCTTATTGAGAATAAAACATTTACTTACAAATATTCAAATGTATTTTGATGTTGTTTTCTTCCCATACCACAACTAATATTTAGTCTTTTTTGCCTTCAAACATAATAGATCCCTTTTGGATATATAGGCTGATGTCAAGAATGATTCCTTCTAGAATTTATCTAGTAGGTGTTTTTCAATAAGAATTGTTCTACCCATGTTGTTTATGATCTAATTTCTCCTCTCAACCACTCCACTTTTTAGAAGTTCTCACTGCTAAAACTTGATATATTATCTCATATTTCCTGATATAATATTCCACTTTATTATTTGTGAATTTTATACCATTATCAGTATGAAACTTTAGAATCTTTTGTCTAATCATCCATTCATATTCCCTCTGATACTTTTTTATGAAACTGAATACATCAGACTTGTGTTCAATGAAAAATAACCAAGATAACCTACTAAAATCATAAATTAAAATATTTAATACCTATTCTTATCAATGTATTTTGACAATATGGGTCCACATACATCTGCACGCACCAATTCAAGCACTCTAGTTGACTTTTGTTATTTTACCTTGTATGTATTTCTGATAATATTCCCTTATTGAAAATCTTCGAACATATGGTTATGATCACCTGATATCTTAGGTAGATATTGAAATTCATTATATTTAACAAGATCTTCTAGGGTTGTTTGGAATAGATGGACAAGTCATTTATGCCACAATCTATTTTCTTCCTCTCTGGATAAAAAGTACATATCTTATTCTCCACTTAAAAGGTAGAGACTCTCCTTTATTCATTTTCCCTATAGAACAACAGAAACCTATCTTCCTTTGAGGATACACATATTCTGAGTAAATCATATAGCATGCCCCAAGTTATATAGTTGACTGACACTAAGAAAGTTGTGACTTAGACCTTCAACAACTAATAAATCAGCATGTATCATTTATTTACCCCAAAATTAGTATTTTCTTGAGCCAATAATCTTCAAGCCTTCATCATTTACAAATATTAAAACACATTCCCTGTCATGTTTTATTCCTATAACAAGATCCCTATTAACTGTCATATGGGATGTGCATCAACTATTAAGGTTCCATACACTAGAATGATCTGATGCTTTAAGGGAAATTTCTATAAACATTTCCTACTCAACTCCTTTCTTTTTGATCCATATCTTTGACTTTATACCAAGTATTGGTTGAAAATATTGATCTTCCATAGGGTATGATGTAATATCTTAATCTTGGAGAGATATAAATTTATTTTGAATTTTAAGCTCATGTGATGATACATTGAGTTGTTTCTTATGACCACATTCAGACTTCTTTGGCAGATTCCTCTGCATTGTTGATGAGAAATATCATTCCATGTGTTTGAATCCTCCACACCCAAAATAGTGACCATAAAATGATATCCTGTAATACTAATCTCTATATGGATGCCTCTATCGGCCTTGTTCACTTCGATAATTCTTTTCTATGGAACATACATTTTGTGAGTGTCCCATTTTCCAGAACAATAACATCTAATGTAGGGTGCATTTATGTGTTTCATTACTACACTATTATTTTCCCCTTAGGATCTATGAATCTTTGGGTTTTGATTCATACCCAAATCAATATTCAATCTCAAAATTGGTAATTGTGTTCTGACTTCAACTATTACTACTTTCTTTTTTTGATCAAGCCTGGTACTAATTGTATAGTTTGAATCTATCATTTTCTTCTCCTGAAATCCCTTTGTCTATTTCACAAGAGATTTAAACTCTACTTTTCCATTTTCTACTACCTTTTCAAACTGCTTTTTTAGAGTTAAGAGTTTATCTTGATCTTTTACTTTCCTTCGTCCGCTGACATCCTCATCCTCAATCTTTTCGATGAGTATTTCTTGATATTTCATTGTATTATTTAAATCATTGATCACCCTTTTTTTCTTTAACAATGATATTGTACACACTGGTCATTTCAGAGTTTTATGGCATTGAAGACTCAAGATTTTAAATTTCTTTCATAAACTCAAACTTATCTTCTTCCTAGTGCTACATAAATATTTTGGCATCATGAACCACTTTATTGTCTTTATTTGTTTTGGATATCCAATCATCTATCTCCTCTATAGTAGCTTCCAATTCAGCCTAAACACCAAATCTTCCTTCAAATTATTCTTAATCATTTTCACTTTATTCCTCTTTCTATTATCTACCTACAACTTCCACCATAGCATTTTCTCTATGATATTTGCAGTTTTTCATCTGTTCAATCTAATATTCTTCTGAAATTTCATTTTTTTTATGAAAGTAGACTCTTTGTTTTGAAGAAATTTCTCTTAAAATTTTCCTTACATTTCACTTAGGCTAAATTATTATTCATGGTAATTTTGAGTTAATCATCTTTTTCATCTTGAAACTTCTTTGGGCACCTTGCTAAAATATGTCCAACATTTCCACATCAAAATCATGGAATTGGTAGTTTCCATTAGAACTTTCCTTTTCCTCTATGTAAATTTGATAAAAAAAATTACATGACTTAATATTTATCTTCTTCTTCTTATCCACATTCAATAGTGGTCTTCTTCATGACCTTGAATTCCACTTCTTTATACTTATCTTTTCCAAAGAATAATTATCATCATTTTTCTTCATAAATGCAATAATATTAGTTTAAAATCTATCAAATGTCAACTTATTTGGTTCTTTATCTTCCAATATTGAAAATTTTGGATATAACCCAGGGGAAGTATTCTCAATATGTTCTTAACAATCTTCAAATCTTCAATAATTTCTCTAAGACCATGTAAGTCTTCTACAACAACATTCACCTGGTCAAATAATGAATCAATAGACTCATTAAGGTGCATTTTGAGATCCTAATACTTGTTTCACAAAACCTAAAGCTTTTCTTCTCTAATTTTTAAGTCACCCTGACAAATATTTTGAAACTTTTCCCACATAGAATTTGATGACTTGCATGAAAATAACTTTTTATAGATTTCGTTAGATAGGGTTCCCCATAAAGCATTGATTCATTTGGCATCAGTATACAATTCACTTCATTAAGCTTCTAATAAAGCACCACTATCGATATTGGCTATAATTTCATGCATCACTTCTATAAAGACATCAATTCATAAATATAAGAAGTAGTGATACATCTGATTCTTCCATAATTGAAAAAAATTTCAATCAAATATTAGAATTCCTTTTTGGTTGACAACCTCTATTGAAACCACTGATATTAACTTTTACTCAAATACTAAATGATATTATAACTAGATTAAATACCATGATATGGGAGTGAATAAAGATATTATAGATTAAAACAACTACCCCTTTGGATCTTTCTTCATTAAACAAAACACCCTTTTCTCTCTTTACCATAGAAAATTATAAACAAAAATGAAAGCATGAACGTGATGTAGGAATTTTACTTGGTTCACCCTCAATGGGATACGTCTAAGGAGCATACAATGTAAATATTATGATGTACCAAATACACTATGTATCACTACAAAATATAAGGTTTGGCATAGATCACTTCTATTCTCAGGATCATTTCATTTCCAATGTTTATAGTGGAATCATCATCCCTCCTAGTTTATAACCAATCACAATATGAAAGCTCACTACTCTCTTAGCTGAAGTGTGGTCACTGCTCCTTCAAAAGAATTATATTTTAATCACTTTAATCAATATGTTTTACACCTCATTTGGTGCATCATTAATTTCTAATTTGATCCACTTGATGAATACCACTTTACCAAAAATTTACTGGGAAATTCATTTTTAATACTTTTGTGATGCTCACTACCTTTACAAAGCTCACACAGCCTTTGTGAAATTTCTGAATGCTTTACAAGTATATAATACTTTCTTGAACCCAGAAACGTTAAAAAATAATTCATCTTCGATGAAGCTCAAATATCCTCAGTGAATACACCTTGTTTCATTAATTAAAAACACTTTCTAGAATCTCACTTAGCCTTCACAAAGCTCACAAATTTCTATCAGATTTTTATAGCCTTCATGAACTTCAATAAAATCATGATTCATAAAACTTTTGGTCATATTTTATAGACTTCATGATATTCTTTTCTTAGTGAAATGTTTTTCAAGAAAAACCATTACGAATCACCTTTAAAAATTCAGAGCCTTTTTATTTTCATTAAGGCATGATCTACTGAAATTAGGGGGTAGAGGTCGATTTATGGGAATTGCCTCCCGTTCCAGATGCTTCCAAGCTCACCACATCCATTTCATGAAGATCTATAATTTAGTTCTTGAATATCACTATTTTTTAAAATCACCAGGGAAACTTCCCCATTCCCGAAGAATCTTTTATTCATGGATATTTACTATCTTTTATCACGCATTCGTAATGATCCACACCATCACGAAACCCAGCAATCATGACACTGGATGCCTTTAAAAATATCCACATCATCTTGAAACTCTAGTCTTATCAAAAATCCCTCATTTTTTATATTTTTATTAGGTATTTATGGAAATAAAACTTTCACGATGCTTGATCTATCCTCTAAATTTTGGACCCCAAAAAATTGGTAAACATTGGGAAATAGTGATACCTTGTATATGTAATTTTATATACTGCTTTCAGAGAATCCATTATTTTTATTGGATATTTTTCAACATTTATGGTCAATAACCATATTAGAACGCCAAAACTGACCTTTTCAATGTAGTTTTTCAACAAACACAATCAATCCAAAAACACTACAATGTTACCTTGAGGTATTTTTCCCAACATATTTATTCATTTTAGCTCTCCAAACATCTAACTTTTCAATAACAGCTTCTAATTAAACCTATAGAACAACCCTTTATTCAAATTATCCTTCATTATTTTTTTCTTCCATCCCATGTCTGGGAGTTACCTATAACTTCCACCAGATAATTTTATATACAATCCTTTTAGTTCATTATATCTTCTACCTTAGATTATTTTGAATTGTCATTTTATTATAAAATAATATTCTTCTTTTTGAATAATATTTTCTTAAAATTTTTATTACCTTTCGCATAAGATGAAGTATCCTTCATGGTAATTTTGACTTCATATGCATCGTCATCTTGAAAATTCATGGGGAACCTTGCTACAAAATGCTTAACCTTTCCACATCAAAATCATGCGAGTGAAAGTTTACCTTTGAACTTTCCTTTTCATATTTTTTTATTTGAGGAAATGTATAGAATGACTTCATCAACCTATTATTCTCATAATATATCCTCTATATTTATCTTATTCATGTCCTTAATTGAAACCTGTTTATATTTACCTTTTTCCACAGACTCGTTATCATCATTTCTCATCCCATATGTGATAAGAGTATTGTGTAACCTATCCAATGTCATATCCTTTGGATCTATGTATTATGGTATAGAGAATTTATTATTGAAATGAGGATGAATAATTCTGAATATTCTCTTAATGATCTTGAAATCTTTATGAATTTCTCTGAGACCACGCATGACTTATAAAACAACATTCACCCGATAAAAGAATGCATCGACGGAATCATTGGGGTGCATTCTCAGGTCCTCAATTTTTTTCAGAAAACCTATAATATTGGTTCACAGACTTTTTAATATTCTTCATATATATTTCATATATTTTGTCACATGAAATTCATTTACTTACATGAAATAATTTTTTTGTATATTGTGTTAGATAAAACTCCTCCTAAGGAATTGATTCATTTGGAAATAGCACCCAATTCTGTTAAGTATTATTTTAATAAAAATCCATTATGAAAAATAGTATAAATACTATAAATCATATAAATAAATACATCTATACCTAATGATTGAAAGTAGTGTTCCATATGATTCTTCTAAAATTGAAAGTTGTTTCCATCAAAGATCAAAACATATTTATGATTAACAACCTCCATTAAAACTATTGAGAGATAAATGGTAATTTTAAAATTTATTTTTGATACCAATTATTATCCCGAATAGGTTAAATACAATGAGGGGAGTGAATCAAGGTAGGAAATATTAAAAAAACTATCTCATCTGATCTTGTTTCATCATTAAAGAAAACACACTTATCTCCCTTTCTAGTACCAATGTATGAGAATAAATGAAAGCATGCATGAGACACAACAATTTTACTTATTTCACCCACATTGGGCTACATCCAAGGATAATACAAAGGAAATGTTCCAATATACCAAATACACTAAAGTGAACCACTGTTACAAATTTTCGAGTGGACTCACTATCCCTCCTGGTTCACAACCAATCACAATTTGAAAGCTCACTACTCTCTCAACTTAAGTTTCCTCACTTATCCTTTAGAATATTCCTTTGTTGACTACTTGAATAGATATTTTTTACACTTAATTTAGTGCATAATTAAGTTCCACTATTATTCACTTGTTGAATACCTATTTTTTATATAATTTCTAATGAAATATTTCTTCTTTAAATAAGATTAACTTTCACAAAACCCTATCTTAACTTTTGAGAATATAACCAATTATTCATGAATTTTTTTTAAACATCATGAGTATTTTTCTTTAATAAAACTAATAAAATTTCTCAAAACATTAGAAGAATTTCCAAAACTTCTTTCCTTCAAAACATATATGTTATTATAAATCCTTCACACATGAAATCTTTCACAAAATTCCTTCATGAATTCAGAGCCTTTAGATTTTTATTAAGGCTTCACTTATTCAACTAAGGGGGTATCTTCAAATTTAAAGAAATTTCCACCCCTTTGTAAAAAATTAAATCTTTCCACCATATTTGTTCAAAAACTCTTCATTCATGTTCATGAAACTCCCTTTCTTTATGAAACATTATGAAAATTTCTATTCAAAAAATTTATCATAATCACATAACTTACCGCCTTTTCCTTAGTACCTGATTAATCATTTGTAAAAAATTATTTAATGAATATTCAAACCATTGTGACATAAAACATTCAAAAATTCTATTTCCTTTTCATATTTTCATGAGTCAGATCTAGAGATCCATCTTTCATGAAACTTGGACCTTCCTCCAAATGTTAGACCCCAAATATTTGGAAAACATTAGGAAAAAATGCCATATTATACCCAAAATTTTCTATAACACTTACAAAGATTACATACCTATTTCATGAATATTTAAAAATATACCTAGTCAAAAATAATTCCAGAACTCCAAAACTAATGTTTCTTCCTGTTTTTTCAACAAACACAATCAACCCAAAAATACTCCAAAGTTACCTTGAGGGATTTTTTCCCAACATGAAATGTATTGAATGGAGGAAAATTATCATAAATTAAACGTGGGTTTAAAATGAAAAATCTATTTTTGTGGTAAAAATATATAGTATGTGAAAGTTTATACATTGTTATGTAATCTTTTACTGAATTTTCTAAAACTTTAAACCGAAAAGATCATGGAAATATAAGAAAATACAACCCTTATTATAAATCACATTATTCTGAGTTAATTATATTATAGGGTATTTTTTATTATAAAATAAAAGTTTTAGATAATTTTGAGGTTATTATGAAGTTAAAATATTCTTTAAAGATATTAAAATTTATTATTGTATTATCATAAGATAGATTTTTAGGATTTTCTTGTTACTTTATCTAATCTATATCTATTCAGAATGATTTTATGCTGAGTAAATTAGGTAGCTGAAGTGGTAAGGAATCAAGGGGATAATAACATTATGACTCTATAAACAAGAATGAATATAATAGAGTATCTTTTGGTAGTTTTAACTCAGTTGATGTAGGATATTAATGGTGTCACCCATGAAAGGGAGAGACTGAATTCTTTATAGAGAAACATGTATATAGTAGAGAATTATATTAAATAGGACACTCCAACTTTTTATTTAACTTTAGACCTAGTGAAAGATGAAGAATGGATTAATACATTGAAGAAGATATTTTATGTTTTGGGTTGTATAGAACTTTAGAAGGTAAATGTGGTTATTTATCATTTAAAGTTGAAATCGATTGATGGTAGTGTATGATTAAGAAAAAAATGAAAAATATGAGATTTATGCCATGTAGTGGACATACTTTAAATATTTTTTTTCTTGGGAAGTTTTTTAATAAACTTATTCAAAATAGAATAGAAATAAAATTTATAGAGTTAAAGAAAAAGGATGAAGACTTAGTGGCTTCTTATAAAGTAAATTTTTCCAGACTTTCTAGGTATTCCTCAGATTTCATTATAGACCATGTAAGTAAAATTGATAGATTTTACATATTTCTAAAACCAATTTTACAAAGAGAGTTATCCTATTGTGAATTTAAAAGATATGATTAAGTTGTTAATTGGGCTAAGGAAGTTGATAAAGAGTTATCTAACACCTATGTACTTCATGACAATAAGGGTAAGAAGTGGTCAAGGTGGAAATAAATTGAGAATAATTTAACCAATAAATATATAGGTAATCCCCCAAAATATTCTAAATGAGGTAAAATAAATTTTAAATAATTTTTGATAAGATTGGGAAACTGTTAAAGAGTTTATCAATTCATGAATTTGGATCATGACTATAAGGAAAAGAGTATTGATGTGACTAATATTGGGAAAATAGATATTCATATAGTAGTGAGATTTTGTAATTGTGATGGTTTGGGTCATTCTGCTAATATATGTCCTATGTTATTTACTAATAGTCAGAATCATCAAGACCAAAAGTAAAAAGGTGTAGAAAAGTATTTTTCTACTACTAAAGCAGATGTTGGACCATCAAATGAAGTGATGTTCGATATAGTACTTGTTTATATAGACTATTCCAATGACCAAATTGATTTAGGATACACGCATTATTTTATTTATGGGAAAATTGAAAGTAAAAAAGGAAATACTATATCAAGATATAAAGTTATAAATTTTGGTAAAAACTCTTAGGGATAGTATTAAGGACACAAGAATTTATAAGAATATTTTGGTTATCATATATGGAGTGGTTTTTCATGCAAGCATTATTTTCTTCCCCATTTTAGATTTTAATGTAATTTTGGGTATGGATTTCTTTCCAGTTTAACCTGATAATATTGAATCTAGAGATAAAGAATTTATTTTTCAGAATAAGTTTTAGATTGTATATAAGAATTAATTCATGCATTTCATAACATATCAAGAATATGAGAAGATAATTAAATATGGGAGTGAAATATATCTTGCACATATTATTGAAGATAAAGAAACTGTTCAAATAAGTGACATGTTGGTAATAAATGAATATATACTTTTATTTATTGATGATTTTTTTGATGTTATTCTTGATTAGGAGGTTGAGTTTACTATTTAATTAGTACCTGATTCTATAAAAATTTCAAAACCCCCTAATCAAATAGTTCCAATGGATCTTATGTAATTAAAAAATTAGTTACAAGAGATGCTTGATAAGGGTTTCATTCATCCAATAACATCACCTTGGGGAGTTCCTATTTTGTTTTTTAAAAAGATAGATAGTTCTATGAGGCAATAAAATGATTATAGATAACTCAATAATATCATTATTAATAACAAACAGTCATTACCACATATTTATGATTTGTTTAATTATCTCCAAAGAGGATAGTATTTTTGAACTTTGATCTTTGGTATAGTTATAATTAGATATAAGTGATGGTAGGATACATTCTAAGGGAGGTGTTCCATACTTAGTATGGCCATTATTAGTTTTTTATTCCTTTTAGGTTGATTAATGTTCCCATTGTATTTATATAACTTTTTAAAAATATTTTCCTTGAGTATTTGGATAAATTTTTGTTATTTTTAATTAATGACATTCTGTTTTATTCTAAATTTTATGAGGAACCTGATAAATATATAAATATTTTTCTACATGCATTAAAAGAAAATAAGTTTTATAGAAAATTTAGAAAATGTAATTTTGGTTACAACATATTTATTTCTTTGGGAATATAGTTTCTAAAGATGGATTAATTGTTGATATTTCTATAACTAATGTGATGGAATAATCTCCAATACCTATAAATGATTCAGAGTTTCAAAGTTTTCTTAGATTAAAGGGTTACTACCAATAGTTTTTTGAAAAAATTTCTTCGTTATCTATCCCACTAACAAATTTAACTCAAAAAAGAGTTAAATTCATCTAAAAAGGAATATAATGAATGTTTTAGGGAATTAAAAATAATATTGGTCAATGATCTGGTGTTATACTATCAAATAAGAAATAGTGAATTTTTATTTGATATGTTGTTTGTCTGAAGTGACTTGGTTATGTCGTGATGCAAGATGATTTGGTAATTGTATATGTTTCACATCAATTTAAACTCTATGAGAAGAATTATCATATACATGATATTGAGATTATAGTAGTGGTATTTTCTTTAAAAAATTAGAGGCATCTTTTGTATGGTTAAAAATGTTAAATATGTACTGACCATAAATTTCTTAAAGTATATATTCACTCACAAATAGTTAAACATGTGAAGAAAAGATAGTTGGAATTGATAAAGGATTGTGATTTCACAATTCACTAGCATCCATGTAAAGAAAATAGGGTAGATGATACCTTAATTTGAAAAGATAATATATTATTAACCATGAAACATTTTTAACACGATCATTTAGTTAATAATTTAATTAATGTTGGCTTAGAAATTGTGCATGCATAATATCCCTCTCTTTTTCAGTTTTCATTGTAGTCATATTTTTTAGACATAATTTAGAATGCTCAAAAAGATAGATTATGATTTATAATAAATTCTATAATTATTCAAGAAGGTTAAGTTTCCTGAATTTAATAATGAAAAATAATGTGCTATAAGATTTATGAAGAGATTGTTTCAGCCAAGTGATCCCAAATTGAAGAAGGAATTGTTAGGTAAATCTCATAACTCTCTATCTTCTATTTATCTTTGAAACACTAAAATGTATTGAGAACTTTAGGAGTATTATTCATGGTATGGAATAAAGAAAGATAATATTTATTTTACCATGAAATGTTTTACTTTTAATAGGTAAAAGTAAAGAAACAACTACAAAAGGGTTTGTTTTATCCTTTACCAATTCTTGAATTAAAATGGGGGAATATATCAATGGATTATATGATAGGATTACAAAGTAAATCTTGAGGTAATAAATTGATTTGGGTTATTTTTTATTGATTGACTAAATCTATACATTGTATTCCTATTTGATACTATAACAAAACATAACTTAAAAAACCATTATTACATGATTTCTAAAAATGGGTTCACTTTATTACATTTTTAGGATCTTTTATATTAGGGAAAAACTTTACAACACATATGGAACACTAAAACATAGTGTCAATTTTTCTACAAAGATGTGTTTTTATGTTTACACTCCCATTTCATTCATGACACTTTTTCTTCATTTAAGGTCAATTTATTTTATTCGAAGATATAATTTACAATAGTTCATACTCATCCTTAGTCTCTATAAAAAACATTTGAAAATATGGGATGATTATAAAATTCTCAATAAGGTATATAAAAAAGGTAACACATCAATCCATTTGAAATTCATAAAAACCCTTAAGGAATTTTTCTATTTTACATAAGAAACTTTTAAAATAAAAATAATAATTTACCTACTCATGAAATTAACTATAAAATCCTAATTATTTAATAAAAACAATTTTAATTAATCATAAAATAAAAAACAGTCATGAAAATTACTTAGTAAAACATGAGAACTTGTGAAAAAAACCTTTCACCTTAAAAATATCATAAACTTTCTTTAAATCATGAGTTCATTTTATTACCTTACGAAATCAAAATATTTACTTTAAAACATATATAAATCATTCAAAAAATATTAAGGTAACTTTTAAAATCATCCTTACACTCTCTATTATAATGGAATCACCTAACTGGACAATTCCCACATCTCTTGGGAGTAACCTATCACCAGTAAACTCTATCACTTTACTCACTACAATGTAGATCTATATCATGTTCACGAGTCATCAGAGCTATTTTGAGCACACCCTTCATTCATATAAAATGTGAAAGAACCATATAATGAATAAAAAACATATATCTTTCAAATTAATCAAATATTCCATTTGATTTGGAAGTCAATCACATAAGTAGTAACAATTTCAATTATACCATAGATATGGGAAAATATTTTGTTTCCTTAGAAAAAAATTTTAAAACTAATAATTCCCAGAATACTAAGAGAATGATTTTCCTTGAAAACCCATATAAATTTATAAATTAATCTTGAAAACAAATAATGAAAATGGTGGTGGGAAAGTTTGGTCAATCCATATATATCAAAAAACTTTCTTTTTTCACATTTATAAAAAATAAAAAATAATCCATATAGAAAATGATAGAAAGATTCCTTTTTAATCCTTTGTAAAAAAGGAAAAAATTTAAAATGAGTTTTATAAACCTTTAAAGCATATTTAAGAACATCATTTATATATTTAAAAGAAACTCAATATGGAAGAAAAAGAGTTGTAATGAAAAAAATAATATTTAAAAACAAATCCCTTATCATGAGTCCAACTTACCACATACAATCTTCAAAACATATATAATAAATTTATATTAATTATTTATTAGATTAATAAATAAAATTAAGTTTTATTACCAGGTATTATATATTTTCTAAGTCTATTAAGTTCACGTTGTATGTTTTGAGGACATTCAGATCATAGTCCAAAAATAACTTTGGTAGGTTGACCAAGGTAAAGGTTTTAATTATGAAATAATATAAAGAAAATTAATCATTTCATAATTATAATTTTTATACAATAAATATAATTTTAGAACCATTCATGAAATGAAGAGATGAAAAACATATCATATAACTTCATAAAGGTGGCAGTACACATGTATATACGAGTGACGTAATCATTTTCCAACAATGGAAGGGTAAGAAGGTAAGTAATATATTATATTTTAATAATACTAATTATTTAATTAATTTCATAGTGATTAATTAAATTTATCATAATAATCATTCTTGTGATGTGGTGATAAAAAAACGAAACACATTGACCTTTAGAGTTAGTAGTCCACACATACGCACAAGCAATATTTTCATTTCCCATAGGATGGAAAAAGAGATAAAAATAATTTTAACATAATAATAATAACATTTTAGTATATTTAAGATACTTATGTTATTATTTCATCATGTTTAAAGAATACTTAAATGAGGTAAAATATTAAATAAACCTAAAACACTCGGTTAATAATTACACCTCTTATTTTGAAAACATAACTTAGCTTGAACCTTAGGCCTTCTTAGCTATGTATTTTGGTGATACAAGAACCTCTAGTACATAGGAAGAATGTTTTTTAAAGTATTTTGTAAGGTCTTGGTTAATATAAATTTCTCAATATGTGTTAGCAAGATAGGATTGGAGAAGCCCTTTTATGAGTGAGGTGATTGTAAGTCTTGTAAATGTGTGAAATATTAATATATAATAATTTTACAACTAATTTAAAATGGTTTAAAAGTATCATATACCCTAAGAAAATAATTATAAGGTTGAAATATAAACAACCATTCAAATTTAGTTATGTTTAAGTTTTATTTTAATAATTATATTTTGGTTTAATCCCCTTATTAACTTTGTTTATATCGTGTCAGATATTAATAATATGAAGATACAAGAGGTGGTGAATTATAATCCTTTAAAAACACTGATGAATTTAAAGAATATCTATTCATATGCAGTGATTCTTTATTTTTCACTATTAAAGAAGAGTATGTAGTAGAAATAAATAAAGACAAGAACATAGTGATGTATAGTGGTTCAGGGAACAAAGATCCCTTAATTCACTCCACAAACACTCTCTTAGTGAGTTTGGGATTTCATTAGTAAGATATTTTAATAAGGACTTACACAACTGAGTATAGAAATTTGATACCTTTAAAATAAAGATTTTTCAATACATTTTTGTTCTTTTAAAATAAACTGTAAATCCACAACTTATCCCGAGAAGTTGTTACTCCTTCACTTCATGACTCAGTACAAGCATCAGATACTCCAAAAAATTAATATATATTGATTTTATTGAGAAAAAAATTCTCATAGTTGAAGTATGAAACTAGTAGATTTGTTTGATCTTTTATAATGTAAAATAGCAGCAAAATAATATTTAATGTAGCAAAATATTTTCTTAAATAATGATAGAGAAAACATCAAACAAATGTATAAACATGTATGTATATGAAGTGTAACTCTGAAAAATGCTTTTTCAAACTTGCAGAAGAGGATGTAATAATAAGATACAACTGTAATGTAGCAAAAACAGCAAGTTGATCAGAAAAATATAAACATGTATGTCTCCAATGTGTACTTTAGAGACACATATTTTTTTCCTCTCTAATGTATATATCATGGTTGTATATTTGAATATCTTCAGAAGATAGTCATATAAATATTTATATTGTAGGTCGAATATATCCAAGTCAAACCATCCCCATAAATACCATATAATAAATCATAAATATTTGAATTCAAAATCATTCAAAAGAGTCATAACTTCCATTGGAAATAAGAACAATTTAATCTATTAAAAAAGATCCATTGAATCAGTCTCAAAACATCTTTGAAATAATATTTATATCCATCAATATTGTTGCATAAATTACAAATAAAATCTTTAATTAAAACTTTTTTGTTGAAAATTGAAAAGTAGAGTTCCTCCATGTGATGAAGAAACTTCAAATGTGGGGTTGACAACATATGGTTTTTCATAAACGTAGGGTTGATGAACATTACATTTTTCTATTAAAAGTAATTTTTCTTATAAACATAGGTTTGTTGATCCATATGTTCACTTCTAAGAGTAGGGTTCTCAAACCATATGTTATGCTTATAAACATAGGGTATGAATAGTATTTCCAGAATACTTTTAAACACATCGAGAATGCTTAAAAAAATATTATTCTATAGATCAAAAACTTGTATATGCTTCCACAAAAAACATTCTAATGAATATAATTTTCCTAAAATTTACTTAAAATAAAATTTATTAGTAACATAAATTTGGGTGTTTTGACCATCAAAATGAAAAATAAATTAATAAAATTGTTGAATCAACACATTCTCAACAGTTTAGCCTTAAACATTGTAACTAATTTTTCAATATTAAAAGGTCATGAAAGTAATTTTAAAATTTATGAGTGGAATATAAATTAACCATTAATTATATTCACAAAACATTTAATTAAAATTGATTATTTATAGGATATATATGATTTTATAATGATTTAAAATTCATTTTTAAATAATAAAAATCATTTAAATTCATTTTCAATACAATCCAAAGACAATTGACTTTAAATGCATCAAGATAATAATGTAATTAGAATTTAAACACTTCAATCATAACTTATCCTTTAAATTTATTAATAAAATTCATGAGATTCCATAAATAATCGAGATATTATTACTTTTAATATTTCTAAAACTATGTAATTTAAATTTATACCTCCTGTAAAACCACTATGTCAGTGTTGCATAAGTGTTCAAGGTAATTATATTGTCTCTAAAAATTAAAAAAATATCATGAAAATAATTTATTCATATTTAAAATAATCATTGATAATTATTCATATCATTTTTCTCTTTATGATAACATATCAATGACAGTAAAATAGAAAGTGTGACATTTTCTAATTTTTCCTAACAAAAAATAATTTAAAGTTCATAATCAATGTAAAGTTTAAAAAAACTATAAAATTTCAAATATAAGGTAATAAGGTTTTAAATAACTCATCTAATAATATTTAATATTATATTTTGTGGCCCGATCAAAAATTATTTACCTTAATTAATGTGATTTACCCTTTACTGTGGCGACACATTTTTACCTTGGTTCCTATTCATAATGAACAAAAATGAAAAAAAAAACTATTAATAAATTTGAACCAACTCATTACAAATATAAAATCCAACTTTCAAGTTTTAATTTGTATAACTAGCAATAATAAATTATAATATTAGTGCACAAATGTAATGAAAAAATTTTTTAGAAAAAATTGTTTTTAAGCATAAAAACTGAACTTATACCAAAATAAAATATAATATTTATTTATTTATAATTAATTATATTATGTTTAATAAAATTATTATTATATTAATTTAAAACACAATCCAAAATATAATTGGTCTTTAAACTTTTTTAATTTTTTAAAAACTAATCGGCATTTTTCACTATTCACCCAAAAATCATTCTATTCAAAAAAATTCAAAATTTCATTCTAAGACTATTATGACATGATGACCTGAAAATTTATTTCCATTTTTTAAATAATAATTTATAAAATCAATATAAATTAATTATAATATCAATGCCCAAATTCTATAAAAACAATTTTTGAAGAAAATGTTTTTTGAGGTATATAATTACTTTATTCTCATTTATTTCCTCGTAAATGTAATTAAATGAATGGTAATTCATTAAATTGGCTATATAATCTAATTTTTCATTATAATAATTTTTCAATAGTGATAAATTTAATCTATTAAGATAAAAACAATTTTTGCACATAAAAATATTTTTATGAGAAAAGAATCTCTTTTACCTTCAAAAATATTATCTTCATTTCCAACCAATTGATAATTAATGAATGATTAATTATTAATTTTATTAAGAAAAAAATTATATATATATATCATACTATGGTTATTAATATCATACCCACCAAACCAATTGTTAAGTCAAGATGATCAAAAATATATAATAAAATATTTGTAGTGTTTCATGGTTCGTTTAAGCTTAGTGTTGTGTATGTCACATGTTGTCGAATATATTATTTAAAGAAAATAAATTATAAAATATTATGGTGTAACATTATACCCAATTAACAAAAATTTTTACTCCTGAATTTATCTTATGTCCAATAAAAATTATTTAAAAATTTTCTTAGCATCAATCCCAAGGAGTGGAAGATAAAACACATGATCATGAAATGAAAACCTTTTTTAATATTTTTAAAATATCTTAGTTGAAAATCCGCATCATAAAAAACTATATTCAATCATTCTTTTGAAAATAGATGAAGTTAAATATAAGGGTCTCCCAGAATGACATATAATCGGATTCAAAAATAGGAAGACCATTTGGGGGGAAGTAAAAATATGTACATGTAACTGAAATTATCACTAAAGAGGATGAAAATTATTCTAAAAAATGTTATAATTTTAAAAAAATAATTTCATAAACAAAAAAGATTTGAATTAAAATTTCATTTACCCAAAGGTATAAGAGACCATAAATTCATCAAAAATGATTGTAAAAGGAAAATAATTTCATTTCAAGATATTTTTATAGAGTTTTAGGGATTCTTTTACTATCAAGACAGAAAACATTAGAATATATACTTAATTTATTTCTTTAAATCTATAAATATAATTTCATCCTTTGGTTATGTTTCAAGTAGTTTTCACCTCTACTTTATTTCATGTTATAAATGATAAATGATGGATTTTTCATGCTTGAAGTACTAAAATTAACATCTAATGGATCACCAGATCCATAAAATAATGAAATATTATTTTTCATGCTTATATCTATTAATCAAAAACAAAAATGGTTAGCATAAGCTAAGATAAAATCTGATATGAAAAAATCATCAAAATAATAAATACTATATTAATCTCCAAATACACAACAATAACACCCAATGTTAAAATTAATTCCTTTCATGAATAACGTGCCTTAAAAATATTAAAAATATACTAGAAAAAAACTAAATCCAAAGTATTTGAATAATTTGATCACATGTTCTTTCTTGATAAACCTAATATTTATATCCAAATAAAATATATCACTCCTAAATTCATATAAAAATATATATTCCCTAATCATATAATCTCTAAAATATGCCAATATTTCCATAGATAACCTAAATTACCATAAATCTATACTAAAATCATATATGCTTCCAAACTATTATTCAACTATTATTTCTCAAATAAAATCCTATCTTATACAATAATATATTGTTTACATTAATCATTTAGTTTTTTGAATATAGTTACCATATTCAAAAAAATATTTAATCATTTATTAACCAAGTCACATTTCAACTCCATGGTTATTTATGTGATAGATAATTTTTCCCAAAGATTAATAATAATTTTATCATAATTGACTATAATTACCTCAAAACCAAAGATTTTCTTAACCCTAAAGGATATCAATACCTTTCAAATTATGTCCAAAAGATATAAAATCATTATTCCTAAAAAACGCTTCACTAAAACATAAGTAAAACTTAAGGGCTATATATACCTCAAACATCAATTAGAACTCAATAAATATCTCTAAAGTACTCACATAACATAAAACTTTAAATTATAATTAATGAATATAAATTTATGATCAAACATGGATATATTAATCCATTAAGTTCCCTAAAACTCCTAAAATATCCACATTTAAACCATCCTAAACAATAAAGTTATCCATACCTTTCCTTTGATACTAACTATAACACCATGTAACTTAAACAACCCATAATTACATGATTTTTAATCCGGGTTTCACTTTATTACATTTCAAGGATATTTTATATTTATAGTATTAGAGAATTAGGAAACAATATTACATTATGTAGGGAACAATGAAACATGGTGTCTATTTTTTCTTTAAAGGCATGTTTTTATATTTACACTTTTGTTTCATTCATAACACATTTACTTCATTCAAGGTAAATTTACTTTATTCAGAGATAGACTTCAATATTGTTCCTACTCAACCTTAGTCCATATGAAAAATATTTGAAAACTTCTCATGAGCACAAAAATATAAATAATGGATATAAAAATAAAGGAAATATATTAATAAATTTATAATTAATAAAAACCTACAAGGAAGTTTTCCTTTTTACATACCAAAATTTTTAGCTCCAAATAATCATTTTCCTACTCATGAAATAAACTATAAATTTTAAAATTTTTTATAAAAAAATTAATAAATAATAAAGGAAAAATCATAGTCATGAAATTTACTTAAGAAAACATGAGAACGCATGAAAACAAACCTTACACATTTAGAAAATTATAACCTTTCCTTAAATCATGAGTTCATTTTCTTACCTTATGAAATAAAAATATTTTACTTAAAACCCATAGAAATAATTGAAAACCCATATAGGTAAATTGAGAGTTTATCCTTATAATCTCCCTTATTATGGAATCACCTAACTAGATAATTCAAATATATTTTAAGAGTATCCTATCACCAGTAAACTCCATTACTTTACTCAATGCATTGGATAACTATATCAGGCTCACCCATAATTAGAGATATTTTGGGATCACTCATCATTTATATGAAATTTCCAATGACTATATCATTAATTAAACACATATAGCATTAAAATGAATAATAAATCCTATTTGAATTGGCACTAATTCCCATAAGTATTAATACTTTTAGTTACCTTATAAAGATGAAAAAAAGTTTCTCCTTCCTCAAAAAAATTTTAAAAACTAAAAATTCCCAAAATAATGTGATAAATGTTTTATTTGAAAATAAACAAGAAAATTTGTAAATTAATTTTGATAAAAAATAATTTTTTGATTGAGGGAAAGGTCATTCAAGGCATATATATTAAAAACATTATTTTTTCACTTTTATAAAAATTTATAAATAACTCATATGGAAAATATTGAAAATATTACTTTTTAATAATTTGTAAATAAAGTCAAAAATAATTTTAAATGACCTTTAAAAACCTTTGAATCATATTTAATATAATTAGTCAAACCTTTAAAATAACCGCAACATGGAAGAAAAAGAGTTTAAAGGAAAATATTAATATTTTCAAAATAAATTTGGTTAACTCGAGTCTAAATAACTACAAACATTATATAAATCCTATATAATAAAATTATAGTAACTATTTACCTGATTAATAAAATTTTTTAGGTTTATTCCATTATCATAATCTCTTTTATTTCATTTATTACCATGTCTTATTGTAATGCCCTAAGATTTTAAAAGAGAAATATCATATTTGATAGCATACAAGACACACTACACAAAGATTAAAATAGAATATAATACCTATAGACTGTATATATTTATTTAAAAATAAATTCAATATAGTTGATATATTTAAATTCATGAAACATCGATTTTAAATGAAACGTGATAATCTATTAAAATATTATCCTTCTAACATGACCATTTTAACCTAGTCATTAAGTTGGAAGGTGTGAATAGAACTAAATAAATTCTGAAAATTATATTTTTTACCCATGTATAAAAAAATCAATGGTTATATTTTTATTATAAATAAAATTAAAACCATTTGAAACAAAAATGAAATGTTATCTGAAAAATATTAGTTTTCTAAAAAGAGATTTAATCATGCTTTGAGCACATGATGTAAAATTAATTTTTTAAACTTTCAGAAAATGTATTTGAAAAAAAACTAATTTTTTTAAATATTCATCTAAAAATTATCTTTGGGTGCATTTTTTATAATTTTATAAAAATATTGGTTTTTTATGAATAGTGAAAAATGCATATTTTTATTAAAAAAATTATTTTCATTTAAATTATTTAAAAAGTTAAATAATATTTTAAATTGTTTTTAAAGTGAAAGTGATTCAATTATATTAAGATTAAAATAATTTAGTTCATTTTGAATTCGAATATTAAAACATTGTATACTATCGAAATTTTCTCTTTGGAAAACTGCTTTTTCATTGCGTCTGTAGGATTAATCATGAATTAAATTTTTCCACTTATGAGATTTTAATTTGATAAAATGAATTATTTAGTTGGAATCATCATAATTTATATTATATAATAAGTTAAAATTAATTTCTGGCTATAAATATTAATAAATAAAATAAAACATAATAATTACAATTAAAGTTAAAATAGGGTTTTACACGTTACAAACATTTATGTTAAAATTAATCTTCCACAATCATAGGTTTATTATTTAACAAATTTTATTTAATATTTAAAATTATTGGTTCAAAATAATATAATAGTTTTAATTTTAATTTTATTCTTAAAGGATAAATTTCCTAGGTAAATAAAAAGATACAAGTTACCGTAGTGAAAACAAAAATGGTAAAATTAAGTAATCTAAAAGGCTAAGGAATAAAATTTTTAAAACATGTGTTTTTTTGGGTTGGGGGTTTTTATCTACCACATAATCCATATAATAAATTATTTATCAATTTTTTAGGAACTTGTGGTGAAAGTGAATTCCTATTATTGAACAGTTTTGGGTATTTACAAAAATTAAACTCCTCCTAAATTATAAAAGGACACTCACTTCCCTAACTTTTTCACACCACTCAAGATATTTGTATAGACAAAATCCTACTAAAATTCATCACCAAAATTATTATTCACATTATATAGATAATTTTATTCCTAAAATACCAACCCTAGGGTCCTTAATAATAGATAAAAATGAGGCTTCTCAAAGAAAAGGTAATTGTCTTCACTAAACTCTTTCTCTTTATTTCTTATTTTACAACCTTAAATTATTTATTAAAAGTTAAAATATAATAAAAAATATATATAAAAAATACTTATATTTTATTATTTTTATGGCATAATATTTATCTATCTCCACTCCCATCAAATGGGGAACTAAATTGTCAATCCTTTGTACGGAAGACTACAACCATGTGAACTAATGTAACTTTTTTTTCATCAAAACTTCTCATGGTTGGATATAATGATCAATTTAATATATATATATATATATGATATTTATGATATAATTATACATATTTAATTTTAATATCACATATACATTCTTAAAATCCATTCTGTTTAAAATATAATAATGTCACTCATATGTACAGTGGATCGCCGCCTTGAGAAGCGATGTGATTTTTTTCAATTATGATTTACATGAAAGGTAATAAGGATAACTTTAATTAATATATATAATATATATGACATGATATAAATTTTTTAAAATTAATATATCATACACTTCCTTACCATTTCACCTAATAAGGGAATAATATTGTCACTCGTGTGTGCGTACATCCTACTGTCACCACAAAGCTATGTGATTCATTTTCTATGTCCAATTTTAAATAATGGTTATATGGATGTATCTAATAAAAAAATATGTATATCATTAACATAATTATAGAAAATATAGAACTATATCCTATATAAAAGAATATGAACTTTATTTACAAAACATGCATGAGAAAACAAGACAATTAACAACCAAAACAATGAAAATAATGAAATATTATAAAAAATATATGTGGTAAAATGTTATAAGTGGATAATATATGGTATGATATATATTATTATGGTTTTTTAATAGATTTATAATTAACCAATATTTATTATATATGAGCTTCAGACATATATGAAGGGATTTAAACCTGAGGTAAGGGTTTTTCATCTAACTTTTACTTTTATCAGACATATGCCATATTCACAAATTATTCCTTTTTGTGGTGTATATACATCCCATTTGATATGTTATATCATGAATATATTTCCTTATATGGTATTTCAAGTTTCATTTTAAATTATTTCTTTCATGTGGCTTATGATTCCAAAGTTACCAAAGTTATAAGGGTTTATTTCACAATCTCATCATTATTCAGGATTGTTTTTGTTTAAGTATACCTTGGGGGAAATATTTGATATTTCAATCTTAAACACAATATATATTCATATTCATTGGTTATTAAAAAAAATAAAGTAATGATATCATTTTTCTCTCTTTTATTCACTTAAAATGATTGAGAATTGTTTTTTAGAAAATATGACTTTATTTCTCTCTTCAGTCAAAAATCTTATATCATCAAAATCCATGTTTTCTAAAATTGTTTTCAAAAATGTTTTTAAAATTTTTAAAAATTATTTATTAAAGAAAATTTCCCCATTTATTACTTTTTAAAAAAGTTTTTTAAAGAAATCTTCATGTCATTTTAAAAATAAGTCTCGTTTGGATTTTAATGAAAATATGAAAGGAATATTTATTTTAACATTTACAACATGAATGAAATTTCCTGCTATCATGACCACTCAATGTTTTAAAGATAATTTTATAAGTTTAAAAGGTTATTTTCAAATAAAATTATTTTAAAAATATTTTGGGAACATTTAGTTTTAAAAGTGTTATTTTCAAAATGAAAATGTTATTTTACACAAAAATAATTTTAAGGATCATTTTATGATATTTCTATTCATCAATGACATAAACCATTTATTGTACTTATTATCCAATAGAGATATGTTTTATTTATATCTTCATTATTATTTATTTGCATTTTTTATGTTCATTTTAATGGAGGATGTACAATTTTATGATCATTCTCCATATTATTCTGGATGGTTAATGATTATGTTTATTTCATTAGGGAAAATATAAACATTTAGTACACGAGTTTTTCAATTCAAATATTTATGTTGACTATGTTTCACTACATTCATATAAGTAATTCATTGAAATTATTAAATTATGGGTGGTTACTGGTTATAAATAGCCCCACGATACATAGTATAGGTCTCATGAGACAAATCAGTGGGAAAATTTATATGGGTTTTTACCCAAATTTTTAAACTATCTTGTGAAAGTTCTTAATAGTATGTTTTAGATGCCTAAAATTAGGAAATATCTCATTATGAGATCAATTATTAATGTCAATATGATTATTCTATTAGTTATAATATCTATGGATAAGTTTCAATATCATGTGATTATTTATATGGATTTTTTATCATCTTTTATTCCATCCATATTATACTTAATTTATTATTTAAAGGGAATGTGTTTCTGTTATTTACCTTTACACATTGACTATGATTATTTATTCATGATAGATTCTTCAAAAATCTTACCCTTATTTAGAATATTATCTCCCCCTTTTCTTATATTTTATTTTCTCTAGGATAATAGGAACTGTTTTGTGATTGATATAAAGGGATATAATAAGGGGAATATTGTCATTATCAAAGAAAACACATTGAGAATTTTATGTTTTAAAATTTATATGAAATTCATATATGTATATAGTTTACCAAGAATACTTTATTATTTTTTCCTTCAAGATTTGATTCCTTATATCTATTACCAATGTAATAAAGTATCCTCTAAATCCCTGCTACTGGGGTCGGTGTCTTTATAGTCAATATCAAAAGGAGGTTTAGTAGAAATATTGGGAACTAGATTTAGAAGAATATAGACTAGATAACATAACCTTATGATATTAATTTAGGGTAAGTATATAAGAACCTAACAAATGTTTTGTTAAGGTAGATATTATGTAGTTTTCTTAGTGAAACTCTTATATCTAGATACTACAAGTGGAAGTGGTTCTAGTACAGATTTTCCTAGGGATAATAACTCCTAAAAGTCTTGTTAGGACTAACTAGAGCATTACCTAGTACAAAAAATGGGGCTTACAGTGCACCAGGTTTGAAACTCTCAAAGGATATTCTTTTAATAATTCACATTTTATTTAGAACCCATTATGAAGGATCTGAAAAACAAAATTGATTTGAAAAAACTCCCCAAGAAACCATGTTTATAATTATAAGATTATCCATGCATAAATTTTTCAATTTATGTTAAGTGTTTCACTAGTTTTGGTATTATACATTATGTTTCATAATTTTATGATCTAATATAGTGTATTTAATTGTTAATAAATAGAACCTATTGGGAATAATGGAAACTATATCAATTCACATACCCCATGTAGGGATTTCCCTCCTAGGTAAGATAATGAAGTTGGATCTCGATATATAGCTAGAACTAACCAAATTATAATCATATTAGGGTAACTAACTAGAGTTATGAGAAATAACCTTACTCATATGGATCAACTTATTAATCAAACACATGGTGTAATAATGTTATACCACTTTATGTGTCAGCAAACTCTATCATTTAATGAGACTAAAAATCCATTTGTAGCTAAGAAATTAGAAATTTTCTTAGAGAAGGTATTTATAACTTTGGGAATAAATAAAAGGGAGAAAGTTTTCATGGAAGTTTATTGTGCCTTAAGAGATGTGGATTAATTATGGTCATTGATTCAAAACACTAAGTACTAAGAATAAATAGAAACCTATAATAGAATTATTTTAAGGTAATCATCTTGGAAAAGTATTTTCCTCACAATAAATGGAATAATATGGATAAAAATCCCTAATTATAAGAAAAAAGGAAGATAAAAAATGTTTTTAAGTGTTAAGAAAACTTTACAAATTTGGAAAGGCATTCTATAGACTGCATATTTAAACCAAAGAGAAAGATTGTCCATTTATTTGATGGGATTAATCCAATTATTCAAAGGGTACTAGTCAACCAAACATTCTCATCATATGAGTACATATTATAATGTTTTATCAAGATAGAAAAATAATTCTATAATTATTATGGATTCAAAGGTAAGTAAGAGAACAAAATGATGGAAGATAAAAATATAGATAAAAGGAAGACGGGAAATAAGGTTTTTCCCCCATGTGATAATTGTAGAAAGAAACACATTGGTACTTCCTTGAATGGAATGTTAGTTTGATACAAGCACTAGTACAAAAATTAGTTTTCATGTCATCTATATCACGTTGATTATTCATTACCGATGTGAAAAAGGAATTTAACTGGATTTATCATGTTAGTTATTGTATAACCTATGTGATAAATTGATTTACGTGATTTATAATGTTGTTTTATTATGTAACTGCTATGAAAATTGTGGATATATTTTCTTTTAACTCCATTTATTTTAAAAACAATGTGATAAATCACGTTTCCCTGGTTTTTGACATTGTTTATTATTTATCCGGCATGATAAATAATTTTTCATTACTTTTTCACATCAGTTATTATATAACCGACATGAATAACCAAATTAATCACATTGGTTGCCTAATAACCGATGTGATAAATCATGTAAAATTTTATGAATCTTCATTTAAATCATTTTGGTGTTGTTCTTATCTTGTGAAATCTGCCTCGTTTCTCTACAGCATAATCCCTAGCCCTCATTTCATAGATCCAATGGACTTCAATCTTGGTTTTCCATCTTCTTATATCCTCAAGTTTTATTAGCCTCATTGTCTCGCATTCGATCTTCCCCACTCTCAAGTAAAACTCACACATCGATCCTCTCTTTTAGTAGTTCAATGTATTTGAAGAACTAGCTTTAATTTTTTTATTTCTTGTACTTAAATATCACATTACCATCTTCTTAAACCATCAAATTTCATTGATCTCATCATTTAATGTTCATATATAGATTTGTACATTCCTCATTGCTATCAATTTAAAATTTTGTTTGATATATTCATAAGGTGTATATTTCTAAATATTTTATGGTCTCTATGATGTTTGTGGTGGGGATTTCTCATTTAATCAAAGTGGAATTGTGGTATAATTGTTTCTAATGAATTTATAAAGTAATAAATGATCAATAGATTGTATAGATTTCTAAATGGTTAACTCTGATTCAATTAGTTTTTATGTATCATGAGCACTAGAACACAAGGTTCTTCATACTCCCAATTTATAAAGAAACATCAAAGATAATCATTTATTCTCATTACCATCTTCCTAAAACGTCATATTTTGTGGGTCTCATCATTGCACATTTGTATATAGATATTATCATCTCAAATATCACATAAAAATATTTATATAACTTAATTATGTGATGATTTAAGTGAAAATTTATATATAATTATATGTCAATGTTGTGGTGTTTCTTTTAAATAGAAAGGCATGTTCACTGAATTGTTTCATAGATATTTATATTTCTACCCATCCTAAATTTCTGCATTGAATCTGAAAATGTTGCTTATTTGGCTGATATTTGTGAATCATTCATTGTTTTTTTATACATTACAATATATATGGATAAATCTCAATTACTGTTATAAACATAGTAGTGACTTAGTAATTTTAAAATGTAATATATATATATATATATACCTTGCAATGTGCATACAGTTCAACATAAAATATCATATAACTCGTTTATATTCATATCAACACTTTTCTATTGATGTGAGAATATTCTTACCTTGAAAAATAATATATTAAACATTCTGTCTGAATATTATGAGTTACACTCAATATAATGATGGAATTATTGGTAATACACAATACGAATTTTCAATTGGTTCCTTTATATATCATGTTATATTTTTATCGATAAATTTTCAAAGAATTATACATGAATCACATGGTATTCACATTGAAAGAATTGTTCTCCCCAAAAATTTGGATTTTTATTGTATTAAATTAAGTATATTGTAATATTTAGAATGTGGGTGATTAGTGTGTTATATTCAAATAAAACATGTTTTCATATAATACACAGTACTTAATATGATTTTCATAATTTTCATACTACACTAGACATAAATAATATAAAATATTAATTTTGTATATATATATATACCGCATTACAAATTACCCGGAAAGTCTAAACCAGGAGAAAGCCTGGTCCCACAAATTTATTAAGAAAAAATATTGTAGATAAAAGTAATAGACAAACTGCATCATTACATTACATCAAACCCAAACTCATCCTTCTCCCCATCACTGTCCCCGTAGTTAGATCTCTCGTTGTCAGGCTCAGCTGACTCCAATTCAGAAGACTCGTACTTCCACATCATCTCAAGATACATCATTTTCTTTTGGAGCATTTCCTTGGACATTTTCTCCTTTGGTGGACGTTTGCTACTAGTTTCTTTGTCCATCATATGGGTGGACACTCCTCTCGATCTGTTAGTATATTTGGTTGCCATGGGATTTGGAAGATCAAAGTAGTCTTTCCTCGTCCTTCTTTTGGATGGAGTGTTGTATCTCACATCTTTACTCAGGGTCATTTTGCATCCATTTTTTGTGATGTCACTATACGAGGCTCTTGGAGCAACATTCTCCTTTTCACCTCCCATTCCCATCCCCATCTCTGATCATTTTGGAGCAGAGGTTACCAGGACATCATCTGATGGGTAGACATCAATAGCATCTCTACCCAGACATGGTTGTTCTCACTCCATCCTGTTAACCAGATCATGTTACTCACCCAACACATCAAAGCTGTTTTTGGACAGTATGCTTGAACAGCCTCCTAAATTTTCTACTATACGATTATATTATAGTATAAATTAATGTTTCAACTATTAATTTTTTGATATTTTTGGCAAAAAAAATCTTATAAATTCAATAATGAATATACTAACCAAAATAGAGAATGTGCACCTGATTTCAATTCTGTTCAATAATATTCAATTTCAAGTTTCATCTAATTTAATTCAAAAGAAAATGAAACATGATAGAATGGTTTAACTATTTTTTTCTTTTTTAAATTACTTTCATGAATATATTTTTATGATTTCCCATTTATATTTAAACTTATATTTCATTATTGTATAGAGTTTATAATTATATTTTTAAAATACGCATATATTTGTTTTATATTTCAAAATTTTGTAACTTTAAAATTATGGAATATTTCATATAAATTATAAATTTTCTTATATTGATAAGATATATATTATTAATATTTATTATGGATAATAATGAGTTGAATTTTGATTACAGCACTTTGAATTAGTGATGAGTATGAGGAATGTGTTGATGCTTTTTTAGAAATCTCTAAACGAAATGTTCAAAAAATGAAAAAATTATATTCATGCATGAAATGTTTAAATATGAAGAAGTTGAAAATGGTATAGATTAAAGATATTTTAATTTTTCATGGTTTTAATCTAAGTTACAGCCCTTGGATTTGGTATGGTGAAATTGGGAGAAATTTCATATCTCTTAGTGATTGTGCTTTGAATAAGTCTGATCAAATTGAATAAATGATTCATGATATTGAAGTAGAGGAAATTGATAAAGTATCAAAAATTGAGTGTTCATATAGAGATTCTGAAAAATAATTGTATTTGGGTTATATGGAATTTAGGGTTTTATCGACGATGTTAATATTTATTAACTTGAAGGTGGAACCTAGATGGAGTGATAAGAGTTTTACAGAGTTTCTACAATTGTTGAAAGATATTATTACTAAATATAATTATCTTCCATCAAATAGACTAAAGGCATTCAATTTTTTATTATAATAAAACCCCATTTTAAGGGAAGAAGGGGGAACCCAAACAGACTTCATGAACTTAAAACAGATCATGAATCAAAGGTCTTAGAGAGTAAAACCAGACTGACCACATAGAGCTACCCCTCCCCAAAAATTGATCATGATAAATATCTCCATCATTTCATGGTTGTTTGAATAGAAAGTATCATGTGTAAAATCACAGTCCTGGTCCATTGGCTGACGCCATAACCTCTCAAACATCCAAGTCTGTAAAGCTCTCCAAAGATGAACGGGTAGCTCTGAAACCTCCTCTGAGGCATGTTCCTTGTGGTTAAGTCTGGGTGCATCACCATTATAGCAGACCACATAAAAACCATTCCACAAATTCAACAAAACGACACCAACACACTGTAAAACCTCAAAGTAATTCACCATCACAAAATCCATTCAGAAAAATCACAAATTCAACGCCCACAACAACTCGATTGCTTCATCATCACAATTGAAAATTCACAACACCAGATGCAGCTCCAACATCCATACTAAAAAATCTTCAAAAAAATGATCAAACATAAACATGACACCTTCACGCTCTACCATTTTCATAATCATAAAACCCCATAATAAATCAACATTTTTCGGTGATATCATGTCGCCACTAAAACTTCAGTGCAAACCAACTGCAAAACACGAACCCAGAACCAAACCACGAACTAGAATCATATCCAAATCACACAACCAAAATCAGAAAACATAGACTAGGGAATGAAGAAGACCCACCAGAAACCTGAACTAAAATACTGACACTGCATTCAAGACCACACACATTGACCAAATCCTCCCAACGCATCCACAAAAGATGTAAAAACGTGATGTTAACTTCACTACATCAGTTAGAAACTCAAAAAATGGACACTCACAACACTGTCCTGAGATCCATGTCCAACTCTAAGCGTAGGTCATGAAGAAGGCCAGAAAATGGTAAGATTCACCGAGATGTTCAATCCCATGGAGTCGACGACTCCACCATGGGAGATACTGCATGCCACAAACCCATCGGTCCAAATCTTTAGAAGGAATACGAATTTCTTTAAGTGCGTCCTAAATGTGGGATGTCACAGTACACTGACTGAATGTCCTGAATTCCTTCTTTTTTATTGATTTTCTAATATCCCCCCTTTCAAGGGATGAGGGGGAACCCTTACAAGTCCCGTAGGCTTAAAGAAATTACAGGACTTGTAGGTCTTACAAAAATCATACAGACTATGACTACTTGAAACCACCCCTCCCCAACATCTGCATCATGATAATCTCTTCACCTTTTCATGATTGTTCAGCTAGCATGTCCATGTGCATAAGTTCACAGGCACCGTACGGATGGAAAATTCCATACCCTCCCATTCTTCTTAAGTATGTTTAGCTCTGATCTGGTGAATGTTCCATGCTCTTTCCTCTTCTGGAGAGGTTCCTTGTAGAATCTATCTGTGAAACTACAAATCAGGTGGCCCTAAAGGCCTTGAGGTAGCCCAAAGGCCATGAGGTGACCTGAAATCCTTACTGACCTGGGTGGCCCGAAGGCCTTAAGGACTCCAAGCCCTAACTGGTGGCCCAAGTAATTATGGTATCTTCCTATAATTCCTCATTTTAAATTTTTTTTTCAAATACACATGATACAAAAATGTTATGATGGCAAGTAGTTGAGAGGATTTGTGATGAAAAATTATGGCATTCAGATGATTGTCCACAATGGAAAAAATTGATCGATGGTTTCAAATATTTAGAAATGAAGTTATAAATCTTAGAATTAGACTGTTCATAGATGGAATGAATCCATATCTAATCCTTATTAGCACATATAGTTCATGTCCATTTTTATTGGTAATTTTCAACTTATCTTCTAAATTTCTTATGAAGAAAAAATATTTCATGTTGAGTCTAAAGATCTCTAGACCATAACATCATGGAAATGATATTGAAATTTTCTTGTCACCATAATTGATGATTTGAAACTATTATGGGAGGAAGCTATAAGGGTGTATGATTATTATAAAATGTAATAATTTCAACTACATGAAATGATTATGTTCACTATAAATGACTTTATTTTTCTGGATACAGTGTTAAGGGGGATAAATCTTGTCCAATTTGTGAACAATTGAATTCATATTATCAACTACATCCTCGAAGAAAATTACTATACATGAGTTATCAAAAGTTTATTTCTATTGATCACTCTCATAGAAGATTAAAAATAGATTTCGATGGATCACATGAACTTGATATTTCTCTAAAACCATTATGTAATGATCATTATTTTTAGAGGGTGAAAAACATTAATGTGACATTCGGAAAGACAGATAAATATGGTAATGATAAAAATATTTAGAAGAAATTGGCAATATTTTTTGAGCTGCCATATTGGAGATATCCTGAGGTCAGACATAACATTGATGTCATGAACATGAATAATAATATCTTTGAAATCCTGATTGGAACATTGTTATATATTAAAGGAAAGACTAAATATGGGTTGAATTCAAGATTGGACTTAAACTTAATGGGAATAGGTTTGAATTTGTCTCTCACTCCCGATAGAAAGAGAACATTCCTACCATCGTCTTTTTATATATTATCCAAGAGGGAGAAAATTATCTCTTTGTAATATCTTCATGATATCAAAGTGAAATAGAGTTATTCTTCAAATGTAAAAAAGTTTATGTATTTAAATAATTTTAAGTAAAGAGGTATAAAATCTCATGATTGTAATGTCATGATGAAATAGCTCCTACCTATTTTATTGTGTGGAATGTTTCCCTTCCGTATGAGAATGACTATCATAAAGGTGTGTTATTTTTTCAATTAAATTTGTAATAAGGTTATTTATTCAAATGATTTGAACACTTTGGAGAATAAATAGGTTTTTATACTTTTTCAATGGGAAATGTATTTTCCTATATCTTTTTTTGATATCATGGTGCATTTAATGGTTCAATTGGTAAAAGAAATAAAGTTTTTTTAGACCTGTATATCTGTGTTGGATGTATCCTTTTGATTGATATATGAAGATATTGAAGGGGTTTGTTAAGAATCCATATTGGACTAAATAATCCATTGTTGAGAAGTATATTTATAAGGAGGTTTTAGAGTTTTTTACAAGATATTTGTCTATAGTGAAGAATATTGGTTTGCCTACATCTCTCCATGAACAAGTTAATTACAGGGGAAAGGGGATCTGTGGATTGAACGTAAAATCATTGACATGTGAATAGATCAAGAACATATATTTATAAATCTTGAATAACATAGATCATGCTTATCCATATATAACATTTCATACTAAAATGTTGAAAAAATACTATCCAAAGAATAAAGATATATGGATTTTGAATGAGCATTACAAAACTTTTTTTCCATGGTTTAAAGAGATCATGCTTGGTAAATCAGATGCATTGGAAACATTGAGATGGTTAGTGGGTGGTCTAATTTTAAATTTGATAACATGGTATAGGTATGACATTAAATGATATACATTTCATATGAAAATCAGGATAATAGAAGTGAAGTTCAAAATAGTAGTGTATTGGTGTTCATAGAAGTAATGCATTTTTTGAGTGTAAAATAAAAAAACCCAATATCTATATCAACTGCATATTATAAATTCATTGAATAAATATGGGAGGTTGATTACATTCAATTTCAAGTTCCAGTATTTAACTAAAAATGGTTTTCAGTAAAAAATAGTTTCATACATGATGAATTTAGAATGACACTAGTAAATCTGAATAAATTAGAATACACAGCTAATCCTTTCATCAAGGAAACACATGCAAAGAAATTTTTTCTATATAATTGATCAATCTCATATGTAGTGGTCTATTGTTTTAAAGGGAAAAAATAGTATTTTGGTGATTATAAACTTGATGAATATGTTGATTTATGTGAGATATCTACTTACATGGAAATATTTACAAATGATATTGATAAGCATGCCATATATATGGTTTTTTATATAGGAAACGATCATGATGAAGGAATTTGGGAAAATAATTCTTTTGTGAATTCCCAATATTATATGTATCATATGTTTACTTCTGGTTTACTAATTTAAATTTCATAAATTTTTATATAATTTAGTTTGATTTTTTTTATTAAAACAAGTATTATAACTATGAAGTTAAATTATTCATTTATATTAGTTTACTTTTGTTTAGTTTACCATGTTTACTCTTATGTAACTTATCGAATAATTTATTTTTCTAAAAACCAATTATTTTAAAATTTAATATGTTAAATATAAACAAAAAATATTATATTACAGTATATTATAAAAGAAATATTTTTGGTGTAAAAATGATTCCTCAGGTTGGATAATTTTTACTATACACAAACCATTTTTTTGGGATTTGTATTCATTTATTTATTTCATTTAATCTCTCATTAATATTGTTATATTTTTAGTTAACTATAACAAATATGAATAATGATGGGTTAAGTTAATTTTAATTTTTGTTTGATAATTGTTCATTTTTTATTTAAATTTGTGTGTAATAGTTAGATTTGTATATTTTCTACTATTTATTGTTGCTTTGATTTATAGGATAATGACATATCAATCATCTGATCCACCACATGATTCTAGAGATGATCATACTCATACCAATAGGGAGGAATGTTCAAATTCTTCTCTTGGTTAGCCCCATCCTTCTTTACAAGAGACATCTACTCCCACAGGGAAAAATAAAATTTTGAGGGTTGGTAAACGTGGCAGAACACATTTACCAAAAATTATCAGTTTCTCATATCCAGGAACAAAGGATACTTTTAGAATTTTATGATAATGATATTCCAAGGGGTCCTATTTCAAAAAACAAGTCAAGAGTTCTATATCAATTTATAATAAAAGAAAAGTTAGTATTTTGATTAATGGTTAGAGAAGTGTTGAAAAATTGAAACTATATTACTTGTGGGAGACTGTTTTGTAAAGATTGTTTGTTTCTATTTTAAGTATCATGAAATGTTTATAGTAATATATGATTTCCCCATTATTATCATATTACATATGATATACCTGACACTTGAGGATTTGGGATGAAATGTTTATCATTGGATTCTACGATATGGAGGTATTTAAAATCAACCCGCACATCAGATTTAATTTTTGGGTATAGGAAACATCATAATCCATGTGATATATATCCCTTTATAGATGAACATACATGGAAGTAATTTGTTTAAATTAGAAGACAAGAATAATTTTTGGTAAGTGAAATGTTACCTTTTAGTTTTTTTTTATATTATTGATCATATTCAGGATTTATTAGTGATTTATTTATTCTTAATTTATAGAAATCGAGGTGATATCATTAGAATATCCAATCTAGAAATGTATACCCTCATACTTTATCTCAAGGATGGTATACATTATTGAAATAACAAATGATAGATAAAAATTTTAAAAAACTGAGAGTTGAGTCTCCAAGCTCTATAAAGGTTTCTCCTCCATCCCCCCATCTAGACATGAAAAATAGAATAGGGATCTAATGATAAAATGGATAATATCTTATGGAAGAGTCGAGAGTTGTAGGTGAGAGGATTGTAATATGTTTACTTTATTTATTGATTTAATTTAATTCAATTCTTTATATATTTTGATTCATTATATAATTATTAAAATAATTCATACAAGATTCTCTTGAGGAGCAGATCACGCATGAGGTCTTTTTAGAATAGGGTAGATAGGATATTTTAGCATTAGCATTGAGAAATATCAAACACCTTGGTCATGTACAAGGATACCTAGTGGGTGTATGGGTGAAAAATAATTTCCACATTATTTAGATTCTGTAATGGAGGGTGTTCATTAAAAAAAATATAATCTTTGGAGGATCGAGTTCAGGATATTCATGTGACAATAGAGGATAGGATCATAGCTTTCATACAGTTCATGTTTGTTGACATGAAAAGACAGTTTCAAACTATAACTCCAACTCCTCCACCTCTGCCAGCAGCTCCCAATCCTCCTACTGATCTAACTCATACCTCTCCTTATACTGATCCAACTCATACATCTTCTCCCGAAGACCCCAATCCTTCTTATCCAACCCCTCAACCCACTCCTCTATAGCTTCTCAATTACTGTGAGTTATATATGGATGATCCCCATCATATTTCTATGTAAGGGTTGATATTTTCTATCGGTGATACCATTCATAATCAAAATATAGAGATATATTATCATAGGGTCACTTTAAAGGATATTATAGATAGATCAGCAAAAATACCATGTCCTACAGAAGAGTTGAGTATAGTTAGACCAAGTCTCGATCATTTTTTTTTCATCTAGACTATATTGAAATATTACCGTATAGGTATGTATATATTTTATATTTTATTTTATTTTTCTATTAATTTTTTTTATCATTATGAAATTTATATATTTATCTAATTTTTTACCAGAATTTTTTAAAGGTAATGAAATATTGTATAGACAACAAAAATAAAAAGTGTTATATCTTTAAATACAGATGCTACTAGTCTTGATATATTATTTACAAATTCAAACTTGTTAATGAATGTATATGAGATTCCAATTTAATTCATTGTTTGTGGGTGTATAATAACTCTGAGGATATTGAGAAGTGATGTCATGGATCTTGTAGTAAGAGATCAGTTGGGCATCAACATGATGCAAATTTTTTCCATTTAAGTCAATTAATAAAAAATTTTCTATTCATTTAATTTATTAAAAATTTATAATTATTTTTGTTTTGTATTAGTTATCCTTATAAACTTTTACAGAGCTTGATAAGGAAGATGTATATAGATTTATGGACCCATAGTTTATTTCTCATAAAGTTAAGATAATGACTGATGTAGAAATAATAGTTTATATTTGAAACAGATTTCAAAATCATACAATTATTCAGGGCTGGATATATCTATATCTTCAAGATTATGTACCATATTTCTCATAAAATGTTATATATCTCTTAAAATAATAATATATCACATTAAATTTCTATATATATTAGTGTTCATTGGATGTTGGGTGTTTTTTTTCAAGTTAGAAGACATTGTACTGGCTATGCTCTATCCATGGTGAAGTGACAGAAAATTTTAATAATGTACTAAACAAATAAGTTTGAATGTTTTAATGATTTTTTATATTACAATGCGTAAAATTTATTTTATTAATATTATTTTAAAATATGGTATGGAATTTCTATAGATATATGACAAAAAAGAGGAGCAGCAATATCAAATCTGTATAAGATAATGTGAATTTTCATTTTTAATTACTAAATTTCGGATATATAACTCAAAAATATTATTTTGAATTAAAATTTATTTGGAAAAACATTTTCATCAAAAAGAAGGTTTAAAAGAATGCGGGTATTATTTTTTAAGATTTATGTACGAAATAATTTCAATCGGGACAATTACGAAGTCCCATAAGATTAGATTTTTTTTATAAATATTACTTTAATATTTCATTTTTTTTATTTAAAATAAAAGATAAATTATTTTTTTATTATTTTTGGCATTTTAATGACCCATGTCCATATAGTTCAAAAAAGTTGATACATTTAAAAATTGAGCAGGAAAATTATTTTTTAGGTTTGATTGATTTTAGTTCATTTGTAATTGTAAATTTTATAGTTCAATTGTAACAGTCTTTTATTGGGGGTTTCTACTGCATTTTCTACTAGTTTTTCTCTTTTTTATAATGTGGAGAAGATTCAAAATTGTAATTTAAAAAAAATAGTTAGATTATTGGATAATAGAAGTGAAAAAAATACAGTATGTTTTTCAGGTCATTTATTCAATAACCGACATGAAAATAGAAGGATAGTTCTTTTTCACATCAATTTTGGAATAAACGATGTTAAAAGGTGTTTTTTACGCCAATTTTAGAATAATTGATGTGCAAAACTCATCATATATTTTTCTAAAATTTTGGTTTTAATTAAATGACATTAAAAATTTATTTATAATGTCACATTTAATTACATCGTCTGATAACCAACATTAAAAAGAAAAAACTGATATGAAAAATAATCGATGCACTAGTGAAGGGTGTATAGAAATCCCACCATTCTTATGATTGAAAGGGAGATAAATATTTTTCAAATGTTAAATACTTTAACTATAAGTGGATGAGTAACTATGAAAATTTTTTTTTCAAGCATCAAGAGAATATACCTTAGATATATCTAAAGGATCAAAGTCAGTATTATGTTATTACTATAAATGAAGTGGAATGATTAATGTGTTTGTGTTTGGATTCAAAAATTATGTTATATGATTATTTTTATCGATGATTTTTTGGTTATAAGAATTATTAAATGTATAAAGATTATACTAAATTATTTTTTCTTTAAGGATTTGAGAGCATATATTGAATAGTACCAAAGATCAAGAAAATTGATTTTGTAGAATATTGACCTTTTTGAAAAACAAATGATTGAGGGAAGATAACCCTTAATATGTTCTCTATGTTGATATAATAATGATAAATATATGTTTATGGGATAGTATGGGTGACCTTGAATTTTGTTAAGTGATTTGATGGTTTATGTTATCTTTGTTAGATTTTACTACATGTTTGGATTTATGGAATATATTATAAAACCTTAGATTTTTTGAATCATGCATGTTTTCATTAACTTTTTATGGTAATAACAGTATTCACATATTTGGAATATGAAATTAAGAGAAACTTTATATTTTATAGGGAATATAATATTGATTTAGTGACCTTCCTTCTAAATTTTTGTACTTTGAAATTAGTCAGACATAATTTGGAAGAGCATTATAGTTAACTATATATGGAATGGATTAAGTTGAACTTTGGATATTGTTAGACAACGTGTGCTAATAATTTTGGTTTTAAGAAAATATCTAGAGATATGAGGAATGACGTGTTATTATAATGGTCTATTAAAGGTTCTTTAGGAATAAAAAAATCATTTTTGATAATCATTCCTTGGATTAAAAAATGAAGTGGGAACTAATCGAAGAACAGCTAAAGGATGAAATTATAACTAAAAAATAGAAATATATCAAGTAAGTAGATTTTATTATATTCTTATATAGTAAAATAATTCCTTAACTTTAGGAAAATGATCTTTAAATAAAAAATTTATCATATTACCTCCATATATAATAAATAAAATGGTCTTTTAAATCATCAAATATGTATGGTTTTGAGGTCCTTAAATTTCCATTGATTATTCACTTTCTTATGATCAATGATCTTTATCACTCTCTATAATTATTTACACTTTTATTACAAGTCTATATCTTCAATTACCACCGATGTTATCATAATTTAAAACCTAGTAATGTGTTATTCTAGAAGACCTTTTTACTTCCCTTACTCTCTTTGATAGCTTGTGATGCATGCAACACCAGGTTTAAATGAAACACGATACTCTATTAAAATATTATTATTTAAATATGAACATTATAAACTAGACATTAAGTCAGTGAGTATGAATAGAACTAACTAAATTATGAAAATAATTTAGTTTACACCTGTATAAAATAAATTTGATGGTTATATACTAATTACAAATAAAATAAGAACCATTTGAAAGAAAAGGAAATGTTTTCTGAAAAAACTATATTTTTATAAAAAGAGGCTTAGTTATGCTTAATTTAAAATTAATTTTCAACACTTTTAGATAATTTATTTTAAAAAATAAAATTAATTTTTTAAATAAACATTTAAAAATTAAATTTGGGTGAATTTCTAATAATTTTTTTAAAAGATTAGTTTTTTATGAATAGTTAGAATGCATGTTTTTATTAAAAAACTGCATTTTAGATTAAATTATTTAATAAGTTAAATAATATTTTAAATTTGTTATAAATTTAAATAAATTAAATTATATTAAAATTTAACTAATTTGTTTTATTTTAGTCAATTTAATTGTAATTTTTTATATTAAAACTTTCTATACTTTTGAAACTTTTCTCTTTAGAAAACAGATTTTTCATCACATCTCTGGGATTAATCTAAAATTAAATTATATCACTTCTATGATTTGAATTTTATATAATGAGTTAAATATTTGGAATTATAATAATTTATATTATATAATAAGTTCAAATTAATTTCTGGATAAATAATAAAAAATAAAATAAAAATTAATTATCGTGATTAAGGTTAAAGTGGGGTTTTATGTGTTATATACGATTGTGTTAAAATTAATCTTCCACACACGTAGTATTTTTATTTAATAATTATAATTATTGGATCCAAATTATCTAATAGGTAACATTTTAATTTTAGTCTTAAATGATAAATTTCATAGGAAATTAAATAGATACAAGTTACTAGGGGAGTCCAAACCTGAACCAACCCAACAAGTTCAACCCAACCCAACCGGGTTGGGTTGGGTTGGGTTGGTATTATGTTTGGTTGAACCGTGAATGGGTTGGGTTGGGTTTTGGATTGGCTACATATAGACCCATCCCAACCCGATGAGCCAACAGGTGTATAAAAAAACCTCATGGCCCGGCTGGCTGCCTCTTTATTCATTTCCTACCTCCCTCAAGATCTCCTCGTCTCCTCCTCCACCTCCAACCTAACCCCAACCTTCCCTCACCTATAAAACCCCTTATCCCTCCTTACTTCCTCCTTCCTTCATTATATATTGGAGAAACGAAACCCTACTCCCTCTATAACATCCCGACCCCAGTTACCCAGAGTTGGTGCATTATTACATAACATTGGCATGATCACAAGAGAGATCAAATCTCGAAAGACCGATTGGTTTAGTAGCCTTGGAAACACTAGATATATTCATAAAGTTTTACATTACATCATAAAATGAAAAACTACTACAACAACATAATGTCTCCATAGTCCACACTATTATCCCCTCATAATATCCCTGTAGGTCATTCATAACTTACTTCTTCACATCCTGGGAAAAATAAAACATAGAAAAGGGGTTAGCTCAAATTCCCAGTAAGGATAACAATATAGTGGAAACTTTCCAAAATAAGCATAAACATTTAAGAAAATGTATAACTAAAACAAAAGCCTTTTAAACTTGAACTTCCACATAGTATGGCAAAAGTAAAATGAAATAATTCCATTTACTTATTCACATGGATATTATACTAATCGAATAATCACATGAAATGTCAATAACCACTTTCATAATGATGGAATGCATAATTCCAGACTATCATAACCACATAGCCAAGGCCCCATGTCAAGACTACAAATAAGATTTTTCCAAGGCCTTGTGCCAAGACACTAGTTTGTCTCATGAGACCTACCGATGCATCGAGGAGCTATAGCGGGCTCCACCCTTTACTTACTAAGTCCAATGCATTCCCATATGAAAAGTTTTAAACATAACATAAACATTTGTATTAAAACTAGCATACGAAATGTCAATAATTTCTCCATAAACCATGAATGGTATAAAAATAACACATCCACAGTAAAACATATCACAAAACCTTCAATACATTATGGAAGTTTTGTATCATAATAAATCAACTTCATATAATCATAAAATCCACAAAGGATGTTGACATAGATTAAATCAAAACTCTTTTTAGAGAAATATCTTTTTTGTGAAATCATTTAAAAGTCACACATTTATTAAGGAAGTAATTTAAAAGAGATTTTTGCATCAAAGTGTCCCATACCACTTCGAAACTTTTGAAAAGGAATATAATTTCAAAACATTCATGTACATATAAATAAATCCTTAAAATCATTTTGAAAACATGGACATTAATTAAAAATATTTATAAAGATTAATCTTTAAAACATTTAAAATTCTGATTTTGATAAAGAGTACCTTTCATAAATTCTTAAAATATTCTTTTTGAAATCATTTAAAAGTTACATAATTATAAAATAAAACATTTACTTTGAAAATATCCTTATAAGCTTGTAAGGTAAGCTTTGAAAATTTTATAATGGTGGTAAATATCTGCACCCGCCGTATAAGTTAAAAAAACATTCTTACCTTAATTTTGTCGAAAAGGTTAAAAAGCACCTTGTTTGGAAAACGACAGAAAGATTCCTTTATAAACCTCTTATAAAAAGTAAAACAAGGGTATAAATGACTTTAACCCATATTCTAGTAAATAGTAAAAATGTTTTGAAATTCATTTTTAAGAAACATGGATGTGGATGATAAATAGATCCTACTAGATAATCACGTATAAACAACCTCGGATAAAGAAGAGATTGTGAAATAACCCTTACCTTGTACTTTTCCTTGGTTGAGGGTAGGTTAAACTCCTATATAATGGTGAAATAATTGTTATTAAATTATACAAGAATCATATATATTAATATGATATCATATATGATCTTTTAACATTGTTTTGTTAATAATATCTTAGTATTATCGTTGTTTCAGGTGTTAACTTACTCATTTTCTTTTATATGTTTTGTTACAAAAGCCATTTTTTTAATGGATAGGTTGTATCTCATTAATATCCAGAATGATATCAATTCCTTATATACTATTATTAATCATCAAATGAGAATTATACTTGAATGGGTACGATGGAGAGTGAATCTCATCGCGTTCGTGGAGACGGTAGTCCGTACGTACGCACGAGCGATAATATCATTCTTTTGATATTAAAATAATATAAAATTGGATGGTATATAATATATAAAGAATACTTATCATGTTATATTTATTATTTACATGAGTTAAACGTCATTATTATACCCATTTAAATAATACTTTATTGAATAACAATTACACCACGACGTGGAGACGGTAATCCGTACGTACGCACGTATGGTGACATGTTATTCAAAGGATGGATAGAATAGTGAATAATGTTGTACCATATTTATAATAACATCACAGTATATATATGATACTGGAGTTATTATTTTAGAATGGTAACAACAAAGGAAGAAGAAGTGGAAGAAGAAAGGAACTTGAAAAGGGTGGTGAAATCATTACCTCTTCTTCAGGATGTTCCTTTTGATTTGATCAAAAGGGATCCTTAGGTTGGCTTTCTGATCAAACTAAGGCCTCTAGGTTGTAGTGATGGAAGGTTGGAGAGTATTTGGGCAGAGTTGGGCCAAACCAAAAGGATTTGAATGTGTGAAGAAATGAGAAGGAGGAGTTCCCTTTTATAAGAGGGGTGAGGGGCACCTTTGGAAAAGCTAGAAATATTAATTTATAATAAATTCATATTCGGTTTCTAATGGCTCCAAAGTGGATTATTTAAATTTTAAGGTGTGGATAGGTCGAAAACAATTCAACCAATATAATTTAGACAGGTTTGGGTCATTATATTAACCTTATCTTTTAATTTTAACTCTTAGTTAATTAGTTTGACATTTACCATGTCACTTTGCATTTTTATATTATATAGTTAATAAACTTACTATACATCCAAGAGACCCCCAAGTGGTCCATTAATGATATACCTATCATTATATAAGTCTCTTGTCCAAACCTTAGATTTTTAGAAATTTAATATCAATTAATAATATAATATTTCTTTTAAAAACTCTTTTATGTCAATTTTGACACTATTCAATAGTTGATTTTTGTAAAACTCATAACAGAATTATTACTTCGAAAAAAGTCAATTAAATAAATCCTAATATGTAATAGTATCTGAGAAAATTATTTTAATTCATTAAAAGTCTCAAATTATATTTATTTTGGTATTTATAATATCAATTATTTTAATTTTTCACAATTATGGAAATTACTGCATCATCATTGTGCCATAAATACATTAAATTATTTAAAGTCTAAAAATTATAAATAAAATATAATTATGTAGGAAATATTTTTATCTTTCTAATTAATATTTATAGTCGAAAATCCAACATATATAACCCTATGTAAAAATTTGTTTTCTAAAAGATGTATGCTTATGTCATTTTTGTACTTATTTTAACTTAATTAAAATAAAGTGTCCCTATCACCTACAAGTGGATCCATGGGGTCTCAAAATCGACCCAAAGATGACTATGGTCGAACATGTATCAACCAATAAGTTTAGGACACGTTTTAGGGTAATTTAGTATTATTATAATATTATTTTTTAACCCTTATTTACCGGATTTACCCTTAACCATGGTAAATAAAATATTTACCGAAGTAATTTTTTAAAATGTCTAAAAATAAAAGTTACCTATTTACACAATTTGAACATCCTGATTCCAAATATGGAATCCATTTTTCCAAATTCAAAACACAAAAGTGGCAGAAATTAATTTAAAATTAATTCCCGTTGTTAAAACAAAAAGCGTGTTTTTAGGAGATAATAACTATCAAAAGATTGACACTTGTTTATTCCGGTTTAATTGTAAAATTATCTCCAATGACCAAAATTGTATTAAATGGTAAAAATATATTCTAAATATACTTTAAAACCACTCAAATTAATTATTTATCACTTTTAATTATTTTTATTAAAAAAGTTGTTTTTAATTAAAATTTAGTAATTTTCACTATTCATCAAAATATTAAAGTTATCCGAAAAGTACCAAAATTTCACCTTAGGCTAAATTAGATATTCCAAATCCAAAAATTAAGTCCATTTTGAGATATAAAATTTCAAAAAGTAGGTATTACTATTCATAACGGCTAGTTTGATCAGTTGTGGTGTGTGTTAAAACTCGAAGTTGCGTACAACACACGCTACTGTATTATTCAAAGGAAAGAGTACTGTGGAAGCTTGGGATGTTTCATTTTAAATTTTTTTGATGTCCCAATTTAGTCAAAAAGTTTAAAATATTGTATATAAAAAGGGTTCACTATTAAAAGTTGATAAAATTGCAATACTAAAAATGAATTTGTTCTTGCATTATGTCTAAGAAACTCATAATATGGATTCTAAAATTATAAGGTTATATTAGTTTAAAATTTAGTTAATACTATTCATAACCTCTTTTGAATGGCTTGTTTGGTAAGTCATGGTGCGATTGAACTTGGTGTTGCGTGGAGTTCAAGTTATTGAATTATTTTGAAAAAATAACACACTATGAAATCTTGGGGTGTTACACCCTCCCTCTTATTTTCCTCATTCCTCCTCCTTCCGTGAGCTTCCCAACCCCCCCCCCCCCCGCCTTCTCTTCTCTATTCACCTTCCCTCACAAAAAAACCCCCCTTCCATCCTCGTCTCATCTTACCTCCTTACACACCTCTGATAAATCACTCACCCACTAATAAATTACCTCCTCACTCACCTCCTCCCCCAACACCTTTCATAGCGAGAAATTGGTTGAAATCCCTCACTCACCTCCTCTTATTATTTTACATGTTGTATGGTGGTAAGTAGTTATTTTTTAATAATTTTTTTCTTATTATATTCCCCATTATGTTATGTTTCAAATGATAACACCACAATCACTCAAACCCATTTCTTCTTTTTCCACTATTATTGTGCCACAGAAAACTGAGTCTTGCCAGTGGGTTACGAGTGGGAGTATTTTGTAGATAGTAGCTATCCATTCATGGAAGGTTATACAATAAGTCACTATTGTAAAATGGGCCTATACCCATGGTTTTTCAAGAAACTATAGGTATAGGGTACCCCTATACCAACGGTTTTATAAAACCGTGGTTATAGGGATAATATGGGGACCTATACCCCTGGTTTTCCAAAACCGTGGGTATAGGTATTTTCTTAAAAGACGTATACCCACAGTTTTGGTCAAACTGTGGGTATAGGGTTGTTTCGGAAGACTTATACCCACAGTTTTCCAAAACTATGGGCATTGGGGGTTTTATTTTGAAGACCTATACCCACGGTTTGGTCAAACCGTGGGTATAGCTTTCCCGCGGGAAAAAACAATTACGCGGGACAACGAAAATATTTGGTGGGAACATGGTTTGGATTAATATAATTACAAAGATACACATATAAATACAAGTAATATCTGTAGGTTGGTTGGTCGGGTAGTCTGTGTTGTTGAAGGTGGTCCCCTGTTCGAATCTAGGAGAGTTTTTTTTCTAATAAATGAGTTATAATTAATATAAGTAAATAGTTGTATTAATATATTCACAGAATTTCTATAGCTCAGTTGGTCTGGTGATGTATTCTCCTCCAATCAGTCTCGTGTTAGATTCTTGGCATTCTCACTTTTATATAAGCGGCAATATTAATATATATATATATATATATATATATTTAACATTTGGTTGGCTCGGTTGGTCAGAGAGGGTGGCATTCTTTTGGGGCGTCCTGTGTTCGAATCCCACAGTCTACGTTTTTTGAATATAAATTCTTACGGTTTGAAAACCGTGGGGGAAGTGTATGCCACTATGTATAGCGGTTTGCAAAACTGTGACACCCCTATACGAATGGTTCTGCCAAAACATGGGTATAGGTCTTCTTTCCAGTAGTGAGTGGTTTTAATCCTCTGGTTTCTATAAGAACCCAAAGTAATATGGGTTATACTCCAAGTACAAATTAAATTGCATAAATAGGAGGGGATTATTAGCATACCAATTGAAGAAACTGAGGGTAAGTGGTATCCGAAAAAGGTAAAAATTCATAAAGCTTCTTCTGGTTATAGAGTTTTGAAATCTTAGGATCATTTTCATAAGAAAAATAAATGGTTTTTTGTAATTATTATGGAAAATATTATTCTTGCGTGTCTGGACAACCTCAAACTAGTAATTTGAATAGTCATTTGACAAGGTGAAAAAAATCCTCAAAAAATCTTGAGAAATTTCAAACCACTATTGGTATTAGAAAGAAGTGTGAATATGAGGATAATGGGATAGTTAAAAATTTTGTAGCTCATTTTAACCAAGAATAGTGCAGAATAGATCTTGCTAAAATGATAATCATTGATGAGTTTTCATTTAAATATATTAAGAATAAATGTTATAAATAATTTATTGTTGTTTTTCAACCTCAATTTCAAGTTAAATCTAGAAAAATAGTTGTTAGGTATCTCTTTTAGTTATATTTGACTGATAAAGAAAAATTTAAGTCTATATTTGATATGTCCTCTCATATGGTATGTTTTACCATAGACACATAGACTTTAATTCTGAATCTAAATTATTTGTGTTTGACTACACATTTTATTGGTGATAATTAGATCTTAAATAAAAAAAATCTGGTTTTTCACTGTTTTAGATCGTAATGGAGAAATAACTTTTTGAGTATTAGAACAAACATTGAAATAATGGGGGATTTAAAGGATTAATATTGTTCCTTTGGACAATTCTTTTTATAATAATACAATTATAATTTATTTGGTGAGAATAGTTAATGATTGGAATGGGTCTATTCTTAAAGGAGAGTAAATTCATATGAGATATTGTGCACATATTTTAAACCTTATTGTTAGTGATGGGTTAAAGGAAATATGAACATAAAATTCTAGAATCAAAATTTCCTACAAATTTTTGAGAATTTAACCTTCAAGATTGGAACTTTTTAAGAGAATCACATAGGATTTAAAATTTACTAGTAAATATTCTATAATTCTTGATGTTCCTACTAGGTGGAATTATTTTTACTTTATGTTGGATTTTGTAGAGATGTATCAGAAAGTATTTATTCTCCTCGAGGTGGATGCAAGTTTTAAGAGTGTTCTTGTATATGAATATGGGGGTTCTAAAACATATTATTTGGAGGATGCTCGTGTATTTTTTATATTTTTTAAAATATTTTATGATAGCACTATTGATTTTTTCAGTTATATTCGTGTGACATGTCACTTTATTTCATACTACTTTTGACATATATATAAAAATCAAGAAATGGATGAAGAGTAATGATCTTACTATGAGTGAAATTTATATTGCAATTATGGTTAAGTTGGACAAGTATTGGGGTATTAGTTGCAGTTTTAATTTTCTCTTAATTGTGGTAGTTGTTCTTGATCCCCAATATAAATTAGAATATGTTCAGTATAGTTTTGAAATGTTTTTTGATGATGAATACAATAATAAGTTGATCAGTAAATGAATAGTGGTTCTAAATAATCTCTATGAGTTTCATAAATTCATATATCCCATTCTGTTTGATAAATTTGAGTTAAGTTCTCATCCAGAGTCACATATTCTTGATGTTATTATTGATAGTGAGGATTCTGAGAAATGGAAAGATTCATATAGATCAAATAAAAGGAAAAGTAAATTGACAGAATAAAGGAATGAACTAAGAATATACCTATATATTGATGATTGTGAGGATGATTTTAATGGATTTGATATTTTAAGTTGGTGTAAAGTATATAAAATAAAGTATCATGTTCTCTCATTCATTTCTAGAGATATTATAGTAATTCCTTTAACTACAGTATCTTTAGAGTCTGCATTTAGTACAAGGGGATGATTCCTTGATCCATTTCAAAGTTGTTTGAATCCCAAAATCATTAGGGGGTTAATTGTATCAAAAATTTGGTTTAAAAAGTCTAAACCAAATGAAATTATAAAGCAACTAAAATAAGTGGAATTGATTTAATCAAGTACCATTAAAAATATTATGATTTTTTTATAATTTCACATTTATCGATTATAAACCTCTATTTGAAAAAGAAAAATATTGACTTGTCCTTTCTTTTGTTGTATTTATTTTAATATATGCCATAATCCACCATAATTCATGATCAAAGTTTCACAATCTAAAATAAAATAATAAAGGATTATGGACAAATATTCATTAAGGTATAAATTTATGATTTTTTTACAAATTATTTTCATAATAATATGATTAATTGTATTCTAGTGTGATACACCTTCACTCTCCCATTAAGATAACTAATTCAGTGACCATCTACCATAATATCTACTCACCTTATATTTTCAAAGTATGACCATCACTTTTTCAAATAATATAGTGCTTATGTTCATGTATCCCTAAAAAAAACTTCCCCTTTATTTTACTCTTTGTATATATTTTATGGATCATCATTTCAGAAATTGGATCAACTAAAAATTTTATATATTATTATTGGTATAATTTTTTGGTTTTATCATGAAACCTAAGAACCTACAACCATGATTTTTACTTTAGAAGTTTAACACCACTCCTATCTTCTAATTTATACCCACACAGTTTCCACTTATAAGTAGTGAGTAAAAATTCAAGTGTTGACATCCTTATTCATCGTGATTTGATATAACATGTGTCATTATATTCAAACTAAACAATCAAAAAATTAACACTCCATTGGTTCCACACTTTTTTGAATTTCATTACATGATATCTAATTTGAAATGATCCTTAAATGAGTGGAGATATTAACATTTCCAAATTTTGTACCTCAAAAATTGTAAGGTATTATTCTTACTTTTTTCCTTCTATTTTCCTTATTGTAATTATTTTATTTGATATTCAGTAGAATTAAACCTGTATATTTTTCTTAATGTTGTTATTAAAAAAATAAAAATAAACTCATTTAAAATGATCAATTTAATAGAATCTAGTGGGTAATTTATGTGGTTTGGATTACCAAAATAATTATTGCACAAGTCTATAATTCCTCTTGGTAACTTAGTTATTATTCTATAATACTAATATGACTTCAAATTTGGTCAATTATTGATTGAAATTTATATAGAAATTATTGTTTAATTATATAGAAGGCTGGAGTTTGATAAGGATCAAAGCCTAAAGCTTTTGGTGACTGATAACTTTTTATTTTGGTTTGATGTATTTTTAGGCCATGAATTTATTTGTAGGACTGTTATTACTTTTGATGCCAGAAGAAAATTCCTTTTCGTATGTTCAAATTATTATTTCATTACCTTTAAGTTTTTACTAGTCAGTAATTTTTTTATGGTAGAAATGTTTGTTAATTGAACCTTCTTTCTCTTTTTTGTTTATAATGATGGTCTCTAGTGAAACATCACTATTAACATTTGAAATCAGGTTTTCATAGTAGGTTTTGTAGGCTCATAGGTTTATTTAAAATATTTCAATACTTTTATTGCCATTATAGATGACTATTTTGATGGTTACTATTGAAAAGAAATGATAGAGTCTCAAGTAATTTCTTCATTCACCTATGTGACTCAAAGTGAATGTGTGCACATTTTAAATAATTTTACCAATATAGATGATTGTTATATTGGTTTGTGTTGTTATTACAATAATTTTTGGTTAGTTAGTACAAAATCATATAACCTACTCATGGAAAGCATTTGAAATGTCGTTTTTGTGAAATAATGGGGGTTTACTATCAATGCTGACATGACCAGTTTATATGTTAATTTTTTTTGTTTATACAACTAGAAATGAGGATTATGATTCCAATTTCTAAAAATAGTTTATATATAATTTTACAACTGTTATTATCTAGTTTTACAAAATAATTTCTTCTACTAAACATGGGGATTGTGACTAGTTTCTATGTTATTTTTGGTTGTTGTTTATGTTGTTTTTTATACTTTATGGTTATAGAGTAATGTTACTATATTTTTTTAACTGTATTCATTTTTCAAAATTATTCACTCATTAATTTCACTTATTTTTTTGGTGTATTAAATCATTTGGATTTCCTGGGAGTGTAGGTGTCATGGGTTACTAGTCCATGGGTTCTTTCCATTTTTATGAATATGCTTCCATGGGAAAGCCTCCAGGTTCTATATTATGTAATGTAAAATATTTATGAAGTTTTCTTACTATAGTTTATCTCACATTTAAAAACTTATTAATTGTTATGAATTATAGAATGATGAATTTTGAACCACCATTTGGTCTATGTGCATTAAAAATAATAATTGGGAATTATCCTTGCAGTATTTTTTTACTACATTTTGTGACTACATTTTTCTGCATTTTTTGGAATTGGATGTTGTGGTAACCCACTATGATACATTGGTTTGGGTTTGGTTCTAAGTCTAGATCCATAGATTTGGGTTGGGTCTAGGTCTGGACCCATTAGGTTAGGTCGGGTCTTATGTATATAACACACTTAACCCAACCCGATCTGATTTGACCCACAATAGGACGGGTTGAGTCAAGTCCTTTGTCCATGAACCTTTTAATGCAACCCATTATTTTTTTCCGGACCAATCCTAGAAACACCCTAGATCTGACCCAACCAGACCCATGGACACCCTTACAAGTTACCATGGTGAAAACAAAAATAGTAAAATTAAGTAAACATAAAGGCTAAAGAATAACATGTTTAAAACTTTTTGTGTATGTTAAGTATTTTGATTGATAAAATAATCCATTCTAGAATGGCCTGAAGACCTTTATTTTTTATTATTTTTTATAATACACATTTCAAGGGGTGAGTTGGAACCCTTATAAGGCCCAAAGTCTTAGATAAAATTACATGATCCATAGGTATTAGAAAAAATCAACCAGACAAGACAACTTGAAACAGCTCCTTCCCCATCATATCTCATGAATATTAGCATGCCACATTCACAAGGCTGGTCGGCTAGATGTACTTCATGAAGAGTTGCGTAGGTGCAGGCCCGATGGAAAATACATACCCCATATTTCTTCCAATTCCATTTATCTCTGATCTGGTGGATACACATGCTCTAAATCCTCATCTAGAGTTAGCTCCTTGTAGAGTCTATCTGGTCATTAATCACACTTTTAGGTGGCCCAAAGGCCTTGAGGTGGATCAACAAAACCCTAACAAAATACCTCCCCAACATCCTTAGACACATTCTATATTTTTTAATCCCAAAATTTCAAACCTAGGGTCCTTAAGAAGAGATCCAAAGGATATATCTTTAAGATAAAGTAATTTTCTTCAATAATCACTTTTTCTTTATTTTTTATTTTATAAAATTTAATTATTTTATAAAAATTAAAATATAATAAAAACAGTATATAACATATAATTAGATGTTATTATGTTTATGGAATAATATATATCCATATCCACTTCCATTAAATGGGAAATTAAATCATCAATCGTGTGTATGGAAGACTATCATCACACGAACTGATGTAACTCATTTTCCATAAAAGCTTCTCACAGTTGGATATAATGATGGATTTAACGTATATATATATATATATATATAATTTATGATATAAATATACTAATTTAATTTTAATATCACATATACCTTCTTAATTTAAATTCTATTTAAAATATGATAATATCACTCGTGTGTACAGCAGACTACCACCTCGTGAAGCGATTTGATTTGTTTTTCACATGCGCTATACATATAAGGTAATAAGGATATATTTAATGAATATATTTGATATATATGAAATGATATAAATTCTTTAAAATTAATATATTGTACATTTTCTTACTCTTTCACCCGTTAAGGGAATGATATCATCGATCGTGTGTACGTACGGCCTATCATCTCCACGAAGCGATGCGATTCATTTTCTATGTACAATTTTCTTGAATGGTTATATAGATGTATCTAATGAAAAAATTATTTATAACATTAATATAATTTTTTATATGATGTAATTATATCTTATATATAAGAACAAGAACTTTCATGAAAAAATCCGCATGAGAAAATAAGGAAATTCACACCCGAAACAATGAAAATAATGAAATATTATTAACACATGGGTGGTAAAATGTTATAAGAGGATCATATATGCTATGATAAATATGATTATGGTTTTTAATAGATTTATAATAAACCTATAGTTATTATACAATAGGTTTTGACACATATTATGGGAGTTGAATCTGAGGTAAGGGTTTCTTATCTCACTTTTACTTTCGTGGGACTTATTCCATATTCACCACTTACTACTTTATATGGTTTATATAATACCCCTTATGATATTTTATATTTTGAATATATTTAACTTCAATTTATTTAAAGTTTACTTTGAAATTATTTCTTTTATGGGGCTCATGATTCAAAATTTGCCAAAGTTGTAAGAATTTATTTCACAATCTCATCATTATTCAAGATTATTTTTGTTTAAATATACCTTGGTGGAATTATTTGATATTTCTATTTTAAAATAAATATATTTTATTCTCCTATGGTTATTCATGAACTTTTTCAAGTAATAGTTCCATTTTTCCCTTATTTTACACTTAAAATTATTAATAATTTGTTTAAGAAAATCTGACTTTATTGCTCTCTTCGGTCAAAAATATTTTTTCATCAAAATATATGTTTTATAAAAATGTTGTAAAAATGTTTTTAACCTTTTAAAATTGATTTATTAAATAACTATTTTGTAATGTCCTAGACCCGAACAGCCACTCGAGCAATGCGAAATGGGTCGGGTGTTACTACATTAGGCGCACCTCCCCGAAAGCGAAAGGCTACCGACTAGCAGTGATGGTCTAATAGGTGTAGTGGGGAGGATATAACCTCTCAGAGGATAATAATGGTACTAGTCCAAGCAATAATATTTAACATGAAATGGAAATAAATGACTATGCAGAATCAAACCAGACCCACATAGTGGAAGCACAACCAATAGCAGATAAACAATGGAAGCAAAGTAGAAACAACAGTAGTGGAAGGTAAACAGAATAGCATGGTGAACACCACTTGTAACTACTAAACAAACTGATCATGCATCCATAGCAAGTCAGACACGTCAATATTAAAAGGGTTCCAATGGATAACCAATAGTATCTATAATAATAAAGTAATCATGTTGATACATAATGAGGGATAAAAAAGTAAACTCTAGATAGGCATAACCTCAAGGTCCATACCAGTCTCCATGAAAAACATCACTATGGTCCAGCTCTTGAGGATGAACCTTTCCCTACACGTAAATCCATAAATTCTACATGTGTTCTAAAGGTACCATGCAAGGTTTGAGACAAATATCAATAGGATACAACCCAATGGTTCATACCTAATATAAGTGTTTAAGAAATAATGCATTTATAAGGAAATTAGTAAACATTGTGATGCTCAAATAAACATAAACCTCACTGGTACTCAGCAGCCACCATGGAGTGTCACCTGCTTCAGTCAACGCTAGAATCTCTGAAGTAAATAGTGTGCTTAGCCCATGGCCTAAGTACCCCTGTCGTGACAAATCCTAGGTTAGCCCTCTAGTTCCCCTAAATCATGTAACACAACACCATGTGCCTCCTGACACCTCATGTCTCAAGGTACCGATGTCCCGAAGGCCTGCCCAAACAAAAGTAACTAAGAGGAATAGTAATGTCTATCCTTAAATAATTAATCAGAGGGACAGTGATGACTGCTATAAAATAAAATAACCGGATGGACAACGATGTATGCCCTCACATAAAGTAACTGGTGGGACAACGATATCTACCCTCGAATAAAGTGTCACATCCCACATCCTCAATCACGGTGAGCCTTATCCCCCAACCTGATAGCCTCATCACTATCTCCCGAAGGATCCTCACCTTCTATGTGGCTTCCTAAGACAAGCACCCCAAAACCAATAGTACATAAACTTTGAGGGCCTCTACCCACACGAGTGGTAAAAACCACCTCATTACAGAGTCTATGTGTGTTCACACTACTCAAATGACGAATGAGTGGTAATCACCAAAATAGTACCCAAGCCACAACATCTCTAGCACCCCGTTCCCTTGTGACCATGCTGCTCAGTATTTGATGGCCTTTCCATCTATGTAACCTAGTCTATTCCCAACCTAACAGTCTCACAGCCTCAATCCCAACATCCATGATGCCCAATCTCGTTGTCAAAACCACCCAAGGTATTCTTGTTCAAGCCTAACCTATGATCAACATCACTCAAGAATATTCGGTCCATGCCCAACACAACCCAAAGGGGTTCCATCACATGTAATTTAGCAATTAAATATATAATCAAAAGAATCACTTTTTAATAGGAAAAACAAACTAAATGGTAGAAATGCGCTAACCAAGTGATGTCTCATACCAGCACTGAGGTATTTAAATCCTCTAACAATTCATATAATACCTTAACATATTAAACTCGGTAGTTTAGTCAAAACAATTCATTTTAACACATTTTGGCATACCCGGACAAAATTCCCCAATTGAACAACAACCCCTCACCCGGCCCTGCTCAAGAAAAACAAGTAAAGGGCATACCCAAAGGCATCTCATAGTTCTAATAATCAATTTTACCTGAAACTACAGAATAAATAAGGTCTTTCTCAAAATACCCAAATAGACGCTAAAGGTTGTGCCACCCAAAAGTCATCAAAAACACAAAATGAAGTATGCACCACCTACCTCATACGTGTAAGATGATCCTCCTCTGGTAACAACCTCCAATTCTGTCTAAATCAAGGTAGATCTATAAAATAATCAAAAACTCTCAAACCCACATAACTTGGTTTAGAACATTAATCAAGACGAACGGCTCAAGAGGAATCAAGGCCTTACTGAGGGGGGTCCAACGCATCTGATGGTGATCAAATATGAGTTCGGACAATCAAACGGTAAGGGTTTGAAGGTCTGTATGATTGGGGTTTGGAGGTTCTATCCAAAACCTCAAAACGAGGCTACTACCCATTTTAAGCCAAAAAATACACAGTGTGTACTTAGGACTACATGTCATGTGGGTTCTTTAACTATTCCAAATACGGTTGGCCTCCTTTTCCAACTTGCCGAAATGACTACACGGCGCGTACCTAGGGGTAAACGGCGTGTACTTCTCTACCCGACCGACATCCCCAACATGCCAGGTATATCCCCATACACGACCCCTCTACATGATGTGTACAAATAGTAAACGTCATGTACTTTCTTAAAATTTTCTACCCATACAATATGCTCACACGCTATGTATAGACTTCACATGTGGGAAAGGGTACACGGAGTGTACTTAGGAGTACACAGCGTGTAACCCTAAAATTTCCAGAACTGCCCATTTTTCCCAGTTTCCTCAAAAACAAGTCGAGAAATTAAAACAAGGTCTGGATTTTGACCTATTCTAAAAACTCAGGTTCTTACAATCTCCCCACCTTAACATAACTCATCCCCGAGATATCAAACTAAACCTAGAGGTGTAATGAACATACTGATCCCCAAGGGTCTCCCCACCTTATTAATTTCCTAACTCGGTCTTAAAACAACAAAAACTCAAATCAAGAAAGGGTTCACTAACCTGTTTATGGGCTCATGGTCCTCCTGTGACGCATCGTCACCACTACACCACATTAGGTGCTCCATTTTTGCTTCCAACACCCAAACGTATCTGCACCGCATTGGTGTCTGCCTCAATGAGGTCCTTCATCCCATGGATTCTAAAAACAAAAATTAGTTCCTTGAACCTCAAGTAACATGCATCCTCGATGCCCTGATGCCCACAACACCTCAAGAAACATGTATCCCATGGATGCCCCGATTCCCATGGCATCTCAAGTAACTTGCATCTAACAATGCTTTTGATTCCAAGCTCCTCATACATACATACATACATACATACATACATACATACATACATACATACATACATATATACATATATATATATATATATATATCATGCACCCAAAATGGTGCCTATCCCACTGACCAACATCTAGTCACTCCTCATATATCATGTGCACCTCGTGTACTCAAAACGGACATGCCCCAACAGGACATGCCATAAAAAGTAAGAACAAAATAGATCATAGTGAGACCTATGATGTACCTTTAACTATCATCGGCTCACCATCCTACTCAGCCCCTGGCATCTCGATGGTGTACACTTGGCCTGACACACGACTGCCTGAAGCATGTCCGCCCTATGGTACTGCACTGATCACCGGCTACTAACCCCTCAGTCGGGTCCCACTATCTCTACTGTGTCCTCAATGTGCAACTGAAAATAGGCTACCCTCTCCTGTTATCAAACCTGAACCAACTCCAGATGACACAGTATGTCATGTTCCCTATTTAACATTCATGTGAAAAGGTTTCCTACAGAACCTATCGAGATGCCCAACCTGTCCACATGTCCAGCACTCCTTTAGAGGCATATCGCACTGAGTGTGAACATGTCATGGTTGTCCACACTAAAATCAAACCACTGCCAAACTTCCACAAGGTGGTCTAGCTAAGTCCTTGGCCTACCTGCCCTACTGGAACTCATCCCTTCCTCGCTTCCTATTATATGAACCATCACCTGAAGTCATCTTCTGGCCTAAGTGAGACCTCTATTTATCATTGCCCTCCACTATGAGTGCCTAATTCGCTGCCTCTGAGAACGAACCCAGGCTGAATATATTTACCTAGATCTGAATAGAATGTCATAATCCATCTTCAAATAGCCTCACCCTTGAGGTTTCACTACTTACCATACCAGGTGTGAAGTGAGACAACTCAGTGAAAGTAGCTGCATAGTCCATGACAGACATGCCACCCTGCTGGAAGCTCAAGAACACCCGAGCTCTCTCTTCCCTCAGCATCTCTGAGAAGAAGTGCTCAAAAAACCTATCATCAAAGTCCTTCCAAGCCAGTCCCTCATGTCTGCAAGCTTGTACCTACATATCCAACCAGCACATTGTTGGTCCTCACAAAATGTACGATGCTGGCTTGACCCTATTCCATAGAGGCATCTCGAGTTTCTCAAAGATCATCTGCATGCTCTCTATCCAGTTCTCAGCCGCCTGTGGACCACCCTCACCCTAGAAAATCAGAAGGTACTGTAAATGGAACTCCCTCATTAGATATTCCACAGAGGGATCTGTACCCTGCGCGCCTATGTCAATCCCCTATAAGACACGTACCAGACTAGATCAAAGCTACTCATCAAGCCACGGCCCGAACGTTTCCAAACCCGGCTGTTACTCTGCCTACACTGGATCCTGAACCTGATCATGTCCCTGATCCTATACATGTGGCTCATACTCTTCCTGTCCCTCAGGTATTTGAACCTGATCATTCTCATGCGGCACTGTACTATCACCTTCCTAACGTTCCATTGAGCCATCTTGGGGGAACCTTCTAAATACCATAAATGGTCAGACAGTCCACAAATATATAAACAATATATTCAACACAGATAAGGAAAGTAGTAAAGAGGCATCATATAACAACTACCATTACTATCCCCCATCGCAACCCATGCCCATTGCATCCTAGCCTCATGGCCTCCTTACCCGCCCTTAATAGAGACAAGTATTAAATGTACCTTGAGCCATGCCCATCCTGGCAACCAACGTTACCTCAAACCGATGATCAAGTTTCCCAATTATGGTGATTAAAATCACCTCAACCATAGTACCAGTCTACTCATACAAGAGCCAGGCCCAAATCTCCTGGAATAAGGAATTTAAAATATATAAATCATATCATAGTACATTGCAATCAACAAGTAATTATATCGGTAATTTCTCATATTCGTATTTCAAAGCATATAAAGCATAGAAATTGATATTATTCACATTGTATTGTCACTTCAAAAATCATTCGTGTAGTTTTGAAATTGAAATACCTTAAAAATGTTTCTATCAAAATCCAAACAATCACGCCTTGCCATACCAAGCCAAGGTCCGATTCTCCCTTACCTCACTGGGTCAAGGGTCACATATTACAATCAATAACATCACATACCAAGTGAGCCACCAAGGTGGAAATCATATGAATTGTAATCTGAGTAAAGGCAAAACAAAAATTCCCACCTAAGGTAACTTGGTCCATCCCTCATACCTGGGGCTTTTGGAACCCAAGAACAAGCTAGAAACCAAGTTCCAATAACAATATATCTTCAATATACAATATACCAAATTGTAATCTAGAAGAAATAAAAGGTATTCTCGATATCATTAGTAGTAATTTAAAATATTCTACTAAATCCATGTCAAGATAAACCTCTTCTGATAAAACTTTATAACATCCCGGACTCGAACAGTCACTCGAACTATGATGAACATGTCGGGTGTTACTACCTTAGGTGAAACTCCCCGAACGTCAAAGGTTCCCAACTAGCAGTGAGGGTATGATAGGTATAGTGTCTAGGATGTACCCTCTCGGAGGATAATAATGGTACTGGTCTAAGGAATAATATATAACATGCTATGGAAATAAATGACTTAGTAGACTCAAACCAGACCCGCAGAGCGGAAAGAAAATCACTAGCAGATAAACAACAAAAGAAAAGTAGAAACAATAGTAGCGGAAGCTAAAAATAACAACATGTTAAAAACCACTAGTAACTACTAAACAAACCAAAAATGTGTCCATAGAAGGTCATATAGTCCAATATTAAAAGGACACTAATGGCTAACCAATAGTAGCTACAAAAATAAAGTAAGCATGCTGATTCATAATGAGAGCTAAAACAAAAGTAAAATTTGATTAGGCGTGACCTCAAGGTCCATACCAGTCTTCATACCAAACATAACTATAGTCTAGATCCTAAGGCTGACCCTTTTCCTACACGTAAATCCATAATTTCTACACGTGTCCCGAAGGGCCTGGGTAGGGTGTGAGATGAATCTCAGTAGAATATCACCCAATGGTGCATACCTAATATAAGTGTTTATGTAGGAATGCATTTATAAGGAAAGAAGTAAATAGTAAGATACTCAAATAAACCTAAACTCCACTGGTGCTCAGCAACCACCATGGAGTGTCACCTGCTTCGGCCAACGCTGGAATCTCTAAAGTAAATAGAGCACTTGTCCCATGGCCTAAGTACCCATGTCGTCAAAAATCATAGGTGAACCCTCTGGTTCCCCTCAATCATATAACTCAGCACTATGTTCCTCTTGACACGTCGTGTCTCAAGGTACTGATGTCCCAAAGGGACACCCAAACAAAAGTAACTCAGAGGAACAACGATGCATGCCCTCAAATAAGTAACTGGAGGGAAAACAATGTCTATCCACAAATAAAGTAACTGAAGGGACAACGATGACTACCCTCAAATAAAGTAACTGGAGGGACAGCGATATCTGCTCTCAAATAAAGTTCCCTGAACCATAGCTTCAATCATGTAGTCTCTCTATGTGCACACTACTCAAATCACATGTAAGCGGTAATCACCAAAATAGTAACCAAGTCACAACATCTCTGGCACCTCAGGCCCATGTGACCATGTTTCTCAGTATCTAATGGCCTTTCCATCCAAGTAACTCGGGCCATGCCCAACTTGACAGTTTCACAGCATCAATCCCGACGTCCATGTCACCCAATCCCGTGGTCAAAACCACCCAAATTAATTTGAGTCAATCCCAACCTGTGATCAAAATCACTCAAGAATATTCTATCCACGCCTAACACAACCCAACTGGGTTCTAGCACATACAATTCAGCAATTACATATGTAATCAAAAGAATCACCTTTAAAATAATAAAAAAAAACTGAACAGTTGAAATACGCTAACCAAGTGTTTTCCCATACCAGCACTGAGGTCTTTAAATCCTCTAAAAATTTATATCAAACCTTAACATATTAAACTCAGTAGTTTAGTCAAAACAATTCATTTTAACACATTTTTGGCATACCCAACAAAAATGCCCCAATTGTGAAATGGCCCCTTGACCGACCCTTCTCAAGAAAAATAGGTAAAGAGCATACCCAAAGGCATCCCATAGGTCTAATAATAAATTTAACATGCAACTACAAAATAAATAGGGTCCCGCTCAAAATAACCAAATATGTGCTAAAGGTCACGCCACCCAAAAGTTCACGAAAACATGAAATGACGTATGAACCACCTACCTCATACACATACGATGATCCAACTCTAGTAACAACCTTTAATTATATATAAATTGATGTATATCTACAAAATAATCAAAAATGATCAAACCCACATAACTTGGTTTAGAATAGAAATCCAGACGAATGGCTTAAGACGAATCAAGGCCTTACCAAGGGGGGTCCAAAGCATCCGACAGTGATCGAATCTGAGTTTATACAATGAAACATAAAGGTTTTTAAGGTCTGGCTGATTGTGGTTTGGAGGTTCTGTCCAAAACCTCAAAATAAGGCTACTTCCCATTTTAAGCGAAAGAAACAAAATACACAGCGTGTACTTAGGACTACACATTGTGTGGGTTCTTTAACTGTTCCAAATATAGCTAGCCTCTTTGTTGACTTTCTGACATGACTAAATGGCATGTACTTAGGGGTACACAACATGTACTTCTCTACCCAGCCAACATCCCCAACACGCCATGTATATCCCCATACACGACTCCTCTACACAGCGTGTACAAATAGTACACGGCATGTACTTACTCAAACTTTTCTACCCTGCTAACATGATCACAAGCCATGTATGGCCTTCACACACAGCCAAGGGTACACGGTGTGTAACCCTAAAATTTCTAGAACTACCCCTTTTTCCTAATTTTCTCAAAAACAAGTTGAAAATTCCAAACAAGGTCTGATTTTTGACCCATTCCAAGAACTTGGGTTCTTTAATTTTTACACCTTTTAAATTTTTATAAAAAATTAAAGAAATCTTCTTGTCATTTTATAAATAAGGGTTGTTTGGTTTTATCAAAAATGTGAAAGGAATCTTTGTTTTCATGTTTTCAAAGTGAATGAAATTTACCACCTTTATGAACACTCAATGTTTTAAATATTATTTTATATATTTCAAAGTTTATTCTCAAGGAAAATTATTTTCAAAATATTTTGGAAACTTTTTGTTTTAAAAACATTATTTTTAAAATGAAAAGTTTATTTTCCTAAATAAAATTTTTAAGGGTCTTTTTATGGTATTTCGATTTATCAAAAACATCAACCCTTTATTGTACTTATGATACACCTAGGATAAATTATATTAATATCATCCTTATTATTTCTTTGGATTTTTTATGATCATTTTGACTGAGGATATAGAATTTTATTATAATTCACTATATTACTCTGGATGGTTTATGATTACATTTATTTGATTGGGGTAAGTATTGAAATTTTATATGTTAGTTTTTCAAAATGAATGTTTATTTTGATTATGTTTCACCTATTTTATATGAGGAATACATTGGACTTGTTATGTTACAGGTGGGGCATGATTATAAATATCCCCTTGATGTATTAATAGGTCTCATGTGAAAAATCAGTTGGCCAAATTAGATGGTTTTTACCCATAGTTTTAATCTATCTTGTGAAAGGTTTTGATACTATGTTTAAAATGTTTAGCATTATGTGTTCCCTTATTATAATATCATTTATTTATTTCCCTATAATTATTTGATTAGTTATAATATCCATGGATAAGTTTCAAGACGATGTGATTATTTATATGTACTTATTTAACCACCTTTTTTTCCTTTTATATTATGCCCAAGTTTTTATTTTAGTGGAATGTGTTCTAGTTACATACCTTTCTATATTGATTTTTCTTATTTATTCATGATGGATTCTGTTGTAAACTTACCCTTATTAAGAATCTAATCTCACCACTTTCTTATGTATTATTTTCTCTAGCATTCCAGGAAGTGTTTTTTAATTGATATACAAGGATATTCTTATAAGAATAATGGTGTTCTAAAAAACACTTTATTTATTTTATGTTTTCAAATGTATGTGAAATCCATGTATGTATCTTTTTTACCAAGATTACTAAACTATTATTACCTTTGGGATATGATTCCTTATATCTAGTGCTAATTTAATAAATTAACTTCCAACTCCAAGCTACTTGGTTTGGGGTATTTATAATTATATATTTACTAAATTGATTAATTTCATGTCGATCATTTTAAGGTTGTTCGGTTAATAATCCCAAAACAACTTCGGTTGAATGACGAAGGTAAAATATTTTATTTTTTATAATCTCAATAATATTAATCATGAAATAATTATCATTTTTATATATTAAATACAATTTTAGAACCAATCATGAAATTAGAACATGAAAATGAATCTTATCGCTTCATGGAGGTGGTAGTCCACACATATGTACAAGTAACGTTATCAATTTTGATAAAATGGAAGGGTAATAAAGTAAGTAATATCTGATTTTTTCAGAATAATAATTATTTCATTAATATAATATTTATTCATTAAATATTTCATAATATATATCCTTATGATGTGGTGATAAAAAACAAAACACATCTCTTCGTGGAGGTGGTATTCTACACCTACACACAAGTAATGTTTCCTTTTCTTATAGGATGAAAAATGGGATGAAAAGGGTAGTAAAATAATCATAATAACTTTTAATTATATTTAAGATACTTATGTTATTATTTTATCATGGTTAAAGAATATGTAAAGGATGTATAAGAATAAATAAACATGAAACACTCGGTTAAAAATTATATCTCTACTTTATAAAACCTTCCTTTCTTTGCACACTAAGCCTTATTAGGTTGGAATTTTTGTGAGAATAGAACCTCTAGTACATGGGAAGGAATTTTGGTATGGTATTTGTCCTAGTATCTATTGAGATAAGTGGATCTAGATGTGTGAGGAAGAGAGGAGAAGTGGTTCCCTTTTATAAGTAATGTGGGTTATAATCTTTTAAATACATGAAAGATTAATATATTTTTTTAAGGTTGGGTCCGAAGCCTCATTTTTTTTATTATTAAATCAAATCAAAGTCCTCTTTTAACTGGGTAGAGGGAAACCCATTACATAGCCCGAAGGCCCAGTGGGCATGTAGCCCATTACATAGCCCATTAATATATAATAAGTGTATAAATCAAGTAAAATGGCATCAAATTACCATATATTCAAATATATAGGGGATTATATTAAAATAATATAACTAAATTTATATAGTTTTAATTTTCATTTTAAATCATATATTTTGGATTATCCCCTCATTAACCATTTTTAACCCTAACTGTTTTAAGAAATTTTTTAATTTTTATGGGTCATGAAAGTAATTTTAATAATTACTAGATTCACATAAATAGAAAATTAATTATATTTTTAATAATTTACCATAAAATTTATTTATGATAGAATTTTTATTATTTTATTATGATTTAAAAATTATTTTTAAACATTAAAACCCATTTAAAGTCATTTTCGGGAATATTCACAAAATTTTACTTTGAAGGAATAAATATACCAATTTAATTTGAATAAAAACACTCAAATAATAAATTATAGTTACATATTTTCTATAAATTTATTTTAATACCATAATGCATCAAAATATTATCACTTTTAATATTTTTAAAACTATTTATTTAATTTTCTACTTCTTGCACCAGCACTATGTCGGCATTGTGTAAGCGTTCAGGGAAATTATATTATCTCTAAGAATTAAAAAAATTAATATCATAAGAATGATTTTTTAATATTTAAAATAAACATTTATAATTATTCATATAATATGTTTATCTCTATGAGAACATATTTGAGATATTAAAATAGAGAGTGAAATTTTATAATTTCTCTTAACTTAAAATAATATAAAGGTCATAATCTCTATCAGGTGGAAAAAACTATAAAATTTAGAATCTAAAATTATAAGGTTCAAAATACCTCAGCCAATAATATTTAATATTATATATTTTGGCATTATCATAAAGTATTTACCTTAATTAACACGATTTACCCTTTACCATGGTGATATATCTTTAACATAGTTACCATTCATAATGATCAAAAATGAAATTTAACTTTTTACTAAATTTGAAGATCCTTGTTAAAAATATGAATAATTTTTCAATTTTAAATTTAATAAATTTTATAAGTTAATTTTAATATTAGTGCACAGAAATGCAATGAAAAATAGTTTTTAAGCATAAAAATGAACTTATAGCAAAATAAAATAAAATGTTGATTAATACGTAATTAATTATATTATATTTAATAAAATTGATCTTATAATAATTTAAAACAAAATCCAAAATATAATGTGAATTTTAAATTACTAAATTCCAAGAAAATAAATGACAGTTTTTCAAAAATCAACCTTTTCACTATTGGCTCAAAAATAAATATTTTTTAGAAAAATACCAAAAATTCATCTGATGACTATTATGAAATGATTATTTCAAAATTTATTTTAAGTTTTTTAAAAAAATATATAAAGGTGGAATAAATAAATTATAATATCTATCTCCAAAATACAATAAACTATTTTTGAAAAAAATATATTCTTGAATCATAAAATGACTTTATTCGCATTTATAAACTAATAATCATAAGTAAATGAATATTAATTCATTAAATTGGATATAAAATATACTTATTTAGTTATTATTATTTATAAATAGTGATTGTTTTAATATTTTAAGATAAAAATACATTTCACGCATAAAAATAGTTTTATGAAAAACATTTGTATTACCTTCAAAAGAGTTTATCTTTATTTCCAAACAATTGACAATAAATAAATGATTAATTATTAATTTTATTAATAAAAAATCTCTACATATATTTCATAATATGGTTATTCATATTTATTCCCATAAAACCAATGAATTGTTCATAACAGTCATAATTAAATAATAATATTTCTATATTATATCATGGTTAGTTTAAACTCAATGTTTCATATACCACATGTTATCTATAACATCCCAAATTGAGTTCCACTCTGAGGTTCCTTGAACCGGTGGGCCACATGGCCTCAAGCATGCCTCCCTGTACACCAAAGGTTGCTGACTAGTAGTGAGATCCTGGGGTGTGTCCTTGGGGAGACTATTCCCTCTATCCAGAGTAGAAAAATAGTATAATCAATATAAATTAGTCAAATAATATCAATAATGGAAAGACATGGGAAGCACATATAAATATAAAAGCACAAAATAATAATAAAAATTAGTAAACTGAATCATATACAAAATATGGTGATGTCATTTATCTACAAAATAGGGAAATCATGTACACATGGAAGAAGGTAGTTAATGCAATACATGATATACAAAAGGAAAAAAAGGAAAAATATATATCTAAGAATCCTAATCTACAGCCTAGTCATCTACTACCAAGATCCCATTATAAGTCATGTAAGAATTCATGCACCTATAAGTGCATGCTTCTACTTATCTATACTAGTAAGAATATATTCTTCTAGGGTACCATCAGTGGCCAGGATAGGGTGTGAGATAAACTCATCAAGCCACCACAAACTTCATCTATAAATATTAGTTCTATGTATATAACATAGTAGTGTAAAGATATAATAATAAAGGTATTAATAATAACTATAAATGGGTCTGCTCTAATTCTTGAAGGAAACCAGGCTGACACTACATGCTTCAAACTATATAGGAATATCTCTGAACAAGTAACCATGTGTATATACATATATGGACTGTATATGTAGTGGGATTTATATCCATATATGTGGCTACTACCACTATTCCAAACCCAAGGCCTAACTCATAAATCCATAAGCTGTATCACAAGTCTCATGGGTATCAAGGGATACAATTCCCGGTATCACACAATAGCGGATGACATGCCCAGTATCACAATAGTTGGGACGTCAAGACCAGTAACACATCATGAAGGGTCCTCATGACCATATATAACAATATGGTTGGTATACCTATATATCATAATCATAAGGGTCTTCATGCCTAGTATCACAATATAGGGTCTCCATACCCATATCACATATAGGGACCCCATGCTTGTATCACAATATAGGGTTTCCATGCATGTATGATGTATAGGGACACCATGATCATATCACAGTATAGGGACTCCATGACCACATCATATCAATAATGTTCTTCATGTCTATATCATAAAAATAGATGGATGTCATGCCCAAATATAATAATAATGTAAGGGATGTCATGCCTGATTGTAAAATTTATAAGGTTCTCAATGGACATTATCATTCACAATTAATAAGCAGTAAAATAGGCTTTAAAATTAATTAAATTTCATTATAATAAGGGTGTAACCATTTTCCAATTTAATCAAGTGACTTGGGATCACCACTCACTCTTATTCAATTTAATTATAGTCATCACAAATTAAATTTATGCCCAAACCATTTAAAATATGGTTTGGTCCTTTAAATGTTTATAACATCAAGGAAAATCTATTAGCACACCTCAAGTGGTGAAACCAGATGAGGGGGTCCTAACCCAACATGCATAGAGTAATAGTGATTGATTCTTATCAAGGATATTTAATTGAAAATGCTTTATGTGTATTTTTAGGGAAATGCATGGAGATTATGGAATGAAACATCATGGAACATGGTAGAAAACAATGATACTTGAGGGTTAAATACTAGACCACCTACCTTATTCCTATATATGATCACTCATCTAGTATCAGCCTTTGGGTTGGTCCATATTGATAAAAATCAGAAAAAATAGAAGAACATCCTAAATTAATTCATAAGATCCTACACCAAGATAACTTCATCATGGAGAATAGAAATGATGAAAGGTGAAATATGAATGGAGAACTCAACAATGTGCATCCAATGTGACCAACAGTTCTTGGATCAGATATCAGATGAATAAAAAGTGTAAGAACCTAACTTTAGCCTCAAGGGGAAGCTCCAATGTGGACCTCCTGTGTGAGAGAGAAAAAAGAGGGTGAGGTAAGAAAAGGGGTTCCATCCATTTAAAAACATTTCATGACATTTACATGGTGTGTAAATGATTTAAACATTTTATAATTCTCAAGCTTTCCCTTCTAGGGAAATTCGATTAAACATCGTGAACTGACCTTCCTAGGCTAATACATGTTTTTCATTGAATACACATTGTGTATTAAAAATACTCTACATGCACTAAGCTTGAATACATGACTCATTCCCATCCTTACTGCTTTTCAAAAAACCCAATTGGACCATGGGCCCGACATTAGGGTCTAAGACAAAAAGAGAACTTAAATAATAATTTAAACAATAATTTAACCAAAAATTCAAAGGATATGTACCTAAAGGAAAACAACTAGGTTCTTATAGTCTTCCTCCCTTAAAGTAACTTTTCCTTGAGTTCTCTTTTGAGGGTGGTAGAATGATGTCTAAGAAAAATTACGGCCATTGATCATGTATGTCAGCCTCCCACTCCAATGTCTCATTCTGTACACAATCGTGCTACCATAGAAACTACACTAAAGGGACTGACCAGCCTCAAATATCTTTCATGCTCTTTTCAATGATGTGTATGGGATAATCCTCCAAAGAACCATTATAATCCAAATCCACATACTTAGGATCAATTTTATGAGATAGTTCAGTATGGTAATGATGAAGCTATAAAATTTGGAAGATTTCATGCATGGCATGGTACCTTTGAGGTATTAGAAACCGTTAGGATACCAACACAGCTCTATAAAAAATCTCAAACAGACCAACCTAACAAGGCAACATCTTCCCTATAATGTGTAACTGTCTATTCCCAAGTCTATGTGATACTCAAAATAATACATGATTCTCAACCTCAAACTACATAGGTCGGTAACAGCAATCATAATGTGATTTTTTTCTAGACTAAGTGGTAGACATGTGTTTAATGATAAGATAAACCTGATCTAATGTCTTCTAAAAAACATGAGGACCCATTAGTGTTACCAATCCTACCTCTAACTAGCATAGGGGTGAATGGGATGGCCTACTATATATAGCCTCATAGGGATCCATCTGAATTGTCTCTTGAAAGCTATTATTATAGGCGAACTCAACAAGAGGGATATACCTCTCCCAAGAACCGTCGAAATAAAGGATTCATTCTTAGATAATTTCCTCCAAAACATGTATCATCTATTTAGATTGGCCATCAGTTTGGGGGTAAAAGGTTATGCTCAGAAGCACCTGCATACCCAAATCTCTCTATAACCCCTGTCAGAACCTTGATGTGAAATGATTATCCCTGTATGAAATGATAGTATGAGGGGACCTATGTAGATGTATAAACTCATGAACATACAATATTCATATCTCATCAATTGATAAAGTGTCTTGGATATGAAGGAAATGGGATACTTTCATTATTTTATCCATAACTACTCAAACCTTGTTGCTACCTTGAGATGACCTTAGTAATTCGACTAAAAAATCCATAGAAATATCTTCCCATTCCCATTCTGGGGATGGTAATGGTTTTAGAAATCTAATAGGTCACTGGTGTTCTTCTTTCACCTACTAAAATATGGAACACCTAGTGATAAAACCTTTTAACTAATTTTTCATCTCTGGACACCAATACTATCAGAACATATAATGATATATATTGGAGATACCTAGATGAACTACCCATTGGGAAGAATGCGACTCTCACATTATCTCCATTCTCATATATGTGGGAACCTAGATATTCCCATGTATACATAGGATTTCATCATCATTGATAGACCAATATGTAGGTGGGTCCTCACTAGAAATACTCTCTCATAGGACCAAACCCTTGAGATCTAAAAACTACCTCATCTATAATCTCTCTAGAAGTGAAGAGGTCACTGATAGAGATCCAAGTATATACAATCCATGGTGGTACTAAATCTCTATGTGAATCTCAAAAAACATGTCCATAAGTTTCCATTCGCTACTCTCCTCCTAAACCATCTATGTCTAAGAACTCCTACTCAGCGCATCGACAACATCATTACTCTTCCCAAGCATATAGGAAAGCTCTAAGTTAAAGGACTATATATAATAGACCCATCTTCACTACCTAAGATTCAATTCCTATTGTGTAAAAATATACTTAAGGATTTTTTGGTTAATAAACACCACAAAAATCTCTCCAAGAAGGTATTGCCTCCAATAACACAAGGCATGTACAACAGATGCGAACTCAAGATTGTGTGTCAGATAATTATGCTCAAGAGGCCTCAAATTCCATGAATTGTATGCAATGACTTGATATTCCTACATCATTAATTCTCATCTATAAATACTTGATGCATCACAATATAATTTATATCTCATGGCCTGCTCTAGAAAAATCAAGATCAGCACTAAATTCAATATCCATTTCATCTCATGAAAGGATGTTTTATAGGATTTAAACCACATAAACTTCACACCCTTCTTAGTCAAGATCGTAAGAGGTTCTTCTAATCATGATAATTACTATATAAAATTCATGTAGTAACTAGCTATCCCCAAAAAACTTTGTATATCAATGCTTTTCTTGGTCTGCTCCCCAGTAACCACAACTCTCACCTTCTCTGGGTCAACTGAAACTCCTCCCTCTTATATAATATGACCCAAGAAGTGTACCTTTTCAATCTAGTAGTGACATTTATAAGTCTTATCATGCATTTGGTTCTCTCTTAGTGTATTCAAAATGATCTTAAGATATTTTGCATGGTCTCTTCGATTATGATAATACACCAAGATTTAATCTATGAAGACCCCCATAAAATAATCTAGATAGGGATGGAAACCCCTATTAATAAAATCCATAAAAATGGTTAGCATTTTTGTAAAACTAAAACAGAATAAAGAGATACTCATATAATATGTACTTATTATAAAAATATTTATGTGGAATATATGAAGGTATGAATCAAACCTGATGATAACCCAATATGAGGTCGATCATCAAGAATTACCTCAATCCTTTAAGTTAGTCTAAGAGATCATCTATATAAGGTAAGAGATAGCAATTTTTCATAGTAAGCTTATTCGACATCCAGTAATTCACATGAAAAGGGATGGTGAACCCTAGGGATAAGTATTAATCCATATAAAACCCTTATACTCTAAATATTATAGCTTCCACTTACGATCCTTAAACTCAATAATATCTATCCTATAAGGATTAATGGATTATGGTGCAAATTTGGGCATTAGATTGATAGTAAACTCTTCCTCTCTCTCTCTCTCAGAAGGTAGTCCAAAAAATCTTTGGGAAAAAACATCCTTGAATTGATCGACTACAGGAGGGAACTTATCATAATGTAACCCCCAGTCCTATATATAAATTCAAGCAATATGGGTTGTCACTCCACCTAACCCATGATTTTATTTTCAATATCTACCTGTTTGGACATCACATTCACCCTTTTGAAGGTAAGAATCACCCTCTGGTGATATAAATGATACCCTCTGGTGATAGAATTTTACATAGGAATGTTAGGGGACCAATCATTCCATTTCTATAATGACATAAAATCCCATCATCTTGATAATGAAGAGGATCCATAGTAAATGATGACTTCCTACCTCAAGATGATGGTCCTTTCATTGGCATACACTCTCCGATCTAATCCCCAACGGAGTGTCAAGTGTCATAACGCCACTAGAAATCTGAACATCGATCCCAAGACTCTCCACAACAGGAATAGATATGAGGGAATGTGATTAAAATAAAACAAATGATTATGAATATATAGTAGTGGATACTAGAATATTACCTCAAATAGTAGATGGTCTAGAACCCTTCTCCTATGGTATAGGCTGCACTAAATAAATTTGGCCTAATCCACAGCAATGTTTTGAAACCTAGATACCTGGAGTAGGTCCACTCAATTGGATCTGTATATTCAAATCCTAGATACCTCATCCATGACCTCCCCTTTTTCTTACATGGCTGGTACTACTCCAGTAACCATACTGGTGAGTTTCTACTGAACCTTCTATTAAAGGTGGAGCTAGTATGGATCCTCTCCCACTCAGCACATATGGTAAGGTTCTATTTATTCACTATAAAAAACCCAATATTATATGTCCTCAACACTTAATGGGATATCTATGACACTAGGGATTCTTATGACCAGGCTTCCCACATTGGTGACAAGCCATGTAACTGTCTGTAGGTGTCATCTGGATACCCCTGCTCATACATATAGTTTCAAATCATCGCTTTAAATTCTAGTATAACCACTACCTTGTCTTAGTTCTAAACCACCTTATCTCACACTATCATCTTCCATAAGGTTTTGTTTTATGATAAGGGTTTGTTTCACTATATAAAATATGGTAGTTAATCCGAAAACATTCACCTGAAAACAAATTGGATGCCTCATCCCATCCTCAAATCATCTCTGTTTTGTTGGATCATCAGCAGTATAGATAGGTATGAAGTGTTGAAGCTCTATGAAACAATATTAATAGTTCATAATGGACATATAAACCTATTGCATGTTTATGAACTCTCTATCATAATCATCCCTCAGTGTATCAGGGAAGAAGTAGTCAAAGAATCTCGATTAGAAATCCATCCAAATCACTTCCCGATACTGACCTGCCTTGTTGAGAATATCCAAATAGTATTTGGTGGATCATTGAAGAATATAAGTAGAAAATTTCATTATCCTATTAGTATGTTTATCTATATGACTGAATATAGACATAACTATTTTGATCTATAGTTATACAACATGTGGTCCTCCATCCTTTGAAAACATGGGAATATGTTGATGTTGTAACTCCTGAGTCAACTCTCCCATAGAAGTGGAAGAGTGAAAAGTTCCTTGTATCACCTACATAAGCCATAAAAAATATCCTTGAAACTATGCATCATCTCCCATGTCAATAATAGGAAGATGTTCCACATGTGGAACTATAGGAGGTATCATTGGTGGCTCAGGGCCCACCACCTCCAGAATGCGTTCATCACTAGCTTCTTAGTGAAAAAAAGGACATAATAGTGGCATATCTCTACAAATTTCAAGCACAAACCTCAGATGTGATTTAATAATGATAAAATTGTAGATGCATGAATAGGATAGGTACAAGCCTTCCTAACTAATTTTCTCACCCCACTGCCAGCTCAAAAAGTTAGGTCTGGTGATAGAAACACTTATAAAGAACACAATAGATGCTACCTACTCCCCACTACTAAGGTCGGGTCTGGGTTAAGCTCTGTGTTTTAAAAGTGTGGTGTCCATTTAATCTAAACCATGACACGTTCCAGCCCATGAGACCAGTGGTCCATGACTCAACATTCCATAATTGACTACATAGGGTGTATAGTATAGCCTAATAAGGAAAAAAATTATGTTATGGAAGCCACTCTAAGTAAAAAATTATGTTTCTCAATTTCCTGTAAGAATCATTATCCAATAACAATTCTATAACATAAGGAAAATAAAATAAATTTCATACAGTCATACAATGCATCCTGTATAGCATGGAATATGAATGGCATGTGAATTATGAAAGGTGCCTAAAATGATGGATGATTGATACTTCATTTCCCTTATCTCATTTATCCAAGGATGAAAGATAAACCTCAATCATAATAAAAATAACCATAACATATCATGTGCATCACCCAAAGGTAGAATCAAATCAACTATAATAGGTATAATATAGGACAATAATTCCTTATTCCATGAAACTTGATATTACCTAGAACATGGTTTAGTTACTCCCAAGAATCTAAAGCTCCAGCCTGGTCATCTCCTACCAAGATCCCATCCTAAGTAATGAAATAATTCAAGAATCCATAAGTGGATGCTTCTCCTTATCTTAACCTACAAGAATATAGTCTTCATGGGTACCATCAGTGGCCCAGATATGGTGTGAGATAAACTCAGTAGTCCACCAAAAACGATGTCTATAATTTTACAATCTATGAATATAACAAGGTAGTGTTCATATATAATAATTAAGGTAGTAATAATAACTATAAATGGGTCGGCTCTGGTTCTATAAGGAAACCAAGATGACGCTACCTTCTTTGTCATGTACCAAAATATCTATGAACAAGTAACCATGTGTATACACATATATGGACTGTATATATAGTGATGTTTACATCTATATATGTGAATAATACCACTAGACTGAACCCAAGGTGTAACTCAGGAATACAAAAGTTGTAGCATGAGTCTCATGAATATCAAGGGACACAATGTCTGGTATCACACAAAAGGGGATGTCATGCCTAGTATCACAAAAGTAAGGACACCATGCTCAGTATCATATTATGAAGGATCATCATGCCCATATATAAAAATAAAGTTCATCATGACTATAGATCATAATCATAAGGATATCCATTCCCAGTATCATAGTATAGAGTCAAAATGCATGTATCACATATAGGGACATCATGCTTATATCACAATATAGTTTCTCCATGCCTGTACCACATATAAGAATTCTATTCCCATATCCCAGTATAGGGATTCCATTCCCATATCATATCAGTAAGGGTTTCCATGATCATATCAAATAAATAAAGGGAATCCATGACCATATATAACAATAGTGTAAGAGAATTATCGTATTTAATATGCATAAGAGTTTCTATTACCATTATCATTAACAATTAATAAGTAGTAAAATAGGATTTACAACTATTGGCATTTCATTCTGACAAGGGTGTAACTATTTTCTAATTTAATAAAGTGATGTTGCCTCACCACTCAATCCTATTCAATTTAATTATAGTCATCACAAATTGAAGGCATACCCAACCCATTTAAAATATAGTTTAGTCCTTTAAACATTTATAACATCAAGGAAAATATATTGGAACACCTCAAGGGGAGGCATCAGATGATGGGGTTCTAACCCAATATACATTTAGTAATATTAATTGATTATTATCATGGATATTTAATTAAACATGATTTATGTGTATTTTTAGGGAAAATCACAAAAAATCTAGCGTAAAGTATCATGGAACATAGTATAAAACAATAAGACTTGAGGGATAAATACTATTCCACATTACATATGCCTGTATAGGAGAACTCATCTAGTTTCGACATTTGGTTTGGTCTAGACTGATAGAAATTGGAAAAAATGATAGATGCCCTAAAAACAGGGAATAAGAGCCTGAACCTAGATAAATTAATCAAGGAGAATAGAAATAATTAAAGGCATAATAGGAATGGAGAACTCATCGGCGCACATCCAATGAGACCAATGGTTCTTGGATTGGATATCTGACAAAGAAATGGGGGAAGAACCTAGATTTAGGCTCAATGGGAATCTCTTATGTGGACCTCCTCTATGAGAGAGAAAAGCTAGTGTGAGGGAAGAAAAGGGGATCCTCCCCTTTAGAAAAATTTCACTAAATTTATATAGCATTTAAATGATTTAAACAATGTGTAATCCTTATTATTTCCCTTCTAGGGAAAGTACATTACACTTCATGAACTCACCTTCCCATGCCAATACACATCGTGTATTTAATACATGTCATGTATTCCAAATACATACCGTGTACTTAAAATGTATCTAGGATTCAGTCCCCTCCTTAATTATTTTCAAATCACTCAACCTACCCATGGTCCCAACTTTAGGGTCTAATCAAAAAAATATGAATTAAAAAATAGTCTAACTGGAAATTAAAAGGATTTGTACCTGAAGAAAAAACTGGGTTCTTAAACTATCCAATATATTATTTAAATAAATTAAATTAAAAAATATTAGGTTGTTATAGAGATATTATTTCTTTGGATCAAATTTATATAATTTATGCTAAATATATATTCATATTACAAGGAGTCCCTATTTCTATTCTATCTTATTTTAATCCCAAATTTACATCAAATTTTTTAAAAAGACTCCAGAATTCATTAGATATTGAATTAAATTTTTTTACATCTTTTCATCATCAATATGATAGATAGTTAGAGAAAAAAATTAATACATTGAAAGATATTATTCAGGATTACTCATAAGATTGTTAGGGAATTTGGGATCATCATATTTCATTGGTGGAATTTTATTATAATAACTGTTTTCATTCTAGTTTTCTAATGGAACCTTTTGAGGAACTATATGGAAAGCAGTGTTGAAATTCATTATGTTGGGTTGAAGTTGGTTAAAGTATGTTTTTAGGACAATAATAGATAGAATATATGTTTTAGAAGGTAAATATGATTCAACACTATATAAGGGAATCTCATAGTAGGTAGAAAATTTATGCAGATAACTAAAGGAAATGTCACTTGTTTGAGGTAGGAGATCGTGTTTATCTTAAAATATCACCTTAAAAAGGTGTTATATATTTTGGTATGAAAGTAAAATTAAGTCCATGATATATTAATCCATATTAAATTTTGGAAAAAATTGGATTAGTATCATACATATTAGCCTTACCTTTAATTTTATCCCAGATACATGATGTGTTTATTGTTTTGTTATTAAGGAAATATGTACCTGATGAATATCATGTATTGATACTTGAAGTAGTTCTTTTGGAAGAGAATATTTCTTAAGAGGAAAATTCAATTCATATTTTAGAAAATAGAGAGAAGGTATTTCATAATAATTTGGTTCTTTATGTAATGGTTTTATGTAAGAACCATATGATAGAAGAAGCAACATGGGAATAAGAAAATGCTATGGGGGAACAATATCCCCCCTGTTTAAGTAATGAATAAACTTGTGAGGTCACTGTTTCATAAATGGGGAAATAATGTGAAAACCTTGTTAATTTTAATAATAAATCAATTTCATTTCTAATTAATATTAATTATTATATTTTATAGATTCATATTCACTATACTGATTTTAAGTAATTTTTACTCGAAAAGAGAAATAATTTTCCAAACAAACTATTTTTTAAGAATTATATGGTTTTATTTAAAAGTAAAATTTTTATGTTTTAGGAATATAATTTGATAAAATTGAATTAATTTTTTATATCATCATATAAAATATATATTATGATGATTTTTTGCTATTTTTTTAAATATCGATTTTTGAATGACTAGTGAAAAATAACGATTTTTGCAAAACTGTCATTTATTTTCTTTCAATAAATTAATTTAAAAGTATAATTATATATAGAATTTTATTTAAAATTAAAATAATTTATATTTTATTAATAATAATATAATAAATTTTGTATTAATTGGTATCATATTTGATTTTGGTAAAACATCATTTTTTATGCTTAAAAAAGAGCTTTTTCTAAAAACTATTTTTCATTGCGTTTTGTGAAATTATATTAAAATTAATTTCTGTAACTTATAAAAATTGAATCATGAAAAATTAAATTCACATTTTGAATTAGGATGATTTAATTTATAAATTATTTCAATTTTATTTTGGTCATTATGAATAGTAACCCTGGTAAAAATCTTGACACCATAATAAAAGGGTAAAATGGGTTAATTAAGGTTAAAACTAAGTGATAAGGTCACAAAATTTATATTTAATACTATTGGAATATATTATTTAAAAAAATTCACCTTAACTTATAAATTTAATTGTTTAAATTACACTATACCATGATAGTGACTTAATATATTTTAAAACTTTGAATAATAACAAGTGTCATTCCCATCACTTATAAAAGGGAATCACCTATCCTATATTATTCGTAGAATTTAAACCTTTAAAATTTAACAATACCTATATAAATACCTTAAAAACATACATATCCAGGTCCTATAAGTCCTTTTATCACCAAATGACCAATCCTAGAAGGTTTAAGTTGTAAAGCAAAGGTGGTTTTTCAAATAAGAGGTATAACTCTAAACCGAGTGTTTTCTTGTTTATTTATTCTTATATCTCCTTAAAATATTATTTAACCCTAAATATATAATAACATACGTATTTTAAATATACTAAATATTTATTATGTTTATGTAACAACCCTTTGACATTCTTTTTCATCTCATAGGAAATGAAAACTTTGCTCGCGCGTACGTGTGGACTACCACCTCTGCAAAGCGATGTGTTTTCTTTTTTATCATCAGAACAATTGGTTATTTAAAATGATGGATAAAATTAATATATAAGATATTTATGAAATATTTATTATTCTATAAAGATAATATATTACTTACATTCATACCCTTCCATCTGTTGTAAATGATAATGTCGATCATGCGTATGTGTGGAACACCACCTCTATGAAGTGATTTGATTAATTTTTGATGAATTCATTACATGGATGATCATAATAATGGAACAAGTAAATAAATATGAAATTTATAAAATATTAAAATTACTAAAATTCAAAATACTATTTAAATGTTTTATTACATCTTCCAAGAGCAGCTCCACACATGCTACAAAGATGCAGCCCAGGGACTCACCCCACGACTGTCGCCCCAAACTCCAACCCCCCCCCCCCCACCCCCACCACCACCACCACCACCATAGACACATGAATGGGGTATAAATTTAAAAAAAAAATACTTTATTTATTTTCCACCCAACAGAAAATTAAAATTTCATTCATGCGTACATACAGACCAAGTTCTCCATTAAACAATGTGATTCATTTTTCATGACCACCATACATGGACGGTTTCAAAAGTTTATTTAATGTAAAAAATGATAATTATAAAATGTTTAAGATTATTTTTATTATGTAACAATAACCTATTTGATCAGGTTAAATTCACTAATATTATTTTGATTTTATAAACAGAACAACCTAAAAATGTATGTCGTAAACTTAACTGATTTAGTAACGAAATAAAACATAGTTATAAATGAAATAATATGAATAATACAAATGGATTGAACCTGAAAAGGGTTATTATGAAAGTAAATAAATAATAAAATTTTATTATTCATTATTTATATAATGTACAAAGATATATGGGACATAAGGTAAGGTAACTAATCCTATCAATATCATTTCTTTGGGACTTATGAAATTTGCACCATATCTTTTCTTATGTATGCTGTATAAACTACCATATGGAATAATTTTATCCTTAATTTACTAAAATTAAAGTGGCACAAAAATAAATTTCGACTTCAATTATTTGATTTTATTTTGATTAAAAATTTACTGAGGTTGGGAGGGATTTTTCATTAAAACCTTGTTTTAAAGTATTGCTTTCTAATATTTCTCCCCCATATCTATGTTCTTCAGAATCTTCCAAGAACATTCCTATTTATACATGAAATACTATTAAAGTAAATATTAAACTAATTTTTACTTTCATTAAAATGGTTTAAAATGAATCCTTTTAAAATTTACCAAATGGTAAATTTTGACTTTTTTTACCAAAGTTCAAAAGAATTTGTTTTAGCGAATACAACTTGACCTCTTTTTCCTATCTTCATAACCATTGTTTATTATAAAGAATACTCTATAATTTTTCATAGTTTTTAAAATAAATTACTATTATAATTATTCTTGGAATATATCTCTTAAATAGTTTTCAAAATAAATAGGTATTTCTCTATGTTTTTATATAGAAATATAAATTTCTTCTCTTTATGGGTTCAAATGGGTTTTTCAAGGGTTTTATGATGAAAAGGTAAAATATTACAAATATTTTGTTCATTTTATGATAATTGATCATTATAGATGATTATGGGTGATCCCAAATATCTCATGAATATGGGTGATCCCAATATATCTCTCCGATGTATTAGGTAATGATTAGTCTAAGAATATGAAAAATTAGGGAGATAACTAGGCAGGTTACTCCTATTTAATTAACTAAGCATCAGTTATTCTAATACAGGTTAAACAAGAGTTTTGAATATGATTTTCCAAGATACTTATTTCAGGATTTTTAATAGTTTTATGTAAATATTCTGAATTCATTGGAACTAAAAAATTTATAAACTTTTAAAGATGAATAGTTTTTTTACGGAAAATTATCATGAGTTCTTATATTCCTCATAATTTTATCATGATTTTATATAATGATAATGGATTTCATAGGTTTTATTTGATAAATGGTTTATTTTATCATATTTATAGGTTCTATTTATTTTTTAAAAGTTTTATTGTGAAAAATTAAAAAAATCATGATTTTTCGTGTTTTTTACTAGACTAACAGGTTTGTTTTATTTTTTTATATCCCTTATTGAGATTTTTTTTATCATCCCAAGTTTTCAAATATTTTTAAAAGGGTCTAAGTATGTATAAGGATTATATAAATTTTAATTTTGAAATATATTTAATGAATCAAAAGTTTCATGAATGAAATAGGGGTTTAAATTTAAAGCTTGTTTTTATGGGGGGAAATACACATTGTGTGGATGTTTTCACTTTTTATGTAATTTTTTACCAAATTCTCAAAATATATAAACTAAAAAGATCCAGTAAATGTAATAAATTTAAACCCTTATTATATATAATCTAATTATGGATGGATTATTTTATAGTGTGTTATAAAGTTTTTGAAACATTAAACAACTAATCCATATATTATCAGTGAAATAAATTACACACAAGCATATTGAAGGAACCTGATCACGGTGGATGCATTTAATACTATAATTTCCAAAAAAATCAATCATATTAGTTTCATATAATATAATAAATTATATATGTTTGTGTATTATCTCATGGATCACATGAAATTTAATTTAAGTATGAAGAACAAAAAATGAATGAAACTATAAATAGTTCCTTGTTTGTTTGTCAATGTCAATATGATCCACTTGTTTCTAGAGTTCCATAAATCAAATGTTCCAAGGGATCTATCCTATAGATAATATAAACATTAACCATAGATATTTGATTATCGTTATTTTATTCTTAGGTGATGGAGTGTGAAATTAAATCACTTTATAATGTCCCTTCAATCACATGAAGAATACAGACTCAATCTGAGGATACTGGATTGAACCTGCCTAATTATTCTCTCAATTTATCTCTATAAAACCTGATAGAGGGGATTAGAGAATAAAAACTCTATCAAATATGTGAAAGGGGATGGATGCCTCATTTTGGTTCTAAAATATATATTTAAACTAGGGTTTATGTTTCTATAACTTTTGTTTTAGTCCCTATGGAAACTTAACCTTCAAAAATGTCCAAATAACACACTTAATAAATAGTTAACTTTTCATAAGCATCATAAATATTTTATCACTATATTATTATATTATTAACATGTCATTTGACAAAATTCAAAAAATTTAATTGTCTCATGTGATACCATAATTATTTAACAAACCTTGAATGCATTACATTTTCTTGAAAAATAATATTTTCTCATATTCACTTTTATAATAAAATAACTTGTGAATACATTAAAAAATGAATTCAATTATTTTTATTCTAAACTCAAATAATATAATTGGATTTTTTTTACTTGTGATCATTCACACTCAGATATTCATCGGCCCCCATAGTGATACATCCTAAAAAAATCATCCAAATAGGAGGAACTTGTGATTTCATTTTTTATGTGACCCTCTAAACCCTTATCTTGATGGTAGTGATTCATACTCACATACCAATAATAGTATCTAGAAACACATCATGTTCCCTAAGTAGATAATGATAGGTCGTATCTATGACAATATCCAATTGAAAAGTTTTGTGTAATATAATCTTTTTGTCGTGTGATATCTCATAAAGCAGGATTCATCCATTTTTTTAATCATCCTTCCTGCTTTATTATTTCATGATAGCGTCCAATAAACATGTTTTGGAGAAATGGACCCTGCCCTCCCTGACCTCATATCCCACTCACCATGGAAGATGTGAGTTCTCCTATCATAAGATAGAATCTAGACCCTATGAAAATGGCACTCAATCTGAGATTTGAAAATTATCATCTAATTCATGTTTATGATAAGATAAAAAATGTCTAGATCTAAAATAAGGAATTCTCACATGACCTCCACTTCAGTAACCAAAACATGAAAAAAAAAATCAACTTAAAATATTTTTCCTTCTTCATTCTTAATGGGGTAAGTAGATCTATCACAAATGGAATAAAATCCACTCACATATGAAAAGTATAAATAAAATTTAATGATATAAACAAATAGGAGGCACTCATATCACATAAGGATAAAGCCATAGAAGAATAAATAAACATCAATCCACTCATGGCGGTCATCTTGGATTTAGAATACCCATATAAAATATATACTTCATAAATAATTCATGGTACAGATCTTCCATGAGCATTTTTAATAGCATGAGATTCCCCTTTAAACTAAGGTTTATATCCCAGACCCTTAGAACAATATGAACACACCTATAACCCCTTATAAAATGAATAATCAATACCACTACCCTGAAGGGATTCCTTGAAAAAGAATTGAATATTTCATGTATTCCCCATTGATGGTACATCCTTGGAGCCTCTAGAAAATTAGGTCTTCTATATCCAAACTTCTTATACTAGTAAAAAGTCACTAGATTACTCCCTAAGGAATCTACTAGTACTGAAAACAATGAATTATGAGAACCTTTTCTACCACTATAATAAGGTTCATCCCACTTCCACTTCTTAAATAACTTTGGTTATTTCCCACTCCTGATAAAACCCCATTATGTTCTATATTTCCTGCTAATTTTGTATTATTAATAACTACTTTATCCACCACCTAAGAAAAAGTCATTAGGAAAATAAGGACAATCATTGGTCTTATCTCAACCTTCAAGCACATTTCAAAATTTATCTTCTTGATATATTCATTCATAATGAGATTATAAGACAAATTAAAAGTGAGTACCATATTATAACATTAAATGTTATCCTTTATCCATCATTTAATACTCATGGGCCTTCACCTCCTTTAGAATTTCAAGATAAAATTTCTAATTAAAAGCCTTGTTAAAGGTATTCAATATGAGACCATCATTCCTCTTTGCTTCCACCATAGATTCCCACCATTTCCTTCCCATTCCTTCCAACATACAATTGATGAAGACAAATTTCAAGGTCTTAGGGGACTTCAAGAAGATAAATATATACTTTATCCTTTTGATCCAATCCTCAATCTCATGGGAACCCTTTTCACTATGGAAGACTGGTGGATTCAACTTAGTAAACTCTAAACCATGGTCAATTATCTCTTTATAACCTCTTTCACCCTCTTGGACTAGATATTGGATAGTACATATCACTATCTCCATTAAATTAAGGTCAATCAGAGGCGATTCTTATAAAACATTCCCTAAAACACCCTCCCTTCATCTAGGATAGTTCCTTTTTAGTGGAATTATCAATAAAAAATGACATACAAACTCAATCAACGTCAATTAAACAACAAGAAATACATATACTAGGTCTCAAATAAATAATCAATATAATAAACACACTCAAATGAGGAAGGGGAAAAACATCAAAAATTTAGTCATTATTCCACTTTACACATTTTTTCCACATGGTTTGACAAACTATGTGAAAGTTATGAAAATCATCATTGGTAGGATTATTGAAATGGTTTAATGGGATCCACGTGGTTACCCCTAACTTTTTACCTCTTATTTCCACCCTTGTTTTACCCAGAAATAAAAAATTTCTCAAAATTGATCATGGGTTCTTTATGTAATCCATAACCAACAAAGAAAAGCATAAAATATCATCAAAACCCCAAATACTAGGTTCAAATTATAAAAAACAATTATTGAACACCCGTCTAAAATTGAGTTTTGTATAATGAAGAGCTAGTCAGGCACTCCTCTACACTTACCTATCGATCTTTGGTGGTCATATCTCTTGTCTACCACTGACCACCAAAATAATAAGAGGCTATGATACTATTTTTTAGTTAATAAACCTAGTTTGATCAGACCCACCACCTGATCTGACACTTCATAAGGCCTGAAGCATGTTCCCAATCACCACAGGTGAGTGAAAAACACCATGGAATCATATATAACCATTTGAGAATGGTTTCTCCCATGAAAATATTGCATGACCCATCCATGAATTATACTTGTATGCCAACTGAATAAGGAAATCTATAGATATTAATATATAATAGAGAAAACATAGTAATAACTAAGATCATATTTCATAATTCCATCTTTACCAAATATATAAATAATACATACACATGAATTATATAGTCAAAATCTCAAAAAAAAATTGAATATAACCAAAAGGTACATTACAGCACAATCCAACAGTACAAAATCCAAAAACTTCTCTATAATGAATAGACTTAGTCCATCCATCTGATGGATTCTCTAACTGGTCTACCACATGACTCGAAGGAAATTCTTGGTCCTCACAAGCTAGAAACTATTTCTTGGGAATCACATAATGAACCTTGGGAATGATTTAACCCTCTTATAAGAATACACAACTAAATGTGAAATAGAAGAAAGAAACTAAATATAATATGAAACAAAAATAAATAGGACAATAAACAAAATAATCCCAACACTAAGCTGGTAGGAAAAATAAACCAATAGTATAATATAAAAGTATAAAATATAGAAATTAAATAAATTAAGGGAGCATATGGTAGAACATTATAGGAAAATAAAATTGGTTCCTACTAAAATCAATTAATAGGCACATTATAACAAATGCAATAAAATAAAAAATAACCTCAAATGAATCAATTCCCTCAAGAGCAATTAGGAAACTGAACCAATAACCTAAAAATGAGCTAACATATGTGTGAGCATGTAAGAACATAGAAGTCCACTATAACCATACTTAATTTTACTAGTCACACTCATATTAATTCCTAAAAATAATAAATAGAAATAAAATAGAAAAATATACATTTTCAATAAGTTTTTACAAATAAACAACAACGCATCAATATGTACAAAAAACTCTTTTCCTATATTTTTCAATAAATTAAAAAAAATTGCGTGAAAAACACTTTTCCCTAACCAAGGACTTCTGGATAAAACACCTTTTAATGTACCACTTTAAATCCATTTCACAATCACATCCTTTTATAAATAATCATTTCAAAACTCAAAGTGGTTTCCCATTTTTAATTTAGTTTTTCAAAATCACATTGAAATATAACTTCCTATAAATCTAGACATGATGGCCTAAAACCATGTTTTCAAAACCCACACACACTCAGGGTTTCAAAAAAATCCACATCCACTTTTACAATAAACTATTTGAACCCCTTTGTAAATAAATAATTAAAATTTTAAGGAATATAACCCTTTCAAACCCATTCATAAAATAGTTTTAAATGAGTAAAAATAATGATTCCCTTTTTACTTCTTTAAAATTATTTTACAATCCCTTTTAAAAAAATATAACTAGAAACCCACCTAAAAAAGAAAAAATCACACAGCTAGGCACCACTATGTTAGGTCAAACAATAGGAAGAACAAATGACAATAACATATGGGACACTCAATAATGTAAACAATAGGGGATACAATGGAAGCATGAAGATAAATACCCTAAAATGATAAAAAGGATCCTAGTGTCATTTCTCTAACAAATGGTCTCAAAAGGTTGCTAGCACGACTCAGAATATTCTTATTCTTCATGTAGTACATGATATAGAAACAAACATTTGGAGGCTCATTATGTTCTCTTGGGGATCTCTCAGTCCTGACTAGGGCTCTCTTAGACCCCAACCACCCATGATAGCACACAATATAGGGTAGAATCCCATTAAGGATTGTGTGGGCATGTTACAAGGCTCCTAATAACCAACCTAAGACAAGTCATCAATTACTTAAGTCACCAACCTTATTTTCTAAGGTTCAGTATGAAACTTCAAAGGAGGTGTGCATAGTCAAACGTTCCTTAACATAAGGATAAAACATTTTAAAATAACTTACACAAAACCTACCACACCCTTACAATAAAATTTCCCCATAATAAATCAATATAATAATCATATATAATATGTCACAGGTAAACACTCCCTAATGGGTTATTATGCCACCATGGGCACACAATGATCCTAACGGCTCAAGAAGGGTTTTTACATTTTATAAAAAAACTTTTTTCATAAATTTCAAAATAGACCATCTCTTTAAAACATGATTAGAATTCTAATTAATTTCAACACTTTTAAAATTCATTGTAATCCACTCTTGAGACTAATTTTATCAAATCACTTTTAAAACTCAAATGGGAACTTACTATTCCTTCGTTAAATTTTTTTGGAAAATATTAAAAGACACCATGAGTTTCAAAATACATTCCCAATGGGATAACACGCCATTTTGAAGTCAACCAACTCATTTGGAAATATCAAAATATTTAAACAACCTAAACCTTTGATATAAAAATCACCCAATGTTACTAAATGGGTTTCCACATCAAAACAAAGTTCATCACTCCCGTTTGAAATCAAAAAACCCATTTAAAATGTCATAAACCCATTAAAAAACAACAAAAACTGGGTTTTCAAGTCATTTCAATTCAAGGAAACTTTTTAAAACATGAATCCAGTGCTTTCCACCACTTTTTAAAACTAAAATATTTCTTTAAAATTTAAATGGTCATTTCCACAAAATTTTGGTATGGAATCCCATCCCATTCCCAAGTTTAAAATAATTTTTATATCAGTTTTGACCCTCATGGTTCATACATATAGGATTAATTTAAAAGATAACCCTTTTTTAAGCATCAATCAATTAAATTCATGTAATAGAAAGTGAAAAAAACACCTACCTTAGACTAATGGCAGTTTAGCCAAAATCTATATTTTGTGAGCCAAAACATGTCACCTTTAAAGGAGAAAGGTCCCACACACAAGAGATAGACCTTCCAAACCCTAAACACCCAAAATAAAAATTTCCATCCCATACCAAACCCTAATCTAATCCATGGAAGTGATTAAGGTCTATGAGAGGAAGAAAATCAGAGAAAATTAGGTAAGGGGAGATGGAGAAGAAATAAAAGGTGGGAGGGGGAGGCTTATGGCGTTAAATCAAAAAGGAAAACATCCAGAATTGGAGGAGGGAGGAGGGATGATGGTAGGGGTGGAATTGCACAAAGAGTATTAGGTTGGCCTGGGGATGTCATGTGGGGGAGATAGGGGTGAGGTGATGGTGGGTGATATCAGATTTAAGGGTTTTAATTAAAATGGATTTTAAATATATATATAAAAACTATCAAAAAATGTAAAAACTTAGGTAGATCACAAAGTTAGGTCACATGGTTTTTCTAATTTAGAACCAACTGTACTTATAGAACTACCTATCCAAACCTTGAAATTAAAAGTTTCTCATAAGCTCTTCATGGTTTGAAAAATCATGAAAAACACCACTATCAAATTGTATAATTGAATCACACGTATGTTTCACAGTTTACCTAATTGTGTGTAAGTCATGCTCTATACACTGGACTTTCTAGAAATCTATATGATTTCTCCAAGGAATCACATGGTTTGGGTTTAACCATGCACCAACCATGCTGAAAAATTGTTCGTAGTACAAAATGAATTTAAAAAGTCTATCTTATATGAGTAATTGAATGGATTCCCTCAGATTGTGTGCCTTAACCATACACTAAAGGAAAAACTCAAACTTTGCCAAGTTTCAGACTGAAAATCCATGGAAAATTAAATTTATACACAAAATAATAAAATAATATAAAATAAAAACCACAGTGACATATCAGGTGTCAAATTCTCCATACAAGCCAACTTTTTGAAACCATATCTTCACCATCCCAAAAAACCATGGATATAGGTAATCAAGATGATCCACTAAACTATACGGTGCCTTTACCTTTACTTGTGTCCTACAAAAACAAGGTATGTACATGTAAAAAGTCATATGTAGGGTGTGTGTCATGAATCCCAATAGGATACCACCATGAATCTATGTGAGGCATTTTTCCATGAAAGCCAATAATTCTAGTTTGAAAAATCGTTATTTAAAATCAAGTTCACCTTTTAAAACAAGTTCACTTGAAAACAACACTTTAGAAACCCCTTCAACTTTTCTCAAAATTAAACCACCTTTTCAAAATCTTGGGAAACAAGGATAAAATAAAGTAAACAAATCCACTTAGAATAAATATTCTCAACTCACCCACACATATTTTAACATGAACATAAACATTAAAACCATCATATAGAAGAAAAAGGTAAAATGAGAATAAGCACAAAATATATTGCAACCAAATATGGAACTATCTTCAAGTATAAATCATATAGAAATATTATAGGATAAGTTGTATGCACCATGGTATTTAATAAAATGGGATCTAGCATGACTCTGAATGTTCCTAGGTTCACTAGTCACTAGGCATGTATAATAAGTTTGTAATCTCGCTCAATCTTCCGCAAAAGCTCTATAGATATTCCCATAGACCCTACATTAATAAAAATGGATTCCTTTATCCCATGGTTATTATTCCTTCCATTGGATCACTCAGTCTTCATGGATAACACTCCCTAGCTAGTTAAAAACAAGGTTAGTTCTTTATCCACCTAAGTCGCCTATGCATCCAAGTTACCCCATGTGCCACACAATTCCAAACAAGTAACATCAATAACTTCCAGTTTCATAATCCATTTAAAATCATTTTTCCTAAACCTTCCATACCCATAACAAGTCAAGCATTTTACACCATTAATAACCTATTTAAAACACTTTAAAACTTATTTAAAGTATAAAACCTCTTTTATCCATTTCAACAAACCCATAGAGTGCATCAAAGCAAATTACCTTTCAAAAGATTATTTAAATCATTTAATTTCGGACTCATATAAAAAATAACCACAAGAATAGATTAACCATCACCAATAACTCAAATTAGGGTAAAATTAATAAAAATAAACCAAGGGAAATCAATATTCAATGAAAATCCATTGAAATTTTTCATTTACTATAGACACCTACTAGAAACTTAACCAAAACTTATTTCCTTCAACAAAAACCACTTTGATCAATAAATAGAGGTCCTTATACACCTAAACACAAATTAAAATCCAAATCCCCCATTAAAAACCCTATATTTGACCAAAACGTAAGCTAGGGTTTCCATACTTCATAGAAATAGAAGAATAAGACAATATAATGGGAGGAAAGAAAAAAATAAAGATAAAAATATTACTTTGATCTATAAAAACAAGGATTCAAGGTAAATCTACTAAAATAGAGTGGGGAAAAGTTATAAGGTATTGGGAGAGGGTTATTCATGAATAAATATATAAATTAGGGAGAATCCATTAAAAATATATAAGGTAAAAATGACCAAAATCATTTTTTAAATGACCTAGGAACACTGCACAGTTAGAAAAACCATGCGCCAACTATACAGGAACCACTGTTGCCCTAAAAATATCTGAACTATTTCTCAAGGATTCCACATGGTTAGAAAAACCATGCACAAACTATGAAAAAGAATATTGTCCCTAAAACATCACCCTCATAAAATTATAAAAACAATGCATTGATCGTGTTTCTAGTCTTGTTTCCTTAAAAAATGGGTTTTTCACCCTCAAACTTCTAAAAACTCCAAGAATGAACAAATTAATTAATAAAACTCAAAATAAAACATATCAGTTACTCGGTGGGTATCACTAACCCAGGAACAATGGAATCATAAAATATAGGTATTTTAAAAATATGGATTATTGTCATAGTATCTAATCCAATATACCACTACCTTTATTCTCTCACTAAATCACATGCAATTAAATTTAAGTATGAAGAAAAAAAATGAATAAAACTGTAAATAGTTCCTTGTTTGTTCATCAATGCCAATATGATCCAATCATTTCTAGATTATCGTAGTTCAAAGGTGCCAAGGGAGGTGTCCTCTAGATCATTAACACACGAATCATAGATCCTAGATCATAATTATTCGATTATTGGGTTCTATAATGGGAAATAATATCACTTTTTAATGTCTTTTTTATTATATTAAGAATGCTAAATCAATCCAAGGAAGTTGGATTGAACCAACCTAGTGTTTCTCTTGATTTCTCTCTCTAGAACTTGATAGAGTTGTGGAGAGGAGATAACCTCTCTTAGAATATTACAGCGGTATGGATACTTCATTTTTAGTTTAAAATATATATATATTTGTACTAGGGTTCGAGTTTCCTTAAATTTTGTTCTGATCCCTATAGAAACTTAATCTTTAAAAGAATCCAAAAACAAACATATGACTTAGTTAACTTATAATAAGAATCATAAATATCTTATCACTATATTATTATAATATTAACATGTCACATGATAAAATGTTAACCATTTAATTAGATCATATGCTCCATTATTATTTAACAAACCATGAATGCAGTACATTAATTCAAGAAATAATATTTTCTCATATTCAATTTTAACATTAATTAACATATGGATTCCTTTAAAAATGAATTCAATTATTATTATTCAAAACTTTAATAATATAATTGAATTATTTTACTTTTGATCATTCATGCTTGGATATTCCCTGACCCCTACATGTGGGGCCCACTTCATCCTAAACTCTTATCCATCCAAATAGAAAGAACTTTTGGTTACATTTTTTGTATCACCCACTAAAACTTTATATATATGGTAGTAATTCATACTCATAGAACAAGTGTGGTATCTAGAAACACATCATGATCCCTAAGGAGACAAGGATAAGTCATATCTATAACAACGACCAATAAACATGTTATGTTTGATATTATCTCCTTTTCATGTGATATCTTATAAAGCATGATGCATCCTTTGTGTCATCATCCTACCTGGTTTATTATTTCATGTCCTAACTAGATATACATACCTTTTCTACCATGATCAGGGATTTAGTAATGGTACCACCATCTTAGTCAACTACACATCATATATCTCTTCCATTTAGAATTGAAAAAAAATATGTCTTGATCATTCAATCAATTTCATACCACCAATGATGCATCTGACACAGGATACCTAACCACAAACATAAATTTTATGGTTTTTATCATGCATCAAAGTATGTAATAAAATGTTATGCATTTAAAGTGATCTAAATTAAAGATACCAATACACATGTATGTATATTGGGACATCTAATAACACTTGAAATATGTGGTGCTCCTATTAGTTGGTTAATCCTCATGATCTAGTTTACTCAAGATCACCATGTGATAACTTCGTGAGGATAAGTCTCAATGCTTATGAGCCCATAGCACCAGATAGTTAAACATCACTTATGTCCCATTAATATAATATATATATCCCACAAGATATATATTAAATATTATTTTCATAGTATCATGAGGTTCTAATTATAGTTGGGAGATATTATAACCTATTGATACAACATGTAATCTAAGGAAACTACTATATAAATTGTATACACAGAAGTATTATCACTATTATGGTAAGATGAAATCATGACTAATTCCTTGTATATATGATATGTTAATCATAAAATAATTCTCAATTCAGGTATAGGGAACCCATTCTCATAACACCCAAACTTACACTAGATAAATATTTATAACCATCAACCTATTAGCCCTCACATGGTAAGATCATTATTATACTAAGTAATGGATTCAGTCACTCAGTCCACTAAGTTTCCATACATGGATACACTTTTTTTTTCAACTTTACCACCTTAAGTAAAACTTTAAAAAGGGATTATATCCCAGAGTATAACCCATTTTTATTATATTATAATGTTGACATCTTGGCTAGTACCATTTTCATAAACTTATCATAATTTATATTATGATAATACTTTACTTAATGGTTAATGTTACAAGAACTTGAAAAAATATAAGCATATTTGATACGACTTCTTTAGTTGTATCAGAAGCTATAACATACTCGATATTTGTAGATTTGGATATCATTGGATTCAATGAGAAACTATTGTCCATTGCCTTATCCTAACTGTGATATTAGATAAAACAATCCATATATAGACTAGTTTGTGTCCCCTTAAAAACTATTGTTCATTTCTCTCCAAATTCCATATATATATCCCTTATAATTTTTCAAGTACTATTAGATAATAATGATTGATTCGAGTGTAGTGATCCTAGATTTATCAAATACTTTCTGACCAAAATTTATGTATTTTCAATAACAAATCGATTATATAGCATAGCATATGTGATAGGTTTATCATGGAATAATATATAATTCCACTCACCATTTTAATTTTCTCCTATGTCATATTCATGTATTCTTGGATAGATTTATTCCATGAAACATTGGAAAAAATTCTCTCCCAAGTTGTTACAACTTTTATTTGCAATACCTTATCTGTATACATATTATAACTTGGTCTAAGAAACCCTTAGGTCTAAATAAATATATATTGTTCCCTAGAACTTGGTTTAGTAATTTAAGATATTATATTGAGAGTAATTTTCAATCTAATCTTATCTAGATTAAAAACTAAATAACTATTTTCTATTTATTAATAAAAAATCTTGGAAATTTGTAGATCTCCCACAAAAATCTTATATACACATGTAAAATTTTATTCCAAATGAATATTATATGATCATTATTCTTACATTCCATATTTTCATTTTATGGTTTTAATAAAACTTTCTAGTTTCATCATATATACATCTTCTATAATTTTTCCATCAAGGAAGGTGGTCTTGATATCCAACGCCCAATATGATTATTATAGAATGATTTTATACAAGTATAATTATAATTGATTTAATCATTATGACCCGTCATAACTAATCAAGATTTATTGGTACATTTCTTATACCATGCATGTATAGTTTCTCTTGAATACCCACCAATATCTATATACTAATAGAAGAAAATTCCAAAATATAAACTTAATTTTGGTACATAGAATCCATTTTTGAATTCATGTAAACCTTTCAATCATAGCTTATTTTCATTTATTTCTTCCTTGTAATATGAAGACTCGTTATTCTCAATGAATAATATATCACCTTGACTTGGTGATCATAAATTCATCTCACTTTAGTACTATCTTTCCTATGTGTTATATTTCTTTAGAATATCCCTTTTCCATGAGATTTTGTGGAACTTATTCCTATTCCAACTACTTGTGCATATCAAGACATGAATTTTATCCAAATAAAATTTTCACCAATTATCTAAAATAGAGATGTCCAACCTTTTATATAAATATATTCTTTTACTTGACTTACATTTCTATCATATGGATTCATTTAATATCCTTAAAAACTTTAGGATATACAACTGATAAGTACTTTGTGTTTTTCTCAATGAAAGTTGATGGTAGAAGTAAGATTTAAAGAGGGTTGGGTTTCCTTTAAAAATTTAAATGAAATTAAATGAAAATATGTGATACAAAAACAATAATTGAATAATAAATTAAAATAATCAAAGTGGTTGCAATAGAATTTATAATTGAATTAAATTTAAAAATAAGAATCATAATAGAAATAATATATTAATTAAGTGGTGGATTGATGTAAATAAAAGTGATTAAAAAATTAATAAATTGATGTGATGAAATATTAATTAATTAATTGAAAAATTATATTAAAATGTAAAATATCTTGAAATTAAATAAAATACAAGGGAAACATTTTTGTAAGGGAGTTTAGAAATAGCTCAATAAGAGATCCTACATATCCCACTCTAACTACTTGAGGGTTTATAAATAAATAATCCTTGAATTTAGTGGTATCCAAGAATCCTAAACATAACACAAACCCTTATCTTTAACAGTGGTCAAGAAACCTACCAAAAATAACTTAATTTTAGTTGTTTTCCAATAACCCAAAGTGAACGACCTTGGTTTTAGCTATTTACTAAGAACCCAAAATAAAAGAGAAAAGGATATTTTTTTAGGCATAAACCCTTTTAATAAAAGATCTAAACTCTCTATAAATATAATTAATTTGATTATTAGGTAATGAGATAGAAAATATGGTAGATCATAGTATTAGAAGAAAGAAATACAAATAGATCTCAAGAGGAGGAACAAATGAAAACATTTGTAGTTGATACTTGTTTATATTCAATGGATCATTTTAGTTCAAAATTGTATATTTAGTATCCTCTTAAAGGTTGTATTTATAGACTTCATGTAATGGACTAGACCTTATTACCCATTACATTACATGAATTATGGTGAAGGATGTGTGTAGAGATATCCCTAGGTGTTTGGAAGTGTTGAAGAGGAGAAGGGGGAGATAGGTGGAATATCTAGCTGGAGAGAGACCTATAGTGTGTAGTATGTGACTACATCATAAGGGGATTATTTTTGATAAAATGAGGTTTCCAAATTATAGGTGTATTTTTTTGTATCTGTAGAGGTCAATTCTACAGCGTAGTGGCTCAGGTTAATATTTTTGGTTCAACTACCAATTATGGTACGGATAAGGCAAGGAGGATGGTTTTAGCATAGAGATGGGAAGCCCACATAGTGGATTTGGTTTAGGGGTTTATGAATTCATCAAGGAGTTTTGGAGGTAATTTTTTGAGGTTCTTCTAATTTTGTCATTATTGCACCACGAAGAGGGGTTTCAAGATATTCCCCTCTTCAGTTGTTGAGGGTCTGTGGTATAGTGGATTTTGCGGCATTTTGGTCTCCTACACCTTTTATAGGATTAGTTTCAGGGATATAGTTGAATATATTATATCTGGTTTGACTATCATGGTTTTTGTGTGGTGAGATTTTTTGTTCCATAGTTCCCTTGGTTTTTAATAAGGTTGTGGAGTGGTCTGGATGGTTATATCATGCTTCTATGTTTTATAGTCTAGGTATAAATTTCCAGATCCTATCAAACCTGGACACTTATCCTTTTTTTATCTTATTTCTTGGGATTCCCAAGTGAATCCTAAAGAGAAATTTCATCCCCCATCTAGTGGATTTATATTTTGGTCTTGGAGATTTTATTTATGGTGTTTTAGATAACTTTCCACCTTTTCTTTCTCCTAGATTATTCCTACTTCTTCATCTTGGAGGGGTTATTATCCAAGTAATTGTGGGTTTTGTGTGATTTTTATAAGGGGATTATGTGTTTATTGTGTTCTAGGTTATTAAGGTGTTCTTGTTCCTTTTGTTTCTTCATGGAATCATTCCTCTTGGTTCAAATTTTCATAGCAGATTGTAAATCTATGTTTGAGGTAGGGAATCCTTCAATTCCCATTTTGTGTATCATGTGGGAGGGGTTTTACTCTTGTTTATATATGGGAATATGTTTTCCATTGGTATAATAAATGAAACAAAATATTTAATTAAAATCGAAAGAGAATTGGAATGATCCACTTGTCTTTAAATCTTTTGATATTATTGATGGCATTATGATTGTATGGTCTAAATACCCCCATTGAAAATTTTGGTCATTGGGGGATTTTTTGTGCTGATTTGAAATGTGTTGTGGAACCTTGTTTAGTGTGTTTATTGATATCACTTGTAATGTAATTGGCTGACCACTTACACTCAGTAAATGAATTGGATGCATCTGTATATATGGATTATGGGATAATTCCCATAAAATAAATAATTGTAAGTAAGGAGAATCCCCTTGATAAATCTAAAAACTTTTGTGTTGATGTGACGTGAAAAATGTTGTGATGGGTTTTGATATCATCATAGGGGAATTTATGTAATGGGTCTTGTAGTCATGCTATGGGTAAGTTATGTTATGGGTTGTTTGGTTGTGCTATAAGGTGGTCATGTGATGAGTTGTGTGGTCGTACTATGGAGAAGTTGCAGTGGAAAAGTGGTTGTGATGTGGATATGAATGGTTGTGATGTGGATATGAATGGAGGTGATGTGGGGGTTTATTATCATGGGAAGTTGGGATGTTTGTTTTTTGGCATGGTGATGTGTTGTTCTAGATTCCTAGGTAGTAATGGAATGAATTGTTTAATGATAAATTGAAATGGTATGGGTTTAACGGTTAATAAATGAATAATTAATAATGGGATTTTTTGTCTAAATTGGGTTGATGTTAAATGTGAAATAAATGGGTTGTAAAATCAATGGGAAAAATAAATGGAATTGGTTGGTAATGTGAATCTTTAAATTAGATTTAATTGAGAAAGGGGATGAAATGTGTATTTTTCTTTGTGGGGTGGTGTTATGAATTTATAGATGGCAATGAAAGTGTGGGAATATAGTGACTTTATTAGTTCTTTATAATGAACCCATAGATTGAGATTATGTTCAGCTATATATATACCATATAATTTCCTTGTTATTTTTTATATGCACCCCAACTAAGTTTATCACCATGTGCCGACACCCAAGTATTCACATGGGGGTGTTTTATCCAACATCTCAGTGGTGAGGATGGATGGATGGATACCTTCTCTTTACTACTCTCTCTTTCAGGAGACATTGAAATACATGGGTTGTGATGGTCAGAAGTCAAAAGTGCACTATTGAGATGTGATGTGATGTGATATGATGTGATGGACCAAGTTTTTTCAGGTGTGATGTGATGGACCATGTGTTTTTAGGTGATATGTGATGTGATGGCCCATATTTATTCGAGTGTGATGAGGTGATGTTCCTTATAATGTGGGTCGTTCATGATAGGAGGTGGGAATGAGGTTGATGTCCTTCAGGTTCATGATACCCTATAACTATGGATATGTGGTTGTGATGTGGTGTGATTAACCAAGAGTATGCAGTAAATATGTGATGTGATGTGATGTGATGGTCGAGGTGTCTACGAGTGAGGTGTGATTTGACCATGTTATGGGGTGGTGATTTATGATGTGATATACCAAAGATATGGGAGTGCCAGGACGTATGACGTTAGGGTGTGAGAGTGGAACTCCATTGGGGAAGGGGTGTGGGGTATCCTTTATTGATATTCTTCTTATTATTCATTTATTATTGGATTAATTATTTGTTGATCATGGATTTCTGATGTTAGGATTGGATAGTTGACCTATTTAGGTGTTTCTAGTTCTATTATTTTTTCATGGGTTCATTAGTATGCTCTTTTCACATGTGAATAAGAGACTTTGGTATATCCCTACTGAGTATACTTGTATGCTCACCCTATATATATAAACTTATTTTTAGGTTTCCAGGAGGATTACACAGACCATGCTGGACTATACTAACTCATAACTTTGGATAGTTGATGTTTCATGCCTTATATTTTCATTTGGGTATTTACTTTTGGATAATTTTATCTATATCTGATTACTTATTTCTTGAATTGTGGGATGGTTTTGGTTTAATTTTTCTATTTTATGTCATGGAGTTTTTCTTGGTTGATTTATCCTATCTCCTAGTCCTATTATCATAGAGGGTGCCACCCATTTGTGATATTTTTATACTATAAGTGTTGGTGGCCAACCTGAGGCCTACTAGAGGTAGGACTTGAGGTTCATTATCTATATCCTCTCATCGAAGTATATTTAGAGGGAGGGGGTCTTGACAGAGTGATATCATGGATGCTGGTTGGGATATAGGGTTGAGTTCATAGTTAGGAATAGTGAGGATTGCATGGACTAGTTAGGAAACAATTTCAGTTGATCTTGGAGTGTGACATTGGATAGGGAGGACTGGGTATGAAATAGGATTTTAGTAACCCTCATGATCCAATGCAAGGAACTTGACCCTACCGAATGACCAAGTGAGATGATTCCACTTGTAGGGTAGAAGCCTAGCATAGGTAAATGAATCATGATTGACTTATATTCTTATTTTAATCTAGTGGTTTGGTAAGGTTAAAAATAATTAAATAAATATTAATAAAATGTCACACTATTTGGGCTTAGGAAATTTTCGTTTTCCTTTCAGTTATAGACCATAGATGTCTTCCACATGTAGTTAAAGAAATGGAATTTTAGAAATCTAAATCAATTTATCACTGAAGTGTTTATCTAGTTGGGGAGGGTGATCATTGGAAGATAAATTTTCATACGTTTTAGTAGTAGGCTTTAGGGAAGTAAGATGGTGATGTTTCTTATCTTGAGATAGAGAGATGGTTAGAGGATCTCAATATCAATTCCATTTTGAACTAGGCCCTATTGTATTATGAGGTCCCTTTGTAAGTTATTCATATGCTAAGAGCTATGTGTTAGTGGTGGGTGTATTATGTTTGGTGAGAGAAAGAAGGAAAATGTGTCATGGGTTAACTTTCAGAAATAGTTTCCGGTAGAGTTACTTTCATAGACCATGAAGGTAGTAAAGAGAGATTATTTGATCTCTCTTTAGTAGGAGATTATGTTAGTGTGGTAGTTGGGAATCAAGTTCAAGTATCTATTTTATTTTTTCCTAGACCTTTTTTTGGATGATGATTCCTAGGAATGGTGTCTTGAGGAGGAACTTCATCCTTCTATCCAGTATGTAGTTAATCTCATTATGTTTCCAATATATCTGGAGGTTTAGAAGAAGGAGAAGGTGATTTATAAGATTCACTCATTAGTAGGTTTATTGTGAGAAGGGAAACAATTTTTTTCCTCAAGGATCATAGTTGTTAGTGGTAGGTCTCATGCGCCATAGCCTTCAAGGTTTCGACTAGTGGGGAGTCAACCTTAGCATTTTTATTTTTGGTCTTCTAGGGACTATACTTTCTGTCCTTCTTTTTGGGGCTTGGGTTGGTGTGATTTGTCTATAGAATTAATTTCCATCATCATAATAAGTTACATGTGATTATTTGATCTCATTATGATATAGGTGGATAGTTTCAACGCCAACCCCAGTAGCATCTTCCAGTGATATTGTTTTAGAAGTGGAATTATGATTTTCTAAGAGAATATAGAGTAGGTAGAGGCTAGCCTCAGGATATTCCCCATGTTGAGGTGTCTCGACCTGAGTGTGGTTGTGGTGGTTTCTATTGGTAGATTGGTGGGTGACCTAGCCATATTTAGTTGCATGTAGTGGAAGCGGTAGTGTTAGAGGGTATAGATATTGTTAGAGGTATGATTAGTTTATCTTCTACCCTAGTTTACACTTTTTTTGATTTAACAGATTCACACTCCTTCATTTCACCTACTCTAGTCTACGATTTTGTAAAGGAATTATAGAATTTTCTCATTCACCTTATGTTGACTACATTAGTTGGAGGCCAGACCAGCTTTTTTTGTGTGTCAGGGTGTATACTGATGATAGGTCCATATAATTGGTGTGGGTATCTTCTATTTCTTCAGGTTCATCCATACAGTGTCATTATTATCACTAACTATTTTTATTTCATTCATTTTGTTATCAAATAATTTTGGAGGATATTCATATTTTCGAATGTGGGTGGTCAGTGTGTAGTTTTTGTTGGAGAATGGATTTTTCAGTTGGGTAGTATATGTGTGGAGCCCCTTATTCCTTGATGACTTAGTTGTCTATGGAATCAATGGATATAGGAATGTAGAAGTCTCCTAGGGTTTCCAAAGAGTTTTTCTTATGTCTTTTCAAAGGATTTTGTGATACTAATACCTTGACATGATGTTGATTTTAGGATAGATTTGAAGTTGTATGATTCTCCAATTTTTATGAATCATAACTGAGTTTCACCCTCTGAGTTTTGGTAACTAAGGAATTAGATATATGATTTTATGTATAATGTTTTAATCTATCTTTGTTTCTCACTGTGAAGTGATTTGGTGTTATTCTCCAAGAATTAGTATGGTGGTATGAGGTTTTATATATACTGCCATACATTGAATCAGGTAACGATCAATAATTGTTACCATCCCATAAGGATAGATGATATTTTTTATCAATTTAGGGAATCTATTTGGTTTTATAAGATTAAAATGTGTTTTGGATATCACCAGTTGAGGGTGAATGAGGATGATGTTCTAAATAATTCCTTTAGATGCAGGTATGGAGACTTCAAGTTATAGGTCATATCATTTAGTGTCATGAGCACACCAACTATAGTCATTGGGATCATGAACTCCATGTTTCATGAATTCATAGACAATTTTTTAGTCATTTTCATCAATTACATATTGATCTACTTGAATTTAGAGGAGGATTATTCCGATCATCTTAGATTTATATTGTAGGTTCTTCAATGCCACTAGTTCCATAAGAAGTTGTCCAAGTGTTAGTTCTAGACATGAGATGTTAATTTACATTGGCATGTACTTTCTCAATAGGGTGTGTTCATAGAACTGTAAAAGGTTTAAGTAGTTGTTTATTATCAAACACCCAAGAATGTGGCATAGGTTCATTGCTTACTGGGTCTTGTGGGAAATTACTAGAGGTTCATATCCAACTTCTCATATATTTTGGCCTCATTAATATCCTTTTTCCAGGAAAGACTAGACTTTTATCTAGACTGGTGAATTTCATGAATCATCTGACAACCTGAAGGGGAAATTGTTCAATACCCTAGTGATCCAGTTTCTAGAGGAAGGGTGATGTTTGAGGTGTTTTGTGATGCTTCCTTTATGGGATTGGGATATGTCTTCATGAAGAATAAATTTGTAATCTCTTATGGGTCTAGGAATTTGTTCCCCCATGAGTGTAACTATGCCACCTATGATTTAGAGTTAGCAGTGGTTGTGTTTTCACTAAAGTAGTGATGAAATTACCTCATTAGGGAGAACTTTTTGGTATTCACATATCACAAGATCTTGAGGTATATCTTTTATCAGAATGAACTGAATATATAGAAATATAGTTAGATGGAGTTTCTTTTGGACTATGACTTTGAGATCTCTTACACCTCAGAAAAGGAAATTTTTCTTCTAATTATTTAAGAAGGAAGATGTGTAGGGATGTTTTTTTGGAGTATATAGATTCTTGGAAAGTGATGGAGGATTTGGAATCCCTGACCTTGGATGCAAGGGTGGATAATGGTGAATGTTTCTTATTTTAGATGATGGTTCAGTCTTCTCTGATGTAGCTATTGGAGGAGTCTCATTGGGGAGATTCAATGGTAGAGGTAATTCATGATCATGTCATCCATGGTGATGCTCCAAAGGGATATTCAAACTATGGTCAAAATGGATATTATTTCAGGGGAGGTTGTTTATTATGGTAGTGATTAGTGAGGGAGTATTTCATTAGTTTCATAAACTACCTTTGTTAGTATTCCCAAGAGTATCAAAGATGTATTATAGCTTGAGGATGCAAATTTGGTGACTTGGGATGATATGGTTGGTGGTAGGGTTTGTGGATTAGTGTTTTGTTTTCCAATAGGGAAAGTTTTATCATTATATTCTTAGAGGTTTTTTCCATCCCCTATATATCAATGAGTGGAAGTAGGATGACATCTCTATGGATTTCTTCATAGGGTTACCCTAATCATAGGTAGGTTGTGATGTTTCCTGGGTAATCATTGATCATCTGATAAAGTTGGACAACTTCTTATTGATCAAGTATTTAGGCACCATGGATGTTTTGGTGAAGAGGTATGTGGATTATGTGGTGTGGTTTCATGGATTTTTGAGTTCCATTATCTCAAATACTGACGCTTGTTTTATCTTATGAGTCTGGATGGGATTGCAGCATGATTTTTTCACTTAGTTATTCCTATGCACTACTTTCCACCCTTATATAGATAGGAAAATAGAATGGACTATCCAGACACTGGAGGATACATTATGGGTGTGCATCTTAGACTTTATAGAAACTTGGAAAAATAAATTTAATTTGTTTGAGTTTTCTTTTAATAACATCTATCACTCATCCATCATGATGGCCCCATTTGAGGCTTCATATGGGCGACTATGTTGTTCTATATTGTGTTGTATCGTGGTTGGAGAGTCATCATTTCTCAATCCTGATATGGTACAGATCATGACATAGATGGATTAACATATTCATGATAGCGTTAAAAGTAACATATGGCTGATATGAAATGAGCCTTTTCTTGATATGAAATGTGTTTAAAATATTCAATGATATGAAGAGGGTAAAACCTGATTCTTAATCGAGAATTTTTAAAATTTGACATGATTAAACTCATGTAGGAGAGTAAGTACCACCAAAATTAGATAGTATCTTAACATGGAATACATAATTCCTTGAATTTTTTGTTTGGGGTCTTGTTTGTGTGATGGTAGCAGTGATCATTGGCTTTTGATTTTTGGGGTGATGAGATGGTGGTGCAGATAGTTGTATGAAAAGGAGGTATACTTTGGATGGTATGAGAGAGTGTGGTTTTGTTCCTAGTGGTGTGTATGATAAAATTTTGTGTTGATTTGGTTGTGGTGCATGTTTTGTGAATATTTTTGGTTGGGTTTAGTATGTTTGTTTGGTGGTAATGTTTTGGTTGTAATGGGATCCTTAAGAGGTATCTCACAAGATAGTTATTTAGACATTTTAATTCTTTTATTATGGGTTGGTTTTGATTATCTAGGGAGAGAATAGTTTTATAGGTGTCTAATGTAACTGTTCAGACCTTCTGATCCATTAATTTGAGGTAATTCTAGTGATGGAGGTGTCTTGGGAGATCCCTAAGTGTTTAGAGATGTTCAGGAGGAGAAGGGAGGAGCTGGAAATAAAATATACTAGGATATATCCCTATATAATGGAGCATGTGTATATGTCATAATGAGATTATCCATGGAATAGGGAGTTGGACATGGCATATGTTTGTTGTGTTCTACAGTCGTGGAGGTTAGTTTCATGGTGTAGTGTCTCATGTGAAACTTTTTTGTGCTAGTTCCAATTATGGAATGTTTGTGGCATTGAGGGTGGTTGCAGCATAAAGATGGGTAACCCACCTAGTAGCTGATACATAAGGGGTGATGGTTATATCATGAAGTTATGGAGGTAAGTTTTATAGTTTGTTCCAATTTTGGCACCGATGCGCCATGGAGAGAGGTTGTGATGTATCCCCCTCTTTAGTTGTCAAGGGTCTGTAGTATAGTGTATTTTTCTATGTCATGGTCTTCTCCCCCTTTTATAGAATTTATAGCATGGATATAGTTTTAGATCTTAGATATGGTTTGACTATTAGGGTTTCTTCATGGTGAGGGGTAATTTTTCATAGTTCCATCGATTTTTATCAGGCTACGATATGGGAGGGGTGGCTATGTTGCGGTCATGTGTTTTATTATCTAGGTATAAATTTACATATCCCCTCATACTTAGACAATTTTCAATTATTTCTATAATTTATTAGGAAACCAAGTTCATCCCAAAGAGAAATGTTATCCCCCATCCTTTTGATTTCAATTTTAGTCTTGTAGATCTGATCTGGGGTGATATAGGTGAGTTTCCCCATTTTTTTTCTCCCAGATTCTTCTTGCCTCTTCACCTAGGAGGGGATTTTTTCTAGGGAATCATGGGTTTTGTTGTGGTTTTGATAAGGTGATTATTTTTTTGTTTGTTCTATACTAGTAAGTTTTTATTCTTCCTTGTGTTTCTTTGTGGTGGCTTTCCTCTTGGTTCAAATTTTTGCAGCAGATCAGAAATCATTGTTTGATGTAGGAAATCCTTTATTTCTCATTTTGTGTATTATGTGTGAGGGGTTTTACTCTTGTTTATATATGGGAAGATGGTTTTCACCATCCTAATAAATTTAATGGAATGGTTAATATAAATCTAAATGGAAGGTAAATTATTTACATGTATTTAGAACTTTTGATATTATTGACGGTATTGTGATTATAATAGCGCAATAACCCACTAAAAATTAGAGTCATTGGGGGATTTGTTTGTGCTGATTTTCCATGTGTTTTGGAACCTTTTTTGGTGTGTTTCTTTACATCACATTAAATATAATTTTCTAACCACTTATACTCTGCAAATGAATTGGTTTCACCTAAATATATGGCTTGTGTGATAAGGAACTTAAAATTATGAAGTATAATTAATGAGAATTCCCTTTATAAATCTAAAAAAATGTTATTTTTATGTAATTTGAAAAGTGTTGGGTTTTGTAGTCATTTTATAGGGAAATTATGTGATGGGTTGTGTGTTCGTGCTATGGGGTGATTATGTGATGGGTTGTATGGTTGTGCTATGGGGAGGTTATGTGATGGGTTGTGTGGTAATGCTATGGGGTTGCTATGGTAGAGAAGTTGTTCTGATGTGTTTTTGAATTGTTGTGATCTAGGGGTTTTTTGACTTTGGAAGTTAGACTTTTTTGTGGTGATGTGTTTTTCTATATGCTCAGTTAGAAATGGAATGAATTAGTTAATGATGAATCTAAATGATAAGGGTTGAATGGTTAATGAATTAATTATTAATAATGTGAAGCATAGTTAAATGGGGTTGATGTTGAATGTTAAATAAGTGATCTGTAAAATCGATGGGAATAATTAATATAATTTTCTAGTAATGTAAATTTGGAAATTATATTTTATGGAGAAATATGATTAAATTTGTCTTGTGTTTTTGGGGTGGTGTTATGCATTTATAAGTGTAAGAGAAAGTGGGGGAATGTTGTGAGTTGATTAGTTCCTCATTTTAAACACATAGGTCGATATTTTTTGTATATATATATATATATAAACTATGTAATTTTATCATGATTTTTTATACGTACCCCTCCTTCATCAAACACCATGTTTTGACACCCGTATATTCACATGGGGTGTTTTCCCAACATCCTGGTGGTGAGGATAGATGGTGGGATACCCTCTATTTTCTAATTTATCTTCTAAATGGTGTTTACATGCAGAGGATATGATGTAAAGAAGTCAAAGGTACACTATTGAGATGTTATGTGGTGTGATTTTATGGCCCATGTGTTTTTTAATGATATTTTTTTTGATATACCAAATGTATTTGTGTGAGATGTGGTGAGACTTCTTATAGTGGGGGTTGTACAAGATAGGAGGTGGGAATGAGGTTGATGACTTTGATGTTAACAATACCCTACTACTCTGGATATGTAGTTATTATGTGATGTGATGGCCTGGATGTCTTCAGTCAATATATGATCCGATGTGATGGACCATGTGTCTGTGGGTCAGTCGTGATGTGATTGTGTTGTGGGACAGTGGTGTATAATGAGTCATATGGAAGATATGGGAGTTATGGGATGTACGATGTTGGGGTGTGAGAGGATCACCCAAGTAAGAAAGTGTTTTGGTGTAAACTTTTTCACTATGCCTCTTATTATGATACTATAATTGGATGATTTATTTGGTGAGCATGACTTGGTGAGTTTGGGATTATATAGTTGACCTATTTAGGTGTTGTTTCTTATACTATTTTCTCATCGGTAAATTAGTATGATATTTTCACATGTGCATGAGAGACCTTGGTATGTCCATACTGAGTATAATTGTATGCTCTCCCTATGTATATAACCTGATTTTTATGTTTCCAAGAGAATTACTTGGACCATGTTGGACATTACTTGCTCAGACCTTTAGATGGTTTCTATGTGGTTGCCTTAGCTTTTTATTGGGGTATTTAATTTTGGATACTTTTATCAATATCTGATTACATTATGAATGCCTTATAGGATATTTTGGGTTTCCTTTTTTTATAATATGTCATGGAGTTTTTCATGTTTTATTTATGCTTTCTCTCCATCCTATTATTATATAGGGTAATGCCTCCCATTTGTGACTTTTGTATACCCCCAGTGCTAGTAGGTAACATAAGATCTACTGGTGGCATGACTCAAGGGTCATTATCTATCTTCTCTCATTATGTTATATCTCAAGGGAGGGGTTTGTTACACTATAGGGGTCTAAGGGTTGAGTTGTAGGTGTAATGGGGTTAATGGATCCATAAAAGACCATTATAAATGCTCCCTTGGAATTGCTATCTTGATACTACCGACTAGCCACCCAATGATACCGGTTATATGGTGATCTTGCTGTAGGATTCCAAACTACTATAGAATCCACTGGGTGGCTATTAGATTCTACTGGGTAGTTGTTGGCTTCCACCAGGTAGTTGATGAGCTACCTATAGAAAACTAGTTCTGTTTTGATTCCACCAGGAAGTCAGTAAACTCCACCAGCTATATAGTGAGCTTGTTGTCACTATGGCGGTTCTATCTAGTTCCTCGAGCTAGCTAGTGACACTCCACTAGGTATCTGGTGATTCCAACTTGTGTAGGATGATGAATATAACCACCACACTCCATTTTATTCCTTTATCTTTCCCAAATAACTTTAAAACTAAATGTTCATTCCTAATAATTAAAATTCAATCAATTTAAAAGTTTTCAAAAATAATTAGTTTCTATGATCATTAAAATGATCTAAGAGAGTAGGGTATATTAATATAACCCTTTTTATGATCACGGACACTTGGAATACCAAAGAAATTTTTAAAATGAATTTCGATATTTCTTAATGAAATTCAAATGAGATGATAAAATGATTTTCAATACTCAATGGATTAAAAAAATTGGATGTTTAAAAGTATTGAATGGAAAATAAGGCCAAAATAGTTTCTATTTAAAATATATTAAAAATAATACTTTGGAAACTTTTAAAAGAACATATAAATAAAGTAAAACTTTAAAACCATAAAGTAACTAAGTAATTTTTACCAAAAATTTCTTCCCAAATTTAAAAGATGTTAAAGCGGTGAAAGTTATAAATATAAAAAAGATACTATAAAATAATGTAAAACTTTAAAACTATAATGTACCTTAGTAAATTTTACTTGAAATTTCTCTCCCAATTTAAAATATATTAAAACAATTAAAATCATTAATATCACAAAGATACCATAAATTTATCACCCTTTATGATTATTAAAAAGAACATATAAATAGGGTTAAATAAATAATAAATAATAATAAATTATTTTACTCATAATTAATGATTATTCAAGATTGAAAAAATTAAGTTTTTAATAAAATTTTATAAGTGAAAATATATTTTTTAAAATTAAAATATTTCTATTTTCCAAAACATAAAAATTGATACATTCTTAAAGCATAAAAACGTTTTTTTAAACATGAAAGGAAAATATAAACTATGAATAACAAAAAATACTTTCAACAAGATTAAATATTTGATCAAAAAAGGGTGTATCCTATAGGAACATTTCAAAATTAACAATATAATCACCCCATTTATTTATCCATTTAAAACTATAGGGATCCATAAAATAATGAAATTCAAAAGGTAAATAAAAAACATAAAGGATTTAAAATCAATGAATGATTTTGAAAATAACACTTTAAAATAAGAAAAAATTTTAAAAAAAATAATTTAAAAGATAATTATAAATTAACTATTCAATTTATAAATTTCAATCCATTATTAAGGATAAAAAATTTTATGTTAATAATCCATAGAATATTCCCTAATAGTGAAAAACTAGGTGTACAGTAAAGTCCCACTACTTGTTCCCAGGGTGAAGATCAGAGTAGAAATCCAACCATCCCTTTTCGAGGTTATAACCTCCAGGGGAATCAGCACCAGAACCAAATCCACTTATTTGTATCCGGACAATAATTTATTTTCTATGAATATTACACTCAATTTATTTACCCAAAAAATGTAATGTTTTGAAAAAACATATCTAGTTTTGAAAAGAAACTTTTAGGAATAAGAACTATTAATTGAAAATATCTCAAGATTTCCTTAGATTGTGAATAAGTTTCACTAGAATATCGTACCTAACTCACCATTAATAAAATTAAAATGATTCAAAGTAATGGTCATAGTAAATATAACATCCAATCAAATATTGATTCTAACTAACCCATGTAATATATCACATTTTTGGAAGTAATCTCTCAAAAATCAGTGTATAAGATTAATATGCTTAGTGCAAGAGTGTGAAATTAGATTCATATAAATACTAATGGAACTAGTTTTTCACAATTAATAGGGAAATTATTTTAATTTAGCCTATAATACAAGAGAGTGTGTTTTATTAAAATAATTTGGGTGCAACAACTATCTATGGATGTATATTACACTTTGGATATACAAGGAGCATTGGAATTTGTTTTATTACTAGTCCAAGAGATAATGGATTTTCTATGTGGGTAAAAAGTTCCACTTCTACTTTTTCTATTTATTTGGTATCCTCAAAAATAATTATTGGAAAAACTTTTAAGTTCAAAATATGTTATTTTTAAATAAAATAAATAATTTTTTTATAAAAAATTAAAAATATAAAAAGTATTTTAAGAGATTTAAAATGTGATTATTTAGGATTTAACTAAAATCAATCTCATATTCATATAATAAACATGTTGTATCACCAAGCCATAGTAAGGTAAAGAAATATCCTAATTATACCTCTATATAGCTTACAAAATTACCAATTGTTGTACTTAGTTCCTCTACTTCATACATTCAAAATCACTTTAAAAGTTCATTAGTTCATTTTCTTTGACTTAAAAGAATTTCATCTTTATTCTGAGAAATTTTAAAACTAATAAAAAATTAAGTTCTCTCATAAAACTCATTTCAAATTATTTTATAATTAAATCGTAATATTAATTACATTGAGATTAATTATTATAACTAAAAAATCATTGACATAAATATTAAGAATTAATAAATCATTTGAAATATATTTTAAAAACAAATTCGAATCGTAATTTTCTATTTTAAAATATTTTTCTAAAAATAGATGTATTAAATCATTCATCCCAAGACTTAGGGGACTATTTTAAACCCTAAAGATACTTGGATAACTTAAAAAACTGATATATAAATTTTTAATCTACAAAACCATGAGGTTATTCAACAAAAATCATTTGAGAAATAAAACTATTTAAAAATCACTTTTAACATCCATTTGAAAAAAGATTAAAATTCAAATGAGCAGTGAATTCCAATAATATTCTAATGAATTTAATCCTAGTGATAGGTGAAATTTTATCACTATAATCAATTCCTTCCACCCTATTATAGCCTTTGGCTATGATTCTATCTTTATTACAGTTGGTGTCACCTTACTTGTCTAAATTATTTTAAAAACTCATTTAGTACCAAAAATTGGATGATATGTAGATCTTTAAAAAATACTCCAAACATTATTCATAGTTAATTAGTTCAATTCCTATTTAATGTATGGTACCTAGATTTCATCATTAATGGAATCATCAATATTTAGGGGTTCTATGTGTGAAACAAGAGTACAAAATTCAACCTTATTTAAAACTGATCATCTAGTATAAGTACTGGCTTTCAAATCACTGATAACATTTTATAAGGGATGGATTTATTCATGACTTAGGTAAAGGGATATGTGGTTCTTATTCTACAAATTTTATTTCTTTAGCATTAGGTGGATTATTTAAGGTAAAATATTTGAGTTCAACCTCAATTTCATTAATTTTAGGATGATGTTTAGGAAAATTCTCATCAAATTTTATGTGAATTGATTATTTTAAATTCCTTGTACTTTTATTAAAGGAACTTTTTTTTACTTGATTTTGAGTAACTAAGAACAATTTCCATCATATAATTTGGGTTAAAACTTTCCTAGGTTGTCTTTGGTGTTAATAATATAATATTTACATCCAAACACTTTAAAAAATCCTACTTTTAGAAAAAAAAATCTAAATTTTATAAGTGTTTTTTAAGGAAGGGTTATATGAGAACATGGTTCAAGGTATAAAAAGTAGTATTAATCGTCTCGGACCAAAAATATTGAAAGAATTTAAATTATTTTAAAATATTTATTTCAATTTTTAAAGACTTATATTCCTTCTCTCAACAACACCATTTTTTTATAGAGACAATAGAGTACAAAAATAATGATTATAACCTTATCAAGTACAAAGTTCATCAAAATATTTGTTATCGAACTCACTCCCATGATCACTATGAATGGATACAATCTTATAACATTTTTCATTTTAATACTTCTTGGAATATTAAATAAAGGCTTTATAAGACTCATTTTGATGAGATAAAAAATAAACCCATGTAAATATTTTATAATCATTGATAATTAAAAAGTATAAAATTTACCTCATATACATCTAACTTGGGTTGGTCCAAAAAGATCAAGATGAATAACATAAAGGGAATTAGAGGTGGATACTTAATTTTTAGATTTAAATATAATTTTTTGTTTCTTACCAAGTTGGAAAGGTTCACAGAAAATGTTGTTTTTGAAATTCAATTTAGGTATATATCATACTATATTATATTAATTGATTTTGAAAGGTCTGTGTGTGTGTGTGTGTGATAAAATAATCAATGTGCCTATAAAAAATTCATCACTCAATATCTTTTATATTTTAACATTAAAAATTTTAACTTAAAATATATTTTAAATCAATAACATAAACATTTTCAAAAATAAAATCTAAAATTAAAAATTTTCTTTTAGAAATAAAAACATTTCAAAAATTATTTTTAGAAGATAATTTAAAACTATTATTACATAATTGACTAATTATTATAAAATTTTGTTTTAAAACTTTATCATATAAAAAATATTTAAAAATAAAATAATTTATAAAATCAATAACACTTATACCAATGATAAAACTATTTTTTTATTACTAAAATTGATGTGGCCCCGTCGAGCTTTTAAAAATGATTGAACTCAAAGTAGTCATCAAACATATATATCAATCTAGGTAAAAGAGATTTTGGAACCCATGCCTATTTAGTATATTATTTCTCATAATTATTCCAAAATAAATACTTATAAAAGAGATTAATTTACTTAGGTTTACCATAATGAACATTTTTATAATCATAATCATAAATAAGATACCCAGTTTTATGAAAATAATTACAGAATTTATCTTCTCAAAACCCTTTTTCAAAATTAGTATTCTTGGTGATTTTGTATTAATTTGAATAACAAAAATCATGTCAATTTTTTCTATTTAATTGAGAAGTTGAAATTTTATTTATATTTTTCTCACCCTAGGTTAATTTATCAAGATAATTTTTGAGATACTTAATAGTTGATTCAAGTTTATCTACATTGGGTTTCTCTTTTAATTTCAAATAAAGATCTTCATTTTATTTAGAAAAATGATTCTTTTCAAACACAACTTGATTATAATTATTTTTTATTTCATTTAATTTTTTTGTAAGTTCAAAAAATCCATTCACTAATTATTCATAATCTAATAGGCTTGAAAAAAAAGAGTTGAAAGAACTAGAAATGAAATAATTTGTACAGTTAACTTCATCACATACCTCAATTTCAGCCATGAAAAATTCAAAACTTCCATTACTTGAGCTAGAATAAGAGAGGGAATAATCACTTACATTTTAAATAGATACTTTGAGGGATTTCATGCTTTTCTTTTTTCCATTTTGGGTAAGGGTTAACCTGGCTTGATATTTCCTTTTTTTTACAATAAAAACAAGTAACCTCGGCTTTTTTCCATTAATTTTCTTATTTATCATAGTGAAAGGCTTTCTTCTTCATTAGGAGTTTCTGTACTTTCTTAGCGAGATGCACTATCTCAGTTTCATTTCCTGTAGTGTCACTATTGATTACTTTAAAAATAATTGTATTCTTTTAATTCATTTCCTTTATTTCTTTTTTGGATTATTTCTTCATGGTGTTTTAATAGGTCATGAGAGACCCAGTAAGTTATTTAACCATCATTTACTTAATGTATTTTACTTATTGAATCATTGTTACCTTAGGTCCCCAAGAACTTGGAAAAACCCAAAGTATCTTCTTTATAATAGTTTCTGTAAAAATATTATCACCGATATATTTTCTATCCTTGAAAATATTAGTAAAGAAATAAAACAACTTCAAAATTGATTCTTTGGAATACATACAAAAACTTTCAAAGTCTATATATGTCAATTATAGTATTTTTAAAGTAATTTAAAATTTTCATGCATAGTATTACAAGTAGATACATGATTAAATTTATTTTTATCTAAAACACAATAAATAGAATTTTTGGATTTTTTTATCAAGTTAAAAGGTAGAAATTTCATCGGAAGTTCATTTTTATTTTGATTCTTCAGTGGGTGTGTAACCACGCATGATAATTTTCCAAAAAAAATAACTTATTCTTATAAGAAAATTATGTAAGGAATTGTCCTTAAACATTGCATAATCTTGTGTCTTGAGAGTATAAATCACATTATTTTATTCTCAAATGTATTTTAGATTTTAAGTTTTATAGAATTAGGTTATAAATCTTACATAATAAAACTATATTTTACAAAGTGAACATTTATTATTAGTATCCATTTTTCATAAAAAAATCTTAAAGGAAAACATGATTTATTTTCATGAAAACTCTTCTTGACATTAACATGAATTATTACTTTCTCTTACACATATTTAATCCCTATAAAAATCATTTTAAAATGTGTAATGAGTGTACAAATATCAGTAAGGTACATAAAAAGAGATAAAGAAACCATTAGTCCATGAATACGTATAAAAAATTACTTTTTCAAAATAAACTTTGGGATAAAAATAACTATTTTATTACCCAATAAAATTCCTTCTCTTCCCAATTATTTTCATAAAAAATCATCAGAAATTTTAAAGGAAAAAATAAAACTCATAAAGGATTCTTTGAAAATCATGAGAACTCATAATAAATTTTTTAAAATGTCATACATTTCAACCTTATGAAGTATTGTATACTTTTCTTTGAATATAAGTTCAATAACATACCTTTTGGATACAAGAAATCACTAAAAACCTATAAAAACATAAATAAATCATATGGATAACTTGGGGCATCATTTTTTAATCATACTCACACATGGAGTAACCATCATGACTAAAAATGTAGTAACCCTCACAATTACACATGGAATAACCCTCAGAGTTATACTTGAAATAACCCTTATGGTTATACTTAGAGTAACCATCACAGTTACACTTAGAATAACCATCACGGTCAAATTCCAATATACCCAATGCATTGGAGGGCTATCATTTACCCACACATATTTGGTTTATACTGTAACCACCTTTCATTATAATTAATGCCTCAGAACCATAACATAACTATAAAAAAATAAATTTTATATCCTAAAAACACTATTGAGGAAAATAACCCTTTAATTTTAAAATCACTTATTTTTTTAAAACTATGCACATAAAAAGGAAAACAATTTCTTTGAAAATAACAGTGTAAACTTGTAAATGAAACTTCAAATAAAATTTATTCATGGAGGTGGTAAAATCTACTCATATTGTATAAGTTAAAAAGACATTCCTTTTATACTTTTGTTTCAAAAGTCACAAAGTTCCTCATTTTGAAAATAGAAAAAATATTCCTTTTATACCATTTTATTAAAATAAAACATGGTTAAAAATGAATTTAAATAATTATAGAAGAATATTAAATATATTTTATAAATATTTTTTAGAAAATATGGATATAAAAGAAATATAGATTTTTAAAGGAAACATTAAAAGAATATTTTTAAAATAAAGCTCCTTACCTTGAGCTTGATTCATCACGTACATTTATTATCTTATTGAATGAAAAATTCAGGTTAATTATTTAATTGTTTAATAATTATTTTCAAGTTTATTATTCCTTATTTTATCTCTTTCCATGTTATATTTAATTATTTAATAAATTAAATTCGTATAATATGTTTTGATGATATTCATTTTATAAGCCCAAAATGAATTCAATAGGTTAAATATGGTCAAATAGGTCATTATTCTATCATATATAGAATAATAATCATGAAATAATTATCATTTTTATACATAAATTATACTTTAAAATCTATACATTAAATATAGTTATGAAAAATGGATGATGTTTCAATCATGGAGACGGTAGGTCGCACGTACGCATGAGTAACATTTCCATTTTCTAATTATCATTATAGAAATAAGAAAAGTATTATTTTATCTTTCCAAAATTATCAAAATACCATAAATATAATATTAAATATTTAAATATACTTATATATATCATCCATGTGATGTGGTGATGAAAAATGAATCACATCGCTTCATGGAAGTGGTAGTCCATATGTTCGCCCAAACGATGTTATCATTTTTTAGTGCTTGGAAAGGTAAGAAGGTAAAAGATATATTGTCTTTTAATAATGATAAATATGTTATTAATATCATACATAAACATTAATTACATAATTACAAAAGTTCTAGAGAGATGGTGATGGAAAACTAATTACATGGGTTCACGAGGCAATAGTTTTTTGTACACAAAAACAATAGATTTTTTCCCATTTGATGGAATATGAGATAGATATAGTTTATTATATTAACATAATAAAATTTTAGTATATGTAGGATACTGGTTTTTGTTATTTTATCTTGTTTTAATAATATTTGAAGGAGGTGGAAGAGGAAACAAAACTAAAACATGCAGTTTAAAACTATACCTCTTCTTTGGAAAACCTTCTTTTCCTAACAACTTAAGACCTATAATATTAGTATTATGCCTAAATTAATACCTATATATTGAGGGTAGGAATTATGGGAAGGTATTTGGGAATCTATTGACCAAATAAAATGGTTTTTAGTGTAAATAAATAATAATAAGGGGTTCCCTTTTATAAAAGTGGGGAGGGGAAGTCTTGAAATTTCTCAAAATATTAAATTAATATAAATTAATTTTTAATTAAAAATAGATAAAAACATATTTATTCCAAATAAAATATTATTATGGGTATAAATAATTATATCTAATAACAATTATACAAGTTTTGAAAATATTTCTACCCTTATCTTTTGGTTTTAACCCTTTTAATTCTTATCGTGACAACATGGGTTTTCACTATTTGAGGGTTGATATAGTTACTATAAAGTGATAAATGACCCATAGGTGGGAAATGGTTTATATTTTAAACATTATCATAATTAATTTCCTGGATTTAATATTTTTAGTAATTTTATATCATTTAATAAAATATTATTTATTTTAAAATATCATTAATGTCAATTTTTAAAACTATCCATTACTTTGACTTTAAAAATATCAATATAAAACATCGAATTTGAATAACAATGTATATTATATCCTTAAAATGTCATGTTAATTTATAAAATTCATGAATTATATTAATTATATCAAAGTATATTAATTTTAGTATTTTTAATATCATTTATTTATTTTTCCTTTAATTAAATAATTACTACATTAGCATTGTGCAAGATTTTAAGGTAATTATTTCTTCACAAAAAATTAAAAATAAAATACCATTATGAAGATAAATATTATATATTTTAAAATATTATTTATAGTTTAACATATCCTTTGGATAAAACCAAATTAAAAATATTACACTTATTAAAAACAAGAGTGTGACATATTTGACTTTTCTTTAAATAAAATATTATAAAGGTTATAATCTCATCCAAGTGGCCCCAAAAAGTCATAAATTCGACCCTGGATTATTATAGTTGATATATAATCATAAAATAATATATATTCAATTTTTTGGTTTATTTAATGGTTCTTAACATTTTATTTGTAACTTGAATTACCAGATTTACTCTTTACCTTGATAATAAAATTACTAAGTGTACTAATAATATTTACCAAAACTAAAAGGGGAATATTTACTAAATTTGAATCCACTAATTCTAAATATGTAATCCATTTTTCAAAATTAAAAACAAGGAAGTTTTATAATTTAATTTAAAATTAAACAAGTAGAACATAATGAAAAATAGTTTTTTAAGAAAAATTTCCCTTTTAATTAAAAAATGTATTTATACAAAATTAAACCATAAAATAAATTTCAAAAACAATAATTGGATAATTTTATATAAAATTTAACTAATTAAAATGTAAAACTAATATAAAACATAATTTTACCATATAAATACTTTAAAATAAAATAATGTTTTAAATAATAATCAGTATATTTCAATATTCCTTGAAAAATCAATATTTTCATAAAATTATAAAAATATCATCCTAATATAATTTTAAAATTACGAATTAAAAAAGTTAATTTTTTAAACTTTTTAGAAATTAGTTATAATTATCACGCATAAAATGCAATAAAAATCATTTTCAAAGAAAACGTATTTTATAAAGAATAAAATAAATTTATAAAAATATATTAATTATTTAAAAATAATTAATTAATAAATTATAAATTATTTGTACCATTATTTATTTTATAATTTTATTCATACTATTAATTCCCTCTAATTTAACGGCTAGATTATAACAGTCACATTTAAATAATTAGATTTTGTTGTTTGTTTAGGCTTAGTTTTGTGCATCTTGTAAGCTATAAAAGTTAGTATTTCCTTTAAAAATATTGTGAGGTTAAATTCTCCCCCCTTTAATAAATTTCATCCTCATAATTTGAAGTCGGGCATGATAGCTAGGGATTGACTCTTCAAAATATCTTTATTGAAATCTCACATCGTAAAAAGGTTTAATAAATCTTTCACTTGAAAACATAGAAAGGAAATTAATAAGGACATCTAGAATAACACATAACTAGGTTTCCAAATGTTATGAAATTATTGGGAAGTGAAAACATGTATATGGAATAGAAAACTAACTCCCAAGAACTGATAGAGAGTGATAGGGAACACAATCATGATAAATTTAACCATCACAAAATCGTAAGTATGTGATGTGATAAAAGGACATTTATTTCTCAGTAATAAATGTAAACAAATATATTTTTTGTTTCAAAATACCTTTCCCAAATTTTAGGATATATTTTACTACCTAGAGTAAGAACATAAGGAAATACACTTACTTGAAAGTATAATTTCATCCTTTAATCAATTTCAACCACAATATCATTACTGAAGCATTATAATCAACTTATATGGATCAAAAATACAAAAAATATTAAAAATATATTCCTCTTTTCATTATACATTAACCAAAACTAAAAATTTTAGTACCAAATAAGATAATTTCCCAAAATGTGTAAATCTTCATACTTAGAAAAACTACTTTAACCTCTAAAATTTAATAGTAGTACCCAAAGTTTAATATAGATAATTCAACAAATAACTGTCCTTAAAATTCCTCCAAAATATTCTAGACTAATATTGAAACCTAAAAATTATAAGTATTTGATCACATGGACTTTCAAGATTAATTTAATATTTATCTCCCAAAATATCATCAATCATTCTTATTATCTCACACTAAAAATTAAATACCTTAATAATATAATCTCAAATATATGATAATAATTTCCATAAATCTCTATAAATCCTTAATAAAGTCATATGTTCTCCCAAACTAAAATTTAAACTTTATTCTTAAAATAAAATCTCATAGTATTCTATTTACCTTATTCCTATACTACTCCCCAAAATAGTAAACTTATTACAAAATAATATTAATTACTTAATCACCAAATCAATATCCAATCTCGTGGTTATTTATACGATAAAACATATGTTCCCAAATTCTATTAAAAAAATAAAATAAATTATTCCTCAAATAAAATTTTCTATATGTAAACTGAACGGTTATATAAACCTTAAACATTTACCAAAACTCAATAAGAGTCTCCCAGAAATTATCACCTTTTTGCTACACCACTTTTCAAAGGTATTTATTTCATCTAACAAATGTATTTAAATTTTTAAAGAATGCCTATTATATAATTTTCCTTATGATTTGTCAAAATAAACTCAATCATGCTTCATATTTAAACATAATAAAATGTTTTATACCATAAATTCAGACATCAAAATCGCATTTATATCCCCTTTACATTTTGACATGATTCCAAAATTTCAAAAATTAAATGTTAATATCCTTTATGTAATTTCTATTTTCAAGAGAGTTGGAAGAGTTGAGATTTCAAAATCAAAATAAAAATATGCCATGAACTATAAATGTTTTTGAAGAAAATAATAGGTTTTATAAAAGTCAAATAGTTTATTTCAAGTGGTTTAAATACTCAAGAAGCTTTCAAAATCGTTTTAACAATACTTTGCAATAATTGTTATAATAAAATCATCCAAAATGGATAATAATGTCTAATAAGATCATTTTCCATTCATCTTGATGAATGATTTTTAATCTGTAGAAAATAACTTCATTAAAACATGAAATGAATTATTTCATATAAAAATTAAAATAGTCCTTATAGAGGAAATACCCTTATAAATTCCATAATACTTTAACCTTGAAATCCCTTATACCTACATCAACTACCCTTATAAATCAAATCTCAAAAAAATTAATTAATCACCTCAAAATCCATCACTTAAAACCACAAAATTGGTGTCTAATACTTTGTCTTATAATCAACCTTAAACTTGTAAATTCATTATGATATCCAAAATTCTTATGAAAATCTCACAAAAAAACATCATAATCTCCAAAGTTTTCTAAACCCTGTTCTGATACCAACTGTAAGGAAATGGCATTAAACATCACATAATATAGTGTATTTAGAATACAATTCATATTCTTTAATCCTAAAGATATTTTTGGTTTTGGAGAATTATATAATTAGGTCATAACTCTTACATAAAAAACATATTTTATAAAGTGGAAACTTAAGATCACTATCCATTTTTTATAAAAGAAAACACCTAAATTTAAACATGATTTATTTTTATGAAAAATCTTCCCAACATTCAACTTGAATTATTCCTTTACCTTAACCATATTTAAGACTTATGAAGAACATTTTAAAACATGTGATGAGCACAAAAATATTATTAAGGTACATAAAAATAAATAAATAAACCATTAGTCTATGAATATGTATAAAAAAATTATTTTCAAAATAAACTTTAGGCTTAAGATAAAGAATTTCTTACCCAAGAAATAACCATATCTTCCCAAATATGTTCATAAAATATCTCATAATAAGTATTAAATTAAATTTAAAACTCATAAATATTTCTTTGAAAATCATGAAATCTCATAATAAATTTTCAAAAAGTTATGCATTTTAACCTTATGAAGTAGAGTATACTTTCCTTTGAACATAATCTCAATAACATACCGTGGGAATATAATAAATTTCTATAAAATCCATAGAAAGCACAAATAAATTATATAGTTAACTTGGTTCATCATTTTCTAATCATACTTAAACATGCAGTGACCATCATGGCTACAATTGGAGTAACCCTCATGGTTACACAAGGAATAACCCTCATGGTTATACTTGAAATAACCCACATGGTTATACTTGGAGTAATCAATAAAATTAAACCTAAAATAACCATAAAGGTTAACTTTAAACATACCCAATGAATTGGAGGGAAACCATGGACCCACCTGTATTTTTTTATAATGGAACCACCTTTCATCATAAACAATTCCTGAGAACCATAACATAACCATAAAACATGAAATCCTATATCATGAAAACAGTCTTGAGTATAATAATTGTTTCATTTTGAAATCACTTATTTAAAAAACCTATTCACATACAAAGGGGAAAAATTCTTTGAAAATAACCATGTAAACTTGTAAAGGAAACTTCAAATAAAAAATTAATCATAATTATAGGAAAATCTACTCATATCATATGAGTTAAAAAACAATACTTTCATACTTTTTTTTGGAAAATTCATAAAGTACCTCATTTGGAAAATGACAAAATGATTCCTTTCACAAAATTATTTTAAAAAATTAAAAAATAATAGAAAATATTGAAATCATTTTCTAAAAAAATTTAGAAAATATGGATACATGAGAAACATAGAGTTTTAAAGGAAAATTTAAAAGAATATTTTTAAAATAAAGTCCCTTACCTTGACTGTAAATTATCACGTGCATTATTTATATTCCTGAATAAAAAAATTAGGTTAATTATTTACTTGTTTAATAACCTTTTCATGTTTATTATTCCTTTAATTTTATCTCTTTACATGCTATATTTAATTATTTAATAAATTAAATTCACGTTGGATGTTTCATAAGTCCAAAGTGACTTAGGTAGGTTTAATATGGTCAAATAAGTCATTATTACATAATATAAAAAATAAATATCAGGAAATAATTATAATTTTTACACATAAATTATAATTTTAAATATAAAAATTAAATATAGTTATGAAAAATGAACTATGTTACAATCATAGATACGACAGGTCGTACATAACCATGAGTGACATTTCAATTTTTCAGCAATCATTATGGAAAAAATGAAAATATTGTTTTATAATTATATTAATATAATAATATCAAAAATATCAAATTAAATCTTTAAATATACTTATATATATCATCCATGTGATGTGGTTATGAGAAACGAATCATGTCGCTTCATGGAGGTGGTACTCCACACATACACGCGAATGACGTTATCATTTTTCAGCACATGGAAAGGTAAGAAGATAATTGATGTATTGTATTTTAATAATGATAAATACTTCATGAATATAATATATAAATATTAATTACATCATTATAAAAATTATTGAGATATGATGATGGAAAACAAATTACATCGGTTCGTGAGGCGGTAATTCATCGTCACACAAACGATGGTTTAGTTTTCCATTTGATAGAATAAGAGATGGATATAGGTAATGATATTAAAATAATAACATATAATTATATGTAGAATACATTTTTATGATTTTATCATGTTTTAATAATATTTTAAGGATTTGGAAAAATAAACAAAACTAAAACATGTTGTTGAAAATTATACCTCTTCTATGGAAAACATTATTTATATAACACCTTAAGACCTCTAAGATTGGTATTATATATAGAAATACATATATAACTAGGTTAGGAATTATAGTAATGTATTTGGGTAGTTATTGGAAAAAATAGGTTTTTAAGTGTGAAATATTGAGAATAATAGGTGACCTTTTATAAAAGAGGGGAGGGGCACTCTTGGGATTTCTCAAAATATTAAAATAATATAAATTAATTTTTAATTCCAAATGGATCCAAACTTATTTATTTAAAATATAATATTATTATGGTTATATAACCATTTATACAATAAAAACTAGAAATTTTTTTCTATATTTCCACCCCTATATTTTGGTTTTAACACCTATTTCACCCCCCCTTTAACTCTTACTGTGACAACATTAATTTTTACACTTTGAGGGTTAATATAGTTACTAAAAAATAAAAAAATACCCATAAATGGACCATGGTTGATATTTTAAATATTATAATAATCAGTTGGACGAATATTAGTTTGTTAGAAATTTTATATCTTTTAATAAAGTATTATTTATTTTAAAATATCTTTCATATCCATTTTTAAAACTATTCATTACTTTGACTTTAATAATATCAAGATAAAACTTATAATTGAAAAATTATATTTTATTATATCCATAAAAAATCATGGAAATCTATAAAATTATTTTATTACATTAATTATCTCAAAGTACATTACTTTTAATATATTTAATATCATTTATTTGATTATTTTCATTAATTAAATAACTATTACATCAGCATTGTGAAATCTTTTAAGGTAATTATCTCTTTAGTAAAAATTAAAAATAAATTTACATTATGAACATAATATTTTATATTTAAAAATAATGTTTATAGTCTAACATATCCATTATATATCACTATATTAAAAATATTAAACTTATTAAAAACAAGAGTGACATGTTTGACTTTTCTTTAAATAAAATGTTATAAAGGTCATATTCTCACCCAAGTGGCCCCAAAAGATCATAAATTCAACTATTTAATTATTATGGTCAATATTTACTCATAAAATAATAATTAAGAAAGTTTTTGGGTCATTTAATGTTTATTATTATTTTATTTGTAACCAAAATTACCTGATTTTCCCTTTTTCGTGGCAATAAAATTATTATATTCACTATTCATATGGACCAAAAATAAAATGGACCTATTTAAAAAAATTTAGCCTACTAATTAAAAATATGGAATACATTTTTAAAATTTTAAAACACAAAAGTTTCAGAATTTAATTTAAAAGTAAACTGCGAAAAAGGCAATAAAAAAGTTTTTCAAAATAATACCCTTTTAAATATAAAATGTATTTATATTAAATTCAAGTATAAAATTCATTTCAAAAAATCATAATTGGATTATTTTATATCAAAATGAACAAATTAAAATTTTAAACTAATCCAAAAAATAATTTTACCTTGTAAATACTTTAAAATAAAATATAGTTTTCAATAAAAATCAGTATTTTTCACTATTCCTTGAAAATCAATACTTTTAGAAAATTATAAAACAATTATAACTAAGATAATTTTTACATGATGAATTCAAAATATCAATTCATTTTTTCAATTAAATTTTTTGAAATTTCAAGAAATTACTTATAATAGTCACCCATAAAAATCAATAAAAATCCTTTTTGAAGAAAATGTATTTTTTGAAGACTAAAATGACTTTAATAAAAATATATTAATTATTTAAAAATAATTTATTAATAAATTATAAATTATTGCAATAATTATATATTTCATAATGTGTTTAATACTATTTATTCCCATTAATTTAATAGCTAGGTTATAACAGTCACATTTAAATAATAATATTTTTTTGTTTAAGCATGATGTTATATATCTTGTACGATATCAAACATTTTATTTTATTTTAAAATATAAGGATGTTACAAAGTAGATCTATGAGTTTTCAAAAAAACTGTAGTCTATTCCATTAAAGAAAGAGGCATAGCCTATTGATTTTCCTTCATAAGAACCTTAGGTGTTAGAGGTAGAGACATTTTTATAGAGATCATTTCTTGAAATCAATTAAGATTTTTTAAAATAAAAAATTTTAAAAATAAGATCTAAAAAATTGAAAATAATATCTCCTTTGATACCAATTATTGGTCAGAATAAAATGGAAAGAGGGGGTAATTTTTTTAAAATAAATTAAATTAAATTAAACAATAATATATGACATAAAAAACAATTGAATGATAAATTAATATGATCAAAGTGAATGTAGTTGAATTGATAAGTAAAATGAAATTAAAAATAATAAGTATAATGAAAATGATATATTAATTAATAGAGATTTATTTAAATAAAATAAGTGATTAAAATATTAAGTGACTGATATTTTGAAGTGTTTATTGATTAATTGATTAAATTATTTTAAAAGGTAAAATATAAGGAAATTAAATAAAATATAGGGGACACAATTTTATAAGGTAATTCAGTAATAGCTCAATAAGAGATCCTAAATCACCCACCCCAATTACTTGAAGTTTTATGAATAAATAGTCTATGAATTTAGCATTATCCATGAAACCTAAAAAAGAACACAAACCCTCGACTTTAATGGTGTCGAGAAACCCATAAAAAGAACTTAGTTTTAGCGGTTTTATAAGAACCTAAAGATAAAGGAATTATTTTTAGTGTTTTACCAAGAACCTGAAAATATAGAGAAAATGATATTTTATTAGGTTAAAACCCTTTGAAGAAAATATCTCAGTTATCTATAAATATAGAGAAGATAAAATTGATAGAATGAGGGAGAGGAATATAGAAAATCAGAGTATTATAAGAAATATATATAAAGAGTTATAAAGAGTAGTTTCAAAGGAAGAAATTTGTAGTCAATGATCATTTTTGTTCACTATGGATAATTTTAGTTCACAATTTTATCTTTCCAAGCCTCCCATTGGTTGAATGTATAGGGTCTAGGGGTCCAAGGGTTGATTTAGAGGTGTACTGTGGTCAAAAAAGTCATTAAAGACCGTTATAAATATCCTCTTTGACTTGTTGTCTTGACACCACCGGCTAGCCACTCGATTCCATTAGCTATATAGTGGGATTTATATAGGATTCCAGGTAATACTGAATCCACTAGATATCCATTGGCTTCCACTGAGTAGATATTATATTTCACCAAGTAGTCTGTGAGCTACCTATTGAAAACCAATTCTTTCTAGATTCCATTGGATAGTCAGTGATCTCCATCAGATAGATGATGGGATTACAGAAGCAATAGTTGTTTAATCTAGTTCTATTGGATAGCTGGAGGCACTCCACAAAGTATCTAGTGATTCCATCTTTTATGGGATGATGAACATCGCCACTACAATTTTTTTGATGCCTTTCCCTTTCCCAGATAACTCTAAAACTGAATGTTCATTCTTAATAACTGAAATTCACTCAATAAAAAAGGTTAGAAACATAATTAGTGTATGTGATCATTAAAAATATATAATAGAGTGAGGTATAACATAATGTTATTTATTTACATAGCCTTACTAAACTCTTTTCATCTAAAAACATTAATTTGTGACATAATGGGTTTTCTTCATATTATAACTCATATGATATACATCTTTCCTTGTATTTGGCATATAATTGTGGATTAATGATTTTATTTTCAAATCATTATCAAAAAAAAGGGAAGTCTTGGAATTCCTTAAATACTTGTCATTGATCATCATTCAACTTATATCATGGATTTGATGTGTATAAGGATATGTGAGTTTAGAAATAAACACTCTCTATATTTTTAATGATTAATTAATTCCTATAATACTTTAAATCAATCCTCATTTTACTAACACCATGTATTTTATGTGAATAAGGAAATGTGATTTTAGGAATAAATTCACTCTATATTTTTAATGATCAACAAACTCTTTTAATACTCATCATCGATCCTTTTTTTACTAGAATCTCAGCTCTGATGTGTAAAAGGAAATATTAGTTTAAGAATAAATATACTCTACATTTTTAATGATCAATAAATACTTGGTTACGATATACTCCAAAAATCCCATATGAAGGATCTAATATCTTTTACTAAGCATATTTCTCTCTTCACCTTTACATTCATTAAATTTCTTAAAGGAATTTTGTAAAAAACATGAATTTACCTATATCTTCTACCTAAAATAGTTTACACATATCTTATTGAAATAGTTATAGAATATTTGTTGGTTTATCATCGTTAATTTTAAAATCTACCTGGTTTAGTTTCTTAACCTAATAATAAATCAAGTTAAATACCTAAGAGTTTTATCTCATCAAGACTCTAAACACCCTTATTGGTATTTCCTTGAAATTTTCTTATTTATTTTCTTAACCAAGAATTAACTTTCCACAATTGGTTATTATTGAGTATTAAATTTTACATTCATTATTTATTTTCTGTGATTCAAGTGTTACTAAACTTTTAGTAGAGTATGAAACAAAAAAACAGTGTTTATTACTAAAATAAATATTGTCTCATTTTTTAAAATGGACACATGAGATAAATGTTTTGGTAATACTCAATAAAAAATAATAGTTCAATTATAATCAATCATATTTGAAAAATAGAATTCATTTTATTCTCACTACTGACATAGGATTCACCCTTTCTCAGCTAAATAGAGAATTCACCTACTTCTTGTAATGTCTCTGAACTTAATTGGTTATAGTATTTGCATAGAAATGTTTGGAATACATATAGTATCAAATACCCAATAAGTAAAAAATAAATATCACATTCAATGCGGAATATAAATAAAGTTAAAGCCTCTTCTTACTTCAAATTTAGTTCATTTTAGTTTCTCTTAGAGTTACCAATTTTTCTATATATGAATCAAATAGCCTCATGTTCTATGTGATCCCTATTTACCTTTGGTTTCTTATAGTGATGTTTTATATTTTATATTGATATAGAAATATTCATGAGTTTTTCAACTATATCTTCCAAAATATTCATCATAAAAACTAATTATTTAACATACTTTAAGTTATTATCCACTTGGTGAACCTTACCCAAAAGATATTGAAATGGTTTCTACATAATGTTCATTTTATATTCCTAAAATAATCTAGAGTAACTAGGTGATAAGGATAGAATAATGAGATGTATTTAAATATAGTGATTTATCTTTCAATTTAAACTTGATCAATGTGATCATAACCTCATTTATTTCTTGATTCACTTTATATTTAAAAACTTCTCAGAGATGAGACAATATGGTATAAATGTGCATGTTATAATGTTTCTTTCACAACACATTGAGAATTAATGATAGAATTATGATATAAATATCAAATTCATCATCCATGTGTCTCCTATAAGATTCCTTTTCACCATCACTCACTTCCTAAGGTGGAATAATAGGTAGTCGGGACTTTAGTATACATAATTTCCTTTAATATCATACTATTACTAATAACAGCCTATATCACTCTTGTAAATTAATACTGATTAGGATATATTCATCATATTATATTAATTGTAGTGTTATTGTGGTAGTAATTACCATTTTTAAAAAAAATAAAACTTTAGCATATTTTTAATTTTATATTGATTACATATTATTAGAAATTTTAGATTTATTAATATTAAATGTATCTAACTATTTTATCAAATACTAGTAGACCTCAACTACTAAATTCAGAATACTTGGTCATTTGAGTATTCTATCAGAAAAGATCCTTAAAACCACTCATTATAGTCCAAACTGTGGCTACACTACTACTCAGAGAGTTTCAAGGTAGGCTTTTGGATGACCAACTACATTAACTCGTGACTCCTTGATCTATTGAGTGGATTCTCATCTCATACAAAGAATAACTTCGATTTACTCAATTCTTTGCCTCAAAAATTTTACCAATATATATATATGGAAACTTCTTTGATGCCAATTTTTTGTTAATTTGACCAACCACTATCATAAGAACTTTATAATAGTAAGAAGCACTATCATGATACCCTCCCCTAAAAGGTACCCCTCCTAGGCCAATAATGATAGAAGGGGGATAATTATTCCTAAATACTACATTGAATAGGTTACATATTGGACAAAATCACTGAGGGTATATCAAACACATAAATGGGATGCATTTAAATCTATAAATAAAGAGGAACAATATATAAGATAATAACACCAAAAAACTTATTATCATAAAAAAAATGATCACAATACATGCACATAATGTCATACAACTGAACAACTGAAAAATAAACAACAAGTACAAAAAATGAAAAATCCTCAGAAATAATCTTAAATCCAAAACCACTCCTAAAAACACCACAAACTAGTAACTCTCGTTAAAATCTCCAAAAAGTGCCTAAAAACCTTAAATAGTTAATATATACATAGGATGATCATAACATGTATACTCAGTAGAATCCTTGTTCAAGGATCTCATGTAAAATATAAATAGATCATGCTAAATTATTGTGAATAAACAAGTGAAATGAATGTGTCACCAAAATAGATATACTAAGTTCTCAACCTCAATAAAGATCTCTAATTAAGTATCTTATATAAGAGACAACATAATATACAACATATATAAAAGTGAAGGTACCCCTATAACGCCCCCTATGTCATCGAATATTTTTTCATGTGGTTTTATGAGTTTGGGGGTCGTTTTAAATTTCCATAGAGTTTCAACCTAAAACTTGGAAATTTTGGAGGATGCCTTACTGTGCATCATTTATATGCATAGTTTAGAGGAAACTATATGGCTACCCCTCCTCATATATTTTTCTATTTCATTTTTTTTCATTGTATGGTTTTTTAACTTGGGTGACAAATGATTAAATCTAAAACATACAGATCAAAGGAGAAACCATATGGTAACTTTGGTGTATATGGGTTGTAGCATAAGTCATGTGCATGATTTGGTAAAATATGAAAAAATCATATGATTCACTACTTAATTTTGAAAATTCCATTTGAAGAAATTGTATGATGGTTTTTTCAACCAAATGGTATCTCCAGGTAAATCATACAAGAGGTTTTTGGTTGGGCACTGGCTTGTGCACAGTTGGAACATAGTTTATAAAATTATACATCCAAACTATACAACCTATCTAGATTCATTAAAATTGGAAATTCTACTTTTTAATCTATTATATTCTAAGTATAAATCCCTCCATTTCTCCCCCCCTCTCACTTAAATGGACCAAGTTCCTCTGTGGGAGATCTTTACCTTTATCTCCTCCAATTTTTTAGGTTTCCACCTTGGATTCAAGTAGATTATTCCATGAAAAGTGACTTTGAACCCCTCTCCCTTATTTATTATTTATTTTCACTTGATTTATAGTTTATACCATGAAACTTAATCCATTGTTTGATTTTAGGGTTTGGTTTAGACAAAATATGGTTATTTTCTTATGTAGGGGTTATAGAGGACACGTCTTGGCTTGTGGGAGTGTTCGCCATCATTGGGAAAAACTTATAGCATGATAATTGTTGAACCATGGTAGGTGGTTCTTTGTCATTTCTTTATATTGTATTCCTTTAAAGTCTTTATGGATTTAAAATGTGTTTAATTTTAAATTATGCCTATATTTATGACCCATGAGAGGACAAGATAATTTAAAATATATTTTAAACCTTTTCATGGGATGGGTTTCCATGCAAAGTATTTTTGAAAATATCAAAAGAAATTTTAAAGAATGATTTTGGTTTTAAATGTGGCGTTGAACATTGGTTTTAGGTTTTTAAAATTTTTCTTGTATCAAATGATCTTCAAACCTTATGTTTGGGTGTTTGGAAGTGTTTGAAATGTTTAAAATGGGTTATTTGAATTTAAATAGGGTGTGTTAACCTTGTGTACTATTTGAAACATTTTTTACAAACTTATTTGATTTCTAAATCAAGGGTTTGTGGTGTTTAAAACTTTTGGGATTTCTAAATGAGTTGGTTGATTTTAAGAGGTGTGTTATCCCATGTGTATTTTATTTTGAAACCTTTTTAAGTCTTAAATAATTTCAAAGGTGTTTTAATGGATGTGTGGATTTCCAAATGGATAATAATAAATGTTTTACCAAATTATTCTCAAGAATAAATTAATATGGATTTTGTAAATGGTGAATTGGCATATAATCCAAAGATTTTTTTAGAAAAACATATGTTTGGAATTTTATAAAAATGATTTTTCAAAAATAGTGTGAAACCCTCTTAAGCCCCTTTTGATTCGTGTATGCTCATGGTGTCTTGTGATATAATGAGGGGTGATTATTATTGATAAATTATAGATATTATTTATGTTTGATTTGTATAGGGATGATTCTTATGAGGGAATGGGAGATTAGGGGTGTGTGATTTCAAATGTTTTATATTTGATCTATGTAATTCCTGATTTCTCACCTCCTTGCTTGAATCATGATGGGAACCCAAGGTAGATAGTATGTAATGACCCAACCCATTGGGGCCTTTCTGGCTAGCGGAAGACCAAGATTACATAACCAAAATCTTGACTCCAAAGTCCATGGGCTTGTTAAAATCACCAATAAGGAATAAATAAAGTGGGTAGACTTTCCTAAAGCACTTGTATACACACACCCAACAATATCCATATAGAATTTCAGAGGAATAATAACGAAATATAGTAACCTATAGATTAAAAAACATGAATGAAATAACCTCTAGGGAATAAATAATAGTGAGATTGTGTGATTTTAAATGTAAAGGAAAAAATATATTTCCATCCAAAAAAAGATGCCATAGCCTAACAACAACTAGAATAGAAAATATATGTGAGATCCCGACTTTATATCTCCAAGCCTGACCACTATATGTAGTCTATGCACCCGAGTATCCCTATGCTCCTCTGAAATCACTGGTGATCTATCTATCATCTACGTTAAACATGACATATGATGTAGAAATCCATTCAAGGGTGAGTATATACATACCCATTAGGATGCCCTGAAAACTGAAGAGGGAGAAATATAATACATGATAAAAGTTGTCAGCTCGACCCAAATAAAGAAAGAAAAACCCAAAAACATGCACACACAAATATATATATATATATATATATAATCATAAAAGATAGCCTAATGAGAGATAAAGGGGATCTTTATCTCAAAACCCAATCTAGGAAAGATGAGTCTACCTAGTGCTCTAATGGTCCATCATCGATGCTCAACATCTTGTGTGTCTCTCTGAAGAATTCATGAGGAGGAATCACACCTCCAAACTTCTCCACATCTCTACGGGTTCATTATTCAATAGAAATATGAATTTTTCCCTAGTATTATAGGGGATTCCACTAAGAAAAATGATATAGGACCCACACACCGGTACGATAGGGGGTGTCACTCGATAGGTAATAGTGGAGTACTCACACCCTTATGTGTCAGGGGGTACCACTCAATGAAAAAAGGTAGCATTCCCTAGTACCATAAGGGAATTATAATTAGTAAGTAATATTATAATACCCTCTCCCTTGTGTCTCAGGGGGTTCTACTCAATGGAAAGAGGACCTTCTCCCTATTACCATAGAGGGTTCCACTCGGTAAATATAAATAGAGGGCTCATGCCCTAGTACAATAGGGGGATTCCACTCTATACATGGAAGACCTTCACCATAGTTTCATAGGGGGGTTCCACTCATTAGGTAGAGGAACCTCACCCAAGTTCCATTGGGGGTGTCGATCAAACTAACGCAAGTAGTATGGGGGCCCATTATTTGATTCAATAGGGGATTTTCAATCCTAGCCTCTCTATGATGATCTTTCCTGGTCACTTCTTTTGTCAGTCGTCACCTGAATAAGAGTAACACTCAAAACATTCCACTTTGTGTATCAAAATCCACTTCGAAGGCTACCATCATGTTCTACATGTAAAACATCTCATGATAGGCTACTCATGGGCTAAAATATTATTCCATAAAAAGGGGATATGAAAGGACAAGTTTTATCAAAAAGGGAGTAAACGATGTGTAAGGTGTCTACATGGAAAGTGGTTCTGCTCCCCTACATGTTCATTTTCTTTTATGGACACGGATTGGAGGCCACATCACTATACATGGTGTGTAAGGGGGCCACATAGCGTGTCTCGACCACCTAGGGTATGCCCGTATTCTCATGATTATGCATGTGTTCGTCAGGTCATGTCATGTACCTGGTAGTGACCAGGTATTTGAACACGCCCATATACTCCTAGGGTACACAGAATGTCTTCCCACATGGAAACCTATCCATGTGCATCTAACACATGGCTTAACAACCCAAGTAGGGTCACATGGAATGTAAACCTAGCCATATGTCATGTGATCCTTATCTTCAGTGAAACCCTAGGCTCCATATTTGGGTGGGGATACACAGTATGTGTTCCTAGAATACACTTTGTGTAGTCATGTTTTTTAAAGAAACCTATGTTTCTTCATGCATTGTCATCACATTGTCTCTACCACCAAATCCACTATAAATAACGTCAGGAAGTATGGATCTAGGACTGTTCACACCCAACCCATTTTCAATGGATGGATTCTATCCACCCATATGGTCGAGGGGATCTCTCATCACCATTGCTTACTCTCATTGACACTCCAGATCCTGGATCCATGGATTCATCACTCGTATCCTGTAAATCTTTCTGATTCATCTAAAAATCACCAATCTATTTGTTATTCATGAATCTACCATGAATCTAACACGAATCTAGGGGTTTGATTACACTCAAACGCTCCCTAGTAATTTCAAACCACAAACCCATGAGGAAATAGTGAAGAACACAGAGAAAGAATGGGTAAAATAACATAAACAAGTTGAAAAATCATTGGACAAGTGTTTTGGACAAAACTTTTACAATTAGGAATCCTAGGGGGTGATATTAAACAAACAAGTTAATTTAATCAGATAAAATATTATTAAATAAATTGTGGGGATAATGTGATGGTTGGAAAATGACATAAATCAAATAATATTAAATATACATTCTTTATTATACAAAATAATGGTAAAAATCCACAAATAATGTTCCCAACCTCAATTATGGATCGATCGTTGGTGAAGAACACATTCTCCAGTGATGCGGGGATCCCTCTATGTTTGCTACCTGCTGATCCACCTTGATTTGATCGTCGTGCATCATCCTATTCTAATTATCCAATGGTGAACACTTTGAATCTCCTCTAAAAGCTCCCAAATTATTGAGGACAACCTTAGAAAATTTTCATAGTATCTATTATATAGAGTAAATTTAGTTTTGGGTATTAATTTAATTAATTAAATAATTTAATTAATTAATCCACTTAATGTACCCGCCAGCAGATGCCTTATCTGAATGTCCTTCACTAAAAAACTTTAGGTCATACCTATGGTAAACTCCAAATTCCATATTTAATCATGATATTATATTTATGATATGCGACACTATTTGGTATATAAGCCAGTATTTCTAAAAAAACCATGCGAATGCGATATTAATATATTTAATATTTTTATAATATCAATTTTGGGATCATTGGGCCTTATAATTTCACATCATCATAGCACCTGGCTATGAAAATATTTATTAATATATTTCAAATTATTACAAGTAAAAAATAGTTTCACTACAAAGTAGGTGACCACTGTGACAAAAAACTATATTGGATATAGTGGGTTGACTAGGAAGATTTGTCTATCCACTTCGAGATGGTTTGACTGGAAGAAGTAGCATTCCCTTATGCTAGAAGTCAATTTTTCTATGATCTCATGGACATTGGAATTCTAGGGAAATTATATTCATCGATCCCATGGATGAAGTTGTTCTAGTCACAACATCATATTTTATCCCAATGATGGAGGCATTCTAGGGACATTTATTTCTGGGTAATTTAAAGGAATTTCTCGGAATATGGACAAGTCCAGTAGTGTTGACCTAGGTTCCTTGTCACCTATTCAGGTACTTTGTTACTAGATTTTTAGGATGATTCTCATGAAACTGGGATCCTTTTTAGGATTTTTTAGGGGATATATCTTTTTTATCGATTATATCCCATGTTTCTCATATTATTGTTTGGCACCTATGTTATTATTGTTATCCTTTTTGTATGACTTGACATAGTGACACTTGACAATGTGTTTTATAAAGACCTTGAACCTAGTATCCAAGAGTAAACAGTTACTTTATTAAATTGGTACAAGATACAATTGATCACATCCCAAAGGACCGAATAGTTTAGTAGTCTAATAATACTAGATACATGCTTGAATATCACATTACATTTGAAAAACTTAAAATGAGAAATCATATTTTCTTTGAGAACACCATTATTCCCTTTAGTATATCATTCTATATTAATAATAACAAACATTTTTGTTTCCTAGGGAAATGAAACATAATAAATAGGTGACATCAGATGATCAATAATGGCATTCATACAGTGGAATCTAATAAGGAATGAATAATATGGCAGGAATAAATTATAAAAAAAATAATTCCATATAAGTATTCATGTGAGCTAGAAACTTATCCATGGATATCTTAACTATTAAAATAATCACATGGTCATCAATAAATTATTTCATAATAATAAAATGTATAATGTTGTACATCTAAAACTTACCATCGAGGCCTTTTTCCAAGACTTCTAAAAATAGCGTCAAGGTCTCATGCCAAGACATCTACAAAAATGGGTAAGGCCTCATCCAAATACCCAATATAGTTTATCTCATTAGGCCTATTGATGAATAAAGGGGATATGTAATTATAGGCCTCATTAATCACTTAATATGTCTAATAAAGTCATTATATGAATAAATAACACAACATAATCAATATTCATTAAAATTAAATAAATGTCTCTATTAGAAGGACTAAAATATAGAATATTGATACTTTCCCCAATCAAATTGGTCATAAATCATCCAAAATAAATATGTTGGATAGTATTATTAGATTATATCTTCATTAAATCATATGATTCAACAAATTATTTTGAAAAAATGAAAATATTTTCATAAGGTCACTTGATAATTTCTTAAAGAAAATACCCTTTTTCACTTTGAAATTGGGTATTTAAAATCTAAAAAATTCCCAAATATTAAGGAAAAATTTTATTTGAAAATAAAATTGTAAAGGAAGATTCAATATAATGATCATTCATTATGGAGGTAAATTGTTTCATGTTTTATAAGTTAAAAAACATTCTTTTCACACTTTTATAAAAAGGTTAAAAAGTCCTTTTTTAGAAAATGACAAGAAGATTCATTTCAAACAATTTTTGAAAAATTAAAAAATGGATAACAATTTCTTTAATAAATAATTTTAGAATATTAGAAACATTATTTTATACACTTTAAGTAAAATATGTACATGAAATAGAATGATTCACGATCGAGTAGAAAAATAAGGTCGGTTTTCCTTAAAAACATTATTTTGGTATCTTGAGTACTTAGAAATATATAATTGAAATTAAAACTTTTAATTTCTAAAAATAACCATAATAGGATAAAATATATAAGTTTTAAGATATAAATATCAAATAATTATTGAAATGGATACTTAAAAATAAATAATCCTGAATAATGATGTGATTGTGGAATAAACCCTTACCTCAAGTCTGACTTCCTTCGTATGTGTTCAAACCTACTGTATAATAAATATAAATTTATAATAAATCAATTAAATAACCAAAATAATATATATAATACCATATATTATTTAATTATAATCTTTTATCACCCATTTATTAATAATTTTTTGTTAAAATTACACTTTTGAGTGATAACTGCTTTGTTTTTCATGTATGTTTTGGTTCGGTAGTTTTGGTCCTTGTAATTTGATCATGGTTAAATCATCCCCATAATTTTAATAATTATATAAATATAATATTATATATATATATATATATATTAATCCATAAAATATATAGATAGAATTTAATTATATTGTTCATGGAAACAGTATGCCATACATACGCATGAATGATGTTTTCACTTTTTTATGGATAGAATGAAAGAAAGAAAAATGATAATTCAGATTTATAGAATCGTTATTATATAAAATATATCACATATATTTATTAAATCTACCCTTATTACTATCCATTTAAATGTAAATGAAAAATGAATTGCATCACTTAGTGGAGGTGGAAGTCCACATGTATGCACAATCAACGTTATCTTTTTTCATTTGATGGAATGATAATAATAAAATTTCAGTATATTTGTGTTGTATAATTTATTTTTTATGATAAATAAAAAATATTTATAAGAGGTAAAAAATAAAGTAAAAAAATAAAATGATTCGTTAAGGAGATTACCTCTTCTTCGAAATAACTCCAATAGTTCTCCTCTTAAGGACCCTAGAATTGGTCTTTTGAGAATAAAAAGAACCTATATAATATGTCTAGGGATATTGGGAGGAAAAATGGTTAGGGATATATTGAGATATTTTTCTAAAATTATTGTAAATAAGAGATGGAAGGGGTGTCCTTTTACAAGGGAGGGAAAGGACACACTTAGAATTACTAAAAATATTAAAATATAACAAAGTAATTATCAATAAAAATGATTCAAAATTGGTATATATTAAAATTAAAATATTTTAAGGTATAAATATAAATATAAAAGGAAATTTATATATTTTTTAGTTCCATTTTAAACCTTATCTTTTTTATTAACCCCTTGGTTAACCAATTTTAACCTTAAACACAATAATGCCTTTTTCAATCCTAAAGGGTTATAATTATGATTATAATGTAAACATTTTCCCAATAATAGATAAGGGATGAAATAATAGACTATATATTATCCAACTTATCTTATCTCAAGATTTATGTGATTTTTAAATAATTTAATAATATATTATCTCCATAAAGTATCATTAATGTCATTTTTTACACTATTCATTTAATTTGACATTAAAGACACTAAGACAAGGATGAGGATAGAATATAATAATTTAAAAAATGTTAATATGTTATATTAATCTATAAAATTCATTTAACACTATAAATAACTCAAATTATATTACTTTTATTATTTTCAAAAACATTTATTTTATTGTTCTGTTAATTGATAAACTATTGTGTTGACATTGTGTAAGCATTTAAGGTAATTATATAATCACTAAAAATTATAAATAAATTACCATCATGATAATAATTCTATATTTCTTAATATAATCATTAATCTTCATTTAAAACTTTATTTTTTCCCTATGTGAACACATAATAGATATTAAAAATAAGAAAGTGACATTTTTTATTTTTCTTTGATTTATATATTATATAGGTCCTTTTCATGGAAAAGTGTCCCTTAAATAACTAAATTTAGATACTATGGTTATATGGGTATAATTACATTCATATAATAATAATTAAGATGAAAAAAGGTGACCTTGACACTTATGTTTAACCTAGGTTGACCCAATTTACCCTTTACGGAGGTGATAATTTTTACCATGATTAATATTCATAATACCTAAAAATAAAAGGGACCTATTTAAAATATTTAAACCACATGATTCTAAATATGATATCAATTTTTCAAGATTCGGTCTCTATAATTATTATAAATAAATTTTAAAATAAGTTTGCAAAATGTGAGGAAAATCATTTTTTCGATAAATACATTTTTAAGCATAAAACTAGATATATATTATTATAACATTCCTAGAAAAAAAAATATATGAATATTAAAAAAATTGAATTAATAAATAATATATAATTTTCATTAAAATAATTCATCAACAGTGATCAACTTAATTTATTCAAATAAAAATTTATTACGTGCATAAAAATAGTTTTTCAGAAAAACATCACTTTTACCTTCAAATGATTTTCATTTTTATTTCTAATAAATTGATAACTAATGAATATATTTTATACATATGAAAAATATATAGTTTTTATAATTTATTTATTCTTATACATACCCATAAATTTAAGGGATAGGTTATAATGGTATTTTATGTTACAAATCATTTAGACTTAGGGTTTCATGTATCACAAGCTATCGAAGAAATTACATTTTATTTATAGAAACTATATCATAAAATCTTAGGGTGTCACATGCCCCCCTCCCCCTAAAATTAATTTTCCCCTTTAAATTACATTACTCAAATACAAATAAATGAGGATATCTCTATTTTATTACATCATCTGGTTCCTAATTAGCTTCTTCAAAAAAATTATTCCTCTAGAGAACTTTAACCATGTGAGTAATCTTGTAACATAGAACTTTATCTCTATGATCCAATATTACTAATAGTTGTTCTTTATAAGAAATATTATTCTCTACAGGTATGATATATAATTTTAGTACATTGGATGGATCAGTTATGTAATTCCTCATGGTAGATATATGGAACACATCATGAACTTAAGAGAGGTTTGATGGAAGCACAAAGTGATAAGCTATTATCCCTACTTGACAAAGAATCTTTAAGGGGAAAATATACTTAGGTCTTAGATTTCCCTTATTTATGAATATTATAACCTTATTCCATTTATAAATTCATAGAAACACTTAACATTTCTTCATCTATATCAAGTTCTGATGTATTTATTTCTCTAACTTCATCCCAGTATGTTGGAGTTCTACACTTCTTTCTATAGAGGGATTCATAAGGATCCATATAAATTCTTGAGTGAAAGTTATTTTTGTAAGAAAATTCAACTATAGATAATTGTTGTTCCCAACTACCTTTAAAATCAATTGAATGAGATCTTATAATATCCTCTATTATTTTAATGTTTCTCTTATATTGACCATATGTATGGGGATGATTAAAAGTATTCAAACTCAACTCTGTATCCAAATCTTACTGAATAATTTTCCATTATTTTGAGGCAAACCTAAAATCCTATTCAGATACAATGGAATACAGTACTCCATGAAAACTTAATATTTCCTTAATGTATATTCTATAAATCTAATCAAGAAATAATTATTCGATTGAAATGAATTATGATGAATTAATAAGTAAATTTACTACAACCCATGTAGCATTATGGCCTTTTGACATTTTTGGGAGACTGATGACAACATTCATGGTGATGTTTTTCCATTCCCATTATGGTATGGGTAATGGTTGTATCATCCACTTATATTTTATTATCTCAACCTGAACTTTATTACATAATAGACACTGAGATATATACTCAAAAATACATATTTTTATATTGTCCTACCAAAAACACTCTTTCATATTTCTATACATATTCATACTTCTATATTGAATAGATGATGATGAACTATGAGCCTCATATAATAGCTCCTTATTTAAATTGGGTATGGATAGAATATATACACGGTTCATGAACCTTATCATTCCATCATAATAAAAGTTAAACTCAGGAACATTTCTGACCCTATTATACGGTTCCACATCTTCCTTCTATGCCACTTTAATCCTCACATGGATAGATGGTTGACTGCTCATTTGTGTAAGATAATACTTCTTCTCATCCTTCATGATTTCTAGACCCATCCTTCTCAAATCTAGAAATATTGGATATTTTTTCCCCATCATAGATAAGCTAGCATGATCCTTTCAACTTGAAGAATCTCCCACCTTGTTCTCTTTCTCAGGGTGGTAATGTATTGAGTATTCATAATCTTTAATCAACTCCAACCATCTCATCTAGAACATATTCAGATATTTTTTAGTCAATATATACTTTAAAATTTTATGATTAGTATATATATCATATATTCCTCCATAAAGATAATTCATTTGTATCTTTAATGAAAAAATTACCATATCTAACTCAAAACCATGAGTTGGTTAATTTTTCTCATGAACCTTCAATTATCGCAATTCATAAGTTATAACCATATCATTCTTCATGATAACGCGTCCCAACCTCTTCTTCGAAGAATCACTATAGATTATAAACCCTTCTTCACTACAAGGTAATGTAATAATAGGAAAACTGAATAACCTTATCATTTGTTCTTTTAAACTCTCTTTACATTAATTTTTTCAAAATAACTTAACGCCCTTCCAAGTAAACTTGGTGATTGGAATAGATAGTCGGGAGAAATATCTCACAAAGCATCGACAGTATCCATCCAAACTAAGAAAACTAAATATTTCAGTTACTATGGTTAGTCTAAGTTATTTCTCAATAACTTATTTCTTTTAAATATCCATTGATATACCCTCATTTTAGATTATATAAATCAAGAATGAAACTTTATGAATCCAAAATTCACACTTGGTAAATTTAACATGCAACTTCACCTTTTTCATGGTCTTCAGTATAATTCTTAAATATTCTACATGATATTCCATAATATTTGAATGTATAATAATATAATCTATAAAGATTAACACAAAATTATCACAGTAATCTCAAAAGACTATACTCGTTAAATCCATGAAGATAGAAGGATCATTGGTAAGACCAAATGAAATCACTATGAATTCATAATGATGATACCTTGTACGAAAATTTGTTTTGGTTATATCCTTCTTGATTTTTATCTGATGAAATCTAGATCAAATATCAATATTATAAAAAAATATTTCTCCTCATAATTGATCAAACAAGTCCTTGAATTGAGGTGGAGGATGCTTTCTCTAAATAGTGTTCTTGTTAAGTTCCCAATAATTAATGCAAAGACGCATTGACCAATATTTATTCTTAGAAAAAAGAATAGGTACACCCTGTGGAGAAGTACTAGTGTGAATTAATCCCTTATCTATATTCTTATAGAGTTACCTATTCAATTATTTAAACTCAATTGGGTCCATTCTATATAGATTCTTTTAAATAGGCATATCACCAAGTATGAGTTCTATTAAAAACTCAAATTAAAAATTTAGGGGAAGACTAGGAAAGTCATCAAGAAATACATCAGCATATTCCCAAAAAATAAGCACATTTTCAATGTTGAGTTTCTTCCCAACCATTGGAGTTAAATATAATACATGATATGTAGAAAAACTCATATAATGGAAGTAATTTCCATTGGGTGATCAGTTTCATCCTCGTATTGATAAATGATCAAAGTTAGATTTGGAATATCAAATATAACTTACCTTCCTCAATAATTGTTATGGGATCTATACTGAGAGATCTAATACATACCCAAAATTATTTCAAATTCAACAAGAGGTAGAATAATAATATTTTAGGGATGAACATTCCCACAAACATATATCAGAGAGGAACAATAAACTTGATATGTTATTATCCTACCATTAGTTTTCACATCTAAATCAATATATAATATTTGAGCTGGTGATGTGATTCCCTTAGAAAATTATTAAAAAATAAAAGATTAAGTAGAACCGTAATAAAATAAAATATTTTCAATCCAGGATTGAATGATAATATTACCTTTCACCACATTGCTAGGAACTTCCACTTCTATTGTAGTAATTACATAAACTTGGCCTTCTCCCCTTAAGTTATTTTTTGGAAATTTACCTTGATGTTTAGGGAATTTGTTGAAATATTTTCCCATATCCTTATATTAAAATAACAATACTTTTATGGATTCTCCCTTACCCTTGCATTCATGATCATGATGTCATTTTTCTACGAACTTGAAGAAAACTCCTTTTCCTTTTAATCATGAACCAAGGTGTTTTCTTCCAAAAGTATTTCATGTTAGAAATATTATTCATTCTATTCTTCCCCTTATCCATTTTTTACTCTATAATCCTCTTATTATATTATTTTCTTACAAATCCATAATACTTTGAGAGTTCTTTATCTATCTTTATAAAACATGATATTATATCCCCATATGATGAGAATTTTTAGGAGACTAGTCCCTTTCAAAGGATTTGATTTAACCCATAAAATAAATGGTAAATATTAAACTTTAGATTATGTATGTATTCCACAATATACCTTTATAACCTTGTAAAGTTTTTTTATAATTAGAAACATTTTCCTTTTTTGTCTCAGACTAAAGAATTGTCTCTCCATATCCGCTCGTTGTTTGTGAATAAAAAAAATTTCCATCAAAATTTCCTTAAAATCCTTCCATTCCATACTCACTATTTCATCCTCATCCTTATATTTTTTAATCAATTAACATCATTGATCTACATCCCATGTAATATGATAAACTTTCATACCAACCTTCTCCCTTTCATTACATCCCAAAGCATGAAATATCTTCTCTAAGTAACTTATCCATTGCTTAGCTACAAATGGTTTTTTAGTACCATTTAATGATAGAGGTTTTATAATGCTTGAAGTAATATAGCATTGTTACACTACATTGTGGATCAGTAGGATATTCCATACAATCAATTTTATTAGTCATTACTAGAGTCAGCTACCCCAATATAGTTAAAATTTATTCAGCTCTAGCTACAGCTGCATCCCTAGATAATTATCTTGACTAGGAAGGAAATCCCTATATGGATCACATGAATTTATATAGTTATCATTCCATCCTCTAGGATATAATTCTAAATAATGGAATATACTAGATTAGATCATAACATTAAAAACAAAATGTATGATTTTGATTTTGATTTTAGTGAAACACTTAATCTAAATTTAATATTTATGCATAACTAATATTAGAGTAATAAACTTGATTTATTTGGGAATACTATCAAATCATTAAAATGCTTTCAAATAATTTATAATGGTTTGTAAAAAAATTAATTAACTCAATAATATCCCACTGGGAGTGTTAAACTAGGTTCATAGTAAAGGCACACTCACTGTGCACCAGAATGATGGTTGAGATATACTCGACTAACTACTTTTAGGGTTATTACCCCTATAATAGTCTAAGATTTTTAAACATGGATATTATATATTTTTAGATGAATATTCATTAAATTACACAAACACATGCCCAGGGACCATAATAGTTTATCACCTTCAGAAACTTGGAACATTTCATTCTAATTTGGTCAAATATCTTCAACATATCCTATAAAGATCATCCCCTTTAGTATTCCTACTTAAAACTTTTCTTCATAACCTGATGAAAGGAGACATAATAAAGGGTTAACTCCGATGATCATTAAGGGTAAACATGGGAGATACATAAAAATAACGTAAGGGTGTGATAAAAAAGCATAACTTTTAGATATCATCCCCTTCATATCAAATATCTTATTCATGAGTCATGGAATTAGGATTTTCATTTCATAATACATGAATCATAAGGGAATCAAAGAACATAATATATGAGATCATAGCATTGAAATAAGACATGAAATTGTGGTATACACATAAACTTATAAATTTTTGAAAATGTATAAATAGAAAAGGGTTCACTCATTAAGATAATGACATGAAATCATGCCCTTGAATAAACATATGTACATGAAAACTAGGTTCACACATAAAATTATTGTCATGAAAACCAGTTCCATGCATAGAATTATGAACATTAAATCAGGTTCACGCATAACATATATACATCATGAATTATAAATCCTTACCCAATGCATTATAGGGAGATATGGGTCCCCCCCATCACATAATTAAATCATATATATATATATATATATATGTTCCAAAATATCATAAATCATTGATCACGTCCGAAATCATGAAAAGAAATGGTTCTGTAAACATTCATCATAGCATATCTCATTGAAAAGTAACAGGATTCATAAACACCAATCCATAAAAACATAAATCATTTATAAAAACAATATGAATGGTATCCCTAGATCATATCCCCATTAATGAATTATTAGCACTAATGGATTTCATCTTATATGGAAAATAATTTTGAAATGTCTTTTTAAAACATTTCTTGAAGAAAATATCCTTTCTGATTTGAAACATGCTTTTTAAATAAAACAATTATCAAAAACAATTCATTTAAAATAACCTTGAAAACTTATAAAGTAATCTTTGAAAATAATTTTAAATATTTTTGAAATCATTTTCCTTGAAAATTATTAAAATATCATTTAAAAACATTTTTGTAAATATTTTTAGAAAAAATGGTTTTTGAATAAAAAACATTGAAAGAAGAGAGAATGATATTACATAAAACTTATAATATCATATAAATAAGTATATTTAAAATATAACATGTAAAATTTTAGTATATATACCTCATAAAATAATATAGGTGGATAACATAACATTTGTCTCAAAGAAGGAAAATTGAGACCAAATTACCATACCGATTTGGTAATGTTTGAACTGTAAACCCCGTGAAAGAGTGATCATCAAAAGGATTTGTTAATACCAATAAATTTAAGTATAATTATAATGTTTTACATTAATTTTTATTATATATACCACACAAAATAAAAAAGTAGTGTATAAGGCATGTGTCCCACATAAATGAAAGTGAGACAAAAATCTCTTACCTTAAGTCTTGACTCCAGTTGTACACATTCAAACCAATTGTATAATAAATATAAGTTTATTATAAATCTACCATAGAAACATGTTCATATATATAATACCATATATTATTTACTTATGGCTTTATATTACTATCTTATTAAAAATTTATTGTTAAAGTTATGTTTCTGGTAATAACTGCTTTATTTCTCGTACATATTTTGAGTTGTTATTCTTATTCCTCTTACTTAGATCATGATATCAATATATAAAAAATTATAAAATTGATATAAAATAAATATATATTAATTATATATGTATTTAATTTGATTCATAAAAGTTACAGGTAGAAAACAAAATACATCATTCATGGAGATGATAGGTCATATGTACGCATGAATGTTGTTTTCATTTTCTTGTCAGATTAAAAGAAAGAAAGTTATATTATATATTATCATTCTAGAATATATTTTATTTCATATATATCACATATTTTTATTTAAACCATTATTAATACATTCAATGTAAATTTTGAATGAATCACATCACTTCACGAGGCGGTAGTCCACTGTACACATGAATGATATTATTGTATTCCCACAAAATGGAAAGCATGAAGGTATGTGTGATATAACAATTAAATAATAATAATAACATTATAAAAATAATATATATAATATATAAACTATAAAACCATCATTATTCGCAACCATTAAATGTGGTAATGTAATAACGAACAACATCAGTTCGTGAGGTGGTAGTCCGTCATACCCATGAATGATGATTGTGTATCTCATTTAATGGAAGTGTGTGAAGTTGTAGGTCATGCTCTTAAAATGACAACATATAAGTAAATTAAATATTATTAGGTTATTATATAAACATGTAATGAAAATAATTTATGGTTTTTAAGGAATAAATAACAGAAAAACATTTGTCAATGAACATTACCTCTTCTTCGGGTATCTCCTTTTGGATTACACCAAAGGACTTCCTTGGATGGTTTTCTGACCAAATGAAGGATTACAAGATGAATTGAGGAAATTTGGTAGGATATTTAGATAGGTTTTTCTAAACCAAATAGATTTTGAATTATGAATAAAAGATATTGAGAGGTTCCCATTTATAAGAGAGGGGAGGGGCACTTTTGTAATTTCTCAAAATATTAATTTATAAAAAATCAAATCTCAATCTTAATACCTCTAAAAGGACATGGATTCAAGAATATGATAAAATAAGGTCATAATATCATCAACCAATATATTTTCAATAAGCTTTTCTATTATTTTAATCCATATCATTTTGATTAACCCTTAGTTAGCCTATTTAAATTGTAACTATGGTAACAGTTTTTTCAATATTAAAAGGTTGTAATTTTTACATATAAAGTTTAAATTGGACCATAAATGGAAAATTTATGATATTTTAGACCATATATCATCCCATTTGTACTTATTTAATATTTTTATGATTTATACATAATTTAATAAAATATTATTTTCTTAAAATATCATTAGTGTCAATTTTGACACTATTTATTACTTAGAAATTAAGAAAATCAATACAATAAGATAACTTTGAACCAAATAATTTGATACACCTATAATATTTTATATTCATCCATAAAATTCTTAGATTACCTCAATTAATTAAAATTATATTTCTTTTAATATTTCTAATATCATTTAATTGATTTTTTCATTAATTGAATAATTACTCCATTATCATTTTGTAATTATTTATGATGATTTTTTTATTCTCTAAAAATTTAAAAAACATGATGTATATAAAAAATTTATATTAAATAATAATATTTATATTTGATCATATATTCTATTTAACCCCATATGAAAAATATTATACTTATTAAAAGTAAGAGTGACATTTTATCACACTCTTTGATTTTAATAATATATAAGCCCTTAACATGATAAAGTGTCCATTAAATAATTAAAATTTGAATATTTTCTTTTAAGGGTCGAATAAAATTCATCTAATAAAATTTGGGTGAGTGTTAGGGTCATTTTATAGTCCTTATCACTTGATTTCTAACCTAAATTATCTTATTTACCCTTTATTGTGCTTACAAAAATTTCAGATGTTACTATTCATATTTGACAAAAATAAATGGGACTTATTTAATAGATTTTTACCTTGTAATTAAAAATATGTAATCCATTTTTCAAAATTCAAAACATATAATTGGAAAAAATTAATTTAAAAGTAATCTTGTAGACAAGGAAAGAAAGTGAGTTTTTAAAGTGAAAATGTTTAAAAGTTCAAAAAGTTTTTATATCCAATTTCTATGTGAAGTTGATTAAAATGACAAAAATTGGATTTATAGTTGTACAATTTAACTATTTACACTTTAAAACCAATTTAAAATATAACATTACTATATAAATAAATTAGATGAAAAGCATTTTTCAACTAAAATGCAGTATTTTTTCACTATTCACCAAAAAAATCACCCTAAGATAATATTTATATTATGATTTTAAAAAATAAGTTTATTTTTTCAAATAAATTTTTTTAAAATTTTAAAATTTTAGTTTTAAAACAAATCTTTCATTAAAAGGTGAAAAAAATGCCTTTTAAAAAAGTACAGCTTTTTTATGCTTAAAATGGATTTGTTCTTATTTTATGCATTTAAAACTTATTAGATGAATTTAAAAACCTTAAATTGAATGTATAAAATATATATTTTATTAATATCATTCACTAATAGTGATTATTTTAATTTATTATGATAAAATTCCTTTATGGGAATAAAAATTGTTTTTAATAAAAACACATCCTTTATTTTGAATTGGTTTTTATCTTTATTAATAATTAAATTTTAACCCAACAATTTATTTATTAATTCATTTAATCTTATTAATTAACTCCATTAAAATTTATAGTTTATAACTGTCATAAAAATAGTATATTTTTATCTGGTAAAACTCAATCTTTCATGTAACACAAGCTATTGAATGAACTCGTTATTATGTGTAACACAAGCCAAAATTAGCCCTACGTATTCTAAAATAAAAACTATATGTTTTGTGTAGAATAATCTTGTGTATAAATAAATATTTACTTGGTTCATATTTCAAAAAAAATCATCAAATAATTTTAATTTATTTGAAAAATAATTTATAAAAACTCAGGGAGTTACATTATACCCCACTTAAAATGAATTTCTCCCTTGAAATTCATCATTATAATATAAAAAAGTAAGGATAATTTTGCCTCATCATATCCTCAATTTCCCATGTAGCTTCTTCAAATTTTTTGTTTCTCTACAAGACTTTTACCATGTGAGTGGTCTTTTTTCATAGAACTGCATCCATCAGATCCAGAGTCTCTGTCGATTTTTCATCTTAAGAAATATCTTGTTGTAATGATATGACATGATTTTAGTACATGTGATGTATCAGGTATATACTTACTTAGGATAGATACATGTAAAACATCATGAACTTGATATAGAATTGATGTTAAATCCAATCGATAAGCTACCATTCTAATACAATCAAGAATTTAAAAAGGAAAATTGTTTCCTTGCAATTTGAAATTTCACTTCAAAATTCAAATGTGGATGTTTGAGAATTTATTTGTGTGAAACCCACATCATAAAAAAGGTTTAATAAAACTTCCTCTTAAAATGGGTAAATTAAAAGGTTAATATCACTATATAACTAGGATTTTGATTAGTAGAACATTAGTGGGAACTAAAAATATGGACATGGAAGATAATTCCAACTATCAATTTCTTATGGAGAGTCATAGAGAAAATAGTAATTATAATTTTAAACATCACAAAAATATAAATCTTTGATGATCTAAGGGACTATTTGATTCATCAAAAATGAAGGTACTATTATAAAATTTTTGTTTTGAAATAATTTTCCTAAAGTTGAAGAATTTTCACAATAATATATACTTACTTGGTTTCATTCCATTTTGTAAGAACAATCTCATCAATCATTTGTGCCTTAATCAATTTCTATTTCATCTCTTGCTCTGTGAAATGAGTTTGAAATTATAATTCCTGGAGAACTAATGGATCATAAGATCCATAATGGGATGACAATTTATTCCTTCTATATAAAGTTATCATCATAAAAATGTTTAGTATAGGTTATCTAAAATGCATAAATATTCATATGGTGAATTAATACATTAATCTTTAAAACCTCATCCAAATTTCAACTTAAAAAATTTCATAAATGGTTACCCTGTTGAACCTTCCAAAATATTAAAATCCAAAACTTTTTAAATAAGGTCACAAAATTCCCAAAATCTATTTATCATTAATCCCCCAAAACAACTTGATGAAGCTCTTGGTTATCACATAAAAAACACGTGAATGTCATTAGCATGTATTCTCTTGAAACATGGTAATAACCTAAACCATAAAATCTTAATGAAAATATGAATGATTTAAAAAATTAACACTTTTCTCATACCATAAATCCAAAAATTCTATAAAATTAATTCATTATATTGAAACCATCTTTCCATCATATTATTAATCAGTTACAAGGTCACCAAAACTATCCCATTTATTTTTATAACGATAAAACATGTATTTATCTTATTATTAACCCTGCATAATGCACATATTAAGGGTTTTATTCACCTTAATATTGTGTTCTCTAAAAATAAAACCTTACCACCTCAATCACTTTTCATGGTTACCAGTATCATTTAATATATATTGTAAAATTCTCAAGTAAAAAACTATAATGGAATAATATTTAGATGTTTCATTTTTCTATAATTCATGTAGAGGGATATAATCACATGAAATTTGACTAAAGTATGAAGAATAATATTTTCATAGCTCTAACTCTTATAAAATAAGATATTAAATTCCCAACTAAGGAGGGGATAATAAATGTTCCCTAATTAATATGATTTACTTCATTCATTATGATTGCATAATCTTTCCCTTTTTTCTTAATAGGTTGTTGTGTATTATCATCCATATTGACTATTGGATTGGGGAATTGATGTTCATAGTGGACAAACTCTCTTCATTTATAGAACTGAAGTGTGAGTGGTGAATTTTGTTGAGATTTATCTCTATTCATTTCATTGAATAGCCTATTTACATCACTCTGACACTCTTTTGCTCGATGGAAAAGCTTCCCAAACTTGAAGCTTATTTTTGTTCCTTTTAGGTATTCCTATGAGTGCTTCTTCCCATATTTTTAAAAATTATGAGGCTGAAAATTTTTCATCCCTATATATGGAAAACCATTGGAGTTTCTATTAAGCTCTATCCTTATTTTCTTATCACCGGAACCTTAAGGGTTACCAACATCCATTTTCACTTTCAGTACACACTGAACAATTTCTTCAAAGATTCCAGATTCCCTTATGTCTAATGCTTTTCGAATATTTGGTTTCAATCCACTAAATAATCGATCAATTTTACTTTCAGTTTGGATGATAATTCTATAAACATACCTCGAAAGTCTTTTAAAATTTACTTTATAAGTTCCAAAATATTCATAATCAGAAAGTTTAGGGTAGGGGTTTTTTTTTTGTAAAATGGGTTAGCCAATTTTTTTTTAAGGATATGGGTCAGTGTAGCGCCACTTGAAGTGGCGCTAATGGCAAAAAATGCCATAGCGCCACTTGAAGTGGCGCTATCCGGGAAACCGGATATTATTGATCAGCGCCACTTCAAGTGGCGCTGATAGCTTTCGGATAGACGGATCAGCGCCACTTGAAGTGGCGCTGATCTCAACCCCCAACTATAAAACCTCCCTCCCCCTCCTCCTCTCCTCATTCCTTCCACTCCACTCCTCTCCTCATTATCCCTCTTCCCTCTCTTCATTCTCCTTCCTCCCTCTCCCTCATCCTCATCCAACCGAGGACGTTTTTGCAAATTTGAAGTTCTGCAAATTCAAGGAAAGTTTTTATTTACATTTCTTTAATATTTTAAATTGTTTATTTAATTGTTTAGTTAATGTAATTAGATTATGGGATTTGTTTATTAATTTATTTGTTTACTTTATAGAATTAGTTTAAAACCTAATTATGTAGTAGTTAATAATTAATTATAATAGTGAATTAATTATTTTTAAGTAGCATGTAATTAGTTAATTAATCAATTTTAATTAGTTAATTAATAGTAAGTGGTTAATTTTAATTAGTTAATTGTAATTAGTAATTAGTTAATTTTTGTTAGTTAATTAGTTAAATGTAATTAGTTAATTAATTAATTATAATTTGTGAATTAATTAATTATAATTTGTGAATTAATTAATTATAATTTGTGAATTAATTAATTATAATTTGTGAATTAATTAATTATAATTTGTGAATTAATTAATTATAATTTGTGAATTAATTAATTATAATTTGTGAATTAATTAATTATAATTTGTTAATTAATTAATTATAATTTGTGAATTAATTAATTATAATTATTGAAATAATTAATTATAATTAGTGAATTAATTAATTATAATTAGTGAATTAATTAATTATAATTAGTGAATTAATTAATTATAATTAGTGAATTAATTAATTATAATTAGTGAATTAATGATTTGTAATTAGGTAATTAATGATTTTTAATTAGGTAATTAATGCATTATAATTAGCTAATGAATTATAATTAGTGAATTAATGATTTGTAATTAGGTAACTAATTAATTATAATTAGCTAATTAATTATAATTTGTGAATTAATTAATTATAATTAGTGAATTAATTAATTATAATTAGTGAATTAATTAATTATAATTAGTGAATTAATTAATTATAATTTGTGAATTAATTAATTATAATTAGCTAATTAATGATTTGTAATTAGCTAATGAATTCTAATTAGTGAATTAATCAATTATAATTAGTTAATTAATTATAATTAGTGAATTAATCAATTATAATTAGTGAATTAATAATTTTTAATTTGGTAATTAATTAATTATAATTAGCTAATTAATTATAATTAGCTACTTAATGATTTCTAATTAGTTAGTTAGTTAATTATAATTAGTGAATTAATTAATTATAATTAGTGAATTAATTAATTATAATTAGTGAATTAATTAATTATAATTAGTGAATTAATTAATTATAATTAGTGAATTAATTAATTATAATTAGTGAATTAATTAATTATAATTAGTGAATTAATTAATTATAATTAGTGAATTAATTAATTATAATTAGTGAATTAATTAATTATAATTAGTAAATTAATGATTTGTAATTAGGTAATTAATGATTTGTCATTAGGTAATTAATTAATTATAATTTGTGAATTAATTAATTATAATTTGTGAATTAAATAATTATAATTTGTGAATTAAATAATTATAATTTGTGAATTAATTAATTATAATTTTTGAATTAATTAATTATAATTTGTGAATTAATTAATTATAATTAGTGAATTAATTAATTAAAATTACTGAATTAATTAATTATAATTCGGGAATTAATTAATTATAATTAGTGAATTAATGATTTGTAATTAGGTAATTAATTATTTGTAATTAGGTAATTAATGATTTGTAATTAGGTAATTAATGATTTGTAATTAGGTAATTAATTAATTATAATTAGCTAATGAATTATAATTTGTGAGCTAATTAATTATAATTTGTGAATTAATTAATTATAATTTGTGAATTAATTAATTATAATTTGTGAATTAAATAATTATAATTTGTGAATTAATTAATTATAATTTGTGAATTAATGATTTGTAATTAGGTAATTAATGATTTGTAATTAGGTAATTAATTAATTATAATTAGCTAATGAATTATAATTTGTGAGCTAATTAATTATAATTTGTGAATTAATTAATTATAATTTGTGAATTAATTAATTATAATTTGTGAATTAATTAATTAAAATTAGTGAATTAATTAATTATAATTAGTGAATTAATTAATTATAATTAGTGAATTAATTAATTATAATTAGTGAATTAATGATTTGTAATTAGCTAATTAATGAATTTTAATTAGCTAATTAATGAATTGTAATTAGCTAATTAATGAATTATAATTAGCTAATGAATTATAATTAGTGAATTAATCAATTATAATTAGTTAATTAATGATTTTTAATTAGTTAATTAATGATTTGTAATTAGGTAATTAATGATTTGTAATTAGGTAATTAAAGATTTGTAATTAGGTAATTTTAATTAGAAAATTAAAGAACACTAATTATGTAATTAATGAACACTAATTTTGTAATTAATGAACACTAATTAGGTAATTAACTAAGTTTAAGTAGGTAGTTAATTAAATCTACTTAGTTGTTAATTAAATCTACTTAGGTAGTTAATTAAATCTACTTAGGTAGTTAATTAAATCTACTTAGGTAGTTAATTAAATCTACTTAGGTAGTCAATGAAATCTAATTGGGTAGTCAATGAAATCTAATTGGGTAATCAATGAAATCTAATTTGGTAATCAATGAAATCTAATTGGGTAATCAATGAAATCCAATTATCTAAGTAGTTACAATAATTAGCGAAGTAGTTACAGTAATTAGCGAAGTAGTTACAGTAATTAGCGAAGTAGTTTAACTAATTAGCGAAGTAGTTACAGTAATTATCGAAGTAGTTATAGTAATTAGCAAAGTAATTATATTAAGAATTGTTTATATAATATATATTTGCATTCCATTCTAAGTATGATAATTTATTTAGTTTGTCATCTACCTTGACCTCAGTTTTTAATTGTAGTTATGAACTTGAATTTAGTAGTTGAAAATATTTTTTACATATTAAGTGTTAGAGTTGTCATGAACTGAAATTCTTGCTTGAGTAAAGTATCCCTGGATATAGGGGCTTTGGGTCGGACCACCTACTTTCCTGGAGACTTGCCTTGTCTAGGAAAGTGAATGGGGTTGGCTATCTGTCACTCCGGGCTTATTCATGTTGAGTTTTTCAAGTTCAGATAACTCTATGCTTTTACATGACGTGTTCATGTACCTCATCCATATTATGGATGTGGATATGTATGAATATGTTTGAATTACTATTTTTGGGTAAATAACACAAACTTGTGGGTTGTGTAAAGCGAGTTACACATCAATATGGTTTGAACATATTGATTTGGTGGAGGGACTAGGATTCCAACATAAATTACATAAATTCTAAAAGCATGAAGACATAATGAGATTGTTTGATCATATGTGATTAATAACGAAGGTTTATTTTAGATAAAAAAGATGGATGCTTATATTTATTTCAACGGACAAATAATTGAGACGGAACAAGGATGTAGTTATAGTATACAACCAGAAGCTGTTGTAATTCTTGGAGGCTGTACAACTTTGGGAACTCTTCAGAGGAAAATTAATCGAAAGTTGAAACTGACGAGTAACCAAGCGATAGAATCTATCATATACAGATATCTACAATATTTTGATAGATTTTGGCATGTGGCCTATCCGATAACTGATGATGAAGAATGGGAATACGTACTTTAATTAGTTAAGTTTCTACCTACCAATCAAATGATGGAGTTGTATGTGACCATATCTACAATGGAGATCCCATCGACATTGGAAGTTGGGTCATCACAATTTCACGAGACAATGTCATCTGCTCCTTTTAGAACACATCAAGAAGTTCCATCAGCATTGGTACCATCATTTCCCTCGGCCACAATTTCAATAGATAGTCCCCCACATACTATAGATGTGTTGGTTGATAATTTTGAGGACGATGACAATTTAGAAGAAGAAGATGAAGAGGAAGCTAAAGATAAAGAGGAAGCGCATGCGGAAGAACAACCAGTGCCTACTCATGTGAGGTTTAACCGACCATTGAACCACCCCCCACCATTGAGTTCATGGTCGACAGAAGGCATGAATCGCTTGCCAGAATTCAATTGGTCAGTTATTACTCCTACTTAATAATTTCCAGGAATCATTGGGGGCACAGATCGAGTGGCAGATGAAGGTGTTCTGTATATTGGAAGAGATTTCAACAGTAAAGATGCAATGAAAAATGTGATAAAACAATATCACATTGACAGACATTACTCTTATGTTGTAGAAGAGTCAAAAAGATCTTATTATTTGATCTGTTGCGACAAATATGATTTGAACTGTCAAATGCGTATGTGAGCTATAATTGATAACACTTTTCACAGCTGGCGCATCATAAGATTTACTCCACACGCATGTGTGAACCCAAGCTTGTCACAGGAACATTATTCATTAGATGTTGACTTTGTTTCAACAGTTATTGTTGAAATGATTAGATCTTGTCAAGATGTTCCTGTTGTTCTTATGATGGAGTGAATCAAACAACGTTTTGGGTATCATATCTCTTATTGGAAGGCATGGGCAGCACGTCAAAAGGCTATTGTGAAAGTGTATGGTGATTGGGATGACTCTTATCGAGTTTTACCACAACTTTTGGAGCTTTTACGCCACAACAATCAAGTGATCTATCAGTTAAATACCATTGAATATGTTAACCAATACAACCAAGTTCACAAGTCAATGGTTGTTTTTGATAGATTGTTTTGGACATTTTTACCATGTGTGGCTGCTTTTAGGCATTGCAAGAAGTTTATACAAATAGATGGCACATTTCTGTATGGAAAGTATACAGGAACTTTATTGATTACTTCCACACAAGAAGGAAATAGAGCCCCTCTACCTTTGGCATTTGCAATTGTGGAGAAAGAGAACTTCTCGTCATGGAGTTGGTTTCTCGCATGTCTTCGTGAGTTTGTTACGGGCGAGGAAGGGATTTGCCTTATCTCAAATCGTCACCGTGCAATCAAATAGGCAGTACAATCTGAGGGACTTTCATGGAGACCACCTTATTCCCATCATCGATACTGTATTCGACACATTTCTAGCAATTTACGAAATAGATTCAAGAATGAGTCGATGAAGAAAGCAATCTTAAAAATTGGTATGAAAATCATTTTTTGTATTAACAAATCCTATCATAGTTATGATCATTATTTGTTCATATTTTTTCTTGTATGATAGCATACGAGCCTCAACAACAAAGAATGGAGGAGCGTCTTCAAGATATTCAAAGAGTTAATCCAGAAGTTTATGATTATATGATGCAAATTCCAAAACAGAAATAGTCGTTGGCATATGATGATGGGAGGAGATATGGTCATATGACTACCAACATCGTAGAATGCATAAATGGGGTTTTCAAGGGAGTTCGAAAATTACCAATCACAGGTAAATATGAATATTTAATTATATGTTGATCAGAAAAACATAATTATAATATACTATTAGTATAATGACTTAAATCTAAATTGTAGGTTTGGTACAAGAGACCTTCTATCGTAGTGTCAAGTATTTTCTGGAACGGGGAAAGCAAGCTGAAGAGGGCTTGAACAGAGGGATGCGTTATGGACACCATTTCCAACGCGATTTAGATACAGTTCTTCACGAAGCTGCAACTTATCGTGTCACCGCATTTAATCGTCTAGAGCAACGATTTGAGGTCGCTGAGCCCGGTGATGCTGTGGCTTGTAGCAATGGTCGGATCCGAATTGTTTTACTGGAGAAGCATTACTGTGAATGTGGCAAGTTTCAAGCATTGAGATATCATTGTGGTCATGTGATTGCAGCCTGTGGTTATGTACACGTATCTTGGGAGCAATTTGTTGATCCAGTGTATCGACTTGACAGTATCAACTCATGCTACAATACTCCGTGGATGCCAATCGGAGAATATCAGAATTTTCAGCTCGCTGATGACACACCCACGCTTCTACTGAACATCAGTAGACTTCGACCTAAAGAGAGGCCAAAGTCGACTCGTATTCGGAATGAGATGGATTGGCCTACTGAACAGGCACCTAGACGAAGGTGCAGCATATGCCGCCAGGAGGGTCATATGAAGACGCGTTGCCCTAGACACATAGGGCAATCATCTAATGGTTAAAATGATTTTTGTACTCCATCAGTTACTGTAAACATATTGTACATGTAATCAATATTTTTCCATCGATGAGTTTTGAAAGCATTCATAGTGAATATATCATCATCATTTAAATAAGTGGTTGTTGTTTTAGAAAAATAACAAGAAATTTTAAAATATATAAAATATAAGATCGAGAATTTAACAAAATCTGAGAATTATCTAGAGTGAATAATAGTGAAGAATAAATTGAGGATATAACAGAATATGACACTACTGGCCTAGAAAATTACAAATAAATATATTCAAACATTATGCCCCTCTCATTCATTTCTTTATAATTGTTAAATAGAATGATGAACATAAATAATTGATATTCTTGAAAATTATTAAAGCATTATTCCCCTCGTTTTCAACCATGAGAATGGGTTTTCTCCAAAAAAAACATTGATTCATTCTGCAACATTGGCATTTCCCCTCTTTAGTCGACCCAGTGAAGAACCAACTGTCATATATTCATTCGGAGGTCGTGAATATGTGATAGTTGGTTTTTTACTGGGTCGACTAAAGCTACGATGCAGAAGGAGGATGTTTTTTCATGTCAATCGTACATGGATCAAAGGTTTTTTCATATTCCTTCTAAACGATGTTGACTGAGCATATTGAGTTGGAGAATCAATCCAAAACTTTATATGTTGAACATATCATTAATTCCTTTAATAATTTTGGTCAATTATTGTGACATCGACATCTTTCAAAATCCAATGTCATCGTTGAATTTTGAAATCATCCAAAGTGAATATATCATCAACTTTATATGTTGAACATATCATAAATTCCTTTATATATTGAACATATCCTAAATTACTTACACACTTCTTTCATACATTACATGATAAATTTCATACCTTAAATGATAAATGTGATGACTAACATGAAATTAATGTTTTACTATTTGTACAATCAGATGGAGCAGCCACTATTATCTGGTCAGGAGACGCATGTGTCGCGTCTTGTGTTGGCCCGATGACCTGTTCGACAGCTTGCTGTTCGGAGAGCACATCATTTTCATCACGATGCGCCCCCGGCAGCTATTTCTCCATACCTTAGACGTGCGGGATTTTATGGAGTCGCTATGTGTGACTTCAAGACTATTGATCATCATTTGATTGCAGCATTGGTTGAGAGATGGCGGCCAGAGACACAAACTTTTCATCTTCCAGAGGGGGAGATGACCATTACTTTAGAGGACGTCATCTACATGCTTGGTTTTCCCATCCATGGACATCCAGTTACAGGTTCCACTAGTGGCAACTGGGCTGTCTTCATACAGCGACTATTAGGCATTGGTGTATGAGGTGTCCTCGTGGGTTCACGATTGCGCATGACATGGCTTGATGAGCATTTCGCTATCATTCCTGATGACGCAGACGAGGAGACGCTCATTAGGCATACACGTGCATATATTTTGAGACTACTCGGAAGCATGTTATGCGTCGACTACTCCAACCTTTTGGTACACATGATGTACCTCCCATTACTTGAGGATCTTGATCATACAGCTACATACAGTTGGGGATCCGCTATATTAGCACGTCTGTATAGATCCCTTTGTACCAGTTGTCAGGTAGATGCACATCAGATTGCTGGTTGTATGGCTTTAGTACAGATGTGGGCCTGGGAGCGTTTTCCACGCATCGCTCCTCGAGTTATCGCACCTCTTGTAGCAGATCTATTTCAGGATTGTCCTCGTGGACGATGGTATGTTTACTTCATTACTTTCAGTTATTTAGTACTTCTGTTTTTTTATCAACTTACAGTGTATTACTATTTTGTATCCAGGTGGAGTTAGTCTCAGAAGCATGCACACACACTGAGACATAGTGTACACAGCTTTCGACATATATTCGATGCATTAGTGCCAGCTGATGTAAGTCAAACAGTAATTTTTTATATTTCGTTATCACTATTTTAAGTTCTTAAAAATGTAATCATACCAACATTGTCTTGATAATATGACACTTACTTTTTTAGTTTACATTTCAGGTTTCATGGACTCCATATACAGGTTATGTCTATGCATCACTTCCACCATAATGCACAGCTATGATTGGAGATCGTACTGCAGTGGTGCCACTCATCCACTTCCATATCATTGAGTGGCACCAGCCCGATCGGGTCATGCGCCAGTTCGGTTATATACAGCATATCCCGATGTCACCAGGACAGCCAGAGGGGTTTCATTCGATTGTACTTACAGGTAGACCGTCGACGAACTGGCGGCAGTTTCATGCATCTCATATTGAATTGTGGGACGCGCGTGCCCGATATGGTATTTCTCGATATGGATATCCCACAGCACAGTATCAGTTATCTGCCCAGGGGGATTATGCATATTGGTATCGACGTCATACCATCATGCATCTTACACGTCAGGGAATTGGCATTCAGTAGATGGTAAACTTATTAAGATATATTATATTTGTTTAACTCTTTTATGGTATTAATTTGAATGTCATTTCATTTTCAGACAGACAGCATTGATCATCTTGCACATATCACACATCCTCAGGAGGAGGCATATATTAGACGTGATGTAGTTCATCGAGATTTGTTGGCTCTCTACGACCATCTCCGGATGATACGAGATAGTTTTTATGAAGAGGAGCCACAGGTATATCCTGATCCATATCCTCCAGCTGGAGCTCCTGAGGGTGGGGGTGATGATGTGCCTGCTATGCCTGCTGATGACGATGTACCGCCACCACCGCCGCCAGCTGAGAGACGGAGACGAGGACCTCGGGAGGGGCAGAGGTGGCGAGATAGACGTCCGAGATCACCTCCTGCAGATGTGGCAGCACCACATAGAGATGATCATGCCCAACTTATTGATGAGGTTGCACGGTAGGGAGACGTTTATAGACCACATCTATCATCTCCGATGACTACTATGGACTACGAGCTGGATCAGGTGAAACAGCTTGTGGTAGTCCCCTCTCCTCCCGGTGAGGACTTCTTCAGTATGTCATTTCTACCATTTTTAGGAGCCTTAAGACCATATGGCTCGATGCATGATTATGGGAAGTCATCCACGTATGATTTTGGGCAGTCATCCATGCATGATTTTGGTCAGCCCTCTACACAGCATCATGAGTAGGCACCGGATACACCAGTAGCAGAGGATCTCGTTGATAGGACACCGGAGCAACACGTACGTCGAACACGGGGAGGACATGAGATTCAGACGCCACGTTGTGGTACCGGGGGGCATCGACGTTGATTTATTCAGATGCCATGATATATATGTTAAAAACCCTCTTTATTTAGAGATATGAATGTTATTTAGACATATAATTAGAAAATAAAATAGATAGTATATACAAAATAATATAAATGAAACTTTTAACATTGATTAAACGTATAAGAAATACACGAAAACAACATAAAACATGGATTAAACATATAATAAATAGTTGAAAACAAAAGGATTTTCCAAAAAAAATTGTTACTGAAAAGTAATTTATAAGCTTTCAAAACCGCCTACTTGAAACATAAAAATGGTTCAAGTACATGACTTTGAAAGACTATAAAATATATACTATGAAACGAATAAAAAACAGAAACTTTAAACATATAAAAAATAGTTAAAAAAAGGAATTTCATAAAAAACGTCGACGAGAACTATTTTTTAAGAAATCAGACACTTATTTGAAACTTAGAAATGTTTCAAATACTTGTCTTTGAAAGACTATAATAGATAAACTATAACACCGATATAGATTAGACTTTAGTCATTGATTAAACATATAATAAATATTTGAAAACATAATGAATTTAATGAAAAATGTTGAGAAAAAATAATTTATAAGATTTCAATTTGAAAGACTATAAAACATAAACTATTACACGGATATAACTAAAACTTTAAACATTGATGAAACATATAATAAATAGTTGAAAACAAAAAGAATTTCCAAAAAAAATGTTAGTGAAAGATATCATTAATTATTAAATTTAAAATAGAGAACTTTAAGATAGTAGAAGGGTTTTAGATAAAACAGTAAGTGTGTCTTCCTCCACTCTCACTCGGAGGTTTACCATGGACGTCTCTCCTTCGTTGAACGGTACGAACCGAGGGGCGTCAGAATTGGGGGGTTAATTTGGATATGTGATTGATATTTCGGTAAAAATGGGGGTCTATCCAGATTTAACGAAACTGAATTGAACAGTTAAGCTGCATGTAAGACACTATGGTGGTGTTCCCCCCAAAACGAAAGGTGACTTCAACCTTTCTTGATATCCAGTATAGATTTTGATAGCCAATTCACTTCAACAAATTCCAGAAAGGGTGTGTTTATGTGGAGGTTCTGGCATTTGTTGCAGTGAATTGGATATCAAAATCTATACTGGATATCAAGAAAGGTTGAAGTCGCCTTTTGTTTTGGGGGGAACACCACCACAGTGTCTTGCATGCAGCTTAACTGTTCAATTCAGTTTCATTAAATCTGGACAGACCCCCATTTTTACCGAAATATCAATCACATATCCAAATTAACCCCCCAATTCTGACGCCCCTCAGTTCGTACCGTTCAACGAAGGAGAGACGTCCATGGTAAACCTCCGAGTGAGAGTGGAGGAAGACATAGTTACAGTTTTATCTAAAACCCTTCTACTGTTTTAAAGTTCTCTATTTTAAATTTAATAATTAATGATATCTTTCACTAACATTTTTTTTGGAACTTCCTTTTGGTTTCAACTATTTATTATATGTTTCATCAATGTTTAAAGTTTCAGTTATATCCGTGTAATAGTTTATGTTTTATAGTCTTTCAAATTGAAATCTTATAAATTATTTTTTCTCAACATTTTTCATTAAATTCATTATGTTTTCAAATATTTATTATATGTTTAATCAATGACTAAAGTCTAATCTATATCGGTGTTATAGTTTATCTATTATAGTCTTTCAAAGAAAATTATTTGAAACATTTTTAAGCTTCCAATAAGTGTCTGATTTCTTAAAAAATAGTTCTCGTCGACGTTTTTTATGAAATTCCTTTTTTTTACTATTTGTTGTATGTGTAAAATAGAATTATTACAAATTATTATAAGTAGTTATCTTTGTAACTATTACAAATTATTATAATTATAAGTTATTATAATTATAAGTTATTATAATTATAAATTAGTTATAAATAATTAATTGTCATTAATTAAATTACAAATTATTTATTATTAATATTTGATTATTACAAATTATTCTATCTTTATATATACATTATATATTTATTCTATTTATATTTATATAATTATAATAAATATATAATTATAAATATAAATATTATAAATATATACTTATAACTCTAAATATAATAAATATATAATTAAAATAAATAATTATTATAGGCATATATTAATTATAATTACATATTTTTTATAATTACATATTTATAATGTAAAAAATATATATAATGTATATATATAGAATTATATAATGTATACATATATACTAATAACACTAAATATAGTAAATATATAATTAAAATAAATAATTATTCTAGGCATATATTAATTATACATTATATATAATTAAAATTGCATATTTACAATGCGAAAATATATATGTAATGTATACATAAATATATAATTACATTTACTACATTTATTAAATTTATTACATTTATAACTTTTATTATATTTTTATAGTTGTTATATTTTTGTATTTACTGTATTTATAATTATATAATTATTATATTTTTGTTTTTACTATATTTATATATTTATTATTTTTATATATTTATCATAATTATTATATTTATAATTATAAATTTATTATAATTCTTTAATTAATATTATATTGAATATATATATATATATATATTATGTAATTATATATTTATATATACATTATATATAATTAAAATTGTATATTTACAATGCAAAAATATAAATGTAATGTATACATAAATATATAATTACATTTACTACATTTATTATATTTATTACATTTATAACTTTTATTATATTTATATAGTTGTTATATTTTTGTATTTACTGTATTTATAATTATATAATTATTATATTTATGTTTTTACTATATTTATATATTTATTATTTTTATATATTTATCATAATTATTATATTTATAATTATAAATTTATTATAATTCTTTAATTAATATTATATTGAATATATATATATTTATATTATGTAATTATATATTTATATATACATTATATATAATTAAAATTGCATATTTACAATGCAAAAATATAAATGTAATGTATACATAAATATATAATTACATTTACTACATTTATTATATTTATTACATTTATAACTTTTATTATATTTATATAGTTGTTATATTTTTGTATTTACTGTATTTATAATTATATAATTATTATATTTTTGTTTTTACTATATTTATATATTTATTATTTTTATATATTTATCATAATTATTATATTTATAATTATAAATTTATTATAATTCTCTAATTAATATTATATTGAATATATATATACATTATATATAATTAAAATTGCATATTTACAATGCAAAAATATATATGTAATGTATACATAAATATATAATTAAATTTACTACATTTATTATATTTATTACATTTATAACTTTTATTATATTTATATAGTTGTTATATTTTTGTATTTACTATATTTATAATTATATAATTATTATATTTTTGTTTTTACTATATATATATATTTATTATTTTTATATATTTATCATAATTATTATATTTATAATTATAAATTTATTATAATTCTATAATTAATATTATATTGAATATATAATAATTATAAATATAATAATTATAATAAATATAAAAATTATCTAATTATAGTAAATATAACATAATAAATATAAAAAAATAAAAAAAAACAGTTTAGCACCACTTGAAGTGGCGCTAAAGGCACCCATTTCCCTAAATATTTTCTACCCTACCCCTTTAAAATAAAATAAAAATTGACCATCTCCGCTAAAATATTCGAATTTGTTTATTAATTTATTTGTTTACTTTATAGAATTAGTTTAAAACCTAATTATGTAGTAGTTAATAATTAATTATAATAGTGAATTAATTATTTTTAAGTAGCATGTAATTAGTTAATTAATCAATTTTAATTAGTTAATTAATAGTAAGTAGTTAATTTTAATTAGTTAATTGTAATTAGTAATTAGTTAATTGTTGTTAGTTAATTAGTTAAATGTAATTAGTTAATTAATTAATTAAAATTTGTGAATTAATTAATTATAATTTTTGAATTAATTAATTATAATTTGTGAATTAATTAATTATAATTTGTGAATTAATTAATTATATTTTGTGAATTAATTAATTATAATTTGTGAATTAATTAATTATAATTTGTGAATTAATTAATTATAACTTGTGAATTAATTAATTATAATTTGTGAATTAATTAATTATAATTATTGAAATAATTAATTATAATTAATGAATTAATTAATTATAATTAGTGAATTAATTAATTATAATTAGTGAATTAATTAATTATAATTAGTGAATTAATTAATTATAATTAGTGAATTAATGATTTGTAATTAGGTAATTAATGATTTGTAATTAGGTAATTAATGCATTATAATTAGCTAATGAATTATAATTAGTGAATTAATGATTTGTAATTAGGTAACTAATTAATTATAATTAGTTAATTAATTATAATTTGTGAATTAATTAATTATAATTAGTGAATTAATTAATTATAATTAGTGAATTAATTAATTATAATTAGTGAATTAATTAATTATAATTTGTGAATTAATTAATTATAATTATCTAATTAATGATTTGTAATTAGCTAATGAATTCTAATTAGTAAATTAATCAATTATAATTAGTTAATTAATTATAATTAGCGAACTAATCAATTATAATTAGTGGATTAATAATTTTTAATTAGGTAATTAATTAATTATAATTAGCTAATTAATTATAATTAGCTACTTAATGATTTCTAATTAGTCAGTTAGTTAATTATAATTAGTGAATTAATTAATTATAATTAGTGAATTAATTAATTATAAGTAGTGAATTAATTAATTATAATTAGTGAATTAAGTAATTATAATTAGTGAATTAATTAATTATAATTAGTGAATTAATGATTTGTAATTAGGTAATTAATGATTTGTAATTAGGTAATTAATTAATTATAATTTGTGAATTAATTAATTATAATTTGTGAATTAAATAATTATAATTTGTGAATTAAATAATTATAATTTGTGAATTAATTAATTATAATTTGTGAATTAATTAATTATAATTTGTGAATTAATTAATTATAATTAGTGAATTAATTAATTAAAATTAGTGAATTAATTAATTATAATTAGTGAATTAATTAATTATAATTAGTGAATTAATGATTTGTAATTAGGTAATTAATGATTTGTAATTAGGTAATTAATGATTTGTAATTAGGTAATTAATGATTTGTAATTAGGTAATTAATTAATTATAATTAGCTAATGAATTATAATTTGTGAGCTAATTAATTAAAATTTGTGAATTAATTAATTATAATTTGTGAATTAATTAATTATAATTTTTGAATTAAATAATTATAATTTGTGAATTAATTAATTATAATTTGTGAATTAATGATTTGTAATTAGGTAATTAATGATTTGTAATTAGGTAATTAATTATTTGTAATTAGGTAATTAATGATTTGTAATTAGGTAATTAATTAATTATAATTAGCTAATGAATTATAATTTGTGAGTTAATTAATTATAATTTGTGAATTAATTAATTATAATTTGTGAATTAATTAATTATAATTTGTGAATTAAATACTTATAATTTGTGAATTAATTAATTATAATTTGTGAATTAATTAATTATAATTTGGGAATTAATTAATAAAAATTAGTGAATTAATTAATTATAATTAGTAAATTAATTAATTATAATTATTGAATTAATTAATTATAATTAGTGAATTAATGATTTGTAATTAGCTAATTAATGAATTGTAATTAGCTAATTAATGAATTATAATTAGCTAATTAATGAATTATAATTAGCTAATGAATTATAATTAGTGAATTAATCAATTATAATTAGTTAATTAATGATTTGTAATTAGTTAATTAATGATTTGTAATTAGGTAATTAATGATTTGTAATTAGGTAATTAAAGATTTGTAATTAGGTAATTTTAATTAGAAAATTAAAGAACACTAATTATGTAATTAATGAACACTAATTATGTAATTAATGAACACTAATTAGGTAATTAACTAAGTTTAAGTAGGTAGTTAATTAAATATACTTAGTTTTTAATTAAAACTACTTAGGTAGTTAATTAAATCTACTTAGGTAGTTAATTAAATCTACTTAGGTAGTTAATTAAATCTACTTAGGTAGTCAATGAAATCTAATTGGGTAATCAATGAAATCTAATTCGGTAATCAATGAAATCTAATTGGGTAATCAATGAAATCTAATTATCTAAGTAGTTACAGTAATTAGCGAAGTAGTTACAGTAATTAGCGAAGTCGTTACAGTAATTAGCGAAGTAGTTACAGTAATTAGCGAAGTAATTTAACTAATTAGCGAAGTAGTTACAGTAATTAGCGAAGTAGTTACAGTAATTAGCAAAGTAATTATATTAAGAATTGTTTATATAATATATATTTTCATTCCATTCTAAGTATGATAATTTATTTAGTTTGTCATCTACCTTGACCTCAGTTTGTAATTGTAGTTATGAACTTGAATTTAGTAGTTGAAAATATTTTTTACATATTAAGTGTTAGAGTTGTCATGAACTGAAATTCTTGCTTGAGTAAAGTATCCCCGGATAGAGGGGCTTTGGGTCGGACCACCTACTTTCCTGGAGGCTTGCCTTGTCTAAGAAAGTGAATGGGGTTGGCTATCTGTCGCTCCGGGCTTATTCATGTTGAGTTTTTCAAGTTCAGATAACTCTATGCTTTTACATGACGTGTTCATGTACCTCATCCATATGATGGATGTGGATATGTATGAATATGTTTGACTTACTATTTTTGGGTAAATAACACAAACTTGTGGGTTGTGTAAAGCGAGTTACACATCAATATGGTTTGAACATATTGATTTGGTGGAGAGACTAGGATACCAACATAAATTACATAAATTCTAAAAGCATGAAGACATAATGAGATTGTTTGATCATATGTGATTAATAACGAAGGTTTATTTTAGATAAAAAAGATGGCTTCTTATATTTATTGCAATGGACAAATAATTGATACGGAACAAGGATGTAGTTATAGTATACAAACAGAAGTTGTTGTAATGCTTGGAGGCTGTACAACTTTGGGAACTCTTCATAGGAAAATTCATCGAAAGTAGAAACTGACAGTAACCAAGCGATAGAATCTATCATATACAGACATCTACAATATGTTGATAGATTTTGGCATGTGTCCTATCCGATAACTGATGATGAAGAATGGGAATACGTACTTTCATTAGTTAAGTTTCTACCTGCCAATCAAATGATGGAGTTGTATGTGACCATATCTACAATAGAGATCCCATCGACATTGGAAGTTGGGTCATCACAATTTCACGAGACAATGTCATCTGCTCCTTTTAGAACACATCAAGAAGTTCCATCAGCATTAGTACCATCATTTCCCTCGGCCACAATTTCAATAGATAGTCCCCCACATACTATAGAAGCGTTGGTTGATAATTTTGAGGATGATGACAATTTAGAAGAAGAAGATGAAGAGGAAGCTGAAGATGAAGAGGAAGCGCATGCGGAAAAACAACCAGTGCCTACTCATGTGAGGTTTAACCGACCATTGAACCACCCCCCACCATTGAGTTCATGGTCAACAGAAGGCATGAATCGCTTGCCAGAATTCAATTGGTCTGTTATTACTCCTACTTCAGAATTTCTAGGAATCATTGGGGGCACTGATCGAGCGGCAGATGAAGGTGTTCTGTATATTGGAAGAGAGTTCGACAATAAAGATGCAATGAAAAATGTGATAAAAAAATATCACATTGACAGACATTACTCTTATGTTGTAGAAGAGTCAAAAAGATCTTATTATTTGATCTGTTGCGACAAATATGATTCGAACTGTCAAATGCGTATGCGAGCTATAATTGATAACACTTTTCACAGCTGGCGCATCACAAGATTTACTCCACACACATGTGTGAACCCAAGCTTGTCACAGGAACATTCTTCATTAGATGTTGACATTGTTTCAACAGTTATTTTTGAAATGATTAGAGCTTGTCAAGATGTTCCTGTTGTTCTTGTGATGGAGCGAATCAAACAACTTTTTGGGTATCAGATCTCTTATTGGAAGGCATGGACAGCACGTCCAAAGGCTATTGTGAAAGTTTATGGTGATTGGGATGACTCTTATTGAGTTTTACCACAACTTTTGGAGCTTTTACGCCACAACAATCAAGTGATCTATCAGTTAAATACCATTGAATATGTTAACCAATACAACCAAGTTGACAAGTCAATGGTTGTTTTTGATAGATTGTTTTCGACATTTTTACCATGTTTGGCTGCTTTTAGGCATTGCAAGCAGTTTATACAAATAGATGGCACATTTCTGTATGGAAAGTATACAAGAACTTTATTGATTTCTGCCACACAAGATGGAAATAGAGCCCCTCTACCTTTGGCATTTGCAATTATGGAGAAAGAGAACTTCTCATCATGGAGTTGGTTTCTCGCATGTCTTCGTGAGTTTGTTACGGGCGAGGAAGGGATTTTCCTTATCTCAGATCGTCACCATGAAATCAAAGAGGCAGTACAATCTGAGGGACTTTCATGGAGACCACCTTATTCCCATCATCGATATTGTATTCGACACATTGCTAGAAATTTACGAAAGAGATTCAAGAATGAGTCGATGAAGAAAGAAATCTTGAAAATTGGTATGAAAATCATTTTTTGTATTAACAAATCCTATCATAGTTATGATCATTATTTGTTCACATTTTTTCTTGTATGATAGCATACGAGCCTCAACAACAAAGAATGGAGGAGCGTCTTCAAGATATTCAAAAAGTTAATCCGGAAGTTTATGATTATATGATGAAAATTCCAAAACAGAAATGGTCGTTGGCATATGATGATGGGAGGAGATATGGTCATATGACTACCAACATCGTAGAATGCATAAATGGGGTTTTCAAGGGAGTTCTAAATTGTAGGTTTGGTACAAGAGACCTTCTATCGTAGTTTCAAGTATTTTCTGGAACGGAAATGGTTGTTGGCATATGATGAAGGGAGGAGATATGGTCATATGACTACCAACATCGTATAATGCATAAATGGGGTTTTCAAGGGAGTTCTAAATTGTAGGTTTGGTACAAGAGACCTTTGATCGTAGTGTCAAGTATTTTCTGTAATGGGGAAAGCAAGCTGAATAGGGCTTGAATAGAGGGATGCGTTATGGACACCATTTCCAACGCGATTTAGATACAGTTCTTCACGAAGCTGAAACTTATCCTGTCACCACATTTAATCGTCCAGAGCAAGGATTTGAGGTCGCTGAGCCCGGTGATGTTGTGGCTTGTAGCAATGGTCGGATCCGAATTGTTTTACTGGAGAAGCGTTACTGTGAATGTGGCAAGTTTCAAGCATTGAGATATCCTTGTGGTCATGTGATTGCAGCCTGTGGTTATGTACACGTATCTTGGGAGAAGTTTTTTGATCCAGTGTATCGACTTGACAGTATCAACTCATGCTACAATACTCCATGGATGCTAATCGGAGAATATCATAATTTTCAGCTCTCTGATGACACACCCACGCTTCTACCAAACATCAGTAGACTTCGACCTAAAGGGAGGCCAAAGCCGACTCGTATTCGGAATGAGATGGATTGGCCTACTGAATAGGCACCTAGACGAAGGTGCAGCATATGTCGCCCGAAGGGTCATACGAAGACGCGTTTCCCTAGACACATAGGGCAATCATCTAATGGTTAAAATGATTTTTGTACTCCATCAGTTACTGTAAACATATTGTACATGTAATCAATATTTTTCCATTGATGAGTTTTGAAAGCATTCATAGTGAATATATCATCATCATTTAAATAAGTGGTTGTTGTTTTAGAAAAATAACAAGAAATTTTAAAATATATAAAATATAAGATCGAGAATTTAACAAAATCTGAGAATTATCTAGAGTGAATAATAGTGAAGAATAAATTGAGGATATAACAGAATATGAGACTACTAGCCTAGAAAATGACAAATAAAGATATTCAAACATTATGCCCCTCTCATCCATTTCTTTATAATTGTTAAATAGAATGATGAACATAAATAATTGATATTCTTGAAAATTATTAAAACATTATGCCCCTCGTTTTCAACCATGAGAATGGGTTTTCTCCAAAAAAAACATTGATTCATTCTGCAACATTGGCATTTCCCCTCTTTAGTCGACCCAGTGAAGAACCAACTGTCATATATTCATTCGGAGGTCGTGAATATGTGACAGTTGGTTTTTTACTGAGTCGACTAAAGCTACGATGCAGAAGGAGGATGTTTTTTCATGTCAACCGTACATGGATCAAAGGTTTTTTCATATTCCTTCTAAACGATGTTGACTGAGCATATTGAGTTGGAGAATCAATCCAAAACTTTATATGTTGAACATATCATTAATTCCTTTAATAATTTTGGTCAATTGTTGTGACGTCGACATCTTTCAAAATCCAATGTCATCGTTGAATTTTGAAATCATCCAAAGTGAATATATCATCAACTTTATATGTTGAACATATCATAAATTCCTTTATATATTGAACATATCCTAAATTACTTACACACTTCTTTCATACATTACATGATAAATTTCATACCTTAAATGATAAATGGGATGACTAACATGAAATTAATGTTTTACTATTTGTACAATCAGATGGAGCAGCCACTATTATCTGGTCAGGAGACGCATGTGTCGCGTCTTCTGTTGGCGCGACGACCTGTTCAACAGCTTGCTGTTCGGAGAGCACATCATTTTCATCACGATGCGCCCCCGGCAGCTATTTCTCCATACCTTAGACGTGCGGGATTTTATGGAGTCGCTATGTGTGACTTCAAGACTATTGATCATCATTTGAATGCAACATTGGTTGAGAGATGGCGGCCAGAGACACAAACTTTTCATCTTCTAGAGGGGGAGATGACCATTACTTTAGAGGATGTCATCTACATGCTTGGTTTGCCCATCCATGGACAGGCAGTTACGGGTGCCACTAGTGGCAACTGGGCTGTCATCATACAGCGACTATTAGGCGTTGATGTCGTTGGTGTACGAGGTGTCCTCGTGGGTTCGTGATTGCGCATGACATGTCTTGATGAGAATTTTTCTATCATTACTGATGACACAGACGAGGAGATGCTCATTAGGCATACACGTGCATATATTTTGCGACTACTCGGAGGCATGTTATGCGTCGACTACTCCACCCTTTTGGTACACATGATGTACCTCCCATTACTTGAGGATCTTGATCATACAGCTACATACAGTTGGGGATCTGCTATATTAGCACATCTGTACAGATCCCTTTGTACCAGTTGTCAGGAAGATGCACATCAGATTGCTGGTTGTATGGATTTAGTACAGATGTGGGCCTAGGAGCGTTTTCCACGCATCACTCCTCGAGCTATCGCACCTCTTGCAGCAGATCTATTTCAGGATTGTCCTCGTGGACGATGGTATGTTTACTTCATTACTTTCAGTTATTTAGTACTTCTGTTTTTTTTATCAACTTACAGTGTATTACTATTTTGTATCCAGGTGGAGTCAGTCTCAGAAGCATGCACACACACCGAGACATAGTGTGCACAGCTTTCGACAGATATTCGATGCATTAGTGCCAGCTGATGTAAGTCAAACAGTAATTTTTTATATTTCATTATCACTATTTTAAGTTCTTACAATGTAATCTTACCAACATTATCTTGCTAATATGTCACTTACTTTTTTAGTTTACATTTCAGGTTTCGTGGACTCCATATACAGGTTATGTCTATGCATCACTTCCACCATACTGCACAGCTATGATTGGATATCGTGCTGCTGTGGTGCCACTCATCCACTTCCATATCATTGAGTGGCACCAGCCCGATCGGGTCATGCGCCATTTTGGTTATATACAGCATATCCCAATGGCACTAGGACAGCCAGAGGGGTTGCATTCGATTGTACTTACAGGTAGACAGTCGACGAACTGGCGGCAGTTTCATGCATCTCATATTGAGTTGTGGGACGCGCGTGCCCGATATGGTATTTCTCGATATGGATATCCCACAGCACAGTATCAGTTATCTGCCCAGGGGGATTATGCAGATTGGTATCGACGTCATACCATCATGCATCTTACACGTCAGGGGATTGGAATTCAGCAGATGGTAAACTTATTAAGATATATTATATTTGTTTAACTCTTTTATGGTATTAATTTGAATGTCATTTCATTTTCAGACAGACAGCATTGATCATCTTGCACATATCACACATCCTCAGGAGGAGGCATATATTAAACGTGATGTAGTTCATCGAGATGTGTTGGCTCTCTACGACCATCTCCAGATGATACGAGACAGTTTTTATGATGAGGAGCCACAGGTATATCCTAATCCATATCCTCCAACTGGAGCTCCTGAGGGTGGGGGTGATGATGTGCCTGCTATGCCTGCTGATGACGATGTACCGCCACCACCGCCGCCAGCTGAGAGACGGAGACGAGGACCTCGGGAGGGGCAGAGGCGGTGAGATAGACATCCGAGAGCACCTCCTTCAGATGTAGCAACACCACATAGAGATGATCATGCCCAACTTATTGATGAGGTTGCACAGTAGGGAGACATTTATAGACCACATCTATCATCTCTGATGACTACTATGTACTATGAGCTGGATCAGGTGACACAGCTTGTGGCAGCCCCCTCTCCTCCCGGTGAGGACTTCTTCAGTATGCCATTTCTACCATTTTTAGGAGCCTCAGGACCATATGGCTCGACGCATGATTATGGGAAGTCATCCACGTATGATTTTGGGCAGTCATCCATGCATGATTTTGGTCAGCCCTCTACACAGCATCATGAGGAGGCACCGGATGCACCAGTAGTAGAGGATCCCGTTGATAGGACACCGGAGAGACACGTACGTCGAACAGGGGGAGGACGTGAGATTCAAACACCATGTTGTGGAACCGGGGGGCATCGACATTGATTTATTCAGATTCCATGATATATATGTTAAAAACCCTATTTATTTAGAGAAATGAATGTTATTTAGATATATAATTAGAAAATAAAATAGATAGTATATACAAAATAATATAAATGAAACTTTTAACATTGATTAAATGTATAATAAATACTCGAAAACAACATAAAACATGGATTAAACATATAATAAATAGTTGAAAACAAAAGGATTTTCCAAAAAAATTGTTACTGAAAAGTAATCTATAAGCTTTCAAAACCGCCTACTTGAAACATAAAAATGGTTCACATACGTGACTTTGAAAGACTATAAAATATATACTATGAAACGAAAAAAAAACATAAACTTTAAACATATAACAAATAGTTAAAAAAAGTAATTTCATAAAAAACGTCGACGAGAACTATTTTTTAAGAAATCAGACACTTATTTGAAACTTAAAAATGTTTCAAATACTTGTCTTTGAAAGACTATAATAGATAAAATATAACATCGATATAGATTAGACTTTATTAATTGATTAAACATATAATAAATATTTGAAAACATAATGAATTTAATGAAAAATGTTGAGAAAAAATAATTTATAAGATTTCAATTTGAAAGACTATAAAACATAAAATATTACACGGATATAACTGAAACTTTAAACATTGATGAAACATATAATAAATAGTTGAAAACAAAAGGAATTTCCAAAAGAAAATTTAGTGAAAGATATCATTAATTATTAAATTTAAAATAGAGAACTTTAAAACAGTAGAAGGGTTTTAGATAAAACAGTAAGTGTGTCTTCCTCCACTCTCACTCGGAGGTTTACCATGGACGTCTCTCCTTCGTTGAACGGTACGAACCGAGGGGCGTCAGAATTGGGGGGTTAATTTGGATATGTGATTGATATTTCGGTAAAAATGGGGGTCTGTCCAGATTTAACGAAACTGAATTGAAAAGTTAAGCTGCATGTAAGACACTGTGGTGGTGTTCCCCCCAAAACGAAAGGCGACTTCAACCTTTCTTGATATCCAGTATAGATTTTGATATCCAATTCACTGCAACAAATACCAGAAATGGTGTGTTTATGTGGAGGTTCTGGTATTTTTTGTAGTGAATTGGATATCAAAATCTATATTGGATATCAAGAAAGGTTGAAGTCGCCTTTCGTTTTGGGGGGAACACCACCATAGTGTCTTGCATGCAGCTTAACTGTTCAATTCAGTTTCATTAAATCTGGACAGACCCCCATTTTTACTGAAATATCAATCACATATCCAAATTAACCCCCCAATTCTGACGCCCCTCGATTCGTACCGTTCAACGAAGGAGAGACGTCCATGGTAAACCTCCGAGTGAGAGTGGAGGAAGACACACTTACTGTTTTATCTAAAACCCATCTACTGTTTTAAAGTTGTCTATTTTAAATTTAATAATTAATGATATCTTTCAATAACATTTTTTTTGGAACTTCCTTTTGTTTTCAACTATTTATTATATGTTTCATCAATGTTTAAAGTTTCAGTTATATCCGTGTAATAGTTTATGTTTTATAGTCTTTCAAATTGAAATCTTATAAATTATTTTTTCTCAACATTTTTCATTAAATTCATTATGTTTTAAAATATTTATTATATGTTTAATCAATGACTAAAGTCTAATATATATCGGTGTTATAGTTTATCTATTATAGTCTTTCAAAGACAAGTATTTGAAACATTTTTAAGTTTCAAATAAGTGTCTGATTTCTTAAAAAATAGTTCTCGTCGACGTTTTTTATGAAATTCCTTTTTTTAACTATTTGTTATATGTGTAAAATACAATTATTACAAATTATTATAAGTACTTATATTTGTAACTATTACAAATTATTATAATTATAAGTTATTATAATTATAAATTAGTTATAAATAATTAATTTTCATTAATTAAATTACAAATTATTTATTATTAATATTTGATTATTACAAATTATTCTATCTTTATATATACATTATATATTTATTCTATTTATATTTATATAATTATAATAAATATATAATTATAATTATAAATATTATAAATGTATACTTATAACTCTAAATATAATAAATATATAATTAAAATAAATAATTATTATAGGCATATATTAATTATAATTACATATTTTTTATAATTACATATTTATAATGTAAAATATATATATAATGTATATATATAGAATTATATAATGTATACATATATACTAATAACACTAAATATAATAAATATATAATTAAAATAAATAATTATTCTAGGCATATTTTAATTATACATTATATATAATTAAAATTGCATATTTACAATGCGAAAATATATATGTAATGTATACATAAATATATAATTACATTTACTACATTTATTATATTTATTACATTTATAACTTTTATTATATTTATATAGTTGTTATATTTTTGTATTTATTGTATTTATAATTATATAATTATTATATTTTTGTTTTTACTATATTTATATATTTATTGTTTTTATATATTTATCATAATTATTATATTTATAATTATAAATTTATTATAATTCTTTAATTAATATTATATTGAATATATATATATTTATATTATGTAATTATATATTTATATATACATTATATATAATTAAAATTGCATATTTACAATGCAAAAATATAAATTTAATGTATACATAAATATATAATTACATTTACTACATTTATTATATTTATTGCATTTATAACTTTTATTATATTTATATAGTTGTTATATTTTTGTATTTACTGTATTTATAATTATATAATTATTATATTTTTTTTTTACTATATTTATATATTTATTATTTTTATATATTTATCATAATTATTATATTTATAATTATAAATTTATTATAATTCTTTAATTAATATTATATTGAATGTATATATATTTATATTATGTAATTATATATTTATATTTACATTATATATAATTAAAATTGCATATTTACAATGCAAAAATATAAATGTAATGTATATATAAATATATAATTACATTTACTACATTTATTATATTTATTACATTTATAACTTTTATTATATTTATATAGTTGTTATATTTTTGTATTTACTGTATTTATAAATATATAATTATTATATTTTTGTTTTTACTATATTTATATATTTATTATTTTTATATATTTATCATAATTATTATATTTATAATTATAAATTTATTATAATTCTCTAATTAATATTATATTGAATATATATATACATTATATATAATTAAAATTTTATATTTACAATGCAAAAATATATGTGTAATGTATACATAAATATATAATTACATTTACTACATTTATTATATTTATTACATTTATAACTTTTATTATATTTATATAGTTGTTATATTTTTGTATTTACTGTTTTTATAATTATATAATTATTATATTTTTGTTTTTACTATATTTATATATTTATTATTTTTATATATTTATCATAATTATTATATTTATAATTATAAATTTATTATAATTCTATAATTAATATTATATTGAATATATAATAATTATAAATATAATAATTATAATAAATATAAAAATTATCTAATTATAGTAAATATAACATAATAAATATAAAAAAATAAAAAAAAACAGTTTAGCGCCACTTGAAGTGGCGCTATTCATTTCTTTGAATAGCGCCACTTGAAGTGGCGCTAAAGGCACCCATTTACCTAAATATTTTCTACCCTACCCCTTTAAAATAAAAAAAAATTGACCCTCTCCGCTAAAATATCCAACAAATTCCATAATCTAATTACATTAACTAAAAAATTAAATAAACAATTTAAAATATTAAAGAAATGTAAATAAAAACTTACCTTGAATTTGCAGAACTTCAAATTTGCAAAAACGTCCTCGGTTGGATGAGGATGAGGGAGAGGGAGGAAGGAGAATGAAGAGAGGGAAGAGGGAGAATGAGGAGAGGAGTGGAGTGGAAGGAATGAGGAGAGGAGGAGGGGGAGGGGGGTTTTATAGTTGGGGGTTGAGATCAGTGCCACTTCAAGTGGCGCTGATCCGTCTATCTGAAATCTATCAGTGCCACTTGAAGTGGCGCTGATCAATAATATCTGGTTTCCCGGATAGCGCCACTTCAAGTGGCGCTATGGTGTTTTTTGCCATTAGCGCCACTTCAAGTGGCGCTACACTGACCCATATCCTTAAAAAAAATTGGCTAACCCATTTTACAAAAAAAAACCTACCCTAAATTTTCTATTCATAATCCTTTTGTTTTAACTAAATTAGTTCCTTCTCCATTTTTTATGAAGAATATGAGTAAAGTACTTATTGAAAAATAATTTATTGAACTCATCCCAATCTATGGATTAAATTTCATCTTCTTACCACATATTCTTGATAATATTCCATCATTGATCTGCTTAACCTTATAGATGATAAACATCTAAGATAAATTTTTCATATCCCAAGCATTGAAGAAAAAAATATTTTCTCAATGGTGTTGATCCAATTATAATCCACTAGTGGATGAGAATACCCACTGAAAGAAGGTGGAAATTACTTCATGTAGGAATCTGCATAATATTTTCCCTCTATTAAATTAAAATTCCATCCCGATTCATATCTTATGTGAGTATAGTGATAAGATTTTACATTTCATATCCCATAACATTCAGTTTCTTAGGAATACATTAATTGCATTTCTCAATATATTCAACTTTAACACGCTTCTTTCAGGTTCCATCCAATGACTAGAACAAAAATAATAGTGTTATAAACACTAATGTTAATGGTAAAACCTTATATTCAAGGGAAATTACTAATAAAATTTCAATCTACGACACCTTAGGTTTAACTTAGGTTATTCATGATTGTTACCAAAACTCTAGGATTGTAACCTATAAATACCCTTAGGTTTATTACTAAGTTTTTCTCATCTTAGTTTCTAAAGTTATACTAAACCTTTTCTATGATACCAACTAAAATAGACCAGGATTTTCATACATGTATATTATACATTTTTAGTTGAATATTTATTAAATTGCACAAACACAAGCCTGGAGGCTATAATATTTTAGTGCCTTTTGAAACTTGGAGCACATTCTTCTAATTTGGTGAAATATCTTCAACATATCCCATAAAAAATTCCCCTTTAGTATTCCTACTTGAAACCTTTCTTTGTAACCTAGGTAAAGGAAACATAACAAAAGGGAGATCCCAGATGCTCTATAAGGGTAAATATGGGAGATATGTAAGAATAACATAAGAATGTGATAACATAAGCATAACTTTTGTATATCACACACTAAATTTTAAAGATATTATTCATGATTCATGGCATAAATATTGGCAGTTCCTAATACATGAATCATAAGGGAATCAAAAAACATAATCCATGAAATCGTATCCTTGACATACGACATGAAATTATGGCATAAACATAATCTTGTAACTTTTTGAACATGTATAAATAGATATAGGTTCACTCATTATGTTAAGGACATAAAATTATTCCCTTTAATAAATATATGTACATGAAAAATAGGTCCACGCATAAAATTATGGAGATGATAACCAGATCCACGCATAGAATTGTGAACATGAAATCGGGTTCACACATAACATATATACCTCATAAGTTATTAATCCTTATCCAATTAATTTTAGGAAGATATAGGTATCACCCATCACATAAGTAAATCATACATATATGTTCCACGTGATCATAAATCATTCATCACATTAGAAATCATGAAAAGAAATGGTTTCGTAAACATTTCTTGAATGGCCCGAAGGCCTTCATCATAGCATATCTCATTGAAAAGTAACGAGATTCATAAAAATAATTCCATCAAAACATAAACCATTTAGTGAAATAATATGGACGGTATTCATGTATTATATCCCCATTAATTCAATATTAACACCAATAGATGTCAATTAGATGGAAAATGATTTTGAAATATATTTTTTTTTAAAATCTTGAAGAAAATATCCTTTCCACTTTAAAAATCTTTTTTTAAATCATAAAAATTTTATCAAAAATTTTTCAATTAAAATAAAATTTAAAACTTATAAATTAATATTTGAAAACAATTTTATGAATCTTTTAAATCATTTTCCTTGAAAAATCTTAAAATTTCATTTAAAAACATTTTTGAAATTGTTTTTAGAAAACATGGTTTTTGATTAAAAAAAATTTCCGACCGAAGAGGGAATAACATTAAATAAAACTTATAATATCATGAAAATAATTATATTCATGATACAAAATTTAAAAGGTCATTATATAAACCTCATAAAATAATATAGGTGAATAACATAACATGTGTCTCAAAGAAAGCAAATTGAGACAAAATTACCTTACCGATTTGGTAACTTTTGAACCATAAACCCCATGAAAGAGATATCATAAAATGGATATGTAGATACTTATAAATTTAATTTTAAGGATCATATATCAAAATTATAGTCATTATATACACTACACAAAAAACAAGTAGTTTATATGGATTGTGTCTCATGGAAATAAAAGTGAGACAAAAATCTCTTACCTTAAGTCTTGAATTCATTCGTACACGTTCAAACCTCCTGTATAATAAATATAAGTTTATTATAAATCTACCAAAAAACATATTAATATAGATAATACCATATATGATTTAATTTTCACTTATATTACTCACTTATTAACAATTTCATGTTAAATTTATGTTTTGGGTAATAACTGCTTTGTTTCTCATACATGTTTTGAATTGTTATTCTTGGTCTTCTTACTTAGATCATAATTTAATCATATAAAAAATTATAAACATGTTATAAATATAATATATATTTATTATATATTTATTTATGTTGATTTATAAAATCTATATGTATAAAATAAAATACACCACTCATGGAGACGGTAGCTCATACATACGCATGAATGCTGTTTTCATTTTCTTATCATATTAAAATAAATAAAAGTATATGATATATTATCATTATATAATAATTTTTATGTCATATATATCACATATTTTTATTACCATCCTTAATTCATTACATATAAAGTTTGAATGAATCACATCGCTTCGCGAGGCGGTAGTCTTCCGTACACATGAATGACGTTATCATATTCCCACAAAATGGAAAACATGAAGGTATGTGTGATATAAAAATTACAGAATAATAATAACATTTTAAAAATAATATTTATCATATATAAACTATAAATCCAGTATTATTACCAACCATTAAATGTGGTAATGGAAGAACGAACGATATCGGTTCGTGAGGCGGTAGTCCGTCGTACACACGAACGATGATTGTGTATCTCATTTGATGGAAGTGTGTGAATTTGTAGGTAGTACCTTATCATAAAAAAATATAAGTATATTTAATATACTAAGGTTATTATATAATCATTAAATAAAAATAATTTAATGGGTTTAAGGAAGAAATAAAAAAAATGTTTGTTGATCAAAGTTACCTCTTCTTCAGGTATCTCCTTTTGGTTTGCACCAAAGGACTTCCTTGGTTGAATTTATGACCAAATGAAGGCTTTTGGGATTAAGGTAGGGATGTTTTAAGGATATTTAGATAGTTTTTTTCTGAAAAAATATGTTTTTAAGTGTCAATAAAAGAGAAGAAGAGGTTCCCTTTATAAGAGAGGGGAGGGGCACTTTTGTAATTTCTCAAAAGATTAATTTATAAAAAACAAAATCTCAATTCAAATACCTCCAATAGGTCATGAATTAAAATATTTTATCAGATAAGTTTTAAATATCATCAACCATTATATTTTAGACAATTTTTTTATGTTATTTTAAACCATATCATTTTGATTAACCCTTAGTTAACCTATTTTAATTTTAACTATGGTAACAATTTTTTTCAAAATTAAAAGGTTATAATTTTTTCATATTAAGTATCAAGTGTACAATAAATGGAACATTTATGATATTTTTTACCATATATAATCCCATTTGTCCTTATTTAATATTTTTATGATTTATAAATAATTTAATAAAATGTTATTTTCATAAAATATCATTAGTGTTAATTATGACACTATTCATTACTTAGACTTTAAGAAAATCAACACATAAAGATAACTTTGAACCAAATCATATAATAAACCTATGATATTTCATATTAATATATAAAATTTATTTATCGCTTTAATTAATTCAAATTATATTTATTTTAATTTTTATAATATCATTTAATTGATTTTTTCATTAATTGAATAATTATTGCATCATTATTGTATAATTATTTATGAAAAGTATTTATTCTCTAAAAATAAAAAATAAAATAAAAAGATGTATATAAACCTTTTATATTTCATAATAATATTTATAGTTAAGAATATATTATATTTAACCCCATATTAAAAATATTATACTTATTAAAAGTAAGAGTGTGACAATTTTTCACTCTCTTTGATTTTAATAATATCTAAGTAATTATCATATAAAAGTGTCCATTAAATAATTAAATTCTTAATATTAGGTTTTAATTATCAAATTAACTTCAACCAATAAAATTTGTACAATGTTTAGGGTCATTTTATAGTCCTTGTCACTTGGTTTTTAACTTAAATTATCTAATTTACCCTTTATCATGGTAACAAAAATTACCAATGTTACTATTCATATTGGACAAAAAATAAAAGGGATATATTTAATAAATTTGTAAATTATTATTCAAAATATGGAATCATTTTTTCAAAATTCAAAACACATAATTAGATAAAATTAATTTAAAATTAATCCTATAGACGGGGTGAGAAATCGAGTTTTTAAAGTGAAAATGTTCAAAAGTTCCCAAAGTTTTTATATATAATTTCAAAGTGAAATTGATTATAATTAGGAAAATTTGATTTATAGATTTATAATTGAACTATTTAAACTTTAAAACCAATTTAAAATATAACATAACTATATAAATAAATTAGACTAAAAATCAATTTTCAATTAAAATATAGTATTTTTCACTATTCCTAAAAAAATGAATCTTCTTAGAAAAATTAAAAAAAATCCACACTAATATAATATTTATATTCCTATTTAAAATAAAATTTACTAAAGTGACAAAATTTAGTTTTAAAACAAGTTTTACATTAAAAGGTAGCAAAACTGCCTTTTAGAAAAATATAGCTTTTATGCTTAAAAATGGATTTGTTCTTATTTTATACATTTAAAATTTATTTGAGGAATTTAAAACATTTAATTGAACATATAAAATATAAAATTAATTAATATCATTCACTAATAGTGATTAATTTAATTTATTAAAATAAAATTCCTTTATGGGAATAAAATAGTTTTTCATAAAAACACATCCATTATTTTCAATTGGATTTTATATTTATTTATAATTAATTGGTAACCAAAGAATTAATTTAATAATTCAGTTAATCATATTCATTCCATTCATTCCAATGACTATGTTATAAATATCTTAATAAATAATATATTATTGTCTGGTAAAACTCGACCTTACGTGTAACACAATTTATCAAAGGAACTTGTTGTTGTGTGTAACACAAGGAAAAATTAGTCTTGCATGTTCTGAAAGCCAAACTATATTTTTCGTGTAGTGAAATATTTTTTATAAATAAATCTTTACTTTGTGTAGTTTGAAATGCAATCCATCAAATATATTTAATTTATTTGAAAAGTAATTGATAAAAACTCGGGGTGTTACAACCCCTAGATGCATCTCTGTCAAAATAACATCCAATTTTATTACCTAGATATAGATTTATTACTAGTAAAACCACATAATATCTACCTTACCAAAACATTATGATATTATCTTATACTTAGACTTATCTTCGAAGTCGATCATAGGGTTATATTCCCTAAACCATGTTTTTCTAAATCTAGTTCCCAAGATATATATTAAACTTTCTATAACACCAATTATAAATACCCTAGACCTAGTAGCCTACAGTTAGTGGTTAATTTATTACATTGGTACTATATACAATTTATTTCATCCCAAAGGACCAAATAGTTTAGTAGTCTTGGAAAACTAGATGCATGCTTGATTCTTACATTTCATTTTAAAACTAAAAATACAACATAGTATTTTCTTTGAGAGAACCATTATTCCCTCTATAATATCCCTATATATAAATCATAATATTATTATTAATATCCTATCTAAATGAAACATAAGAAAATGGTGACCTCATATGCTCTGTAGGGGTATGCGTACAATGAAAGCTAATAAGGCAAGAATAGTATGGAAGGAATAAATGATAAATAAATAATTTCATATAAGTAATCACGTGAGATAGAAACTTATCCATGGATATCATAACTACTAAAATAATCACATGGCCATCAATAATTGATTTCATAATTATGGAATGCATAATTTCATACTTATGAAAATTTCTATTGAGGCTTTGTAATAAGACATATAAAAACTCTGCCAAGACCTCATATCAAGACATCTAAATAAATAGATAAGGCCTCGGCTAGATACCCAATCTAGTTTGTCTCATGATACTTATTGATTCATTTAGGTGATATATAATTATGTTCCCTGCCATAACTTAATAATTCTAATGCATTCATCATATGAATAAATAACACCACTTAATCAACATTCCTTAAAATCAATAACTGTCTATATTAGAAGGACTAGCATACGAAATATCAATACTTCCCCCAGTCAAACTGATCAAAACCATCTAAATAAATATTTGGTGTGGTATTATTATGTTATATATTTAGTAAAGTATAATATTAAATTAAGGATGTTGACATGGTTGAAATAATTCAAAAGGTCACTGGAAAATTTCTTGACGAAATACCCTTTTCACTTTAAAATTACGTATTTAAAATCTAAAAAAAATCCCAAATATTAAGGAAAATATTTTTTTAAAAAAATAATATTGTAAAAATTTAAAGGATTATTTAAAGTAATGATTAGTCATGATGGTAGTAAATTATATTCACTTCATATAATTTAAAAAACATTCCTTTCACACGTTTATAAAAAGGTCAATAAGTACCTCGTTCGGAAAATGACAAGAAGATTCATTTTAAATGATTTTTTAAAAATAAAAACATGGGTAAAAATATATTTATTAAATTATTATATAATATTAAAAACATTATTTTAAACATTTTAAGGATAATATGGACATGGAAGAGAAATATTACCGACTGAATAGAAAAACAAAGTCGGTTTTCCTTAAAAACATGATTTCGGTATCTTGAGTATATAGAGAGAAGAAAATGAGGTTAAAAATTATAATTTATAGAAATAAACATAGGAGTATAAAATTTATTAGGTTTAAAAATTAAATATAAAATAATTCCCCCAATAGAGGCTTAAATATAAACAATCTCGAATAATGATGAGATTGTGAAATAAACCCTTATCTTTGGTCCAACCTCCATCATATGTGTTCAAACATCCTGTGCAATAAATATAGATTTATTATAAATATATTCAAAAACCATACTCATATATATCACACCATATATTATTTACTTATAATATTTTATCACCCATTTATTAATAATTCTTTGTTAAAATCACAGTTCTGGGTGATAACAGCTTCGATTTTCATGTATGTTTTGGTTCGATAGTTATGGTCCTTATAATTTGATCATGGTTCTGTAACCTCAAGAATTTTAATAATTATATAAATATAATATATATTTATTATATATTTATTTATATTAATCAATAAAAGTTAGAGATAGAAAAATGAGTTGCATTGTTCATCGAGACAGTTGGTCGCATGTGCGCATGAACGTTGTTTTCATTTTCAACGGATGGGAAGAAATAAAGGTAAATAATAATTAAACTTTATAGAATAATTATTATATTGTATATATCATATATATTTATTAAATCTACCCTTATTTAATTATATTTAAAATGAAAATGAAAAACAAATCGCATCGCTTCATGGTGGTGGTAGTCCACATGTATGCATGAGCGACGTTATCATTTTTCATTTGATGGAAAAAAGGTGGATAATAATGTTTTCATAATCATAAAAAAACCAATATATTTAGGATATTTAATTTATTATTTTATGATAAAAATCACAGGTAAAATAAGAAGTAAAAAAGAAAGTGATCGGATAAGGTGATTGCCTCTTCTTTGAAAAAACTCTGTTAGTTCTCCTCTTAAAAACCCTAGGGTTGGTATTTTGGGAATAATAGTGCCTATATAATGTGTATATGGATTTTGGGTAGATAAATGGTTAAGTATTGGTTTATATAGGTTTCTCAAAGTGGTGTAAAGAAGAGAGGGAAGGGGTGTCCTTTTATAAGGGAAGGAAAGGGCACACTTGGAATTACTAAAAAGATTAAAATATAACTAAGTCATTCTCAAGAAAAATGATTCCAAATTTATAAATATTACAATAAAACTATTATAATATCTAAATATCATCATAAAATGAAATTTATATTGGTTTTGGTATCATTTTAAACCTTATCTTTTTTTATTAACCTCTCGGTTAACTAATTTTAACATTAATTGTGGTAATTACTTTTTCAACCATAAAGGGTGATAATTTTATGTAAAATGTAAAAAATGGACCATAAATGGAAAATAGATAAAATTTTCAACCATATATTATCCTCCTTGTATTATTCAAATATTTTTTTGATTTTTAAATAATTTAATAAAATATTATTTTCATAAAGTATCATTAATATCATTTTTGAAACTATTCATCTAATTTAACATTAAAGGCAACAAGACAATGATTTAATTATAATATATTCCTTTAACACATCACTAATATGTTATATTAATCTATAAAATTCATGTGACACTATAAATCACTCAAATTATATTACTTTTAATATTTTTAAAATCATTTATTTTAGTGTTCTATTAATTGATGAAATATTGTGTCGGTGTTGCATAAGCATTTAATGGAATTATATAATCACTAAAGATTATAAATAAATTAAAATCATTAAAATATTTTCATTATTCTCAATATAACCATTGATATTCATTCATAAATTTCTTTTTTCCCTATGAGAACACATAATAAATACTAAAAAGTAAGAGAGTAACTTTTTGATTTTTTTTTTATTTATATATTATATAAGTCATTTTCATGGATAATTTCCCCTTAAATAACTAAATTTAAAGTATAAGATGATAAGGGTATAATTAAATTAATAAAATAATAATTAGTATAAAAAATGGTGACCTTAACACTTATTTTTAACCTTGGTTAACCCGATTTACCCTTTACCGAGTTGATAAATTTTACCATGGTTACAATTCATAATAACAAAAAATAAAATGGAACTGTTTATCAAATTTAAACCACCTAATTCCAAATATATTATCCATTTTTTAATATTCAATATCTATAATTATCGTAAATTATTTCTAAAATAAGTGAACAAAACACAAACAAAATAATTTTTTAGAGAAATATGTTTTTAAGCATAAAATTGGATATATATTCTCATATCATTCCTATAAAAAATATTAGATGAATGTTAAAAAATTATTGAATAAATAATATATAAATTTAATTAAAATTATTCATCAATAGTGATAAACTTAATTTATTAAGATAAAAACACATTATGCGCATAAAAATAGTTTTTCAGAAAAAACATCACTTTTAACTTCAAATGATTTTCATTATCTTTTCTAATCAATTGATAACTAATAAATATATTTTATACATATTAAAACCATATAATTTTAATAATTTATTTAGTCCTATTCATAACCTATAATTTAATAGCTAGGTTATAATGGTATATTATATTACGGATTATTTAGACTCGGGGTTACATGTATTGTAAGTTATCGAAGAAAAAGAATTTTATTTATATAACTACATGTTAAAATATCAAGGTGTTAAATTATTCCTTCCTAATTTTCATTTTTTAATTTTCAAATTCCTGAAAACTTATTGTAAAAAAATTATAAGAAAATAAAAGTGTGATTTTAAAGTTCGTTCAAACTATTTTGTAAAGGGGTTTTAAAGGACACGTTCTTTAAAATGTATAAAGTTGTTTTCCAAATAGTTTTGGAATGGTTTTAATGTAAAATTTTATGTGTCGTGTTTTTTAAACTATGATTCTTTGTGTGTTTTGAAAAAAAATAGGTATATGTTTCTGGTTTTATGAAAAATCTTGGTTTTTAAAGAAGTTTTGGAAAATCATGTGGAAATTCTAAACCTCTTGAGTTGAAAATTTATATTTCAAACAAGGGTGTTTATGAAATGATTTTAAATTGGGGCTTTAAAATAGTATTTTTTTTAAATATTATTGGATGTGTGAATGTGTTTTCCAAGTGATTGTTTTCATTTAAAGAAAATCCTGGAAAAATATTTTTAACACACTTTTGATGGGTTATTGTTTCTCCTTGTAAAGACTTATGTAAAATTATTATTTTTCTGTTGTATTTCAAACCAATATGGTTAGGATATACTATTAAAGAGACTACTTAGATTTGGAAGGTTTTAGTGTCCTACTGGTCTGTTTTCTCATGCATATATTTTAACGGTCCAGGTTCATTCTTTTTTATTTTTCTTCTTGATCTTCCAGAGTAGATATATGTTTAGATGGTGATAGTGCATCACATAGAGGCTCTTTGGAGATAGTTTGGATTATTCCTTTCAATTTTGATTTTTTATCAGTCATTTGGATGGTTTTATTCTTATTATTTGACCTATATGTATCTGTTTTTCTATTTATTTATTGATGTATCGGTTGTTTATCATGTTTGTATGTTCATTTATGCTCATCTCAAGTTAAATACTTTATTTTATCCTTTTTGTTGAATATTTATATTTTATGAAGGGTGAAATAATTCAAAATGTACATTTTATGATGGCTAGGCACTATTTTTCAGCCTGTGGGGATGGATAATGCCCTTCGGGCTATGTAACAGACTGGTTTGGAAGATGGGTTAGATAGAACCCCAAGTCAATTCATTGTAGAGTGATGTTATAGAATATATTTTCATTGGGACCTAGGTTTTGGAGTATCCTCTTGTTATTTGGGGTGTTGGTAGTTTGAAGATAAGGTTTTCATGTTTTGTAAGGTAGATGTGGGGATAGTGTCATGATCTCTTTCTCACCCTGAGCATCGATTTTCTATGGGTAGTTAGGACTTTTTCTTTAATTCAGGCTTTCTGTTTGATGAAATTGTTGGATTATGGTTTGATGACAATGGTGGGGATGCTTTATCCACAATGGAAAGGCTTGATTTTCCTTGGGGTCATGTTTGATATTTTTGATAGATGTAGAAAAGGGAATTGAAGTGTGAGGTTTGATTGTATAGACTGAAAAACTATATGGAAACCAAATTCTTGATGCCTGATACATTTTATATACCAATACATGATTGTAATGTGATCTCCAACTATATGTCCATGTTGGCCATGGGTCCACATCCTGGTTGTGTTTCTATTTAGACCCCATGACCCTTGGATTTCCTAGAGTGTTAGGTAAATGGTAAGGGAGTCATGGTTGGTCTTGTGATATGTTGGAATATTTGGATTTATTTTGAGGCTCGTGTTATGCCTATATTTTATTCTATATGTGATGTGAAATTTTATTTTTAGGGGTGAAAATATATTTCACAAGAAAATGTTTTTGGTTTTAAAGAAAGGCCTTAGGGCTTGTTTGTGAAATGAGTTTTATTTCATGAAATGTTTTGAAATAGTTTATTTCAATTTGAAAAAAATGGTTTTGAACTTGTTAAATACATTTTAAAGGGATGGGTTTCCTATTTTAAGGGAACCTGATGATTTCTAAATTGTTTTTTGTGTCATTTTTGGGTTTTTACCTTAGGTGTGTGTTTAAAAAGTGGTAAATGATTTTAAATTGTTTTGAATGGAAAGTGTGTGTTGTATTATGAAATTTGGAATAGTGTTTTGGCTTTAAAACAAGTTGAGGTTTGTTATAAAATCAATTTTTTAAATTTTTTAAATTAACCAAGTCTAGATAGGGATTGGGGTTTGAATTGTAAAATGGTTTTTGTTTGGTTTTGAATGAAAGAAGGCCCAATTATAATGGTGCCTTGGTTTTCAAAATGGTGTTTTAGGGACATGATCATATAAGGTTCTATGTATCATTTTATTTTATGAAATCATTCAATAAATATCTAGTGTAGAAGTATATTGTTTGTATTAGAGGTTCTCCCTCCTTCCATTTAACACTTCCTAGGCTTCAAGTGTAGTGGAATGTATTGTCTCCTTTCTGAGTAGTGTGCCTTGGATTTATCTAGGATAGCATTCCTCTCATGACTCATTTGTAGATTTTTGTGTCCAGAGGTTTAGAGATGTGAACTTTGGTATGATTTTTAGACCATTGAAGGTCAGTTTTTTTAGAGATTCTTGTGTGATCTCTGGTTTGGAATATCTTATTGGTTAAGATTGGAAGCTTTTGAGGTTTGGTGGGTGAGTGACCACCATTTGGTGTAACCTTCAGTTGTTTGGTTGTGTCTCTTTTGGATGAAAGAGAATTTTGGGATTTATACTCATTGAATTTAGAGTAGTTTTTTTAGGAAGTCTTTCCTAGTGTTTTCATTGGTTTCTTATTATGAGAATAGTTTATTTTTAGGGAACCATTCATTCCTAGTTTCTTGTTATCTCCCTTGTGTAGTGTAAACCATGGGTCAGTTTTTTATTATAACTTTGGACATTGTAATAACCTAGGATACATACATGTATACTTAAAGGGGGTGTATTTTTGTTTCTAATTGGACTGTGGACACCTTCGGGCTATGTTTTCTGTTGGAATAACCATGGTACATTATTCCATGGATTTGGATTTGAACACCCTCATATGCAAGATGTGGACCTTGGGATAAATCCCTATCATTTCTTCATAAGTAATTTTTACTATTGTCATGATCCTTATATTTTAGGATAACTTAAGTTATTAATATAGTTTTGTAGATTCCTTTGGCTAGTGGAGTTCAATAAATTTCCTTTTGAGGTTTCAAGAACTCAGTTATTTAGAGAGTTCCCCTTGTTTTGTGGAAAGATGTTTTTGGTTGTTCGGCCTTTTAAGCTCAATTCTAAAAGGTGGGGAGACATATTCTTGGTTTCCAGCTATTTATATTTTTTCTCGATTATTTTTTCTTGAAGATTAAATCTTTTTTTATAGGATTTTTTATTTATTGAGTGATCTGCTTTAGAATTTATTATTTTGTTTAACTCTACTTTAACCTGAGACTTCCTGGAGGAATAAAGTGTTATTATGAGGAGAATTGTGACACCCTTTATGTCACTATAGATATTTTTCATATGGTTTTATGAATGTTTTTTTAGTTTTAAATTTCCATGGATTTTCTGCCCGAAACTTAGAAATTTTGTTGTTTTCCTTACTATGGACGGTTTTCACACATAGTTTAGAGGAAACTATGTGGCTAACCATTCTCGGTCGAATTTCTAGTTCCTTTTTTTGGTTCATGGTTTTTCATCATGGTTGGTACATGGTTAAGTCTAAACCACACAAATAATAGTATAAACCATGTCGGGAATTTGGTATGTTAGGGTTTTGGCGCACAACTTTCACATAGTTTAGTAAACCATGCGAAAAGTAAGTGAGTCACCTATATATTTTGACAGTGCCATTTGGCATAGTCAGAGCATGGTTTTTCTAACCATGAAGTATCTCTAGGTGAACCGTGGGGAGGTTTTTTTCTTGTTAATGGGTTGCACACAGTTGGTGTATAGTTTAGAAAACCATGTGGGAAAACCATACGACCTACCCAGATTCATTAAAATTGGAAATTACACTTTTCCCCTCTTCAATCTTTAGTCTTCAACTCTATATTTATCCTCCCTCTCACATGAATATACTAGGTTCCTTCATGGGATATACTACCTTTATTTCATTAAATTTTTGTTGGTTTCCACCTTGTATTCAAATAGACTCTTCCATGGTAAGTTCCTCTAAAACCCTCCCTCCTATTAGTTTATTATTTTCCATTGATTTCTAGTTCCTCTCATGAACCCTAATATCTATTTTTACTGATTTTAGGGTTGGGGTTGGTTTGAATCATTGGGGTTTTCTTTTTTAGAGGTTTAAAAGGGGACATCTTGGCTTCTGGGAGTGTTTTTCATCATTGGTGAAAAATTATGACATGATCATCATTGAACAGAGGTGGGTGTTTATTTATTTTCAATTTATATTATATTGATTTAAATTATTTATAGATTGAAAATGATTTTATTTTTAAATTATTCTTATATATATGACCCATGAAGTTCCAAGATAATTTAAAATTGATTTTAAACCTTGGAATAGGATGGGATTTCATGTTAAGTGTTTGTGAAAATGACTAAAATTATTTTAAAGAATGATTTAGGTTTTAAATATGGTGGAGAACATCAGTTTGAGGTTTTTAAAAATGTTATTGTATTAAATGACCTTAAAACCTAGTGTTTAGGTTTTTTTAATGCTTTTAAAATGTTTGGAATGGGTTATTTTATTTTAAAGGGGGTGTGTTAACCCTTTTGTTCTATTTAAAACCTTTTTATAACATTAATTGATTTCTATATCAATGGTTTGAGGTATTTAAAACTTTATAAATTTCCAAATGAGTTGGTTGATTTCAAAAGGGTTTGTTATTCCATGTGGATTGTATTTTGAAACCTTTTTATGGATTAAAGTATTTCAAAGGTGCTTTGATGGATGTATGGATTTCTAAATGGGTTCCAAGAATTATTTTACCAAATGGTCTCAAGAATAGATTAAGATATCTCTTATAAATAGTGAATTGTCTTGGCATCCCAAGAATGATTTAGAAAAAAATTAGTTTTTAATTTTATGAAAAATGGGTTTTTATAAATGGTATGAGACCCTTTTTATCCCCTTGTGATTATTGTATTCCCTTGGTGGCTTATGATACCATAGGAATATTTTTATTCTTGATACATTGTATATTTTGTTTATGTTTGACATGTATGGAGATGCTTATTATGAAGGTGTGGGAGGTGAGGTGTGTGTAATTTAAAATGTTTTATATTTGATTTATGTGATACTTGATTTCTTACCCCTATCTTGACATGACCTTGGGTCTTAGTTAGATATTAGGTGACCTGCATGTGGGAAAACTATAGTGGATATAGTTGGTTAACTAGGGGGTGTTGTCTGACTACTTTGAGATGGTTGGACCAGAAGGAGTAGAGGGACCTTATACTAACAATAATTTTTATAGGATCTTATGGATGAAGTCATTCCATGGACATTGTCTTCATTTATCTCATGGATGAATGGGTTATAGGGATAACATCATCTTTTATCCCATGGAGGAAGGCATTCCAGAGACATCAATTTTTGGGTAATTAAATTGAAATTTTAAGAATATGGATAGGTTTTGTAGTGTTTTCCTAGGTTCCTTGTTTCTATTTTAGGTCCTTTATTACTAGAGTAATAGGATTATTCCCATGACACTAAGATCCTTTTTAGGATCATTTAGGGGATTTATCTTGTGTGTTGATTGTATCCCCTATTTCTTATATTATTGTTTGGAACCTATTTTCTTTTTGTTTATCCCTATTGTGTGACTTGATGTAGTGATATATTATTGTGATCTTCCTTCCTTATTTGTATAGTTTATTTTTCAAATTTTTAAAAATGAATTGTGAAAATATTTTAAAGAAGAAAAAAATAAAGTTTGATTTTAAAGTAATTTCATTTTTTTTGTAAATGGGTTTGAAATAATGTTTTATTTAAAATGTAAAAAAATTCAAAGATTTTTTGAATGGTTTTAAGGTAAAGGTGTATGTAGCCTATTTTTGAATCTCGAAGTGTGTGTGGGTTTTCAAAACATCATTTTAGTTTGATGTTCCTAGTTTTATGTAAATTTTGGTTTTCAAATATGTTTTTTTAAAAAGTATGAAAATTATAAACCTCTTGAGTTGGAAATTTTTATTTCAAAAAGGTTGTTTATGAAATGATTTTAAATTGGGGCTTTAAAAAGGTGTTTTTTCCAATAGTTATTGGCTAGAGAAAAGTGTTTTCCAAGCGATTGTTTTGATTTAATGAAAATCCTGGAAAATAGGTTTTAACATACTTTTGTTTAGTTGTTTCTTTTTGTAAATCCTTATGGAAAATTATTATTTTTCTATTGTATTTCAAACCATCATTTTTAGGATGTAATATGAAAGTGACTTCTTAGATTCATAATGTTATGGTGACCTACAATACTGTTAACTCACACCTATATTTTAAAGTTCCCATTTCATTTTAGTTTGTTTCACTTCTTGATATCCCAACAGAGATGTATAGTTTGATGGTGATCATGTGTCACATGGAGGCTCATTGTATCTAGTTTGGGTTTTCCTTTTAGTTTTGATTTTTTTATTAGCATTTTGGCATATTATATTCTTATGCTCTAGCCTATGTGTATCTATTTCCACTGTTTATTTATTGATGTATCAGTTGTTTATTCTATTTGGATGTTCATTTATGCTCATCTCTATTAGGTTACTCTATTTTTTCCTTTCCACTAATTATTTATATTGTATAAGGGTGAAATCATTCAAAAGGTATGTTTTGTGATACACGGGCACTAGTTTCCATCTTGTGGATATCGGGAATGCCATTTGGACAATGTGACGGACTCTTTTGGAAGTCAAGTTATATGGAACCCTGGATCGATTCGTTACAACCCTGCTACCACTTCCCTACTAGTTTTCTACTCTACCCCAACATCTTACTTCATAATCCATCTCTCTTAAAATAAAATATCTTTCCCAAAGACTCGTGGAAAACTATAATACATCATGAACATCATACATCACATCATCACATTATCACATTATCAAAATATATATCTCCAGATAGTAACCAAGTAAATTTTAGGATCCACCACATCCCGTACATCATGTATTATACATAAAACCATCACATCTTATACACAACATATGTATAACAATCCTTAGGATACTATTTTCAGAGATACATGTGTTTTAAATAACCTCAATACATTATATATATTTACACACACATATATGGGAAAGGTAACCATCATGCATACTAGTACATAATACTACTAAGAGAATAGGTTGGGGAAATATTGGGTAATCAACCATCCATTCATCACCGACCTGGATGTTGGGGAAAACACCCTCCATAGTCCACAGGTGTCGGTCACCCTACCGACATGGGTCAGGTGGTATATGAAATCACATAACATAAGAATATACATATATACCACAAACCACACTATGGATAAAAACCTAGCCTTAGACTCAAATATAGCTATCATATCTCGGACACCCGAGTCTCACTATTAAGTACTATATATCCTATAAGCACACAAACATTTCAAGAAACATTCATTTAATTATTTATGATAGAAATTTCATAATTATATTACTACCATCCAATTTCTATGCCCTATAGGAATAATTAAACCTCTTCCAAGGTTCCTCAAGAGTTATCATCACTTAGTATTCAATTAATCCTCCAACCCCATGGGTTAAAACAATTGAAAACAAGGCCTTTAACATATAAAAATAGATTCTAGTATTTTTGTTGTCAATCGACCCTAGGATGATCAGGTAGTTTTCAAGGCAAGTGATCTTACAGTTCAAGCTAACTATAGTATTGAAGGTGGTGTCATTTTCCAGTGTTTGCCAAATTTTTGGGCTAAAATTCAGGAGGAAGAGTTGATCATAACAATGTTTGGTTTTATAGGATTGTCTCTTTATAAATATGGTAAAGGAATTGGTTTCATAAATCCTAGGTTTCACACAGGATGATATTAGAAAATATGTGAAGCATCATGAACACGCATCATGAAAGACATGATAGGTTGATGGTAATCTCCACGATTATGATAAGTGGAGAATCGTGAATGCATGAAGGCTTGATGGTAATATCTGTGACTATGATAGGCTTCATGATCATGTTACATTTCACTGGAGCTTCGTGAGTGAATGGGATTCATGAACATGAATTTGGAGGTTTAGGGAAAATCTTTTGGAGGCATGGGATCATCATGAAATGATGAGCCTATAAATATAAGGCTACCCCCAATTCATTTCACATGAAAATAATTAGAGAAAAGGATGAATTGATATGAATTAATAAAGGACAAGAGCTTTGCAAATCAAGTATTCATTGTGATCTTGAGCATCGTGAAAATATTGTCTTAGTCTTGACCAATGATTAGGTATCTTGGAAAGAGAAGTTTTATGATGGCTTGTTATACCGCGATGACTTAGTGTTCCAAAAAGGTATTTTTATTTGTGAAGGTTGTGATATTTGTGAAAGAGATTCACGAAGGAACTTCATAAACAATAGTTTTTGAACATCTAATTTAAGTGAATAGTTCTTTCAAGTGTATTAACTCAAGACTATGGTGAAAAGTCGAGTCTCTTTCTAGTTAGGGAAAAAGAATTAAATACCAATCTACTAAATCAACCTTTAAGTCGATAAAATGAGTAAGACATCTCCCAAGTAAGTGGGCTAAGGGGGTCTATGGAAGTGTTTCGAGTTAGGGAGTGTACTATCCCTAAAATATTATAAAGGCAGTGTGACTAGCATAGATTGACTATGTCTAAACTTAGATACTCCATAACTAGTGAATATTAATGGATTTAGGTTTGACCGATACACTTTTGGTGTATTCTCCTTAGACTATCCCTTAGTGGTGAACCAAATAAAACTGCTATGTTTTCTTTCTACATGTGAATGTTTAATTACTACACATTACCATCGTAAAGGTTCAACAAGTTCCTACCAACATGGAAACAATATCCATCACTTTAAAATAAAAATTTGACACCTTGATTAACCAATCCCCTCTTAGGGTGTTCTAGGATCCTACAAGTGGTATCAGAGCGTATAGGTTGCTGGAGTAAAATCTATCCTCTATTGTTTTCAGGGATAATTCAGTAAATATCATGGGAGTCCCCCTATTTGATGGAAGAAACTTACATATTTGCAATAATAGGATGGGATATCATCTAAGATCCCTTACAATGGAAGTTATTTTTGCTACTTAATAGGGGATTCAGTTCACTAATGCAAGAAGACTGACTAGGACTGAAACAGATAAGAAAATGCTTGATACAAATTCTAAATCACATAATTCCCTTACTGAATTTCTATATGATCAAATCTATCTAAAGGTGATGAGTTTCACTTCATCCAAGTATATGTGGTAAAAACTAGAAAATATATATGAATGTGACAACAAAGTGAAGGAGGTGAAACTCCAATTTTTACACAATATGTTCGATGATCTGAAAATGTATCCTAATAAAAATGCATATACCTTTTTTAACTAAATTACAAAAGTTTTTGGAGAAATTCAAGGACTTGGTGAATAAATTAAGGATATTGAAATTGTGAATAAAATATTGAGAAGGCTTCCACCACTGAATAGTATAAAAGTTTCAACCCTTGAGGAAAGGGATCTCCCTAAACTTTCTCTTGATGATCTACTAATTAGTCTGGTGGCTTATGAAATGAGAGTCAAACTATAATAAGCAATGACTCAAGTAAGAAAGGAAATTTCATTTAAATCCATGTAAAAACTTGAAGTTCCCAAAGATAGTGTTGAGGAAGATAATGATAAATATTAACTTCATTCTCTTTTTTCCAAAAAAAATCAAGAGAGGAAAAGGTGGATTTGAAGGAAAGATTCCTATGGCTTATTTTTGATGTGTTCAAGTTGGGAACATTGCCTCTCAATTCCCAAGTAAGTTTTATAATTAATAAAGTAAAGTTGGAAGTATGTGCAAGCCTTATAAAAGGTTTCCACAAAAGGGATACTTCAAATTAGGAAATAAATTATAGAGAAACAATTATGTCTATAAAGAAGAACAAGCTGATAATGTCTTTTTTGAGTATGAAGAACCAGAGTTTAAATTTGAAACCCAAGCATCCAATATGGAAGATTTGAAAAGGTAGAACCTTCAAAAGATAAAGATAATTAGTTGATTGGTGTGGTTGATCTCAAGTTGGAACTTGAGGGTGCACATGATAATCTTGATGATCAAAGAAAAATGAAAAGAAGGTTAAGAGATGTTCTTGAAGAGTCATCAGAGTAAGTTAATCATCTTGAAGCAGAAATTGATCAACTAAAAGTAGGGGTAGAAGAAAAGGTAACAATTCTTGAAATATTTAAAGAAATTATGGAATTTAATATTAGGATTTAATAGTAAGATAAAATCATCAATGATCTTACATCCATACTAGAGGATAATACAATAAAGGTAGAAGGAATGTAATAAGAAGTTGTTACTCTAACTAGTAAACTTGAAACTAAATCAAATTCAAGAGAAACAAAGAATAAATTATAGTTTGGAGGATTTCTAAATGTAGATCTATTAGAAATATCTAAATGTGGTTCGGAAGAAGTAGAGAAGGATTTATGTGATCAGAGATCCACATGTATGGGAAAATGTGTAATTGGTTGTAGTGATGAGACATCAAAGGCTAGAAACAAGTTGATCCAAAACAAAGGGAAGTATAAAGTTGAACATATCACAAAGGTGCCCAATGTCCCAACAAAAAAATCTTCAAACCAAATAGTAAAGTGAGATGAATGTAATCCTCAAGTAACCATAAAGTATCTCCAATCAAAAATCATTGTAAGATATGGTTAAATGAGAAGAAATGAATTTGATAAGACATTTCCTCTTAAAAATTTCAATTCTATGGCTTTTTAGGCCACCCCATGTCATTCTGTGAAGAGTAAAGGAGATCTCTAAATGGGGAAATGATTGGAAGTCAACAAAAGATAATGATACCATCTCCTCTATCATATAGAATAAATAGTTTCTATGGATATTTTTTTCACTTTAATAAATATGTCCATAAAGCTATTCATTGTAGGTAGAGGAAAGGTAAGAACGTTACCTACATAACTCAAAGAAAATTCAATACTCACCAACCAAGTAGAGTTTCTCTTGAAAATAGGTATTCTTCTATGGAAGAATAATTTGAGTATAATGAACCCATTCATATAGAAAATATATTGGAAAGGATGCATTTAGCCTCCACTCAATAAAATATATCATGGAAGAAAAATAATAAAATTGAGAAATCAAACCCTGCAGAAATATATCTCAAAGCTATAAAGAACAATAGTACCAAGATTCGTGACAATGGGTGCTCATCCCATATGATGGGAAATGCAGATTTATTGAAAAATGTCAAGAAAATAGTTGATTTAATAGTGAGGTTTGGAAATGATGGTGCTTTAAATATCAAATTCATTAGAATTACAAAACTAGAAAATGAATATTTTAGGAAAACTAAAGTTATCTATGTGGATGGATTCTGTCACAATCTCCTAAGTGTGGGTCAACTTTGTGACTCAGGACTGATAGTGAAATTTAATCAAAATGGGTTCATTATCAAAGTAAATACAGGTAATATTCTCATGAAGAAATGTGTAATAGATGGAAATTTATACTATGTTGACAGTAAAGAGAACATTTATTAATTTACAGTTGAAGAAGAAAATAACTTTTGTCACTGGGGTTTGGGCCACATTAACCAAAAGAGGATAGAAAAGATATCTAAGATGAATATATTCATCAATATTCCCAATATGAATCATGAATAGTAAAATACTTGTGATGATTTCATGTGAGGATAGATGGTCGGGAGTTAATATCATCCAAAGAAAAAAAAGGGAATCAAATCTTCTTGATCTCATCCACATAGGAAAATGTGGTCCAATAGATTTGGCTAGAACATATGGAGAGAGGTACTTAATTATTTTTAGTAATGATTATAGTATAATTTCTTGATTAATGATTATACATAGAAAATATCAAGTGCTTGATTTCATGAAAATTTATCATTGAATATATGAGAATGATACTGGCCTCACAATCAAATTTCTATGATCTGATAATAGAGGAGAATACACATCCATTAAATTTAAAAATCATTTATAGAAACATGTAATAAATAATGTGGTGGTTATAGTGATAACCCCATAGTAGAATGAATTTTTTGAACATAGAAATTGAAAGGTGAACAATATGTCCAGAACTATGCTGATTGAGAGTCGTATCTCTCACCATTAATGGAAAGAGGTTGTTCAAGAATAAGTGTGCACTCAAAACTAAACAATAATTTTTATAGGAGAAACCAAGACATCATATGAGTTATGGTATGGAATTAATCCATATTTAAAGTATTTTCATGTTTTTTGAAATAAATATTTCATCTAAAACAAATAAGTAAAACAAGGAAAATATGGTGATGTTACTGAAAAGGGGATATTCTATGGATATTCAATGAAGAGAAAAGCCTACAAATGTTACAATAATCATCTTGTAAGAATTGTGGAAAGGATTTATATCAATATCATTGAAGATAAAACTATAAATACCCCAAGGATCTTGTATGATGGTATGATAGAAGATAAAGAAGAAAGAGAACAAGGGACTGATTCAAATGCAGAAATAGTGGAAGTCTTGAAAAACATTAGAATCTCACAAAACAATTATGGTCCAGAAGAATAATAAGAAGAGGAAATTTTGGCTAAATAAATATCATCAGAAACTCATAGGATAAATATAAGATCATAGATTTATCAATACAACATCATTGGGGATTAGAAAGCACCCACACAAATGAGTATAATGAAGAATGAAGCACATTCTTCATTCCTATCAATTTTGGAACCAACCTCATTTGAAGAACCTCTAAAGTATGAATCATGGGTTAAGGCCATGAATGAATAATTGGATCATATTGAAAAGAACCAAACATGGGATCTTGTTAAGTGACCCTAAAATAAAAATGTGATTGTAAAAAAATGGATCTTTAAAAACAAATTCAATGATAATGGAAATGTGATCAGGAATAAGGCATGTTTGGTGTGTAGAGGCTATTCATAGATTGAAGGTGTTTATACTAAAGAAACATTTTCTCCAGTGGCTAGACTATAGTCGATCATTATTTCTCTTGCTATGAAAATTCAAATAGGATATAAATTTTATTAAATGGGTGTCAAAAGCACTTTCTTAAATAGATTTCTTGAAGAAGAAGTTTACATTGAACAACCAATTGGATTTCTGATTGGAAATGATGAAGCAAAGGTTTTTAGATTAAATAAGGACCTCTATAGTCTAAAGTACGCACCAAAAGCATAGAATTATCAACTAGATTCTTATCTGAAGAAGATTTAATTCAAAATAATATGTATTGATCATAATATCTATGTGAATAATTCACAAGATGATTAATTTATGGTGCTTGTGTATGTGGATGATATTATTTTTGGCGGAAACAGGTAGGGATTAGTGGAAAAAATTTCTAATCTCATGAAATTATAATTTGAAATTTATATGATTGGTAAACTCACATACTTATTAGGGATTTAGGTAATTCATAATAAGGATTACACCTTCATTTATTATGAAAAATATGCAAGAGAGCTGCTAAATAAATTCAAAATGAATGACTCCAAACCAATGTCAACTCTGATTATGGATGGAAAGAAACTTGGAAAGCATGAGTATGGGACATATGTAGATCCTACATTGTACAAGAGAATCATTGTAAGCTTATTATAGTTGACTACAACATGGCCAAATATCATCTTTGCAAAATTCTTAGTGGCTCGCTTTCAAAGTAATATGAAGGAAGAACATTTGGAAGTAGTTAAATGAATCATGAGGTACATTCAAGGTACACTCAATTTTGGATTATAATTTGTAAGAGGAATAGATAATGAATTATAGTCATTTTTTGATGCTGACTGGGCTGTATATGTGGTGGATAGAAATTCCACAAGTGGTGTAGCATTATTCATTGTGAATAAATGTGTGGACTGGTTGAGAAAGAAACAGGAAGGCACTTTTCTTAGTATGGTTACAGTAGAGTATATCTCTACTATGAAGGCTTTCACTCATCTATTATAGATTAAGAAACAACTGACTGATATTGGTGACGAGGTGAAACATCCAATGGAGATTCACTATGACAACATGATCATAATTGATCTTACAAATAATTTGGTTCAGCACTCTCATACAAAACATATTGAGATCATATATCACTTCATCAAGTAAAAAAGTTAAACAAGGTGTGATTAAAATAGATCATGTCAGAACTATTAACCAAGTGGATGAAATTATGACTAAACTGTTAGCAGCACATGTATTTGAGAATCATTTTTTGAACCTTAGTGTTCATACACCTCCCAGTGCATGATCAGGTTATGGATATTCCCCTCTCCCAATTTGTGTCAAGAGTTTTAATCTATTTGTAGAAGTGATGTAGGTTTGCGGGGGAGATATGATCCAGGGGGAGTGTGTGTTTATCTCTTCAAGTACTAAAATAGGTACTTTGGTTTTATTTAAAAAGGGGGGATTTTATAAATTCTACATTTTAAATGTGTTCTGGTTGCATGTTTTTGAAAAACCAGGCAATTGTTTAGTTACACGATGAGAATTAGGTGTTATGAGGAAATAGTCAAAGATTATCTTGGGCTTCTTTAAACATTCCAAAACACACTAACCCAATTCATTATTCCCCTATTATTTTCTACACTAATTTGTGATTACATATACTTAGAGTGTTGGATGATTTGTTTCTCACGTATAAGGTTTTTATAGAGACTGGTGCTTTATTGAATTTTTTTACAGATTGAGAACAAACCCAAAGGGGGAGTTTGTTGGAACCAAGGCCTTTCATAGCTAGAAACGGAGTATGATTTCTGTTTTTTTTTCAATAAACCCTAGGATGATCTACTAGTTTTCAAGGAAATTGATCTTATAGTACAAGTTGACTACAGTATTGAAGGTGGAATCATTTTCCAGTTTTTCCAAATTTTTGGGCTCAGAATTAGGATGAAGAGGTTATCATTGAAAAAGGTGGTTTTATGGTATTTAATCTTCATAAATATGGTAAATTAATGGGTTTTATAAATATTGGTTTTCAAAAATTATAACATTCATGAAGATGTAGATCATCACGAACATGCATCATGAATGGCGTGATGGGTTGACAGTAATATCTGCAACTACGAGAAGTGGAGCATTGTGAATGTGTGAAGGGTTGATGGTAATCTATTCAAATATATGAGTATTCATGAGAATGTTAAATTTTATTGGATATTTTTTAGTGAATTGTCTTCATGAACTTGAATTTAGAGGTTCATGAAAAATTAACTGGAGGCATGAGATCATGCGAAAGGCTGAGCCTATAAATATGAGGCTACCCCCACTTCATTTCACAGGAAAAAAATTAGACAAAATGATGAATCTCTCTAAATTTGTGAATGTGGGGATATTTGTGGATCAAGTATTCATTGTGAGCTTAATCATCATGAAAATATTGTCTTAGTCTTGAAAAATGCTTAGGTATCTCAGAAAAAGGAGTTTTGTGATGACTAGTTATACCGCGATGGCTTAGTGTTTCACGAAGGTAGTTTACTTCATGAAGGTTGTGAGCATCATTAAAGAGCTTCGTGAAGGAGATTCATGAACATTAATTTTTGAACATATGATTTAATTGAATAGTACTTTCAAGTGAATAAACTTAGGTTTATGGTTCAATGAAAATCCTCATTATATTCAGGTATAATGACTTAAATTCCAATCTACTAAAGTGACCTCTAAGTCATTAAACTGGGTAAGACTTCTCCCAAGTCAGTTGGATAGGGGGAGATGATGAAAGTGTTCTAAGGGAGGAAGTTTTCTATCCCTAAAATCTTGTAAAATCAGTGTTCCTAGAATAGTGTGATTATGTCAGAACTTTTGTATTCCACAACTAGTGAAGATTAGTGGATTTAAGTATGACTGACACACTATCGGTGTATTCTCCTTAAACTAGCCCTTAGTGGTGAACCAAGTAAAACTGTCATGTTGCCTCTCTGCATATGAATGTTTAGTTATTTAAAATTACTATCATATAGGTTTAACAAGTTCTTACCAATGTGGGAATAATATCCTTCATTTTGAAAGAAAAATATGACACCATGATTCACCCCTCCCCTCTTAGGGTGTTCTAAGATCCTACAAAAAACATTCATTATCATTCCATAATTTCAACAACTCTAAAACTCATCCTAAGTTACCATAAAAATGTGCATAAATTAAGAACAACTAGATACATCAAATGGTATGGAAATGAATATTAAAAAAAGCAACGCGGTCACCCAGGATTTAAGTAGATTCATTGTCAAGAAAACATCCATACTTTCAACGCGTCAACAATGGGAAATACCACCTTCAAATAATTCCATCGGTCCTAGTTCCATCCTTAGAACCATCATGCATATCATTATACATCTGACCATATCAAGCATAAACTATTTCCAAAAACCCCAAGCCTCCCTACCCATACCTTTCCAAACCATAATCCCTCTCAAGCTCATATCATGTTGCATAGCAAGGCTCCTTATCCAAAGAAATAACACAATGCATCAAGAAAACAAAACGAAATCAACATGGAATATAGGACCTAAATCCAAGGCATACAACCTTCATAAAAAATGTTCTCACTCGGTCCCAAAAAATTATCTTTTTCAAAAAACCAATTTATCATAGTCCTAAACTAACTGATTCATTTATCATAGGTTACAACCATGGTAAAATTAAGGCATCAGCAATCAACATCCATAAGATATTAAAATGTTCTTTCAATTATATATTCTAATTTAATCAAACTATAAGGAAGAATAATTTCAAATAAAATGTTTCAAGCGTCACTTTAATTTCTTTTGATGTATAAGGAAGAACAGTTTTGATTAAAAATGCCTCTTTATTATTTAGCCAACAAACATTACCAACTTACAAGCATTAATAGATTTATGATATTTATCCAATTTCTAAAAATATTAAGAATATTAAACCCTAGAATAAACATAGATAATATGCTATCTAGCAAAGAAATATAAAAATCATTATCATAGTGGAAACGCATGTGATCACTGCAACTAAAACCCAATTTTTTATTTATTCTGATTTTATCTTCATTAAGGTTAATTTCACTATTACCCAATTAGATAAATCATAATAACTTTATGATTGAATATAAAATAGTATAATAAATGGATCCCCTGCCTTTATTTATAATTTTAATGTTATTAGCTCAAGAACAAGTGATCCAGGATCAACAACCACTAAAAGAAACACCACCAAACTGAAGGAATACTAAATAGAACCTAACATCTACAAGTCACCAAAAAACCACACTCATAAATTAGTCCCAAAACATATAATATTTCCATAATGATCACCCGGTATAAAGTAATGATGAAGAGAAAAATATTAGGGGAGGTTACCTTTATTAATAGCACTCGATTTTCTAAACCAAAATAGGGGTGAAATCATAGGTTAGGAACTCACCAGGAGCAACTTGATCCAATAGAAAAAGGGTTCAATGACTCTTAGGGAAAATATCTAGAACCTAGATCTTAATAGAAAGTAGAAATAATGAATTAATGATAATTATTCAATTATAATAAAATATATGGTAAATTTATAGATCATGGGTTAAATTCCTTTAATTAACATTAATATCAATTCCATTTAATTCACATAGAAAAACTCGAATATAAGTTCTGACTTAGAAGAATTAAAGGGTATGATTATTCTCTTTAAATGGGTATTTTAATGCCCTTAATTAAAGATTTAAACCCTTATTTACATTAAGAAAAATCATATTCATGAAATTTGTGGTATTCTGGGAAATTTGGAATTTTTGAATTTTTGAAAATGCATGGACTGACTGCATGAAGAGACCAAGAGACCATGAGAAAAAAAATATGATTGTGTAAAGGGATTTCATGACCATGAGAACAAAAATATAAAAATGTGAAGGAAACCTATGATTGTAATACACACCTATGACTATGAGCCCAAACTATAACCATGAGACTCACGTACGACCATGAGACTCACCTACAACTATGAGTCTAACCTACTACCATGAGACTCACCTAAGACCATGAGACTCACCAGCGACCATAAATCCAAACTATGACCATGGGACTCACCTGAAACTGTGAGACTCGCCTACAATGGTAAGTCCAAACTACAACCATGAGACTCACCTGTGACAGTGAGACTCACCTAAAAACATGATAACTTAATGGGAAATAAGATCACATACACCCCCCTTGACACCTCTAGGCATATGGAAAACACAAAAGAAATGTTTCAAGAATTGGATAATTAAATCAGATACCTCTCAAACAATTATCATCCTCGATAATTTAAAACCGAACCTAGAGAGAAGGGAAGGAAAAAAGGGGTTACATGAACAACCACCCCATGAGATACCTCTCAAGAATAAAATCATCACAGGAGTAGAACCACCTCACTTAGAAGAACAAGGGGTAAAATTATGCAACACCAACAACCAACTCTTAAACACTCTCTTGAGGTAGATACCTCTCAAATAAGAAAAAATCCACAAATAAGGCATCAAGAAAGAGAGGTCCATATCATAATCCAAATGAAGATAAACATCAATAAGAATATTTTGAAAAAGAGTAACTAAGCATAAAACAGTTTCGAATATTGATCTCATATCTATGAATCACATTCATAGGTTCTCTCCCCCATGTTACTGTGTCACCAAAATATACAAACTAAATGAATATCATGTTCATATAACAATTTATCACTGTGGTCCTAGATATCCATGGGAATATCCTCAAAACTTGCATCATCATCAACATTGATCTCACCCCAATCGATGATTTGAAAATCATCATGAATATAGTGGAAATGATGTAACATATAGAAGACATAATAAATCCATCTCATATATGGGGGAAGTGATATCTAATATGAAATTAATCTAACACAAGACAACACCTAGAAAGGCCCAAAAAATACGAGAGAGAGAATACTCCTATAACTAAACTTCCCCTGCCCACGATGAGGATTCACCTTTAAAAACACATGATCTCCAACGTTGAACTCCAAAGGTCTTCTCTTATGGTCTGCATAGGACTTTCAATGATTCTATGAGGCCTTCATCCTCTCAAAAATCACCTAAACCATCTATTTCATGCTTTTCACTAGTTATGGATCAAGAAATGGTCACTCTCTAATCCTAGTACAACACAATAGAGAATAGAAAGGATGGCCATAAAAATTATCAAACAATTTCATACTAATGGTGGGGTGGAAACTATTATTGTAAGAAAACTCAACCAATGGTAGGTGCCTCATCCATGAACCTTCAAAATCTAGGACACAAGCACACAACATATATTCAATATTCTGGATGTTATACTTTGTCTGACTATCCATATACTGATGAAAAGTAATGTTAAGGCACAATTGAGAGCCAAAAGAATGCTAGAGACTTCTCTACACCCTAGAGGTGAAATGAGGATCATGATTAGATATTATTTTCCTTAGGACTAAATGGATTGTTACCACATCCTTAAAATATCATCTTGAATAAACCATCACTGAGTACAACTCCTTGATTACTAATAAGTGATCTGATTTTGAAAAACGGTCCACAATCACCCATATAGCATCAAATTCTCCCTGATCTTGAAGTAAACAGGTGATGAAGTCCATAAAAATGTCCTCCCATTTAATTTGAGTAAAATATAATGGTTGGACCTAACCAATGGAAGAATGGTGTTCAGATTTTACCTTCTTGAAGACCAAACATCTAGACATGAACTTTGCAATCTAACGCTTCAACCTAGGACACCAAAATTGGCCTCTTAGAGCATGGTGAATATGTGTTACACTAAGATGTACTGATAAAGGTGATCCATGGAACTCATAGAGAACCACCACATGCATCACAGAAGAAAAAAAATCCTCCTGTAGAACAAAACATGGTGTTGATCATCCTCAGTCTATCCATTAGGGGCATCACCATAGATAACTCGATCACACCAAACCTCCACCTTAGAATCCCCCAAATGGGAACCCTCCACCTTTTTCACTAAATATTAATGTACCATCATTTGAAAAAGGTAACTATTTACACCAAATTATCCCATATCAAGATGTATCATGGAGAGAACTTCTAGCACTCTCCAAGAATCTTTAGATTCATGCACTAAGTCATTGTGTGACTTCTTGCTTAGTGAATCATCTACAACATTTCCCTTTACTAGGGTATAAGAAATATAAAATTCATATTATTTCAATAATTCCATACGCCATCACTATTGTAAGTTCAAGTTACACTAAAAGAAGACATACCTTAGGCTCTTATGATCATAAAAATCACAAAAATGCTCGCTGATGAGGTAGTGTCTCCATAACTTCAAGGAAAAAAAACACTACCAACACAAGATCATAGATGGCATAATTGTGCTCATGGGGTCATAACTACTAAGAACCCTAAGAAACAATAAATATATTATACATTAAGAAACTTACCAATATAATACCTAAAGCATCAAAAAAAAACCCCAAAGTGAACTTTCTCTTTTAGGAAATAAAGAACTAAAGCGCAAGCCAGTTTCTCCTTCAAGTACTCGAAAACTATCTAACACTGGTTAATACACAAGAATTACTAATAATTTCCTAGTTATATAACCTAAAATCAGTATCAATTCACTTATTAAGAACTATAAACTTAAAAGTAAATCACATTGGATCACAAGGAGGGCTAAATACCTACATCCTAACTAGTCTTCCTTATTTAGATCACATACTAAGATCAGATGACATCGTTTCCCTTATAACTCATGAATTCATCACCAATACCTACATCCAAAATTCATCATATCCTTCAACCTGACATTTTATACCACTCTATCACAAACCCCTCCCTCCAAAGGTACCCCTCCTAGGAAAGCAATGGGATAAGGGAGATAATGATGCCTACAACCCTCTTCTAATAGGACACAGGTTGGAGACAAGCACTGAGGGTATATCATACACAAAAATGGGAGGAATTACCCTCTAAGAATAATGAGTGATAGAAAGTAAAATAATTCCAAACAAATTATAATCATAAAATAATAAAAGATCCAAATACATTCTTGTAATGTCATAAAACTAAAAAACTAAAACAGGAACTACAAATACAAAATAAAAATCCTCGATAGTGACCCTAAATCTCAAACTACTCCTGAACAAAACTGTGAGCTAGAAATTCCCATCCCAATCTCAAACCAACTCCTTCAAACCTAAAAAATATCTTATATATATATAGGGTTAGCATAATATGTATACTAATTAGCATCCTCCCCATAGCCTCTTTTGAAAAATATAAAGAAATAATGCTAAATCCTAGTGAATAAACAAGTGTAACTAACTCATCGCATAAATAGATATATTAAGTTCCCATCATCATCAAGGATCTCTCACAAATCATTACATACAAGTGATAACATAATATCCATCATATATAAAAGTGATGTTATGCTACTATCACTTCCCCGCAAGTTTTTTGTTCTTCCCCAACATCGCACATCCTAATCTGTCTCTCTCCAAATAAAATATCTTACCCAAATACACCTAAGAAACTGTAACATATCATAAACCTCATGAATTTAATCATCTCATCATCAATATCTACATCTCCATATAGTAACCAAGTAGTTTCTAGGATCCACCACAGCCCATACTTCATGTATTATACTTCAATCCATCATAACCCATACACAACATACCTATAATAATCCGTAGGATACTATATATGGATACATCTATGTGTGAAATAAAAAAAATTCATTACATCCCTCTATACACGTATATATGGGAAAGGTAACAAATATGAACTCTAGCACATAATACTGCCAGGAGAAGAGATTGGGTCAAGATGGGGGGTTCATCCATCCATTACTCACCAAACTAAATGTTAGGGGAAAACCCTACCAAGTACACTGGATTTAGTCTCCCTACTAATATGAGTGGGGTGGAATATGGAATCATATAACATAAGAATATACATATATATTACAAAATATATTATGGGAAATAATATATCCTTAGACTCAACTGCAGATATCATCTCTTAGAAAACCGACAGCCACAACTAAGGACTAGATATCCTATATGCACACATACATTTATTTAGTTATTTCATATATACATTTCATAATTATATTGATTATCATCCAATTTCTATGCCCTCCAAACATAGTCCAACCTCTTCCAAGGATCCTCAAGAGTTATCATCATTTAGCATTCCATTAGGCCTTCAACCCCATGGGTTAAAAAATCATTATCATTCTATAATTTCATTCACTCTAGAAACCATCCTATGTTACCATAAAAATATGCATAAACCAAGCACAACCAGCTATGTCAAATAATAGGGAAAGGAATGTAGAAATAAGAAACTTGTCCATTCGAGTTTTAAGAATATTCATTATCAAGAAAGAATCTCATCTTTTAGCATATTAACAAATATAAATCCCATCTTCAACCAATTTAATTAGCCCCAATGCCATCCCAGCACCACAATGAATATCACCATTTATCCTTCCATCTAAGACGTGATATATTTACCTTTAGATTTATTAAGTTTGTGAGATTACTTTACTAGAAAAAATGATGAAATTTACTTATTTGATTTCTTCCCATTATATAAGCATGGATTCATCCTTTGATGTGTTTCGTCATGGTCATGATGAATTTTTCAGGCATGAAGTACTAAAATAAACTTATAATTGACTATAATATCCATAAATGAATTAAATTTATTCCTCTAATTTATCTCCATTAACTAAAACCAAAATGGTTAGCACAAAGTTATAAGATATCCAATATGAATACTACATTAATATATAAATCCTAAATAATAACACCCAAAGTTTAACTTAAATTATTCCATAAATAACTAACCATTAAATCCTCAAAAAATATTCCCGATCAAGTTGAAAACCTAAAAAGTAGAAGGATTTGATCGCATATTCTTATTAGATCAATTTAAATTTTATCACCAAACAACATTAATCACTGATAAACTCATATATAAAAAATGTATATGACCTATCATATAATCTCCAAAATATTCTAATTTTTCTCATAAATTACTTGAATCATCGTAAAGTTATAATAAAATCATATTTTCTTCTAAAAGATAACTCACCTCTTATTCTTAAAATAAAATATCATGGTTATCTATATGATAAAACATATGTTCCCAAAATATGATAACCCTTGTATCCCAATTAACCATATTAACATCAAAGATCATATTAATCATAAATTTTATCTATAAATTCCAACTTATGCTTAAAAAATATAAAATCATTCTTTATCAATTAACATTTTCACTAAAACACATGTTAAACCAAATGGTTGTATTCTCATAAATGTATCCAAAAATATCTTTAATAATATTAAAATTCCATCACATAAAAGCTCAAAAGGGGTATCTATGGATTCAAACTTATCATCATCCTTAAACTTATCAACACATGACTCTTTAGGTTTATCCCATATCACTATGACATGTCATAATTTTAGATATATTTTATCCTCTAATTTATCATAATGGTTCATAAAGAAAATGTTAATTAACTCAAGCATGTCCCCTAGGATATCTAGATAAGTGTTCAGTATTAGACCCATTCATCATCCACTGGTGATGATTGAGTTAATACTCAATCTACCCTATTCAGAGTTGTTACCCCTAGGTGTGTATGTGTCACAACCTCATCCACTTTCTAGTATCAATAAAAGGATGTATTTTTTCATGACATCCTCCCTCTAAAGGTACCCCTCCTGGGTCAGAAAATTATAAAGGTAGATAATGACCCACATTCCAACCTTTAGTAAGTCACAAGTTGGTGAATAACACCAAGGGTATAGAAATATCACTTATAGAATTTTTTTACCCTCTATAAGTTAAATTTTTATACCCTTGATTCTCGCCGCCAAACTAGGGTCTAATGAAGGTGGGACTTGGGGGTTATTATCTCCCTTTCTCCTTCTTCGGCCTAGGAGGGGTACCTTTAGAGGAAGGGTGTCATGACAGATTGGTATCAAAGGGGGTAGGGGTCATGAAAAAGTGGTATCAAAGGTTTAGGTTAATAGATATAGTGGATTTTGTAGTTAGGCACTATAAGGATTTCATGGATTAGTGGGGAAATGGTTCTAGTCAATCTTGGTGTGTGAAATGGGTTAGGAATACCAATTAGGACGTAGGATTTTAGCCCCCCCCCATGATCTAATAAAAAACTTTAAGCCTACCAAATGACCAAGTGAGGTAGTGATTCTTGAGGGGTAGAGACCTATTAGTGGAACATGCATCATGATTGATTTCTCTTTTGAATGAACGAGGTGGTTTTTGGAAGTTTAGGAATTTAATTAAATGAATAATTAAGTTTTATGTGTGTTTCTATGACTTTTATTATGTTATGGTTATTAATAAACAATTATCATTTGCTAAATAAGTTTTATAATATGGGAGGAAAGAGTAAAATAGTGATTAATTGGCCATAGAAATTTTTTTAAAACCTTTTTGGGACTTGAATGTGTTGTTTTCTTTCATATTATAGAATGATGCTTTATGAATTAAATTTTGTTTCCATTTTTAAAATGCATAAAATTCTATCCTATTTTCCTAACTTTGAAATTTCTAGAGAATCATGCTTAGTGTATTTTGTTGTCAATAGTTGTTGAATTTTTAAATCTCTTATAAAGAATATTAACTTGAGTATATTTTATATTTCCATACTAAAATTATTGTTTTAAAAACCATACTTAGGAGTATTATGGTTTCCATACAAGTTAATATTTTATACATTACTTTCCATTTTTAATTTTTCATGAGCATGTGTTGGGAATTTATTCCAAGGATGTATTTTTATTTTTGTTTTAAAATTCCTATAAAATGATAAACATGTTCTATGGTAACCTATTGAGACTCTAAACTATTTAAATGATTTTACTTATTCTTTTTAAGATGGATAAAAAATTTAGTTCTGAAATAATCGTGGCTCGCATGTTAATACATGGGTAGTTTGTCATGGGAGACATGTCTAAAGTTAAAAACATTTGTGTGTAACTATAAAATTTTTAGTATGTGATTATTGTGCATGTATCATTTTTATCATATTTTATTTAGAATATGAAATCATGTTATGTATTGATCATGTTTCATTTTAATATGGAAGTAAAATCATGATACTCTTATTTCAGTATATAAGCATGTTTCCCTAAGTAATGAAATGTTTAAATAATGTTTAGTTAGATCATGATAAGCATGATGCATAATCATAGTAATAAAAAATGTACAGTTTTAATATTTTGACTTAAGGGGATGTCTTATTTTGAGAATTCTGAAAGCATATCATTTATGTAATGGGATAATTTAATTGAACACAAGAACCAAGCATGTACAAATTTTCAAATGAAGTTGTAAATTTATTTCCTCGGTAACATGATGAACTTATAGTGCCTTGTTTAAGTATGATAATCATGATTCATGAGATAACACATGTGAAATTTTTGTATTTAACTTGACTTCTAGGGCTATTTAAATTCAGATCTTGATGTTTCCTTAAAAATTACTTTTAAATGTTGAGTGCTGTTTGTGGTTGCATTATTAATTGATTGATTCATTGAACTATTGGTATACCTTTCTGAAAACATGTTTCCAAATTATAAGATAATGTTTAAAATATTTTTTTCCAATAACCATGTAAGGGTAATCCAAACCTTGCGTAAAGGTAAGTTACATATTCAAAATCATGCATAAGTTTCATTTGAGTTTTCAAAATCCAATATAAGGGTATCCCCATATTTCTTTATGTTGGGGGTAATTCCTCTCCTATGTGTTCTATCTTTATATCATTGGTGTTAGTCACCAGCCTGGGGCCTACTAGAGGTGGGACTCAAGGGTCATTATCTCTCTTTCTCCATTTTCGACCTAGGAAAGGTACCTTTGGAGGGAGGGGGTCTTGAAATATTTGATAGGAAAACCACACAATCTCTAATTTACCAAAACTTTGTGATATTATCTTATACTTAGACTTATCCCTAGACTCAATCATAGGGTTATGTTCACTGATCTATGTTTTCTTAAATATATTTCCTAAGGTTTCTACTAAACTTTATCTATTACCAACTACAACAAACCTAGCCCTAGTATCTCATATCTGGTAGTTACATTATTATAATGGCACTAGATATAAGTGATTACATTCTAAGGGACCTAATAGGTTAGTAGTCTTGGTAAACTTGATACATGATTGAATATGAAATTATATTTGAAAACATAACATACAACATAGTATTTTCTTTGAGGAAAAATTTATTAACTCTAGCATATCATTTCATATCAATCATAATACACTTCCTGGTTTCCTAGAGCAAGGAAATATAAGAAAGGTGTGATCTAAAATTCTTAGTAAGGGAACAAGTATAGTGGAAGTTATTATAAAATAAATAAGGATTGAATAATATGGAGAGAAAATTTTTATCAAATAATTATATACAAATAAGCACATGATCTTGAAACTTATCCATGGATATCATAACTATAATCACATAGAAATCAATAATTGATTTTATAATGATGGAATGAATAATTTTAGACATGATAAATTTACTGTTGAGGCCACATGTCAAGACATCTTACATAATGAGAAAGGCCTTGTCCAAATACCCAACCTTTTGTATCTCATGAGATCTACTAATTAATCAAGGTTCTATGTAATTATGGTCCCCACCCATCACTTAATAAGTCTAATGAATTCATTATATGAATAAACAATACAAGTTGATCGACATGTCTTGATAATCAATAATTGTCCGCATTGGAAGAACGTTCATATATAACATTGATATTTTCCCCAATCAAAATGATCATAAGTCATTCAAATAAATATTTTGGATGGTATTATTAGATTATATATTTAGTAAATCATAAAATTCATCATATGCTATTGAAAAATATGAAATTACTTTTAAAATATCATAAGAATATTTCTTAGGGAAAATACCTGTTTCATTTTAAAATCGCTTATTTAAAATATAAAAAATTCAAAAATATTTTGAAAGAAATTTTATTAGTAAATAATCATTGAATCTTATAGATTAATCTTCAAATCAAAGATTATTCATGATGTCAAAAATATTTGTTTATGTGGTGTATGTTAAAACGAAGATCACATTCAAACCTTTGGTAAAAATTGTCTCATTTGGAAAATGACAAGAATATTAATTTTAAATAATTTTATAGAAAGTTAAAAAAAATGTAAAAATAATTTTAATAAATAATTTTAGGATATAAAAAACATTTTAGAAAACATTTTAACAAAAACAAGTTCATGGAAGAAAAATATTCTCGACCGAATTGAAAAAGAAAGTAGATTTTCATTTAAAACTTTCTACTGGACTTTTTGAGTGCCAAATAAGGTAAAAATGTAAATTATATTTAAAAATAATATAAATAACCAAATAAGAAGAAAATTTATGGGGTTTAAGTTAGAAATATTATATAATTACCCCAATCGAAACTTAAACATAAGCAATCCTTGATAAGAATGAGATTGTGAAATAAACCCCTACCACTTTGGTAACTTTCAAATCAAACCCCCTTTGATGAAATAATTTTAATTATAACTTTAAATATTATTAATTAATAATTATACATGATATAAAATTTCAAATTATTATTATATACACCTTATAAACATAAATAGGTGTATAACATTAAACATGTCTCAATGAAATAAAATTGAGACGAAGAATCCTCACCTTAGGTCTGAATTGCTTCGTAATTGATTTTAGAATCATGTATAATAAATTAAAATTTATTATACTTCTTAACATTTCAACACTCTTTTATTAATAATTCTCTATTAAAATCGTCATTTTTGAGTGTTAACTGATTCGTTTTTCATGTTAGATGTGGTTCGATAGTTCTGGTCCTTGAATCATTCTCATATTTACATAATATATGGAATTTTAATCATTATATATATATCATATATATTTATTTTATAAATATTTTAATCATCCATGAAAGGTGTACATGAAAAATGAATCACATCGCTTTGTGGAGATGGTAATCCACACGTACGCATGAGCGACGTTATCATTTTTTAATGAGTGGGAGGGTAAGAAGGTAAATGATATTTTATATTTCCAGAATCATAATTTAATTATAATTATAATATATATTCATTAATTCCATTATTATGACTATCCATGTGAGGCGAAGATGGAAAACAAATTACATCAGTTCGCGAGGTGGTAGTCCACCATACACACAAGCAATGGTTTTATTTCTCATTTGATGGAGAAGGATATAGATATATATTATGAAATAAACATAATAACATCTCATTATATGATATATAATTTTGTTTTTATATTTTAATATCTAGTACATAATTGAAGGTGGTAAAATAAAAAAAAATAGAAGTGTTCGGTGAAGATGGGGATAATTACCTCTTCTTTGAAAGAGCTCTTTTAGATCTCCCCTTAAGGACTCTAAGGTTGGTATTTTGGAAAGATAATAACCTATATAACTTGTATAATGATTTTTAGAAGATATTTTTTTAGGGTTTGGTTGAGATAATTTTCTCAATATAGTGTAAAAAATAGACGAGAGGTGGTGTCCTTTTATAGTGAAGGAAAGGGGACACATGGAATTAATAAAATGATTTAAATATAATAAATTCATTTTCAAGTCCAAGGGGAACCATCTATCCAAAATTTAGAATATAAGATAGGATATGTTTTAAATCCCTTCAACCAATAAAATTTAGATAGGTTTAAGTGGTATTTTAAACCTTATCATTTGGTTTAACCCTTTTGTTAACCAATTTTAACCTTCACAGTGGTAACGAATTTTTCAATATTAAAGGATTATAATTTTACTTATAAGGTAAAAAAATTCTCATAAATGGATAATGGATGAAATTTTAGTATATTTATCATATTATTGTTCCTCTTGAAATATTTTTATGATTTTTAAATAATTTAATAAAATATTATTTAACATAAAATACTATTAAAGTAATTTTAAGAACTATTCACATAATTTGACCTTAAATACATCAAGATAGTAGTGGAATTTGAATATAATCCATTTAAACATCAATAATAAATTATTAATAACTATAAAATTATTTTTAAATCACAATTCATCTCAAATAAATTACTGTTACTTTTTTTAAAATTATTTACTTTGATTTTTCCACTGCTTGCACAATCACTGTGTCAATGTTGTATAAGCATTTAAGGTAATTATATAATCATTAAAAATTGTAAATAAATTAACATAATGAAAATAATTACATTATTATCAAATTACCCTTCAATATTTTCTCAAAACTTATTTTTATCCCTATGTGAACATATAAGAGAAATTTAAAAGAGTGGCATTTTTTATTTTTCTTTACTTAAAATTTTGTATAGGTTGTTATCAAAGAAAAAAGGATCCAAGGGGCCATAAATTTTAAAAATAGATGAGTATGTACCAAATTCACTCATACAATAGGGTAAAGGAAATTTTTTGGTATATTATAAATCCTTTTCACATTAGTCTTAACTTTAATGAACATTATTTATCTTTTACTATGGTTATAACTATTTACCATAGTTATTATTCATAATGACCAAAAATAAAAGGGAAATATTTAAAAAAAATAACATACTTATTAAAAATATGGAATCCATTTTTCAATATTAAATTTTTATAATTGTAGGAAATTAATTTAAAAATAAACTCGAAAACGTGATGAAAAATGGTTTTTTAGGAAAATGCATTTTTTGAGCATAAGATAATTTTACCTTAACTATATGACTATTAATAATAATTATGTGAATTTAAATAAATATATACAGATATATAATCTATAAATTTCATTTAAATTATCCATCATTAGGGATTATTTTAATTAATTAAAATGGAGAAATATTATGCACTTAAAAACAGTTTTCTAACAAATGCATTTTTAAGCATAAAAATAAACTTATAAAAAAATATAATATAATATTGATTATTAAAGAATTATTTAGATTATTTTTAGTAAAATGTAACTTATGTTACTTAAAACCAAAAACAAAATATAATGGAACTTTTAAATTACTTTATTTAAAGAAAATAAATTATAGTTGTACAAAAATCAGTATCTTTTCACTATTTACTGAAAAATAAATCTTTTTCAAAAAACCACAAGATTTTACCCTAAGTTAATATTGATATGATTATTTAAAAAATGATATTCATTTCCTCAAAACTACTTACAAAAGATTCATAAATTAATTATAAGTTTCGCACACAAAATTCTATAAAAACTATTTAGGATATGTAACTTTAAAGCATAAATTAAATTTATTCTTATTATTTTCCTAGTAAAAAAAGTAGATGTTTGTTAAATTTATTGATTGAATTAATTATTTATATTAAATAAATACTTTATAGATAAACTTAAAAATTCGTTTATTATTATTTATACCCACCAACCCAACGGCTCGGTTATAACAGTTATATTTAATTAATATTATTTCATGGTTCATTTAATATTGGGGTTGTGTGTGTCATACACTATAGAACATAGTGATATTTATAAAAGAAAATATAAACTAAAATCTGAAGGTATTACACCTTATCTTAAGAAAAATTTAAATTCTTTTTCTGTTCATCATCCCCGACATATCAATCCATAGGATCCATGTGATATGTGTAAAGACATAACTCTAAGGTACTCAAACCCATTTGAACATTGGAATCCTCATTCCAAATTCTCACTTCTTGATCCTCATAATGTTGAGTCAAATAATTCATCTTAATGGAAAAACTCTAGTGTTACAATAATCGCATTCATGCCTATACTCGTCTGTGAGCCACGACCAGGAGGAAATCATTCATTTGAATGGATAAACTCTAGTGTTACAGTGATGGTAGTCATGCCTAAACCCATCTGTGAGCCACGACCAAGAGGAATAAATTCATCTAAATGGACCAAATCTATTGTTATAGTAATGGTAGTCATGTTTATACCCATCTTTAATTCATTCCCATGGGTAAATCATTCATCAAAATGGACCAACTCTAGTGTCGTAGTGATGGTAGTCATGCCTATACACATTTGTGAGCCATGCCCAGAAGAAAATCTCACTGAATTGAATGTTTAGGAATCGTGATTGACCTAATTTTTTCCATCACAATGTTCAAGTGGATTCAGTTATCCATGATGCTACTCATTGTGAGTTTTAAAGATTATCATGAACTAATAATTCAAGGAAACACAAAAAACCTTGAGTTGAGATCCTTTTCTTGGTAAGAATCCTATCATATGGTGAGTCTTCCATAGAATTCCATCGAGTATTCAGGATGTAGAAAATTTCCCTATATTTTCCTTGGAATTGGATTCTTTTCATTTTGAACAAATCCAATTCTAAGAGGGGGAAATTTTTTATCACCGGGAAACTCATGTCATGAACTTTTCCATAGAATCTATGACAAAATCCTTTCTTAGAAAATAGAAGTCATATTTGAGAGAAAATTATATCTTGGGACAAAGAAGTTGTAGATGAGATTTCTATGTGTCGCATGATTGCTCATACATCAAGGCATAGTGATTACTCAAAAATGTTTCATAGTCCAATGACATGGTGAGGATAACCTCCTTCAAGGAGTAGGTTATGGATTTCATTGATTCCTGATAAAGGGTTTCAAGACCGTAAAAACCATTTTTGAGGGTCTTACTGGCACTTTTTCCCTCAAATAAACATTTATTATGGGGTAAATAAAATAGTTAAGGGAGTAGTTCTCTTTACAGGATTCAATTTGATTAGTCATGGAACCAAAACGGACTTATGGATCAAAAGTTGAAATCAATTGAAGTTGGACTTAATTTCAAGGAAATGACAAAGTAAATCTCATCGTGAAGCATAGTTAATACTCCAAAAATTCTCTAAACTCATGGAGAAACTAAACCAAGAGGTCTCCAACCATGTATAGAAGTATGACCGAGAGGTATCCTCATGGGATCACCAATCTCATGAGGTTTCCAACCTCACGACATTGCCAACCCCATGGCATAAAAGCGTCCTTTTGGGCATGTTGCTGTGTAGGGTGTTTACGATGATGAGTGAGATCACAGACTCGCCTCATGATGCACTTGACCTCATGAACTACCTGACAATGCAAAATGACTGACCATGTGAAACGCCCAACCTCATGATGTCAAAAAGGTGATTCTAACCACACTATGTGGTTTATCTATGGAATCACACCACATAATCCCTATAATGACTCTATCTTCATGGCCACATGCCACCTCCATGTGTCTACCTATATATAAGAAACTATTCACTCAGGGTTTCCTATGAAAAATGAACTCTTCTAAAAATAGACACGAATGGAGAGAACATGATAGAAAAATATGAGAGAAAATAAATTTCTAATTTTGGAAATTATTCTCTCAAAAATTCATTGATAACTAAAAGAGAGAAACCATCTCAAGAAAAAATAGAGATAGAAACACTAGGATCGTGAGGTAAACTCATGAAGCTAGCCCCACGAGGAAGCCACATGAGGCTGGCCTCATGAGGCCAGCTTGCGATATGACCTCATAGAGTTTATTCATGAGGTCCTCTTGTAAGGAATGCTCCAAGAGATCCTCTTGTGAGATCAAGTTCATGAGATACCCTTATAAAGGGAGCCCTTAAAATCCATCCTTTCACCTCATTTTACCCTTCAGGTCATTCCAATTCAAAATACCTCTATGTTTTTCTTATGATAAGGTAAAAACCCCAAAAAAGAAAAATCTAAACCTCCCCCAAAACCACCGAACATAGGGTCAGGGAAAGCACATCAGTGTGCACTCCTTTGATTGTGAGATATATAAATAAAATGAGGTTTGAGAATTATCCTCCCAAAAATGTAGAACCCTCAAGGTAATCAAAATTGTGGATTCACGTAATAATGAGGGTCCCCATCAGGATACTGGAGTGGTCTCTTTAGGCTCAATGATTGGTTACATCTCTGTCGTATCTTTATCTCACATTGTGTTTTCATTATCATAAACACTCAATTATGTATTTAATGGTTTCATTGAGTGTTTATTGTTTATTACATTGGAATACCAAATTATGTTTTTATTAGACCAGGTGATGGAATACAAAGGAATTGTGTAACGTCTCCTAATCTAGCACTCCCTCACATGGCCAAAATGGATTAGTTATGGGACCTCAATCATTCCTCCTCATATGAAAGAGGCTAGAAGTTGGGGTGTGACATGTATAGTGGGGATACTATACCACCAATTATAGAGTTACATTAGAGTAGAAATAAACAATATAAATAAATATCTGAGTAACGGAAAATAGAAAAAATGGTGCAATAAACAACTGTGAAGTAAAAAAGGAAGAAACGATAAACCAATAATAATGGATCATGTAATGAAAGGATGAATGTATATAAATATCAACTGAAATAAATAAAAATAAAAGAATATGTTATCACAAAATAAACTCAAAAGACTCCATTCATGAACCCTATTTTAGTCCCACCTCTAAACTTCATCCCATCTAAAAATAATAATCATCAAAAAGGTCCTTTCCCTTGTCCAAACCTATATCCATGTAATCTTCTCAGGTACCAAATGGAAGCTTGAATAGGGTGTGAGGACAACTCATTAGGTTGACACTACCATGTCTAAACCAAAGCATTATAATAATAAGTGCATGCAATAAGTGCAAAATAGTTGTATTAATTAATCAATTAATACAATACATAAATCAAGATACTTCGGCACCATGTCAGAATGTATCTGAGCATGTAGCACAACCATGCCAACCAAAAACCATACATACATGGAATAACATAAATCTAGGTTAATCCCTCTTTTAATAATTTTATCATGGGATAGGTTAGAGCCTTCTCAATATAAGCATTACTGCATGGGACTTGGCAGAGCCAGCTCAATATAAGCATTATAGCATGGGACTGGGCAAATCTCGCTCAATATAAGCATTACAACATGGGACTGGGTAGATCCTACTCAATATAAGTGTTACAACATGGGAATGGAAAAACCCCCCTCAATATAATCATTATAGTATTGTATTGGGCAGAGGTTTCTCAGTATAATCATTACGGCATGGGACTGGGTAGATCCTACTCAATATAAGCATTACAGCATGAACCACAATACATGTCATGGCAACAAGGATATCAAAATATCACATCATATGCCTCAATGGTTAATTCTAAAAATTACCATTAATCTTTCAATTTCACATTTCATTTATCAATTTGGTCTTAAAACGTTAACATGATATCTATTTAAATAAACAAAGTCATTTACATTGTAAATCTATATCAATCAATCACATGAATCTCATGTCATTCTAAACACACTTTAATCCATAATCCAATTCATATAAATATATTCAAGGTTTCTCTCACCCAATGGGTATCTATAAGCTAGTTCGTTATCAATTGTATCCAAATGGATCCATGGAATAATCAAATTCATAATTTAGTTAATTTATGCACATGTTATGTTGGCATAATCACAATATTGCACATACTTAAAAATTAAGCAAACCATAGGGTTAAGTTTTAGACCCCCAACCTTTAGTAATTCTTCCAAAAAGAATCACCAACAATAATGGAGGCACAAATTTTCACAAGGAGGAACATATATCACATGAAAACAAGATCAAAATGATTCTATAATAGATATCAAAAGAGAAAAATGCTTCGATGGAAGAATGAGGAATGGGCAAGAAGACTAAAAAAATAGACCTATCAGGGATCAAACACCAAACTGTGATGTTCTGAGGTGATTAAATCACCTTAGAATCGTCAGGAGTGGCCTAGGGCTTGATAGGATAGCTTCACAAAATGATGGAATGAGAAATAGGCATACAGAACTACTTAAAAGCACTGATCCCAAGAATTACATGGTGTGTAATCCATTTACACGTCATGTACTAATTTATAAAGGGATACATCAAAAACCCTTCACCGCATGTTAATATTTATCCCAATCAACATTTACACATCATGAATTAGGTTCATGATATACAACCACTTCATGTCATGAGCTAGTTCATGACCTTTGTCTAGAAACAATTACATGCCATGTAATTGTTCAGAAAATAATTTTCAACCCAGCTTCTATGAAAGTGCATGAACCACCTTTGAGTCCTTACAATACCAAGGGAAACCCTCGTAATACCATTTAACATTTTTATACCCAGACTCCATTAATTAAAAAAATATACATCCCTAAAATTTAGGTTATTGTTCTCAACAAAGGTTCTCCCTCTCTGAACAAGACTCATCTATCAAGGTTTAAATACAAAAGAAAAACCAATGAAATATGTTTAACACAAAACTCAAAGAGGAGCATACCTAAAAAGGATGAGATCTTAAAACCTCCCTTCCATATAATAGCCCATCCCCAAGTTGTTCCAAGCATCACTATGGGATCTCAGTGGACAAGTATGGTCACTATGCTCACATATCAAACTCCCTCTCTCGAGTCTCCTCCTAAACACGTGCCACTGCACTTTAACAATAGGTATAGTTCTACCCAAAAGATACTTCTCACTGTTTCCCACAATACATATCATATACTCCTCAAAGGACGCATCAGCACAAAGATCAACATCCTTGATGTCTATCACATGAGAAGGTTCAGGATAACATATTTGAAACTGCAAGACATGAAACACATCGTACATGGAACTATAGTGTTGTGGAAGGGCTAATTGTTATCCCACTATAATGACCCTATCCACTATCTAAAATGGCCCAGAAAACTTGGGTTCCAGATTCCCTTGTTTCTTGATATGATGTTTCCCCAACCTAGGTGACACCCGAAAGAAAACATGATGACCAACCTCAAACTCTACAGGTCATCACCAATGATCAGTGTATAATTTCTACCTACTATGCGCAGTCATCAACCACCTCCTGATCAACTGAAACTACTCAAACATCTCCTATACGATACTAGGTAAAACAATCATTGACTCACCTACCTCCATCCCACAAAGAGGTGAATGGAAAGTCCTTCCATACAAATTCTCAAAATATGTCATATGGATCGATGCCTGGAAGCTATTATTATATGAAAACTCCATGAGTGTCATATGCTTCTCCCATGAACCAAAAAAAATCCAAAACATAGGCTCATAACATATCCTTCAAAACCTGAATAGTTCAATCATATTTACATTCAGTTTGAGGATGATAGGCTATACTCAAAAGAACCTATGATACTAGAGCCTTCAGATGACCCTTATAGAACTGTGATGTGAAATGAGTATCTCTATCTAAAATGATACTCCTTAGAACATTGTGCAACCAAACTATCTCACGCATGTAGAGACTTACCAGATCATCAACTATGAAGGTCTCCCTGATAGGAAAGAAGTGGACTACCTTCATCAGTTGATCCACAATCAGCCATACTATATCATTATTATGGGTTGTCTTAGGTGATCATGTCATGGAATCCATAATAAAATCGTCCCATTTCAACTCAAATATGGGAAAAGGCTGCAAAATCCCAGTTGGCCTCTGATGTTCAACTTTCAGCTGCTAGCAAGTGAAACATCTCCCCATAAAGTCTGATGCCTCCTTCTTCATTTTTGACCATTAGTACTATCTATTGAGATCATGATATATATTTCTTAGACCAAGATGTACATCCCATCTAGAAGCATGAAATTATCTCATCATATCCTCATGCAAGCCCGTAGAGACCCATACTCAGTCATGGGAAAGAATGGAATTTTTGCTGCCATGTGAACATCGTGACGGTGTCTTCCCACCATATAAGTTACCTCTTAGAATAATCCATTCGGATTAGATAACTATTCTTTCTTGATCCTGTCCAAAAAAAATGGGTCTAATAGATTTCAAAGTCTAAGATACTTTCCACTAAGACTTTTGAATATCTAGATGTATGTCTACAAAGAGTTTCATCGCCTTCCACTCATCGCAACACTCTGACACCACCTCAGTCTGCGTCTTCCAGCTCAAGGTGTCAGCAACAATGTTCCCTTTCCTAGTGTACAAGCCAACTCAAAGTTAAAATACTACAGATAATTGACCCACATCCTCTGTTGAAGGTTTAGGTCCCACTAAGGAAAGAAATACCTAATGGTCTTGTGTTCTATGTATACCAAAAACCTCTCACCCAAAAGATAGTTTCTCCAACATATCATGGCATGTACAACCATAGCTAACTCCATATCATGAGTAGAGTAATTCCTCTCATGTGGTCTTAACTGTCTGAATCCATAAGAAACCACTCAAACCTCCTACATCAGAACTGCTCTAAGTCCAAATCCAGATGAATCATAGTACACAGTATAAGCTTTACCCAGCATGGGTAAAGTTAGGATAGGTTTTGAGGTTATCCCACCTTTCAGTTCATGAAAGTCCCTCTTTCATGCATCTGACCAAACAAAATTCACTCCCTTCTTGGTCATCCCGGCCACTGGTGTGGCCATATGAGAGAATTACTAGATAAAGCACCGATAATAACCAGATAAACCTAGAAATATCTGAATCTCAAATGCATTCTTAGGTCGCACCCAAGATACCACATCTGTAACTTTCTCTAGGTCCACTAACACTCATGCCTCTGAGATGACATGGCACAAGAAGTGCACTTTATCAATCCAAAAACTGCATTTGGTTAGCTTGGTATAAATTCAATTCTCTCTCAATATACTCAATATGATGTCAAGATATTTGGAATGATCGTCTGCTGACTAGGTGTGAACTAAGATATCATTGACAAAAACCACCAAAAATCGGTCCATAAAAGGATGAAAAATATAATTCATCAAGTCCATGAATATTGTTGGTGCATTTTTCAACCCAAACAGAATCACTATGAATTTATACAAGTCATATCTTCTCCTAAAAGAAGTTTGATGTATTTCTGATGGTCTCACCCTCAACTAGTGGTATCCAGATCTAAAATAAAACTTGGAGAAGATCTTATCACCTCTTAGTTGGTCGAAGAGATCGTCAATACATAGAAGGGGATATCATTTCTTGACCTTCATCTGGTTAAATCTTTGATAATCCAAACATACCTGCAAAGTCCCATCAGACTTCTTGGTGAAAATAATTAGAGAACCCCATGAAGACATACTAGGTTTTATAAAACCTTTAGCTTCCAGATCTTCCAACTAAACTTTCAACTACCGAATCTATACTAGTGTTATCCTATACGACAAGAAAGAAACTGGCTCTGCTCATTTCACCAACTCGATCATGAACTCAATCTCTTACTCGGGTGGTAAGCTATAGAAATTTTCATGAAATACATCTGAAAAATGATCTACCATTGAAGGAAAATAATCTTTCTACATTACTCATAATCTAGAATAAGACTTGTTATATGAGTCATGTGATAATCCAATTTTCATTGAATTGGTCAGGCATGACCAGCCTGAAGATCCCACTCACCCTGGTAAGAATAGTTGTATACCTTTGGAGATAAAAAGGTAACTATCCTATGGTAACATTCAATATGATACCGGTATAGGACTGAAAAATCCAAACTAAAAATCAAATTGAAAACCTGACATTTCTAGTACAAACAGTTCCCATAATAAATGGTAACCACCAATCTCTAGAGAACATGTCATGAAACCCTTGATATTATCTGGCCACACTCCTAATGGTGTGTAAATAGTCAAAATACCATTCAATATTTCCACATCCAATCCAAAATAGTTTTTAGAAAGGGAAGATAAAAAAGGAATGTGATGATCTTGTATCAAACAAACCTCAAGAAACCCCTCTACCCTAATCTCCAGTCTGAATCCCCAGAGTTATTCCATCTGCCTGGTACTTTTGTTCCTGCACTGGGGTACCGCGTCCCCTACCTTGACCAAAACATCATGTGGAACTCCAACTAACTATCTAATGATGAGTAAATAAGTCCCTCCCAGACTCTAGTACCTATCCTAGTCCCCTACCACTACTCTATTGTGATAATTTTGACAAAACATTCTGATGATGGATCATCCCACCATAAGCATGACACTCCAAAATAAGGTACGTACATTGAGACCACCTGTGGAAAAACTTTCCACACTAATGGAAATACAATGGAACACAATCTTGAGATGGCTACCCACTACCCTGACTGCTCTACCCGCTATTTCCTTGGTGATAACTATCATAGAGGCACTTCTTGCTACTAGAAGAAGAGATCCCAGTTCACCCTGCTGAAAAAATTTGGTTGCTACTCAGAGACTCTCTCAGATTCCCTTTGGTGATGATTGTATAATTCATCATGTTTGAAAAGTTACTTGGAAGAAAAATATTCACCTATGACCTGATCTTATAATGAAGTTCTTCTTGAAAACACTTTGTACTAAATATCTCATCAGTAGTTAAAGATGGCATAAAGCACTACAGGTCAGTGAAATGTTTAGTGTATTCCATCATTGACATGCTCTCCTGTGTCAGATGCATCAACTCGCAAGACTTCTCATCCATAAATGTATTTGGATAGAATTTTATCAAGAACTTCACCTTGGATCCCTTCCAAGATAACTCCCTCAGATGCTCATCCTGCTCTAGAATATCCAACAAACGTTTGGCAGGTCCACTGAGCATATATGAAGAAACCTTTACCCTCCTATATATGGGTGTCTCTAGCAACTTGAAGATCATATGGACTGACTCAATTCATAACTTGTCTGATTATAGGCCTCCCTCCCTAGTGAATATAGGTAGATACTGTAGCTTAAACTCGCTCATTAGTTCATACATCGAAGTCACGGTGCGAACAGTCTCCCTTTCCATGGATCGCATGACCCTCAATAAGTTTTCGCAAAGATGGACATCCATCTGATCCTCATGATCCATAGGAAGCTCTGGTTCAGCTGTGTTAGGAGTGTTCTGATTACCACCCTCCTAAATCTTAACTCGGAGATGATGATAAGGCATTTTCTCTTCAAGAAAAACATACTCTTTAGAATACTAGCTATAACAACAAGGTCAACCTCAACAGATGACAACAATAGAGAACCACTGCTCCTGATCTCTCCAAACATGTCTTATAAGTGTTTTAGCATAACATAACAGTTCATTTCATTTTCATTTATTATACATAATAGATATCTCATTTCACAGTTCATATAGGCAAGTATTTAACACATGTAATAAATATTTCCTTGTCGTGAACAATGCATGTCAATATATATCTCTATGTGCCTATCATGATGTATGAATACTCATTTTTCACCATACTGGTCCACGAGTATAAATATCAAGAAAAAATAACATCACACAACATGTGAATCACTCAGGGTGAAATAACATCAACCATAACAAGCGAACATCATGAATAGTAATCCCATCCTTGGGTACTCAGATTCTCCCCCATACATGGGTTAGCTACTCTCGTTCACAAGATCATTACCAAGTCCTGACACATCCTAGTATCCTTTATACCTTTACCAACTAGTAAATCAATAGAAAAGAAAACTTGATGTCTTTGATACCACATTGTAATGTTTCATGATCCAACACTCTCTCACATGGCCAAAACGGGTTGGTTATAAGACCTCAAGCATGCCTCCCTGTACGCCAGAGGCTGCCGACTAGTAGTGGGGGTATGACATGTATAGTGGGGAGACTATACCCCCTGGTATACAGTTACATATAGTGGAAATAAAAAATATAAATAAATATTGGAGTAACATAAAATAGCAAAAATAGTGCAATAAACAACTGGAAAGTATACAGGAAGAACTGATAAACCAATAATAATGTATCATGTAATGATAGGTTGAATGTATCTAAATGTAAAATGAAAGTAATAAAAATAAAAGAATCATATGTTACAAAATAAACTCAAAAGACCTCGGTCCTGAACCCCGTGTTGGTCCCACCTCCAAACTCTAGCCCATCCAGTAAACAACAATCAGCAATAAGTACCCTTTCCCTTATCCAAACCTGCATCTATCTAATCTTCTCAGTTACCAAATGGAATCCTGAACAAGGTGTGAATAAAACTCAGTAGGTTGACACCACCGTGTCTAAACAAAACCACCATGATAATAAGTGCACGAAATAAGCGATAATTAGGTGTATTAATTAATCAATTAATACAATACATAAATCAACCTCCTTTGGCACCATGTTAGAATGTCTCTGAGAATATAGAACAACCCTGACAACCAAAAACCATACATCCATGGCGTAACATAAATCTAGGTCAAGCCCGCTATATAATCATCTCAGCATGGGATTGGGCAGAGCCTACTTAATATAAATATTACAGCATGGGACTAGGCAATTCCCACTCAATATAATCATTACAACATGGGATTAGGGAGAGATCGCTCAATATAATCATTACAACATGGGATTGGGAAGAGTCCGCTCAATACAAGTGTTATAGCATGGGACTAGGCAGAGCCCGCTCAATATAAGCATTAGATAATGGGACTGGGTAGATCCCATTCAATATAAGCATTACATCATAGGACTTGGTAGATTCCACTCAATATAATAATTACAACATAAATGACAACACATGTCATAGAAAAAAGGATATTGCAATATCACATCATATAGATCAATGATTAATTCATCAAATTACCATTAAGCTATAAATTTAATATTTCATTTAGCAATTTGTTCCTAAAACATTAATATGCCAACCATTTCAATAAACAAATCCATTTATATGGTGAATCTATATCAAGAAATCACCCGAATATCAGGACATGCTAAATGCACTTTATGTAATTAGCTAATTCATATAAATATATTCAAGGGTTCACTCACCTAGAAGGTATCCATAATTTAGGTCACTATAAATTGGATCCAAATGGATCTAAGGAATAATTCAATTCATCATTTAGTTAATTTATGTGCATGTTATGTTAGTGAAATCGCAATATTTCACATACTTGAAAATTAATCAAACCATAGGGCTAAGTTTTAGACACCTACCTTTATTCGGTGATTTAGAAATGATTCCAATAGGAATCGCCAACAAGAATAGAGGCACAGATGTTCACAAAGAGTAACCTAGATCACATGGGAATAATATCAACACAATTCCACAATAGAGATAAAAATAAAACACTACTTTGATGGAAGAACGAGGAATGGGAAAGAAGACCAAAGCAAAGAGACCTAATAGAGATCAAACACCAAACTGCAATGTCAAAAGGTGATGAAATCACCTTAGAATTTTCAGGAGTTTCCTAAGGATTGAAAGGAGGTCTACACAAAATGGTGGAATGATAAACAGGCATATGATGCTACTTAAAATTTCTGCTCATGAGAATTTCATTATTTGTAATCCATTTACACATCATTTATTTCTTCATAAAGGGATATGCCGAGAAAAATGTCACCTCAGGTTAATATTTATCCTTATCGACATTTGCACAATATGAATTAGGTTCATGTTTAACCACTTCACGTCATAAAATAGTTCACGTCCTGTGTCTGGCAGCAGTTACATGTCGTGTAACATGTACATGATGTGTAATTGTTCAGCAAACAGTTTTCGTCCCAGCTTCTGTGAAAGTGCCCAAACCAGCTCTAAATCCTTCTAATCCCAGGGGAACCATCATAATCCTATTTAACACATTTATACTCATACTTTGTTAATTAAATTAACATAAATCCTTGAACTTTAGGTCATTTTCCCCAACAAATGCTCTCTATCTCCGAACAAGACTCATCCACCAAGGTTTAAAGACAAAGGAAAAACCAATAAAATATGTTTAATGTAAAACTCAGAGGGACATACCTGGGATATGACATCACACCTTTTTATTACTTAAATATTTCATTCCATAATACACATTTAACAAATCGGAAGATCTTTTGGGTTTAGGGTCTTGGAAATTAGGTATATATTAAATGAATTATATAAGGATAACATAAAAATAAACATTAATCAATTATTTTGGGATACTCCTTTTTTATTCCATCCTAATTCATCTCACTGCATATCATATCTAGGGTAAATACATCAAAGAAAGGGTTTATCATAAATTCCAATAAGGGAATGAACATGGGAAACAATTTACATGTGAGAAAGAGGAATATAACCAACCATGATCATATGAATATGAGGCATATGATAAAAATAATAACATGAATAATAATATGTAAGTGTGGATACAACATTTAATTTATACATTCATAAGCATATCACGAAGGTCCATCCCCAAGGTGTTGTAAATCATAATTACCAAAGTTATTCACCGAGGAATCATAAAACATGTCATCTCTAGAGATTAACTTATTTACCCAATACATTAGACCACTATCGGGGTGCACCCCTCATATATATTAATTTCATATAAGTTTCATAGATCATAATAAATCATTTCATCAATAACCCATGGAGGATAAAGAATGGATTTCTTATCAAAAATCTTGGCATACAAAAGATCTTAAAGATATAATAATTACGTCATTTTAAAACCCACAAAAGGATATGTGAGTTTAATATATGTAAATACATAAATTAAAAATCCATTTTTAAATATAGTTTTATGCAAATTTAAAAGAAAAGATGTTTGGGTATTCAAATAAAAAGGAAAAGAGAATTACTCATGTAAAAAAACTTGAGAAGAAAATTCGGCAGCATGATGAGTATAAAACATGGCTTTAGAAAATGGTAAAATGAGAGGAGAAAAGGGTCTATCATTCATAAAATACTATTAATACAGTAGTGGGATAATATAAAGTGTAAAAAATGAAATTTCTTGGAAATTATAATACATACCACAAAAAATGACTCTTGAATAGAGAAGAGAAGTGATGATCTCACTTACCTTGAAGAGTTACTCCTAAAACATGAGGATTGGGACCTTGGGGTCTTGAGGACTCCTTGGGAGGTAAAACTACCAGATAATTATGGATGATGAATTTTGAGTGAAAGAAAATGGGGAAATGGGTGGGTATTTATAGAAAAAGTGGAGGATTTGTTTAGTAATTTTCAAATATAAGCCTTAGAAATCTAGGTTGCAGAAAATGAAAAACCATGAGCTTGCTCATGATTTTGGACATTTGGGTCATATTTTATGTTATTTTAACCCACAAGAACTGAGCCTCATATTATATTACTTATTTTTGCAAGGATAAGTAAATTTTCCACAAAATAATGTTTTTAAAGACAAAGTTTCCATTTTAGATTTTGGAAAGTAACTTATAGGTTTGGAAATTGATTAAAATATATTAAAATAATTGATATTAAAAAAATAAAATTTTATAGGTTTTTTATTGTGTATAATTAATTATTAAATCATTATGAAATAATTATGAAGTCATTAACCATACCAAAAACCTCAAACTATATTTTAACTATTCATGAAAAAATAAAGTATTTTAGAAAATTCTCATAAATTAACCCTAGATTAATTTTGACATGATGATTTCAAAAATGATATTCATTTTATAATAATAATTCTCTAGGTATGATAATTTTAAATTTTAAATATAAAAAACCTTATTTATTTAAAAAATAGCGGGTTGATAATACATAGTAAAATTTCTGACACTTAAAAATTTTCAAGGACATAATAACATTATTTTATCATTTATATTTAAATAAGAGTGGTTTATCATACTATTTCATTAAAATAAATATTATTAATAATACCTTAGTTTATTATAAAAAATCATATCTTTTAAATAAAACATTATTTTAATGAAAATTAACAATTTAATAGTATAATGAACATTCAGACCATTATAAAAATTACATTGGGATTCATTAAAATATATTATCATTTAGAAATAATTTATTATTATTATTAGATGATATCATATTTTATTTAATACTTCCACATAAAACATATTTTAATAGAATGTGTTTTATAGACTTTGAGAATAATACTTTTTTATTATATCATTAAATAATCTCAACGATCATTTGAATGTATCTAAGTGACAAATAATAGTAATGAACGTCTAATTTGTTCACTAAAGATCATAATATTGATCAACTATATTAGTTGACAAACATAAATATTGATGATCATATTTCCCTATAATTAGCCTATCATACTCTCATCATTACTCACTACATAGATTATAAAAGTTCTTACACATCCTTTGCTAAATTATATTTATCTCTTAATGATTCTTTTCCTTTTTAATATCTTTATGTATGGGGTGATCTTATTAGGGAATTTAAAGCCTTTGGAGTTTGTTGAAGTGGATTTATTATTATTTAATGTGTATATCCCATTGTTTTTCATGGTTGTACTAGTATAAATTTATGCATAATGTATGATGTTCTCATGAAATAAAAAGTCATTCTATGTTATTCTATTGTAAAACATAATAAATAGTTATTGGGAAGAAATAGATCCATAAATAAAAGAAGTACATTTTATGAGTTGTTCCATTCTTCCCCCCTAAAAGAAATTGTGTCCTCGTAATTTTCTCTTATTAATCGATACCATTAATTATAGATATCAGGATATTCCTTACTATTTATGATATTTAATTCATTCTTCAACAAGTAGTTTGCAACTCCAACAAATAAAGGGTCAAGCCCAGGGTGGTGCTTCCTTTCCTGAAAGAGATGATAGAATTGATCCTTTGAAATTATTTTACAATAAATGATATGAGAAAAAGAAAAGGTGTTGGATATATCAAATAGTTACTTTCGGGTGATTTAAATATTTGAAAAGCTCTTGAAATCATTCAAATTAGCCTTTTCAATAATATTGATGATTAAATATTTTGGAAGGGATAATAATGTTGTACATGATTTCTTTCCTTCCATTTGAAAAGTGACATATTAAAAAGAAAAAGTTAAAACACAACATTAATTATTTTTAACATGTTAATAAAAACTCTTATTTATATCCACCGACTAAAAAAACTTAAATATTAAGAAGGATATTTTTAATATATAAAAAAATACACTAAAGGAGGTATTATTTTTATAAATTATATTCCATTAAACATTAACATGTGATACAACAATCATAAAAGTTTTCCCTTGAAGAAATCAATTCATTTTATGTTGTGACCCGATAATTTTAGGGAACATACCACATAAACTAGACTCTCAACAAGATAAATATAATTCTAGTGTAGTGTACCATAATCATCATAGTGTAGTCCAAATGTAGTTACCTTGGTTTTGAGATGACAATTTATCATCCTCGTTAACCATTGGAATAGATAATTGACTTGGATAATGTCCATATTCCTCGTGTCTATGACATAGAATAGTTAATAGGGCCTTAGGTTGAACCTATTTCCCCTTCTTTATATTCTTATTTGGACAATGATTAGCAAAGTGCCCAATATTTCCACACATTAAGCATTGAACATCAGGCTGGGCCTAAAACATCTTCCCTTGTCATTAGTATGGGGAAGTTGAGACTTCACCATAATATGAAAATTCTGAGCTATGTCGTCGTCTCTTCCAAACTTATAGCACTTTCCACTCCCAATAAAGTGGTTATTCTTCTTCCCACATTTGTTGCACTTGGAGTGTTGTACTTTCTTCTTATCTGGATTCTTCCCAAAATTGTGTCCCAATATTCTCTAATTAGTTATGTTTGGAAACTCACCTATATTCTAGTTGATAAATGTAATACACAATAATTGGTTTGGCATAGACACAAGATGCCTTACTCTAGATCCCCCCATATTGGTATGGTCATCATCACATTGTATGTTTCATCTGTTGTTTTTACGAGTCCTATTTCTTGACATTTTTTTCTTAAAGGAGAAGACCTAAGAGAGAAATTTTGTACTATTAGAAATATTGGGATAAAAATTATAAAGGAAAGAATAATCTTATAATTTTATAATATCATTCTTCTAGGATGATATACTTCAATATTAATAAAATTTTGACATTATCTTTATATCATTTTTAATTGTTTATAAAAATATTGTGATTAACTAAACATATCCCCTGGGGATGTCAAACTAGAAGTGTAGAAAGACCCATTATCATGAACCAGTTCACATTTGAGTCTATCCCAAAATGATGTTTTTGGGTGTTACTCCTAGATACATTTGTGTCAGATCCACATTCACTTGTTTGTATCCAAACAGGTATGTATTTCTTTGGAAACCACATACTTAATACTTCACCAAAATACCATGATGTTTTCCTATATTTAAACTTGTCCCTAGGGTTCTTCCAAAAGTTTTCAAATCTTAATTTCTGTAAATAATTAAACCTTAATTTGATACCAACTATCACATCCCGCCTTTTTATTACTTAAATCTTTCATTTCATAATACACATTTAGCAAATCGGGAGATCTTTTGGGTTTAATTTCATGGAAATTAGGTACATATTACATGAATTACATAAGGATAACATAAAAATAAACATTAATCAATTCTTTTGTGGGACTTATTTGTTATTCCATCCTAATTTATCTTAATGCATCTCATATCTTGTGTAAATACTTCGCAGAAAGGGGTGATCGTAAAGCTCAGTAAGGGAATAAACAAGGGAAACAATTTACATGTGAGAAAGAGGCATATAACCAGGAATGATCATATGAATATAATGTATATCATAAAAAGAATAACATGAATAATAATAATATTTAAATATTTATATAACATTTAATTTATACATTTATAAGCATATCACCAAGGTCCATCCCCAAGGTCCATCCCCAAGGTGACGTAAATCATAACCACTGAGGTTATTCACCAAGGCATTGTAAAACATGTCATCTCTAGAGATTAACGTCTTTACCCAATGCATTGAAGCACTATCATGGCACACCCTTAATATGTATTAATTTCATGTGACCCACATAAACTATAATAAATAATTTAATTAATAACCTTAGGATGATAAAGAATAGGTTTCTTATCAAAAATCTTGGCATAAAAAGGAGCTTAAAGACATGATCATTACGTCAATTTAAAACCCATGAAAGGATATGTGAGTTTCATATATGTAAATCCCTAAATTAAAAATCCATTTTTAAATCTATTTTTATACCCATTGAAGATAAAAGAGGTTTGGGTTCAAATAAAAAGGAAAAGATAATTACTCGTGTAAAAAAACGAAAACTTGAGAAAAAACTTCAACAGTATAATAGGTATAAAATATGATTTTAGATAATGGTAAAATGAGAGTGGAAAAAGTTATCCCATTCATAAAAGACTATTAATATAGTATTGGGATAATAGAAATTGGGAAAAAAGGAAATTTCTTGGAAACTGGAATACATACCACAAAAAGGACTCTAAAATGGAAAAAAAGAAGTCAAGATTTTCCCTACCTTAAAGAGTTACTCCTAAAATTTGAGGATTGGTACCTTGGGGGATTGAGGACACCTTGGGATGAATCCTTATAAGTAAAAATACTAGATATTCATAGAGTATAGATTTTAAGTGAAATGAAATGGAGAAATGGGTGGGTATTTATATAAAAAGTGAAGGATTTGTTAAATAATTTCCAAATATATGCCTTGAAAATTTAGGTTGTGGAAAATGTAAAACCATGGGCTTTTCCAGGGTTTTTTACCATGGTTTTGAACATTGAGACATATTTTAAGTTATTTTAACCCACAAGAATCGACTCTCATATTATATTACTTCTTTTGGAAATAAGAAGTAAATTTTCCACAAAATAATGTTTTTAAAGTCAAAGTCTCCATTTTAGATTTTTGAAAGTAACTTATAGGTTTGGAAATTGATTAAAATCTATTAAAATAATTGATATTAATAAAATAACATATTATAGGTTGTGTATTATGGTTAATTAATTATTAAATATTATGACATAATTATGAATTCATTAAACATAATGAAAACCTCAAATTGTATTTTTACTATTCATGAAAAAATAAATTATTTAAAAAAATTCTCATAAATTCACCCTAAGATAATTTTGACGTGCTAATTTCAAAAATGATGTTCATTTCATCATAATTAATAGTAAGATTTATGACACTTAAAAATTCTCAAGGTCATAATAAAATTATTTTATTATTAATATTTAAATAATAATTTTTTTATCATACTATTTCATTAAAATAAATATTATGCATAATACCTTAGTTTATTATAAAAAATCATATATTTTAAATAAATCATTATTTTAATGAAAATTAACAATTTAATGGGATAATCAACATTAATTCAATTATAAAAAATATATTAGGATTCATTAAAATATATTATCATTTAGAAATCATTTATTATGATTATTAGATGATATCAAATTTTATTTAATAATTCCACAAAAAACATATTTTAATATAATGTGTTTTATAGTCTTTGAAAATAATACTTTTTTATTATATCATTAAATAATCTCAACAACCATTTGAATGCATCTATGTAACAAACAATAGTAATGACCAATAAATTTATTGACTAAAGATCATAATATTGATCAACTGTATTAGTTGACAAACATAAATGTTGGTAATCATATTTCCTTATAGTTAGCCTATCATACTCTCATCATTACTCACTACATTGATTACAAAGGTTCCTATATATCCTTTGCTAAAGTTTATTTTTCTCTTAATGCTTCTTTTCCTTTTTACGATATTTATGGAAGGGGTGATCTTCTTGGGGAATTTCAAGCCTATGGTTTTTGTTGAAGTTAATGTACTATTATTTAATGTGTATATCTCAATGTTGTTCATATTTGTACAAGCCCAAATTTATGCATGATTTACTATGTTCTTATGAAATAAAAAGTCATTTTATGTGCTTCTATTATAAAACATAATAAAAATTTATCGAGAGAAAAGAGATCCATAAATAAAAGAAGTACATTTTTTCGGTCGTTACATAGAAAAAAACGAGATCTTACACATTAGAGGATCTTTCTTGAAGTTCTTTTAATATCTTTTCGAAGTTTCTTTGTATGTGTTAAAACCATGGAATGAAGTTAGAAGGTCAATCGAAGACCATTAAAGGAAGTGGATGTAGCGACTCTGGTTTAATCATGTAAGACTATGGAATATTTCTAGGAATATTTCTAAAGTCATGCACTATGTCATTGTAGAATTTTAGGGCTCGGAGAACCTTAGTGCAGTGATATTAAAAATATTAAATATATTATATCACATGTGTTCAGTTTTCCAGAAATGTGGGATAGATTCTGAATGGAGACTCGAATCAAAAATCTGAGACAAAATTTGAGTATAAAATGTAGGGTTTACCCTAGGTACGGCATAAAGTTTGTCAGTGTCAGGAACCTAGTTGAGGGAGAGCTTTGTAAGATGTGTTGATGATATATTAGTTTATTTAATAAAATAAATAAACTAATATATCCCCCCTCCTTAGGTTCCATGCATGGAAAATGGAGAGGATTTCACATCCATGTCCTTCTTTTTAGGTATTTTTCTCTTCTATTCTTGGCATATCTCCCCCCCCCCCCAGGTTCCCTCTTGGTTCCCCTTTAATTTTGAAGAAAATGGACAAGTTTTGGGTGGACAGAACCAGGAGTACGGTGTCCAGGTCATAAAAAAATATTTTGTTATTCCAAGTTTTCCCTTCTCGGATTAACCCTAGTGTTCCCCTTTCTTCCCCCATTTGACCCTAGAAGCCATAGAAGGCTTTCAAGCTCCCTCAACCTCTCTTGGAACTCATTTTTAAATGGGTTTTGGTGGGGAAACATCAAGATTCTTTAATTAAGTGATTCCTCATTTGTTTTTCTTCCTTCTCTTGAGGGTTTCTTCCCTTCTTCTTGAGGTTCTAAAATTCCAGCAGCTTGGGTTTCATTCCAAGGGTTTAATATTGAGTTTCTTGGATCAATATTGTGGATTGGGGTTTGCTTTCTCTCACTTGTGGTTTAGTTGTGGTGTGGTTGAAGTTTCACACAAATATTTGGGGTTTTTGACATCTATTGTAGGTGATTCCATGTGTAAGCATTCTTTTATGAGTTAGTTTGCTTGTTTGACCTTCTTAGCATGTTTCTTACTTATTTTTTGTGGTGTGAAAGTAATTTTTGATGTAATTGGTTAATCATTTGATTTTAAAGTTTCATTTTTTCTTGAAATTATGTGTTTTTCATGTGTAACTCATGTGGTGTCATTTTAGGGCATTTTATAATATATGCAAGTGGTTTATTAAATGTTTCTAGGGCTGAAAATTTTATTTTGGCATGGAATTGGGGTAAATTTGGCCTTGAAAGTTGGTTTTGAAATTTATTTTGTGTGTAAAGCCTTTTTTACTTCTAGAAATTGTTTTTTGAAAATTTTAAATGGTTTATTGAGTTACACAAAAGATGAAAAACATGTTAGGTAATTTTTGGTGTGTGTATGACTCAGAAATGGTATTTTTATGTGAAAATGGTATTTTATAACATGTGTAACTTATTTAAGCACAAAGAGGGAAACCTAGGTATTTAGGTGGGCGGACTAGGACTAGTATACAAGTGATCCGGTAGTGGTATCGTCCATGTTTCACTTAGTAAGTTTGACGATGACAACACTAACTAAACTTTGATGATGTTTGGGGACCACTATTCCATTGGGGATTTCCCTCCTATTGGATCGTGCATGAGAAGTATATTGGTTATGGTTACTCAAACATTGAGATACGATATATCTAGGGCCCCACAACTAGCTAGTACCTAGGGGTGTTCCCGTGACTAGTGCTCATTGGATATATGGTACTTACCATCGGCATACGGTGTGTTTTGTTAGAAAATTCAGTAGCATGTGTGTTTTCTTTAAAAGTGAACATCTTTAAAGTTTCCCTCTTGAAAGTTGTTTTCATTTAAAGTTGCATCTTTTAGAAATTGTTCTAGCATATCTTGTTTATAAAAACTTGCAAGATTTTGGTCTTAAAGTGTTTATCACGTTTAATCTTTTTGGGTGGAATCCTATTAGGATTAGGCTCACACCCTTCTTACACCCTTGGTTGTAAGTAGACTTGGTAATGTTTTACACGAGTAAGGGTAAGGTCTTTGATGACGGCGGTTCAGGTTGTTAGCTTCTTTTCTCGATGCGGTGTTGCGGAGATGGCTTGTAGGTGATGCCCCCTTACTGTGTGGTGGTTTTTATGTTAGACTTGCTACTCCTTTTTAGTTGTGGACCTCTTGGGGTTTGGTTGAAAACTATGTAACTCAATTCTGAATTGTTGTTAAGACTTGTTTGGTGTGAATTTTCATATTTAGATTATTTATCATTTTTTGTTGTTTTATGTTTCTAAACTCAGGTAAATCATTCTCAAACCTTTATTTATGGTACCTGGGAAATTATGCCATCCCATGGAGATAGGGAACTCCCTTAGGGTTATTCCAAAGATCGGGCTAGGCACCGGTTTGGATGGAAACTAGATCTGGTTCATGAAAAAAATGGTATCAGAGCATGGTTAAGATCTTTGGGTTATATTATTTGGACTGAGTCTAGTTAGATAGGATCTAGGACTGCCGGGTCTCAGAGTTCTGGATGTGAGTATGGTGTTTGGCTCGCACCTCTCATGACAGACCTTGAGTCTCCATGGGATGTTGGGATTCTTGTTTTACTTCTCTTACAGGTGGGACGTGCGGGATACAGACTACATGAGGAAATTGGTTGAGGGTGAAGTATTTGTTTATTTCATTATTGTGATGAGTTTGATTTATTTATATTTGATGTTATTGCTAAAAAATTTCAGAATTGTTGTACTGATGTTCTCTCTTGTGGTTGTTGCCATTTTGTAGCAACATGTCTCCCCAGAAAGCTCTCATGCACCCATGAGAGGCACCTGGAGAGAGTTATCCCGCACTGCTTGATTAGAGATTGATTAAAGTTGTGGTTCAGGCTGTCCAGGCTCTGGGATAGGGAGTGGGTCCTGATCCTGCTCTAGTTAGAGAAGATGAACCTGGTCCTGTGAAGGATAAAGCTCAGGAGTTTCTCAAGAACAAGTCTCTTACTTTTTGAGGTAGCATGGAGCCTCAGGAAGTAGAGGAGTGGCTTGAGAAGATCGAACACATGTTCAAGTTCCTTGACACACCTAAGGAGGTTAGGATGAAATGTGTCTCATTTTTTCTAGAAGGTCCCAATATTTGGTGGTGGGAATTAGCACTTCAAGTTGGGAAGCATGAACAGATGAGATGGAAGGACTTTAAGGCTATCTCCATTGACCAGTACTATCCTGAAGTCGTAGATTATGCCAGATCCTGGGAGTTTATGAATCTCATCTAGGGGGACCAGTTAGTGATGGAGTATGTCAATCTCTTTGTCACGCTAGTCCGATATTCCCCCAAGATAGTCTCTAATGAACAGATGAAGGCTCAGATATTTGAAAAGGGATTGCGTCCAGAGATCTATTCTCAGGTCTTCATGTTTAAGCTGAATACCTGTGTTGAGGTGGTTGATCAAGCTTCTATGGTAGAGATTTATTGAAATGGGAGGTTTGGTTTCTCTGAGTTAGTATTAGTGATGGTCAGTGGGAGTTCATCTAAGAAGAAAATGAAGTGATAGGAATAGGGGAAGAAGGGAGGTGGTAATTTGATCCATCCTCCCAGATAGTTTTCATCTGTGGATTTTGATGCAAGATCTATTGTGTGCCACCAGTGTGGGAGGCCAGGGTACACCCGAACTTCATGTACATCAACTCTAAGGCCTTTTTATCAGTGTGGAGCTATGGGGAACTTGCATAACTTTTTCAAGGTGATACATCCCCTTCAAAGTGGGAGAGGATCCATGGCTTCCAAGGGTGTGTCAGTTCAGTCGGAGTCGTCTAAGGTGATGGTATCTCAGTTTGGTGGTCATGGAGGTAGGGTCAGATCGTCTTCTAGGTAGATCCAGTTCATGGTAGAGCCACAGGAGATCATTCATTCTCAGGTAGAGACTAGGCATATTTATAGTGTGGATCAGGCACTAGTGAGATCAGATGTAGGACCTTCGACAGTTTGAGGTACCATTTTGATTATATCTTCTATAGTTGTTGTTCTCTTTGATATTGTTGCTTCTGTTTCTTTTATCTCTACTTATATTTTGAACCTACTGGATTTTCCAACCAAGTTTTTTTCTTTTGCAATGGAGTTGGTGACGTCGTTGGGTAATAAAGAGAAATATCTCATGTGCCCGTTGTGTGCACTTTTTGTGTTAGGGTTTGAGATGGAGTGGGACTTTCAGGTCTTGGATATGGACCTTTTCGATGTAATCTTAAGAATGGATTTTCTAGTGCACTTTCAAGCACATATCGATTTTTATAGTCAGTGGGTGAGTTTCATATAACCTAATGGGATTCCCTAGGGTTTTCTTGGGGAATGGAATCCTCAATCAGGTCGTGCAGGACCTCCACTCCCAGAATTGGAAAACCTTATCTTCTAGTTATCGTCGCTCATGCTAGGGGACAATGGTCATGCTCCTAAGGGTGGATTACCTCATGTAGAGTATGAGTTGAAGGTTTTGAGCGTAGTGGAAGTGCGTTGGTGGATGTTCCCACTTGGATTTTTTTCATTAACAATGATCAATTCGGGATCAATACGATGATAAACGCTAGTCTTCATGGATCGAATCATAGAAATGGAAAAAGAAAAGGAAAGTCCTGGAACCACAAAGTAGGATCATTACAGGTTGATTATAATTAATTTAATCAATTGAAAATAAATACCTTTTGGGTGTTCTTTCTTCGTTTATGTTCTTGATCACGTTCCAATGTGATTCATCGTTGCGCCGCAGAAGCCAAGTGTAGACTTCCTCTATCGGTGATCCACACGTGTACCTTGTATCTCGGGACGTCACTAAAGGAGTCTCCAGGTGCTGGCGTAGAGAAACATTTGCTTGCGTTGTCGGCCTTAGATCATCTTGATCCGATGGAAGATGATCTCTCTCGGTCTTGAGATCTTTCTTGGAGGAAGAGGTTCTTTCATCCTTGAAATAATTCTCCAGAGTTGTTGTGCACAATGATTCTCTTGTGTGTTAGGAAAAGATTTGGGGTTGTGAGGATATTTATAATCAGGTTTGAGGTTGTAGAGTTATGACAATAAATAAATGCGTTACACATTTTATTTATTTCATTGACTCTTATTTAAAACCCCCATGTCGAATAATTAATTCTTTGACATGTGCCCACACTGATTATAATAAATATCATTTAAAACAATATTATATCCTCAAAATCCCGACTGAAAAAACTACACGGCGTGTATTAATAAATACATGGCGTGTAATTATTTTTTCATTGAAAACTAAATGGAGTGTACATTCAATGTACACGGAGTGTTTATCTTGTTTTCATTTATTCATTTCCTTTCCATAAATAAAACTACACGACGTATAATTATTAATACATGGCGTGTACTTGTTTTCCATGAAAAACTACACGGCGTGTAATCTTCAATACACGGCTTGTATATCTTGTTTTTCATTTCCTTCTTCCTTCATCATTAAAATGATTTATGCTTCCTTGAATAATTATTAAACCACATATGGGAATAATCTTTATTCTACTTGAAATACTTGAATACACTTAGTGTGTGACCCTCTAGGCCTCTTTCTCATTGGCATTAGGCAGGCTTGCCTAAAGTCCAAGATTACTGTCTATCAATGGGTCAAGGCACCTGAGAGAAAGCAGTTGACACCGAATTGACGTATCAACTCATACGAACGCTTATTGTGTAATTTAATCCCTTTGTCTCGATATCTCATCAAGCAGGTTTCATGGAAGTGTCATAAACCTATATACTTGACCCGTTGTTCTTTGACTACCTGAAATAAACTCTTCGTTTACACCATGGCCATGGAATTTAATGCGACAGTTCTATTTCAATCAAAGGGATGAGATATCAACTTCCATAAATGGAAGGGACAAATCCTTCCTTGACTTATTCATTAACAACGTGTCACTCATGACACACCCAACATACCCTACTTCCCGCCAACTCTCTGCGTGACGATTTTCGTCAGTAAATCTAAGTGTGCGAGTCATGACATGAGTTAATGATAATCTTCCAGTCCAAGGACCATTACACATGCTCATAGATAGCAATGTCTGATGACACCAAGACATGTGGAATTTCTACTGGCGGGTCTGTTCTCATAATCTCCCATCTTGGAGATTACCAAGTGCGAACTCCATGAGAGAGATTCTCGTCTTTTTACGAGTACTCACACATGACGGTCTGTATACTATGTGTCCTATCATAGTATGTCATCCAACCACAAAACATTATTCAAGAATATTGTTATAGAATTTCAAGGTTCTCATCATAGAGGGGATCTTCCATGACCTTATCAATGCAACAAATATTCTAGGACATTATTATATTATAGTCATGCAGAACAATGAAAAATATATAATAAGTGAACATTCATGTAATCAAAGTAAAAAACAGTTGGTTCTCAGGACACCAACCCTTACAAACTCCCACTTGGACTAGAGCCAGCTGCCTATGACTTTTAGTCTACTAGACCTCACATGATGATCATGTTTCTGCTGAGTCAAGGCTTTAGTCAAGGGGTCTGCCATGTTGTCTTCCATGGAAATACTGCTCACTGCAACTTCACCTCTCTGAGAAAAATCCCTCAAGAGATGATACTTCCGAAGTATGTGCTTTTTCCACTGATGTGACCTTGTCTCTTTTGCAAGTGCCACCACTGCAGTATTATCACAATAGAGTGTGATATGATCTTTACTACTTGGTACTACATCGAGCTCTTAGACGAATATTTACATCCATACTGCTTCTTTAGCTTCCTCAAAAGTTGTGATATACTTGGACTCCGCTGTAGAATCTGCCACCACACTTTGCTTTGAGCTCTTCTAGCTCACTACACCTCCATTCAAATTGAAGATGTATCCAGTCTGCGACTTCATGTCATCTTGATCAGTCTAGAAACTAGAATCTACATGTCCTCTGATGACTAGTTCCTCATCTCCTCTATAAACCAGGAACATATCCTTAGTACGACTCAGATACTTAAGGATAGTCTTGACTGCCATCCAACGGCGGTCTCCTGGATCATCTTGATATCTGCCTACCGCACTTAATGCATAAGCAACATCTAGCCTCATACATAGCATAGCATACATGACTGACCCAATCACGGATGCGTAAGGGATCCTTCCCATTCTCTTTCTTTCCTCATGTGTCTGAGGACACATTTTCTTAGAAAGATGAATGTCATGTGACACTGGAAACAATCCCCTCTTGGAATGTTCCATACTGAATCTCTTCAGTATCTTGTCAATGTATGTACTTTGACTTAGGCCAAGCCTTCTCTTGGATCTATCACGATGGATCTTGATCCCAAGAATATATGCCGCCTCACCCAAGTCTTTCATGGAGAAGAATTTATGCAACCATGCCTTAACTTACTGTAAGACAGGTACTTCATTTCCAATTAGTAATATGTCATCAACATATACTATTAAGAAAACGACTGCACTTCCACTAAACCTCTTGTATACACAAGGCTCACATTCGTTCTTAACAAATCCAAATTCTGTTATAGCTTCATCAAAACGAATGTTCCATGACCTTGATTCTTGATTTAATCCATAAATGGATTTCTGCAACTTGCATACCTTGTTGGCATCCTTTGGAGTCACAAACCCTTCGGGTTGTGTCATGTAGACATCTTCCTGGAGGTTCCCGTTAAGGAATGTTGTTTTGACATCCATTTTCCAAATTTCAAAGTCATGGTAAGTGGCAATGTCCAATATGATTCTAATGGATTTCAGCATCGTAACCGGTGAAAAGGTTTCATCATAGTCAATTCCTCGACACTGTCTAAAACCTTTTACAACCAGTCATGCTTTATAGGTGTTGACTTTCCCCTCTATGTCCAGTTTCTTCTTGAATAGCCATTTATTACCAATAGTCTTTACATTAACTAGAGGATCTACCAAAATCCAGACTTGGTTTTGGTACATGGAATCCATTTCAGAATTCATGGATTCTTTCCACTTGGCAACATATGTACCTTCAACTACTTCCTTGTAGGTAAGAGGATCATCATTGTCAACCAATAATGAGTCACCATCCTCGGTGACAAGAAAACCATATCATTCTGATTCTCTCACCTCTCTCGTGCTCCTACATAGTTCTTGTGTCTCTAGAACAGGTTATTCTTCCACGGGGCTTTGTGGAATCTGTTCTTGTACCAACTGTTGTGTATCTTGAGCCTCGACTTCATCGAAGTCTATCTCACTCCCACTATCTCTTTTTGAGATGTGCTCCCTCTCAAGGAATATGGTGTGTCTTGCCACTATAACCTTTTTGTCTGAGGGGTTGTATAAGTAATATCCCCTTGTTTCCTTGGGATATCCTATAAAGATACACTTTGTGCCTCAGGGTGAAAGTTTGTTACCTGAAGAGGCCTTAACAAATGCTTCGCTACCCCACACATGTAAATTCGATAACATGGATTTGTATCCACTCCGTAACTCATATGGAATACCATTTATCGATTTATTGGTACTTGGTTTAGTATGTGTGCTTTTCTTTGTAATGCATATCCCCAAAAGGATAATGGAAGACTCACATGACTCGTCATTAATCTCACCATGTCCAACAAGGTGTGGTTCCTCCTTTCACTTACACCATTCCACTGAGGTGTGTAAGGAGGAGTGATTTGATATAGAATCCCAAACTCCCGTAAGAAATCAATGAAGTCCTGATTAAGATATTCTCCTCCTCTATCTGAGTGGAGTTTCTTAATCTTCTTACCAAGGTGGTTCTCAACTTCATTCTTGTATTCTTTGAACCGATCAAAAGAATCTGACTTATACCTCATTAAGTAGATATATCCATATCTAATAAAATCATCAGTAAAAGTTATGAAGTATGAGAACCCACCCCTTGATTCAACTAGAAATGGTCCACACACATCTGTGTGAACTAATTCTAGAAGCTCTTTAGCCCTTTCACCTTTCCCACTAAATGGGGCTTTGGTCATCTTGCCTTGTAGACTTGCATGACATACACCAAGTGGTTTTAGTTTGAAAGAATCTAAATACCCATCTTGATGTAATTTTGTCAAACTTTTCTCATTGACATGACCTAGTCGGTGATGAAAAATTTGGGTGTGGTATGATTCATGTGAATTAACTTTTTCATTGATTTCCATTACTTGGTTTGTGTAGTCTAACACGTAAAGGCCATTATATAAATGTTCCCTACCAAAACAAATTCTATCTTTATAAAAGTAGCAACATCCACTTCCAAACTTGAAGATGAATCCATCAGTATATAATATGGATATTGAAATAATGTTTTTGGTTACAGAGGGTACATAATAACATCCTTTCAAAACCAAGACCATCCCAGTAGGCAATGTGAGATGGTAGTCTCTCACAGCTACAACAGCAAGTCTGGCTCCGTTGTTTTCTCGTAGATCCACCTCACCTCGGTCAATCTTTCTGAATCTAATTGTTTCCTGTATTTGGATACAGATGTGAGCACCACAAGAAGTATCTAATACCCAATTAGTAGAAACAAATAGATTACATTCGATAACAAACGCACCTGAAGCTTCCCCTTGCTTCCTTGACTGGGTGAAGTTTTTCTTCCAGTGGCCCTTCTTGCCACATGCGAAACAAACAGAATCTTGTTCCCTTGCCTCCCCTTTGATCTTCCTTTTCTTGGAAGGCCTTAAATATGATTTGGGCTTAAAGATCTTCACCTTCCCTTTCCTTTTATTCACCATGAGGATAGAAGGATTTTCACTCTTCATGTCATTGTCCACTTAGAGAATGAGGATAAGAATATCAGACAGAGACTTCTCAATGTTGTTCATGTTGAAGTTCACAACAAAGTTTGAGAAGCTCTGGGGGAGTGATGCAAGAATGAGATCGGTACCCAGTTCTTCGGGGAGTTTAAACCCCAGAACCTCCAAGCGCTCAATGTAGCCAATGAGCTTGACTACATGAGGCTCGGCTGGGGCACCCTCTCCAAGATTGCTCTGAAATAGAGCCTTGGAGATCTCAAACCTTTCATGTCTTGCTCTCTCCTGGTATAGACCATGGAGTTGCTCGATCATTCTATAGGCATCCATGTCTTCATGATACTTCATGAGATCACTAGACATTGATGATAGCATAAAACATTGAACGTCAAGTGCATCGTTCAAATTTTGATCACAGACTAGGAAAACTTCACCACTCGCCCCTGGGGCAGGGGAATCAGGAAGTGAGGACTCCAGCACATAAAAATTTCATTCATGGAATAGGATAACCCGAAGGTGCCTAAACCATTCCTGAAAGTTACTACCGGTGAGAATGTTATCTTTATCCAGAATTGATCGCAGAGAAAATGTGGTTAATGTGTTTGTCATTTTGATTCTACAAATTAAAAGAGAAGATTTATCAGTACTTTCTTGATTACATTTGATGAGAAATAATAAATTTTATTAAGTCTCCCACTATTTTATCAAGTCCCAATGTCCCTCACCATTGAACTCGGAATGTCCAGTTGCTTTGACATTCTAGTGGCAAGGATCCATATTCCCGTTCGCATAACACCAACAAGGGTTGGTCAAGCTATTTGAAGGTATTTAGGTAGGAAGGTCTTTTCCAACTGTGAGCTTACAGTTCCTTGATCTGTTGAGTGGACTCCCCAATCCTGAAATCCTAACTTGGATTTCCTCAACTCTTGCCTCCAATATTACATCAAGTCTAGCAAGGGATACTCCTCTTGATGTAATATGGTTAAGTCAACCCAAAACCTTTCATAAGGGCTTCCTTTATAAAAGTTAGTGTCCCAAAAAGGGTTGGTAAAACACATAGTTTTATTGAGTCTTTCCCTTAATCAAGTAACGGAAGGCTTGGTCTAACTTAATATGGTATTGAGGGATTTTAATCTTTATGCATAGTTTCTCATTATCACATTATTGTTAATATTAAGGTATGCTTGCTTAAGTAATTAACCATGTTCTGATGATGTTTACGCATAGTCCGGTTTTATTTTATTCCATCTTTGTATGCTTGTTTATTTCATTAATTATGTGATCGCGACAACACATACATAATAAATAAACCATGCAATCAGAAAGAAATAAAATAAGATGGCATGATCATGAGCTTCTATTGGTTTTCTTATCTAGCGGTTTGATAAGCTAACCCTGACCTAGGGAATAACACCTTGAACCGATGGTTCGTGTCCTTGAAGCTCCCACCTGTCCACCTTTGTATCTTCTTGGGTTGGTTTCACCTCAGCTTCAGATTTTGAACCGTCTCCTCTGGCTTGGGAGATCCTCCATTACATGGGTTTACATTAAAGAAATCATGAGCACAAAGGCCCTACATTTTATTGGAAGAAGTCTCGCAGGCCAAAAAATTTAAATTAAACAAATTTAAAAGAAACCATACACACATAAAAATGGTCTTTGTTCTATCTCATGATCATCCATAGCATGCAACGACATTTATGCATATTTAGAATTCAAATTCTTCTAATTGTTCTATTATTCAAGATAAGTCGCACTTGAATTCAATTAATTATGATCTTATAATTAATCAATTCTTTATCTTAAATTCCTTTCTGAATTTCCTTGAGATTCTTCTCATCCATATCCCTTGTACAGGTCTTTGTACTTTTGGAGGAAACCTGGTGAAATTTATGGAAAGTACATGGTGTGTAGTTTATATTTACATGGCGTGTATTTCCTTTCACCCTTTATCCAAAGTACACACCGGGGGCTTTGGCGTGTTTTCTCTACTTTGTAAATTTTGGAGTACACGGCGTGTAGATAAATCATACACGGTGTATACTTCCTTGTTACGCAGTAACCGGCCTGGCGATCCCGTGTACGTGGTACGCGGCTTCTCCTTTGTACACGGTTTCACTTGGGCCTGATCGGACTACATGGCGTTTTTCTCCAACATACACGCCGTGTATTCCTATTTTCCACGCGCTATTCATTTCTGGTCAACACAGGGTAATAATTACATAGGTATACTCAATTCACACGGCATGGTTTGGAGGACCAGTGTCGGTTCGTTGAACCTAAGTACACGACGTGTAGTTTTAATTACACGTCGTGTATTCCCATGTTGTACAGACAGAAAGAGCGGATTCTATGGATAAGTTCCTCATTTTTATTTTAATCAAAATTAAAATTAAAAGGCCATTTCTGTTATGTGAATCGAGAAATGAAGGAGGAAGAATAGATCTCATTTATTCAGATTTATAGAACGATTTATTTCGAATTGAATCAAATATAAATGCGTAAATTATCAACGAAAATTAAATAACTATAATCAAAGTTGTAACCTCCCTCTGATACCATTTGAAGGTTCCAGGCGCAGCGGAAGCACGTGGGTGGATGTGACCACTTGGCTTTTTGTCATTAACAATGATCAATCCGGGATCAATATGATGACAAACTCCAGTCTCCACAGATCGAATCACAGAAATGGACAAAGAAAAGGAAAGTCTCAGAACCACAAAGTAGAATTGTTACAGGTTGATTATAATTAATTTAATCAATTGAAAATAAATACCTTTTGGGTGTTCTTTCTTCGTTGATGTTCTTGATCACGTTCCGATGTGATTCGTCATTGCGTCGCAGAATCCAAGTGTAGACTTCCTCTAGCAGTGATCCACATGTATACCTCTTATCTCGGGACATCGCCAAAGGAGTCTTCGGGTACTAGCATGGAGAAACATTTCCTTGCGTTTTCCCCCTTAGATCGTCTTGATCCGATGGAAGAGGATCTATCTCAGTCTTGAGAGTGTTCTTGGAGGAATAGGTTCTTTCGGCCTTGAAAGAATTCTCCAGAGTTGTTGTGCACAACGATTCTCTTATGTGTTAGGAAAAGAGTTGGGTTGTGAGGATATTTATAATCAGGTTTGAGGTTGTAGAGTTATGACAATAAATAAACGTGTTACACGTTTTATTTATTTCATTGACTCTTATTTAAAACCCCCATGTCGAATAATTAATTCCTTGACATGCGTCCACGCTGATTATAATAAATATCATTTAAAACAATATTATATCCTCAAAATCCTGACTGGAAAAACTACACGGCGTGTACTTGTTTTTTCATTGAAAACTACATGGAATGTACATTCAATGTACACAGCGTGTATATCTTGTTTTCATTTATTCATTTCCTTTCCATAAATAAAACTATACGGCATGTAATTATTAATACACGGCGTATACTTGTTTTCCATGAAAAACTACACGGCGTGTATATATTGTTTTTCATTTCCTTCTTCCTCCATCGTTAAAACGATTTAGGCTTCCTTGAATAATTATTAAACCACGTATGGGAATAATCTTTATTCTACTTGAGATACTTGAATACACTTAGTGTGTGACCCTCTAGGCCTCTTTCTCGTTGGCATTAGGCAGGTTTGCCTAAAGTCCAAGATTACTGTCTAGTAACGGGTCAAGGCACCCAAGAGAAAGAAGTTGACGCCGCATTGACGTATCACCTCATATGAACGCTTACTGTGTAATTTAATCTCTTTGTATTGATATCTCATCAAGCAAGTTTCATGGAAGTGTCATAAACCTATATGCTTGATCCGTTGTTCTTTGAATACCTGAAATAAACTCGTCGTTTACACCATGGCCATGGAATTTAATGCAACAATTCTATTTCAATCAAAGGGCCAAGATATCAAATTCCATAAATGGAAGGGACAAATCCTTCCTTGACTTATTCATTAACAACATGTCACTCGTGACGCACCCAACATACCCTACTTCCCGCCAACTGTCTGCGTGGCGGTTTTCGTCAGTAAATCTAAGTGCGCGAGTCATGACATGAGTTAATGATAATCTTCCAGTCTAAGGACCATTACACATGCTCGTAGATAGCAATGTCCGATGACACCAAGACATGCGGAATTTCTACTGGAGGGTCTGTTCTCATAATCTCCCATCTTGGAGATTACCAAGTGCGAACTCCATGAGAGAGAGTCTCATCTTCTTACAAGTACTCACACATGACGGTCTGTATACTATGTGTCCTATCATAGTATGTCATCCAACCGCAGAACTTTATTCAAGAATATTGTTATATCATTTCAAGGTTCTCATCATAGCAGGAATCTTCCATGACCTTATCAATACAACAAATATTCCAGGACATTATTATATTATAGTCATGTAGAAAAATGAACAATATATAACAAGTGAACATTCATGTAATCAAAGTACAAAACAGTTGGTTCTCAGGACACCAACCCTTACATGAGTTCCTTGAGATATTTCTAGATGATTTTTCAGGCCTTCCCCCGGAGCGGGATGTGGAGTTCTCGATTGATTTGGCACCGGGAACACAACCGATATCTCTTCCCTCATATCATATGGCTCCCACTAAGTTGAGGGAATTAAAGATACAATTGGACGATTTGGAATCCAAAGTATTCATTTGCTTGAGCATCGCTCCTTGGGTTGATCCTGTTATCTTTGTGAAGAAGGTCGATGGGTCCCTCCAGTTGTGTATTGACTATCGAAAGCTGAATAAGGTAACCATTAAAAACAAGTATCCATTGTCCTGAATAGATAACTTGTTTGATTAGTTTAAGGGAAAAAGTGGTTTTCCAAGATAGAATTGAATTTGGGTTACCACCAAGTCAGGGTGAGAGAGGCGTAGATCCTAAAGACAACCTTCTAAAGCAGGTACAACCACTTTGAGTACTTGGTCATGCCTTTCAGATTGACCAATGCTCAAGCAGTCTTTATGGTGCTCATGAATAGGTTGTTCCACCAATATCTCGACTCTTTCATTGTGGTATTTGTGGATGACATCCTAGTTTACTCTGTATCTGAGGAAGAGCATGAGCATCATTTTTGAATCATGTTGGGAACTCTACAGGATCATTGTATTTATGAAAAGTTGTCCAAGTGAACTTTCTAGATCAGGGAGGTGAAGTTTCTGGGTCATGTTATCTCGGAACAGGATGTTTCGGTGGACCCCGAGAAGATCGGTGCAGTTATTTCATGGGAGCAGCTGAAGAATGTGTTCGAGATCAGGAGTTTCCTCAGCCTAGTAGGTTACTACAGGCAGTTTGTTCAGGATTTCTCTCAACTTACTTCATCAATGATTGCGCTCACCCGGAAATAGGTGAAGTTTGAATGGGGCCCAAAATGTCGGGCATCCTTCGAAGAGTTGAAGTGGCGGTTGAATACTGCCCCTGTGTTGATCTTTCCATAATATGGAAAGAGCTATATGGTGTATTGTGATGCTTCAGTTATGGGTCTTGTGTGTGTACTTGTTGTTGTACCTCTCGTATCCCCTCGTGGTTTAATTTTCATGATCACAATCACTTTCATGTTTATCTAATTGTGTTCTAAGTGTTTTTGTTGATAGGCAATTGATTTCCAAAGGATTGGCCCAAGAAAGCAGGCAAAGTGGACTGAAATTCAGTCCACCGGCCAACCGATGGAAGAGCACCGGCCAACCGATGGAGGCCTGGACAGAAGGCATCCTTCTGTCCAGACCACCGGCCAACCGGTGGCACACCAGCGGCCAGCCGGTGGCACCTGCACAGAAGAGGAAGCTACTGCCTCACCACCGGCCAACCGGTGGCCTCAGCACCGGCCAGCCGGTGGCACCCAGCAGAACAGTGGGAGCTACTGTCTCCACACCGGCCAACCGGTGGCCTCAGCACCGGCCAGCCGGTGGAGGCTGAGCCCGAATCCTATGCCTTTTTGCACACACCGGCCAACCGGTGGGACTGTACCGGCCAGCCGGTGGGCCCAGTCAAACTAGCCGTTGCAGTTTGACCAGGCTGGCCCACTTGGCTCCCAACGGCTCTTTTAGCCTCTCCAACAGCTCTGAATCCTCCCCAAGGGTTCCATGACTATAAATAAAGGCCAAGGAAGCCCCGGACACCACCTGGATCATATACCAAGCGCTCGGACATATTGTTGCACATTTGGCGAACCTCCGGCGCTCCACCTTCAAGGATCCTCAAGTGCTCCAACCAATTTCCAATCCAAGGAGCACCTCAAGAAGCTTGGGAGAGCATGCTACATCAACTCCATCATCCAATTGGCGCCCAAGTCTTCCTCCAATACGGTTTTTCTTGTTTATTTATTTTGAGCTTAAAATTGGGTTTGTGCCTACAAACCCCAACACCTTTTCTCATCCCTCTTTCTTTTGGGTTTCACATCACCATTAAGGTGTGAAGAGGTTTCTTCAAGACTTTCCTTTTAAAAGGCTTGTGTCACCGGTGAGCTAGCTTTCACCCGTTAAAAAGGCTAGTGGGTTCTTGCTATTCCATTGAAAGCAAGTGGGTTCTTGCTTAACCACTAAAAGCAAGCTGTAATAGGTCCTAGTGCTACCTCAAAGCCTAGTGGGTTTCTTGCTAAAACCATTGAAAAGCAAGCGGTAGGAATCTCTCAACGGTTGAGTTGGGAGCGGAGACGTAGGCCGGGTTTTGGCCGAACTCCGTTATCAATTTTGTGTGTCTTGCCTCTTTATTTCCGCTGCACTTTCAACTTTGATTTTAATTTGTTAATCATTTTTTAAAAGGAAATTCACCCCCCTTCTTGCCATCATTCTCGCTTTTGTTCCGACCCAACAATTGGTATCAGAGGGAAATTTGAGTAATACCCTAACCCGGTTTCAAATTTAAGATCCATTAAGATGGCATCAACCTCTTTCGCCCCCGAGGGCTACTCATTGGGTCGGGCTCCATTTTTTGATGGGACCGACTATAATTATTGGAAAACCCGCATGACCACTTTTTTAAGAAGTATAGGATATCCCATTTACAAAATTCTCATGCAAGGTTACACTCTCTCCTCTCCCGATGAATCCAAATGGACCCAAGCCGACATTAGAAATTTTGAGCTAGATGGCAAAGCCATGAATGCTCTTCATTGCGGCCTTGACCGAAATGAGTTCAATCGAGTTTCCACATGCACCTCCTCACATGAAATCTGGAAACTATTGGAGGTTACCCATGAGGGGACCAACAAAGTAAAGGATACTCGATTGGACATGTACCGTCAAGATTTTGAATCTTTTTCAATGCATCCAAATGAATCTATTTCTGAAATGTTTACACGATTTACTGACGTTTGCAATGGAAGGAAATCTCTTGGTGATGATGTTTCAGCCGAGACGATGGTCAAGAAGATCTTATGGGTCCTTCCGAGCTCATGGGCACCAAAGGTGACGGCGATCCAAGAAGCTAAGGACGTCAAAAATATGCCGGTAGAGGAGCTCATCGGATCTCTCATGACTTATGAGATCACGATGAGGAGGCAAACTCAAAAGGAGGGCACACCAATCAAGACACCAAAGAACATCGCCCTCAAGGTACAAAAAGAAGTAAGCTCCTCCTCCTCATCATCATCTTCATCTTCTTCATCATCAAGCGGCGACTCGGAAATGGAGAATCTCGCCCGCCAAATGCACAAGTTTATGAAGAAGCACAAGAAGAAGAAATCCCGCAAGCATCGAAAGCAAGAACCCACCGCAAGATCCGAGCCCAAGGTAAAATGCTACGGGTGCGGCGAAAAGGGCCATTACAAGCCCGATTGCCCACTCAACAAGAAACGGGCTAAGGAAAAAGGAAAGAAAAAGGTCCTCAAGGCCACATGGAGCGACACCTCATCATCCTCCTCCTCCTCCTCCTCGAGCGACCAAGGTACAAAATGCCTAATGGCATTACATGAGGTAACCTCTTCCGATTCCTCTTCCTCATGTTCTTAAAATTCAAATTCTTTAAATCATTTGTCTTATGAGGATCTCCAATTTGCTAGAGATCAATTGGAGGAAGGTTTTCACGAACTTTCTTCAAAATTCGTTGCTTTGAAAAAGAATTTCAAAAAACTCTCTTCCGAAAAAGAACAACTTCCTAAAGAGAAGGAGGAGATGTCCCTCAAAATCCAAAATTTCCCAAATGTTGATTCCATGGAATCAACCATCAAAGACCTAAGGGAGACCCTAGCTAAGTTCACCCAAGGGGAACAAAATTTGAACAATCTCCTAGGTTCCCAACGAATTTCTAGGACCACTCAAGGACTTGGCTATACCAACCAAGCCTCCTCCTCCCATGCACCCACTGTTTTTGTAAGGGGGAGCTCTAGTTTTAAATTTTGTAACTATTGTAAAAAACCCGGGCACATGATATATGAATGTAATTGCAAAAACGCCCGGTATGGTAGGCCCAAATCGATTTTTTATTCGGATGAATTCTATAGGAGAAGACCCGCTACAAGACAAGTTTGGATTGAAAAATCCCTTCTTGCGAGTCTCTCCAGGCCTAAAATTGTCTCTTTTCAAAATTCCTTTCCCCGGTGATTCATTGTTTTTATTTAGGGGGAGTTAGGATCGTTTTAGTCTTTTTGTCTTTCAATTTCAACCCTTGGTATCAAATTTTCATTCAAAATTCTCTTTTCATTTGAATTCTTGATTCAAAACTTTCAATTCAATTTTCAAAAATTCCAATTGATCTTGTTTTTCAACGCTTTCCCTCAATCAAGTTTTATGCCCCATTCTATTTTGATAATCACAAAGGGGGAGAAATTTCTTGATTGATTGGGGGAGAATCCTTTTCATCATGCTTAGCATTTCCTTTCAATTTCAGTATTTTACATTAATTGTTTTGGTGATTGTGATCATCAAAATAGGGGGAGATTGTTGTACCTCTCGTATCCCCTCGTGGTTTAATTTTCATGATCACAATCACTTTCATGTTTATCTAATTGTGTTCTAAGTGTTTTTGTTGATAGGCAATTGATTGCCAAAGGATTGGCCCAAGAAAGCAGGCAAAGTGGACTGAAATTCAGTCCACCGGCCAACCGATGGAAGAGCACCGGCCAACCGATGGAGGCCTGGACAGAAGGCATCCTTCTGTCCAGACCACCGGCCAACCGGTGGCACACCAGCGGCCAGCCGGTGGCACACCAGCGGCCAGCCGGTGGCACCTGCACAGAAGAGGAAGCTACTGCCTCACCACCGGCCAACCGGTGGCCTCAGCACCGGCCAGCCGGTGGCACCCAGCAGAACAGTGGGAGCTACTGTCTCCACACCGGCCAACCGGTGGCCTCAGCACCGGCCTGCCGGTGGAGGCTGAGCCCGAATCCTATGCCTTTTTGCACACACCGGCCAACCGGTGGGACTGTACCGGCCAGCCGGTGGGCCCAGTCAAACTAGCCGTTGCAGTTTGACCAGGCTGGCCCACTTGGCTCCCAACGGCTCTTTTAGCCTCTCCAACGGCTCCGAAGCCTCCCCAAGGGTTCCATGCCTATAAATAAAGGCCAAGGAAGCCCCGGACACCACCCGGATCATATACCAAGCGCTCGGACATATTGTTGCACATTTGGCGAACCTCCGGCGCTCCACCTTCAAGGATCCTCAAGTGCTCCAACCAATTTCCAATCCAAGGAGCACCTCAAGAATCTTGGGAGAGCACGCTACATCAACTCCATCATCCAATTGGCGCCCAAGTCTTCCTCCAATACGGTTTTTCTTGTTTATTTATTTTGAGCTTAAAATTGGGTTTGTGCCTACAAACCCCAACACCTTTTCTCATCCCTCTTTCTTTTGGGTTTCACATCACCATTAAGGTGTGAAGAGGTTTCTTCAAGCCTTTCCTTTTAAAAGGCTTGTGTCACCGGTGAGCTAGCTTTCACCCGTTAAAAAGTCTAGTGGGTTCTTGCTATTCCATTGAAAGCAAGTGGGTTCTTGCTTAACCACTAAAAGCAAGCTGTAATAGGTCCTAGTGCTACCTCAAAGCCTAGTGGGTTTCTTGCTAAAACCATTGAAAAGCAAGCGGTAGGAATCTCTCAACGGTTGAGTTGGGAGCGGAGACGTAGGCCAGGTTTTGGCCGAACTCCGTTATCAATTTTGTGTGTCTTGCCTCTTTATTTCCGCTGCACTTTCAACTTTGATTTTAATTTGTTAATCATTTTTTAAAAGGCAATTCACCCCCCTTCTTGCCATCATTCTCGCTTTTGTTCCGACCCAACACTTGTGTAGGATGATCACATGGTGGCATATGTCTCTCGCCAACTCAGACCACATGAAAAGAATTACCCGACCCATGACTTGGAATTGGCAGTGGTTATGCATGCTTTAAAGACTTTGCATCACTTCCTCTTTGGCAAGAAGTTTGTGGTCTACTCTGATCATAAGATCTTGGCCTACATCTTCTCATAGAAGGATCTCAATTTAAAGCAGTGTCGCTGATCTAATATCTATATGGTTTTGACTTTGATATCATCTATACCCCGGGAAAAGGTAATGTGGTAGCTGATACCTTAAGTAGGAAAGTGTCAGTGAAAGCTTTGAGGAGGTCCAGCTATAAGTGGACTCTGATGGGGATTTTTTCCTAGTTTCATGTAGAGACCAAAGAGCGCAATTGAGGTACTTTTCTAGTGAGTGTGCAGTACAATCCTCTTTTAGAGTTTATTCAGCGAGATCAGTCCAATGATGAGCTATGTCAGTGGTTAATGCAGTTTCTTCATGGTGGGGAAACGTCTTCTGATTGGTCTTCATATCCCGAGGGAATCTTGTGCTTCAAGGTTCGTTTAGTGGTGTTGTTGTCTCAGAGGAAGGTGGTGATGCAGGATAGCCACCAATCTCAGTGGGTCGTTCATCCTGGGGCTTCCAAAATGTATTATGATGTTCATCGGTAGTTCTGGTGGCCAGGTATGAGGCGGTATATAGTTGATTTTGTATCGAGGTGTTATACATGTCTCCAGGTGAAAGCAGAGCATCAAAGCCCCTCTGGTTTGCTTCAGCTGTTATCCATCCCTACCTAGAAGTGGGATGAGGTCACTATGGATTTCATTGTTGGCTTACCTCATACACCTCAGTGTAAGAACACTATTTGTGTGGTGATTGATCGTCTGACCAAATCATCCCACTTCATTATAATCAGAGATATATCCAAAGTGGATGAGTTGGGTCGATTGTATATTTAGGAGGTGGTAAGGCTTCATGGTGTGTCTTCAGCAGTTATCTTAGATAGAGACCCCTATTTTACCTCTTGGTTTTGGGAATGCCTTCAGAAGTCTTTGGGGTCACAGATTAAGTTGAGCACGATATACCATCCTCAAACGGATGGTCAAACGGAGCGGGAAAATTAGATTTTTGAGGACATACTTTGTGAATGTGTTTTGGATTTTGGAGGATATTGGGATATCCATTTGATATTGGTCAAGTTTTCTTATAATAATAGTTACCAATCCTCGATTCAAATGGATCTTTTTGACATGCTCTAGGTCGACCTTTTCGGTCTTCCCTGTGTTGAACTGAGGTAGGTGAGACCTCACTATTGGGGTCGATCCTTGTGCAAGATACATCTAAGAATGTCAAATTGATCAGGTAGCGGTTATTGACAGCTCAAAGTCACAAAAAATATTGTGTTGATCTGAGGCATCAAGATCTTGAGTTATTTGTGGGTGATTGGGTATTCTTTAAGGTGGCCCCTCATTTGGGCCATCGTCATTTGGGAAAGCAAGGAAAGCTAACACCGAGATATGTCGGGTCTTTTGAGATCACCAAGCGGATTGGAAAGGTGGAATACAAGTTATCCTTTCCTTCTCAATTGACATCTATTCACAATGTATTCGATGTCTCCCAATTGAATAAGTACATCCCAGATCCGTCCCACATACTGAATTGGGAAGAGTTGGAAATAGAGTTCGATTTATCAGTGGTTGAACGTTCGGTGCAAATAGTGGATTCCCAAGAGAGGGTGCATCGGTGGAAGTCTATTCCGCTGGTCTCGGTCCTCTGACAGCATGGGAATGATGTTCACGATACTTAGGAGTGAAGTTCGTGGGTTGAGCAAGAGTACCCATTCTTGTTTTTCGATCAATCTTCAGGTTGACTTTCTGGGGCGAAAAGTTTTTCATGGTGGGGAGAATTGTCACATCTATGTCCTTATTTTCAGGTATTTTTCTTTTTTATTCTTGTAATATATTTCCCCCCTAGGTTCCCCTTTAATTTTTAATAAAATGGAAAAGTTTTGGGTGGACAGAACCAGTGCACCCCTTCCTTCCCCCATTTGACTATAGTAGCCATGTAAGGCTTCAAAGCTCCATCAACTTCTCTTGGAACTCATTTTTTAAGGGGGGGGTTTTGGGGAAACTTCAAGATTATTTAAGTGAGTGATTCCTCCTTTGTTTTTATTCCTTCTCTCTAGGGTTTCTTCCCTTCTTCTTGATCTTCTAAAATTCCAATAGCTAGGGTTTCGTCCCAAGGGTTTAATATTGAGTTTCTTGGATCAATCTTGTGGATTAGGGTTCGCTTTCACTCACTTGTGGTGCGGTTATGTTGTGGTTGATGTTTCACACAAAGATTTGGGGTTTTTAATATCTAAGGTAGGTGATTCTAGGTGTAAGCATTCTTTGATGAGTTAATTTGCTTGATTGACCTTCCTAGCATGTTTCTTACTTATTTTGTGTGGTGTGAAAGTCATTTTTGATATAATTGGTTAAGCATCATATTTTAAAGTTACATTTTTCTTGAAATTGTGTATTTTTTGTGTATAACTCATGTGGTATCATTTGAGGGCATCTTATAATATATGTAAGTGGTTTATTAAATGTTTCTAGGGCTTCCAATTCTTTTTTGGTATGGTATTGGGGTGCATTTGACCTTGAAAGTGGGTTTTGAAATGGATTTTTTGTGTAAAGACTTGTTTTACTTCTTGAAATTTTTTTATGAAAATTTTAAATGGTTTATTGAGTTACACAAAGGGTGAAAGCATGTTGGGTACTATTTGGTGTGTGTATGACTCCAAAATTGTATTTTTATGTGAAAATTGTATTTTATAACTTGTGGAACTTGTTTTAGCACAAAGAGGGAAACCTAGGTATTTAGGTGGGTGGATTAGGACAAGTGTTCTAGTGATCCAGTAGTGGTATCATCCCTGTTTCACTTAGCAAGTTTGACGATGAAAATACTAACTAAACTTTGGTGATGTTTGGAGACCATTGGGACATTGGGTTTCCCCTCCTAGTGGATCATGCATGATAAGGATATTGGTTATGGTTACTTATACACCGAGATACGATGTACCTAGGGCCCCATAGCTAGTTATTACCTATGGGTGTTCCCGTGACTAGTGCTCATTGGCTATATGGTACTTATCATCGATATACGGTGTGTTTTGTTGGAAAAATCAGTAGCATGTGTGTTTTATTTAAAAGTGTACATTCTTTAAAGTTTATCTCTTGGAAGCTGTTTTCATTTAAAGTTGCATTTTTTAGAAATTGTTCTAGCATCTCGTGTTTATAAAAACTTGCAAGATTTTTATCTTAAAATGTTTATCATATTGAATATTTTTGGGTGGCATATTATTGGACTTAGTCTCACATCCTAATTACACCCTTGGGTGTAAGTAGACTTGGTAATGTTTGACATAGGTAAGGGCAAGGTCCTTGGTGATGGTGGTTCGGGTTGTTAGCTTCTTTTCTCGGTGCGGCGTTGTGGAGATGGCTTGTGGGTGATTCCCCCTTGTCATGTGGTGGTTTTAATGTTATAATTTCTTATCATTTTTAGTTGTGTCCCTCTTAGGGTTTGTTTTAAAACTATGTAACTCAATTCTGAATTTTTGTTAAGACTTGTTTGGTGTGAATTTTCAAACTCAGTTTATTTATCATTGTTGGTTGTTTTATGTTTCTAAACTTGGGTAAATAATTCCCAAACCTTTATTTATGATACTCGGGCACTTGTTCCTGCCCATGGGGATAGGTACCTCCCTTCGAGTTATGCCCCAGACCGGTTCGGGCATCGGTTTGAATGGAGACCAGATCTAGTTCGGGATAGAAGATGTTCTCCTCATGCGATGGACAACATGAGGACGAACTGAGGGAGAGGATGTGCTACTATAATACACACTTGATGGTGATTGACACTAGATCGAGGTGCAGCAGTTTATAGGCATTGCGTTAGACCCAAAGATTCATCATTTCTCCATGCGGTAGGCAGTTTTATGAGTTTTATATCCCGATCCCCATTTATGCATCGTTTTAAGGTTTTAGAGCCCTTATATGACTGCTAGAGATCCCCTGGGGGTCGATCAGTGGGATTTTGGTGGAAATCAGGGATTTCAGGAGGATCGCAGTGATATCTGATTCGGATATCCCAATCACACATCATGTAGTGCATGATAAAACATCGTGTGTGTTTTCCATTCGAGAAATATGAACTTTTGGAAACTACACGTCGTGTACTGAGGGTACACACTATGTAGTGAGGCTTGGTCGGGTGGTCGAGGACATGGGAAGACACACCATGTGAGGGGACATAGTTGTGTGGAAGTACATGATCAGACCCCGAATGTACAAGGGTCGAAGGACACAGCCAGGTACATGGGCATTGGTTGTGGTACATGGGCACAGGTTCACGTACACAGGCATGACCAAGGACATGGGATTGGGCTGGGCCAGGAGGTACATGTCATGTACCAAGAGTACATATTGTGTAGAGTGACATGGAAAGATGGGTCGTGTGTGGGAGAGGACATTCCCAAGTGATCATGCAAGGTTACATGTCGTGTAACTAGATATACATGTTGTATACTCCCCTCAGATACTTCTCCCCTATGCATCTCCATCTTCAGGACTCGGATGGAAGTCTGTGAGTAGCCTATCCTAAGTGTTTTTCTATGTAGAACGTGATCGTGGTCATGGTTTTGGTGTTAGAGATGCGACGTGGGGTGATCTTAGTAGGGAACTTCTTTCAATGATGCTTGGTCAGTGTCAGTTGGGTGTGTTCCCTTAATCCATCCACTTGAGGGTATAGTGTGGCATTATATCCTCAGCATAGGATTGTGATCCTCTATGTTGTATTTGTTTAAATAGAGTTTGTGGTATCACTTCGTTAGATCGATGTGGGATCCTATATCATCTCTTCGACTTCCCTAGGTTGGGTCTGTGGTATCGGAAAGACCCACATATATGGGCATTGATCCCCTACTTAGCAGATAGTTCCAGTAGGGTTCGTAGTATCATCATGTATATGATCCCCTACTTGGCAGGTAGTTCCATATTGGGCTTGTGGTGTCCATCAACGGTTCTGGGTGTGATCCCCTATCTATGTATCATGATTTTGAGACTTGATAGGGTTTGTGGTGTCCCTCAGTGGTCCTGGGTGTGATCCCCTAGCTGAGAACTATGATCTCCGGAGTTTCAGATCAGGTTTGTGGTGTCCCCCATCAATCCTAGGTGTGATATCCTATCAATTTGTTGAGTACTTCTGGGTTCTATTAGGTTTCGTAGAGTCCCCCATGAGACATGAGTGTGATCCCCTATATGAGTATCAAGATCTGTTGGGTTCTAGTGTGACTTTCTCTCTAGCGAGACCCGACGAGCATGTTATCTTGGTTGTATGCCATCAGGGATGGAAGGGATGTGTCATATCACATCCGTGTTTTTATTTTGAGGTATTTTTCTATTTATCTTTGTTCTAGAATTTTCCATTTGGGTTTATTTTGTTTTTTTTTTAGAAAAAAAAAGAAAATTTTGGACCTCACAATATGTGGCACACGGTTGGTGCACCGTTAAGGGAAATCGTGCGCCTATACCCAAGTAAATATGTAGAAAGTAGTGGTTTTGGACAAAAGCTATCACACAGCCTGTGCATAGAGAGTCAGGCCATGCGAGATAACCATGTAATAGGTGACTCTTGGACAATGAGGGGCAAATTTTTGCCGCACGGTTTGGAAAACCATGCGGGTAAACCGTACGACTTGTCCAAGTCATTAAAAATTGGGTTTTTACCTTTTTTTTTCCTTCTCTAGATTTAACCCCAAATCACTCATTTTCTTCCCCATTTGGGATTCTTATCCCTATGAACCTCCTCCCAGACCTCTTTCTCCCTGTTACCTTCATTTTGGTGGTGATTTTGGTGTGTTTTCTCCAAGATTCTTTAAGTAATTGTCATTTCTTCCTTGATTTTTTTCTCTTTTCTAGGGTTTCCCTTCTTCTTTCTTGGGGTTTCATATCTTCAGTAGGTTTGGTGACCTATTTAGGGTTGGATCTTGATTCTTAGGGTACAATATTGGTGTTTTTGGTTCAATATTTTCTTTATATGGTCCATTTGTGGTGTGGTTGTGGTTTAGCACTGATTTCCGGAAGTTTCTACACTTGAGGTAGGTGGTTCCGTGCTTAAACATTATTTGGTGATTTTGATATGCTTTATTAGCTTCTTTTTTATGTTCTATGTATTGTGCATGAGGTGTGAAATGTCTTTTTAAAAGGATTCAATGTGTGTTTATGTTGAATGATGGTTTTCTAAAGGAAATGGGTTATGTTCCATGTGTGTTTCGTGTGTGCTTACTTGTTTTTCTTCTTAAAGGTATTTGATAAAATGTGTAAGGGGTGAAAAACATGTTTTGAAATGGATTTGGTGTACGATTGGATTTAAAAGAGGTTTTGATTATGGAAATGGTGGTTTATCATGTGAGTTTATATTATTCGACTTTTCCATGTGTGAAAGTGATTTCATATGTAATATGTGGAATGCAAATTGAGCATGAAGGAAATCCTAGGTATTGATATGGGAGGACTAGGAATAGTATGATACTTGACTCGGAAGTGGCTTGGTCTGGATTCATATAGCTGGATTTACGATTCCAACACTAACTAAATTATGATGATGATTGGAGACCACTATAACATTGAATGAATTCCTCTCTAATGGATCGTGCACAAGGACATTGTGGGTTTTAGTTGTTATACCACGTTTCACCGAGATACGAGGTACCTAGTGTCCCACTAGAGCTAGGGAATATAGGGATTTCCAGTGACATGGTGCTCTTTTTCAATATCGTACTTACCATTGACATAAAGTACACTTTTTTGGTTATTTCAAAATCAAATAATGTTTTCCTTTAAAAATGTTTTCTATGAAAAGGGTTCTCTCCCTTTTTATAAAACTTTCATGTTAAATCATCTTATAAAAATTGCATGTTAAAGGAAAGGTGTATGGTGATGGTGGTTCAGGTTTCTAGTGGTCTTCTCTCGTAGGTGTTGGTGGTGGTGTCTTGGGGGTGATGACCCTCATGTTTCATGAAGGTTTTGGGATAGTTTTTGTTCCCTTTTATTGTAGTACTTTTGGTTTTTGTCTTAAGTTGTAAACCTTGAATCTGAAAATCATTGTACCTTATTTGTCTTTGGTTATTTATTATTGTGATATTTATTTTGGTTTGTTATTTATGCTTATGTGAATGGGTGAAATCGTTCCCAAAGAAGATTTTGGATACCCAGGCACTAGTTTTCAGCCCATGAGGATCGAGAACGCCCTTCAGGACATGTCATGAACTAGATCGGGTGCCAGATTGGATGGAACCCAGCTTGTTTCATGAAAAAATGGTATCAGATCTAGGTTATAATATTTTTGGGTCATGATATTTTGGGAACATTCTGGATAGACCGAGTCTAGGATTGTCGGGGCTTGAGATTCTGGTTGCGAGTAGGGTTCCTAATCAGCACACCTTGTGACAAGACTCAAGTCGCCATGGGATTTTGGGATATGAATTTACTTCTCCTCCAAGTGAAACGTATAAGTTGCAGACTATATATGGACACTGGGTGGGATGGGGTGGTTTTTTTGACTTGTTATTATGCTAGATTTGGTTACGTTTTGATTTATACAAGTGTTTGAGATTTGTTGTCACTGCTAAAAATTTTCAGAATGGTTGTGTTGATGGTTTTTCTTGTTATTATGGCTTGTGGTGGAAAGATTCCTCCCTGGAGACTTCCTGTGCAACCACGAAAAGAGGTCGGAGAGAGCTCTCTCTCACCAATTGATCAGTGGTTAGTGGAAGTTGTGGTTCGGGCTATCTAAGCTTTTAGACAAGGAGTGGGCTCTAGTCCTATTCAAGTTAGGGAATCCAAAATAGGTCCTGGAAAGGACAATGCTTGGGAGTTCCTTAAGAACAAGCATCATTTCTGGGGTAGCATGAAACCCGAGAAAGTAGAGTAGTGGCTTGAAAATATGGAAAGGATGTTTGAGTTTCTTGATACTCCTAAGATAGTTAGGGAGAAATGTGTTTCATTCATGTTGGAAGGTCCCAGTTGAAAGTGTGGGTAGCACGAAACCCTAAGAAGTAGAAGAGTGGCTTGAGAAGATAGAAAGGATGTTCAAGTTTCTTGATACTCCTAAGGCAGTCAGGGTGAAATTTATTTCGTTCATGTTGGAAGGTTCCAGTCAAAAGTGGTGGGACTCAGTGGTGCAAGCTGGAAAGCACGAGAAAATGAGTTGGAAATATTTCAAGGTTGTCTTCAACAAGCAGTATTAACCCAATATTTTGGCCTTTTCTAAGTCCTGGGAGTTTCTAGAGTTCATCCAGGGAGACCGGACCGTGATGGAATATGCTAACCACTTTGCAGAGCTAGTTCGGTATGCACCCGAGATCGTTTCCAATGAGAAGATGAAGGCTTAGAATTTTGAAATGGATTTGGAAACACCACTTAGTAATAATCGAGAACAGGGTTTCAGGTGTTTGTCTTATGCACTCACCATGTCAGGGGTCGAATTGGAATGAGATTATTTTGTTTTGGAGATGGACCTCTTTGACGTAATCCTCGGTATGGATTGGTTAGTGCACTTTTAGGCACACATCGATTGTTATAGGTGGTGAGTGAGATTTGTGTCACCTAAGGGAATTACCCAGGTTTTTCAAGGAGAATGAGATCCTCGGTCGGGTCATGTTGGACCTCCACTTTCAGAGTTCAGAAATCTCATTTTTCAAATCACATCACTCTTATTGGAGGATGATGGTAGTTTTCCCTAAGGGTGGATTACCTCATGTGGTGAACGAATTCCCAAAGGTATTCCCAGAGGATTTTTCGGGTTTGCCTCCAAAGCGAGATGTGAAGTTATCTATTGATTTGGCATCGGGAATAAAGCTAGTGTATCTTCCTTTGTACTGTATGTCCCCCACTGAGTTGAGGGAATTAAAGGTGCATCTGGATGATTTAGAATCCAAAGGATTCATTCACCCGAGTGTCTCACCCTAGATCACCCCAGTCTTGTTTGTGAAAAAGGCCGATGGATCTCTCTAGTTGTGTATTGATTGTCGGAAGTTGAATAAAGTGAGAATCAAGAAAAAGTATTCTTTGGCCTGAATTGATGACCTTTTCGATCAGCTTAAGGGGGTAAGGTGGTTATCCAAGATTGATTTTCATTTCGGGTATCATCAAGTCAGAGTTAAAGAGGCGAATGTCCCAAAAATGAATTTCTAAAGCAGGTACGGGCATTTTGAATACCTAGTCAAGCCTTTTAGATTGAAAAATGCTCCAATGGTTTTCATGGTACTTATAAATATAAGAGTTGGTATCCTAGAACCAACTGGTTGTACTTTGATTACATGTAAATTTAATGTATTTAAATATTAAACATCTTATTACATATTGTTCATCGTTCTGCATGACTATGATGTAATAATGTGCTATAGTATTTGTTTCATTGATAAGGTCATGGAAGTTCTTTGTTATGATGAGAACCTTGAAATTCTATAACAATATTCTTAAATATAGTTCTATGGTTGGATGACATACAATGATGGGAAACATAGCATGTAGACCATCAGGGGTGAGAACTTGTAAGCAGATGAGACTTCCTTTCATGAAGTTCGTACTTGGTAATCTCCAATACAAGAGATTATGACAACAGACCCACCAGTAGGAATTCCGCATGTTTTTGTGTCATTAGATATTTCTATTTTTTAGTGTGTATAATGATCCTTAGACATTAATATTATCATTAATATGTGTCACGACTCACGCACTTTGATTTGCTGAAGAAAATCGTCGCGCAGACAGTTGGCGAGAAGTAGGGTACGTTGGGTGCATCACGAGTGGCATGTTATTAATGAATAAGTCGAGGAAGGATTTGTCCCTTCCATTTATGGAAGTTGATCTCTCGGCTCTTTGATTGAAATAGAACCGTCGGGTGAAATTCCATGTCCATGGTGTAATGATGAGTTTATTTTAGGTAGTCAAAGAATGACATATCAATTATAAAATTTGATGACACTATCATGAAACCTTCTTGATGAGATATTACGACAAAGGGATTATATTACACATTGAGAATTCATATGTGGATGTCATTTTTTCAACTTTAATTTCTTTCTCTTGGGTGCCTTGACCCGTTTCTATATAGTACTCTTGGACTTTAGGCAAGTCTACCTAATGTCAATGAGAAATAATTTTAGAGGGTCACACACTAAGTGTTTCTGGTAGTCTTGGTTAAATTCTATTTGAATTTAATTAATAAATATTATTCTCAAGACAATGGAATAATTTTATGATTGCATAAATTAAATAAATATTTATTCACCAGATTTTGGGTAAAATTTATTTATTTATTTTATTGAACATTTAATAAATATTTATTTACTAGTTTGTAAATAAAATATTTATTTAAGAGAATAATTTATTTATTTATTTATTCGGGTGTTCAATAAATGGAAGTGGAGTTCTAGAGGACCAAGGCTGATTCGGTGGTAAAATAAGTATTTTCAAGACGATAAATAATTATTTAACTAGTTGGCACAAATTAAAATAACAATGCTATTATTTTGTGACGCGGAATTTTATTTATAATTCTATTTTTGTGCAGGTTGGCACACCATAAATAATGACGCGGTATTATTATTAATAGCATAGGTTTTCTCTAAGTTTATAAATGTGTTTAATTTTTGTTATGCAATTAAATATTGTAATTGAATCCCCATGTCAATAAATAGACAAATACTTCTATTGTGCCATGTACCGAACTGCACACTCGGTGAATTGAGAATTTTTGAGCTGAACAATTTATCTCTCGAATACTCTTCCCACCCCTCTCAAGAATGAGAGATGTTCTTCAAGGTCGAAAAAACAAGAAATCAAGAACGACTGACACAAGACACTCGCTTCACCGTGCTAGCACCCGGAGAACGAGTGGTGTCGATCAGAGGCCATCAGAGCACGTGTGGATCACCGCTAGAGGGATTCTAGTTTGGATCCTTGAAAGTGCAATAAGATAATCTAGAAGGTTCATTTCGGATGATCAACATCATCAACGAAGAAAATACCGAAGATCTTGGTATTATTTTCTTTATGAAATTAATTAAATTAATTATAAACATGATGTGTAAGATCCTCTCTAAAGGTTTTGGGCCTCTTCCTTATTTATTTAAATCATTGATTCTATTCTGTGGAGACTAGAATTAATTGTTGTATTGATCTCGAAACCTTCAATTGGTATCAGAGGGTTTACATCATAGTTTATAATTATTTAAATATTTCTTTGATGATTTATGCATTTAATAATTTAGTTGTTTCAATTCAAGTTAATTGTTCTAAAAATCTAAATCTAAAGATTTTTTCCTCCTCTTTTATTTCTCGTTCACCTTACAGAAATGATCTTTTATTTTAATTTTGATTAAAATAAAATAGAGGATCTCATCCGGAGTTTTCATAGGTTCCTGGATGTACAACACAAGAACAAACGACGTGTATTCGGCAGTACCGTGTAGCCAAGGTTCAATGCATCGGGCCAAGTTTTCCAAACCAAGCTGTTTCATTGGAGTTTTTCTAAGTCTTAATGACTCTATGTATTTACCAGGAATAGGTGGCATGCGGTTTCCAGATTACACGTCGTGTGGCCCACTGGACACAACGTGTAGTCCCTTCGGGTTAGGGTTGGACCGTGTACCCCGTACACGGCTTGCCTGGCTGGAGACCGTGTAACAAGGAACTACATGGTGTGTGGCCTACTAGACATGCCGTGTACTCCAAAGATTTCTGAAGTACACTCACACATCGTTTATCTGGGTGTGTACTTCATATGGATGGTGAAAATAGTACACACCGTGTAGTTGGAACTACACATTGTGTACTCATCCAAATTATGTAGATTTATTAAAATTTATTATTATATTATATAAATCCTTGAGACATATACCATCGTGCCAGTGTAAAGTTGAGGCACAATACGTGATAGGTGTTATATATATGTGTGTGTTTAATTTAACATCTGTGTAATGTTTATTTCTATTCATTAGGTAGTTATGAATAGGAATACACCGAGTTGCCTCTAAGGTACAAGTTACGTATAAATATAATTTTAAATGAATTTATTTGTTTAAAATTATGATGGATGAGAATATCAAGAAAATTTAGAAAAGGGTTTAAGATAAAAGGATTGATTAATTAAAGATGATAATTAATTGATTCGAGTGTGATTTATCTTAAACAAAAACGATTAAAGAATTGAATGCTAGTTTTATTTATGCGTAAATATCATTGCATACATGGATGATCATGAGAAAAACCAAGACCTTTGTATGTGGATGGTTTCTTTTAATTTATTTATTTAAATTAAATTTGTTGTCCTACGAGCCTTCTTGTCATTAATATGTAGGGTCTGCGTGCCTAAGGTTTCTTTTATTTAAAACCCCTTTTTACCCCTCACTTACATGTAAGTTAAAAAAAGGCATATGTAATGGATGGAACTCTCAAGCTAGTGGAGGCGGTTCAAGCTGGAGACAAGAAGAAACTAATCCCAGGAGATATAGAGCTGGACAGGTGGAAAGCTGTAAACACAAACCCAAAAGGTTCAAGATATTTCTCCCCTAGGTTAGGGTTAGTTTATCAACCGCTATATAAACTAACCATTAGAAAAACTCATGATAATTCTCTTTATTTTTTTTTTGTCAGTTTCATGGTTTATCATTATGGATGTGTTGTCACGATCACATAATTAATGAATTAAATAAGCATGAAAGATAGAACTAAAATAAATAAAACTTATGCATAAATATTATCAAGACATGGTTAATCACTTAAGTAAGTTCCACTTAATATTAACAATCATGTGATAATGATAAAAATCAATTCACACATAAGAGATAAAAATATCTCAAATAAAATATTAAGTCAGACCAAGTCTTTCATTACTTGATTAAGGGAAAAACTCAATAAAACTATGTGTTTGACCAACCCTTGTTGGGACACTTACTTTTATAAAGGAAGCCCTTATGAAAGGTTTTGGGTTGACTTAACCATATTACATCAAGAGGAGTATCCCTTGTTGTACTTGGTGTAATATTGGAGGCAAGAGTTGAGGAAACCCAAAGTCGTGATTTTAGGATTGGGGAGTCCACTCAACATATGAAGGAGTTGCAAGCCCGAAGTTGGCAAAGACCTGCCTACCTAAATACCTTCTAATAGCTTGATCAACCCTTGGTGGGGTTATTTGAAGGGGAATATGGATCCTTGCCACTAGAATTTCATAGAAACTGGACATTCTGAGTTCAATGGTGAGGGCCATTGAGACTTGATAAAATAGTGGGAGACTTAATAAAATTTATTATTTCTCATAAAATTTAATCAATAAATTACTAATGATCTACTCTTTTAATTGTAGAATAAAAATGACAAACTCTTCAACCACACTATCCATACGATCAATTCTAGATAAAGACAACATCCTCACTGAGAGTAACTTCCAGGAATTGTTTAGATGCTTTTGGGTTATCTTATTCCATGAACAGAAGTCTTATGTGCTGGAGTTAGCATTACCTGATCTGACTACCAAAGAGGTGAGTGATGAGGATTTTTGGGTCTATGAGAAACATATGAACGAAGTGGTCGACATTCAATGTTTGATGTTATCATCAATGTCGAGTGAGCTCATGAAGTCTCATGAAAACATGGATGCTTATAGTATGCTCTAGCACCTCCATGGTCTTTACTAGGAGAGAGAAAGACAGAAAAGGTTTGAGATCTATAAGGAACTCTTTTAGAGTAATCTTAGAGAAGGTGCCCCGGATGGACCTCATGTAGTCAATCTCATTGGCTATATTGAGCGCCTGGAGGTTCTAGGGTTTAAAATCCCCAAAGAATTGGGTACCGATCTCATTCTTGCATCACTCCCTCAGAGCTTCTCTAACTTTGTTGTCAATTTCAATATGAACAACATTGAGAAGTCTCTATCTGATCTTCTTATCCTTGTTCGCCAAGTAGACAAAAATATGAAGTGCGGAAAGCCTTATGTCCTTATGGTGAATAGGATGAAAGGGAAGGCGAAGAGCTTTAAGCCCAAATCTTCTTCACAACCTTCCAAGAAAAGGAAGATCAAAGGGGATGCAGGGGAACATGAGGTTGTTTGTTTCACATGTGGCAAGAAGGGCCACTAGAAGTAGAACCGCACTGAGCCAAAGAAGCAAGAGGAAGTTTGAGGTGCGTTTTTTATCGAATGCAATCTATTTATTTCTACAAATTGGGTATTAAATACATCTTGTGGTGATCACATATGTATCCAAATATAGTAACCAAATAGATTCAGGAAGATTGACCGAGGGGTGGTAGATCTACGAGCAGCCAATGGAGCTAGACTTGTTGTTGTAGCTATCGGGTACTACCACTTCACGTTGCCGACTAGGGATGATCTTGGTGTTAAAGGGTTGTTATTATGTGTTGTCTGTTACTAAAAACATTATTTCTATATCCAGATTAGATACAAATGGATTTGTTTTCAAGTTTGGAAATGAATGCTGCTTCTTTTACAAAGACAACATTTGTTTTGGTAGGACACATTTATACAATGGTCTTTACGTGTTGAATTATACAAACCAAGTAATGGAAATCAATAACAAAGATACTTCACATGACTCATACCACACCCAATTTTGGCATCACCAGCTAGGTAATTTAAATGAGAAATGCTCGACAAAGTTACATCAAGATGGATATTTAGATTCTTTTGAACTAAAACCACTTGGTGTATGTCATGCATGTTTACAAGGCAAAATGACCAAAGCCCCATTTAGTGGGAAAGTTGAAAGGGATAAATAAATTCTTGAATTGGTTCATACCAATGTGTGTGGACCATTTCTAGTTGAAGCAAGAGGAGGGTGCTCATATTTCATAACTTTTACTGATGATTTTAGTAGATATGGATATATCTACTTAATTAGGTATAAGTCAGATTCTTTTGATAAGTTCAAAGATTAAAAAAATGAAGTTGAGAACCATATTGGTAATAATATTAAGAAACTATGCTCAGACTAAGGAGGAGAATATCTTAATCAAGACTTCATTGATTACTTACGGAAGTTTGGGATCTTATCCCAACTCACTCCTCCATACACGCCCCAGTGGAATGGTGTGAGTGAAAGAAGGAACCGCACCCTGTTGGACATAGTGAGATCAATGATGAGTCATGTGGGTCTTCCATTATCCTTTTGGGGATATGCGTTATAAACAGCGGCGCACATACTAAACCATGTACCAACTAAATCGATAAATGGTATTCCATATGAGTTCTGGAGTGGAAAGAAATCCATATTATCGAATTTACATGTGTGGGGAAGCGATGCATTTGTTAAGGCCTCTTCAGGTAACAAACTTACACACCGAGGCACAAAGTGTACCTCTATAGGATACCCCAAGGAAACAAGGGGATATTACCTATAAAACCCCTCATAAAAAAGGTTATAGTGGAAAGACACTCCATATTCCTTCAGAGGGGGCACATCTCCAAAAGAGATAGTGGGAGTGAGATAGACTTCTATGAAGCTGAGCCTCAAGGTATATAAGAGTTGGTATAGGAACAGATTCCACAAATCCTCATGGAAGAAATAACTGTTCCAGAGACACAAAAGCTGCGTAGGAGTACAAGGGAGGTTAGAAAACCAGAACAGAATGGTTTTCTAGTTATCGAGGATGGTGACTCATTATTAGTTGATAATAATGATCCTCTAACCTACAAGCAGTAAGTGGCACAGATGTTTCCAAGTGGAAATAAGCCATGAATTCTGAAATAGATTCCATGTATCAAAACCAAGTATGTATTTTGGTATATCCTCCAGTTATTGTAAAACCTATTGGTTGAAAATGGGTATTCAAGAAGAAACTGGACATAGAAGGACATGTCATCACCTATAAGGCACGACTGGTTGCAAAAGAGTTCAAACAGAGTCAAGGCATTGACTACGACAAAACCTTTTCACCAGTTGCAATGCTGAAATCCATCAGAATTATATTGGACATTGTCGCTTACCATGACTATGAGATTTGGAAAATGGATGTCAAAACAGCCTTCCTTAATGGGAACCTTCAGGAAGATGTCTACATGACACAACCTGAAGGGTTTCTGACTCCAAAGAATGCCAATAAGGTATGCAAGTTTCAGAAATCCATTTATGGATTAAAGAAAGCATCCAGGCCATGGAACATTTGTTTTAATGAAGCCGTAAAGAAATTTTGTTTTATCAAGAATGAATGTGAGCCTTGTATATACAAACGGTTTAGTGGGAGTGAAGTTGTTTTCCTAATAGTATATGTTGATGACATATTACTTATTGGAAATGAGATACTAGTCTTACAGTCTATTAAGGTATGGTTGAATCAATGCTTCTCCATGAAGTACTTGGGAGAGGCAGCTTATATTCTTGGTATCAAGATCCATCATGATAGATCCAAGAGATTGTTGGGCCTAAGTCCAAGTACATACATTGATAAGATACTGAAGAGATTCAGTATGGAACAATCCAAGAGGGTATTATTGCGAGCATCACATGACATTCATCTTTCCAAGAAAATGTGTCCTCAAACACATGAGGAAAGAAAGATAATGGAAAGGACTTCATACGCATCATCGATTGGGTCAGTCATGCTATGTACTAGGCTGGATGTCGCCTACGCATTGACTGTGGTAGACAGATATTAAGCTGACCTAGGTGACCTCCATTGTATGGCAGTCAAGACTATCCTAAATTATTTGAGGCGTACTAAGGATATGTTCTTGGTTTATGGAGGAGATGGGGAATTAGTCATCAGAGGATATACAGATACTAGTTTCCAAAATGATCAAGATGACATAAAGTCACAAATAGGATACATCTTCACTTTTAATGGAGGTTCAGTGAGCTGAAAGAGCTCAAAGTAGAGTGTGGTCACAAATTCTATAGTAGAGTCCGAGCATATCGCAGCTTCTGAGGCAGCTAAAGAATCAATTTTGATGAAAAGATTCATCCAGGAGATGGATGTGATACCTAGAAGTAAATATCTCATCACACTGTATTGTTATAGTACTGCAGGGGTGGGTCTTGCAAAATATCCAAGGTCACATCAGCGGACAAAGCACATACTTTAGAAGTATCATCTCTTGAGGGATTTTTCTTAGAGAGTTGAAGTTGTAGTGAGTAGTATTTTCACAGAAGATAATGTGATGGACCCCTTGACTAAAGTCTTGACTCAATAGAAACATGATCACCATGTGAGGTCTAGAGGACTAAAAGACGTAGGCAGTTAGCTCTAGTCTAAGAGGGAGTTTGTAAGAGTGGGTTTCCTAGAACCAAATGGTTGTACATTGATTACATGGAAATTTAATTTATTTAAAAATTAAACATCTTATTACATATTTTTCATTGTTCTGCATGACTATGATGTAATAATTTCCTAGAGTATTTGTTGCATTGATAAGATCATGGCAGTTCCCCGCAATGATGAGAACCTTAAAATACTATAACAATATTCTTAAATGTAGTTCTATGATTGGATGACATACTTTGATGGGACACATAGCATGCAGATCATCAAGTGTGATTACTCATAAGAATATGAGACTTCCTCTCAGGAAGTTCGCACTTAGTAATCTCCAAGACAGGAGATTATGAGAACATAACCACCAGTAGAAATTCTGCATGTTTTGGTGTCATCAGGTATTTCTATCTGCGAGTGTTTTTAATAATCCTTAGACTTTAATATTATCATTAATACATGTCATGACTCACTAACTTTGATTTACTGACGAAAACTATCACGCAAACCGTTGGCGGGAAGTAGGGAACGTTGGGAGCATCAGGAGTGGCATGTTATTAATGGATAAGTCGAGGAATGATTTGTCCCTTACATTTATGGAAGTTGATATCTCGTCCCTTTAATTGAAATAGAACTGTCGTGTGAAATTTCATGGTTATGGTGTAACGATGAGTTTATTTCAGGTAGTCAAAGAACAACGTATCAAGTATAAAAGTAGATGACACTATCATGAAACCTGCTGGATGGGATATTACAACAAAGGGGTTATATTACATAGTTAGCATTTGTATCTGGATGTCATTTTTGCGAATTTAAGTTCTTTCTCTTGGGTGCCTTGACCCGTTGCTAGACAGTACTCTTAGACTTTAGAAAATTCTGCCTAATTCCAATGAGAAAGAATCCTAGAGGGTCACACACTAAGTGTTTCTGGTGGTCTCGGTTAAATTCTATTTCAATTTAACTAATAAATATTATTCTCAAGACAATAGAATAATTTTATGATTTCATAAATTAAATAAATATTTATTCACTGAATTGTGGACAAAATATATTTATTTATTTTATTGAACATTTAATAAATATTTTTTGAAAGAGTGGGTGCCCTAGACCCAACTATTCAGTGCTTTTGATTACCATATCATGTATACAGTTAGTTATACATGATGTAATCTTACCATTATAGTGTAGACTTTTCTATGTCCACTATTGAAATGGTAATGTCCATAGGTTCATTATTGTATCAAGAGGTTATAGCAGTTCTCAGAATATAATAAGGACCCTGAGATACTATGACATTTATCTTAAATATATGTTCTATTCTCTATATACATCTTACTGATTGGACATAGTAGATGTCTGTCTATCAGGTGTTGGGGGCTCATAAGCATTGATACTTCTTCTCATGAAGTTCGCACTTGGTGATCTCTAGTAGTGAGATCATGAGGACTGACTCGTCAATAGGAACACCACATGTTTCGGGTGTCATTGGATGTTCCTATATACGATCATGTGTAATGGTCTCCTGACTTGATATCATTACCAATGTATGTCATTTGATTGCCTAATTTTATGAAAGACAAAAAACATGGTAATTTAGTTATGGTGAGGTAGCTTGTGTTGGGTGCGTCATTGGTGGCATGGCATTGGTTGAATGGTCAAGAAAGGATTTGTCGCTTCTAAGTTATAGAAGTAATATATCTCAGGCCATGTTGATAAGGATGGTAGTAACTATATAATACCTTGGCCATGGAATTCGAGGGTAAATACATCCAGTTAAATCAACAAACAATAAATCAAAAAAAGGTGATGACACGAGAGTGTGTCCTGCTTTATGAGATATTATAGACAAAGAGATTATATTACACAGTGTGTGTTCATAGGTTGGTAGTTGCTGTTGTGACAATTCTTATCTCTTCAGGGGTCATGATGGGTTGCTAGATCCCTCGTAGTCTGTGAATATTATTCACTATTATTGAGATAAGGGCCTAGAGGGTCACACATAATAGCATATTCAAGAATCTACCCTATTCAGTTGAATATGATTTTTGGACATGGTGGGGCCCACCACAGGGGTCTGGGATTTGTCTAAGGTTAAATGATCACCAATGCAATAAATAAATTCATATTATTCAAGTTTATAATAATGAGTATTTAATTTATTTATTAAATGTATTTATGAGTTTTCAGTAAATACATGAAAAATATTAATTGACGAATATTAAATTATTCAATGTTCAATTAATATTTATGGGAACGACAAGTTAAGTTTGGACTCAATTATTATCATGTAATATATTTTAATATATTACAAGTAAATGATAATAATATTTATGACTCATTTTAATGGTCATAAAACATCGTTAATAGTGCATTGATTATTCAGGGGTCGGGTTGGAATTTCTAGGAAATTACATGAAACTATAAATATAAGAAGAGATAAGATTAAAAAAAATACTATTCATGGCACTTCTCTCTCTTCTCCTCTCTCCCATGATCTAGAGAGAGAGGTTCTGGATCCAAGGAGCTCGGATCGAGCTCTCTCTCAGGCATCGACAAAAAAGCGATGCGGTGATCATTGGAGCATTGAAGGCATCGTCGGAATTCCGCGCTAGCACCCAGATTACGATGAACAGCACTCCTGTGTATTTCTTGAAGTGCATGTGGAATATCTAGAGGATTTTGATGTCGGATTCTTCGAATAGCGATCGCCAATGATGAGCAGACGTCGTGCGTGACTTTAGAATTAAACTAGGTATTTTACAGTTTATTTTTGTGCTTAAAGTCCTTCATGTGTGGTCCTCGACTAAGACCGGGTTTCTGTGTACCGATTTCAACAAGTTTATGTCGATCGTTGGTGGAAAATTTTTAAAAACCCACCTGTTTGGGGCTTACGCTGCATGCTTGGTTCCAACAAGTGGTATCAGAGGGAGCAAGTTGCCACTTCTACATCAGGCATATTCATCAATGTAATGTTTCCTTTTACTACTTGGGTATTTAATACTATATGTTTTTTACATATGTTTATTTAAATACAATAACCAAGTATGTATAGAAACATTACTAGAAGTCAGGTGTATTCTCTAAGTGGCTACGAAAGGGTGATACCTAGGCCAGTGGTGAGAAGTAAATGACTTATTAATTGCCAAGTGAAAGATTCATGTTGAACTATTATTGAGTATAACCACAAACATTAATCTCATGTGTCCTCAGACAGAAGGATGCATTCTTTCAGGTTTTGGAATGAATGTTGTTTTGGTAAACTCAATCACTAGTTCAGTAATACAAGAATCATAGGAAATTAGAGATGAATATAAATGTAATACTTATACCCAGTTGTGACAAGATAATTCTTTGTCAAGTAATACTAAAAATTGGATGTCATGAATATACCAATTGTAGTATTTAGGCTTGGAATGGCTAAATACTTTTGGTATTATCGACGTCGTTAGTTTAGAAAAAGGAGCCTTTAGAAATAAAGGTATGTCACAAATCTTTTGGAAATAGTTCGACAAGTAAGCATGAACTATTCCAAGTATAAGCTAGAGGTGTATATACTTCATAAGATTTATTTAAGTAATTAAGGAATAATAAAGTGAAGTATATGCATAGTCAGGAGATATGATTTGCTTCGTGTTGGGATACCGAAGAATATCTTGACCAAGCATTCATCAATCATGATAATGTAGCGTGGAGTAATTCCTAAACACACATTATCTTATCGACATCATGACATTGATGTTAATGAGGAGTATTTATGATGAAGTATTACATATCAACATTGATCAACAAACATTTAGCGTAGAGAAATTCCTAAATGCATATGTTATACATCAAAATTTTGATGTAAGTAGTATCAATGTTACAACTTGCAGAAACTTCCATGATATTTCATGATGTGCTTTGCAAAATAATAGAGATATCCAACAACCATATGCCAACTATAATGAAAATGGATATAGTATGATTTAAATCCATTATGTCATAAGGAAATGTGTTTTGATGAAAATAGTTTGTTTGGACATAAACAAACTTGCATCAGGTACAAACACATTGTGCATCTAAGGTACTCATCATAACGGTTGCTTAGTATATTTACATAAATCCCTAAGATAGAAAAATTATAGTCAAGTGATAGAATACATTCTATAAGAGGGTGAACATATTTATTAGAGATAGTGGGATCTATATTGACTTGTGTTTAGTCAATGCTCAAGATGAAAAAAATAGTTGGCATAGGAACTAGTTCCACAAGCGCATGTGGAACAGAGTATGTTCCAGAGACACATACTGCGTAGGAAGGATAAAATCATGGTGATGGTTTTTATATTCACCACGTTCGGTGATCTATTATTCAATATAAATAATATTTCCTATAAGTAAGCAGTATATGGCAATTATCTAAAATTGATAAGACTAACTAAAATTCAATTAATGGATTCCATGTATCAAAGTGAAAAGGGGGATTATTATTTTGAATACTATGGTGGGTATTCAAGTGAATTGATACATGGATGGTACAATTGTAGTACCAATAAGTTTCGATTGGTTTCACCAAGTTTTTATGCATAAATCCATTATAATTTTACTTATCATAGCTAATATCTATGATCAAGTTATTTATCATTGGATTTCATGACCACCAATCGTGCATGGTGTGTATACGACGCAACCAAAAAGGGATGGTCACGTCACAGAATGCTAATAAAGGTTGCAAGTTACTGAAATCCGATTTAGGATTAAAGTATGAAATGTGATCATAGAATATACTTTTGTAACAAATTTTTTCCATGTGTCTGCTAAAGGTTAGTGGGAGCGCCAATTTTTTCCAAGAAAAATATGTTCGGGAACAAATGGAAAACACATCGATCTTATAGTTAGTTAAGACCAAGATAAAATTCATTCTCCAGTGATTGACTTAAAGCAGCAACCTAAGTTCTAGAGAACAGGATCTACTAAGTTAGATCTATAGGTTGCTTGGTTCTAGTCAATCGTACATATAGTGACATAGTATAGAAAAATACAAGTTGTAACAATTATAGAGATGAATTTTTTCCTATGTCACAGGGAATAATCTCTTCAGGTAGACTTGTCCGGTACATGGAAAGAGATAAACGTGCTAAGTTGAGATCCATACGTCGAAGCGATGGATCAATCACACATTCCATAATATGTACAAGAACCAATTTTTTCAAGGTATATTTTACAATAGGTAAATATGAGTTATATCCAGGATCATTGAAAGGGATGCAGTCAGAACTATCTAATTGTACTTCGGAAAGTACAAAAGATATGTACCTAGTAAATGGAGAAGAAGGATAATAGTTTTCAGGGGACATAAACTAGTCTTCCATAGATCAATGTGATCTAGTATTGCAGTTAGGCTAAAGAAGATGAGTGATTCAAGCTCATATAAGCCAGTGGTAGCCATACCTACAAAGACTGAATACATTGCAGCTTCTAAGGTAGCTACGAAGCATATATGAAACAATCTGTTCCAGTTCTTAGAATCGCACCTAGTAATAAAATTATTATCATAATGTAAGTTATGATATTCTTACTAGCCAAGATGTAAAGTTATGATAGTGGACAAAAGGTATATACTTGGGATACCATCTCTTGAAAAGTTTTACTCAACGAGATAAGGTCACAATAGCAGAATTATCACGCGGCGGAACTGTGGTGGACCTAGTAGCTAAAGTTGTTACTCAGCAGAAACATGATGTTAATCATGTGAGTATCTAACAAGTTTAGTTAGCAAGTTGGCTCTAGTGCAAGTGGGAGAGTTGAAATATTCAGTTCCCTAGACCCAACTATTCAGTGACTTTGATTGCCATATCATGTATACAGTTATCTATACATGATGTCATATTACAATTATAGTGTATACTTTTCTGCGTCCACTATTGAAATGGTAATTTCCAAAGGTTGATTTTCGTATCAAGAGGTTATAGCAGTTCCCAGGCTATAATGAGGACCTTAAGATACTATGACATTAATATTGAATATATGTTTTATAGTCTAGATACATCTTACTGATTGGAAACAATAGATGTATGACTATCAGGTGTTGGGGGCTCATAAGCATTGAGACTTCTTCTTATGAAGTTCGCACTGGGTGATCTCTAGTAGTGAAATCGTGAGGACTGGCCCGTCAGAAGAAACACCACATGTTTCAGGTGTCATTGGATGTTCCTATCTACGATCATGTGTAATGGCCTCTTAACTTGAGATCATTACCAATGTATGGCATTTGATTGAGTACTTTGATGCAAGATGAAAACCATGCCAATGAAGTCGTGGCGAGGTAGTTTGTGTTGGGTGTGTCATTGGTGGCATGGCATTGGTTGAATGGTCAAAAAAGGATTTGTCACTTCCGGGTTATAGAAGTAATATATCTCAGGCCATGTTGATAAGGATGGAAGTACCTATATAAGACCATGGCCATGGAAGTTGAGGGTAAATCCATCTAGTTAAATCAACAAACAATAAAGCAAGAAAAGGGCGATGACACGAGAGTGCGTCCTGATTTATGAGATATTACAGACAAAGAGATTATATTACAAAGTGCACGTTCGTAGGTTAGTTATCGTTGTTGTGACAATCCTTATCTCTTCAGGGGCCAGGATGGGTTGCTAGATCCCGCTCTTGGTCTGTGAATACTATTCACTACTGTCGAGATAAGGGTCTAGAGGGTCATACACAATATCGTATTCAAGAATCTGTCTTATTTAGTTGAATAGGATTTTTGGACATGGTGGGCCCCACCACAGGGGTCCGGGATTTGTCCAACGTTAAATGATCACCAATTCAATAAATAAATTCATATTATTCAAGTTTAGAATAATGAGTATTGAATTTATTTATTAAATGTATTTATGAGTTTTAAGTAAATACATGAAAAATATTAATTAACGAATATTAAATTATTAAAGATTCAATTAATATTTATGGGAATGAAGAGTCAAGTTTGGAATCAATTATTATCACATAATATATTTTAATATATTACAAGTAAATGATAATAATATTTATGACTCATTTTAATAGTCATAAAACATCGTTAATAGTGCGTTGATTATTTGGGGGTCGGGTTGGCATTTCCAGGTAATTACATGACACTATAAATATAAGAAGAGAGGACATTTAAATTATTATTCATGGTGATTCTCTCTCTTCTCCTCTCTCCCATGATATAGATAGAGAGGCTTTGGATCCAAGGATCTCGGATCGAGCTCTCTCTCGGGCATCGCTAACGAAGCGATTCGGTGATCATTGGAGCATTGAAGGCATCGTCATAATTCCACTCTAACATCCAGATTACGATGAAGGGTGCTCCCGCGGATTTCTTAAAGCGTGTGTGGACGATCTAGAGGAGTTCGATGTCAGATTCTTTGAGCATCGATCGTCAATGACGAGAAGACGTCGTGCGCGACTTCATAATTAAACCATGTATTTTACAGTTTACTTTTGTGCTTAAAGTCCTGCATGTGTGGCCCCGACTAAGACCGGGTTGCTGTGTACCGACGTCAACAAGTTTATGTTGATCGTCGGTGGAAATTTTTTAAAAAGCCACATGTTTGGGGATTCCATTTCATGCTCGGTTCCAACAATATTTATTTACTAATTTGTAAATAAAATATTTATTTAAGAGAATAAATTATTTATTTATTTATTCGGGTGTTCAATAAATGAAAGTGGAGTTTTAGAGGACCAAGGCCGATCCGGTAGTAAAATAATTATTTGCAAGACGATAAATAATTATTTAACTAGTTAAAAAAATTAAAATAACGCTGCTATTATTTTGTGACATGAAATTTTATTTATAATTCTGTTTTGTGCAAGTTGGAGCACCAAAAATAATGACGCGGTATTATTATTAATAGCATGGGTTTTCTCTAAGATTATGAATGTATTTAATTGTTGTTACGTAATTAAATATTATAATTGAAGTCCCATGTCAATAAATAGACACATACGTATATTGTGTCATGTACCAAACCGCACACTCAGTGAATTGAGAATTGTTGAGCTAAAAAATTTCTCTCTCAAATCCTCTTCCCGCCCCTCTTAAGAACGAGAGACGTTCTTCAAGGCCGAAGAACAAATGATCAAGAACGACCGACACAAGACACTCGCTTCACCGCGGTAGCACTCGGAGAACGAGCGGTGTCGATCGGAGTCCATCGGAGCACATGTGGATCACTGCTAAAGGGATTCTAGTTTGGATCCTTGCAAGCGCAATAAGATAATCTAGATGGGTCATTCCAAATGATCAACATCATCAAAGAAAAAAATACCGAAGATCTAGGTATTATTTTCTTTATAAAATTAATTAAATTAATTATAAACATGATGTGCAAGATCCTCTATAAAGGTTCCGGATCTCTTCCATCTTTATCTAAATCTTTGATTCTATTCCATGGAGACTGGAGTTCATTGTCGTATTGATCCTGGAATAATCATTGATCATGGTAAAAATCAAAGTTGGGTTTTGTCCCAACCACGCTTCTACTGCGCCCGGAACCTTCAATGAACAGGGTGTTCCACCAGTATCTCAATTCTTTTGTCATGGTATTCATGGATGACATCCTGGTCTATTCTGAATATGAGGAGCATGAACGACATTTTTGGATCATGTTGGGAACTCTTTATGATCATTTTCTTTATTAAAAGTTCTTTAAATGTACCTTCTAGATTAAAGAGGTGAAGTTTCTGGGTTATGTGATCTCAGAACGAGGGGTTTCGGTGGACCCTGAAAAGATCAGTACAATCATGTCATGGGAAAAGTCAAAGAATGTCTTTGATATCATAAGTTTCTTAGGCCTGTAAGGGTATTACAGGCAGTTTTTTCGAGATTTATCTCATCTTATTTCACCCATGAGAGCGCTTACCCGGAAATGGGTAAAGTTTGAATGGAGCCTAGAGTGTCAAGCATCCTTTGAGGAGCTTAAATGGCAGTTGACCATGGCTCTTGTTTTGATCTTTCTAGAATCTAGAAAGGAGTATGGGGTTTATTATGATGCTTCTGGTATGGGTTTAGGGTGTGTACTGATTCAGGATGATCGCGTAGTGGATTATGGTTCTCATCATCTCTGACCACATGAAAAAAAATATCCAACCCATAACCTGGAGTTAGTAGCAATGATGCACGCCCTAAAGACGTAGTGTCATTATCTTTTTGGGGAGAAGTATGTGGTTTGTTCAGATCATAAGAGTTTAGCCTACATTTTCTCCCAAAAATATCTGAATTTGAGGTAATGTTGTTGGGTCGAGTACCTTTGGGGGTTTGATTTCGATATAATCTATACCCTAGGTAAAGGTAATGTTGTGGTTGATGCCTTGAGAAAGAAAGTTTCAGTGCAAGCATTGAGAAAGTCTAGTGATGAGTGGAGTTTGAATGATCTCTTTGCTCAGATGCACTTGGAGGCCAAGGAGATAAGTGAAGGTGCGTTCTTGGATAGTGTCCAGTTGCCACCTACTCTTTTGGAGATGATTCAGTGGGAACAGCCTGGTGATGTGTTGTGCCATCAATCTATGTTGTTCCTTCATGGTGGGGAGATGCCTTGTGCCCAGTAGTTGTCTTCCAAGGGAGTTTTGTGCTTCAAGGGTTGCTTTGTGGTGTTGTTATCCTCGAGGAAGGTGGTAATTCATGATAGTCACCAGTCTCAATGGTTCGTTCATCCTAGTGCTACCAAGATGTTTTATGATGTTCTTCGGCAATTCTGGTGGCCAGGTATGAGGCGGGATGTATTTGACTTTGTATCAAGGTGTTATAGGTGTCAGTAGGTTAAGGCATAGCATAAAAGGGCCTCCAGTTTGCTTTAGACGCTACCCATTCCTACCTAGAAGTGGGATGAGATCATCATGGACTTTATTCTTGACTTACCTCATACACCCCAGGGAAGGAATGTCATTTGGTTGGTGATCAATTTTCTGACCAAATCTGCCCATTTCATTCTAATTAGAGACTTAGTGGAGGTGAATAAGTTGGGTCGGTTATATGTTCAGGAGGTTGTGAGGCTTTATGGTGTGTTGTCAGCAATCGTTTCTGACAGGGATCCTCATTTTACTTCATGATTTTGGGAAGGCCTTCAAAAGGCATTGGGGTCACAAGTCAAGTTGAGCACGGCATATCATCCTCAATTGGATGCTCGGACGGAATAGGTGAACCAGATTTTGGAATATATGCTTCAAGCATGTGTGTTGGATTTCGGAGGTCCGTGGGATAACCATTTGGGGTTGTTCGAGTTTGCATATAACAATAACTACCAATCCTCGATTCGAATGGCTCCTTTTGAGGCACTCTACGGTCGGTCGTGTCGGTCTCCATTATGTTGGGATGAGGTGGGAGAGACCTCGTTATTAGGACTGAGCCTTGTGAAAGAGACTTCTAATAAAGTCAAGTTGATCAGACAATGGTTATTGATAGCTCAGAGTCATCACAAGTCTTATGTCGATCAGAGGCGTCGATCTTTAGAGTTTTCCATGGGTGACCGGGTTTTCTCGAAAGTGGAACCTCATTTGGGTCATCGTCGTTTAAGTAAGGAAAGATAACACTGAAAGTGCAGTCAATTGTCTCCTATCAACCGATCAATGTTCTGATGCTCTGCTAATGTATATAGCATCACTCGGATCAAATCCTCGATGATGATACTTTTTTAATAGTCTAATGTTTTTAGTTTATTGTATTTTGATTGGGGGGTTGTTTGTAGAGCTTAAATGAAGTGATTAATGATTGGTGTTTGATTTAACAATTTGATAAAGATTTGGGTGAGTTCATCATTAGGTAGTTAATCTTGTGATATCCTTTATCTTTGCTTTATATTGCATTAAATTAACACCCATGTCACAAGTTGACGTTGATTGGAATTCCCAAGTGTTAAGTCTTTAATCCAAGGCTTAACTAATCTTAGGGTTCTAATCTCAATCAGAGCTTGTTGATGGTAGTGTATTTATAGTTCCAATAATCCATGGAAACCACACATTAAACAAAACAAGTCATTAATCCATGACATGTTAAGTCCAACAAACACAATGTTAAATTAAAGAATACTCATCGAGCAAAAGATCTCAATCGCTTAGCATCTCTAAATAATGACTCACCCCAATGAGATATTTACTCATCCATTGAAATGATTAGTAATCTAGTTATAATAATTATGATGATAAATTAAGAAGATAAGAAAAATAAAGAGATAAGAAAAGATTAGTGTGATGAACACACACATAAACGATGATGATAATTAAAAATGAACTTTAGATTGAATGAGAAATCAAAAGAAGGGAAGGGGATTCTACTGTATTTAAAATATTTTAAGAACATTAATTTTAAACTATAGAAGGTAGATAAGAATAGAAGATACTTAAGAAGAAACTTTCATTAAAACATAATTACAAAGAAAAGACTTACATGATTACAATAATGTAGAACACAAAAGTAAAAGGAAACAAAGAGAGGAGGAAGGGTATCTCAAGTGAAAACTTGAGTATGGAAGGTTCTCCCAAGCCCTTGGAAAGGATTTGGTCATGCCAATATGTGCTCCTCTCTTCTGAAATTCCATCTCCTTTGAAGGAGAAGATGGGGTGTATTTATAGCCCAAGAAAGTGGACTGTTTGCATTCCCAAGTTATCCCTCGATTTGACTCGACGATTTGGACATTCAGACAGCCGAATCTCGAGATATCTCCTTCTTCAAAGTTGTAGATAATAATGTTGTCCGACTACTCTCACAATTTTAAGGCATTTGGACTTATGGATCCAAGGTTGTGGTGGTTTCAATAAACAATGTTAAACTGTCTATTTCTATCCATGCATTTTTGATAGCCAAAATGTGAATGGATTTTGGAATAGTAAGATGCCTTCAAATCCGAATGTTTTCTTCAACAAAGTTGGCTGTCTATATCTCCTCTTTCACAATAAAAAGGTTCAACTTGATTTGATGATTATCAGGAGACATGTCATGAATACTGTACTGATTTTAATTTCCATCCAGAATGGTGGGCTGAGTTTAAATGAATCATTTGGGCCCCTTGTCTTTGGATTTGGGCCTTGAAATTTTATCCAAGACTCCTTAAATTGTCCCACGAAGGTTGGAGGAGAATAAAGGAATTTGGACTTCCTGATTGAGCCCAGCAATTAAATCTTCATGGCTGGTCTAGTTTCTTCACAGATTATATAGGCCTTATTGTGCGGTCCATATGGGCCTTCAAATGGAAGAATTGGCTCACAATCCCTTCTAATAAAATGTTGAATATTGAATTAGGAATCCTAAAAAATAGAAACCACATAATTTGGATCATTAGGGGAATATTTATAAATATAATAGTAAACTGACTCAATTGGACTACTTCTAAAAATGCTCAAAAATTATACTTAATATTAAAACATTAATATTTCACACAAATTATGCACATTTCATATAAAATCGGTAAAGGGAGTATATAATAAGTCATGAAAATATTAATAACATCAACTCTCACACACTTAGTCTTGTGCATGTCCGCATGTGCAATAAATATAAAAACATGACAAAAATCATTTTCATTCACCACCAAATATTAAAATTTTGTTTTCCCCAATCAGGGAGGTTTAGACAATATCATTCATCCATATTAAATTCCACCACAAGTTGTTACAGAAACAATGTTCCAAAAACAATTCATTTTTTTCATGTTCAAATTTAGAAATGGAAAATGGTGGCACACAAAACTTACTCCTCTCAAGTTGATAAAATTAATTTATGGAGCTTCACTCATTCACCAACAAAAAGTGAAAATATTAGAGTTTTAAAGAGCTCTCAGCTTCCAATCTCTATTCAAAATGCACAAGAATCAAGAGGTCTTTTTAAGGGGGTTTTCTATGTCTATCGAACAATAGGAATATAATGTCTAAGAGAGAGAAGAAGAGGGGTAAAACACCAACATGAAAAAAGCAATGCACATTTTTTTTTGAAATGATACATGAAAGGAAATGGAAAAACATATTTACGAGGGAATGAAAATGTGAAATAAGACACAAAAGTGGAAGGAAATATGAAGGGAATAAGAAGATAGAATATTTACAAAACACAAAACTTCTCCTAATGACATAAGAATATAATGAAAGTGTTCTTTTTTTTCTTTTTTTCTCTTTTTTTTGAAAGTTGAACTTGAAACAGATCTCGCAATCATATCCAAAACCATGATTGATCTCCTCATGAAACTAATTGTAATAGTTATAAAAATATCAAAGGCTCAGAAATAGTGATTTTTGACCTACCCAAGACACAACTCTTTTTTTATTTTATTTTTGATTTTTGATTTTTTTTCTTTTTTTTCTTTTTTTTTTGAACACTTGTCACTAAAATTTGAACAATATATTAGAAGCATATATACATTCCCAAACCCCACTAAAGTACAACCTCTACCCCACACTAAAATGGATGTTTTCCCTCAAAAATATGATAACTCGTTGAAAATCAATAAAAGGGCACCTAAACATTGAAATCCATTCCCCCCACACATAAATTTTAAAAAATTATGCAATGAAAATCCATGTTGATATTGGGTGGGATAAGGTACTAGGTTTGTAATGTGGCTATCAAAGAAAAGGTTTTCATAGGCTCAAAGGGGCTTTCAAAAGGAGGATTAATGTATGGTTAATGAGAGGCTATTTCGCTATTATAATTCTCATTGGCTCAAAAAATTCCTTTATCATAATAATGCACACTAAAGTAGAAAATTCAGCTCAAAGGTCCACAAACTCAAGACTCACAAATGGGGGTGAAAAACACACATTTTTAATAGATGGTTATAGGTGGCCTTGGAATGAAAGATAATTTTGTTCCTCACGGTTTGGGAAAATCATTTTACAAATAAAAAATTGAGCATTCAAAATTTGTTGGTTTTGACACAATATTCTTTATCCAAATTTATGAAGAAACCACAAAATTTTTGAGATGAAACCATGTCTTTTGACTCCCCAAAATGGTTGGACAAAATTTGAAAATTGGAAGGTGAGAAAGTATGACTCTTTATTTTTCATATATTTTTTTAAATGATTTTTTTTTAGTTTTTTTAGTTTTTTTTAGTTTTTTATAAAGACACACCCACACAAAAGAGAAAGAGTAAATAAAAAAGTGTGATAAGGAAAGTGGTAAAAAATGAAAATGAGAGAGGAAGAAAGAGAGAGAGAGAGAGAGATAAAGAGAGAAGTTAAAGGGAAAGAGGTGCCCCTAGTTTGGATTTGGTGGGTTGTCATATCCATCTAGTGGTGGGTCAACTGTAGAAGTTGGGGATTCGATAGAAGTCGATGTGGTTCCAGGATTCTGGGATGTTACCTGAAAAAGAAAAATCATTATTCATCTAACGAAAAACTAAAAACAAATTAAAATTTCATAAAAGTAAAAGAAAATATGGGTTTCCTCCCAAGAAGGGCTGTATTTATTTTTCTACAGCTGGATAGTTCCAGTGGACTACCCATAGTCTGACGGTGCCCATCGTATTTTCTCAACTCTAGTGTGCTTCCAAAAAAACTTTTCCTTTGAGAGGCTCGATGATTCATTGGATAATTTCATCCCTTCTTTGTTGTTTCGCTTGCAATTCAACGGGGTTGGAAAGAGAATATGACTATCCTCCCTTTGGTCTTCAACGTGAGGAATGATTTTATCCACAAAGTGATGGTTTTCTATGCTTGTAAATTCAGGAAGATGTCTCAATTCTGATGGTTAATTTATGTATGGTTCAGATAACACGAAACTAGAGTATGAGATCCCAATTGTTTTCAACTCATTTATTTCATCACTTACCAATGTAGAGTAATGAAGATCAGTAGAGTCATAAGACTGAATAAATTTTTCAATATCCTTTATATCAATGTTGTTCACAAAAGAATGGTCAATTTGAATATCACCAGTGATCACTTTATTAATTATGGAACAAATCTCACAACCTTCACTCCCATTGGGAAAATATAAACACATTGGTTCAGGGTTCATCTCACATATAACAGAATTTTCAGAATCATGGATAGTAAATGAAGAATGTTGGGTAATCAGTTTTGAATCAAAAAATGAACATTCTTGTTCGTTTTCCCCATTACCATCCAAGTTGGAGCAGTGGAGGCCAGAGGTGATATAGGATTCCAAAGATTTTTCAAGATCCTTTATATCAATAGAGTTTGCATTTTTAATGTCAACATCAACTTCTCCATTTATGACTTGGTTAATGAGGATGCAATGTTCACAAACTCCTCTATTAGTAGAACAAGAAAAACATGATGTATTGGAATTCAAGACACTCTTAGAGAGACTTTCATAAGCATGGATAGATAATATATATTGATTCTATGATGGGTATCGCATGGATTGAAAAATACTAAACTTGACCAGTTGGACACCAAATTCCATGGATAAGATGTTAGCATGGACATCAATTTTGGTTTTAGATGTCATAAGGAAAGGTCTTCCTAAAATCAGAGGAGATTGGCAAGAAGTTGTCTCGCCTTCCATGTCAAGGACGTAGAAGTTGGCTGGGAAGATAAGATCATTGACTCTGACAAGGACATCCTCAATTATACCCTCAGGACTAGCAGTGCTTCTATTAGCCAATTGAATAACAACACCCATTGGGTGAAAGGGACCTAGACCAAGGTTGGAGAAGATGGATTTGGGCATTACATTAATTGAGGCTCTTAGGTCTATGAGTGCATCATCAAAGTTTGAACTTCCAATTTGGCATGGAACCGTAAAGGTCACTGGATCTTTTCACTTTATGGTAATAGACTACTGGGTGGAAACATTTTTGATGGTCCTAAGTTGCCTCTTGTGGGTGCACAATTCCTTAAGAAACTTGGCATACTTAGGGATTTGTTTAGTGACATCTAATAGGGGAATGTTCACTTCAACACGTCTAAACATGTCAAGCATTTCAGGATCGGGTTCAAAGGACTTCTTTGGCTTAGAAACAGCTTGAGGAAAAGGAATTGGGTTCTTAAGTGGAATGGAATGAGATGAGGGAATGGATTCAGATTCCTTTTCATGTTTCTTTTTCTTTTAATTTTCTAGGTCAACATTTAAAGGAGGGTTGGAGGACTTATCTTGAGGCGTAGCAATTTGATTCCCCGATCTAAGTGAAATTGAACTTACATTACCTTTGGGGTTGGGTAATGGTTGAGTTGGGAGTTGGGAAGAATTTGATTGTTATTGCTGGATTAGGTGGGATGCAAGTTAACCAATTTGGGTTTCAATGTTTTTGAGGCTGGAACGGGTGAATGAAGCAAGATCTTCCACTGCACTTTTCCATGGTTTCTTGGAAGAAGAGGTTTGTCTAGGATTGATATTACCTTGATTTTGGTTCTTGGGAAAGTGATTGTATTGATTTTGGAATTGGGAAGGCTCACTAGGATAGTGGAATCCAGGAGGAGGATTGTTCCTTTGTTGTTGAGGAACAAAAGGATAAGGTTGTTGGAAGTTACCAACACCTTGACCATATTGAAACTGGTTTGGGTTTTGAGGAGGAAATTGAGGGGGATTAGAGACGGGATTACCATACCTCAGGCCTTGGTTATAGGAAGAAGAGAAGGGCTCAGAGTGAGGTTGGTTGAAGTTTCTAATGAACTGACCTGGTTGTTGAGGGTTGGGGTTCCGCTGAGCATATGCTGCATTGAGCTCCATTGGTTCAGATAAATCAGATTGATCCTCTTGAAGTTGTGGACATGTGTCAGTTGGATGAGCTGGTGAGTTGCAGATTCCACAGTTTTTAATAGGTTCATGAAACATTGATTGTGGAGAAGATGAGGTTGGGGATTTGGATGTCGCAGCTAGTTGTCGCACAAGACCTATAAGTTAACTCATCCACTCGGTCATCTTGTTCGGCTCTATGGATTGATTATCTTGGACTTGTTTTACTTGAGCATGTGCTCGAGTATGGAATTTTTGTGTGTTTGCAGTCATGTTGCTTATGAGATCTCTTGCAGCTGCAAGAGTTTTATCAACAAGAGCACTGCCACTTTCAGCATCAATGAGAGTTCTCTCCATAAACAATAACCCCTCATAAAAGTATTGGATCAAGAGTTGGTCAGAGATTTGGTGGTGTGGGCAGGTTAAAACAAGCTTTTTGAACCTCTCCCAGTACTCATGGAGTGATTCACTTAGGAATTGACGAATACCACTTATTTCCTTTCGGATAGAAGCAGTACGAGAAGCAGGAAAGAATTTCTCTAAGAAGAGTCGCTTCATGTCATTTCATGTGGTTATGGAACCAGGAGGAAGGTAGTAGAGCCATGATATAAAGGAGTCAGCTAGGGAGAAAGGGAATGATCAAAGTTTTATTTGTTCCTCAGAAACCCCTTGAGGCTTCATAGTAGAGCACACCACTTGGAACTCTTTAAGATAAAGATGTGGATCCTCATCACCTAGCCCGTGGAAATGAGGGAGAAGATGAATCAAACCCGATTTGAGTTCGAAGTCAGCCTCTATGTTTGGATATTGAATACCAAGAGGTTGGTAATTCATATCATGGGCAGTGAGTTCTTTAAGTGTTTGTTCCCTATGATTGACCATATCTAATTCAATTGGTTGGACAAGGACTGGTTCTTGAATGAGTTGATTATCTCTTATGTTCCTCCTAAGTTGGTGAAGTATTCGCTCAATTTCAGGTTCAAAAAAATCTGACTGATTGTTTTGGAGGCTATGGGGTATTCAGAGAGATGTTGGAAGAAAGAGGAAGACGGGTTTTTCTTTGTGTTTTTTTCAGTTTATGATTTTTATGATAAGGCAGTTTTTTCTTTGTGTTTTTTTTAAAAAAAATTTAAATTTTTTTTTAAATTTTTTTTTTATAATAACCAAAAACTAAAGACTATTTAATTGCACCATCCCCGGCAACGACGCCATTTGAAAGTGCGGCCGATTGTCGCCTATCGACTGGTCAATGTTCTGATGCTTTGTTAATGTGTATAGCAGCACTCAGGTCGAATCCTCGACGATGATACTTTTTTAATAATCGAATTTTTTTAGTTGATTGTATTTTGATTGGGGGATTTGTTTGCAGAGCTTAAATGAAGTGATTAATGATTGGTGTTTGACATAACAATTTGATAAATATTGGAGTGAGTTCATCATTAGGTAGTTAAGCTTTTGATATCATTAAGCTTTGCTTTATATTGCATTAAATTAACACTCATGTCACAAGTTGACGTTGATTGGAATTCCCAAGTGTTAAGGATTTAATCCAAGCATTAACTTATCTTAGGGTTATAATATCAATCAGATCTTGTTAATGGTAGTGTATTTATGGTTCCAATAATCCATGGAAACCACACATTAAACAAAACAAGTCATTAATCCATGATATGTTAAGTCCAGCATACACAATGTTAAATTAAAGAATACTCATCGAGCAAAACCTCTCAATCGCTTAACATCTCTAAATAATGACTCACCTAAATGAGAGATTTACTCATCCATTAAAATTATTAGTAATATGGTTATAATTATTATGATGATAAATGAAGAAGATAAGAAAAAGAAATGGATAAAAAAAGATTTGTGCGACGAACACACACACAAACGATGATGATAATTAAAAACAAACTTTAGATTGAATGAGAAATCAAAAGAAGGGAAGGGGATTCAACTGTATTTAAACTATTTTAAGAACATTAATTTTAAACTACAGAAGTTAGATAAGAATAAGAGATACTTAATAAGAAACTTGCATTAAAACAGAATTACAAAGAAAAGACTTACAAGATTACAATAATGTAGAACACAAAAGTAAAATGAAACAAAGAGAGGAGGAAGGGTATCTCAAGTGAAAACTTGAGTATGGAAGGTCCTCCCAAGCCCTTGGAAAGGCTTTAGTCGTTCCAATATGTGCTCCTCTCTTCTGAAATGCCAACTCCTTTGAATTAGGGGAGGGGAATGTATTTATAGCCCAAGGAAGTGGACTGTTTGCATTCCCAATCTATCCCTCCATTTGGCTTGATGATTTGGACATCAAGACAGCCGAATCTCGAGATATCTCCTTCTTCAAAGTTGTAGATAATAATTTTGGCCGACTACTCTCAACATTTGGAGGCATTTGGACTTATGGATCCAAAGTTATGGCAATTTCAATAAACAATGTTAAATTTTCCATTTCTATCCATGCGTTTTCGATGGACAAAATGTGAATGGATTTTGGAATAGTAAGATGCCTTCAAATCCGAATACTTTATTAAACAAAGTCAGCCTCCTATATCTCATCTTTCACACTGAAAAATCTCAGCTTAATTTGATGACTATATTAGGAGACATGTCATTAATACTGTACTGATTTTAATTCTCATCCAGAATGGTGGTCTAAGTTTAAATGAATCATTTGGGCCCCTTGTATTTGTAGTTGGGCCTTGAAATTTTTATCCAAGACTCCTTACATTGTCTCCCGAACGTTGGAGGAGAATAAATGAATTTGGACTTCCTGATCGAGCCCAGCAATTAAATCTTCATGGCTGGTTCAGTTTCTTCACAGATTCTGTAGACCTTCTTGTGTGGTCTATATTGGCCTTCAAATGGCAGAATTGGTCATTGATATCTTCTAATGAAATGTTTTATATTGAAATAGGAATCCTAAAAAACAAGAACCACACAATTTGGATCAGTAGGGAGAGGTTTATAAATAAAATAGTAAACTGACTCAATTGAACTACTTCTAAAAATGCTCAAAATTTATACTTAGTATTAAAACATTAATATTTCACACAAATTATGCACATTTCATATAAAATCAATAAAGGGAGTATATAATAAGTCATTAAAATATTAATAACATCGAACACTGAGGTATGTTGGACATTTCGAGATTACCGCGCGGATTGGTAAGGTGGCATACAGGTTGGCATTGCCTTCACAGTTGACGTCAATTCATGATGTGTTCCATGTTTCTTGGTTGAAGAAATACAACTCAGATCTGTCTAATGTGCTGAATTGGGAAGAGTTGAAAATAAAGCCTGATTTGTCTGTGTTTGAAAGGTTGGTGCGAATTGTGGATTCTCATGAGAAAGTGATTCATGGGAATTCTATTCTGTTGATCTGAGTCCTTTGGAAACATAGTAATGATGTGCATGGGACTTGGGAGAGAAATTCTTAGGTTGTAGCGGAGTATCCGTTTTTATTCTCTGATCAAGATTTGGAGTGACTTTCTGAAGGCAGAATTTTTTCATAGTGGGGAGAATTGTCACATCTATGTTTTCATTTTGAGGTATTTTTCTATTTATCTTTGGTCTAGCATTTTCCCTTTGGGTTTCCTTTGTGTTTTTTGAGAAAAATGAAAAATTTGAACCTTACAGTATGTGGCGCGCGGTTAAGGGAAACCGTGCACCTCTGCCCGGGTAACCGTGCGGTAGGTGGTGGTTTTGGATAGAAGCTACCACACAGCCTGTGCACGGCAAGTCAAGTCGTGCAGCCTAAATGTATGGTAGGTGTCTCTTGGATAGTGAGAGGTGCACAGTTTCCGCACAGTTTGGCAAACTGTGCGACTTGCCCAGATCATTAAAAATTGGGTTTTTACCTTTTTTTCCTTCTTTGGATTTAACCCCAAATCACCCATTTTCTTCCCCATTCGAGATTCTCAACCCTAAGCGCCTCCCCCAGCCCTCTTTCTCCCTTGGACCTCCATTTTGGTGGTGATTTTGGTGTGGTTTCTCCAATATTCTTCAAGTGAGTGTCATTTCTTCCTTGATTTTTCCTCTTTTCTAGGGTTTCTCTTCTTCTTTCTTGAGGTTTCATATCTCCAGCGGGTTTAGTGACCTATTTAGGGTTGGATCTTGATTCTTGAGGTTCAAACTTGATTTTTTGGTTCAATCTTGCCTTTATAGGGTCCCTTGGTGGTGCGGTTGTGGTTTAGCACCGATTTCTGAAAGTTTCTATACTTGAGGTAGGTGGTTCTGTGCTTAAACATTATTTGTTGATTTTGATATGCATGTTTTGCTTCTTTTTTATGTTCCATGTATTGTTCATGAGGTGTGAAATGTGTTTTTAAAAGGATTCAAGGTGTGTTTGTGTTGAATGATGGTTTTCTAGAAGAAATGGGTTATGTTACATGTGTGTTTCATGTGTGCTTCCTTGTTTTGCTTCTTAAAGGTGTTTGATAAAATGTGTAAGTGGTGTGAAACATGTTTTGAAATAGATTTGGTGTGCATTTGGATTTAAAAGAGGTTTTGATTAGGGGAATAGTGGTTTATCATGTGAGTTTATATTTTCCAGCTTGTGCATGTGCGAAAGTGGTGTCATATGTGATATGTGAAATGGAAATTGAGAATGAAGGGAATCCTAGGTATCTAGGTGGGAAAACTAGGACTAGTACACTAGTTGACTCGTAAGTGGTTTGGCCCGAATTCATCTAACAGTATTTACGATTACAACACTAACTAAATTATGATGATGATTGGAGACCACTAGAACTTTGGATGAATTTTTCTCTAATGTCTCGTGCATGAGGACGTTGTGGGTTGTAGTTGTTATATCATGTTTCACCAAGATACGAGGTACCTGTAAGAGTTGGTGTCCTAGAACCAACTGGTTTTACTTTGATTACATGGATATTTAATATATTATTATATATTATTCATTGTTCTGCATGACTATGATGTAATAATGTCCTAGAGTATTTGTTGCATTTATAAGGTCACGGTAGTTCCCCGCTATGATGAGAACCTTGAAATGCTATAACAATATTCTTAAATATAGTTTTGCGGTTGGATGAAATACTATGATGGGACACATAGCATGCAGACCGTCAGGTGCGATTACTCGTAAGTAGATGAGACTTCCTCTCATGAAGTTCGCACTTGGTAATCTCCAAGATAGGAGATTATGAGAACAGACCCGCTAGTAGGAATTCTGCATGTTTTAATGTCATCGGATATCTCTATCAGCGAACGTGTGTAATGATCCTTAGACATTAATATTATCATTAATACGTGTCACGAATCGCGCACTTTTATTTACTGACGAAAAACGTTACACAGACAGTTAGCGAGAAGTAGGGTATGTTGCGTGCGTCGCGAGTGGCATGTTATTAATGGATAAGTCGAGGAAGGATTTGTCACTTCCACTTATGGAAGTTGATATCTTGACCCTTTGATTGAAATAGAACTATCGTGCAAAATTTCATGGTCATTGTGTAATGATGAGTTTATTTCAGGTAGTCAAAGAACGACGTATCAAGCATAAAAATTGATGACGCTATCATGAAACCTTCTTGGTGAGATATCACGACAAAGGAATTATATTACACAGTGAGCATTTGTATGTGGATTTTGTTGTTGGGACTTTACGTCCTTTCTCTTGGGTTCCTTGACCCTTTGTTAGACAGTAATCTTGGACTTTAGGCAAGCCTGCCTAATTCCAATGAGAAAGAATCCTAGAGGGTCACACACTAAGTGTTTTTTGTGGTCTCGGTTAAATTCTATTTGAATTTAATTAATGAAATAAATATTATTCTCAAGATCGTGGAATAATTTTATTCAATTTAAAATGATCTCATAAATTAAATAAAGTTTATTTATTTATTTTATTAAACATTTAATAAATATATATTTACTAGTTGGTAAATAAAATATTTATTTAAGAGAATAAATCATTTATTTATTTATTCTGGTGTTCAATAAATGGAAGTCGAGTTCGAGCGGACCAAGGTCAGTCTGATAGTAAAATAATTATTTGCAAGAAGATAAATAATTATTTAACTAGTTGGCACAAGTTAAAATAATAATGACGCTGCTATTATTTTGTGACGTGGAATTTTATTTTATAATTTCGTTTTTGACAAGTTAGCGCACCATGAATAATGACGCGGTATTATTATTATGAGCATGGGTTTTCTCTAAGTTCATGAATGTATTTAATTGTTGCTATGCAATTAAATATTGTAACTGAAAATCCATGTATATAAATAGACAAGTAGGCCTATTGTGTCATACACCACACCACATGCCTGGTGAATTTATAATTGTTGAGCCAAATAATTTCTCTCTCGAATCCTCTTCTCTCCCCTCTCAAGAACGAGCGATGTTCTTCAAGGCCAAAGAACATGCGATCAAGAACAACTGACACAAGACACTAGTTTCACCGCGCTAGCACCCGGAGAATGAGCGGTGTCGATCGGAGGCCATCGGAGCACGTGTGGATCACCGATAGAGGGATTCTAGTTTGGATCCTCACAAGCGCAACGAGATAATCTGGAAGGTTCATTCCGGATGATCAACATCATCAACGAAGAAAAATACCAAAGATCTAGGTATTATTTTTCTTTATGAAATTAATTAAATTAATTATAAACATGATGTGCAAGATCCTCTCTAAAGGTTTCGGATCTCTTTCTTCTTTATCTAAATCTTTGATTATATTCCATGGAGATTGGCGTTCATCGTCGTATTGATCCCGGAATAATCATTGATCATGGTAAAAATCAAAGTTGGTGTCGTCCCAACAACGCTTCCGCTGCGCCCGGAACCTTCAAGTGGTATCAGAGTGGTTACATCATAGTTTATAATTATTTAAATATTTCGTTGATGACTTGCGCATTTAATAATTTAGTTGTTTCAATTCAAGTTAATCGTTCTGCAAATCTGAATCTCAATATCTATTCCTCCTATTTAGTTTCTCGTTCACCTTACAGAAATGATCTTTTCTTTTAATTTTGATTAAAATAAAACAGAGGATCTCATCAGGAGGTGCCAAAGGTTCCTGATCATACAACACCAGAACACACGGCGTGTATTCGGCAGTACATGCCGTGTAGTCAAGGTTCAATGCACCGGGTCTGGTTTGCCAAACCAAGCCATTTCATTGGAGTTTTTCTAAGTCTTAATGACTCCGTATGTTGACCAGGAACAGGTGGCACGCGGTTTCCGGATTACACGTCGTGTGACCCAATGGACACGGCGTGTAGTCCCTTCAGGTTAGGGTTGGACCATGTACCCCGTACACGGCTTGCCCGGCTGGAGACCGTGTAACGAGGAACTACACGGTGTGTGGCCCACTGGACATGTCGTGTACTCTGAAGATTTCCAAAGTACACTCACACACTGTTTCCCCAAGTGTGTACTTCAGATGGACGGTGAACAATAGTACACACCATGTAGTTGGAACTACACGTCGTGTACTCATCCAAATTACGTAGATTTATTAAAACTTATTATTATATTATACAAACCCTTGAGACGTGTACCATCGTGCGGACGTAAAGCTGAGGCACAACACGTGATAGGTGTTTTATATATGTGTGTTTAATTTAACATTTGTGTAATGTTCATTTCTACTAATTGGGTAGTTATGAGTAGGAATTCAACGGGTTTCCTCCAAGGTACAAGTTACGTACAAAGATAATTTTAAATTAATTTATTTGTTTAAAATTATGATGGATGAGAATCTCAAAGAAATTCAGAAAAAGGGTTTAAGATAAAAGAATTGATTAATTAAAGATGATAATTAATTGATTCGGGCGTGATTTATCTTAAACAAGAATGATTAAAGAATTGAATGCTAGTTTTATTTATGTGTAAATATCATTGCATGTATAGATGATCATGATTTAGACCAAGACCTTTGTATGTGAATGGTTTCTAATTTATTTATTAAATTTGTTGGCTTGTGAGTCTTCTCCTCATTAATATGTAGGGTCTGTGTGTCCAATGTTTGTTTTATGTAAACCCCCTTTTTACCCCTCACCTGCATGTGAGTTAAAAATTCATATGTAATGGATGGAACTCTCAAGCTAGTGGAGTCAGTTCAAGCTGGAGGCGAGACAAAACCAATCCCAGGAGATACAGAGATGGACAGGTGGAAGCTATAAACACGAACTCAAAAGGTTCAAGGTGTTTCTCCCTTAGGTCAAGGTTAGTTTATCAACCTCTAGATAAACTAACCATTAGAAAATCTCATGGTCATGTCATTTACTTTATTTTATTTTTTTCATTTGCATGGTTTATCATTATGGATGTGTTATCATAGTCACATAATTAATGAATTAAACAAGCATGCAAGATGGAACTAAAATAAACCACACTTATGCGTAAATATTATCAAGACATGGTTAATCACTTAAGTAAGTTTCACTTAATATTAACAATTGTGTGATAATAAACAATTCACGCATAAAAGATAAAAATCCATCAAATAAAATATTAAGTCAGACCAAGCCTTATGTTACTTGATTAAGGGAAAAACTCAATAAAACTATGTGTTTGACCAACCCTTATTGGGACACTTAATTTTATACAGGAAGCCCTTATGAAAGGTTTCGGATTGACTTAATCATATTACATCAAGAGGAGTAGCTCTTGCTAGACTTGGTGTAATATTGGAGGCAAGAGTTGAGGAAATCCAAAGTCATGATTTCAGGATTGGGGAGTCCACTCAACAGATCAAGGAGCTGCAAGCCCGCAGTTGGCAAAGACCTACCTACCTAAATACCTTCTAATAGCTTGATCAGCCCTTGTTAGGGTTATGTGAAGGGGAATATGGATCTTTTCCACTAGAATGTCATGGAAACTGAACATTCTGAGTTCAATGGTGAGGGTTATTGGGACTTGATAAAATAGTGGGAGACTTAATAAAATTTATTATTTCTCATAAAATGTAATCAAGAAAGTACTAATGATCTTCTCTTTTAATTGTAGAATAAAAATGACAAGCTCGTCAACCACACTATCCCTGCGATCAATTTTGGATAAAGACAACATCTTCACCAGTAATAACTTCCATTAATGGTTTAGACACCTTCGGGTTATGCCATGAACGGAAGTCTTACATGTTGAAGTCAGCATTACCTGATCCGCCTACCAAAGAGGCGAGTGATGAGGATCTCCTAGTCTATGATAAACATATGAACAATGCGGTCGACGTTCAATGTTTGATGTTATCATCAATGTCTAGTGATCTCATGAAGTCTCATGAAAACATGGATGCTTATAGCATGCTCGAGCACCTATGTGGTCTTTACTAGGAGAGAGCAAGACAGGAAAGGTTTGAGATCTCTAAGGCACTCTTTCAGAGTAATCTTGGAGAAGATACCCCGGGTGGGCCTCATGTAGTCAATCTCATTGGCTACATTGAGCGCCTGGAGGTTCTAGGGCTTAAACTCCCCGAAGAACTGGGCACTGATCTCATTCTCGCATCACTCCCTCAGAGTTTCTCTAACTTTGTTGTCAATTTCAATATGAACAGCATTGAGAAATCTCTATCTGATCTTCTTATCCTCATTCATCAAGTGGACAAATATATAAAGCGTAAAAAGTCTTATGTCCTTATGGTGAATAAGAGGAAAGAGAAGGCGAAGAGTTTTAAGCCCAAAGCTTCTTCACGACCTTCCAAGAAAAGAAAGATCAAAGGGGAGGAAAGGGAACAAGAGGCTGTTTGTTTTTCATGTGGCAACAAGGGCCACTGGAAGAAGAACTGCACTCAGCCTAAGAAGGAAGGGGAAGCTTCAGGTGAGTTTGTTATCGAATGAAAACTATCTATTTCTACAAATTGGGTATTAGATGCAGCTTGCGGGGTACACATATGTATCCAAATACAGGAACCAAGTAGATTCAAGAAGATTGATCGAGGGGAGGTAGATCTACGAGCAGCCAATGGAGCCAGACCTGCTACTGTAACTGTCAGGGACTATTACCTCACGTTGCCAACTGGGATGATCTTGGTGTTAAAATGTTGTTTTTATGTGGCTTTTGTAACCAAAAACATAATTTATGTATCCAGACTAGATATAGATGGATTTTTTTTCAAGTTTGGAAATGAATGTTGCTTCTTTTATAAAGATAGCATTTGTTTTGGTATGGCACATTTATACAACAGTATTTGTGTGTTGGATTACACAAACCAAGTAATGGCAATCGATAAAAAAGATACTTCACATGACTCATACCACACCCAACTTTGGCATCATCAGCTAGGTCATGTAAACGAGAAACTCTTGACAAAGTTACATCAAGATGGATATTTATATTCTTTTGAACTAAAATCACTTAGCGTATGTCATGCATGTTTACAAGGCAAAATGATCAAAGCCCCATTTAGTGGGAAAGGTGAAAGGGCTAAAGAGCTTCTTGAATTGGTTCATACCGATGTGTGTGGACCATTTCCAGTTGAAGCAGGGGGTGGGTAGTCATACTTCATAACTTTTATTGATGATTTTAGTAGATATGGATATATCTACTTAATGATGTATAAGTCGGATTCCTTTGATAAGTACAAAGAATACAAGAATGAAGTTGAGAACCAGCTTTGTAAGAAGATTAAGAAACTCCGCTCAGATCGAGGTGGGGAATATCTTAATCATGACTTCATTGATTACTTATAGGAGTTTGGGATCATATCTCAACTCACTCCTCCTTACACGCCTCAATGGAATGGTGTAAGCGAAAGGAGGAACCTCACCTTGTTGGACATGGTGAGATTAATGATGAGTCATGCGAGTCTTCCATTATCCTTTTGGGGGTATGAGTTACAAACAGAGACACACATACTAAACCAAGTACCAACTAAATCGATAAATGGTATTCCATACGAGTTCTGGAGTGCAAGAAAATCCATGTTATCGAATTTACATGTGTGGGGTAGCGAATCGTTTGTTAAGGCCTCTTCAGGTAACAAACTCACACCCCGAGGCACAAAGTGTACCTTTATAGGATACCCCAAAGAAACAAGGAGATATTACCTATACGTTATAGTGGAAAGACATGCCATATTCCTTGAGAGGGGGCACATCTCCAAAAGAGATAGTGGGAGCAGGATAGACTTCGATGAAGTCGAGGCTCAAGGTACACAAGAGTTGGTACAGGAACAGATTCCACAAAGCCCCATGGAAGAATAATTTGTTCCAGAGACACAAGTAATGCGTAGGAGTACAAGAGAGGTTAAAGAATCGGAACAGTATGGTTTTCTAGTTACCGAGAATGGTGACTCGTTATTAGTTGATAATAATGATCCTCTAACCTACAAGGAAGCAGTAAGTGACACAGACGTTGCCAAGTGGCAAGAAGCCATGAATTTTGAAATGGATTCCATGTACCAAAACCAAGTCTAGATTTTGGTAGATCCTCCAGTTGATGTAAAGTATGTTGGTTGCAAATGGGTATTCAAGAAGAAACTGGACATGTAAGGACAAGTCAGTACCTATAAGGCACGACTGGTTGCAAAAGGGTTTAAACAGCGTCAAGGAATTGACTACGATGAAACATTTTCACTAGTTGCAATCCTGAAATCCATCAGAATTATACTTTCCATTGTGGCTTACCATGACTATGAGATTTGGAAAATAGATGTCAAAACAGCATTCTTTAACGGGAATCTTCAGGAAGATGTCTACATGACACAACCTGGAGAGTGTGTGACTCCAAAGGATGCCAATAAAGTATGCAAGTTATAGAAATCTATTTATGGATTAAAGAAAGCATCCAGGTCATGGAACATTCGTTTTGATGAAGCCATAACAAAATTTGGTTTTATCAAGAATAAATGTGAGCCTTGTGTCTACAAACGGTTTAGTAGGAGTGCAGTCATTTTCCTAATAGTATATGTTGATGACATATTACTTATTGGAAACGAGATACCAGTCTTACAGTCTGTTAAGGCATGGTTGAATCAATGCTTCTCTATGAAGGACTTGGGCGAGGCAGCGTATATTCTTGGCATCAAGATCCATCGTGATATATCCAAGAGATTTTTGGGTCTAAGTCAAAGTACATACATTGATAAGATACTGAAGAGATTCAGTATAGAACAATCCAAGATGGGATTGTTGCCAGCGTCACATGGCATTCATTTTTCAAAGAAAATGTGTCCTCAGACACATGAGGAAAGAAATATTATGGCAAGGACTCCATACATGTCAGCGATTAAGTCAGTCGTGTATGCCATACTATGTACTAGGCTGGATGTTTCCTACGCATTGAGTGCGGTAGGCAGATATCAAATTGACCCAGGTGACCGTCATTGGATGGCAGTCAAGACTATCATAAAGTATCTAAGGCGTACTAAGGATATGTTCCTGATTTATGGAGGAGATGAGGAACTAGTCATTGGAGGATATGAAGATTCTAGTTTCCAAACTGATCAAGATGACATGACATCATAAATAGGATATATCTTCACTTTGAATGTAGGTGCAGTGAGTTGGAATAGATCAAATCAGAGTGTGGTCGCAGATTCTACAACAGAGTCCAAGTATATCGCAGCTTCTAAGGCAGCTAAAGAAGCAGTTTGGATGCGAAACTTCATCCAGGAGCTAGATGTGATACCTAACAGTAAAGATCTCATCACGTTGTACTATGATAATACTGCAACGGTGGCTCTCGCAAAAGAGTCAAGGTCACATCAGCGAACGAAGCACATACTTTGAAAGTATCATCTCTTGAGGGATTTTTCTCAGAGTGGTGAAGTTACAGTGACCAGTATTTCCACAGAAGACAATGTGGCGGACCCCTTGACTAAAGTCTTGACTCAGCAGAAACATGATCATCATGTGTGCTCTAGTGGACTGAAAGTCGTAGGCAGTTGGCTCTAGTCCAAGTGGGATTTTGTAAGAGTTATTGTCCTAGAACCAACTGGTTTTACTTTGATTACATGGATATTTAATGTATTATTACATATTGTTCATTGTTCTGCATGACTATGATGTAATAATGTCCTAGAGTATTTGTTGCATTGATAAGGTCATGGCAGTTCCCTGTTATGATGAGAACCTTGAAATGGTATAACAATATTCTTAAATATAGTTCTGCGGTTGGATGACATACTATGATGGAACACATAGCATGCAGACCGTCAGGTGCGAGTACTCATAAGCAGATGAGACTTCCTTTCATGAAGTTCGCACATGGTAATCTCCAAGATAGGAGATTATAATAACAGACCCGCTAGTAGGAATTCTGCATGTTTTAGTGTCATCAGATATTTATATCTGCGAGCGTGTGTAATGATCCTTAAACTTTAAGATTATCATTAATACGTGTCACGACTCGCACACTTTGATTTACTGATGAAAACCGTCACGCAAACAGTTGGCGGGAAGTAGGGTACGTTGGGTGTGTCACGAGTGGCATGTTATTAATGGATAAGTCGGTGAAGGATTTGTTTCTTCCATTTATGGAAGTTGATATCTCAGTCATTTGATTGAAATAGAACTGTCACGCGAAATTCTATGGTCATGGTGTAACGATGAATTTATTTCATGTAGTCAAAGAACGACGTATCAAGCATAAAAGTTCATGAAACTATCATGAAACCTGCTTGATGAGATATCATGACAAAGGGATTATATTACACAGTGAGCGTTCGTATGTGGATGTCGTTGTTGCGACTTTACGTTCTTTCTCTTAGGTGTCTTGACCCATTTTTAGACAGTACTCTTGGACTTTAGGCAAGTCCGCCTAATGCCAATGAGAAAGAATCCTAGATGGTCACACACTAAGTGTTTTTGGTGGTCTCGGTTAAATTCTATTTGAATTTAATTAATGAAATAAATATTATTCTCAAGACCATGGAATAATTTTATTCAAGTTAAAATGATCACATAAATTAAATAAAATTTATTTATTTATTTTATTGAATATTTAATAAATATTTATTTACTAGTTTGTAAATAAAATATTCATTTAAGAGAATAAATCATTTATTTATTTATTCGGGTGTTCAATAAATGGAAGTGGAGTTCGAGCGGACCAAGGTCGGTCCGGTAGTAAAATAATTATTTACAATACAGTAAATAATTATTTAACTAGTTGGCACAAGTTAAAATAATAATGACGCTGCTATTATTTTGTGACGTGAAATTTTATTTTATAATTTTGTTTTGCGCATGTTGGCACACCATGAATAATGACGCGGTATTATTATTATGAGCATTGGTTTTCTCTAAGTTCATGAATGTATTTAATTGCTGCTATGCAATTAAATATTGTAACTAAAATTTCATTTATATAAAGAGACAAGTAGGCCTATTGTGTCATACACCACACCACACGCCTGGTGAATTGAGAATTATTGAGTCAAACAATTTCTCTCTCGAATCCTCTTCTCTCCCCTCTCAAGAACGAGAGACGTTCTTAAAGTCCAAAGAACAAGCGATCAAGAACGACCGACACAAAACACTCGCTTCGCCGCACTAGCACCCAGAGAACGAGCGGTGTCGATCGGAGGCCATCGGAGCATGTGTGCATCACCGCTAAAGGGATTCTAGTTTGGATCCTTACAAGCGCAACGAGATAATCTGGAAGGGTCATTCCGGACGATCAACATCATCAACGAAGAAAAATAACAAAGATCCGGGTATTATTTTTCTTTGTGAAATTAATTAAATTAATTATAAACATGATGTGCAAGATCTTCTCTAAAGGTTTTGGGCTTCTTTCTTCTTTATCTAAATCTTTGATTATATTCCATAGAGACTGGCATTCATCGTCGTATTGATCCCGGAATAATCATTGATCATGGTAAAAATCAAAGTTGGGTGTCATCCCAACCACGCTTCTGTTGCGCCCAAAACCTTCAGTACCTAATATCCCACTAGAGATAGGGCCTATAGGGATTTCCCATGACATGATTCTCTTCTGCGATACCGTACTTACCGTCGACATACGGTGCACTTTGTTGGTTATTTCAAAATCAAAGCATGTTTTCCTTTGAAAAATGTTTTCTATGAAAAGGATTCTCACCCTTTTTATAAAATTTGCATGTTAAATTGTCTTATAATGTTTTTAGCATGGAATCTCTTTTATTGGGTGGCATCCTACTGGGTTTTGGCTCACACCCTGCATACACCTTTGGGTGTATGTAGACTTGGTTATGTTTGACTCAAGTAAAGGCAAGATGCATGGTGATGGTGGTTCGGGTTGCTAGTGGTTTTCTCTCTTAGGTGTTGGTGGTGGTGGCTTGGGGGTGATGACCCTCATGTTGCATAGAGGTTTTTGGGATAGTTGTTGTTCCCTTTTGTTGTAGTACTTTTGGTTTTTGTCTAAAGTTGTTAACCTTGAATCTGAAAATTGTTGTACCTTGTTTGGGTTTGGTTATTTATTATTGTGATATTTATTTCAGTTTGTTATTTGTGCTTATGTGAATAGGTGAAATTGTTCCCAAAACAGATTGTCAATACCCAGAAACTAGTTGTCAGCCCGTGGGGATCAGGAACGGCCTTCAGGCCATGCCATGAACCGAATCGGGTGCCTGGTTGGATGGCATCCCGGCTTGGTTCGTGACATGTCATCGACTTAGCGATGCCTGATGAGTGAGATCTCTCGAATAAGTGTCATCAGGGATGGCAAGGCTCGTGGAGTGAGTACTCCAGGACGAGAAATACCTTTGAGCCTTATGTAGAATCATGTGGCAGGTTGTATGGTTGAGAACATGAGACTTGGATTCTGATATGAGTATATTTGAGTTATTCTAGGAGACCTTTCGGTATGTCTCATATTTTATTGGCATGCCAAGTGGTGATGAGTTGACTAGTCATGTATAGGCGAGCTGTGGAGATGGAGATTTCTATTCACTCTCGCTTGGGTTTTCTATACCCTCTGGTTATGGGTCGAGCGGACTGTTGTCTTTCAGTTTCTCCCTTTTATTTTGGGTTTTTGGGACGTCAACTAGGTATTATCATACTCATTCATGCATGGGTTCTGTCTGCACATGTCGTGTCTTATGCAGATGACAGACCTTTTGACAGAGTCTTAGGAGGACCCGAAGCAGACAGAGCACAATGAGCTAGACGGACTGAGGTGTGTATCGGTGGTTGCATTTGACAGCAGTCCCCTCCTGAGTAGGTTGGATGCTTTTATCAGTTTTTGGTGGGCTTGTATTTTTCCCTTTTATCGCTTTCATGTACTTATATCGTACTTAGATGTGAGATAGATGTTTGCATGCATTTGGTATTAGTTGTATTATTATCTATGCATTGTTTCAAAAAGATGGATGTGTGTGCATGTGTAAAGGTATTTTAGGCTAAGACCTCCCATGGGTGTGATATGTCTACTTAGCATTTTTCATCAGCCTCTGGCCTATTGGAGGCGGGCTTGAGGTGGTCACACTCGGCTTATCGTTGGTCAGGCGGGCCTCGTTGGGTCAAGTAGTGACAGTGGAGGAGGCTCTTGTTGAAGGTGAAGGTTGCAGGCAACACCAGTTAACCGTTACAAAGCCACTAGTCACCGGTGGTGATGGACAAAAGTTTCATATGCTCCAGGAGTCCACCGACCAGCCCGTGGAAGCAGATAGAGCCAAGCAACCCCAACTAGTCGATGGGGACAATCCAGCAAGCCAAGTATCTTCATTTATGTGGGTCTCGCTCCTCTTAAAGTGGCATTAACGATGCTTAATAATCCTAATGAATTCCAGAAGTTTTCTAGCTCTGTTGGATGTTATAAATAGAGGACCCTGGAGGCTCTCTTATACCTGGTAGATTTACAATCATATTGGAGTGCCAACAACGAATCAAAGAGGTCTTCACCGATTCTCACAAAGTCCTCTCAAAGAGCCCATTTTTCAATTCTCAATCTCAAACTCATCTTCTTTCTTCACTATCTCTCCTCTAAACTGTATTTATCCTTCTAGAGAGATGATAGAGCATATTTGTAACATATTTGTACCAAGCAAATCTTTTTCTTCGCATCCTACCTTTTACAACGGGTTTCTTGCTACAACCGACGAAAAGCAAAGGAGGTGGGATTCTTGGTACTTCTGTCAAAAAGCAAGGGAGGGTTTGTGATGTTATTAATATTTTCATGACTTATTATATACTCTCTTTAATGATTTTATATTAAATGTGCATAATTTGTGTGCAATATTAATGTTTTAATATTAAGTATAATTTTTGAGCATTTTTTAGAAGTAGTTCAATTGAGTCAGTTTACTGTTTTAATAATAACTATCACTATACTGATCCAAATTGTGTGGTTTTTGTTTTTTAGGATTCTTCTTTAAATATACAACATTTCATTAGAAGGTTCCATGAGCCAATTCTTCCATTTGACGGGTCATATGGTCCTCCCAAACAAGACCAAAGAATCTGTGAAGAAACTGGACTATTCATGAAGATTGATTTACTGGGATAAATACAGAAGTTCAAATTCCATTATTCTCCACCATAGTTCGGGGGAAAATTTAAGGAGTCCAGAATAAAAATTACAAGGCCCAAATCCAAACACAAGGGGCCCAACGTATGCTTTGAAGTCCAGCCCACCATTCTGGCCGAGAAATAAAATAAGTACAGTATTCATGACATATCTCATGATGTAAGCATCCAATCAAGCTGAGATTTTGCAGTGTGAAAGAGGAGATATAGGCGGCCGACTTTGTTGAAGAAAGCATTCAGTTTTGAAGTCATCTTCATATTCAAAAACTCTTTCACATTTTGAACATCAAAAAGACTGGATTGAAATGGACAGATTAAAATTGTTTAATCAGCTGGCCATAACTTTGGCTACATATGTCCAAATGACTCCAGATTTTGAGAGAGGTCGGAAAACTTTATTATCTACAACTTTTAAGAAGGATATTTCTTGAGATTCGGCTGTATGAATAGCCAACCTGGCGATGAAAGTGGAGAGACAGATTGGGAATGCAAACAGTCCACTCCTTGGGTTATAAATACTCTCCCCTTCTCTCCTTGAGAGGGGTTGGCATTTCAGAAGAGAGGAGATCATATTGGCACGACCAAATCCTTTCCAAAGTCTTGGGAGGACCTGCCATACTCATGTTTTCACTTGAGAGATCTTTCCTCTCTTTGTTTTCATTTACTTTTATGTTCTTCATTGTTGTAATTTTGTAAGTCCTTTCTTTTGTAATTCTGTTTTAATGCAAGTTTCTTCTTCAATTTCTCTTATTCTCATCCACCTTCTGTAGTTTAATGTTAATTTTCTTAAAATAGTTAAAATACAGTTTAATCCCCTTCTCTTCTTTTGCTACCTCATTCAATCAAAAATCCGTTTTTAATTTTCTTCATCGTTTGTGTGTGTGTTCGACGCACTACTCTTATCTTGTCCCTTTCTTTTTCTTCTCTTTATAATCCATCACCATAAACATATATTACCAGATTAATAACCATCTTAATGGATGAGTAAATCTCTCATTGGGGTGAGTTTTAATTTATGTATGTTAAGCGATTGAGAGCTTTTGCTCGATGAGTATTCGTTGAATTAACATTGTGTATGTTGGACTTAGCATGTCATGGATTAATGACTTGTTTTGTTTAACGTGTGGTTTTCATGGATTATTGGAACCATAAATACACTACCATAAACAAGATATGATCAAGATTAGAACCCTAAGTTATATTAAGGCTTGGATTAAAGCCTTAACACTTGGGAATTCAAATCAACATCAACTTGTGACATGGGTGTTAATTTAAATGCAATATAAAGCAAAGCTCAAGGATATCACAAGATTAACTAACCTAATGATGAACCCACCCCAATCATTATCAATTTGTTAAATCATTCATAATCAATTAGTCATTTCAATTAAGCTCTGCAAAAAAACCCCCCAATCAGAATACAATCAACTAAAAACAAACGACTATTTCAAAGTATCATCACCAAGGATTCGACCCGAGTGCTGCTATACACATTAGCAGAGCACCGAAACTTTGACCGGTCGATAGACGACAATCGGTTTTGCATTTTAAATGGCGTTGTTTCCGAGGATGGTGCTTTAATTATTCGTTAGTTTCTGGTTATTGTAATAAAAAACCAAAAAAACAAAATTTTAAAAAGAAATTGAAAAAAAACACAAAGAAAAACTCATCTTCTCATAGAAATCATAAACTGAAAAAATAAAAAGAAAAATCCGTCTTTATTTTTCTTCCAACAACATTCTGAATGCCCCGTAGCCTCCCAAACAATCCCTCGGATTTGTTTGACCCTGAAATTGAGCGAACTCTTCGCCAACTTAGGAGGAACTTAAGAGATAATCAACTCATTCAAGAACCAGTACTCATCCAACCAGTTGAATTAGAAATGGTCAATCCTAGCGAACAAACCCTTAAAGAACTTATTACCCCTGATATGAATTACCAACCTCTTAGTATTCAATATCCAAACATAGAGGCTGATTTCGAACTCAAATCGGGTTTGATTCATCTTCTTCCTCATTTCCATGGGCTAGCCGGTGAGGATCCACATCTCCACCTTAAAGAGTTCCAAGTAGTGTGCTCTACCATGAAGCGTCAAGGGGTTTCTGAATAACAAATCAAACTTCGAGCATTCTCTTTCTCCCTAGCTGACACTGCTAAGTCATGGCTTTACTACCTACCTCCTGGTCCCATAACCACATGGAATGACATGAAGCGACTCTTCTTAGAGAAATTCTTTCCTGCTTCTCGTACTGCTTCTATCCGAAAGGAAATAAGTGGTATCCGTTAGTTCCCAAGTGAATCACTCCATGAGTACTGGGAGAGATTCAAAAAGCTTGTGGCAACCTGTCCACGCCATCAAATTCATGACCAACTCTTGATCCAATACTTCTATGAGGGGTTATTGGCTATGGAGAGAACTCTTATTGATGTCGCAAGTGGCGGTGCTCTTGTTGATAAAACTCCTGCAGTAGCAAGAGATCTCATAAGTAACATGGCTGCAAACACACAACAATTTCATACTTGAGCACATGCTCAAGTCAAACAAGCCCAAGATAATCAATCAATTGAGCCGAACAAGATGACCAAGTGGATGAGTGAACTTACAGGTCTTGTGCGACAACTAGTTGTGGCTACCAAATCCCCAACCTCGTCTTCTCCACAATCACTATTTCCTGGACCTATCAAAAACTGTGGAATCTGCAACTCTCCATCTCATCCAACTGACACATTTCTACAACTTCAAGAGGATCAATCCGATTCATCTGGACCAATGGAGCTCAATGCAGCATATGCACAGCGGAACACCAATCCTCAACTATCGGGTCAGTTTGTTAGAAACTTCAATCAACCTCACTCTGAGCCCTTCTCTTCTTCCTATAACCAAGGTCTTAGGTATGGTAATCCAATATCTCATCCCCCTCAATTCCCTCCTCAAAACCCAAACTAGTTTCAATATGGTCAAGGTGTTGGTAACTTCCAACAACCTTATCCTTTTCTTCCTCCACCTCAAGGGAACAATCCTCCTCCTGGATTCCATTATCCTAGTGAGCATTCCCAATTTCAAAACCAATACAATTGCTTTCACAAGAACCAAAATCCAGGTAATCCCAATCCGGGACAAGCCTCTTCTTCCAAGCAACCATGGGAAAGTGCAGTGGAAGATCTTGCCTCCTTCACCCGTTCAAGCCTCAAGAACATTGAAACCCAAATTGGTCAACTTGCATCCCACCTTAGTCAGCAGCAACCATCCAATTCTTCCCAACTCCCAGCTCAACCATTACCCAACCCCAAGGGTAATGTAAGTGCAATTGCACTTAGATCGGGAAAGAAAATTGATATGCCTCAAGATAAGTCATCCAACCCCCCTTTGAATGTTGACCTAGAAAATGAAAATAAAAAGAAACTTGAAAAGGAATCTGAATCCATTCCCTCACCTCCTTCAATTTCACTTAGGAACCCAATTCCTTTTCCTCGAGCTGTTTCTAAACCAAAGAAGTCCTTTGAACCCGATCCTGAAATGCTCGACATGTTTAGACGTGTTGAAGTCGACATTCCCCTCTTAGATGCCATAAAACAAATTCCTAAGTATGCCAAGTTTCTCAAGGAGTTGTGTACCCACAAAAGGCAACTTAGGACCTTTGAAAATGTTTCCACCCAGAAGTCTATTCCCATAAAGTGCAATGATCTAGGGACCTTTACGGTTCCATGCCAAATTGGAAGTTCCAACTTTGATGATGCACTCATAGACCTAGGAGGCTCAATTAATGTCATGCTCAAATCCATCTTCTCCAACCTTGGTCTAGGTCCCTTACATCCAACGGGTGTTGTTATTCAATTATTCAATCGAAACACAGCCAGTCCTGAGAGTATAATTGAGGATGTCCTTGTCCGAGTAAATGATCTTATCTTCCCTGCTGATTTCTATGTCCTTGACATGGAAGGTGAGACGACCTCTTCTCGATCTCCCCTAATTCTAGGAAGACCATTCCTCATGACTGCGAGAACCAAGATTGATTTCCATTCAGGCATCTTATCCATGGAATTCGGTGACCAACTGGTCAAGTTCAACATTTTCCAAGCCATGTGATACCCATCTGAGGATCACTCTGCATTCTCAATACATGCTTCTGAGGACACTTCTATGTGTCAATTGAACCTCAATCCACCATGTTCTTCATGTTCTGATGATAAAGGATCTTGTGAAATCTGCACCATGATTAACCAAGTCATGAATGGTGAAGTTGATGTGGACCTCTCATTCATAGACTCCATCAATCTAGAGGAACTTGAAAACTCTCTTGAATCTCACATCAACTCTAATCTCTACTGCTCCACCTTGGAAAGTATTAAGGAGAATGAATCTGAAGCAACTAAAGTCCCTTCCTCCATTCTTGAGTTTTCTAACCCACAAATAAAACATGAGACTGATCTGAAACCTCTTCCTGAACACCTGAAATATGCATTCCTTTTCCGTGATCACTCATATCCTATTATTATCTCTTCTTCACTTACTGAAACCGAAGAGTCCAAACTTGTTCAGGTGTTAGAGGAAAACAAAAAGGCCATAGGTTGGACCCTAGATGACATACCAGGAATCAACCCTGCTCTTTGCATGTATCACATCCATCTTGAGGAATCATCCAAACCAATTAGACAACCACAAAGAAGACTCAATCCACTCATACTTGAGGTAGTGAGGGAAGAGATCACCAAGCTTCTTCAAGCTGGTATTATCTACCCAATTTCTGATAGTGAATGGGTTAGTCCAATTCAAGTTGTACCTAAGAAGGGTGGGATAACTGTTGTCACAAATGAACATGGAGAGGTAGTCACAACTCGAGTGAAGAACAAATGGCGTGTGTGCATCGACTATAGGAAATTGAATGTTGAAACAAGAAAAGATCACTACCCTCTTCCATTCCTTGATCAAATGCTAGAATGATTAGCCGGAAAGTCACACTATTGCTTTCTTGATGGATACACCGGCTACTTCCAAATCCCAATTGCACCTCAGGACCAAGAAAATACTACTTTCACATGCCCCTTTGGAACATATGCATATAGAAGAATGTCTTTTGTCCTTTGTAATGCTCCTGCAACATTCCAGAGGTGTATGATGAGTATCTTTTCAGAATTCATTGAACACTGCATGGAAGTATTCATGGATGACTTCACCATTTATGGTGATTCATTTGATTCGTGCTTGCATTTACTCTCTCTAGTCCTTCAAAAGTGTGTCAAGTGTAACCTTGTGTTAAATTTTGAAAAATGTCACTTCATGGTTGCAAATGGGATTGTTCTAGGGCACATAGTTTCAAAAGATGGTATTGAAGTTGATCCTGCCAAAATTGAAGTGATCCAATCACTTCCTGAACCCAACTCTATTCGAGACATCCGTTCATTCCTCAGTCATGCTGGTTTCTATCGGAGATTCTTCCATAACTTCAGTAGGATTTCCCTCCCACTCACTCGGTTACTCCAAAATGATGTCACTTTCCATTTCGATGAGTTTTTCAAGAGATCCTTCATTGAACTCAAAACTGCTCTCACATCTGTCCCGATAATCCAACCCCCAGATTTGTCCTTACCCTTTGAATTGATGTGTGATGCTTCTGATAGGGTTGTTGGGGGTGTTCTTGGTCAAAGAAGAGAAAGAATTCCTCATGTCATCTATTATGCCTCAAAAACATTGGATGAAACTCAATCTCACTACATTGTCACTGAAAAGGAACTTTTAGCAGTGGTTTTTGCCTTAGATAAATTCCGGCCCTATCTCTTAGGTGCCAAAATCATCATCTTCACAAACCATTCTGTTATAAAGTTCTTACTCAAGAAAAGTGATTCCAAACTGAGGCTAATAAGATGGATCCTAATGCTCCAAGAGTTTAACCTTGAAATCAAAGATAGACCAGGAAAAGAAAACCTTGTGGCTGATCACTTGAGTAAAATTTCTAATTCTTCTCATTCTGGAATCATCGATCCTAAATTCCCCACTGAGCACATTTCATATCTCACTCCAAAAATATCATAGTATGCCCCAATTGTAAATTACTTGGTTTCTGGTGTTTTTCCTGAAAATTTTTCAGAAGCACAGAAAATGAAGTTGAAAAGTGATTCAAAATACTATTTTTGGGAAGAAAATAAACTTTGGAAAACTGGGGCTGACATGGTAATAAGGAGATGTGTCAATGAAAATGAACATTTTTCCATATTAGAATTTTGTCACTCACTTCCTGAAGGTGGCCACTTTGGACCACAAAGGACCTCCCGAAAGGTCCCAGACTCTGGATTCTTCTGGACTTCACTCTTCAAGGACTCACATGAGTTCTGTCAATCATGTCCCACTTGCCAAAAGTTTGGCACAATTTTAAAGAGAAATGAAATGCCCCAAAAGCCTTTAATTTTCTGTGAGGTCTTCGATGTTTGGGGTATCGATTTCATGGGACTATTTCCTCTTTCCAATGGATTCTCATACATCCTTCTTGCAGTTGATTATGTTTCTAGGTGGGTCGAGGCTAAATCCACTAGAAAGGATGATTCACATACTGTTAGTGAGTTCCTAAAGACACACATCTTACATAGATTTGGCATGCCTCGTGCCTTGATCAGTGACTTAAGAACTCATTTCTGTAATAGAACCATGGAATATCTTTTGAAAAAAGAATGGGGTTGTACATAAAACTTCAACTGCATATCACCCCCAAACAAATGGCATGGCTGAACTTTCTAATAGAGAAGTGAAAAGAGTGCTTGAGATAATTGTAAAACCCACCAGAAAAAACTGGCCTGAAAGACTTGGTGAAGCACTTTGGGCTTATCGAACTGCCTATAAAACACCCATTGGGATGTCTCTTTTTAGGCTAGTTTTTGGTAAAGCATGTCATCTACCAGTTGAAATCCAACATAAGTCTTTTTGGGCTGTGAAAACCTGTAATTTTGATTGTGAAAAATCTGGTGAAGAAAGACTGTTGCAATTGGCTGAACTGGAGTAACTTCGACTTGATTCTTATGATAATTCTAATCTCTACAAGGAAAAATCCAAGGCACTCCATGATAAACACATTTTGAGAAAGGTATTTCATGAAGGTGAAAAGGTAATGCTCTTCAATTCTCGATTTCGGCTTCACCTAGGTAAGCTTAATTCTCGTTGGGAAGGTCCTTTTGTTATTACTAATGTTTACCCATTTGGTGCAGTGCAAGTCCAAGACCCCTCTTCCAAAAGGACATTCACGGTTAATGGACATCGGTTAAAGCATCACCATGAGAGGACACACAATCCTGGATCATCATCGACTTCCACTAGATCCCCAACTTCTCCAGTCGACCAACCACTAGATGGAGATAACGACCCGCCAAATACAACCCAGGGGGCACCTCTTTCCCTTTAACTCTCTCTCTCTCTATCTCTTCCTCTCTCTACCTCTTTCTTCTTCCTCCTCTCTCTTTCATTTTTTTTACCACTTTCTTTATCAAAACCTTTCTTTTTCACTTTCTCTTTTGTGTGGGTGTATCTTTATAAAAAACAAAAATAAAAACCTAAAAAACTAAACAAAACAAAAAAAGAATCATAACAAAAATAATAATAAAAAAAATCAAGAGTCATGCTTACTCACCATCGAGTTTTGAAATTTTGTCCAACCTTTTTGGGGAGTCAAAAGAAATGTTTTCATCTAAAAAATTTTGTATTTTCATCATGACTATGGATAAAGAATTTTGTGTCAAAACCAATACATTTTGAATGCTCAATTTTTGATTTGGAAAATGATTTTCCCCAACCGTGAGAACCAACATTAGCTTTCATGTCAAGGCCACCTATGGCCATCTTTTCAAAATGTGTGTTTTCACCCCCATTTGTGAATCTTGAGTTTGTGGACCTTCGAGCTGAATTTCCTACGTTAGTGTGCATTAATATGATAGAGGCATTTTCTGAACCACATGAGAATCACAATAGCCAAATAGTCTCTCATTTCCCTTACATTAATCCTCCTTTTGAAAGCCCCTTCGAGCCTATAAAAACCTTTTCTTTGATAGCCACATTACAATCCCAATACTTTTTCCCACCCAATATCAAAATGGATTTTCATTGCATTTTTTTTTTTGAAATTTAAGTGTGGGGGGAATGGATTTCATTATTTGGGTACCCTATTATTGATTTTCAACGAGTTATCATCTGCTTGAGGGAAAGCATCCATTTCAGTGTGGGGGAGAGGTTGTCATTCAGTGTGTTTTGGGGAATGTATTGTACTCCCATTTATGTAATTTTGTAAATGTTATTGACAAGTGTTCAAAAAATCATAAATGATGAAAAAAAATCAAAAAAAATTGAAAAAATGGGTTGTGTCTTGGGTAGGTCAAAAATCACTCTTCCTCAACCTTTGATCTTGTTATAACTATTACAATTAGTGTCGTGAGGAGATCAAACATGGGTTGGGATATGAGTGTGAAATCTGTTTCAAGGTCAACTTTCGAAAAGAAAAAGAAAAAAATGAAAAGAAAAAAAAACACTTACATTATATTCTTATTGGGAGAAGTTTCGTGTCTTGTAAATATTTCATCATCTCATTACCTTCATATTTTCTTCCTCTATTGTGTCTTTCTTCACACAATCATTCCCTTGTAAATATGTGTTTTCATTTCCTTCCATGTTTTATTGCAAAAAAAAATGTGCATTGCTTTTTCTATATTGGTGTTTTAACCCTCTTCTTCTTTCTCTTGAAAATTATATTCCTACCGTCCCACAGCCACAGAAAAATCCCTTAAAAAGTCCTCTTGATTTTTGAGCACTTTGGATAGGTATTGGAAGCTAAGAGCTCTTTCAAACTCTAAGATTTTCACTTTTGGTTGGTGAAAGAGTGAACCTCCACAAATGAATTTTATCATCTTGAGAGGTGTAAGTTTTGAGTGTCCACATTTTCCATTTCTAAATTTGAGCATGAAAAAAATGAATTAGTTTTGGAACATTGTTTCTGTAATAACTTGTGGTGGAATTCAAAATGGATGAGTGAAATAGTCTAAATCTCCCCTGATTGAAGAAAACAAAATTTTAATATTTGTTGGTGAGTAAAAGTGATTTTGTCGTGTTTTTATATTTGTTGCACATGAGGACATGCACAAAACTAAGTGTGGGGGAGTTGATGTTATTAAAATTTTCATGACTTATTATATACTTCATTTACTAATTTTATATGAAATGTGCATAATTTGTGTGCAATGTTAATGTTTTAATATTAAGTATAATTTTTGAGCATTTTTTAGAAGTAGTCCAATTGAGTCAGTTTACTGTTTTAATAATAACTATCACTATACTGATCCAAATTGTGTGGTTTTTGTTTTGTAGGATTCTTCTTTAAATATACAACATTTCATTAGAAGGTACCATGAGCCAATTCTGACATTTGAAGGGACATATGGTCCTCCCAAACAAGACCAAAGAATCTGTGAAGAAATTGGACTATTCATGAAGATTGATTTACTGGGCTAAATACAGAAGTTCAAATTCCATTATTCTCCACCATAGTTCGGGGGAAATTTAAGGAGTCCAGGGTAAAAATTACAAGGCCCAACTCCAAACACAAGGGGCCCAACATATGCTTTGAAGTCCAGCCCACCATTCTGGACGAGAAATAAAATCAGTACAGCATTCATAACATATCTCATGATGTAAGAATCCAATCAAGCTGAGATTTTGCAGTGTAAAAGAGGAGATATAGGCGGCCGACTTTGTTGAAGAAATCATTCGGTTTTGAAGGCATCTTCCTATTCAAAAACTCTTTCACATTTTGGACATCAAAAAGACTGGATTGAAATGGACAGATTAAAATTGTTTAATCAGCCGACCATAACTTTGGCTACATATGTCCAAATGACTCCAAATTTTGAGAGATGTTGGCCAGCTTTATTATCTACAACTTTTAAGAATGATATTTCTTGAGATTCGGCTGTCTGAATAGCCAACCTGGTGATGCAAGTGGAGAGACAGATTGGGAATGCAAACAGTCCACTCCTTGGGTTATAAATACTCTCATCTTCTCTCCTTGAGAGGGGTTGGCATTTCAGAAGAGAGGAGATCATATTGGCACGACCAAAGCCTTGCCAAAGGCTTGGGAGGACCTGTCATAATCAAGTTTTCACTTGAGAGACCTTTCCTACTCTCTTTGTTTTCATTTACTTTTATGTTCTTCATTGTTGTAATTTTGTAAGTCCTTTCTTTTGTAATTCTGTTTTAATGCAAGTTTCTTCTTCAATTTCTCTTATTCTCATCCACCTTCTGTAGTTTAATATTAATGTTTTAAAATAGTTAAAATACAGTTTAATCCCCGTCCCATCTTTTGCTTCCTCATTCAATCGAAAATCCGTTTTTAATTTTCTTCATCGTTTGTGTGTGTGTTCGGCACACTACTCTTATCTTGTCCATTTCTTTTTCTTCTCTTTATAATTCATCACCATAAACATATATTACCAGATTAATAACCATCTTAATGGCTGAGTAAATCTCTCATTGGGGTGAGTTTTAATTTAGGTATGTTAAGCGATTGAGAGCTTTCGCTCGATGAGTATTCGTTGAATTAACACTGTGTATGTTGGACTTAGCATGTCATGGATTAATGACTTGTTTTGTTTAACGTGAGGTTTCCATGGATTGTTGGAACCATAAATACACTACCATAAACAAGATATGATCAAGATTAGAACCCTAAGTTAAGTTAAGGCATGGATTGAAGTCTTAACACTTGGGAATTCAAATCAACGTCAACTTGTGACATGGGTGTTAATTTAAATGCAATATAAAGCAAAGCTCAAGGATATCACAAGCTTAACTAACCTAATGATGAACTCACCCCAATCATTATCAATTTGTTAAATCAATCATAATCAATTAGTCATTTCAATTAAGCTCTGCAAAAAAAACCTCAATCAGAATACAATCAACTAAAAACAAACGACTGTTTCAAAGTATCATCGCCGAGGATTCGACCCGAGTGCTGCTATACACATTAGCAGAGCACCGAAACTTTGACCGGTCGATAGTCGACAATCGGTCGTGCGTTTCAGTTTGGTTTATTGATCTCCGTTAAAATTAAGGGAATAAGACAAACCTTTCAGCCTGAGGGGATGAGACGTAGGGGTTCACACTGAGATATTGTCACACCCCGACCGCAGATACCCTTATCTTACTCTTTTCTTGGTCTCGGTCTGAATTTTTAACGTTTATTTGTGTTGAAGGGTTTCGCGCCAGTGCGCGGTCATCGCATCGTTAGCGGTGACCGTGCGGTTGGCCCGGGTGACTACGTGTTCGCCCGACGTTTAAATTTGAGAATTTTATGTTGTCATTTTATTATTATTATTATTATTATTATTATTTTTATTATAAAGTTTATTTATTATTATTATTATAAAGTTTTATTAATATTATTATTATAAATTTTTATTATTATGAAGATTAGATTTTTATTCTTTTATTTAGTCTTCTATTATTATTTTGGTTATTATTACTATTATTATAAGGTTGTAACTATTATTATTATTATTATTTATTATTATTATTATAAGTTTTATTATTGTTATATAAGTTTTATTATTATTAATATTATAAGTTTTATTATTATTATTATAGTGTTATTATTATCATTATTATTACAATTATTATTATTATTATTATTTTTTATCATATATATATATATATATAAACCTAAACAAGCCCTACCCTACCCTACAGCCGCCACCCGTTCCCCTTCTCTCTTCCCCGCTTTCCTTCCCCGCGTCCTGCACCTTGGCCTCACCTCCCCGCCTCCGCAGTCCCGGTTCCCTCTCCCCCTGTCCGGCCTCCGCCCCACCGCACAGCCGACTCCGCCTTCGCCGCACCGAGCCCACACCCGGCCTCCCTGCTCCCTGTCGCCGCTGCCCGCACCCAGCTCCCCCGGTTCCCGGTGACCCCTGGCCCGGCGCGCCCCCTGCTCCAGCGTCCGGCGGCCCGAACGCCGCCCTGCTCCGCCCCTGCTCCACCCCGGTGCGCCGTCCACCGCCTCCGCCTCCCTGCTTCCGGCCTCGCACCCTCCTCTGCCAGCCCGACCACCGCTCCGGCAACCTTCCCTCCTGCCGAACCGCCGCCGTCCGGCCCTCCTGCGCACTCCTCTCCAGCGGCCCGCACCGCCGACCTCGCCCGCCCTACTCGCCCAGCCGCCAGCCTCCCCTTCCGTCCGGCCGCTCCCCTCCCCTGCGCAACCCGCGTCGCCCACCCTGTCCCGGCCTCCTCACGCCGCTGTCCCGGCTCCCCCGCTGCTCCGCAACTCTCCCCCTCCGCTGTAGGTTTGTTTTTATTCTTACTTTTTTTTTTAGTTAATCTTATATAACGTTTATTATTTTTACCATGTTAATAATATTATAATTATTTTATTATTATTATGTCATTATTATTATTATGTTATTATTTTATTAAATTATTATTATTATTATTATCATGTTATTAAGTTATTATAATTATTATTATGTTATTATTATTAATACTATATTATTATTATTATTATTATTATTATTATGAATATATTTATTATTGTTTTAATTACTATTATATTATGCTATTATCTTATTATTATTATTATTATTAATATGTTATTAATATTATTATTGTTATTAATATTGTGATGTTGTATTATTATTACTACATTATTATTATTATTATTATATTATGTTATTCTTATTATTATTATTAAATTATTATTATTATTGTGCTAATTATATTATTATTGTTATTATTATTATAACATTATTATTATTATTGTTATTATTATTACTATTGCATTATTGTTATTATTATTAATATTTTGTTAATATTATTCTATCATTATTATTGTCATATTATTACTAATATTACTATTGTTATTATTATTATCTTATTATTATTATAATTATTAATATGTTATTAATATTATTATTATTATTAATATTGTGATGTTGTATTATTATTACTACATTATTATTATTATTATAGTATGTTATTCTTATTATTATTGTTAAATTATTATTATTAATATTATTATGTTAACATTATTTTATATTATTATTATTATTATATTATTACCGTTATTATTATTATTATTATTTTGTTCTTATTATTATTATTAATATTATTAATGTTGTTATTATTGTCATTACTAATCTTATTATTATTATTATTATTATTATAATTATAATTATTGCTATTATTATCATTTTTATTACTCTGGCTTTCACTTTCGCTTTGTTAGGGGTTTTTCGTCAGCTTATATTTGTTTTTGGTAGGTTCAGGATTTTAGGACCCGCGCAGGGCATTTCCGAGAGAGCGCCATCGCTGTGCCTTGTTTCCGGGGTTCCGCCGTCTCCGCGCCTCAGTTTCGAGAGTGTTGGACTTTATCACGTGACTTCGGACACACGTCGTGTCATCGCGCCTTGGTTCCAAGGTCGTTTTACGGTCGCGCTTGGATCTTGAGGTAGGTCTCCCCTTGCACTCGCATTTAAGTTTAGAATTTATTTATTCCTTGACATTTTATTAAGTTTCAGTAAATTCAAAAGTATTTAAGTAGTTATCTATAGTTTGGTGATCTGCTGATGATAAAAGTTGTTTTAATTCTAGCGTTTCATTAAAAGCGTTTTCTTGGATTTAATTGGTGCTTCCATGGTAGTGTTGCTAGATGGTTCTTCCTGAATAATGAAAGACATGTTGAATTGGGTTCTGAAATGTTTTTGGCGTGTGTAAATTAGTAGATGTATTGTTTATGGAAAATGGTGTTTTCTGAGATCCTTGATTAGAGAAAATGTTGTGTGACCCTTTGAAATTGTTTTTGGAAACTTCATGTGTGGTTCTTGGTTGATGAAAGATGTTTTCCTTTGTTGTGTGAACAAAAGTTGGGATTTCATTTGAGAAATAGTATTCCTTAAAAGGTGATTAAAGGCCCGTTTGGCTCTTGATAAAAGTGGGGTGCGTTTTGATATTAGAAAATAACTCTACTTGTGAAACAATTGTGTTCCAGGGTTGATATGCTGATTTGGGGTTTCTTAAACAAATTTCTAAGTGTGTTTTTGGTTTTCAATGAAATGGCGTGTGTCATCTCTCTTTAAAAATGTTTTAGTCTTAAATGATAAAAAGGTAAGTGACATGACGGCCCGGTTGGCACTTTATGAAATGTGAAGTGATTATATATATATATATATATATATACGTACTTGTGAGGGAATTTCTACAGGGGGACTTCCCTTCGAGGGTTGTCGTGTAGCGATGTCCGTGTAAGGGGTTGGCAAGTGCGGTGAGATGAGTCACGCGTGCGAGGGTCTCCCACTTACACAGTGTTACTAAAACCACCATGGGTTCCTGGGCGTCTTGTAGATTATCGAGTGACGGTTGCTTGCTAACCCCGATTAGACGGGTTGGTACCCCCTGGAGTTGTAGACAGGCCAGGAGGGATGTGTCACTGGTTGGCTATTAGGGCGGCCAGTTGGTTATTGACTATGGAGTACCACGCCGGCAGGTAGTCTGAACCCGAGTACGTCCAGGGGTTTTCTAGGGATGTTCAGGATCGCCCATGGTTATTGCTAATAACTTCTGGTTCATTCTTACTTGCACTTGGTTTTCCTTGCCTGTTTACCTTTACTTGCACTTTTTTTCCCTGCTTGTTTTCTTTCAGTCATATTTCACAGCCTATACTGTTAGACTTTGAGAAAAATGGTTTTCAAATGAAAATGCTTTATTCGCTTTGGGTTAGATTTGAAAAATGTAACACCTTGCTTTTTAGAATGAGTTTAAAACTGACGGAAGGGAACTAACTTTCAAAAAGAAATAAGGGAAATGTCTCGTGTTTGATTTTCAAGTAAAACATTGTGAAAAATTACTTTTATACATTTTAGTTCAAACCTGGATTATGTAGATTCTATTTTTACTGGCAGTGCTTTGGGATTTGTTGTGGGGCTCACCTACTGAGTACTTTTGTGCTCACGCCTATCTTTTACCTTTTCAGTTGCAGGTTCCTTTTGTTCAGGTTCTCCTGCTTGAGTCGCTCAGTGTGGGAGCGACGTTGGTTGTAGTTGGGTGGTGACCCCCGAGGTCACATGGAGGTATGTCGTGGTATAGTTTGTTTATGTCTTTAGTGTTTGTTTGTTTGTTTAAGTTGTATTCGTTCTTTTGATCCTATATTTAGTCTGGGCTGAAATCGTTCCCAACGATTCAAATTTTAATGCCCGGCACTTGTTGCCATCCCGGGGGGATCGGGAACGCCCCTCGGGACTTGCCGCGGACCGGCTCGGGTGACCGGTTCAGGGTCGACCCGGGCTGGTTCGTGACAAAATGGTATCAAAGGCAGGTTCTTGTTATTTGGGTTGTCCGGTAGAAGGAGATTAGGACTGTCGGAACTCGAGGGGTATGTACGGGAAGAGCGTCGCGAACTCTTGCTCGCACTGATCCTCGAGTTACCAGGGGTAGTTCGGGAATTGTGTCCTTGTCTTTCCTGGTTTGTCTTGGATTGAGAGATGATAATGGAGGCAAGCCGACGTTACATCGTAATTTCACATGGAGTAGTGACCCATGTGGAGTCCGAGTACGTGGTTTGAATTCCTCCTAGTGGTCGACGCTGACTTGGAACATGGCCCACTACCATGTCGCCAGGTTGAGTGTGACTACTAGTCCCTCATTTCAGTGATTGATTCAAATTTGGATGTTGTTTTCGTTTTGGTCTGTGTGAGTGCGTAGTTGGAAATGAAAAAGGGTTTTTGAAAATTGGACTGGTTTCTTTTAAAGGACTTTAAATGTACAAAATGGATTTTTAAAACTGAAATCTCTTGATTTGGAAATCTGTTGTTTTCTTGGAATTGGATAAGAATGATTTGGGGTGAAACCTCGATTCCTCTTCATGAACGTTTTCACATGTGTGAGAATGCATTCAAAATGCGTGTTGGTGTGAGTATTAATGGACAGTGGATAAAGACATGTGCAACGGGTCATGGGAGTACCTGGGTGTGTACTTGAAATTTAACGTTTGGCTTTGTTTTCTAAATTGGTTTTAAAGGGGAAATGGTTTTGGAAAGTTTTTGGTTTGAAAGTGGATTGGTTTTTGGAAAGTGATCTTGAGAAAGGGTGGTTTTGAAATCAAAAATGAAAAGGGAATTTTAAAGAGGAGATTTTGTTTTGGGTTGTGTTGTATTTGTTTGGTCCTTGTGCTGACTGTTTTTGATGAAGGCGCTTTTATTGATGTCGCTTCGATTTGATGATTGGTTTTGGCTTTGTGTTTTATATGTCGCTCAGGAAATGCCGCCCAGAAAGGTCTCTAAGGATTTGGATATGTCATGCCCAGTTTTTGGTCCTCCTCAGACTTTGCCTATTCTCCATGGTGATCAGGGTCCGTTAGAAGCAGTGAAATGGCTCGAGGAAGTGGAGCGTGTCTTTAGAATATTGGGAACTCCCGATAATGTTAAGGTTCGTGCAATTATGAAGTTGTTCGAGGGTCCAGCTCTGGACCAGTGGAAGGTGGTTGCCCCACCATCGACGCAAGTTGAAATGACGTGGGATGTCTTTAGAATTGTTTTCATCCAATGGTTTGTACCTGAGGAAGTGAAGCTGGAGAAAAAGAGAGAGCTTGTGCATATTCAACAAGGTCAACGGACGGTGAAGGCATATGTTGACCATTTCAAGGAACTGATCCCCTTTTCTCCAGAGGTAGCGTCGAATGAGCTCATGAAGGTCTCTCTTTTCACTGGGGGTCTTCGTCCAGAGATCAAGGAGCGAGTCCTCCCTTCTAAAGACCTTTGTTTCGAGAAGCTGGTGGAGGAAGCTTTCTTGGCTGAGTTAGTTTCTGGTGTGCGGGTGGTTAATACTTCAGTGTCCCCTGTTGTTGTTCGTAAGAGTTCCCCCTCTGGTGAGGAAAAGGCGCCAGAGATACCTGTTCCTAATGAGTTATCCCCTTTGGTCCCAGCTTCCAGTTCACCAGATCGTTCGATGGTATGCTTTCAGTGTGGTCGTTTTGGGCATTTAAAGTCGTCTTGTCGCAACCCTCCGAAGACGTGTCATCGCTGTGGTTGTCTGGGTCATCTGGAGAAGTTTTGCAAGAAGCGTCGCTTGAAGAGGAAGCTGTGATGGGAGAATGTCAGTACCTGACTGTGAGGCAGAAGATGCTTCAGCCATCAGAGCCTCAGCCACAAGTCTCGGGGTGAAGCTCGCGCACAGTCAGGAGTCCCCAGGGGTGTGAAGCCTTGGTCCAGGTTTTGTGTTCCGTGTTAGCAGTGGAACAATCAAGATCTTTTAGTACTTGTTTTTCTGCTGTTAAGTTTTGACGATATTGTTTGTTCATTGTTTTACCATGGGGTTATCACGGACTTGTTCTATTATAATCCAAGTAGTCTGGTTTATGTGGATGTGTTGTTTCTGAATCGTGTGTCTTTCGAATGGTGTGTTTGACCCTCGTGTGGGTTGACCTCGTTATAGTTATGATTGTCGATGTGGTTATGTTTTGTGGACTTCGGTGGATCATGTCTCCAATTTGATGTTAGTCAAATGTTTTCTATGGGTTTTCTCTGGTGTTGAAGTTGTCGACTCTAGTCCAGGGTTCAAGGTTTCGACGAAGGTGTTGTTTTTCACTCGTGCTATGAGAGTTGGCTTAAACCGGTTGGGAGTTCCCGCGTCGACCCCCCTTTTTCCCTAGGGTTGTCTATTTAGATGGTCAACTTTTCTGCACTAGTTAAGTTCTTGTGGTGGGGAGAACCCATTCGTGTTCTCCCCTCAATCTCGGGCCCCGGTTTTCTCTTGAATCGGTCGGGTGTGACCTGTGCTGAGTAAGGTCATCCCCGAGATTCTCAGTTCTCCCTGGTACCTTTAGTTCCGTTGGGGCATGGACTTAAATCTTGATCGACTTTTGGCCTGGTGACTTTCTGGGGGCAGAAAGTGTCTGTGGTGGGGAGAATTGTCACACCCCGACCGCAGATACCCTTATCTTACTCTTTTCTTGGTCTCGGTCTGAATTTTTAACGTTTATTTGTGTTGAAGGGTTTCGCGCCAGTGCGCGGTCATCGCATCGTTAGCGGTGACCGTGCGGTTGGCCCGGGTGACTACATGTTCGCCCGACGTTTAAATTTGAGAATTTTATGTTGTCATTTATTATTATTATTATTATTATTATTTTTATTATAAAGTTTATTTATTATTATTATTATAAAGTTTTATTAATATTATTATTATAAATTTTTATTATTATGAAGATTAGATTTTTATTCTTTTATTTAGTCTTCTATTATTATTTTGGTTATTATTACTATTATTATAAGGTTGTAACTATTATTATTATTATTATTTATTATTATTATAAGTTTTATTATTGTTATATAAGTTTTATTATTATTAATATTATAAGTTTTATTATTATTATTATAGTGTTATTATTATCATTATTATTACAATTATTATTATTATTATTTTTATTTTTTATCATATATATATATATATAAACCTAAACAAGCCCTACCCTACCCTACAGCCGCCACCCGTTCCCCTTCTCTCTTCCCCGCTTTCCTTCCCCGCGTCCTGCACCTCGGCCTCACCTCCCCGCCTCCGCAGTCCCGGTTCCCTCTCCCCCTGTCCGGCCTCCGCCCCACCGCACAGCCGACTCCGCCTTCGCCGCACCGAGCCCGCACCCGGCCTCCCTGCTCCCTGTCGCCGCTGCCCGCACCCAGCTCCCCCGGTTCCCGGCGACCCCTGGCCCTGCGCGCCCCCTGCTCCAGCGTCCGGCGGCCCGAACGCCGCCCTGCTCCGCCCCTGCTCCACCCAGGTGCGCCATCCACCGCCTCCGCCTCCCTGCTTCCGGCCTCGCACCCTCCTCTGCCAGCCCGACCACCGCTCCGGCAACCTTCCCTCCTGCCAAACCGCCGCCGTCCGGCCCTCCTGCGCACTCCTCTCCAGCGGCCCGCACCGCCGACCTCGCCCGCCCTACTCGCCCAGCCGCCAGCCTCCCCTTCCGTCCGGCCGCTCCCCTCCCCTGCGCAACCCGCGTCGCCCTCCCTGTCCCGGCCTCCTCACGTCGTCGTCCCGGCTCCCCCGCTGCTCCGCAACTCTCCCCCTCCGCTGTAGGTTTGTTTTTATTTTTACTTTTTTTTTTAGTTAATCTTACATAACGTTTATTATTTTTACCATGTTAATAATATTATAATTATTTTATTATTATTATGTCATTATTATTATTATTATGTTATTATTTTATTAAATTATTATTATTATTATTATCATGTTATTAAGTTATTATAATTATTATTATGTTATTATTATTAATACTATATTATTATTATTATTATTATTATTATTATTATGAATATATTTATTATTGTTTTAATTACTATTATATTATGCTATTATCTTATTGTTATTATTATTATTAATATGTTATTAATATTATTATTGTTATTAATATTGTGATGTTGTATTATTATTACTACATTATTATTATTATTATTATATTATGTTATTCTTATTATTATTATTAAATTATTATTATTATTGTGCTAATTATATTATTATTGTTATTATTATTATAACATTATTATTATTATTATTATTACTATTGCATTATTGTTATTATTATTAATATTTTGTTAATATTATTCTATCATTATTATTGTCATATTATTACTAATATTACTATTGTTATTATTATTATCTTATTATTATTATAATTATTAATATGTTATTAATATTATTATTATTATTAATATTGTGATGTTGTATTATTATTACTACATTATTATTATTATTATAGTATGTTATTCTTATTATTATTGTTAAATTATTATTATTAATATTATTATGTTAACATTATTTTATATTATTATTATTATTATATTATTACCGTTATTATTATTATTATTATTTTGTTCTTATTATTATTATTAATATTATTAATGTTGTTATTATTGTCATTACTAATATTATTATTATTATTATTATTATAGTTATAATTATTGCTATTATTATCATTTTTATTACTCTGGCTTTCACTTTCGCTTTGTTAGGGGTTTTTCGTCAGCTTATATTTGTTTTTGGTAGGTTCAGGATTTTAGGACCCGCGCAGGGCATTTCCGAGAGAGCGCCATCGCTGTGCCTTGTTTCCGGGGTTCCGCCGTCTCCGCGCCTCAGTTTCGAGAGTGTTGGACTTTATCACGTGACTTCGGACACACGTCGTGTCATCGCGCCTTGGTTCCAAGGTCGTTTTACGGTCGCGCTTGGATCTTGAGGTAGGTCTCCCTTTGCACTCGCCTTTAAGTTTAGAATTTATTTATTCCTTGACATTTTATTAAGTTTCAGTAAATTCAAAAGTATTTAAGTAGTTATCTATAGTTTGGTGATCTGCTGATGATAAAAGTTGTTTTAATTCTAGCGTTTCATTAAAAGCGTTTTCTTGGATTTAATTGGTGCTTCCATGGTAGTGTTGCTAGATGGATCTTCCTGAATAATGAAAGACATGTTGAATTGGGTTCTGAAATGTTTTTGACGTGTGTAAATTAGTAGATGTATTGTTTATGGAAAATGGTGTTTTCTGAGATCCTTGATTAGAGAAAATGTTGTGTGACCCTTTGAAATTGTTTTTGGAAACTTCATGTGTGGTTCTTGGTTGATGAAAGATGTTTTCCTTTGTTGTGTGAACAAAAGTTGGGATTTCATTTGAGAAATAGTATTCCTTAAAAGGTGATTAAAGGCCTGTTTGGCTCTTGATAAAAGTGGGGTGCGTTTTGATATTAGAAAATAACTCTACTTGTGAAACAATTGTGTTCCAGGGTTGATATGCTGATTTGGGGTTTCTTAAACAAAGTTCTAAGTGTGTTTTTGGTTTTCAATGAAATGGCGTGTGTCATCTCTCTTTAAAAATGTTTTAGTCTTAAATGATAAAAAGGTAAGTGACATGACGGCCCGGTTGGCACTTTATGAAATGTGAAGTGATTATATATATATATATATATATATATATATACGTACTTGTGAGGGCATTTTTACAGGGGGGACTTCCCTTCGAGGGTTGTCGTGTAGCGATGTCCGTGTAAGGGGTTGGCAAGTGCGGTGAGATGAGTCACGCGTGCGAGGGTCTCCCACTTACACAGTGTTACTAAAACCACCATGGGTTCCTGGGCGTCTTGTAGATTATCGAGTGACGGTTGCTTGCTAACCCCGATTAGACGGGTTGGTACCCCCTGGAGTTGTAGACAGGCCAGGAGGGATGTGCCACTGGTTGGCTATTAGGGCGGCCAGTTGGTTATTGACTATGGAGTACCACGCCGGCAGGTAGTCTGAACCCGAGTACGTCCAGAGGTTTTCTAGGGATGTTCAGGATCGCCCATGGTTATTGCTGATAACTTCTGGTTCATTCTTACTTGCACTTGGTTTTCCTTGCCTGTTTACCTTTACTTGCACTTGTTTTCCCTGCTTGTTTTCTTTCAGTCATATTTCACAGCCTATACAGTTAGACTTTGAGAAAAATGGTTTTCAAATGAAAATGCTTTATTCGCTTTGGGTTAGATTTGAAAAATGTAACACCTTGCTTTTTAGAATGAGTTTAAAACTGACGGAAGGAAACTAACTTTCAAAAAGAAATAAGGGAAATGTCTCGTGTTTGATTTTCAAGTAAAACATTGTGAAAAATTACTTTTATACATTTTAGTTCAAACCTGGATTATGTAGATTCTATTTTTACTGGCAGTGCTTTGGGATTTGTTGTGGGGCTCACCTACTGAGTACTTTTGTGCTCACGCCTATCTTTTACCTTTTCAGTTGCAGGTTCCTTTTGTTCAGGTTCTCCTGCTTGAGTCGCTCAGTGTGGGAGCGACGTTGGTTGTAGTTGGGTGGTGACCCGCGAGGTCACATGGATGTATGTCGTGGTATAGTTTGTTTATGTCTTTAGTGTTTGTTTGTTTGTTTAAGTTGTATTCGTTCTTTTGGTCCTGTTTTTAGTCTGGGCTGAAATCGTTCCCAACGATTCAAATTTTAATGCCCGGCACTTGTTGCCATCCCGGGGGGATCGGGAACGCCCCTCGGGACTTGCCGCGGACCGGCTCGGGTGACCGGTTCAGGGTCGACCCGGGCTGGTTCGTGACAAAATGGTATCAAAGGCAGGTTCTTGTTATTTGGGTTGTCCGGTAGAAGGAGATTAGGACTGTCGGAACTCGAGGGGTATGTACGGGAAGAGCGTCGCGAACTCTTGCTCGCACTGATCCTCGAGTTACCAGGGGTAGTTCGGGAATTGTGTCCTTGTCTTTCCTGGTTTGTCTTGGATTGAGAGATGATAATGGAGGCAAGCCGACGTTACATCGTAATTTCACATGGAGTAGTGACCCATGTGGAGTCCGAGTACGTGGTTTGAATTCCTCCTAGTGGTCGACGCTGACTTGGAACATGGCCCACTACCATGTCGTCAGGTTGAGTGTGACTACTAGTCCCTCATTTCAGTGATTGATTCAAATTTGGATGTTGTTTTCGTTTTGGTCTGTGTGAGTGCATAGTTGGAAATGAAAAAGGGTTTTTGAAAATTGGACTGGTTTCTTTTAAAGGACTTTAAATGTACAAAATGGATTTTTAAAACTGAAATCTCTTGATTTGGAAATCTGTTGTTTTCTTGGAATTGGATAAGAATGATTTGGGGTGAAACCTCAGTTCCTCTTCATGAACGTTTGCACATGTGTGAGAATGCATTCAAAATGCGTGTTGGTGCGAGTATTAATGGACAGTGGATAAAGACATGTGCAACGGGTCATGGGAGTACCTGGGTGTGTACTTGAAATTTAACGTTTGGCTTTGTTTTCTAAATTGGTTTTAAAGGGGAAATGGTTTTGGAAAGTTTTTGGTTTGAAAGTGGATTGGTTTTTGGAAAGTGATCTTGAGAAAGGGTGGTTTTGAAATCAAAAATGAAAAGGGAATTTTAAAGAGGGGATTTTGTTTTGGGTTGTGTTGTATTTGTTTGGTCCTTGTGCTGACTGCTTTTGATGAAGGCGCTTTTATTGATGTCGCTTCGATTTGATGATTGGTTTTGGCTTTGTGTTTTATATGTCGCTCAGGAAATGCCGCCCAGAAAGGTCTCTAAGGATTCGGATATGTCATGCCCAGTTTTTGGTCCTCCTCAGACTTTGCCTATTCTCCATGGTGATCAGGGTCCGTTAGAAGCAGTGAAATGGCTCGAGAAAGTGGAGCGTGTCTTTAGAATATTGGGAACTCCCGATAATGTTAAGGTTCGTGCAATTATGAAGTTGTTCGAGGGTCCAGCTCTGGACCAGTGGAAGGTGGTTGCCCCACCATCGACGCAAGTTGAAATGACGTGGGATGTCTTTAGAATTGTTTTCATCCAATGGTTTGTACCTGAGGAAGTGAAGCTGGAGAAAAAGAGAGAGCTTGTGCATATTCAACAAGGTCAACGGACGGTGAAGGCATATGTTGACCATTTCAAGGAACTGATCCCCTTTTCTCCAGAGGTAGCGTCGCATGAGCTCATGAAGGTCTCTCTTTTCACTGGGGGTCTTCGTCCAGAGATCAAGGAGCGAGTCCTCCCTTCTAAAGACCTTTGTTTCGAGAAGCTGGTGGAGGAAGCTTTCTTGGCTGAGTTAGTTTCTGGTGTGCGGGTGGTTAATACTTCAGCGTCCCCTGTTGTTGTTCGTAAGAGTTCCCCCTCTGGTGAGGAAAAGGCGCCAGAGATACCTGTTCCTAATGAGTTATCCCCTTTGGTCCCAGCTTCCAGTTCACCAGATCGTTCGATGGTATGCTTTCAGTGTGGTCGTTTTGGGCATTTAAAGTCGTCTTGTCGCAACCCTCCGAAGACGTGTCATCGTTGTGGTTGTCTGGGTCATCTGGAGAAGTTTTGCAAGAAGCGTCGCTTGAAGAGGAAGCTGTGATGGGAGAATGTCAGTACCTGACTGTGAGGCAGAAGATGCTTCAGCCATCAGAGCCTTAGCCACAAGTCTCGGGGTGAAGCTCGCGCACAGTCAGGAGTCCCCAGGGGTGTGAAGCCTTGGTCCAGGTTTTGTGTTCCGTGTTAGCAGTGGAACAATCAAGATCTTTTAGTACTTGTTTTTCTGCTGTTAAGTTTTGACGATATTGTTTGTTCATTGTTTTACCATGGGGTTATCACGGACTTGTTCTATTATAATCCAAGTAGTCTGGTTTATGTGGATGTGTTGTTTCTGAATCGTGTGTCTTTCGAATGGTGTGTTTGACCCTCGTGTGGGTTGACCTCGTTATAGTTATGATTGTCGATGTGGTTATGTTTTGTGGACTTCGGTGGATCATGTCTCCAATTTGATGTTAGTCAAATGTTTTCTATGGGTTTTCTCTGGTGTTGAAGTTGTCGACTCTAGTCGAGGGTTCAAGGTTTCGACGAAGGTGTTGTTTTTCACTCGTGCTATGAGAGTTGGCTTAAACCGGTTGGGAGTTCCCGCGTCGACCCCCCTTTTTCCCTAGGGTTGTCTATTTAGATGGTCAACTTTTCTGCACTAGTTAAGTTCTTGTGGTGGGGAGAACCCCTTCGTGTTCTCCCCTCAATCTCGGGCCCCGGTTTTCTCTTGAATCGGTCGGGTGTGACCTGTGCTGAGTAAGGTCATCCCCGAGATTCTCAGTTCTCCCTTGTACCTTTAGTTCCGTTGGGGCATGGACTTAAATCTTGATCGACTTTTGGCCTGGTGACTTTCTGGGGGCAGAAAGTGTCTGTGGTGGGGAGAATTGTCACACCCCGACCGCAGATACCCTTATCTTACTCTTTTCTTGGTCTCGGTCTGAATTTTTAACGTTTATTTGTGTTGAAGGGTTTCGCGCCAGTGCGCGGTCATCGCATCGTTAGCGGTGACCGTGCGGTTGGCCCGGGTGACTACGTGTTCGCCCGACGTTTAAATTTGAGAATTTTATGTTGTCATTTATTATTATTATTATTATTATTATTATTTTTATTATAAAGTTTATTTATTATTATTATTATAAAGTTTTATTAATATTATTATTATAAATTTTTATTATTATGAAGATTAGATTTTTATTCTTTTATTTAGTCTTCTATTATTATTTTGGTTATTATTACTATTATTATAAGGTTGTAACTATTATTATTATTATTATTTATTATTATTATAAGTTTTATTATTGTTATATAAGTTTTATTATTATTAATATTATAAGTTTTATTATTATTATTATAGTGTTATTATTATCATTATTATTACAATTATTATTATTATTATTATTATTATTTATCATATATATATATATATATAAACCTAAACAAGCCCTACCCTACCCTACAGCCGCCACCCGTTCCCCTTCTCTCTTCCCCGCTTTCCTTCCCCGCGTCCTGCACCTCGGCCTCACCTCCCTGCCTCCGCAGTCCCAGTTCCCTCTCCCCCTGTCCGGCCTCCGCCCCACCGCACAGCCGACTCCGCCTTCGCCGCACCGAGCCCGCACCCGGCCTCCCTGCTCCCTGTCGCCGCTGCCCGCACCCAGCTCCCCCGGTTCCCGGTGACCCCTGGCCCGGCGCGCCCCCTGCTCCAGCGTCCGGCGGCCCGAACGCCGCCCTGCTCCGCCCCTACTCCACCCCGGTGCGCCGTCCACCGCCTCCGCCTCCCTGCTTCCGGCCTCGCACCCTCCTCTGCCAGCCCGACCACCGCTCCGGCAACCTTCCCTCCTGCCGAACCGCCGCCGTCCGGCCCTCCTGCGCACTCCTCTCCAGCGGCCCGCACCGCCGACCTCGCCCGCCCTACTCGCCCAGCCGCCAGCCTCCCCTTCCGTCCGACCGCTCCCCTCCCCTGCGCAACCCGCGTCGCCCTCCCTGTCCCGGCCTCCTCACGCCGCCGTCCCGGCTCCCCCGCTGCTCCGCAACTCTCCCCCTCCGCTGTAGGTTTGTTTTTATTTTTACTTTTTTTTTTTAGTTAATCTTATATAACGTTTATTATTTTTACCATGTTAATAATATTATAATTATTTTATTATTATTATGTCATTATTATTATTATGTTATTATTTTATTAAATTATTATTATTATTATTATTATCATGTTATTAAGTTATTATAATTATTATTATGTTATTATTATTAATACTATATTATTATTATTATTATTATTATTATTATTATGAATATATTTATTATTGTTTTAATTACTATTATATTATGCTATTATCTTATTATTATTATTATTAATATGTTATTAATATTATTATTGTTATTAATATTGTGATGTTGTATTATTATTACTACATTATTATTATTATTATTATATTATGTTATTCTTATTATTATTATTAAATTATTATTATTATTGTGCTAATTATATTATTATTGTTATTATTATTATAACATTATTATTATTATTATTATTATTACTATTGCATTATTGTTATTATTATTAATATTTTGTTAATATTATTCTATCATTATTATTGTCATATTATTACTAATATTACTATTGTTATTATTATTATCTTATTATTATTATAATTATTAATATGTTATTAATATTATTATTATTATTAATATTGTGATGTTGTATTATTATTACTACATTATTATTATTATTATAGTATGTTATTCTTATTATTATTGTTAAATTATTATTATTAATATTATTATGTTAACATTATTTTATATTATTATTATTATTATATTATTACCGTTATTATTATTATTATTATTTTGTTCTTATTATTATTATTAATATTATTAATGTTGTTATTATTGTCATTACTAATCTTATTATTATTATTATTATTATTATTATTATTATAATTATTGCTATTATTATCATTTTTATTACTCTGGCTTTCACTTTCGCTTTGTTAGGGGTTTTTCGTCAGCTTATATTTGTTTTTGGTAGGTTCAGGATTTTAGGACCCGCGCAGGGCATTTCCGAGAGAGCGTCATCGTTGTGTCTTGTTTCCGGGGTTCCGCCGTCTCCGCGCCTCAGTTTCGAGAGTGTTGGACTTTATCACGTGACTTCGGACACACGTCGTGTCATCGCGCCTTGGTTCCAAGGTCGTTTTACGGTCGCGCTTGGATCTTGAGGTAGGTCTCCCTTTGCACTCGCCTTTAAGTTTAGAATTTATTTATTCCTTGACATTTTATTAAGTTTCAGTAAATTCAAAAGTATTTAAGTAGTTATCTATAGTTTGGTGATCTGCTGATGATAAAAGTTGTTTTAATTCTAGCGTTTCATTAAAAGCGTTTTCTTGGATTTAATTGGTGCTTCCATGGTAGTGTTGCTAGATGGTTCTTCCTGAATAATGAAAGACATGTTGAATTGGGTTCTGAAATGTTTTTGGCGTGTGTAAATTAGTAGATGTATTGTTTATGGAAAATGGTGTTTTCTGAGATCCTTGATTAGAGAAAATGTTGTGTGACCCTTTGAAATTGTTTTTGGAAACTTCATGTGTGGTTCTTGGTTGATGAAAGATGTTTTCCTTTGTTGTGTGAACAAAAGTTGGGATTTCATTTGAGAAATAGTATTCCTTAAAAGGTGATTAAAGGCCCGTTTGGCTCTTGATAAAAGTGGGGTGCGTTTTGATATTAGAAAATAACTCTACTTGTGAAACAATTGTGTTCCAGGGTTGATATGCTGATTTGGGGTTTCTTAAACAAAGTTCTAAGTGTGTTTTTGGTTTTCAATGAAATGGCGTGTGTCATCTCTCTTTAAAAATGTTTTAGTCTTAAATGATAAAAAGGTAAGTGACATGACGGCCCGGTTGGCACTTTATGAAATGTGAAGTGATTATATATATATATATATATATATATATATATATATATATACGTACTTGTGAGGGCATTTCTACAGGGGGACTTCCCTTCGAGGGTTGTCGTGTAGCGATGTCCGTGTAAGGGGTTGGCAAGTGCGGTGAGATGAGTCACGCGTGCGAGGGTCTCCCACTTACACAGTGTTACTAAAACCACCATGGGTTCCTGGGCGTCTTGTAGATTATCGAGTGACGGTTGCTTGCTAACCCCGATTAGACGGGTTGGTACCCCCTGGAGTTGTAGACAGGCCAGGAGGGATGTGTCACTGGTTGGCTATTAGGGCGGCCAGTTGGTTATTGACTATGGAGTATCACGCCGGCAGGTAGTCTGAACCCGAGTACGTCCAGAGGTTTTCTAGGGATGTTCAGGATCGCCCATGGTTATTGCTGATAACTTCTGGTTCATTCTTACTTGCACTTGGTTTTCCTTGCCTGTTTACCTTTACTTGCACTTGTTTTCCCTGCTTGTTTTCTTTCAGTCATATTTCACAGCCTATACTGTTAGACTTTGAGAAAAATGGTTTTCAAATGAAAATGCTTTATTCGCTTTGGGTTAGATTTGAAAAATGTAACACCTTGCTTTTTAGAATGAGTTTAAAACTGACGGAAGGGAACTAACTTTCAAAAAGAAATAAGGGAAATGTCTCGTGTTTGATTTTCAAGTAAAACATTGTGAAAAATTACTTTTATACATTTTAGTTCAAACCTGGATTATGTAGATTCTATTTTTACTGGCAGTGCTTTGGGATTTGTTGTGGGGCTCACCTACTGAGTACTTTTGTGCTCACGCCTATCTTTTACCTTTTCAGTTGCAGGTTCCTTTTGTTCAGGTTCTCCTGCTTGAGTCGCTCAGTGTGGGAGCGACGTTGGTTGTAGTTGGGTGGTGACCCGCGAGGTCACATGGAGGTATGTCGTGGTATAGTTTGTTTATGTCTTTAGTGTTTGTTTGTTTGTTTAAGTTGTATTCGTTCTTTTGGTCCTGTTTTTAGTCTGGGCTGAAATCGTTCCCAACGATTCAAATTTTAATGCCCGGCACTTGTTGTCATCCCGGGGGGATCGGGAACGCCCCTCGGGACTTGCCGCGGACCGGCTCGGGTGACCGGTTCAGGGTCGACCCGGGCTGGTTCGTGACAGATATTATCGAACTTCTTTATCTAAGCGCTCTTTTATTTTACGCATTGCATCATTCAATCTCGATTCGCATAATTGCATAAATTCAATACGACCATTTCCATTCTGCATACTCACTTAATCTATATTGAAATTAACATTCTAATACGTATTGAATTTATCAATCGCTTTATCGTTTCAAAATCGTTTAATTTTGAATTTACATTTTCCGTTTGCTTTAATTTTTAAAAGGGAATTCACCCCCCCCCCCACCGCATCTACTCCGACCAACATTCCCCACCCAATGAGTCATGCTCTCAATGGGCCTCCAATCAAGTATAAGCCCAAAGTTTCTCTTTGTTTTCACTAAAGTCGTCAATCAAGTCAGACATCAAGGCAGCCCCCCATATGCGCTCAATCCTTTGTTGTCATACCTTCCACGGTGCCATGTCCACGCAACACGACGTTCAACATCCTAGTCGCACAATATAAAATTGCTCGACAATGCCTTTAACACAAGACATTAAACTGCAAGATATGGTCCTGTCATACGACCTTAAATTGTGCACCTCGAACGTGGGTTTTGATTTCTAACAAACAAGATAAGTAGGGTGTCTCCCAGATGTTCAAACCCAACATCATCAACCATTCTGTGTTCACCTTCACTAGGGCCAGATTCCCTGTGAACCTACCCTCATTAGGCTATATTCCTGATGAGGCCATATCCTGCCTGGTGGGCCATATCCCCACTAGCCAATGCCATATTTCTCACGAGGTCATATTCCCTATGAAACCAATCCATCCTCATTGGGTCATATTCTCTTTAACGTCAACCAGAAAGGGTCGTTCGTGCATAAGTCTCGCACCAATCATTGTTAGACACCTTTTACCTAGAAAGTCCATTCTGCATGACTTTAAACAGCTTGGAATTGATCCTTGTTACATGATCTTAAAAGGTATAGCGTATCCCGTTAAGCAACACTGAACTCTGTGGATTCTGATTCCTTTTACAAGGATATGTAGGAACTCCTTAAGGGGACGATCTGAACACCATCAATGCTCACCGTCTTCATGGATGATGATAAACTTAAGAGCGCTCAGTTGTGTGGCTTTAAACCATAATATCATAAATTGAGCATCATTAATAAGTAAATTGATGGTAGAGAACCTTTAATATATGCATATGTTCACATCAATAAGGGACCTCTGGTGCGTGATAAAGGCTCACATCCACGCATGTCGATGACCAAATTGATGGCATAGGGGTAATCAGTCTCGCGTTGGGAATTGAGAAGAATTCACGAGTATGACTTAAATTTGTAAGAGAGCCCAAGAGTAAGCATGAATCCCCTCAAAATGGTGTGATGAGCTCAACCTCTCACCCTCTTGACAAACACACATTATAAGGTGTCGCTGATAAAGTCTCGATGACCGTCTGCCTTTGGAAAGCAGGTCAACTCAAACATGAAACCCCAAAGCGCCATGTGGCGTGAATCGTGCATCAAAGTTCCATGATGGGAACAAAAATAAAGGGGGATTCATCTCATTAATGGGGAAAAAAAGAGCTTCATGTCACATCAATATTAGTATAAACAGTTTTTGTGTGGATTCAAATCGTATGAATATTCTTCTAGAGAAGCAGTGTGTACACTTCAGTTGAGAGAGAAGTGTGTTCTCAGTTGTAATTGGTTGTAAACCAGGGGACAGTGAGTTTGCTCTAAACTTATAAATAGCAGCACGCTTTAGTGAATTTTGATACATCGACATATCATAAGTATATGCTCCTTGAAAAGTGTGACTGGGCCAAGTAAAATTGTTGTATTTTTTGCATGCTCTTATTTTCATTATATATTGTTGCAGGGTAAAAAGATAAGTGTGATGTCGCAACAAGATCAATAAAGGCTTCGTTTAAAACTATCATATCCTGATTCATCCCCCCCAAGGTATCTACCCTAGTGTGGAGCCAACAGATTCTTTCTAAAGCAGTTTACCCACCCTGCCACAACCAACAAAAAAGTCCTATCTTCACTACCTATTACAAGCATTGAAAGAGGTCGACTTACCTCAGTTAATTAGATATTACCCATATGGGTGAGAAGATTCAAACTTGGATTGTCATGAATTACTAAAATTCATCCCTGATTTTAGTTATAGTTCTGGCCAACTGAACTAACATTGAAGGGTTGGTGTTGTTAGATTCTTGAAACTGCTGTTTGTACACAAAAGCAATAAAAAAAACCTTGTTTAACACTCCTACATTATCGACATCGGGTTACAAGTATAATGATGTTTCCCTAAAGACACAAGAATACTTCACATGGACGGACTAAATGCTAAACTATGTCGAAGTATTTCACATTATAGCGGAGAATGAAACCAAAAGGAGGCTAAAGTGTCTGTTTAGACAATGGAGGAAGGTACACTTCCAAGAATTTTGATGTCTGCTATTGGAGTTGAGACTTTTAACATGAGAAAAGTGTCTTGCACCCAATAACAAAACATTGTGAAAAAAAGAAGAAAAAGAAACAATACCAAAGAAAAGGCAATTGTATGATGATTAAGACTAAGCTCTTTGAACTGTACAAGAAAGACTTTGAGCGACATGCTACCTCATTAACAGATTATCATACGTCCATTTGAAGTGTACAGTTGCATCCAACACCTGAAGTTGCAGGACTGCTAGTTGAATCAGATGGAGTACCACCTGAACCCAACAGTTCTGAAGTTTGAAGATCTACACTTGGAAGGATTCCATCAACAAAAATCATTAGTCATCAAAATATCTATCATTGACTAATGAGATTGAGACTCAATACTACAAGAAAGTTTCACCTCATTCAATAAACAAACAAAAAGTAATAACTCATCAGATGTTGAGACACTTGTAAAAACACAAATAGAATTCAGGTGGAGGGGAATAATTGATATAGTCCAACTATATTTAAGGGTTGACACACACAAACAAGGGATGCACTCTTATCATTCATTGATTCTGTAAAAAGAATCCCAGCCATGTACAGCTTAGCTTCAGAAATACAACAAATAGATTGAGAAAACGACGATCAGCCTAGGAAAAAAATAGCCCGTCTTTCTTCTTATTGCCAAAAATAATCAAAATGCTAAACCAAACATCAAAGTCATGTAGGGCAACCAGTAATCACAAAAATTTACCACCAATATAAATGGAGAATGCATCATCACCTTCAAGCCTGTGCAAGCCTCTTGACAACAGTAGCCATGTACTTGCCCTGATGTTCAGCAAGTGCCAGCTCTGTTTCAGTTGCCACTCTCGTGCCATCGCCTGCAAAAATGCCAGCACCATATGGAGAACCCCCTCTAATGGAATCCATCTTAAACATTCCAGCCCCGAATGTGTATCCAATCGGAACAAACAGCATTCCATGGTGGACCAACTGTGTGATCGCTGTCCAGCTGCACAATGAAACAATATCAACAGTTCTTTCGATGTCTCATAAAAATCTTTCCAAGGTATTTCAATGCATCTTACCATCATTTATCATAAAATGATTTACATCTACAAAACTCAAAACTCTCAATTCTTTCTACATTTTCACTGGAACACATGCTTGATGATAATCTAAAATTAAATGAAAAACTGGAAAAAATTGGTTTACAGTCTCTTGTATATTGAAGCACTAAAAGACTTTTGTCAAATGATTTTTCTATGGAAGTCAAAACCTTCCATTCTTTTTTGTCATGCAAACTCACATTCTTAAAATCTTGTATGTTAATCCAAGATCCTTCATGTCAAACCACAAACCAACCAAGACTTCAATTTCTAGATTAAAACTTTGTGAACTTTATCACCAACATGTCACTCACATGTAACAACAAAATAATAAACTGGTTGCCATAAAATATTTTAAAATTTGTTAACACAGACACAAAACAAAAAAATGCATTTTCCAGATTTTATATACAAATTTGTTTTTTCATGAGAATCAAACATGACAAATACAAGACAAAACAAAAAAAGACATTATTTCATAAACATTTTTTTATTTTCATGAGAATTAAACTGTTGGATTGGTGTAGCTCGATCCCGTTGGACCGAATGCTTGCGGCCCGATATGGTTAGACCGAGCTTTGTGGTGAGGTCATTAGGGATTGTAGGGGCAACACGCCCTTGCTCCGGGGGTCCAGGGGCCAAAGGCCCCCGGCCCAATTTTTCGGCGTTGTAGCATCTCTGACACTGTAGCAAAGCTGACTGACCGACACCGACAGGCACTGTAGCAGTGCGGACTTCGGAGTCAACTATAATGTAGCCTTTTGGACTTCCAGCCGGCAGCACTGTAGCACTTTTGACTTGGGTGGCCGTCTTTCATTGTAGCGACATGGACTTCTTGTACGGCTGGTGGAACAGTGATCGTCTTCCTCTCCATTTGTAGCCCATTTTTCGGGCTAGGGTTTGTTAATGAAAAAAAAAACTCTGTAATTGTGCTCCCAAATTATAGTGGATATTCTGTCTCTCCGTGGACGTAGGGATTATTCCCGAACCACGTAAATCTTTGTGTCCTTGTTCTTTTTTTCCATTTTACTCTTCTGTTTTTCGTCGCTTTTGTCGCTGCAACTCCCGGCGTTTCCGCAACATAAACATGAAAAATACAGGACAATCAAAAGCATGTAACAACATAGAATAATCAATTTGTTTTCTTTTTCACATTCCCAAGGGTGTTTTGAAACCGATTGGTGTTGATTGTGACCGATTGATAATGTAGCAGACAATTTTAAATGTTGCTGCAATAAAAGACTTGGGCAGCTTTGTTATTTGAAGCATAATCTATTCAGGAGAGTTCAGTTAAACACGCACAACTACTCCATTTTGCTGAGAAGTATGTGACATAGTAAATTATCCACTTACACAATCTTATCTATAAAATGAAAGAAAATCTTGGATACTATATTTTCCTCCACTATCTGCCATTATTTAATTTTTTTTATCAGTTTCAAGCTGGAAATACATGTCTTCTTCATATGGTATACCTACAATTTTATGAAATAAATATCGATGATAAAAAACAAAATAGTTTGCACATCTTATAGATAACATTGACAAATCTCGCACATCAGAATGAATTGATTCTAATATGTGTTTACTTCTAGGGATAGGTCATCCAAATTTTAAATTGTACTACTTATTTAACACACAGTGCTCACATAAAGGTAAATTTACTAATTTGAGCCCGCGAAAGGGATCACAGATTGTGAGGATGTACAAATCATTCCCTGATATGTGGTCAAGTTTGTAGTGTCACAACTTGGTTAGTTGTTATTTCGTTTGCATCTGCAACTAATGCGACAGCCTTCAACAGAATATCTCCCAAAATCACGTGCATATTTGTTGCAATTTATTCAGCTTTACATGTATGAGAGCCTCTTTGACAATTTTCAAGTTCCCACCTTCAATAACACTAATAGCCATCTAATTGTCCAATACAGTGTATTTTTCTTAAATCCCTCCACTCATCCCACGCAATTTTATACTGACACCACCAATCTGAACAATTTCTAAAGCATGATTGTTACTTATATGTTGATTCTTGTGAGAAAAACACGTAATTACAAGACCAATCTAGAGGTGGGGTTGTTCCGGGTTGTTTTCAAGTCCAATATCAACACATCAACAAGTTGTTTCTTACCAACAAAGGTAATTGCAGCTTCACTAACTAAGATCTCCGCATCATCTGAAGTGGTGGACATGCAACTATGATTTGTAACATCGAAACTCTTAACTACCCTCTTCTTGTTGTGCCAATAATTTTTCTTTATATGTCCTCTCTTACCAGAGTACAAGCATTTGAAATTCTTTTTACTCTGATTCTCACTGAAGTCACATATTGTTGATCTATCTTTTGTCATTGACAACATCCATACTTTCTTTGAACTTTCTTGCCAGTCTTCTTTATGGTTCCATCTGAATTCTTCCTCGAGGATGATTACAACATCATCATTGAAATACAGATGACTGACAATGTTATTATTTGTAATTGTAAAATGAGGAAACCCTCTTGCCTTCTTACCTCAAAGTGAGGAGGAGGCGTTCTTTTATAATGAATGATAAACTCCACATCGAAACACAAGTCCGATGTGGGATACAGACTCCAACACTCCCCCTCAAGCTAGGTGTACCTAGCTTGGACAGATAATGAAAAGAAATCAACAAAACAGACGCTAACACTCCCCCTCAAGCTGGACATGCCCAGCTTGATGACAAAACAAGACAAAGCAAAAATAAAAGATAAAAGCTGCAAGGATGATGCTCCCCCTCACGATCGCAGCTCCCCCTCACGATCGCAGCTCCCCCTCACGATCACAGCTCCCCTCACGATCACAGCTCCCCTCAAAATGATGGATGGATGAGGTTGCGGGCGCAGCAGATGACCACTCAGACCGGCCGGTTGACGGAACGCCAGAAATGCCGCACTAGTGGAGGCCGGTCGATGAAACGCCGGGAAATCCAAACTAGCACCGGAAAAACCGCATTTGCGGGGCCGACGACGGGAGGCGGGGATTCCGCAGAATTGTTGCGGGGCTGGCGGTGCCAAAAGGCTCGAATCCAAGACGGTCAAGGTGCTGCGCCACGGTGGATGAAGCGTGAAGGTGTGCCTGCGGACAGAGAGGCGGCTGCCTGGAGTAGTCGGGAGATGCCGGCAAGGCGGGGATGCCGCAGGAGGTGCCGGAGAGCCGAAACTTGAAGCTGGGCAGCCGCAGGGAGAAACTGGAGCCGGCTGGCTGCCGGAAGAGGAGCGCAGGCACAGCGGGAGGCGGCGCTGGACGCCGGCCAGGAATGGAGGTCGGCTGGGAAAGGAAGGCCGTCGGCGCATGGAGCCGGCTGGGATGGAGGTCGGCTGGAAGGACCACCCGCACAGGAGGCAGGCTGCCGGAAAGAGCCGTCAACTGGGAGGGCCGCCGGGAGGCGCGGCTTCCGTCGGGGCAGTGCGCAGCGGAGAGGAAGCCCGCAGAAAGCAAGCGCGGGCAAGAAGGCCGCCGACGGTCGTCGCGCAGAAGCAGAGGCGCGGACGATGGCCTCGCACGGGAGGATTTTTCGGGAGCCGCGCGCGCTGGATGATGGTCGCAGGCCGAATGGAGGTGCGCGCGTCGGGTCGTCGGGGATCGTCTGGAAGCCGAGGCGGGGATCATCTGGAAGCCGAGCCGAGGCGGGGAGGGCCTGCGCGCAGGAGGAGCGGGCGCCGGAAGGGAAGGCGCACCGAGGGGGAAGCCGCCGGACAGAGCCGGAGCGGGAGGCTACCGCTCGGGAGGGATGACCGGCAGGAGCCGCGTGGAGATATCGGGGTCGGTGTGCGCTGCAGGGAGGAGTCACCGGGAAGGGAGACCCGCCTGGGAGCCGCGCAGGGCAAAGGCGGAGGGGCGGCGGCGGTAACCCTACGGGGCTTTGAGGCCGCTGCCCCCCACGGGGGAATAGCAAAGAACCCTAGATCGGAAAAAAAAAATATGTGAGGGAGGGATCAAACCTCCTTTGATACCATGTAAAATGAGGAAACCCCCCTTGCCTTCTTATCTCAAAGTGAGGAGGAGGCATTCTTTTATAATGAATGATAAACTCCACATCGGACCACAAGTCCGATGTGAGATACAGACTCCAACAGTAATATTAACGACAAACTTATTGTACAAAATCAAATATGTTGTGCAGATGTTCCGCAGGTTCCTTTTCCACTGCAGTAATTGAAAGCTAAGTTGGAAAACAATGCATTAAAAGTGTTGATATGATCAGTTAATGAGCTAATTTCACTAAAAGATTAAATGCCTCAAACCCATGCATTAGTTAGAGGTGGCAATTCAGGTTCACGAATTGGGTTTGTGTCGAGTTGACCGTCCTGTTAAACCATTTAAGCTAAGCTCGACTCGACCCATTTGTTGAGACCAACCAAGTTGAGGAAGGTTGTTGAGACAAGGGTATTGGAAGAGAAGATAGATCCCTTATTGTCACGGCCCACCTCCACTGGGAATCCCTCCTGGGCCAGCAATGAAAACGAGTGTGGCCCTTGAAACCCGCTTCCAATAGACCACGGGTTGGCGATAAGCACCATGGGTATAACCACTCGTAAATGGGAGTCATTACCCACAAAATATCGGGATCATAAGATAAACCACCAATCAACACCATAAGATATAAAATAAAACTCATCAACCATGCATGTAAATGTCATATATAAAATAAACTCCAAAATAAAATATCAACAACAACACCTACAACAACAATCCACGAACACCACCCACGAAGTCCTCAAGCTAGTTGTTGGACTTAACTTACGAAAACAATTTTCAAGTGGGAGATTGTTAAGTTTTGATGTGATAACTGATTTCTAGGTTAAGTTGTCGGGATTTCCGAAGGATACGCTTTGGGAGATACACTTAGTGGAAATCGGATGGAGACAGTACACCTTCACCATGAGACTTTTGGATTCAGACCAGCGGACTCAGTTCATCAAAAGCAGTAGAGCAAAAGCAGCTCGACGATATCAGTGCAGCGGAAGCAGCTGAACGAAAGTTGTTCTACGGATGCAACACAGTGGTGTAACCAACCCATGGGAATGTGGAGGAGGATTGTCCGAAGCATGAACTTGGCGTCAGCGGTCATGTTTCAAAGGAAAGAGTGATGTGGCTGGAAGGGCAGCTTCTGGATGCGGCGCGGAATTCTGGAGGAGGGACACGGTGTGTGCATTGTTCACTGGTAGGGCCGGTTAAGGCAATGGTTACTGTTAAACCCAATTTTATTATATTGGGTATTTCCGAATCACATATCAGAATACTCCACCATGTATTCTATTTTACTCATATATAAAAGAATGTACTCACCTCACATTGAGGTAAAAGGAATTCGCAACCTACATGGTATCAGAGGGAAAATTGTGATTTTTCCCCCGTTGCCCGTCCTCCCGGAGACCCCTTCCCTGCGGCTTCCCTCGCTGCCGATCGGCTTCGCCAGGCCCCGCCTTCCCTGCGACTTCCCTCGCGTCGACGTGAACTCCCGCCTGCACGATGCAGATCCCGGATCCCCGCCTCCGTTGCGCCCCCCCCCCCAGGCGGAACCCTCCGCTCCGCCTCCTTGCGCGACTCCCGCTCAACGCCGCCCCTCCCGGCTCCGTGACCGGCCACCACCCGCCCTCCTGCGGCTTCCCAGTCCCCGCCAGCTCGCACCCTCCTACGGCGTCGCCCGCCTCCGACGCAGTCTACAGTTACCCTTGACCGACTAAAGGGAGTGTCCCAAAAAGATCAGAGCATGGTGAAATTCATACTGCAATGATCAGAGCATGGTGGCATTCGTACCGCGGAGATCACAAGGTGGCGAGGACTGAATGACCTGCTGAGTTCCGCTATAAATAGTGGAGTGACGTCACTGTGGAAAGAGCATTGCATGTTGTGGAGTGTTGAAGTGTTGTGTTTAAGCACCAAGTGTCTGAGGCCCTTGTGGTTGAAGGCTAATAGCCATAGTCTGGAAGGGGCAGTAGATCAGAAGGAGGAAGCAGAAGGAGGAGTTGTCGAAGGGATAACAGCCCCTCACTCGTGAGTCTTCACAGTAGAAGTGCCAGTGACGAGGGTTTGTCGTGGGAGGCGTTGGTGTGCAACTTGCATTAGTCTGGGTAGGGTATCAGAAGTTGGTAATCCTTGTAACTCGGATGAGTTTTGTCTCCTTGAATGAAGTGCATAATATGTTCTCTCATGGATGTAGGATACAACATCCGAATCATGTTATCCCTTTTGTGTTTCGTGATTGCATGTTTTGTTTATCACGTGCTTGATTGCTTATTTGTTATCTCGGAAGGAAGTTATTAGTGGAGACCATGAGATGACCAGAACCAAAGGATGTGGGTCGATGCGGTGGCTAGGGTGCCTAGACTTCCAAGTTCTAGACACTAATTTTGGGGGGAGTGTCGTGGGTGTTGGAATGGTGTGCCCGATCCATTTGGATGAAGTAGGGCCAAATGCTAGCAGCCAAAAAGGACACCCGACCATAATTCTCACGGTTCGACCTCCGTGGTGAGGTAGTTGGGGGTTTCAGGAGGCAGCGCACCCCTGCTCCAGGGGTCGGGGGGGCGAAGGTCCCCGGCCCAAATTTTGGGAACTGTTGCTACTCTGACCAAACTATAGCAGAGCTGACCACCGACACTGACAGGGCACTGTAGCAGTACGTTCCTACTATAGCAGCATGTGACAGGACACTGTAGCAATGCGGACTTTACAGACAGCGGTACTGTAGCATCTCGGACTTTACAGACATCGGTACTGTGACTCCGAACTTCTTGCCACCGACACTATAGAAACTTGGACTTGGGTGATTGTGGCACTGTAGAACAGTGGACTTACTCTGCAGTTGGTGGCAGAGCTGCATCTTCCTCTTTATGAGCCTATTTGAACTAGGGTTTCTATGTGCCTAAAACTCTGATTGTACATTGTAATTATGCTCCTGATCATAATGAAATTTCTGCCTCCGTGGACGTAGGGATCGTTTTCTGAACCACGTAAATCGTTGTGTCTGTGTTCATCTTCTTCTTGTTCTTTTGCTCTGTCTTTTCTTCATCTGCAAACATTTATGTCGTTGCGACTCCCGGTGTTTCTGCAACAGTGAGCGATTGGAACTTTCAGTTGCCTTGTTCCGCATCACAGGCAAAGAATGTATCACGGAAAGCTACCGCTAAAGTGTTTCAATTGCAGGGCTATTGGACATTTTGAAGCAAATTGTCCAAAGTTAAAAGAAGATGAAGATTGTGAAGATAAAGATTATAAGCCAAGAAGTTCCTCAAAAAAGAAAGCTTCAAAATTCGATAAGTCAAAGTTTTCTTCAAAGGTAAAAGGTAAGAATTTTTCTAAGCCCAAAAAGAAAAAATTATTATCTAAGTTTGAAAATGATGATAGCAGTGAGGATGAAAAAGATGTTAAGACTTCCAATGAAATTGGTGAAAAGTCGTTGATTACAAAAGTGAATGGGGAAGAGATTGACAGTGATAAGAGCAACAATAACGGGAGCGGAAGAAGAAACACAAATAGAGTTCATGCTGAAGCGGGGGTTTAAGGTATGTCTTTCAAAGATACCAAAATTGAAGGAGAACAATAATCTAAAAAAAGACAATCAATCATCATGCAACAATGATATGTTACATGCTGAAAAGGAGTCAAAATTGACGAATGAAATTGACAACTTGAAGTGGTTGCTCGCTGAAGAAAAGAAATTGAATGTTGGCATGGAAGAGAAGGCTAAAGAAAAGGAGCAAAGAATTTCTCAACAAAGATTGATTGAAGCGGAGAAGCAATAGAAAAAGTTCAAACCTAACTTTCAGAATTCTATTAATGAAGTTGGAGAAAGCTCGAAGAAGAAGATGATTGAAAAGGTTGATGCAAAGATGCGGGTTGAGAAAGTTGAGTTTGTGACAAAACGTAACAATTCTCAGAAATCATAAAATTCTGGGAATGTTGAGCTGAAAGAGAAATCTGCTACAAATCATGATGTGAAATGGTCAAGGAAGAAGAATAGAATATAGAAGAATGTGTTGGGAGTCTACCATAATTTTGGTTTGGAAAAGGGAGACAAGGTTGATGGTCAAAAAGTGGAAGAACAGCGGGAATCGACATCTGGACAGCAAGCAGTGTTCAATGGAAAGTATTAATTCCATAGCCACTGTTGGTATTGTGGAGGCTTTGACCACATAGCAAGGAGATATTGGATCAATTACCAATATCACTACGAACCTATAAGATATGAGATTGAGGGGGAGTCAACCCACTCAGAGAAAGAATTTAGAAACAGTTTGGAAATTCTAGACTGAAAGTTAGAAACAAGTTTCAATCATTGGAAGAAATTTGCAGAATGTGTGACCAATCAGGCCACTTTGGTGAAGATTGTCTCATCATTCCAACTGCTCAACTGAGTGTAAATTACAACACTCAAAAGCCTCGGAAGAAGAAAGGGGAAGAAAAGGAGAATGCATTGGTTATTAAAGTGGCACTCAAAGCATCACAAAAGGAATGTTCATGGACTTTCGGTAGTGAATGCTCTTCACATATGACAAGAAATTTGGAACTCTTGAAAGATGTTGAGAAGTGCAAGGAAGGATGAGTGACATTTGGCAATGATGGGTGACACTCAAGATAAAAGGAGTTGGTTCAGCGATCATTGAAGAGGACAAGTTGAATCGAAGAATACTTTATTGGTAGATGGTTTGAAACACAACTTACTAAGTGTTTCAACTTTATGATGAAGACAACAAAGAAGTTTTTCAAAAGGATGAATTTTTAATGAAGAGCCTAAAAGATGGATGCGTTTTGACGAAAAGACTGCGAACACAGGGCAACTTGTTCCAGATTGGTGATGCTGAAAATTCATGTTGCTTGGGCTTGAAGGGAGAAAATCAATTGTGGCATCGAAGACTTAGCCATATTGGTCAAAAGAATATGAGCAAACTTAAGGAAATAATGTTCGTGACGTGCCTATGCTAAAGAGAGAGAAATTGGATATGCTCTATATGCTAAAAGAGGAAGATTGTCAATTCTTCACATAAGAAAATAGAGATTCAAACGTCTCACCAATTAAAACCCATCCATTCAGAAGTTTGTGAGCTTATGAGGAAACAATCAACCAATAGAGATAAGTATTTTATTTCTTTTATTGATGACTCCACTCGTATTACATGCATTATGTTAATGAAGTATAAGTTGGAGGCCTTAAAGTTGTTTAAGAGTTTTAAAAGTGCAAAAAAGGAATGCGGTTTCTCCTTGAAAAAATTGCAGATGGACAACGGTATTGAATTCACAAGTGGAAAATTTGAAGCATATCTTAAAAGGCATGGTATTCATCATGAAGTCAATGCACCATATACCCCCACACCAAAATGATGTTGTTGAACGAAAGAAAGGGAGCTTGGTGGAAATGGCTCGAACCATGTTGGTCGAGCATGATATGTCTCGATTTTTCAAAAGGCAAGCGATCAGCACAACAGTTATTCAAAATCGTTGCTTATATCGAACTAATTCAGATATGTCGCCATATAAGATGTATTACAAGAAGACCTCAAGCTTGAAATACTTCAGGATATTTGGAAGCCCATGTATTATCATGATGAAAGGTGAAAAATTATGAAAACTCAACCAAAGAGGAGTTAAAGCATCTTCCTTGGTTATCCATCAAATACAAGAGGATATCGTTGCTGCAACAAAAAGACAGGGAAGAGAGTTGTTAGTGCTAATGTGAAACTGCGGGAGCATTCAAAGAATGAAATTACTCATCAAGAAACAAGCTCCAAAAGAGAAGATGGTGGAGAAGAATTTGTTGAGAAGCGGGCTGAAGTCTCTGAAAATGATAGGAATTCAGATGGAGCACACCTTGAAGATGAAGATTTATCCTTTTCTATTGACGAAGAACAATCTTGAGGAACTCATCCAAGGCTGAGAAAGCGGGTGGAGGTCCAAAATATCATTGGAGATTAAGGGCAGCCAATTCAAACTAAGAGAACTTTGAGGATAGCAACAAATACAACATTGGTTTCTTAGGTTGAGCAAAGAGATGTAAAAGAAGCTTTAGAGCATCAAAAGTGGATCAATACTATAAATGAGAAGGTGGACTAGATCAAGAAGAACGATACTTGGAAGTTGGTACCCAAACCAACAAACAAAAATGTTACTGGAAAAAAATGGGCATTTCGTAACAAGTTGAATGAGAAAGGAGACGTGATGAGAAACAAGACAAAACTTTTGAGCAAAGACTATTCATAGGTTGAATGAATTGATTTTGATGGGACCTTCACACCGGTTGCAAGACTTGAAACCATTAGGATCTTTCTTGATATCATCGCACAAAGACGTTACAAGATCTTTCAAATGGATATAAAGTTGGTCTTCCTCAATATAAAGTTGGAAGAGGAAGTGTACATTGAGCAACCCGATGGATTCTTGCTTGGAGAAAATGAAGGGTATGTTAGTAGGTTAAAAAAGGCGTTATATGGCTTAAAACAAACTCCAAGAGCATAGTATTCCAAGTTAGACACTTGCTTGAAGTCGTTGAAATTCAAGAAAGGGTGGGTGGGCAACAACCTCTACATCAAAGACAATGCATAGGTGTCTTTAATTGTTATTTTCTATGTAGACGATATAATCTTTACTAGAAATGAAAAATGCGTTTGCGAGAAATTTGCTTTGGAGATGAATAAGATGTTTGAGATGTCCATACATGGGGATATGAAGTATTTCTTGGGTTTGCAAATTTCTCGAAGGAAAGATTGTATCATTCTTTTTCAAGAGAAGTATGTTCGGGGACTGTTGAAGAAGTTGGAGATGGAAAATTCAAAGCAGGTTTCTACCACAATTGAAATGGAAACCAAGCTATCGAAGGATGGAGACGGGAAGGAAGTGAAGGTTCCGGGCGCAGCGAAAGCGCGTGGGTGGATGTGCCCACTTGGCTTTTTGTCATTAACAATGATCAATCCGGTATCAATACGACGATAAACGCCAGTCTCCACGGATCAAATCACAGAAATGGACAAAGAAAAGGAAAGTCCCGGAACCACAAGGTAGGATCGTTACAGGTTGATTATAATTAATTTAATCAATTGAAAAGAAATACATTTTGGGTGTTCTTTCTTCGTTGATGTTCTTGATCACGTTCCGATGTGATTCGTCGTTGCGTCGCAGAAGCCAAGTGTAGACTTCCTCTAGCGGTGATCCACACGTGTACCTCGTATCTCGAGATGTCACCAAAGGAGTCTCCGGGTGCTAGCGTGGAGAAACTTTTTGCTTGCGTTGTCCGCCTTAGATCGTCTTGATCCGATGGAAGAGGATCTCTCTCGGTCTTGAGAGCGTTCTTGGAGGGAGAGGTTATTTCGGCCTTGAAAGAGTTCTCCAGAGTTGTTGTGCACAACGATTCTCTTGTGTGTTGGAAAAGAGTTGGGGTTGTGAGCATATTAATAATCAGGTTTGAGGTTGTAGAGTTATGACAATAAATAAACGCGTTACGCGTTTTATTTATTTCATTGACTCTTATTTAAAACCCACATGTCGAATAATTAATTCTTTGACATGCGCCCACGCTGATTATAATAAATATCATTTAAAACAATATTATATCATCAAAATCCCGACTGGAAAAACTACACGGCGCGTATTAATAAATACACGGCGTGTACTTGTTTTTCATTGAAAACTACACGGCGTGTACATTCAATATACACGGCGTGTATATCTTGTTTTCATTTATTCATTTCCTTTCCATAAAGAATACTACACGGCGTGTAATTATTTTCCATGAAAAACTACACGGCGTGTAATCTTTAATACATGGCGTGTATATCTTGTTTTTCATTTCCTTTTTCCTCCATCATTAAAACAATTTAGGCTTCCTTTAATAATTATTAAACCACGTACGGGAATAATCTTTATTCTACTTGAGATACTTGAATACACTTAGTGTGTGACCCTCTAAGCCTCTTTCTCGTTGGCATTAGGCGAGCTTGCCTAAAATCCAAGATTACTGTCTATAAACGGGTTAAGGCACCCAAGAGAAAGAAGTTGACGCCGCATTGACGTATCACCTCATATGAACGCTTACTGTGTAATTTAATCTCTTTGTCTCGATATCTCATCAAGCAGGTTTCATGGTAGTGTCATAAACCTATATGCTTGATCCGTCGTTCTTTGACTACCTGAAATAAACTCGTCGTTTACACCATGGCCATGGAATTTAATGCGACAGTTCTATTTCAATCAAAGGGTCGAGATATCAACTTCCATAAATGGAAGGGACAAATTCTTCCTCGACTTATCCATTAACAACATGTCACTTGTGATGCACCCAACGTACCCTACTTCCCGCCAACTGCCTGCATGACGGTTTTCGTCAGTAAATCTAAGTGCGCGAGTCATGACATGAGTTAATGATAATCTTCCAGTCTAAGAACCATTACACATGCTCGTAGATAGCAATGTCCGATGACACCAAGACATGCGGAATTGCTACTGGCGGGTCTGTTCTCATAATCTCCCATCTTGGAGATTACCAAGTGCGAACTCCATGAGAGAGAGTCTCGTCTTCTTACGAGTACTCGCACATGACGGTTTGTACACTATGTGTCCTATCATAGTATGTCATCCAACCGTAGAACTTTATTTAAGAATATTGTTATCGCATTTCAAGGTTCTCATCATAGCGGGGATCTGCCATGACCTTATCAATGCAACAAATATTCCAGGACATTATTATATTATAGTCATGCAGAACAATGAACAATATATAATAAGTGAACATTCATGTAATCAAAGTACAAAAGAGTTGGTTCTCAGGACACCAACCCTTACAAACTCCCACTTGGACTAGAGTCAACTGCCTACGACTTTTAGTCCGCTAGACCTCACATGATGATCATGTTTCTGCTGAGTCAAGGGGTCCGCCACGTTGTCTTCCGTGGAAATACTGCTCACTGCAACTTCACCTCTCTGAGAAAAATCTCTCAAGAGATGATACTTCCGAAGTATGTGTTTTGTCCGCTGATGTGAGCTTGGCTCTTTTGCAAGTGCCACCACTGCAGTATTATCACAATAGAGTGTGATAGGATCTTTACTGCTCAGTACTACATCCAGCTCTTGGACGAAGCTTCGCATTCATACTGCTTCTTTAGCTGCCTCAGAAGCTGCGATATACTCGGACTCTGCTGTAGAATCTGCCACCACACTTTTCTTTGAGCTCTTCCAGCTCACTGCACCTCCATTCAAACTGAAGATGTATCCAGTCTGCGACTTCATGTCATCTTGATCAGTCTAGAAACTAGCATCTACATGTCCTCTGATGACTAGTTCCTCATCTCCTCCATAAACCAGGAACATATCCTTAGTACACCTCAGATACTTAAGGATCATCTTGACTGTCATCCAATGGCGGTCTCCTGAATCAGCTTGATATCTGTCTACCGCACTTAATGCGTAAGCAACATCTAGCCTCGTACATAGCATAGCATACATGACTGACCCAATCGCGGATGCGTAAGGGATCATTGTCATTCTCTTTCTTTCCTCATGTGTCTGAGGACACATTTTCTTGGAAAGATGAATGCCATGTAACACTGGCAACAATCCCCTCTTGGACTGTTCCATACTGAATCTCTTCAGTATCTTGTCAATGTATGTACTTTGACTCAGGCCCAGCATTCTCTTGGATCTATCACGATGGATCTTGATCCCAAGAATATATGTTGCATCGCCCAAGTCTTTCATGGAAAAACATTTATGCAACCATGTCTTAACTGACTGTAAGACAGGTACTTCGTTTCCAATTAGTAATATGTCATCAACATATACTATTAGGAAAACGACTGCACTTCCACTAAACCTCTTGTAGACACAAGGCTCACATTCGTTCTTAACAAAGCCAAATTCCGTTACAGCTTCATCAAAACGAATGTTCCATGACCTTGATGCTTGCTTTAATCCATAAATGGATTTCTGCAACTTGCATACCTTGTTGGCATCCTTTGGAGTCACAAACCCTTCAGGTTGTGTCATGTAGACATCTTCCTGGAGGTTCCCGTTAAGGAATGTTGTTTTGACATTCATTTGCCAAATTTCAAAGTCATGGTAAGCGACAATGGCCAATAGGATTCTGATGGATTTCAGCATCGCAACTGGTGAAAAGGTTTCATCATAGTCAATTCCTTGACGCTGTCTAAAACCTTTTGCAACCAGTCGTGCCTTATAGGTGCCGACTTGCCCCTCTATGTCCAGTTTCTTCTTGAATACTCATTTATTACCAATAGGCTTTACATCAACTGGAGGATCTACCAAAATCTAGACTTGGTTTTGGTACATGGAATCCATTTCAGAATTCATGGCTTCTTGCCACTTGGCAACGTCTGTGTCTTCAACTGATTCCTTGTAGGTAAGAGGATCACCATTGTCAACCAATAATGAGTCACCATCCTCGGTGACAAGAAAACCATATCGTTCTGGTTCTCTCACCTCTCTCGTGCTCCTACGCAGTTCTTGTGTCTCTGGAACAGATTGTTCTTCCACGGGGCTTTGTGGAATCTGTTCTTGTACCAACTCTTGTGTATCTTGAGTCTCGACTTCATCGAAGTCTATCTCGCTCCCACTATCTCTTTTGGAGATGTGCTCCCTCTCAAGGAATATGGCGTGTCTTGCCACTGTAACCCTTTTATCTGAGGGGTTGTATAGGTAATATCCCCTTGTTTCTTTGGGATATCCTATAAAGATACACTTTGTGCCTCGGGGTGCAAGTTTGTTACCTGAAGAGGCCTTAACAAATGCTTCGCTACGCCACACATGTAAATTCGATAACATGGTTTTGCGTCCACTCCATAACTCGTATGGAATACCATTTATCGATTTAGTTGGTACTTGGTTTAGTATGTGTGCTGTTGTTTGTAATGCATATCCTCAAAAAGGTAACAGAAGACTCGCATAACTCATCATTGATCTCACCATGTCCAACAGGGTGCGGTTCCCCCTTTCACTTATATCATTTCACTGGGGCGTATATGGAGGAGTGAGTTGAGATAGAATCTCAAACTCCCGTAAGAAATCAATGAAGTCCTGATTAAGATATTTTCCTCCTCTATCTGAGCGGAGTTTCTTAATCTTCTTACCAAGTTAGTTCTCAACTTCATTCTTGTATTCTTTGAACCGATCAAAAGAATCTGACTTATACCTCATTAAGAAGATATATCCGTATCTACTAAAATCATCAGTAAAAGTTATGAAGTATGAGAACTCACCCCTTGCTTCAACTGGAAATGGTCCACACACATCTGTGTGAACTAATTTTATAAGCTCTTTAGCCCTTTCAGCTTTTCCACTAAATGGGGCTTTGGTCATTTTGCCTTGTAGACACGCATGACATACACCAAGTGGTTTTAGTTCGAAAGAATCTAAATACCCATCTTGATGTAATTTTGTCAAACGTTTCTCATTAACATGACCTAGCCGGTGATGCCAAAGTTGGGTGTGGCATGAGTCATGTGAATTAACTTTGTCATCGATTGTCATTACTTGGTTTGTGTAGTCTAACACATAAAGGCCGTTATATAAATGTGTCCTACCAAAACAAATGCTATCTTTATAAAAGTAGCAACATCCACTTCCAAACTTGAAGATGAATCCATCAGCATCTAATCTGGATACTGAAATGTTTTTGGTTACAGAGGGTACATAATAACATCCTTTCAAAACCAAGACCATCCTAGTAGGCAATGTGAGATGGTAGTCTCCGACAGCTACAGCAGCGAGTCTGGCTCCGTTGGCTGCTCGTAGATCCACCTCACCTCGGTCAATCTTTCTGAATCTACTTGGTTCCTGTATTTGGATACAGATGTGAGCACCACAAGCAATATCTAATACCCAATTAGTAGAAACAGATAGATTACATTCGATAACAAACGCACCTGAAGCTTCCCCTTGCTTCCTTGGCTGGGTGCAGTTTTTCTTCCAGTGACCCTTCTTGCCACATGCGAAACAAACATCATTCTGTTCCTTTGCCTCCCCTTTGATCTTCCTTTTCTTGGAAGGCCTTGAAGAAGCTTTGGGCTTAAAGCTCTTCGTCTTCCCTTTCCTTTTATTCACCATGAGGACAGAAGGTTTTTCACGCTTCATGTCATTGTCCACTTGGCGAATAAGGATAAGAAGATCAGACAGAGACTTCTCAATGTTGTTCATGTTGAAGTTCACAACAAAGTTTGAGAAGCTCTGGGGAAGTGATGCGAGAATGAGATTGGTACCCAGTTCTTCGGGGAGTTTAAACCCTAGAACCTCCAAGCGCTCAATGTAGCCAATGAGCTTGACTACATGAGGCCCAGCTGGGGCACCCTCTCCAAGCTTGCTCTGGAATAGAGTCTTGGAGATCTCAAACCTTTCCTGTCTTGCTCTCTCCTGGTATAGACCACGGAGGTGCTCGAGCATGCTATAGGCATCCATGTCCTCATGAGACTTCATGAGCTCACTTGACATTGATGATAGCATCAAACATTGAACGTCGAGTGCATCGCTCAAATGTTGATCATAGACTAGGAAATCTTCATCACTTGCCCCTTGAGCAGGAGGATCAGGAAGTGAGGACTCCAGCACGTAATACTTTCGTTCATGGCGTAGGACAACCCAAAAGCGTCTAAACCATTCCTGAAAGTTACTGCCGGTGAGGATATTATCTTTGTCCAGAATTGATCGCAGAGAAAATGTGGTTGACGAGTTTGTCATTTTGATTCTACAAATTAAAAGAGCAAATTTATCAGTACTTTCTTGATTACATTTTTATGAGAAATAATAAATTAATTTATTAATTCTCCCACTATTTTATCAAGTCACAATGGCCCTCACCATTGAACTCAGAATGTCCAGTTGCTTTGACATTCTAGTGGCAAGGATCCATATTCCCCTTCGCATAACCCCAACAAGGGTTGGTCAAGCTATTTGAAGGTATTTAGGTAGGCAGGTCTTTGCCAACTGTGAGCTTACAGTTCCTTGATCTGTTGAGTGGACTCCCCAATCCTGAAATCCTAACTTGGATTTCCTCAACTCTTGCCTCCAATATTACACCAAGTCTAGCAAGGGCTATTCCTCTTGATGTAATATGGTTAAGTCAACCCAAAACCTTTCATAAGGGCTTCCTTTATAAAAGTAAGTGTTCCAACAAGGGTTGGTCAAACACATAGTTTTATTGAGTCTTGCCCTTAATCAAGTAATGGAAGGCTTAGTCTGACTTAATATGGTATTTGAGGGATTTTATTCTTTATGCGTATTTTTGCATTATCACATGCTTGTTAATATTAAGTGATGCTTGCTTAAGTGATTAACCATGTTCCGATAATGTTTACGCATAGTCCGGTTTTTATTTTATTCCATCTTTGCATGCTTGTTTATTTCATTAATTATGTGATCGCGACAACACATACATAATAAATAAACCATGCAATCAGACAGAAATAAAATAAGATGGCATGATCATGAGCTTCTATTGGTTAGCTATTCTAGCAGTTTGATAAGCTAACTGTGACCTAGGGAAAACACCTTGAACCTGATGGTTCGTGTTTTGCAGCTCCCACCTGTCCACCTTTGTATCTTCTTGGGTTGGTTTCGCCTCAGCTTCGGGTTTTGAACCGTCTCCTCCGGCTTGGGAGATCCTCCATTACATGGTGTTTACATTAAAGAAACCATGGGCACGCAGGCCCTACATTTTATTGGAAGGCTCGCAGACCAACAAATTTAAATAAATTTAAATGAAATCAAACACACATACAAAGGGTCTTTGGTTAGCTCATGATCATCCATAGCATGCAACGACATTTACGCATATTTAGCATTCAAATTCTTTTAATCGTTCTATTATTTAAGATAAGTCGCGCTTGAAAATAATTAATTATGATCTTATGATTAATCAATTCTTTATCTTAAATTCCTTTCTGAATTTCCTTGAGATTCTTCTCATTCATATCCCTTGTACAAGTCTTTGTACTTTTGGAGGAAACCTGGTGAAATTCCATTTCTGGAAAGTACACGGCGTGTAGTTTATATTTACACGGCGTGTATTTCTTTTCACCTTTTATCCAAAGTACACGCCGGGGGATTTGGCGTGTTCTCTGTACTTTGGAAATTTTGGAGTACACGACGTGTAGATAAATCATACACGGCGTGTACTTTGTAACGTCCCGGACCCGGGTGCCACGCAACGGGTGCCCCGAATCCGGTTCGCCACGTGACCTCAAACGCATTTCCCCAAATGCCAGAGGTTGCCGACTAGCAGCGAGGGCCCAAGTCTGATAGTGGGGAAACTATGCCCTCATTTGTCAAAGTGTAGCGCAGCGGAATACAAAATAAAACATACAGCGAACAACGGAAGCAGTAAACCATACACAACTGGAATAAACAGCAGTGGATATAACCAACAGTATGTAAATGATGATGCTACATGTCTCAAGTTCTAAGAAAACAGCCAGAACATGTTATACATCAATACGATACAACCAAAAGCAGAGTACAGCAAAACAAAGCAAAACAGCTGGCAGCGGCATCGCGAGCCTAGGCTCGGTCTCATGCCCTCTCATTCCTCAACAGCAATCATGTACCGGTATAGGGACTCTTGCCCCTATCTATACCTGCAGCAACGTAATCTGTTTGGGCCGAAAAGCGTGACCCAAACAGGGTGTGAGAAATATATCTCAGTAGGCACCCACCAAAGGCTCGTGCCCAACTGCGTGTAAGCATGCAACAACAGTGTGCAATAGTAAAATGCAATAAAGCAGTACTGAAAAGTAACTAACTTAACAATTAAATTGCCATTTTATTATTCATTTAATCCATTAAATTTAGTATCGTTCTGTGCTCAACAGCACCAAGCCCTCAGGCCAACCAGTATCTCGCCCTCAGGCTAATATAGTGAACCACGCCCTCAGGCTATACAGAATCCAACCCGCAGGTATTGCCCTCAGGCGTAACAGAAATTGCCCTCAGGCGTAGGAAGTGTCGCCCTCAGGCACAGAAGTCAAGCCCTCAGGCACGAAAGGTTGCCCTCAGGCGGAATAACGACAGCCCTCAGGCTAAAACAGTCACGCCCTCAGGCTAATACAGTACAGTGCCCACAGGCTAATCACAACAACGCCCTCAGGCTAAACAGGTAACCGGGTCATGCCCAATAGGTAAACAAGCAGTAAACAAGCAATTCCTCTCAAGGGAATTCTACAATTACTACTTTAAAGGCATACCCTCGGGTATCCTGGCCAAACGGCTAAACAGTGGAACACACCCCCGGGGTGATTCCGGATCCAAGCAACGATCTCAACCAGCATTTTAATATCATAATTAAATACCTAATCAATTCTAGGTGTTTAATATAGCAACGGCCTCAGCCACACGACACCCCAACATGGGTTCGTGGCACGAAAACGCACAAAACACACAGCAGTTGGAAAACTAAACACCAAGCCACCTACCTTAAACGCCAACAAACGTTATACCCGAACGCCAACTCCAGAAACGCCCAAGAACGGCGTAGATCTGACAAAGAACAAAACTCATTCAAACGTAAATAATTTACGTTAGGAGAAGAATTGGCAAGCAACACGCTAGGAGAAGAGAGGGCTTACCCGCGCGGTTCCAACGAGATCGTCCGAGGCAGAAACCGATTCTAGACGAACACCCAGCGGATCTTCAAAGGTCCAGCCTCCTCCTTTGGCTCCAAAACGGCTTAAATGCCTCCTCTGCCAAATGAGGAGGCTACTGCCTGTTTTAAGCTGAAAAAACAAAGTACACAGCGTGTACTTCAAAGTACACGGCGTGTACTCCTTTCATTTAACTGTTCACCTGGCGGCTTTCCGCCAACGCGGCACTGTTCACCTGCCGACAAGAGTACACGGCATGTACTCCTGAGTACACGGCGTGTACTGCTGCCCAGCTGGCGGCTGCTCCACCGCCTTACTTTTTGACCTGCCGACTGACTACACGGCGTGTAAAGGACCACTACACGGCGTGTAGTCGGTTCCTACACCCTTTGTCGCCGGCAAGGCTACACGCCCTGTGTACTCATCCCAACACGGCCAGAAGTACACGGCGTGTGGAAAAAGTACACGGCGTGTAGTTCCAAAATTTGGGATTTTTCCTCATTTTCCATATTTTATTAAAAACACTTAAGGAAAAGAGAAAAGAAGAAGCCCGTACCTCAAAGAGAAGAACCGGGTTCTTACATACTTCCTTGTTACGCGGTAACCGGCCTGGCGATCCCGTGTACGCGGAACACGGCTTCTCCTTGTACACGGTTTCACCTTGGCCAGATCGGACTACACGGCGTGTTGCTCCAACATACACGCCGTGTATTCCGGTTTCCACGCGTCGTTCAATTCTGGTCAACACGGCATGATTAAAACTTAGGCATAATCAATTCACACGGCGTGGTTTGGCGGACCAGTGCCGGTTCGTTGAACCTAAGTACACGGCGTGTAGTTTTAATTACACGCTGTGTAATCCCGTGTTGTACAGACAGAAAGAGCGGCTCCTCCGGATGAGTTCCTCATTTTTATTTTAATCAAAATTAAAATTAAAAGGCCGTTTCTGTGATATGAATCGAGAAACGAAGGAGGAAGAACAGATCTCGTTTATTCAGATTTATTGAACGATTTATTTCGAATTGAATCAAATATAAATGCGTAAATTATCAACGAAAATTAAATAACTATAATCAACGTTGTAACCTCCTTATGATACCATTTGAAGGTTCCGAGCGCAGCAGAAGCGCGTGGGTGGATGTGCCCACTTGGCCTTTTGTCATTAACAATGATCAATCCGAGATCAATACGACGATAAACGTCAGTCTCCACGGATCGAATCACAGAAATGGACAAAGAAAAGGAAAGTCCCGGAACCACAAAGTAGGATTGTTACAAGTTGATTATAATTAATTTAATCAATTGAAAAGAAATACCTTTTGGGTGTTCTTTCTTCGTTGATGTTCTTGATCACGTTCCGATGTGATTCGTCGTTGCGTCGCAGAAGCCAAGTGTAGACTTCCTCTAGCGGTGATCCACACGTGTACCTCGAATCTCGGGACGTCGCCAAAGGTGTCTCCGGGTGCTAGCGTGGAGAAACCTTTTGCTTGTGTTGTCCGCCTTAGATCGTCTTGATCTGATGGAAGAGGATCTCTCTCGGTCTTGAGAGCGTTCTTGAAGGAAGAGGTTCTTTCGGCCTTGAAAGAATTCTCCAAAGTTGTTGTGCACAACGATTCTCTTGTGTGTTGGAAAAGAGTTGGGGTTGTGAGGATATTTATAATCAAGTTTGAGGTTGTAGAGTTATGACAATAAATAAACGCGTTACGCGTTTTATTTATTTCATTGACTCTTATTTAAAACCCTCATGTCGAATAATTAATTCCTTGACATGCGCCCACGCTGATTATAATAAATATCATTTAAAACAATATTATATCCTCAAAAATCCCGACTGAAAAAACTACACGGCGTGTATTAATAAATACACGGCGTGTACTTGTTTTTCATTGAAAACTACACGGCGTGTACATTCAAAGTACACGGCGTGTATATCTTGTTTTCATTTATTCATTTCTTTTCCATAAAGAAAACTACACGGCGTGTAATTATTTTCCATGAAAAACTACACGGCGTGTAATCTTTAATACATGGCGTGTATATCTTGTTTTTCATTTCCTTTTTCCTTCATCATTAAAACGATTTAGGCTTCCTTTAATAATTATTAAACCACGTACGGGAATAATCTTTATTCTACTTGAGATACTTGAATACACTTAGTGTGTGACCCTCTAGGCCTCTTTCTCGTTGGCATTAGGCGAGCTTGCCTAAAATCCAAGATTACTGTCTAGCAACGGGTCAAGGCACCCAAGAGAAAGAAGTTGACGCCGCATTGACGTATCACCTCATACGAACGCTTACTGTGTAATTTAATCCCTTTGTCTCGATATCTCATCAAGCAGGTTTCATAGTAGTGTCATAAACCTATATGCTTGATCCGTCGTTCTTTGACTACCTGAAATAAACTCGTCGTTTACACCATGGCCATGGAATTTAAGGCGACAGTTTTATTTCAATCAAAGGGCCGAGATATCAACTTCAATAAATGGAAGGGACAAATCCTTCCTCGACTTATCCATTAACAACATGTCACTCGTGACACACCCAACGTACCCTACTTCCCGCCAACTGTCTGCGTGATGGTTTTCGTCAGTAAATCTAAGTGCGCGAGTCATGACATGAGTTAATGATAATCTTCCAGTCTAATAACCATTACACATGCTCGTAGATAGCAATGTCCGATGACACCAAGACATGCGGAATTGCTACTGGCGGGTCTGTTCTCATAATCTCCCATCTTGGAGATTACCAAGTGCGAACTCCATGAGAGAGAGTCTCGTCTTCTTACGAGTACTCGCACATGACGGTCTGTATATTATGTGTCATATCATAGTATGTCATCCAACCGTAGAACTTTATTTAAGAATATTGTTATACCATTTCAAGGTTCTCATCATAGCGGGGATCTGCCATGACTTTATCAATGCAACAAATATTCCAGGACATTATTATATTATAGTCATGCAGAACAATGAACAATATATAATAAGTGAACATTCATGTAATCAAAGTACAAAACAGTTGGTTCTCAGGACACCAACCCTTACAGGAAGTTGATTCAAGGGACTTCAAAAGAATAATTGGGAGTTTACTCTGCTTGACTGTTCAGAAGAGTATTTCTCATGTATATTGTTACATTTATGTGCCAGATTTCAAAGTACACCGAAAAGCCACATCTTGTTGAGGATTCTTAGATACATCAAAGGCACCGTTGGTTATGGATTGAAATATAAAAGCAAAGGCTCGACCTTTTTGGATGCGTTGATGCGAATTGGGCTGGAAAGATCGATGATAGAAGATCAACATCGCGTGGAGTTTTATTTCTTGGAGAGAAGTGTGTGGCATGGCACACAAAGAAGCAGAGTTCGGTGACCTTGAGTACTGTTGAGGCAGAGTATGTTGTTGCAACTCAAGCGACGACCCAATCGATATAGATGAAGACTCAGTTGGAAGATCTCAAGATGGATGTGAAGTTGTCACTGCTCGTGGGATCTGATAATCAAAGTGTTATCAATCTATCAAAAAATCCAATTCAAAATTCTCGATTGAAGCACATCGATATCAAATAACATTTTATCAAGGAGTTGGTGGAGCAAGAAGTTATAAAGTTGAAGTTTGTTCCAACCAAGGAGCAAGTAGCGGATGTGTTTGCTAAACCGTTGTCGAAGGATTCATTTAAGACGATGAGGTTGACGATGGGGGTTCAATCTCCATCCAATCAAGGCTAAGGTATGGTGACTTCGTCCTCTCTCTTCTTGTCTTTGGATTTTTGTTGTTAAAGGGAGTAGATTAACATAAATTAAAAGAATATGTTTTTCCTCAAGGGGGGAATATATTTAGAGAGGGTTTTTTAAAGAGGAAAGCTACGAGTTCAGCATGTGAGTTGGAGAAGTGTGTGAACTGTTTAATTGTTTTTATTGAGCATGAGCGCAGGAAGTCTTTGTTTGGCACATGCAGGGACAATTTTGAAGAAATGTGATGAAATGATAAGTAAAAGATGTGGAAGAAGTTCTTGGGGGTGAATGTGAGTTACCCTAATGGACGGTTTTGATTTTATTGTTCATAGTTATTGATAGAGTGCAAAAGAAAATATGAAGATTCTTATTCAATTCTAGAGAGTAGTCTTATCATGCAATACGAGATACAGAGTTCTGGTTCAGGTTCTCTCTCTCTCTAGGAAAGCTTCTCCCTCCTAAGCCTTGGCTAACGACCTCACAACTCCCTGAATAACCAAATCCCCCTCCTGGACTACTTCCCCCGATATTAATACTCATTTCCCAAACAAAAAGAAGGTGCAATTACAAGACTACCCCCCCCGGTAGTTATTTTGTTCCCTAAACAGAAGATTCAATTACTAAACAACCCCCCTTCCCCTTCTATGATAAGTATAGAGCAGTGGTGGTCGGGGTCGCTCTGTCTGGCTGCTCTCCTTCGGCAAGCTATTCTCTGAACCACACCAGGATCCTCCCATGTCGCTTCATCTGCAGACCGATATCGCCATTTAATCAACCATTGTTGGGAGGTGCCTTGGAATCGTTCTGCTAAAATTGTCTCAGGGAAAACTTCTTCCTCCACTAAATCAGCCAGCAATTTTACCTCAGCGGAATGTATACCAATAGTTGTCTTTAGTTGCGAAACATGGAACACCGAATGAACTTTACTTTGCTCTAGTAGTAGGAGTTTATAAGTTCTCTCTCCAACCCATCCAATAATCTGAAATGGCCCATAATATTTTTAAGCCAACTTCTGATTAATTCTAGACACCGCCCTTGGCTGATTCAATATCAACTTCACCCAAACATAGTCCCCCTTCGTATTGGTCACATCTCAACAGTGTCAGTTAGCGAATCTGGACAAATTTCGTTGGGCTCGGTGCAAATTCACTTGGAGCTATCGTAGAGCTTCATCACGGTCCATCATAGCATTTGTCACTGCCTCCACTGCAGCCTCCCCTTTCACACAGTGAACGATGTGTGGGGGTTTGCGGTCATAAACTATTTCAAATGAGGTTTTCCCTGTTGAAGTGTGATAAGAAGTATTGTAACTATACTCAGCTCATGCTAACCAGGTGACCCACCGCTTGGGCTGATCCATTGTGAAGCACCGTAAGTAAGCCTTCAAACATCGATTAACGACTTCAGTTTGGCAATTTGTTTGGAGATGGTAGGATAAGCTCATTTTAAGAGTCGTTCCATGCAATTTAAAGAGCTCTTGCCAAAACAAGCTTGTAAACAGTGAGTCTCGATCACTAACATAGCACTCGGTAAACCATGTAATCTCGCCCCCTCCTTCATGAAAATCTATGCTGCTGATTTAGCCGTGTATGGGTGTTTTAGAGGAATAAAGTGCGCATACTTTCTCAATCTGTCTACCACAACAAATACTACTTCATACCACTGAAATTTAGGTAAATCGGACACAAAATCCATTGTTACTTCCTCCCATACCAAGGTAGTAATCGGTAAAGGTTGAAGTAACCCAGCTGGCTTTAGAGTCTCATACTTATTTTGCTGGCAAACACCACAAACCCATATATATTGCAACACCCGTTGAGTCATTCCTGACCAAACTCCCTCATCGCAAGCCGCTTATAGGTTTTCAAATATCCCAAATGACCCCCAATTGGAGATGAATGATAGTAGTGCAACAACTTGGGAATTAAAACAGAATGTCATGGTAAAACCAACTTATTCTACTTGAAGAGTAAACCTTCACAATAGGTATACCATGGTTTTCCTGGTTTCCCGTGTTGTAGTGTTAGGGAAACGTCGGGAGCAACAAAGCGGAAAAACGATTCACAAAATAGTAAAAGAGAAAAACAAAAGAAGAAAATCTTGGACGCAGAGATTTACGTGGTTCGGAAAATGATTCCTACGTCCATAGAGAGGCAAAAGTTCACTAGTTTCAGGAGCACAAAATTACAGGGTTCTCAATCACATCCAAAACCCTAGCCCGAAATAAGCTAATAAGAAGGACGAAGTACTATTCCACCAACCGCACAAGAAGTCCGTTTTGCTGCAATGAAAGATGGCAAGAAGTCTGCATCGCAACAGTGTCACGGTCACCCAAGTCCAAGATGCTACAGTGGCTAGCGATTGGAAGTTTGCGGCGTTACAGTAGTCATGTCAAAAGTTCACACTACTACAGTGTCATGTCGGTGTCGGTCGGTCAGCTCTGCTACAGTGGCCAGAGTTGCTACAGTGCCCCAAAATTTGGATCGGGGACCTTCGACCCCCGGAGCAGGGAGCGCGTTGCCCCCTGCAACCCCCAACGAATTCACCACAGAGTTGCGGCCTGGTACACAGTATGGTCCGAAAGCATTCAGCCCAACCATCATCCAGAACAAATCGGGCTATACCAATCCAACAATCTCCCACTTAGAGCTCAATCCGCTACGCGAACCAGTTTCGATGTCACTGACTAAGACAACTTACTTAATATGAGCTTCTCTTCTTCATTCACCAGTGCATGTGTTTTCCATTCATAACTTCAATTTCAAGTTGACGATTCATGAAATACCAGTTTTTTTACTTTGTGCTCTCATGGTTTCCTCCCATATTCTACCTCTTATCCTCCACTCATCAGTAGAGACCAACAGAGGCACAGCAATGCCTCAACTTTTGTATTACAATCGGCTTCGTCAGCATGTCTGTCGGGTTGTTGGTTCCACAAATCTTTTGCAATGTCAGCAACTCATCCTATATCAAACCTCTGATGAAATGATACTTCAACTGAATGTGTTTCGTCCGGGCATTAAACATTGGGTTCTTTGCAAGATGTATAGCACTCTGACTGTCACAGCGCAATAAATTCTCCTCTCGCTTTCTTCCCAACTCATCCAAGAAATTCTTCAACCAAACCATCTTTTTCACAGCTTCTGTTACAACAATATATTTTGCCTCTGTGGTGGATAAAGTCATCACCTTCGGCAATTGTGATATCCACCTTATTGCAGTTCCTTCACAGGTAAATACATAACTTGTGGTACTCCTGTTGTTGACGTCACCACCAAGGTCCGCATCCACATACCCCTACAATGAATTTCTTTTCTCAAAGCACAGAGATACTTCTTTGCTGCCCTTCAAATACCTCAGTATCCACTTCACAACTTCTCAATGTTGTTTTCCAGGGTTAGTCATGTATCTACTCACAACTCCCACCGCATGAGCAATGTCAGGTCGAGTACAGACCGTAAAATACATCATGCTTCCAACAGCTGATGCATATGGAACCTTTGTCATGTATTCAACCTCTTCTGCCGTTTTCAACGATTGTTCCTTTGATAATTTGAAATGGCCTGCCAGAGGAATAGAAACCGGTTTTGCTTTCAGTATACTGAAATCTTCTCAAAATCTTTCCAGCGTAATCAGCTTATGATAACATCAAAGTTCCGGTTGTGCGCTCTCTTGATTTTCATCCTCAAAATCTTGTCAGCTTCTCCAAGATCTTTCATCTCGAACTCCTCAATCAACTGTCTTTCAACTCATTAATCATCTGCATACATGATCCTGCAATAAGCATGTCATCCACGTATAGAAGCAGTATAATATATTCATCACCAAAAGACTTGATGTATCAACATTGATCCATGCCACATTGTTTGTACGCATTTTTAGTCATGAATGCATCAAACTTTTTGTTCCACTGTCTAGGTGTCTGCTTCAACCCATACAAGCTCTTATGGAGTTTGCACACCAAGTCTTCCTTCCCAGACTCAACATATCCCTCTGGCTGCTGCATATAGATGTCCTCCTCCAGATCTCCATGAAGGAAAGCAGTCTTGAGATCAAGCTGCTCAAGGTATAAATCTTCTGATGCAACAATACTGAGAACCACCCAGATGGTGGTAAGCTTCACTACAAGCGAAAAAAATTCAGTGAAGTCCACACCTTCCTTCTGTTGAAAGCTTTTCACCACCAGTCTTGTTTTGTACCTCCTCTTTCCATCATGTTCTTTCTTGACCTGGTATACCCATTTGTTCTGCAATGATCTCTTTCCTTGTAGTAGAGGTGTCAACTCCCAAGTATTGTTGTCATGTAGTGAAGAAATCTCCTACTTCATGGTCAACTCTCACTTGCATTACTCCTTCAACTGCATTGCCTCTTCAAAACATTTTGGTTCTTCACCGTCAGTCAATAACAAATAGTGTAATGATGGTGAATACCTCTGCACAGGTCTTCTCACCCTTGTTGATCTCCTCAACTCCACTTGAGGACTAGGCTCCACTGGTTTTGATGTTTCATACTTAGGTACACCTTCAAGCTCCACTTGCACTTTGAACTCTGATTCTTTGTTCCCGTTTTCATCTTTAATTGTATGGTGATCCTTGTACGTGACACCTTTATTGAATACCACGTTTTGGCTCTTGATGACCATCTTGTTGAGATCATCCCAAAAGCGGTAACCAAACTCCTTAGCACCATAGCCAATAAAGAAACATGGCTTGGACTTAGTATCAAGCTTGTCCATTGCGTTAGCATCAATATGTAAATAAGTCAAACTGCCAAAGACTCGTAAATGTGAGTCTTACCTCCTTACCAGACCAGAGCTCCTCAGATAGACATTCTCTCATTGATACAGATGGACTCCTGTTAATGAGATATGTTGTCATGTTCACTACACCATACCAAAAGGTCTTGGGTAACCTCGAATGCAGCCACATGCTCTTGGCACGTTCATTCAGTGTCTTCTTCATCCTTTCAGCTACACCATTCTACTGTGGTGTTCCTGGGATAGTCTTCTCCCACCAAATTCTCTTATTTGCACAAAATTCCCCAAACTCATTACTGTCGTACTCTTCACCATTGTCAGACCTCAAGCATTTCAACTTTGTTTCAGGCTCATTTTCCACTATGACCTTCCACTTCTGAAACATCTTAAACACATCAGATTTTCTTTTCAGAAAGTAAACTCATACCTTCCTTGTTGAGTCGTCAATAAACGTCACATGATATTGTGACCCTCCAAGGGAATGTACCGGTGCAAACCCCCAAACATCAGTGTGCACCAGGTCCAGCTTCCTAACCTTTGGTGTTCTACCACCTTTTGCAAATGATATCTTCTTCTGCTTTCCAAGGATGCAATCTTCACATAGGACAGCTTCCACCGACTTCAGCTCTGGCAGCAGCTCAGCACCTTCATCCCCTTCTCCCTTATGTGGCCTAGCTTGTAGTGTCACAGTTGAAAATCTCCGATAGCATTTACTGATGCCACCATGCTCATGCAAGTCTCTATCATATTGTACAGAATGCCATTTTTTGCTCCCCGAACTTTGATCATAGCTCCCTTGGTAATCTTCCAGGCACCACCAGTAAACATGGTACTGAATCCTGCATCATCAAGTTGCCCAACATAAATGAGATTTCTTCTTAAACCAGAGTTATACCTCACGTTTTCCAGAACCAACAAACTCTCATTGTTGGTCTTGATCTGTGCATCTCTTTTACCCACAATCCGCAAGGGTTCATCATCAGCAAGATGCACCTTGCCGGAATTTCCAGAAACACAATTGTTCAAAAAACCCTTCTCCGATGTAGAATGGAAAGACGCCCCAAAGTCTAAAATCCAAGACTTCGTTGAGTTATCCATGCTCTGCGGCAGCACATCATCAGTTCCTTCAGTCGCCATGTTTGTTGCGTTGGTTTCAGGCATCTTTCGTTTATCTCTGCACTCCTTGACATGTCCTTTATTCTCGCAAGTCCAATAGGTAGGACCAACCCTCTTTGCCTTGTCCCGGGTTTTTTCTCTTGACTTTGATTGTCCTCTGCAATTATCTCGTTGTGCATATCTTTCTCTTTCGTCTATATTCAGCGCAGAACCAGAGAATCTACCTGATTCTCTTGTTCGGATATCTTCACTAAGGATCAAGTCCCACACATCCTTCAGAACCAGCTTGGTATTTCCCGAAGAACTGCCCACACCTGTTACAGTTGTTTCCCAACTGTCAGGTAACAAAGACAGTAAAACCAATGCACATACCTCATCACCAAGCACAATGTTCACCGATGTCAATTGACTTATGATGGTGTTGAATTCGTTGATGTGATCTGCAACAATTCTCTCTTCAACTATTTTCAGGTTGAACAATCGTCGCATCAAGTGCACATTGCTTACCGCAGAAGGCTTCTCGTACATATTCGTAAGAGCATTCATCAGTCTAATCGTCGGTTTCTCTTCTCTGATATTGAACGCCACGTTTTTTGCCAACATAAGGCGCACAACTCCCAGAACCTGTCGATCCGGCAGCTTTCACTCCGTCTGTTCCATGTTCGTTGGCTTTAAACCCAGAAGCGGCAAATGCAACTATTTCTGATAAAGATAATCCTCGATTTGCATCCTCCAATAACTGAAGTTAGTTCCATCAAAGTGATTAATATTCACCTAGCCTTCTTCCATAGCCATCGTTTAATTCAAGAAATCCAAACTCAACCTTCCTTTGATACTAGTTGTTACAGAAACGTCGGGAGCAACGAAACGGAAAAACAATTCACAGAAGAGTAAAAGGGAAAAACAAAAGAAGATCTTGGACACAGAGATTTACATGGTTTGGGAAATGATCCCTACATCCACAGAGAGGCAAACGTCCGTTGTGCTACAGTGAAAGGTGGCGATAAGTTTGCATCACTACAGTGTCGCGGTCATCCAAGTCTAAGATGCTACAGTGGCCGACAGTTGGAAATCTGCATCGCTACAGTAGTCATGCCAAAAGTCCACACTGCTACAGTGTCTTGTCAGTGTCGATCGGTCAGCTCTACTACAGTGGTCAAAGTTGCTATAGTGCCCCGAAATTTGGGTCGGGGGCCTTTGGCCCCCGAAGCAGGGACGTGTTGCCCCCTGCAACCCCCAACGAGACCACAGCGGAGTTGCGGTCTGGTGCGCAATATGGGTCGAAAGCATTTGGCCCAACCATCATGCAGAACATATTGGGCTACACCAATCCAACATGTAGTGTGTCTACTATTGCTCTAAGGCGAACATCTTGCTGAACTTCCCGCCACACAATCTGGAATTCTTCCCTAGTAGGCTGAGACACTGCCATTGCCATATATTGGCCATCCCCCTCTACACGAGACAAAGCATCTGTTGCACTGTTATGGCGGCCTTGTTTATAAACAACTTCAAAATCATATCCTAACAAAGCATGCCAACACTGGTGGTCCATTGAAACAACCCGTTGACTAAGCAGGTGCTTTAAGCTCCGATGATCTGTATATACATCAAACCGTCGGCCCAGTAGATATTGTTTCCAATGTTGTATGGACAGCACCCATGCAATAGGCTCCTTTTCATATATTGACTTTGCTAGGGAAGTTTCTGACAACGCCTTACTAAAATAAGCAAAGGGTCGGCCCTCCTGCAGTAACACAGCTCCCAATCCATACCTAGAAGCATCACATTCAATGGAAAACTTCCTTGAAAAATCCAACATTGCTAAAAGAGGAGTTTTTGTCGTTCGGTCTGTTAATTTTTCAAATGCTTCTTAGGCTGCTTTTGTCCATTTATAGTCCCCTTTTTTTGTCAGTGTTGTCAAAGGTCGTGCAATTTTTCCATAGTGTTGTATAAATTTCCGATAGTATCCTGTAAGGCCTAAAAATCCCCTTCTTTAAAATTCTTAGGAACTTGCCACTGTTTGACACTAACATGTCCCAAATACTCAACTGAGCTCTTCCCGAAAGAACATTTCTTCCCATTGGCAAACAGTGCATTTTTTTCATTAACTGCAGCACATTCTGATGTTTGTCTATATGCTCACGCCACTAGCCACTATAAACCAATATATCATAAAAAAAACAATATTCTCTTCCTTAGCAACGAACGAAATACCTCATTCATTGTTGCTTGGAAGGTGGCTAGAGCATTCATCAATCCAAATGGTATTACCAAATATTCATAATATCCCTCATGAGTTTTAAAAGCTGTCTTTTTCACATCCTCGTCTTTCATCCGAACCTGATGAAACCCGAATCTTAAATCTATCTTGGTAAAATAAGCTGCCCCATGCAACTCATCCATCAATTCTTCAATCACAAGTATAGAATATTTGTTTGGTATTGTTAATTTGTTCAGAGCTCGGAAGTCTACACACGTTCTCCACCCTCCGTCTTTTTTCCTTATCATTATTATGGGACTTGAATACGAACTAGTACTATGTCTGATGAACCCCTGCTCAAATAGTTCTCATACCTGCCTTTCTACTTCATTTTTCATATGAAAATCCAATTTATAGGGTCGAATATTTACCGTGTTCGTCCCCTCTTTAAGCTTGATCGAATGGTCTATTCCCCTGCTTGGGGGTAGTTCCTTTGGTACCTCAAACATCTCCTTGTACTACTGCAATATTCTCTGCAAATGGTCCATCTGGCTCGGGCTAATATCTGTTCACGCAGTTCCTGCCCAACCATCTGTTGTCCACTGTATTCCTTGCACCAAATAGATTCTTTTTTCCAGATATTCTTGCAAAACTCTTGGCATTCTCAATAGTTGTTCCACTCCCTGTAGTGTCACCTGTCGCCCCTGCCAAACTAATTCCATCGTCATCTTCTTCCAGTGTGTAGTAACATATCCCAAAGTCTCAGCTCCAATGATTTACACTTGCCCATGGACTCAACCCAGTGTTCATCTCTCATTCTAATATAGAATGGCTTCGTCCCAGTGACCTATACTGTACGCGATTTCAGCAATTGTTTAGAGGTGAAATTGTGACACGCGCCACTGTCCACGAAAAGCAACACTGGCACCCCTTCCAGGCAATCTTCCATCATCATAGTTTTCTTGGGCATGGTTTTGTTTTTTTCTTTCTCTCCCACAGTTGTTTCTAACATTTCCAGCTCCTTAAATTCTCCTTCCAACTCTCCTTTACGCGCATTGTCTTCAGCTTCTTCTTCATCTTCTTCTCGTGGTTCAACATGTTCTCATACCATGAGTTTATAACCTTTTTCTGGACATTTGTCCCCTGATGTAAATTTTTGTCCGCATGAGAAACAAAGCTCCTTCGCTCTTCTCTCTTCATACTCTTCTCTGGACAAATTTTACACGCCCTTCCACCGTGTCATCGGTCCTTCCTTCTATTCCCGCTCACTTCCAGCTCCAGTTGGTAAGATGCGCACCGAGTTTGCCCCCATCCCCTGCTCAATCCTCCAAAAAACCCCTGTCGCGGTCACGTTACAAGCTGTTTGAGGATTCCTTGCACCGAAAAGTCCCTCTCGACTCGACAGGCAAGTGTCAATAATCACGCCTTAGTTGGCGGCTCATGTGTCATGATAGTGCTTCTTCTCTCAGGCTCCAATCCACCAATAAACAAACCCATATACCACTTTTATGTCATCTCTGGAATCAAAAGCGCCACTCATTCAAACTCATCAATGTACACGTCTAGTGCCTCTGTTTGTCGAAACTCCTTTAGAAACATCAACGGATCCTCTTCTACAGCACTTCTGTATCACCCTAATAATTCTTCCTTCGATCGCGGCCAGGTTAATTTCATCCTTACTGACTTCAGCGAAGTCATCCAGTACTGCACCAAGTCATCCAAACACAACTGTGCAATTAGAACCTTCTGTTCTTCTCGCGTTTTATGCAACGAGAAATATATCTCGGTAGGGGAAATCTAGGACATCGGATCTTCACCTGAAAATATCGGCATTTCAACTTGTCTTGTCAGCGCGCCTACCTCCTGCGTTTTCTCCATTTCTATCACCGCGTATGTCCTTCGTTCTAATACCTCTCCCGCTAATCGCAGACTACTTCCGCCTTCTTCTTCCACTACTAATTTTCCAATGTTCTATTTATGTCTCGTACTCGATCTGATTTCAAACACTTTGATTCAACTGACTCACTACCGTCGTTAATTCCTGCATTTGTAGCTGGAATTCCGACCACATCTCCAATAATATCTTCTCCAAACTCGTCTGGCGTTGGACTTCATTCTTCAATTCAGTCACTGTCGTCTCCAGTTGTGGTCATAAACTCCCCGTACAATGAAAATCTCCACTCTATCCTCATTTGTCCCTTTGTGCTCTCAATGAAAGCACTAAATTGATAGAGTGCAAAAAAAATATGAAGATTTTTATTCAATTCTAGAGTAGTCTTACCGCGCAATACGAGATACAGAGTTCTGGTTCAGGTTCTCTCTCTCTTTAGGAAGGATTCTCCCTCCCGAGCCTCGACTAACAGCCTCACAACTCCCAGAATAACTGAATCCCCCCTGGACTACTTCCCCCGATATTAAAACTCATTTCCCAAACAAAAGGAAGGTGCAATTACAAGACTACCCCCTGGTCATTATTCTGTTCCCTAAACAGAAGATTCAATTACTAAACAACCCCCTTCCCCTTCTATGATAAGTATAGAGCAGTGGTAGTCGGGGTCGCTCTGCCTGGTTGCTCTCCTCCGGCAAGCTATTTTCTACAAGCCTTCCTCCTATTCCTGCTCAATCGGTTATTGTTTCTTATATCGAGTTTGCTCACGTAGGCTTGGAACGACTGAATGGTGATTCATTGCTAAGTTGAAAGGGTGGTTTATATTCGACAGTCGAAACAATTATTTGAATTTGAAGGTTGACAACAAAATCCAAAAGGAAAAATTGTTGAGATCAAGCTGGAGAAGGTTGTTGAGGCCAAAGTGTTCGAAGAGTTTGATGGGGTTTGAGAAGATGGATCCCCTGGCATTGAAGTGGTTGTCAAAGGGGAATTTGTTTGATTTTATTGTTCATAGTTCTTGTTTCCTACACCGAGTTCGCTCATGTAGGCTTAGAAAGATTGAATGATGGTTCATTGTTAAATTGAAAGGTGATTTATATTCGATGATCAAAACAATTGTTTGAATTTGAAGGCAGACCACAAAATCCGAAGGGGGAGATTGTTGAGACCACGCTGAGAAAGGTTGTTGAGACCAGAGTGTTGGAAGAGTTTGTTGAGTTTGAAGAAGATGGATCCTCTAGCATTGAAGTGGTTGTCAAAGGGAAATTTGTTGAAGTGAAGTGAAGGTGATGTGGAAGTGATACATGTTGTCTTTTGTTGTCAACATCTAGACACAATTATACAATAAATGAATCACATTCAAACTCATGCGAGCCGCGTTGATTTGTGTGAGGTGAAGCAGTTTTAGAAGTTTAAAAAAGCATAGTGAAGATTGAAGCTGATAAAATGATGTTTTGATGAAGTTTTGGTGTTGCAGATGAAACAACACCACAATGCAGTAGTTCACGCCGCAATGCATGATGTGTAAGATTAAAATTTGTTGAAACAATATTAAATCACGCCGCAAAGGAAATAGTCGCTCCGTGATTGAAGTCTAAATGTAGTGATGTTTGAATTGTGCTTCAAGTCGAGGAAATCACGCCGGAAAGAGAAGTGGTTGCACCGTGAAGCCCATAATCACGTCACAGTGAGGAGGCCGTGAAAAATCGATACTCTTTTGAATTAGAGGTCCGCAGTGCTATAGATCACACCGCAATGCACCTAGATGAGAGAAATCAAGTGGATCGAGCAAGAGAGATTTGCACCATGAAGTGATATATTGCGCTGTGGAGAATTGGGTCACACCACAGTTCGTTAGCCATGAATTTTTAATGCTTCTCTGGAATTAAAGGTGAAATTGATCATGTCACAGAGGATACAGCCACGCCACAAATGAAGAGAAAATTTTCGAGCACTTGAAGGAAAACTACTTGGTTGCGACATGAAACTCATGGCGACGTCATGAAAGCAAAAAACGCGTCACAATTTGAAGGGTCACGCCATGATTTAGCCAGAATCCAAAATTCGAGTTTTTTGTTGATTTGGCTCGGTTGGTGCTTCTTGGGTTGCCTCAACTTGATCTTTCAAGTCCCCTAACTCATCTGAGGGTGACAAGAGGTCCTGGATTGATCCAATGACCAGAAAAGAAATGGGGGTGGTTGAATAGGAAATTACTCATTTGAATGCGGCATGGGAATTCAATTTTGATGTGTGAGAGAAGAAAAGCTTGTTGTTGTGCAAATTAGTAGAGGACCATAAGTGCAGTGATATGCATAGATAGTAGAGAGGAAGAGGAAGAAGAGAAGAAGAATAAAGGGAAGCACAACAACAACTTGATGAAGGTCTGCATTTGGTGAAGACTCTCTTGTTGTTAGTACTTCATTGTATTTATCTTTGTTTGTGTGGGAGCACAATACAAGAGTCAGGAGACGCATTATGTATCACGAGTTCAAGGATAATTTCTGCTCGTTTGTAGTCCACGTGGTGATTCTAGCGGAATGTTTGATCACAGGTTTTACCGGATCATACTAAGGATGTAGCTACTCGTTTTGAATAGACTTGTAAAAATCTGTTGTGTATGTTATATTTGTGTCTTGGAGTTTGTGTGGTTTGTGTGTAGCAATCTTGTCGTTCACTTTAACAGGCGTCAAAGGTTGTTTGAAGGAAAAACGTAAAAGGAAGTGAATTCAGTGATCCCCCCAATGAATTCTCACTATTCGTGAGGGCCCTTTTGATCATTTAATTAAACAAATTGAACATACTCGACCCATTTATGAAGAGGCCAACCCTAACCTAACCTATCAGCCCATTTAAATTCTCCACTACTTAATATCACACAAACTCAATGACTTGACCGAATGGAATTATCCCATTTAGAATAAAAATAACCTAATTAATATGAAAAACATGTTATTCATGTTGCATCTCAAGCCTCTTAAACCATTTAAAATAAATAATGTGTCATAAATATGTTAAAATCATTTCAAATTAAGTTGATTGTAAGGATAAAATATAATATAAAATTAATTATTATTAGATTTTAAATATTTTACATTATCATTATATTTTTAATCAAGTAACATGGGTTAGATGGGTCATGAATGGTCAATCTCAACCCGACCCGAATATTATTTGTGTCAGATTACTCAACCCGATTACAATTAAAACCCATTTATGCCAAAACCAAACTCATTTAACTCATGCCATGTCGTGCCAGGTTCAAAATTGTCACCTCTACTCATCATCTTCATATAAGATGATGTTTTGGAAACCTACTTATTGAATTTTTGCTAGGCAGCCCAGCCAACACACAACTGCCATCTTAGGGTTCGACCGACAAGTTATGAACACTGCCTAAAGAAATGGTATCCCTAAGCCAAGGTAACCGGATGACATGATGCAAAATGTGAACAGGAGATCAAATGCAGAGCAATTGACAAGTTCACTCATTTACACATATAAGAAGAATATAATACAGAGCAAACATTGGCAAACACACGAATTAGTCATCATAAAGACAACTGCTGCTATCTACTAATAATAAGATTGAAGTTTTAGCTAGGTGGATAGAAGAATGTAGCAAAGACAGGTGAAACACTCAGGCTTGCTGCCTGCTAAGTCCAAAGTCCAGTCTCTTTAACCCTAAAAAAAGGGAAAAAATCCAAAAAATATTCAGCTAAACAGAAAGGTTCAGTCATCCCAAGAGATATTCAAATCTTAACCCTCCAAGTTGGCTGGAATGGTACATTATGCAATTGACTTTAATTTAACATCGGTATTTGTCCCTAGTATATCATCATTTGTAACCCAAAAGGCTTCTTTGCCAGCTCTGTCAAATCACTTTGCTTAAGAAGGATCTTAAGAACAGCATGCTACTACAACCCAAACTGCTGCACTAAAGGGATCTGATAAAACTCACACACACATAAAGGTCTGTGGATTAACAACAATTGAAAAGAAGCTAAATAAGGTTTGGAGATTCAAAAAAGTCGTCACCGACCTCAAGAAGACGCAATTAAAGCGCCGTAAGAATAACTACATACTAACTTTTGAAGCTAAGACCAAGATTTTTCTGCAGGTTGTGGTAAGAAGGTTCAGATTCAGCGCAGAAAGTACACGCTAGAAAGCAATGCGAATCGTTAAAGAAATTGGCTTACGCGGTAGTTTCTTGGCCACCTCCCTGAGTACCGGTACTGACAAAGAACCCGGCCGGCTTCCCCGCAAGCTTCTGATCCCGCCACAACTGCCCCGTCGAGTCAAAGAACGCCTTCATTTGAGCCGCCATACACCCATACCTGGTGGGAAACCCGAACAAGATTCCGTCAGCCGTGGCTAACTCCGCCGCCGATATTACCGGAACATCATCGCCCTTGGGCGGTGCCTTCATCTGGTCCAACACCTCGGCCGACAGCGTCTCCGGCACCCGAAACAGCACCCCCTCGACCCCACTGATCCCGTCCACTCCCTTCTTCATCCTCCTCGCCAACGACTCGACGTGCCCATACATCGAGTAGAACACGATGAATATCCTCAACGTCGCGATCTGCTGCTCCTGCAGCAGAGCCCCTTCCCCGGACGACGCCGCATTCGGCTCCGCGGCGACAGCATCGACACCCCCGCCTTCGGCGGCGATCGGGGAGCCCTCTTCAGCGTGCCGCTGGGGGGCATCCGTCGAAGCCGCTGGCGGCGTCCTCTTCTTGCTAGGGACACAGCCTCCGCCCTTGCCCATCAAGAACCACCACCACCACCACCACCACCACCACCACCACCACCACCACCACCACCACCACCACACGAGTATGGATGAAACACCAAACACAAGAAGAATTGAAATCGGAGCTTGCCGCAATGGAAGAATTTAAGTAATGCGGGAATGAATTAGAGTCAAAGTGTGACCCACGGGGACCGAGTGGATTTCAACCTCCCGCGGCCCAGCCATGGCGGTGAGGAGAAAATGGAGTTATCATAACTTTTACTGTTCAGAGGGAAATAAAATACTCACGCACGCAGTAATAGAATAAAACAGTCCTCAGACTCCACCCCGCGAGCAAATGAACGGGCAGGATTCGATCTAACAGGGGTTTGCGCGCGTTTTTTCTGATGATTGCGATTCCAAACGACGTCGTTGGAGCTCGCCTTCCTCCAAGCGACCGTCAACGAACCAGGCCGCTTTCGGCTCCGCGAAATATGGTGCGACTGCACCGACGTATTCATGACGGAAACGCGGAAAACGGTTGCCGCAAGGGCCGCTTTGTCCGGCAATTGTGGGCTTGTAATGTCAGCCCAAAATCATACCATCCAATTAAAGGCCCACTGCAAACCAAATCTAAGAGTTGATTTGTTTAAGCATTTTTTTCAAACCAAAATACATATATAAACACATACATGTGCTGTGACTCAGCCCCAACCCCCAATCTTCCAAGCCTTCCAGGGTGGGTCGGACAGTGTCAGGGCTCGACCCTGCAACACTTCTTCAGTTAGGCTTTGAGCGGGTTTGGACAAGCTTTTTAGCCTTTAAGCCATAATTACACCCCCTACTTTTTAGGCATGTTTTAATTTTATTTAATTTTTTATTCTAAAAGAGTTTTTTGGTATATTTTTTGTTAAGAAATGAAATTTTGATGAAAAATGGAGGGTCAATCCCCTTGACCGTATTTGGTAATTCATTTGTACTAGATAGTGGCATCAAGTCACGGGATTGATTCTCTAGTGACAGATATTTTACAATTATCTTTTATGGCTCATCTTATTTTCTCCCATAAATTTAAAGATCTATCCAGTATTCACAGGGGCTTATACTCCTTCACTCGATCTTCTTTAGGACTTCATGTGATATGATTTGGGCGTTTTCATACAAATAATTGAATATTGTGTAGTCTTCAGGCATCTTATGCGGGCTTTTTATACAATGTTTGGCATCTCACACGGGCGGTTGAATCACACACAATATCATGCTAGTGGTTGACATGGCATATGTTCTGCAACTAAGAAGTTGTGTATTAAATTTGTTGACAATAAGTGTTGAAGTTGTTGAATGGATAACAATGTCATACAGGGCTTTAGAGTTGGAGGAATCCATTGTTTCTGTAGTTATATGTTCTGAAAGCTATCTTGGAAGAGGAGTTGATGAAGGCTACATTATGAAAGATGAATAACTGGATATATGAAACTTATTTCGGAAGCGGTGGTGTTCTATAATATGAATAATTGGAAGTCAGGAAGATTAGTACATTGGTTGTTCTATAAGTTATTTTGGAAGAGGAAATGTTCCAGAAGTAAAGAATGGTTGGAGGTAAGTTCTGATTGTTTTGGAGTTGCATGGATAAACAACAGAGCGACCACAAGTATCACACTGTGACAAGAGTTTACAGAAAATTAGAAAACGAAAAACATTCCTTGTATACGTAAGATTAGATTGGAAATAAAACTGAATTACGACAAAGTAAAAGACTCCCTATATACATAAGAGTAGCTGGGCAAGAGGAGATGATACATAAAAGTAGTTGTCATTATCATTCGTAAAATATGCTTGGTAATTTGGTTAACCACGAGATTATGATATACAACATGTTTTAGGATACAATTGATATTTTCTCCAATAGTGAATGAAGTCACGTCATGGGAAGGTTGCTCATGTCATGATGAGCATACGTAAGAGTCTTTCCTTTGTCAAAAATTGGTAAAGCCCCATTCATGAGTTTTTATCTACATGATACAAAAAGATTCTTGCTTTTCCAAAATTTGACGCACTCTATTACGCCATAACTTATCACCCATGTTGTGAAGTGGTTAAGGTGAATTTCAGTGGTACTGTCAATATGAAGATGTTCGCGCCATAGAGAATGAGCATGACACAATATTTCAAGAGAAAAGGAGGATCACACCATGACATATTGGCCACACTGCGAAGCGGCTTAGATGAATTTCAATGGTACTGCCTATTTGAAAGTTCCCATATCATCAAGGAAGAATTTCATGCTTCACACTACTACAAAACGGTCTTTATCAGTGCTCAAAACGGGCTTTATCAGCGCTAAAAAAGCGTTGTAAAGCGCGGCGCTCATAAAGGGGTACTTTATCAGCGCTAAAAAAGCGCCGATAAAGGAAACCTTTATCAGCGCTAAAAACGCGCTGATAAAGGAGGACTTTATCGGCGTTGATAAAACAACCCTCTATAAGTGCTAAAAGAGCGCTGATAAATGTGTGTTTTATTAGCGCTCCTTTAGCACTGATAAACTGATCCTTTATCAGTGTTTTTTTAGGGCTGATAAAGGTGTAGTTTATCAGTGCTTTTTTAGCACTGATAAAAGCTCCCTTTATCAGCGCTAAAAAAGCGCTGATAAATGCCCTGTCTGCTGCTCCAAAAAATCTGCAGCAACACACCCAAACACCTGCAAAAAATTCAGCATCTTAATAAGCTAATTAGACCAAGTATACCCATACAAAATTAACACATAAATCATAAGCAAATTAGACCAAGTATACCCATACAACAAGTATACCCGTACACTATTAACACATAATTCATAAGTTAATTAAGTACATAAAGAATTCAATTCAGAATTCAGGGGGTTGGGGGGTTGTTCAGGGGTTTGGGGTGGCTGTCCAAGGGGGGTAGGGGGTGTCGGGGGGGATGGGGGTGTCCGGGGGGAAAGGGGTGTCCAGGGGGGGTGGGGGCAGTCCAGGAGGTTGGGGGTTGTCCAAGGAAGGTGGGGGTGTTCAGGGGGGTGGGGGTGTCCAGGTGGTGGGGTGGTGTCTAGGAGTGGGGGGGGTGCCCAGGTGGGGGGGGGGGGCTGTCCATTGGGGTGTCCAGGGTGTCGGGGGGTCTTTCCAGGGGGTGGGGGTGTCCGGGGGGTGGGGCGGTCTGGGGGGATGGTGGTGCTTTCCAAGGGGGTGGGGTGGTGTCCAGGAGGGTGGGATGGGGGTGTCCGAGGGGATAAGGGTGTCCAGGGGGTGGGGGTGTCCAGGGGGGTGGGGGCGGTCTAGGGGGTGGGGCAGTCTAGGAGGTTGGGGGGCTGTCCAAGGGGGGTGGGGTGGTGTCCAAGGAGGGGGGTGTCCAGGTGTGGGGGACTATCTATGGGGTGTCCAGGGGGATGGGCTGGTGTCCAGGGTTTCGAGGGGGCTTTCCAGGGGGTGGGGGTGTCCAGAGGGGTGGGGGTGTCCAGGGGGTGGGTTGGTGTCCAGGGGGGGTGGGGGCGGTCCAGGGGGTTGGAGGGGATGACTCATACATGTCACTAAGGACCCGTGGATCGTTTTCCTAAAGGATTAATACAATCCGAATGTGTTTGGTCGGATTTCCGTAGGTCAGTTGTTGTTTTCACTTAAAATTGTGTCCATTTTAAACAAAAGAGAGACCCTTTGAGTGGTACTGGCCACACCGTGCCTCAGATTGAGGTGGGGATGACTCGTACACGTAACGAAAAACTCATGGATCATTCTTATAAAATATTAAGACAATCCGAATGCGTTTGGTTGGATTTTCATAGGTCAGTTGTTGTTTTCAATTAAAATTGTGTCCATTTTAAACAAAAGAGAGAACCTTTGAGTGGTACCGGCCACACCGTACCTCAGATTGAGGTGGTGTTAACTCGTTCACATCACCAAGGACCTGTGAATTGTTCTCCTAAAGGATCAACACAATCCGAATGCGTTTGGTCGGATTTCCGTAGGTCAGTTGTTGTTTTCACTTAAAATTGTGTCCATTTAAAAAAAAGATACCCTTTGAGTGGTACTGTCCACACCGTGCCTCGGAATGAGGAGGGGTTGACTCTTACACATCACAAATGACCCATGTATCATTCTTATAAAAGATCAAGACAATCCTAATGCGTTTGGTCGTATTTTCGTAGGTCAGTTGTTGTTTTCACTTAAAATTGTGTCCATTTTAAACAAAAGAGAGACCCTTTGAGTGTTACCGGCCACACCGTGACTCAAATTGAGGTAGGTATGACTCGTACACTTCACGAAGGACCCGTGGATTGTTCTACTAAAGGATCAATACAATATGAATGTGTTTGGTCGGATTTCCGTAGGCCAGTTGTTGTTTTCACTTAAAATTGTGTCCATTTTAAACAAAAGAGAGACCATTTGAGTGGTACCGGCCACAACATGACTCAGATTAAGGCGGGGTTGACTCATACACATCATAAAGGACCCGTGTATTGTTCTCCTAAAGGATCAACACAATCCAAATGTGTTTGGTCGGATTTATATAGGTCAGTTCTTATTTTCACTTAAAATTGTGTCCATTTTAAACAAAAGAGCGACCCTTTGAGTGTTACCGGCCACACCATGCCTCAGATTGAGGCAGAGTTGACTCTTACACGTCACCAAGGACCCTTGTATCATTATCCTAAAGTATCAACACAATCCGAATGTTTTTGGTTGGATTTCCATAGGTCAGTTGTTGTTTTCACTTAAAACTGTGTCCATTTTAAACAAAAGAGAGACCCTTTGAGTGGTACTAGCCACACCATGTCTCGTATTGAGGCAAGGTTGACTCATACATGTCACCAAGGACCCGTGGATCGTTCTCCTAAAGTATCAACACAATCCAAATGCATTTGGTCAGATTTCCGTAGGTCAATTGTTGTTTTCACTTCAAATTGTGTCCATTTTAAACAAAAGAGAGACCATTTGAGTGGTACCGGCCACACCGTACCTCGGATTGAGGTGGTGATGACTCATGCATGTCAAAAAGGACCCATGGATCTTTCTCCTAAGTATCAACACAATTCTAATGTGTTTGGTTGGATTTCTTTAGGTCAGTTGTTTTCACTTAAAATTGTGTCCATTTTAAACAAAAGAGAGACCCTTTGAGTGGTACCGGCCACACCGTGCCTCAGATTGAGGCGAGTTTGACTTGTACATGTCACAAAGTACCCCTGGATTGTTCTCATAAAGGATCAAGAAAATCATAATGTGTTTGGTCGGATTTACGTACGTCAGTTGTTGCTTTCACTTAAAAATCTGTCCATTTTAAACAAAAGAGAGACCCTTTGAGTGGTACCGGCCACACCGAGCCTCGTATTGAGGCGGGGTTGACTCGTACATGTCCCCAACACACCCATGGATCATTATCCTTCAGCGGAGATCGGGGAGCCCTCTTCAGCGTGCCGCTGGGGGGCATCCGTCGAAGCCGCTGGCGGCATCCTCTTCTTGCTAGGGACACAGCCTCCGCCCTTGCCCATCAAGAACCACCACCACCACCACCACCACCACCACTACCACCACCACCACACAGTGTTCTTAAGTATGGATTAAACACCAAACATAAGAAGAATTGAAATCGGAGCTTGCCGCAGTGGAAGAATTTAAGTAATGCGGGAATGAATTAGAGTCAAAGTGTGACCCACGGGGACCGAGTGGATTTCAACCTCCCGCGGCCCAGCCATGGCGGTGAGGAGAAAATGGAGTTATCATAACTTTTACTATTCAGAGGGAAATAAAATACTCACGCACGCAGTAATAGAATAAAACAGTCCTCAGACTCCACCCCGTGAGAAAATGAACGGGCAGGATTCGATCTAACAGGGGTTTGCGCGCGTTTTTTCTGATGATTGCGATTCCAAACGACGTCGTTGGAGCTCGCCTTCCTCCAAGAGACAGTCAACGAACCAGGACGCTTTCGGCTCCGCGAAATATGGTGCAACTGCACTGACGTATTCATGACGGAAACACGGAAAACGGTTGCCGCAAGGGCCGCTTTGTCCGGCAATTGTGGGCTTGTAATGTCAGCCCAAAATCATACCATCCAATTAAAGGACCACTGCTAACCAAATCTAAGAGTTGATTTGTTTAATAATTTTTTTCAAACCAAAATACATATATAAACACATACATATATAAACACATACATATATAAACACATACATGTACTGTGACTCAGCCCAACCCCCAATCTTCCAAGCCTTCCAGGGTGGTTCGGACAGTGTCAGGGCTCGGCCCTGCAACACTTCTTCAGTTAGGCTTTGAGCGGGTTTGGACAAGCTTTTTAGCCTTTAAGCCATAATTACACCCCTACTTTTTAGGCATGTTTTAATTTTATTTAAATTTTTATTCTAAAATAGTTTTTTGGTGTATTTTTTGTTAAGAAATGAAAAATGGAGGGTCAATCCCCTTGACCGTATTTGGTAATTCATTTGTACTAGATAGTGGCATTAAGTCACGGGATTGATTCTCTAGTGGCAGATATTTTACAATTATCTTTTATGGCTCATCTTATTTTCTCCCATAAATTTAAAGATCTCTCCAGTATTCACAGGGGCTTGTACTCCTTCACTCAATATTCTTTGGGACTTCATGTGATATGATTTGGGTATTTTCATACAAATAATTGAATATTGTGTAGTCTTCAGGCATCTTACGCGGGCTTTTTATACAATGTTTGGCATCTCACACGGGTGGTTGAATCACACACAATATCATGCTAGTGGTTGACATGGCATATGTTCTGCAACTAGGAAGTTGTGTATTAAATTTTTTGACAATAAGTGTTGAAGTTGTTGAATGGATAACAATGTCATACAGGGCTTTAGAGCTGGAGGAATCCATTGTTTCTGTAGTTATATGTTCTGAAAGATATCTTGGAAGAGGAGTTGATGAAGGCTACATTATGAAAGATGAATAACTAGATATATGAAACTTATTTCGGAAGCGGTGGTGTTCTATAATATGAATAATTGGAAGTCAGGAAGATTAGTACATTGGTTGTTCAATAAGTTATTTTGGAAGAGGAAATGTTCCAGAAGTAAAGAATGGTTGGAGATAAGTTCTGATTGTTTTGGAGTTGCATGGATAAACGACAGAGCAACCACAAGTATCACACTGTGACAAGAGTTTACAGAAAATTAGAAAACGAAAAACATTCTTTGTATACGTAAGATTAGATTGGGAATAAAACTGAATTACGACAAAGTAAAAGACTTCCTATATATATAAGAGTAGCTGGGCAAGAGGAGATGATACATAAAAGTAGTTGTCATTATCATTCGTAAAATATGCTTGATAATCTGGTTAACCATGAGATTATGATATACAACATGTTTTAGGATACAATTGATATTTTTGCCAACAGTGAATGAAGTCACGTCATGGGAAGGTTGGTCATGTCGTGATGAGCATACGTAATAGTCTTTCCTTTGTCGAAAATTGGTAAAGCCCCATTCATGAGTTTTTATCTACATGATACATAAAGATTCTTGCTTTTCCAAAATTTGACGCACTCTATTACGCCATAACTTATCACCCATGTTGTGAAGTGGTTAAGGTGAATTTCAGTGGTACTGTCAATATGAAGATGTTCGAGCCATAGAGAATGAGCATGACACAATATTTCAAGAGAAAAGGAGGATCACACCATTACATATTGGCCACACTGTGAAGCAACTTAGATGAATTTCAATGGTACTGCCTATTTGAAAGTTTTCATATCATCAAGAAAGAATTTCATGCTTCACACTACTACAAAAACGGTCTTTATCAGCGCTGATAAAGGGGTACTTTATCAGCGCTAAAAAAGCGCCGATAAAGAAAACCTTTATCAGCGCTAAAAACGCACTGATAAAGGGGGACTTTATCGGTGCTGATAAACTGATCCTTTATCAGCATTTTTTTAGTGCTGATAAAGGTGTAGTTTATCAGTGTTTTTTTAGTGTTGATAAAAGCTCCCTTTATCAGCGCTAAAAAAGCACTGATAAATGCCCTGTCTGCTGCTCCAAAAAATCTGCAGCAGCACACCCAAACACCTGCAAAAAATTCAGCATCTCAATAAGCTAATTAGACCAAGTATACCCATACAAAATTAACACATAAATCATAAGCAAATTAGACCAAGTATACCCATAGAACAAGTATATCCGTACACCATTAACACATAATTCATAAGTTAATTAAGTACATAAAGAATTCAATTCAGAATTCAGGGGGTTGGGGGGCTGTTCATGGGTTTGGGGTGGCTGTCCAAGGGGGGGTAGGGGGTGTCCGGGGGGATGGGGGTGTCCGGGGGGAAAGGGGTATCCAGGGGGGGTGGGGGCGGTCCAGGAGGTTGGGGGTTGTCCAAGGATGGTGGGGTGTTTAGGGGGTGGGGGTGTCTAGGTGGTGGGGTGGTGTCTAGGAGGGGGGGGGGTGTCCAGGTGGGGGGGGGGGGGGGGGCTGTCCATGGGGGTGTCCAGGGGGGTGGGCTGGTGTCTAGGGTGTCGGGGGGGCTTTCCAGGGGGTGGGGGGTGTCCGGGGGGTGGGGGCGGTCTGGGGGGTTGGTGGTGGTGTCCAAGGGGGTGGGGTGGTGTCCAGGAGGGTGGGATGGGGGTGTCCGGGGGGATAGATGTAACATCCCAAGTGAATAAAGAATAAAGCATTTTCATTTTTATTAATATTTATGAATTAAATATTAATTTTACTTTAAAGGGGTTGCTATGTTCGATAGCGTACCCGATACGCAACAAAGAGTTTCTTTGAAATCTTACGTTGCACACTAGTAATAAAATAATATTATTTTAAATGGTAGTTAACACGTAGCTGTTGTATTGGCGGGAATGAATGGAAATAACTAAAATATGATTATATATGTTTGTTAAATGTTTTTACATTTATCCAATAAAAGATAAAGGCTTAAAATACGAAAAGAATTCAATTTTAGGCATATATACTATAATTTTCACTAAAGGTCCACTTATCGCCTTTTGATGGCGAACCATCATTAAATATAGTTTTGGTCACTCTTATACATTCTATTGGACCAAATAAAATTCTTCTTTATAATCGGGACATAAAATTTTACTTTGTGTAAATTTTTGGTATTTTTCCGATAAAGTTCATTTTTTAATGAATAATGAAAACTGTTGTATTTTAATTCAAAACCTCTTTTTAATATAATTTATTTATATGATTAGATTATCTTTTGAATTGGTTTTAAAGTGAAATTAGAATATATTTTTACCATTTAATTCAATAGTGGTCGTTGAAATTAATTTCACTTTGAAATTGGACTTAAACTAGTGTCAATCTTTTGATACTTATTGTTTCATAAAAACACGCTATTTGCTCTGACAGCGGGAATTAATTATAAAATTAATTAATGTAACTTATATGTTTTTAATTTTGTAAAATAGACATCATTTTTGAATTTGGAATATCAAATATAGCTTAGGGTGAAGTTTTGGTATTTTTCTGAAAAACTTCATTTTTTGATGAATAGTGAAACCACTAAGTGGTACTTATAAAAACAGATTTTCCGTTTAAATGAAATTTTACCACCTCTGTGTTTTGAATTTCAAAAATCTGACATACATGGTTGTCATTAGGAAGTAAAATGTGGTTCAATGAGATTAAAATAATTTTTTGGTGAATAGTAACTTTTAAGTTTTTAATCGCGATTAGAGGTAATTAGTGTAGTTTAAGGTAAAAATAATGTTTTAATAATATGAAATGACATAGAAACATGTTCTACCCTTATTGGACGTGTCATGGCCGACCAAGAAAATCCATGGGTCAACTTGGGGACCCCATGGATCCACTTTGGTAGGAAAATGACATTAATACCTTTTTATTTAAAGTTAAAATAAAAATGTCACAAACATGAGTTGTTTTACTAAAACAATTTTTAAATGGGGTTATACAAGTCATATTTTTGACTATAAATATTCATTAGAAATCTAAAAAGATTTCCTACATCGTGATATTTTTTTATAATTTTTAGACACTAAATAAATTAAATTATTTACGACACCATGATGATGTAGCGATTACCTCATTATTTAACGATTTAAATAAAATGAAAAAATAATGTAAAATATAAGACCTACACATTTCAAAAACCTATTGGATGGGTGTATTTAGAACTCTTATCACCTTATCCTCGAAATATATAATTTTGGGACCTTTTAAATCCGAAAAGCATTTTATAATAAAGTAACCTTTTATAACTTTCCAAGAGTGACCCTCCTCTCCTCTTATAAAAGGCCCCCACCTCTACCACCTTACCCACACCTATCAAGCCTTTGGCTTGGCCAAACCCTGCCCATTTTGTCTCTCCACATCCCTATCTTACTCCTTGAAGCCTCACTTTGGGCAGAAGTCTTCCCAAGGAAGCCTTTGAGCTCAAATAAAAAAGAGTTACCCGTTTTAAAGGTAGTGTTTTCTCTTGTGTTCTTATGTTTTATTTTTCTTCTCCAACCCTCTAAACTCTTTTTATTCCTTTCTTTTGTAATAACATCAGTATCTTAAATATACTAGAATGTTGTTATAAGAAGGATTCGAGCTACACTTACACACACCTACATCTAATGGTTAAAGAACATACTGTTTTTGTGGATGACGAATTTCTGCCTCACGAAACAATGATTGTCCAACACTCATATAACACCTTCAAAGGTGGACATTAAGATGTCACTACATTTATATATGATATATAATATGTTTATTTTTTACTAAATCTTCTGTATTTTTCATTTATGACATAACTTTATGGTTTCCATTATGGGTAAACGCGATATCTTCATTTTAGGAAGTGCGGACTACCGCCCCCTCAAAGTGATTTGATTCGTTAATACCATATGTGGTACGTATAAAGGATAGATTGAATGATTAAATATATGATACAATACTGGAATTATAATACTATTATGTATCATTATGTTTTAATTCCATTAAATATGAAATAAAAATGGAAGTAGCGTTCATGCGTACGTACGGCTTACCGTCTCCATGAACGGTGCATTTCATTTCTTACCTATAAATGTTATGTAATATTATAAATGTATGTATATACAGGATATATATGATATATATGATATATACATCATGAGTATAACTCTGTATATAATGGATACATGAACAACTTGTAATTATAAAGAGCATATTTTTGACTCAAGTACCAATGATCGTTAAAACGACCGATATTAACTTAAATAGTTACATAGTGTTCATAACATGGTAATAAGTGATATAAAAGGAATAATGAACATTAAAAAGGTTCTTAATAAAGTATAAATTAACTCAAGTTTATTATTCAGGACATTAAAGAACGATCGAGTCAAGTCGGACCCGAGGTATGGGACTTCGTCTCAATCTCCTTTCATTGAGGCATATTTTTGTTTTATACATAACCTTATTTTATATGGTGTATAAACCCCTTTGACTTTTACGTTTATCTGAAAGGAATCTTTTTTATACAAAGCGTTTTACTAAATGACAAAAGGGAATGTTTTTTTCGTACGTATGCGGCGACAATGACTTCTCTGCCGCCGTGACCATTATTTGAGTTTCGGCTTCCTCTACAATCCATACATTTTCTTTTTAAATGAAAAATAAATACGATGTTTTACTTTTCTTTTATTTTGGTATTGAAAATGGTTTTCATAATGTTTTTATATCAATGTGTTGTATTGATATCTTGTGATTGAAAAGTGGAAATGTTATGTTTCCTTTATGCATGTTTTATGTGATACGATTATGTTATGGTTCTTGGGCATTATTATGAAGACGGGTGGTTCCGTGATAAACTAAGGGCGGGTGAGCCCGATATAGCTCTCCAATGCATTGGGTAACGCGAAGGGGTTAAACGTTGAGGTTTCTCCGAAGAGATTTAGGGAATATACTGTGATGGGTATTCCAAACGTAACCAAAAGGGTTACTCCCTACGTAAGAATGTTATGAATGCCTCAAGTTACCTTTATGTCTTATGATTTCTATGATTTATTCATGATTTGATAAGGTATGTTAAAGTGCTTATGTTTTATGGGTAAAGTATGATTTCATTCTTATGTATACATGTACTCATGTTTTCTTTCCATATTTTTATATCCCTTACCGAGCTTTTTATGCTCATCCCAAGTTTTTGAAATGTTTTTCACAAATCAAGGGAAAGGTACATGATGTGATGATAGTGTCAATGAAGTGTCGAGAAAGAATCCATGTTTTATTTTAAATATGTTTCCGCTGATGGGAAAAATGAGTACTATCTTTTATGTAATCACTTTGTTTAAATGTGGAATGTAATGCATGTTTTATGATCTAATTCTCTAAAACTCTAAACCTGAAAAGATCCACAATGTGTAATCTTGTAATAACTCAAGATTAAGTAAGGTTTAAGGCTGGGGCCTTATAATAGGGGTGTCCAGGGGGGGTGGGGGCATCCAGGGGGGTGGGGGGCGGTCCAGGGGGTGGGGGGCGGTGTCCAAGGAGGGGGTGTCCAGGTGGGGGGGCTATCTATGGGGTGTCCAGGGGGGTGGGCTGGTGTCCAGGGTGTCGGGGGGGGGGGGGGGGGCTTTCTAGGGGGATGGGGGTGTCTAGAGGGGTGGGGGTGTCTAGGGGGTGGGTTGGTGTCCAGGGGGGGGGGGTGGGGGCGGTCCAGGGGGTTGGCGTGGATGACTCATACACGTCACAAAGGACCCGTGGATCGTTCTCCTAAAGGATCAATACAATCCGAATGTGTTTGGTCGGATTTCCATAGGCCAATTGTTGTTTTCACTTAAAATTGTGTCCATTTTAAACAAAAGAGAGACCCTTTGAGTGGTACCGGCCACATCGTGCCTCGGATTGAGGCGGGGATGACTCATACATGTCATAAAGGACCCATGGATCATTCTTATAAAAGATCAAGACAATCCGAATGTGTTTGGTTGGATTTTCATAGGTTAGTTGTTGTTTTCAATTAAAATTGTGTCTATTTTAAACAAAAGAGATACCCTTTGAGTGGTACCGGCCACACCGTGCCTCGGATTGAGGCGGGGTTAACTCGTACACGTCACCAAGGACCCATGAATCATTTTCCTAAAAGATCAACACAATCCGAATGCGTTTGGTCAGATTTTCGTAGGTCAGTTGTTGTTTTCACTTAAAATTGTGTCCATTTAAAAAAAAGAGACCCTTTGAGTGGTATCGGCCACACCGTGCCTAGGATTGAAGAGGGGTTGTGTAACACCCCAAACTTCTACGGTACACTTCTCTTTGAATAATGCAATAACGTGTGTTGTACGTAACATCGAGTTCTAACACACCACAACCAATCAAACTAGCCGTTATGAATAGTAATACCCACTTTTTAAAATTTATAAATTTTATTTTTCAAAATGGACTTCATTTTTTGGATTCAGAATATCAAAATTAGTCTAGGGTGAATTTTTGGTATTTTTCTGAAAAACTTCATTTTTGATGAATAGTGAAACCACTAAGTGGTAGTTAAAAAACTGAATTTTTCATAAAACTTAATTTTACCGCTTCAGTGAGTGGAATTTTGGAAATACGAGAGACACGGTTAATATCAAGGAGTAAAATGTGGTTCAATGAGATGAAAATAAATTTTGGTGAATAGTAACTTTTTACCTTTATTTACCACGGTTAAAAGTAAATAGGGTAATTAAGGGTAAAAATGATATTAATATTACCCTAACACATGTCCTAATTATATTGGACAAATGTATCTCGACCAAAAACAACCTTAGTAATAAAATATTATCATTTAGGTCCACTTGGATTAGATTAGAACAATTATTATCATTTAATTCAAAGAAGAGTTAAAAGAGTTAAAATCAAAGTTTATTTACTAAAACATTTTTAATATAGGGTTATACATAAGGTAAATTCGATTGTAAATATTCATTATAAAGATAAAAAGATTTCATACATAATGATATTTTATTTATAATTTTTAGACATTAAATAATTTAATTTATTTATGACAATGATGATGCAGTAATTACCATAATAGTGAAAAATTAAAATAATTGATATTATAAATACCCAAATAAATATAATTTGAGACTTTTTATGAATTACACTAATTTTATAGGTTAATATGAAATGTTAGGAATGATTTAATTAACTTTTTTCGAAGTAATCATTCTGTTGTGATATTCACAAAAATCAATTTTCCAAATAGTGTCAAAATTGACATAAAAGAGTTTTTAAAACAAATATTATATTATTAATTGATATTCAATTCCTAAAAATCTACGGTTCAGCCAAGAGACTTATATAATGATAGGTGTATCATTAATGGACCACTTGGGGGTCTCTTAGAGGTATATAGTAAGTTTATTAACTATATAATATAAAAATACAAAGTGACATGGTAAGTGTCAAACAAATTAACTAAGAGTTAAAACTAAAAGATAAGGTTAATACAATGACCCAAACCTGTCTAAATTCTATTGGTTTAGTGGTTTTCGACCCATACCCACCTTAAACTTTAAATAATCTACTTTGGATCCATTAGAAACCGAATATGAATTTATTATAAAATAATATTTCTAGCTTTTCCAAAGGTGCCCCTCACCCCTCTTATAAAAGGGCACTCCCCCTTCTCACTAATTCACACATTAAAAGCCTTTTGGCTCGGCCAAAACCTACCCAAATACTCTCTCAACTTTCCTAAATTCATCCTATAGGCCTTCCTTTAGTCAGAAAGCCAACCTAAGGAGCCCTTTTGATCAAATCAAAAGGAAGAACCCGAAGAAGAGGTAATGTTTTTACCACCCTCTTTCAAGTTCCTTTCTTCTTCAAATTCTTATTTCTTTCCCATTATAAAATAATAACTCCAGTATCTTATATATAATGTGATTTTATTATAAATATGGTACAACCATATTCAGTATTCTATCCATCCTTTGAATAACATGTCACCATACGTGCGTACGTACGGCTTACCGTCTCCACGTCGTGGTGTAATTGTTATTCAATAAATTATTATTTGGATGGGTATAATAATGATGTGTAATTCATGTAAATAATAAATATAACATGATAATGATTCTATATATATGATATAACATCCAATTATATATTATTTTAATATCAAAATAATGATATTGTCGCTCGTGAGTACGTACGGACTACCGTCTCCATGAACGCGATGAGATTCATTCTCCATCATATCCATTCAAGTCTAATTATCATTTGATGATTAATAATAGTATCTAAGGACTTGATATAATTCTGGATATGATTAAGATACAAACTATCCATGAAAAACATGGCTTACGTAACAAAACATATAAAAGAAAATGAGTAAGTTAACACCCGAAACAACGATAATACTAAGATATTATTAACAAATCAATGTTAAAAGATCATATATGATATCATATTAATGTATATGATTCTTGTATAATTTAATAACAATTATTTCACCATTATACAGGATGTTAAACTACCCCCAACCAAGGAAAAGTACAAGGTAAGAGTTTATTTCACAATCTCTTCATTATCCGAGGTTGTTTATACGTGATTATCTACTGGGACCTCTTTATCATCCACATCCATGTTTCTTAAAAATGTATTTCAAATCATTATTACTATTTTAAAGACTATGGGATAAAGTCATTTATACCCTTGTTGACTTTTTATAATAAGTTTATAAAGGAATCTTTCTATCATTTTCCAAACAAGGTCCTTTTTAACCTTTTCGACAGAATTATGTCTTTTTTTTAACTTATACGGCGGGTGTGGCTATTTTCCACCGTTATAAAATCGTCGAAGCTTACCTTACAATCTTATAAGAATATTTTCAAAGTAAATGTTTTATTTTATAATTATGTGACTTTTAAATGATTAAAAAAAGAGATATTTCTCTCAAATAGTTTTGATTTCATCTATGTCAACATCCTTTGATGGATTTTAAGCTTATTTGAAGTTTATTTATTATGATACAAAACTTCCATATATTATTGAAGGTTTTGTGATATGTTTGACTATGGATGTGTTATTTTTATACCATTCATGGTTTATGGTGAATGTATTGAAATTTCATATGCTAGTTTTAATACGAATGTTTATGTTATGTTTAAACCTGTTCATATGATGAATGTAATGGACTTAATAAGTGACAGGTGGATCCTGCTATAGCTCCTCGATGCATCGGTAGGTCTCATGAGACAAACTAGTGTATTGAAACAAGTCCTTGAAAAAATCTTATTTGTATTTTTGGCACGAGGCCTTGGCTATGTGGTTATGATAGTCTGACATTATGCATTCCATCATTATGAAAGTGGTTATTGATATTGCATGTGATTATTCGATTAATAGAATATTCATGTGAATAAGTAAATGACATTATTTCATTTTATTTCCTCCATATTATGTTTAAGTTCAAGTTTAAAAGGCTTTTGTTTTAGTTATACATTTCCTTAAATGTTTATTCCTATTTATGAAAGTTTCCGCTATATTGTTATCCTTACTGGGAATTTGAGCTCACCCCTTTCTATGTTTTATTTTTTCCAGGATGTGAAGAAGTAATTTATGAATGACCTGAAGGGATAGTATGAGGGGATACGAGTGTGGACTATGGAGACTATATTGTTGTAGTTTTTATTTTATGATGTAATGTAAACTTTATTAATGTATCTAGTTATTCCAAGGCTACTAAACTAATCGGTCTTTCGAGACTTGATCTTTCTTGTGATCATGCCAATGTTATGTAATAATGCACCGACTCTGGGTATCTAGGGTCTGGGAATTACAGGTTGACTCGTACACGTCACAAATGACCCATGGATCGTTCTTATAAAAGATTAAGACAATCTGAATGCGTTTGGTCGGATTTTCGTAGGTCAGTTGTTGTTTTCACTTAAAATTGTGCCCATTTTAAACAAAAGAGAGACCCTTTGAGTGTTACCGGCCACACCGTGCCTCAGATTGAGGCAGGGATGACTTTTACACTTCACAAAGGACCTTTTGATCGTTCTCCTAAAAGATTAATACAATCCGAATGTGTTTGGTCATATTTCCATAGGTCAATTGTTGTTTTCACTTAAAATTGTGTCCATTTTAAACAAAAGAGAGACCTTTTGAGTGGTACTGGCCACACCGTGCCTCTAATTGAGGCGCGGTTGACTCGTACACATCACCAATGACCCATGGATAATTCTCCTAAAGGATCAACACAATAATAATGTGTTTGGTCAGATTTCCGTAGGTCAGTTGTTGTTTTCACTTAAAATTGTGTCCATTTTAAACAAAAGAGAGACCCTTTGAGTGGTACCGGCCACACCGTGTCTCAGATTTAGGATAGGTTAACTCTTACATGTCAAAAAGGACCCATGGATCATTCTTATAAAATATCAAGACAACCCGAATGCGTTTGGTTTGATTTTCATAGGTCAGTTGTTGTTTTCAATTAAAATTGTGTCCATTTTAAACAAAAGAGAGACCCTTTGAGTGGTACTAGCCACACCGTGCCTCGGATTGAGGCAGGGTTGACTCATACACATCACCAAGGACCCTTGTATCGTTATACTAAGGGATCAACACAATAAGAATGTGTTTGGTCGGATTTACGTAGGTCAGTTGTTGTTTTCACTTAAAATTGTGTCCATTTTAAACAAAAGAGAGACCCTTTGAGTGGTGCCGGCCACAACATGCCTCGGATTGAGGCGGGGATGACTCGTGCACATCACCAAGGACCCGTGGATTGTTCTCTTAAAGGATCAATACAATTATAATGCGTTTGGTTGGATTTTTGCAGGTCAGTTGTTTTCACTTAAAATTGTATCCATTTTAAACAAAAGAGAGACCCTTTGAGTGGTACCAGACACACCGTGCCTCAGATTGAGGAGAGTTTGAATTTTACACATCACAAAGGACCCCTGGATTGTTCTCATAAAGTATCAAGACAATCCAAGTTCATTTGGTCAGATTTACGTACGTTAGTTGTTGCTTTCACTTAAAAATCTGTCCATTTTAAACAAAAGAGAGACCCTTTGAGTGGTACTGGCCACACCGTGCCTCGGATTGAGGCGGAGTTGACTCGTACACTTCCCCAACGCACCCATGGATCGTTCTACTAAATGATAAACACAATAAGAATGCGTTTGGTCGGATTTCTGTAGGTCAGCTGTTGTTTTCACTTAAAATTGTGTCCATTTTAAACAAAAGAGAGACTCTTTGAGTGGTACCGGCCACACCGTGCCTCAGATTGAAGTATGGTTGACTCATACACGTTAAAAATGACCCTTGGGTCGTTTTTATAAAGTATCAACACAATACGAATGCTTTTGGTCAGATTTCCATAAGTCAGTTGTTGTTTTCACTTAAAATTGTGTTCATTTTAAACAAAAGAGAGACCCTTTGAGTGTTATCGGCCACACCGTGCCTCGTATTGAGGAGGGGATGACTCATACACATCAATAAGGACCCATGTATCGTTCTCCTAAATTATCAACACAATCTGAATGATTTTGGTCTGATTTTTGTAGGCCAGTTTTTGTTTTCACTTAAAATTGTGTCTATTTTAAACAAAAGAGAGACCCTTTGAGTGGTACCAGCCACACCATGCCTTGGATTGAGGCGGGGTTGACTCATAAAAATCAAAAAGGACCCATGGATAGTTCTCCTAAATTATAAACACAATCTTAATGCGTTTGGTCAGATTTCCGTAGGTCAGTTGTTGTTTTCACTTAAAATTGTGTCCATTTAAAACAAAAGAGAGACCTTTTGAGTGGTACCGGCCACACCGTGCCTCTAATTGAGGAACGGTTGACTTGTAAACATAAAAAAGGACCCATGTATCATTATACTAAATTATCAACACAATAATAATGTGTTTGGTCAGATTTCCGTAGGTCAGTTGTTGTTTTCACTTAAAATTGTGTCCATTTTAAACAAAAGAGAGACCCTTTGAGTGGTACCGGCCACACCGTGCCTCGGATTGAAGAGAGGTTAACTATTACATGTCAAAAAGGACCCATGTATCATTATTATAAAATATAAAGACAATCTGAATGTGTTTGGTTGGATTTTCATAGGCCATTTGTTGTTTTCAATTAAAATTGTGTCCATTTTAAACAAAAGAGAGACCCTTTGAGTGGTACCGGCCACACCGTGCCTTGTATTGAGGAAGGTTTGACTCATAAAATTCACCAAGGACCCATGGATCATTCTACTAAAGGATCAACACAATCATAACGTGTTTGGTCGGATTTCCGTAGGCCAGTTGTTGTTTTCACTTAAAATTGTGTCCATTTTAAACAAAAGAGAGACCCTTTGAGTGGTACCGGCCACACCGTTCCTCGGATTGAGTTAGGGATGAATCATTCATATCACCAAGGACCTGTGGATCATTATCCTAAATAATCAACACAATCTGATTGTGTTTGGTCAAATTTTCGTAGGTCAGTTGTTTTCACTTAAAATTATGTCCATTTTTTTAAAAAAAGACCCTTTGAGTGGTGTCAGTCACACCGTGTCTCGGATTGAGGCGGGGTTGACTTTTACACATCACAAAGGACCCCTGGATCATTATAATAAAGTATAAAGACAATACAAATGTGTTTGGTCATATTTTCGTACGTCAGTTGTTGCTTTCACTTAAAAATCTGTCCATTTTAAACAAAAGAGAGACCCTTTGAGTGGTATCGGACACACCGTGCCTCGTATTGAGGAGGGGTTGACTCATACATGTTCCCAACGCACCTATGGATCGTTATCCTAAAGGATAAACACAATATGAATGTGTTTGGTTGGATTTCCGTAGGTCAGTTGTTGTTTACACTTAAAATTGTGTCCATTTTAAACAAAAGAGAAACCCTTTGAGTGGTATTGGCCACACCGTGCCTCGGATTGAGGCGGAGTTGACTCTTACACATCACTAAGGACCCATGGATCATTATACTAAAGGATTAACACAATCCGAATGCATTTGGTTGGATTTCTGAAGTTCAGTTGTTGTTTTCACTTAAAATTGTGTCCATTTTAAACAAAAGAGAGACCCTTTAAGTGGTACCAGCCACACCGTTACTCGGATTGAGGCGGATATGACTCATGAACATCACGAAGGACCTTTTTATTCTTCTCCTAAAGGATCAAAACAATACTAATGTGTTTGGTTGGATTTATGTAGGTCAGTTGTTTTCACTTAAAATTGTGTCCATTTTAAACAAAAGAGAGACCCTTTGAGTGGTACCGGCCACACCGTTCCTCAGATTGAGGCGGGGTTGACTCGTACACTTCAAAAAGGACCCCTGGATCGTTCTCATAAATGATCAAGACAATACGAATGTGTTTGGTCAGATTTTAGTATGTCAGTTGTTGTTTTCACTTAAAAATCTATCCATTTTAAACAAAAGAGAGACCCTTTGAGTAGTACCGGCCACACTGTGCCTTGGATTGAGGTGGGGTTGACTTTTACATGTCCCCAACGCACCCATGGATCGTTATCCTAAAGGATCAACACAATCCGAATGCGTTTGGTCATATTTTCGTACGTCAGTTGTTGTTTTCACTTAAAAATATGTCTATTTTAAACAAAAGAGAGACCCTTTGAGTGGTTCATCATTCTTGCATGTTGCTGGTGCATATCATCTGTTAAAATGGGAAAATGGATCATTGGAGAAAGGATGTTTTATTTAATAGAAATTACAATTTTCCTACGAACATTTACATACAACAATGTTTCATCTTTTGATCCCCTTAACCCTCTCAAAAATGACCACCAATTGTATATGTTCCCAAGTTAGATATTCATTATATTTGTGTACAATCTACCATAAGGTATGCGGCCCACTCATTTATGAACACATCTATATTGTCTTGTGAGTATGAGGCTTTTTGGCAGTCAGAGTAGTACTGCAAAATATAAAAATAAAGAATTAATAAATAAATTAAACGAACTAGTAGTTGTTTTTGAAAATACCTCTTTAGGGATGCTAGTTTGTTGATGAAAAACGATCTATTTCATAAATTTACAAACATAATAACTGCAATCATTATCGTTTGTTTGTTTTGGACACTGTAAAAAAATTTATCATTATGAGAATAAGTAACTTGTGTTGATATGTGTTTGGATAGTGAAATTTTATTATATATACCCTGATATTAGTCTAGACATAGTACTTTCTCGCCTCCTTATGCTTAGACCCTATCCTCATTACTTTTTTAGATGATAATGATACACTACCCTATCATAACAGAATCCTCAGTAAAAGATAATAAAAATTATATTACTTGATGTTTAGACCTAAAACGTAGGATGTAGTGTCTTACAGACTCACAAACTCCATCATGTGTGGTCAGTTTGATGGATATCCTTACTTTGAATCCAGAAAATAAATCTTTGGAGTATCCAAGTTCACCGCAATTAGCAACCAATGTTGCCTAAAAACACAAAAAGGAATAAGTAATAAAAGAAGTGAAAATATAATTGATATGCTTTAATCGTAGAGTTTTACCCCTACATGGTTGGTATTAGGAAGAGTCTGTCATATGTAATCTTGCTTTCAAATGTTTTCAGCAAGTCGTTCACTATTTCATCCTTTTTTATGGATCTAATTTTGTTAGGTGTGTTGATGTGGTATGAGGACTAACGAGTCCAAATCTTGGCTCATGGGAAAATTCCTTCAATTGTTTTTCATAAATGCATCTGTCAACAATATAAAATGCATTTAGTCATAATTTTCACATTAGATCAGCTTTTAGAAAATCAATTCATGAAAATATACCTCATATATATATTTACAACTCTGATGCCTAGCCAACTATTTTCAAGGATCTCATTTACATTTTCAGCAGCAACAAAATCTTGACTTTCCTCTCCGTATATATTCTTTTCAAAAACCACTATATGACTACTACCATCTTTTAGCTTCGTATCCACATGAGTCTTCAATGCTAGTAAATGTGGATAGAGAACATGTGGTGTTATTTTGCTTTTAGTAGCTCCTTGGGATCGGTTGGTCGATCCTTTAGATGGTTTTGAGCCGACGTTTATCACCCCCTTCCCTTTCTCCGTCTATAATAACAATCATTGGTTCAGACCCTTTTTTCATTAATTGTTAAAGGTTTAGCTTGAAAAAAAAGAAAATAAATACCTATTTGTCCACATGTACTCTTAAAAGTTTTGACGACCATGCAATGAATGTCCCAATATCCTTTTCAACCGTATGAATATCATCGTCATCAAGTGGAATAGGTAGCTCTGCATTTGGCTGATGAGCTATAGTAATTGTCACTTTTAGATGATCTTTTAGAAGTGGTCTATTATGCAGCATGGCATCTGGGATATTGAACACCGTAGCCCTCACTACAAGGTGATAGGTGGGTGTTGACAGATATAAATCACAATCATTATCACCCTTTAGAAGATCAGTACAGAAAAAGTATCAATGTTTGTCTGATTCACATTTAATAGGAACAATTATTAGAATATTGATTACCACGACTAAGAAAATTCTTTTAGGGGAATGGCTCACCTCAAAGCTGGTGGGGGGTGGGGCGGGATGTTCACACGCTGGTTATTCCTGAGTTGTGTCTTCTCTTTTCTTCCCACCCATAAAAGTTGCTAGCAACTCTCCCTTCCATTGTAATCGTTCTTCAAGGGTTGCTATTTTTTCGCTCATTTGTTCCAATTTTTCATCTGTATCATCCTTTTTTTTTCTTCTCAAAATATACTCGGGGTATCACCCCAAACCCCGCACCTCTAACACGACCGCATTTTTCTAGCTGCTTCAAAGCCGTCGATCATAGGTCTGCATCCGCTACAGGAGTAACTGATTCCTGTGACTGTCGGATATAGGAAAATAACTAATTATTTTTATGTAATAGCAATTTAAAAAAAATCTTTTTATCATAATGTCATACTTACACATATTTTCCACACTTTTTGTGTGTTCTCATCTACTAGATTCCCTTCCTTATTCACACGTGCCTCCTTCCATAGTACATGATGTGGGATGGAAGTGTATTTGGTTTTAGACTCATCAATCTATATATAAACATAGAAAGATAATTATGATGTTGTTTATTGGCACCTAACAATATTACTGTAAATTTAAAATATGTACCATTTTCTTTTCTAGTGAAGCGTACTCCATCCTTGCTTTATTATAGGGGTATGTTGGTTTTGATGCACGTTCCTTATTTTTAGTATAGAGTTTCTGTTTCATAAATGAAATATTGACAATCAAAGTGATGAATACAGGTATCCTCAAACAACGTATTATCACCCACAATGTACCTGAAACTTCTCATCCCCACGAAAGCCAATAAATGCATCCCATGCTTCTTGGGATATCAGGTGAGCGTAGACAATGGGTGGTTGCAGGTTTATTTTACCATTGGAATCTTTCAGGTGACATCTTGTTAAAATAGTGCAAAAACCTCAATGAATCCTTCCTGCAAGCCTTAGTACATAATCCTTGTGTGAATCGTCTACTATAAATGTACTCTACAAAAGATTGAGAAGAGTAATACATTGTTTCATTATTTTATTTTTAGTAAATTAAAGAAATAAATTCATAATGTTACCGTAATTTCTTCCCAGATCACAGCCTTCAGTCCGAACACAACATTGTTCCATGAATCTATGTCAATCGGCACGCGTTGCCGAGTGACAAATCCAATGTAACTAATAAACATAGCCTTGTTGGGATTCACATGTTGGCCTCATTCATTCCATCCGACATCAAATTTGACGACTTTGCTTTTTGCCTTAAGAACTTTGGCTAACACCGTCAAACTACGACGCACCTGTGTTTTTTGCGACGTCGGTCCTTCATTCCTGACCATTTCATCGATATCAACAAAATCTATATGTTCATCTGAAATGGTAACAATTACATGTGTTGATGGTTGTTGGACCTTAACACTAGGAGCATAAGGATCCTCAACAGCAGGAGTAGCAGCAGCCGCAGTAGGAGCAGCAGGAGCCGCAGCAGGAGCAGCAGTAGGAGCAACAAAAGCTGCAACAGGAGCAGCAGCAGGAGCAGTAGGAGCAGCAGCAGCCGCAGCAGCAGCAGCTTGAGAGACTTGTTCAGCCTCAAGGTTAGGAGCACCAAAATGTGTAGAAGTCATTATTTGAAAAAGTGGTTGAACAGTTAATTTAGATTACATAAATTTAGTAATGATAAGATAATAACATGAGATAACAAGATCTATATTACAAAAAATATATAACATGTTTATTGAACTCTCTTTCTTTTTTTCAAAGGTTTAAGGGATTTGAAACCTCTATCGATTATCCAAATCCCTTCATTGCGGTCTCCTATAACATAAAAAACATCATCTACATTGGGACCGCTCTAAAATGATTGCGATGTACCACTGAAAGGATCATCCTTAACTGAATTTTCATCGGAACCTTCATTAGTTTTGAACGATAACAGAACAATCGACCACCTTTGGTTTGCAGGATCTGGAACATAAAAAACTTGTACCGCTTGTGATGCCATTATAAACTGTTCGTATTTGTACCCTTCTTTACTAAAATAAATTTTCACAAATCCCCATTCATCTATTTTAACACCACTGTTGTTATCAACCCATTTGCATTGAAAAATCGGCAATTGGAATGTCATATAATCCAAATCCCATATTAGTTTGATAATTCCAAAGTATGACATATTTTCATAAATTGGATTTCTATCCTTACTACCATAAACATGCATCGCTTCAGCCACTAGTGTAACTCCACTATTTTTCATGGTACTATCTTCATCATGTTCATCTGTATAGAATGTATAACCATTAATTACATAACCACTGTAAGATAATACATACACACTTGGTCCAGCGGCTAACCATCGAAGTCGTTCTGAAATTGAATTCGGATTTTCATCCAACCGCTTAAAAATATGGTCCTGAAACCATCCTATAAACTGGTGATTATGTGTATTTGATAACCATTTTTCAGCCCTTAATGGATTCAACTGCCTAATAATTTCTTTGTGAGTTTCAATATATGAAGAAACCTCCCAACTGTTATGAAAAACATAAAGGTGGGTCTGCTCCCGATCTGTAATACTGATTGTCACAAATTCTCTTCCAGAAATTCCCTCACCCTCAATGCGTCTAGTGTGATGAGATTTCGGGAGACAAATGCTTTCCAAATCAGATAGGTATTCGGTACAAAATTCAATGGTTTCCTCAACAATATATCGCTCCACTATACAACCCTCTGGCTGACTTCGATTTTTGACATACCCTTTCAAAATATTCATATTCCGTTCAATAGGATACATCCATCTATAGTGCACAGGACCACAAAGTCGAATCTCTCTCACTAAGTAAATCATCAAATGAACCATCATATCAAAGAATGTTGGTGGGAAGAACATTTATAATTCACATAATATGATGAAAATTTCTTTTTCCATAGCTGTAAATTTAGCCGGGTCTAAAACTTTGCTACACATAGCTTTGAAAAAGGAACAAAGTTTGGTTAACGTATGGTGAACATTCTTGGGCAAAATGAAATATAAATCTATAGGAATTAGATCTTGCATCAAAACATGGCAGTCATGTGATTTCAACCCTTTTAACTTCAAATCATTCATTAACACAATGTTCTTGATATTTGATGAATGCCCCTCTGGAACCTTTACATCATTTAAGAAGTTGCAAAACTAATATCTCTCCTCCCTAGAAAGAGTATAAGCAGCTAGAGGAAGAAACATTCGATTTTCACCCTTCATGGGAGCCAAATCTTCTCGTATTCCCATGTAAACCATGTCCAACCTTGCCTTAATTCCATCCTTTGTTTTTCCAGGGGAATTTATCAACGTTCCGATAACACTGTCACATACATTTTTTTCCACATGCATCACATCAAGAAAATGTCTGACATACAAACAACTCCAGTATGGTAATTAAAAAAAACTGATCACTTTTTCCAACCAATTTTTGTAAGGTTTTTCGAAAAGGGTTCACCAAAAATAGTGTTCAAATCTTTTACTTTCTCAAACAGCTGATCACCAGTTAGTAGAGACGGTGCTGCGCATTTCTCTGAACTTCCATTGAATGATGTCGTCCAAGATCGGTACTTATACCGACGAAGTAGAAATCTACGATGTCCTAGAAACACAGATTTCAATGAATGTTTCAACCTAATTGATTCTGTATCTTCTTCACACATGGGACACCCTTGAGTTCCTTTAATTCTATAGCATGACAAATTTCCATAAGCAGGGAAATCATTTATTGTCCCATACAACATCGCTCTCAATGTGAAGTATTCACCTTTATAATCATCATACAACATAACACCTGAATCCCACAATAACTTCAAATCCCCGATCAAAGGAGCCAGATAAACATCAATATCGTTACCTGGTTGTTTTGGTCCTGATATAAGCATAGATAACATGATGAATTTCCGCTTCATTCATAACCAGGGTGGAAAGTTATAATTTACCAACATAACAATCCATGTACTATGAGTGCTGGTTTGCAAACCAAAAGGATTCACTCCATCTGTAGATAACGCAAGACAAAGGTTTCTCGGCTCTTTTCCAAATTCAGGATACTCATGATCAATTTTATTCCATTGAGGAGAGTCGGCCAGATGACGTAATTTCCCATCTTTATTTCTTTTATCCGCATTCCACGACAATTGTTTTACAGTTTCTTCACTTCCATATAGACACCTAAACCTTGGAATGATTGGAAAGTAACATACAAATTTCGTAGGATTGGATTCATATTTCTTATATCGAGAAGCACCACACATTGGGCATTTTGTAAGTGATTTGTTCTCCTTGTGAAACAATATACAAGCTTTCGGGCAGGCATTTATTCTTTCAGAAATCATACCCATAGAGCGTAGCATTCGTTTAGCTTCATATGTCCGGCTTGGGAGCTCATTATCTTCCGGGATCATGTCATTCAAGAGAGCAAGTAGTTCCGTAAAACTGAAATCACTCCATCCATTGTCTGCTTTCAATTTATACAACTTCAGTACAACTGACAATGTTGTATACTTAGTGAAACCAGCATACAATGACGTCTTTGCACAACTCTTTAACTTCTCAAACATTTTTGGGCAATCACAGAGTTCATCTTCAATTGTCTTTATCATTTCCTCAATACGATCTTCATCATCATTGACATCTGTAATCACATCCTCCATATGGTCTTCTTCATTATCCATATTTGTATTCATATCTTATGATCCATAAAATGCAGTTTTATCCCAGCCAGTAGCTACAATCACCTTTTCTCTGTGTTTATTCCAACATTTATAACTATGATATATTCTGTGACATATCAAATGTTCTTTCAACTCCTCTAGAGTAATTATTCTAGAATAAAAACAACGTAAACACAGACAAAGGATTTGAGAAGGATCCTTTGCGTGATCCTTTGCAAACTTGATGAACTCTTTCACTCCGTTCTCGTACTCTATTGTCAAATGATTAGCATCCATCCAATCTTTATTCATCTTCATCCTATTTGAATATCAAATATTAGTATTTATGGTTCAATTACACAAAACAAGACTTCCAAATACATTAAAAGAGAACCACTTTCTTATAAAAATAGAGATTAATAGAGCCTAACCATTTCCAATAAAGATTTGGAAATCAACAGAACCAGGATAGACCCCCCATCAAAATCAACACAGTTTCCAAACACAAAGGGGTTCGCGGGGATAATCACTTGTGTCATAGATGGTAAAACTCAAACGATGTCATCCTCTATGGCTCATCCTCCTCTATTGGGTCAACCCTTCTATGGTCAACTAGTCCATTCTTTTATACCTCACCAACCTAAAATACATATGGATGAAAACTAGTAGCCAACTCTATAAGTAAAGAAAGGATTCTCATAATCTCTACAATATGGAATTCATTAAATATAATTAATTTAGATTTATTATAGTTTCCTCAAATCACCCCAGTCCTAACATAAGAATAATCAATAATGATACATCTACTTGGTACCCAAGCAGTCTTTATGGATATATGTCTGGACAAGGGCAAGGGGATTTTCTCTTGATTGTTGAAAATTTTCTTTTTGGGTTTTGAGCTTATATAGGGGACCGAGCATGCGGTTCATAACGACTATGGGAGCCTTTACTCAAGTTTGTAATTTAGTTGTTTTCTTGTATGGCCTTCAGCATGGAATTTAGGTGGTATAAATTATGGAACGACATGGTTCATTATGTTTTCATTGATCAAATACATGATGGTAGTAGAGTCCATTAAAAAATATGAAATGAGTGGAGGACCACACCCATACTAAGACTTTCAAGATGGAATTGAGGAAACCCAAATCTAGGATTTTAATTACGTTAATTACAATAAACAACCACAATAATTTCAACAACCTTTCTACCCTCTAATACCAATTCAAAACAAAAAAAACCAATCAGGGTTACTATCAATATAGGAGTGGAAAAGATCCACCATGAAATCAGAGACCACCTGGGTTCCCACCTCATAATCTATCTCCTCAACCACAAAAAACATTCACATAAAAACCTTCCCACACTACATCTCATCATTTTACACCCCCTCATCAGCAAAACTTTCAACAAGATATAATGAGTAAGCCACAAAAGCCCCAAATAAATAGTCAAATCTTGAAAATATTCTTATCTCATTCATCTAAAAAGTGGACTAGAGAATTAATACATAATAAATATAGATGCATAATCAAATGGATGCTCTCTGAATCCCCAATCACAAAGTATGGAATATCTCTAATACTTTATTGGATAGACTACTGGGTACACTACCTAGTAAAACTAAGACACATACAAGAGAAGAATAAAAATATGTTGTTTTTCATAGTGAAAACGAGATAATATTAAAATAGACATAAAAATAGATGAAAATAGGATTGAAGAACTTTAATCACATGCCACAGTCATAAAAAATCCAGCAATGAGAGCACACCCAAAGCTGATAAAGAAAAGAATCTAGAAGCAGATAAAAATGAAAAAGCTCAAGTCCAAGACCAACCCTTCAAAGAATATTACTATGTGGAACCTCCACCATACATACCCCTTCTTCCATTCCAAAAGAGAATGAGACATGGGAAAATTTAGGGTCAATATTGTAATTTTTTGGAATAGTTCAAGAAACTCTATATAAATATCACCTTTGTAGAATCCATTTACTCAAAAGTTTGAAATAAGGCATTTTACAACAATCTATTTTCATGAAATGAAAAAAAACATTTGGTAATTCATTAGTCCAAAGTAATTGATTAAAATTCACCCCATTATTTTCAAGACTATCAGCCAAGAAGTAGAATTCATGGTATGAATGTGTGATGATGTAGTTCAGGTATGAATGAATTTCCAAGAATTCGATCAACCTAACATCCATTTTTCATAAAGGATGAATATAACCATTTCTGATTGAATACATGATGGTAGTAGAGTCACATTCTATCCACATTTAATTCTAAACTCATTTACACTCTATTTTAACTACATTGAGCATGCCAATAATTTCAACATCAATAGACGAGACAACTCCACATGGTCTACAAAGACATCCCAGGACATTTCCATTATGATTCCTAAAGACTACTCCAAATCCCAAAGGTCCTAGATTCCCTCTTTATGCCCTATCTGAGTTGCATTGGATCAATCCGGGAAATGAGGGAATCTATATAAAAACAAAAGTTTCAGAAGGAGTTCATAAATTACCATTAATTCCAAGATTCATAAGAACCAAAATGTCAACAATAGAGCTATTACAATGAACATTTTGAAGGGAGTTCACATTTATTGTTGCAGCTATAATATTTATGAGGGACGATTGAATATTCAAGGAAGAATACCCATGATTAATATTATTTTTCCTGTTACATATAATATAAATAAAGTATACACTAGACACTTGAAGTATATTGAGTAGTTCTTGGGAGAGAGGAATCCTAGAGAAATATTTGAGATTCTTCTAGACATAGGTTGTCTTGGGAGGCTACACTTCAATAATATCAAAGAAAACATGCCATAGAACTGAGGAAATGTCATATATTAAGAATATATGATTAAATTCCTTCTTATTATGGTTTCATGAGACACATTTGGATTAAATATCAAAGCCTACTGATTGAAGGAATGAGTCGATAGGAATCTTAGAATCTTCTAGCCTCCATAGAAGTATAACTATAACACCATTGGTATTACACTTTCATGACCCAAACACATCGATGAGATATATCAAATCCTTGGGATTAAATTACCATAGTTTCTAGAAGATTATGTGTAATAGGGGACCAAAAAAACTTTGCACACCTAGTCCGGAAACGTGAAGATCGAGGGCGGTAGAGGTCCGAAAACACGAAGATCGATGGCGGCGGAGGTCCGGCAATGCAAAGATCGAGGGTGGAGGAGGTCCAACAACGTGAAGATCGGGAGCGGTGGAGGTCCAGAAATGTGAAGCTCGGGGGGCAGCGGAGGGGAGTCATAGGGTTTCAGTACCGTGAGAGCTTTAGGTCGTGATAAAACGAGGACACTATGCGACTGATTTTATAAAATATGGGACTACAGTTTTATCAGCACTAAAATTTTAGCACTGATAAAGGTTTTATTTATCTGCGCTAAAAAAGCACTGATAAATCCTTCCTGTATCAGTGCTAAAATTTTAGCACTGATACAGGTCTTCTTTATCAGCACTTTTTTAGCACTGATAAAGGGACTCTTTATCAGCGCTTTTTTAGCACTGATAAAGGTTACCTTTTATCAGCGCTAAAATTTTAGCGCTGATACACGGTTTCTTTATCAGTGCTTTTTTAGCACTGATAAAGGAATTCTTTATCAGTTCTAGAAAAGCGCTGATAAAGAACCCCTGTATCAGTGATAAAATTTTAGCGCTGATACAGGGAATCTTTATCAGCGCTTTTCTAGCACTGATAAAGAATTCCTTTATCAGCACTAGAAAAGCAGTGATAAAGAAACCCTGTATCAGCGCTAAAATTTTAGCACTGATACAAGGTTTATTTATCATCACTTTTCCTTAACACTGATATAAGGTGGCGCTTCCCTTGCCCATTTTTGTAGTAGTGGCAACTGGTTTGATGAATCAAGAAGATTAGGAATATCACGTCATTGTATTCGGGGGAATTAAACAAGAATATAATTAAAAAAATTCTTGGATCTAGTTACTGAATGAGGACCAAGCTACAAAGAATGTTAACACGCTATCATTAGTTTGAAGAGGTGAAAGATCACATCGTGAAGATATAATTCACATCATGAACAATTTATTTACAAAACATCTAGTGGATATGGTTAGAGTTTAAAATAAATATACGGAACAAGATTACAATAGTTGACTGAGTTTAATTGGAATATTATGACCACATTAAAATGTGTGGTACACCTAAAATAATCTTAGAGGATTAAGGTAGAATGATTTATCCCAACCATTAAATCAAGGGTTGGAGGCATTAATGACTTTATAAAACTGTTTGTGGCAATTCTAGGAAATATATAAGAGAGGAATATATCAACACATTAGGTGTGGGAGAGATAGAGGGAGTCAAAGTATATTTGATATGTCTGTTGAGTTGGTGCCCTAGAAACTTCTTCTGTACTTTATGATAGACATATATTCATTGGATAAATATTAATAAACTCCTTATCACACCATGATTGTTCTTTTTCATGACATTGTATGTGATAATGTTCTAAGAGTAGGTGTCGCACTAAAAGGTCGTAGTGGATCCCTACTATGATGAGAACCTGGAAATGCCATGAAACTATTCTTGAAAATATGTTATTTAGCTGAATGATATCATTTTAAGGGACACAAATGATATAGACTATCATGGGTGGATACTCATAGGACTTTTAGGCACCTTCTCATGGTGTATGCTCTTAGTAATGTCAAGGAGAATATTATGAGAATGAGACTCGTCGGTAGGAAATCCACATTTATAAGTGTCGTTAGATGTTTCCATCTTCGTATGTGTGTATTGGTCCTCAAACTGTTAGATTATTATTAACGAGTATTATGGCTCACGTACTTAGATGTATTGGTGAAAATCGTGACGACATATGTTCCCAGTGAGGTAGGATATGTTGGGTGCGTCACGAGTAATACTGCATTAATGAATAATGCGAGAAAGGATTTGTCTCATCTGTTTCATAATGGAAGTTGATATATCAGGACCTTTGATGGAAATGATATAGCCTAAATAAATCCATGGCCATGACGTTCTATATGCAAGTTCAATTTTCAGAAAGTCAAAGAACGAGAAATCGATCACATGGATTGATGGCACTTGCATGTAACTCGCTTGATTGGAGATATCGAGACAAATAGATTATATTAAACAGTAAGTGTCACATCAATGACTTATTTAAAAAAAAATCATTTAATTTCCATTCTTTTTTTGTGGGGGTTTCCTATACATTTTTGGAGGAAAGGGTGAGTTTTCATGATTTGGGCCAAACCATGAGCCTATTTTGAGATTTAAAAACCAATTTTTTTTCTTTTATAACTCTTTCATTTTTCAACATTTTACACCAATTAAACTTCCCAATTGGCATCCCCTAGTATATTAAAACCACCATACCCATTTGGACCTCATAGGAATCCATAATCATGATGGATTTAGGTTTTTTATTAAGGTATTGGGCCAGCCTGAAAGCCCATTTTCTGCTTTATTTTTTTTAATTTTTTAACATAACATTCAAATTTTAAGATTTTTTGGTGATTCCAACTCTAACCCAAAACCACTTACCCAAAGTGCACTCCCATACTCTCATCCCCCTCTTTGGAGCTAATATTCATTGTGAATTTGGGTGAAACTTCTCTGGATTTCTCAAATCGTCCAGATTTGATGAGGTAAATTGTTTCTTTCATAACTCCTTCAATTTTTACTCTTTTTACCCCATTTCAGTTCCTACATGACCTCCTCAGACTTATTAGAACCTAGATTTTATTTTTGGATGTTTGGAAATTCTGATACTGGTGTATTTGTGTCGTTTTATTCAATATTTATTCAAGAAAGTGTTTCTCTTTTCATTTCCTTCCTTATCCTTAGGGTTTCCTCCCTCTTTCATGAAGTTCTAAAATGTCCAGAAGTTAGGGTTAGTACCTAGGGTTTTATTTGGTGTCTATTTGGTGAAATATTGTGTTTTAGGGTTTGTTTTCACTTCCTTGTGGTGCGGTGGTGGTGCGGCGGTGGTGCGGTTGAAGTTTCGCACCAAGATTAGGGGGTTTTGACACAAAAGGTAGGTGATTCCATGTGTAAGAATTTTTTGATGAGTTATCATGATTGATTTAATTATTTTTCATGTTCCTCATATGTTTTGTGTGGTTTAAAAACTGTTTTTGATGGATTTGGTTAAGCGATTAATTTTATAGTTTTATTTTTGATTTATATTGGGTGTTCTCCATGTGTAACTCTTGTGGTAATATTTGGGTTTATTGTATAACATATGAAAGTGGTTTATTAAATGTTGTTTGGGCTGAAAATTCTGTTTTGGTAGGATTTTGGTGTTCTTTTGGTTTTAAAGAAGGGTTTTTAAATGGGGTTTAGGTGCAAAACCTTGTCATGTTTCTTAAAAGTGTTTTATGAAAATTGTAAATGGGTTATTGAGTTACAAAAAGTGTGCAAAGGAAGTTTATGTATTGTTTGGATGAGTGTATGTTTTTAAAATGATCCATTTTTTTTGTGAAAGGGATGTTATGTGATGTTTACCATCTTGGAAATTTTTTATAAATTTTCTTGAAGGATTTATCGAATTGTGAAAGAGATATGAAACATGTTGTGGGCTGTTTTGGTGTGAGTATGGTTTCAAAATGAATTTGAATGAGAAATGGGATTATGTGACATGTTTGCAGAATTTTTGGTGCATGTGGAATGTGAAAATAATATTTTAATGTGAAAATGGTACTTCATGGCTTGTGGAACTTGTTTGAGCACTAGAGGGAAAACTCGGATCTCTAGGTGGGTGGACGTGTAATAGTATGCCAGTGATCCTGTTGGGTTTGGCCCCAGTTTCACGTAGGAAGTTTGACAATGACAACACTAACTAAACTATGATAATGACGATGATGATGATGATGTTGGGGGACCACTAGGTTATGGGTATGATCCCTACTAGTGGCTCGTGTGCACAAGAATAGATATTTGTTTGGTTACTTTCACCGAGATACGAGGTACCTAGGACCCATAGCGAGCTAGTGCCTAGAGGGTATTTCTCATTGCTTGTGCTCATTAGATACTTTATACTTACCATCGAAATACGGTATGTTTGGATAGAAAATTCAGTAGCTTTGATATTTTATTTAAAAGTGTTGATTCTTTAAAATAGCCCACTTTAAAACTGTTTTTATTTAAAGTTGCATCTCTTTAAAATTATTAATAGCATCTCATGTTTATGAAAACTTGCAAGATTTTCATATTTGAATGTTTATCACATGTAATACTTTAGTGGTAGAATCCTACTGGGCTTTGGCTCACACCTTACTTACACCTTTGGGTGTAAGTAAACTTGGTTATTTTGTCGCAGGTTTGGGTAATGCTTTTAGTGCCAATTGTTAGGGTCTCTAGCGGTCCTTTGTAATGCATTGTTGTGGAGATGGCTTGAGGGTGGTGCCTCTTTCCATGAGGAGGTTTTTGGGCTGTCCATTTTGGGTTTCTTCATTTGTTATAGTCTTTGATAATTGTTTTAAATTATGTAATTCAATTCTTATTTTTTGTAAAATATGGTTTGTTTTGAAAAATCCAAATTAGTTATATTGGATTTGTTTGTTGTTTTATGTTTATAAACTCAGGTAAATTGTTCCCAAATTCCATTTTGTGATACCCAGGCACTTGTTCCAGCCCATGGGGATCGGGAATGCCCTTCAGGCCTTGCCACGGGCCAGGTCGGGTGTCGGTTTTGATGGAGACCAGATCTGGTTTCTGACAATAAGCGTTCGTATGAGGTGACATGTCGTTGCAACATTAACTTCTTTATCTATGGGTGTCTTGGCATGTTTCTAGATTCTAACCTTGGACTTTATGCATTTTCGCCTAATTTCATTGAGAAAGAGGCCTAGAGGGTCACACACTAAGTATATCCATAATCTTAGTTAAATAATTTAATATTTAACAAGTTGAATAAATATTAATCCCAGTTGTAGTTTAATAATAATTCATGTATGCCTGATCACATTTATTTTGTCGCTAGTTATTCGAGAGAATATATTGTGGACATAATATTTATTTATGTTCTAATAATGCAGTTGTATTTATTTAATAAACAAATAATCGTTATTCAAGGCCTGATAAATATTAAGAAGGATGGGCAGACCGAGTTTAAGGGTCTAGTGAGAAATAATATTAAATATTATTTTATTAAATAATATTTAAATATAACTTGAAAGTTAAGAACATTTCATGGAAATAGTGGCATTACCGTTATTATTTGACATGGGGGTTTCACATGGAATAATAAAATAAGTAACGATACTTGTTCCAATTATTTATTATTACCTAGTGAATTAAATTCCCAGTTATGTTATTATTTTCTCATTTAGCCTGGGGCAAGGGAATGCTATCCATAGTGGTTTTCACTAAATTTTTGTAGAGAAATATCTCAAGAATCAAGATCTCTCTTTTCTCTAAGAATGTTCTCAAGAACGAGAGCGGTCATCCTCCACCAGATCAGAGAACGCTTTGGAAGTGTCTCTCAAGGCGATCGAAGGCAGACGACGCAAGCGCAATGATCTTCTGTGCTAGCACCTAGAGACTCCTTCGGTGACATCCATAGATTCACGAAGCACGTGTGTATCACCGCTAGAGGAGATATACTCTTGGTCTCTACAATGCAATAAAGGCGCACCATAGATCTGTGGTCAGACACATCAACGAAGAAAGAAAACCTTGGAGGTATTTCTTTAATTTAATTAAATTAATTATAAACAAAATATGTCAATCCTCTCTCTCAGTTATGGGGGCAATTCTTCCTTGTCTAAATCTTTGATTTAATTTCATGGATACTGGTGTTTATCATTGTATTGATCCTGAAATGATCATTGATTACAAAAAAATCAAATTTGGGTGTCGTCCCAACCACGCTTCTGTTGTGCCCGGAACCTACAAGTGGTATCAGAGCGGACATATTTTCGTTTATAATTATTTAAATAATTTGTTTATGTTCTATGCTTTAATAATTTATTTTTTCAATTCAAGTTTAATTGTTCATGTAATTTGAATTTTGATATTCTTTCCTCATTTATATTTTATCGCAAATCTAACATAAACGAATAATTTTATGATTAAAATTAAATCGAGGATCTCATCAGGAGGTGCTGACAATTTTGTCCATGTAACACAACAATACCTGCCATGTATTCAGAGTTACACACTGTGTAATCTGCCATACATGACGTGTAATTTGGATCACACACCGTGTATTTGTGTTCAGCGCATCAGGAGTAATTCGACAATTACTCAAGCCGTGTGCATTAATGACACACAGTGTAGTTAATTCTCACACCGCGTGTTGACCAAGATAGACTAGCGAACGATCAGCTGGACTACATGTTGTGTGGCCCACTGGACATGACATGCAGTCACTTTGGGTCAGGGTTGAGTTGTGTATCCTATACACAGCTTGCCTTTCTAGTGATCGTGTAACAAAAAGTCTACACGGCATGTGGTCAACTGGACATGCTGTGTACTCCGAAGATTTACGAAGTACACCTCACACGTCATTTCCCCAGGCATGTACTTCAAATTAACGGTGAGGAGGGTATACACCGTGTAGTCAGATTTGCACACCATGTACTTTTTCTAGATTACGCAGATTTAAAAATTATTATTATATTATGTAACCCTTGATACATGTACCTTTGTGTGGGCGTAAACCTAGGACACAAAATATGATAGGTGTTTGATATATATATATATATAAATGTTTAATTAACATTCGTATAATGTTCAAATATTTTCACATCATGTATGAGTTGTATTACAATTATAATTCTGCGTGCATGCTACATGTCACAAAGAATAAAGTGTATAAAAGTATAATACATGTGTATTTTTTGGATGAGTATTCACTGGGTTGCCTCCAAGGTACAAGTTATGTACATAGTTAATTTTAAATTAATTTATTAATTTGTTTAAAATTATAATGGATGATAATCTCAAAGAAATTCAGAAAAGAGATTAAGATAATAATATTGATTAATTAAAGATAATAATTAATCGATTCGAGCACAATTTATCTTAATAAGAAAGATTAAAGAATTGAATGCTAGTTTTATTAAATGTGTAATTTTTTTCATGTTTGTGGATGATCATGAACTATACCAAACCTTTTTATGTGATTGGTTTCCATTTAATTTATTTGTTAAATTAAAATGGTTGGTCTACATGCCTTCTTCTCATTAATATGTAGGGTCTGTGTGCCCATGGTTTCTTTTATGTAAACCCCCTTTTACCCATCACTTGTGTGTGAGTTAAAAGAATATGTAATAGATGGAGCTCCCAAGCTAGTGGTGGCAATTTAAGTTAGGAGCTGAGGTGAAACCAATCCAAGGAGATACAAAGGTGGATAGGTGGAAGGCTATAAACACAAACCTTATAAGGTTCAAGGTGTTTCTCCCCTAGGTTAGGGTTAGTGTATCAACCGCTATATAAAATAACCATTAGAAAATCTCATGATCATGCCATTTATTTTATTTCTATCAGTTTCATGGTTATTCATTATGGATGTATTGTCACAATCATATAATTAATGAATTAACAAGCATGCAAGATGGAACTAACATAAAATGGATTATGCATAAATATTATCAAGACAAGGTTAATCACTTAAGTATATCCCACTTAATATTAATAAGCATGTGAAAAGATAATAAGAGGCAATTTACACATAAAGGATAAAGTCCCTCAATAAAATATCAAGTTGGTATAGCATTCCATTACTTTGGTTAGAATCGAATCAATAGTTCAAAGTGTTTAACCAGATAAAGTTGGGGTGCTTTAAATTATTGAGGAATTAAAATTTGAGCTTTTGGGTTGACTTAAATTGGTTTACATCAAGGGTTAACTGCCAAAGCAGGACTTGGTGTAACTGAGAGGCAAGGGTTGAGAAAATATAAAATAATGATTTTAGGATTGGGGAGTCCACTCAATGGATCAAGGAGATACGAGTTAATGTATTTGACATTTGGAATGCCTACCTAAAACCATTCAAGTTGCTTGATCAACCAAAGTTGGGGTGATGAGAATGGAATATGGATCCCTGCCACTAGAATATCCAAGCAACATGATATTCTGAAGCCAATGACGAGGGTTGTTGGGTTTCGACAAAATAGTGTGATACTAATAAATATTTATTTATTTATTTTTCTATTTTATCAAGATAAAGTACTAAAAATCTGTTCAGCTTATTTGTAGAAATGACATTAAAAATGACATCAAACATATCATTGCGATCCATACTCGAGAAGGAAAACTTTCTCACCGGAACTAATTTCCAGGAGTGGCAAAGGCGCCTTTGGGTTATCCTTCACCATGAAAAGAAACTATATGTGATGGAAAAACCTTCACCAGTTGCGCTTGGAAATGAGGCGAGTGATTAGGAGATCTTTGTGTATGAGAAACATCTGAATGATGATACAGATGTTCAGTGCCTCATGCTATCATCTATGACCAATGAGCTCTTAAAGTAACATGAGGAAATGGATGCTTATAGCATAATGTCTCACCTTCGGAATCTCTATCAAGAGAAGGAGAGACAAGTGGGGTATGAGATCTCCAATGATTTTTTCACCACCAAGCTTGGGGAGTCTATTACAACTGGACCTCATGTAGTTAATCTTATTGGATACATTGAGTGTCTGGACATCTTAAGGATTAAATTCCCAAATGAGTTGCATACATATGTTGTAACGACTCGAATATTTATGAATAAAATTCCCTTTATTTTAATGTATTATGAATATAGAAAACATATTCATTTTTTTATTGGGTTTAAATAACCATTAATTATCATTACTGTTGATAATATAGTCGTTGAACATTGATCACATGACTAGTATAAATATAGGGTTTTAACAAAACCTTTTGACATAGACAAAGGAAGTGATAACCTCGACTAGTAGGATAAT